>CM057226.1:74758999-76061499 GCA_029891385.1 Erythroxylum novogranatense
TTTTTTTCATCAGTTTATTCACTGGTTGCTACTAAGGAAGCAATTGGAATTTTGTTGTTTAAAGCAATCAATGCAGCTTGATTACTCACAATTTCTTCTTTGTTGCCGCACTGACTTTCATATTTGTTTTCACTCCAGGTGTTGGTGTAAGACTTTCATTTTCTCCTTTTAAGAGTGTTAACACATTCTGCTTGCATATTTCTGAAACCATGACACTCATGATATTGTATCTTTTTTGCTTTTGCTTGTTGTTTGAAGTTAATGTTGGAAGAATTCCCACCATTATGTCTGAACTCAGGTCTATCTTTCTTCACCTTCTTTATTCACTTGTTGAAATTTCTTATTAGCGACACCATATCAATAGTTTCATCAGAGTTACCTCCTGAATGATTCACGAATTTAGTAAATTCATCTTGTAAAGCCAACCCTTTGTTCTTCTCAGGCTTATCTCTTAACAAGTTCATCTTAAAGTTTGTGAGAATCCCAAATACCTTATCCAAAGATAACTCACTAATGTCATGAGCTTCTTCAATGGTTGCAATTTTTAATATGAATCTAAGAGGCAATGATCTCAATGTTTTCTTGATAAGTTTTAGATTTGAATACTTCTTCCCAAACTGATGTGGTTGATTGGCAATATCACACAACCACTCATGAAAGCCTCCAATAGTTTCACTTTTCTCCATCTTAAGCTCTTCGAATCTAGTAGCCAGCATTTGAAGTTTTAAAGTTATCACCAATTTTGATCCCTCATGTATTGTTTGTAGTGTATCCCATACTTCTTTTGCCGATTCACAAGCTAAAATCATGGCAAAGCGACCATCATCAACTGCACTAAAGATGGCATACATAGCTTGAGAATTTCCAAGTGCTCCCTCTTCTTCAGCCCTTGTCCACTCAGATGAATCTTTAAACATTCCTTCTCCCTTTTCATTGATCATTACTGGATGTTTCCAACCATTTAAAACTGAATTCTATGTTTTTGTTTCTTATGTCTGAATGAATACTCTCATCTGTGATTTTCACGCAAGATAATTGGAACCATCTAGCAACAGAGACCTGGTGATTGACGCCCCTTCTCTTGTATCCATAATTGTGAAACACGGATCTACACCAACTTGATGTACCAAGTTTTGAGTCGATGACCTGCTCTGATATCAATTAAAAATCCAAAAGGATGTAGTTTCACAAAAACTTGGTTTTGCCACAGTTTCTTTGAATTATATCTGCGGTTGCTTGATATAAAGTAATTGTATCATTATTAATTTTCTAGCATAAAAAAGATATAGAAAAATTAAATTCAAAATAAACAAATCAACACCCAAGATTTAGTAATGCAGTTCAACACACCTTACCTGCGTCTATGGAGCCCTCACCCACCCTAATCATTTTCACCAAAGAACAATAATAGTTTTATTCAAGGCATTATAGAGCCGACTCACCCTACCTTTGACACTATCTCTCATTCTCACAACTCGTGAAAGTAAATCACACCTAATAACACGACCACCTCATGCTATCCTCAGCAGAGAATTTTCTCAACAATGGTCAATAATAAAAAGAAGAAAATAAACAACTTAAGTGATTAAAACGATAAAGGACACAAACAAAGACACTTGAGATAAGAACAACAACTCTCATAAAAATTCAACTTCTTCAACAAAAGATTGAAAAGTTGTCTATCAAGAAATCTGCTATAAACCTTTGATAATGTCACTGAGATATCCCATGCACAATAGCTATAGAAACTCATCAAAATAATAAATGTTTCATCACCAAAACATTAAACCAATAGAGTTGCAAAACATATGAAAAATACTGGAGATTTTCGCCATAAAACAACAATGAAGACAACCAAGAAAATCATGCAACCTAGGGGAAAATTTGCAGCTTATAGATTTGGATGGAATACTCGTAAATTAGCTAAAAAAGATAACCCCAGATCTCCCAAAATTAAAGCTACCAATTCACCATAAACTAGTTGTTTTTCCATATGACAACAACACACAATAAGCTAAGAAAATCATGTAAAACCCAGCAAAACCACAATTATAAAATAGTCAATAGAATCTCAAAAAATCTAGCTACCTTAGATAGCCATTATCTCCAAAATAGGCTGTCAAGAAGAGTCCAAAAATCGCCAAAACCCTACATCTTATTTTAGTCAAGATATGGTGATTTAATTCCAATTAAATCCTATCATTACTAGGATTTTTTTATTCTAAATAAAACTCATCTTCAAAGAGTTCCACGTTAGGTAGAATATTCATCATAATAATATTCCTCAAATAATCAAAGATGTCCAGTTACAAATAATGCTCAAAATGTCATAACACATAGCTTAACACTTCTGACAGGAAAAAATGGATTTTACACAAATTGAGTCACAATATTAATGGACTTAGTTATGGGACAATGAGGTCGCATTGTATACATGCTTAATTAATCATACAAAAGGTTACTCAAGATGGTTTAAGAAAGGCTCGTAAAAACACTAAATATTCTTAAGAGGTCATGACATGATAAGAGGATAGAGAAAGTGAGTATGAAAAGAGGAATACATTTTAATAATATGAAAATGAGGTTGATAATGTGGTGAAAATAAAAACTCCTATTAACTATATTTTCATGAACTTAGTGAAAATGTAGATAAAATTTATATTTTTCATTAATTTAATGGAATTAGTGAAAAAAGTGGTTGTTAACTTTACTTGGGAAGTTTTTTTTATAAACCTATATAAGGACAATTTATATATCTCATTTTAAAGAATGTAAACACAACATACTCAATGCTCCTCGTTTTGTGAGGGTTGGGAAAGAGTCATCAATATACACATTTTTAACAAATTTGTTTACAAAAAGACTATTGTTGTAACTCAAATATATAACTTTGTGGTCATAAAAAAATAACTTTACCAGTAATTTTGAGAACAAGTTCTTTGTAAAAGCTTTTTATACGAAATTTCTGTAAGTCTTTGCATTTTATTGTAAATTGTGCAACAAAAGTTAGATATTTTGCTGGTTTCTCATGTCCCTTTTCATTATTGAATTGAATTTTTATGAGAAAATTGAATTGCATATAATTGTATTCTAGTTTGCTAATAATACCTAATTAACAAGACGTACTTATCTTCTATGCAATCATTTATGATCACATGGAAAAGACTGAATTACGTATTGACAAGGCCGAGAATTGATTATCGTATAATGGCTTTTTCCAAGATATTTATTAAAAATAAAAAATTTCTACAACTTGAAAATACTCATGACACTTATTATCGTATCTTTCTAATATTAGATTAGTAATATTCATATTCATATATATACATTTACTTCATATTCATTTTGTACTCTTGAATATAGGAATGAGTTCAGATAGAAGAAATTTTTTTTTTTTTTGGAGGGCGATAGAAGAATTATTAGTGGTAAGTTCAAATATAATAAAAAAGGCAATGGGTTAGGATTAGAGTTGCCAATGTTTGGAGATCTTATTCTAATAATACCTGTTTCGGACGGTCAACGTAAAGTGTGCTTCTATTGTAAGGGCGGTCCATTGAAAGCCCCAAGACCACATCGTTGAAGAAAAAAAAAAAAACAAATGTGACGCTTTATAAAATCAGAACTACGAACAAGAGATGATCATCTTTGCGCTTGGGGCAATGACGCAGCTAGTGAGGTTCTAACCGAGGCGCGTCTATTGCTGGTTGAAAACTATTTCCAAACCCCCTCTTCGGCCTAGGCTTTGTCTTAGGCCATAGAGAATTTCTGGAAGGGTTCCCTTCGGGGTAAAGCCCTGCAATACATCAGTCTAAATTCTATTGCTGGTTGAAAACTATTTCCAAACCCCCTCTTCGGCCTAGGCTTTGTCTTAGGCCATAGAGAATTTCTGGAAGGGTTCCCTTCGGGGTAAAGCCTTGCAATACATCAGTCTAAATTAGTAACAGCACTATTCTTTATAAGGGGAAGACAGGAATTTCTTATAATTTATGTCTTTAAAATTATTGATTTTTATAAAATTTGGGCATTTCAAGAGACGTCTTAGAAGAATTTAATAAAAAAATTATAAGTTCTCTTGTAAGTTTTTAAAATTACCCAAAAGGAGTTTCATAATTTACTTTCCTTTTTTACTTTAACGAAATTGTGGTGACATGAGCTCGCTAATGAGTAGACACAAGGTTTTCAGAATTTTACGACAGAATGTCAGTGCCAGCAAGATTTGCTGCTTTTCATTTTCGCGCTGTCCAGTGGCTATATTGTTGTATTATTATTTTTATTTTTGTCTACAAAATTTATATTGAAATATTGTTATTCGTTGTTTTTATATTTTCAATTTTAGTTTTTAATTGGTTTTGATTTTTATTTGATTTTATTATTAATCAATTACACATTATTCAATATTTATTTTAATAAAATTATTTATTTATTTATTTCAATAATTTTTAAATTTGATAATTGTTTAATAAAATATTTTTAAATTTTAGTAACATTTAATTCTACAACAACTAAGTAAGCGAAATCTAGAAAGATCTAATAGTAAATAATCTTATCTTTAATTAACAAACAGATTGTTTAATAACATTTAATTTTAATTAATAATATTAATTTTAAACAATAAAAGATATATGAATAACAAAAATAAAAATTATTTTACTTTTTAATTAATTATTTAATGAAATATAATTGATTTATTATCAATACTTATTAATATATATTGTGTAAGAGGTTGAAATTAAATATTTAGTATCTAATTATTATTGATAATAAAATTTATTGTCACTGATATTAATATATGTATATTTATATTTTTAAAAGATAAAATTAGAGAACAAAATAAAATATAAGTAAAATAAAAATCCTTTTATTATTTGTTGGTATATGCAGAAACAAATTAAATATTTGGTAAATTTTGAGTGGTCCGACGTGTCGTTTTCAACGAACAATTTTTGCACATTAGGCAATTTTCAGAGTTTGAACCATATTGGAAGAGAACAACAGGATAAGCAGCAGAGTGGCCAATAAAATGTGAACTCTGTACGCCTTTTTCCAGCCCATATGCCCAGAATCACATGTAGCACGTTTTGGTAGTTGGCGTTAACGCACTTGCTGTACACTATCGTAACGATTGTGTGATTATCGCCAAGTTGAAAGTTCAAAATAAGTTAAAATGTCGCAAATAAATCAAAATTTTACGGAGCGATACGCTTAACGATGAATGTTACGTTGCATACATGTTTGTAGCAGTTGTTAAATTTTAACAATTTTGAATATTATGGGTTTATTGAAATGCATTATTATTATTAGTATTTATTATTTTATATATATGTGTTATTCATTTATGGATACAAATGATTTCTCGTACCACCATTCCATTTCATGGATTGACATATATATTATACTCTGAGATATTTCAAAATAAATACACCTAAATAAATAATTAATTGTTAATTAACTATTATACATACATATTACACTCTGAGATATTTCAAAATAAATACACCTAAATAAATAATTAATTGTTAATTAACTATTATACGGATGATGACTAGAAACATGGTAACTTTATGATTCTATATAATTGTGAAAATAATTAAAGTTTATATCTAGAATATGTTGAAATTGATAACAATCACATACAAAAATGTGTTGTTTTTAAAATTATGTTATAGAATTCCTTAGAGGTCAAAACTTTAATAGAAATAATTTAGAAATTTGGTATTGAAAGAGCAAAAAGCTCTTGTATCATTACATGAAATCATGATGATCTTTAAGGACAGAATGACTCGCATAGGAAAATGGTGAGGCAGGTGGCTCATATAACTCTAACTTTTACAATATATATAATGATGTTATGCTAAAGATATAACCATGTCAATAACATATGGCCTGTGATGGTAACATGTTATAGTGGTATTCTGGTGACGTTATTATGATACAATGACATTAACAATAATCTCTAGTGAGATTCTCACTGAAACACATTGTTTGGGAAGAAATAGTAATAAGCAACTTTGTCACTACCTAGTAGAGATGTTATTTCCGATAAATCTACATGTAATACGAAATACAGATAATGCAAAAATATAAATGAATATGTATAAATAAAATATATAAATAGGTAATGAAATACAAAATCTAGTATATATAAAATATGATAAAGATTAACAATAAAAGATAAAATAATAAAATAAATACACAAACAAACAAAAACGTACACGAGTAACTTAAACTAGCCATGTCAAGAAAGTAATTAGGCTAAGTAAGAAACTAACAAAGCTAACTAACTATAAGGTAAGTACTACGTATTCAACTAAAAAAAAGGCTAACCAAAATTGAAGCAAAAAGTCTAAAATACTTAAGAAAATGAGAATGACCTATTTAAGAGAGATCCTTTATTTGTATCCTAGTACACTAAAATTTTCTATTACTGGTCATGTTCTCAGTAAGTTCCATCAGAGCCATATCATTCTTGATCACTTCCTTTCAATTTTTCTTAGGCCTTTCTATTTTTTGTTATAATCTCTAAGTACTATTTTCTTGCATTTTCTTACTGGAATGTCTCCTTTTAACATATATGAATCACCTAAGTCTCGTTTTTCTCAAATTTTCATTAATACTAGCAACTTTTAATTTTTCTCTTATCATTACATTCTTAACCTTATTTCTTCTTAAATAAATCATAAATAAGAATATAAGATAGAAGAATTCAACGTTGAGGCATGTGAAGCAAATATCAAACATAATGAATCGAGCAATATTATTCATATTTTATCTTATACTAAGCTAGTATAAGTTATTACACATTCTTGCCTCCACGTTAGGAGCATATGAAAATACACTTAATCTATAATATGAATATCAAGATGATATTAGATGCTATGAGGCACCTATCAATAAATATCTTGAGGCTTTTAAGCTATATATTAAGGCGCAAATGGTTAAGTTATGCTCATAAAGAGTTAAAAACTAAGAAGAGGAAGCATTATGATAAATCTAAGTGAAAAGTGGGTAGAAAGCCTCCCACAATTCTTAGTATTCTAAGAAGAACCAAGGCAAACTAAAATGGGATAAAGTTCCTCCCACAGAGAAAAAAGTTGGTTACATAATATTTTAGTTAGACTTTGATTCAATATTAATTTTCACAATGTTGGAAAGGACATTTTTCATGGAATTATAATAGTCATAGTTTTATGTTGGATGGATTTGCAGTATTAGATGTTGTTTATTAAACAAATAAAATAAATTTATTTTATAACATCATTTAGTTCTTAAAATATCTATGCCAATTTGTAGTATGCTATACTTGATCATATTATATAAAATCAAATAAATCTATTGGTCAAACATATTTTGTTTAAAGGACCTACATAAAGTAAAATAGTCTACTTGTAAACATTATTTAGATAAAAATAACACAAAAGCCTTGACCATGGGAAAAAGAGCTACTAAGCTAATGCAAGTAATTCGTTATGATATTTGTGTCTAAAAGACCATAGCCTAAAAGTACTTATTTCATCAATAATTATACTCACTATAGTTATATTTATTTTATTTCTCAAAATTTGAAACATTATGTTGTTTTAAAAAGTATATGACTTTAGTTAATTATCAATAAGATAAAGCTAATAAAAATTTTAATAACTAATCAAGTATAAGAAGAGTTATTTGATCAATTCAAGAGGTCATAAGATGAAAATTGACTGGAGAGCTAATGACTATCATATGAATCCACCAACATGATGGTGGTGCAAAGAGCAGAATAGAACTTTCTCATGGTTAGGTATATAATGGAATAGGCAAAATTTGCCTATCACCTTTTAAAGTTATGTGTCATTGATGATCAAATATGTACTTGATAAGGTGCTTGGACATAACTCAAAGATGTTTGTTAGGTGATGCACTAAATGAGTGGTATCAGATTATAGCATGGTGTTCAACTTTAAGCATGCATGACAAATAAAGCAATGGTGCCTTTTTATTGCTATGTCATATATAGTAAAAGCTATATAAGATGAAAGGAGTATGAGAGTATTCAAGGACATGAAGAAACAACGTTCAAAGATACACATGAAGACAATTAAAAAAATCAAGTTATATTTTGTCATCTTTGAAGACAAAATGTCGATTAGCTCTAGTTTCATCTTAGCATGAGATTAATGACTAGCATGTACACCTATGTTTGATCCTTTATAATACCATCATGGTGGTTTGTTAACCCATTCATTTGATGGGATGGTTTTTTCTTATAACAATTGTTATTTCCTTTCATGACTTTAATCTAATTTACAAAATTTTTAAAAGTAATTCATATCCTAAAACAATCATCATCATCATCACCCAGTCCGAAGTCCTGCAATGAAGCGGAGTCTGGAGAGGTCTGATAGTACACAACCTTACGCCTATATAATAGAGAGGCTATTTTTGATAGATCCACATGAAAATAAGACAAGATAAGAATGATGCAGGTTACAGAGGGAAAGGCAGAAGTAGCACGGTCGGTTATTAAATAGATAAAAATTACACTAAATACATAAATAAGTAAAAACAGGATATACTTGATAGAGTCCATATCTGCACATACCTGATAAGCTGCAAGGACCGACTCACCTCGTTTCTAGTTACTCTAGGAGTCCTAACTCGTATACTCTACAGGTATGTCAATCCTATTATCCCCATAATCCGCGTGCCACGGAACCCATCTCTAGATAACTACTCTACTGTATTGGCGAACTGCCAAGGTTAATCCTTTACCCTTATCCGCTCACGCAATACTCTTCTATTTCCAGCCAGTACCTCATTAAGATTCAACTCAAACAAGTCTTTTTTGATCACTTCCCTCCAGGTCTTGTAAGGCCTCCCTCTTCTCTCTCTTGTATTCACTAAGGGTTATCCTCTCACAACTACGCACCAGGGCATCAGAGGGCCGCCTGCGTACATGTCCGAACCACCTAAGTTTAGTCTCTCTCAACTTGTTGACCACACTTGCCACTTGTAGCCTATCTCTCATCACACTGTTCCGAACCTATCTCTCTTGGTAATGTCACACATCCACCGAAGCATACACATTTCCACTACCAACAACTGTCTAGTATGTCAGCATTTGGTAGGCCAGCACTCTACCCTATTTAACATTGTTGGACAGATTACTGTTATATAAAAATTCCCCTTAAGTTTTACAGGAATCTTTTTGTCACATAAAACCCCTGACACACCCCTTCATTTGGTCCATCCAGATCTAATACGCTGAACTATATCAGCATCGATATAACCATCACTCTGAGTGATGGACCCAAGATATTTAAAAGATGATTTCTATGATATGACGTCGACACCAATTGCTACCGCCACGTCATGCACCTGTTGGCTTCCCGAAAAATTGCATTCTAAATATTCTGTCTTAGACCTGTTCATTTAAAATCCTTTCGGTTCTAATATCTCTCTCCAACGTTTTAGTTTGGAATTGACCCCCTCCCTGATCTCATCCACTAGGACAATATCGTCAGCAAATAACATATACCAAGGAACCTCTCCTTGTATATGTTTTGTAAGTTCATCTAACACTAGTGTGAATAGAAAAGGGCTTAAAGCAAAACCTTGATGTAGTCCAACACTGATAGAAAATGCTTCCATGTTGCCTCCTATCGTCCTTACGCTCGTCAATGCTCCTTCATACATATCCCTAATTACTTCAATATAGGTAATAGGAATTTCCTTTGTCTCTAAACACCTCCATAGGAGTTCCCTAGGAATCCTATCATACGCTTTCTCTAAATCAATTAAACTATATGCAAATCTCGTTGTCGTTCCCTGTAGCATTCCATGAGGCTACGAAGTAGATGCATTGCTTCTGTCGTGGACCTACCAAGCATAAACCCAAATTGGTTGGCTGACACAGAAATAACACTTCGTATCCATTTTTCAATTACCTTCTCCCATAGTTTCATGGTGTGACTCGGTAGTTTGATGCCTCTAGAGTTGTGGCACAATTGGATGTCTCCTTTGCCCTTGTATAAGGGGATCAACCTACTCAATCTCCATTCATCCGGCATTTTGGCTGTCGCTAGTATCACATTAAAGATTTGGACTAACCACTCAATACCAACAACTCCTAATCGCTTCCATACCTCTATAGGGATCTCGTCCGGCCCTACGACTTTTTTGCTCCCCATCCCTCGCATAACCTTTGTAATTTCACCCCTCGTGACCCTTTCCCCAATGTACCTAGTTTGGACAGGCCACGACAAGAAGGATTCGCCTACCTCTATGTCGCCCACTATCTCTACGTTAAACAGGCCATAAAAGTTTCTCTGCCATCGTCTCTTGATGGCTTGGGTCTCGGTGAGTACCTACCCTACTTCATCCCGTATACAACAAACTTGGTTAAAATCAGCCGTTCTACGTGCCCTATCTCGTACTAGCTTGAAAACCTTCTATGCTCCCTTTACCGTATCTAAGTCCCTGTACATAGTCTCATATGCTTCTCCTCTAGCCATTGAGATAGTTTTCTTTGTCTTCTGTTTTGCCAGTTTATACCATACTCTATTGACTTCCCACTCTGCCTCTATTGTACTTCCTAGAAGATCTTTAAAAGCTCTCCTCTTTGCCTTAACCGTCCCCTAAGCCTCGCCCGACCACCACCAAGATTCCACCCACCCTCCCCTTTGCCCTTTGGATACCCTTAGGTATTTTGTAGCAATAGCCCGGACAACGGAGGCAACACCCTCCCACATCTGATTGGCATCTCCACTCGCAGACCATCCTGTATTAGCCCTAACTTGAGTCCTAAATTGTTCCACCTTGTCCCCTTTTAGCTTCCACCACGAAATTTTACGACAATGCGTGGTAAAACACTGCGACCTCCATCCCTTAATTCCCAGATCCAAAACTAGTAATTTATGTTGAGTCAAAATGCACGCGACCGGAAGCACTTTGCATTCTTTGCACCATGATTTAGTACTTTTCCTGATAAGGAAATAGTCAATTTGCGTCTTGTTTGTGCTACTTTCACCAAATGCGCTTCATTTTTCTTAAAAAGGGAATTTGCTATGACTAACTCATATACTAGAGCCATGTCCAAAAGAGCAGTCCCACTCTCATTTCTACTGCCGTGTCTAAAACCCCCATGGGTTCCCGTATATTTATCTAAATCCTCTCTTATATGCCCATTAAAATCACCTCCTAGGAGAATATGCTCATTAGTAGGAATTTATTAGATCACCCCATCTAGCACCTCCTAGAGTATACTTTTTGGTTGTTTGTCTGAACCCACGTGCGGGGCATACACACATACTACATTGAGAACCGCATTGCTAAAAACCATTATTGTCATCATTATCCTATCATTAACTCTTGTGATCCCCACTACCCGGGTTATAAGTTCCTTTGCCACCAAGATACCTATGCCATTATGTTTCCGCGAGCTTCTCGAGAACCATAGTTTGAAACCTCCTACCTCCTTTGCTTTAGCCCCTGCCCACTTGGTCTCCTGAATACAAGCTATCTGTATCCTATACTTGTCTAAAACTGCTACTAATTCCAAAGACTTCCCTACGAGGGTTCCGACTTTCCAAGAATCTATTCTTATTAAATCAATGCCTATTTTATTCCTACCTATTGTGTGCACCTAACCGATTCCACTGATACCCTCCGTATGATGTAAAGGCATTGCTCCTACCTTATGTCGTTCACTATTCCCATAGGTCAGGCTCTAGGTAACCCTTAAAATTGGAAAGTAAACAAATACTAATAATAATAGTCCCAAAAATACATAACAACTACTAAATTATTAATAGGGCTATTAATAAAAACAAAAAGAAGAAAGGGCTAAATAATAAAAGCTACTGAAGAGATTGAAATAATAATAATAGTAATAATAATGAAGAATACGACCAAACAAATTTGCGCACTTGAAATAAGAAGATACTCAACAAAGACGTGGTCTAAGAAAATTACCCAGACATGCCAACACGTAAACAACCCGAGAGAGTCGAATAAGGAAGCAATAGTAGGAAAATGTTCAAAGCATACGTGGGACTTGTGATTTTAAAGGAGAAGCTGGTTTGCGTAATAGTGAAGCACCAATATATCGAAGAGTGAAAAAACAAATAGACTTGTGAACAACGGTAACTGACTGTTTCTTGTGGACAATGGCTGGTTGTCAGGAGGCTCGAGAAGGCGGATACGACCTTGCTAGGAGAACCTGCAACGTGAAAGACAGTCCTCGTTGGTTGTGTATTCCGCTTTGCATCCCCATCCCCTCCCCTGAGCTGCATGCAGAGCTTCTGTTTCCAAGCCAAACCTAGAATTGTAAACAAAGTGATCGAGCAAAATCTAAGAACGCATTATGGCTACTCCAGTCAGCAGGGAAAGAAAATTTGTCAGGTGGTGGCAAGGACTTGTAAACTCTCCCATGAAGTCTTTTAAGAGAACTAAACGGTTCAAGGATACTATACAGTGACCATGTCAAGCACAAAAAGAAGCAACTTGATAGAAGTCTCATTTTTATTATAAGAAACCAAAACCAAAGCCATTTCTATTAAGACAAAGCTAACACAAAATGTAATAGCAAGCAAAAATATGGTAACCACATATGCATGCACAAGAAAACAAAAAAGCGGTAAGGAAGTTACCTGGGAGCCAGACATCGAAACCGACACTCTGGAAACTGTACAGATATATGATACCGCTGACCTGAGATCCTAACAATGACAAGAATAAAACAAGTGTTGCAACCCTTTTCTCTGGTACGGCAAGCTGCTCAATAATGACTCCCACTACTTCCCCATTTGACCAGAATCACTCCGCAGGAAGATCTTCTTCAAAACCTTGACAACTCTATTGATGTTGTGTGATCGCCTAGGTTGTCTTGGACGGTGATTACACTTGAAAACCATCAACCAAGCAGCCAAAGAGAAACCTCCATTTTTGGATAAGAACAACGCTTTTCCGACGACCATCACCACCATGCATGACACTGAGAAGATAAATGCTAGCAGCCACAAAGACAAAAACGATACAACATAGGAAAAGAAGAAGCACCCAGTAGAAAATGACAAATAGTAGCAGACCAAAATTAGTAGTAAAAATGACACCATAAGAGCAAAAACGTAGAGCAAAAGAAGCACAAATGATACTGCATAACACATGAGAGAACATGGAAGAGGCTGTCCGAGGTACGAGGAACCCTCTCTATGCCAAGGGAGGGTGTAAGCCTCAACAAAAGAACATGGAATTGTAGACGTTATCCTTCAATGTCGACAGCTGAGGGACGGGAACTGCTCCCGCTGACGTGAATCCACCTTGGTATTAAAGAAACCGATAATAGTAAAGAATAAAGTCCCCAAAACACCTGTTATTTTCATGTTCAATACAACAAACGACAAGGAATTTACGACCTAAAAAAGTTGTCGTCTAAGAAAGCACTAGCCCAGGAATTTGATTTCTTGAGAATGTATTTTTTATCTATATTTATTGTACCTCTTATAAGTATGATAATTTAAGTTCCAAAGGAAAGAAAAGTATCTTTAAAAGATAATTTTCAACATTTCAAAGGTATATATTCAACGGTGAACAAGGAAATTAAACAAGTAATCAAATTTATGTTACAAGATATCGCATTCTTAGAGAATGATTTTCAAAGCAAGAAAAGATTGTTAAAAAATTATCTTTATATGAGAGATTTAAATTAGAGTATGATTTTGTAAGACAAAAAAATTGAATGGTATTCATCCAGGTGGGAGCAATTTAAGAGATGGTAAATTGGTTTATAATTAATGATAATTGCAACTCAATAGGAGCTCTTTATAACTATCTGATTTAAGTAGAAGCAATATGAATTTAAAAAGATTCATTTCTCAAATTTTCATTATACCTATATTGTGAGCAAATTATTCCTTAGACAATTTTGAAGTTGAAAGGAATAATCTCTATAGTAATTCAAAAGAAAATAATAATTAGAAAATATGAAAAGGCTCCATCTAATCTTGCTAAGGATGAATGAAATATAGTAATAGAAGAAGAATGATCTTTAATAGTTTGATTTAAGTATAAGACTTGGATAATCTTCTAAAAGACATGGATATTAAGTGAAAGACTGATGACATTTTGAAAGATACAAAGCATATATAATGGCAAAATGATACACTTAATTGAAAAGATCGATTATGAAAAGAAATTATCATTTTTGTGAGTTTTGCATCAGTTTAATTGATTCCATCCTTAATAATAAGAATGGATCTTTACATATATAAAATGGATGTAAAGATGATAAATGATTAATTAGCTATATTTATATACCCATATTTAGTGTCTTTTGCTTGTTATTTAATATTTTAATAATATTTTTGGTATTTATTATACTTTATGTGTATTTTAGGCACTAATTGCCTCCATAGACAAAAAGGAGAAGAAATTGGGAGAAATTAAGACACCAAATGGAAGAATTGAAGTAATTTTGGAGATACACAACCATATATAGGGACCATATAGTCGTGTATGTTGCCCATGTAAGCCTCTGTAACCCTGTTAAGCTATAATTTAGAGGATATTTTGAGATACATGGTCACCTATATAGCCATATAAGTGACCATGTGCATTCCCAAAAACTTATTTTTTACTATAAAAGGCAATTATGACGGTTAGAGATAAACAGAAGTGACTATAGTCGGATTAGACACTAGAAAAGCAAAGAAGAACTATTTTTGAATGAAGGAGGAAGGAAAACATGAAGATTACCTCACGAGACCAATAGTCTTTTATTTAATTCAGTTTTTTGATTGATTTATTATGATTCAATTATATGTTTATATTCTTGATCTAATATGTTTGAAATATTAGTCTAATATTTGATTTCATATGATTGAGATTGAAAAATCCTTTCATATGAATAGATCTACCATAATTAGAAGGAGTTGTATGCAAACGTAGAGATAGGTCAACATAAATCTTCTAGATTAGGTTCAAGCCTAATAGTAAAATTCATTAATTAAGAAATGCAACTTTAGGGGTTTTAACTAGAAAGAGATTTCAGTTATTCAACCGAGGGTTAGTTGCTAAGAGTCTTGAGAAAGATATTAACATAAAATAGGAATTTCACGGTCTAATAATCAATAATTTAATTACATAATAAAATATTAATATTTAAGCCATCTTAGGGGATTCATCACGTAGGTACTACTTATTTAATATTGTTTAATTGTAGTGCTTTCTTTATATTAGTTCATTATTGTGATAACTTTTGTTTAGTTTATTTAATTTAATTTTCAATTAAATTCACATCCTAATGCAGTAGTTAGATAATAGAAAACGGGTTAATACTAGTACTTATAATCCTTGCGGGATCTATTCGTACTTAGTAGTGCTAGTTATCGCTGCACCGCGTACTTGCGATTAAAACTTATAATTTTTATAAGCACATAAAACAATCAATCAAGCTTTTAGCACCATTGCTAGGGACTATAATATTAGGAAAGCCTAGTTTTTATTAATCTAACCATTATTTGTGTTCTTATTTTTATTTATTTGTTTACTTATTCATTTACGTTTCCATTTATTTATCTTTTAAACTTCCCTATTTTGACTTTGTGTTTGTGGCTTATGTTAGAATTTAAGATTAGATAGAGAGGACAATATTATCATGATAATTATAATATTCCTTTTAGAAGGTAACATCACAAACTTGGGACAAATGGCATAGTGACATGTATTTGAAAGCTCAACCGATATCCATGTTATGTTGTGACATTTGTGGTGTAACCATTACAATAATGAATTTCAAGTACCAAACTATATGTGGGAGACCTAAAGATCCTTTAACGACTGACATACAGACTGATCGAGAGAGTGATTGACACAAAGATAATTTGGATACTATAATAGTGTTTTTCTTTTCTTTATGTTATTATTTGTGTATTTTCTTATTTTATTTGTTATTTTATTTTATTTTCTCTATTGATGATGCCATTTTTTTTATTTTATGTCATTATTTTTCACGTCCTTTATTTGTTATGTTCTTTTATCTTTTTATCACTTATCGGGATGATTGTACATATTATTAGATGAACACTTCACCATATTTATAACTTTGCAAATCTTATTATTCAATGAAGTACCAATTCTGACCTTTGTCACTTTTGTGCTTTTGTTGATATTTTATTTATCTATGCTTTTGTTGTGAACATTGAGGACAATGTACAATTTTAAGTGTAGGAAGAGGTTTCAAATTTCTTAAGCTTATTGTAATTTTTTATTAATCCTTATTAACTAACATCTTGATTTAGTTAAATCATCCAAACTACCTAGATTATTAATGATTATTGAATTGAATTAGTATGCAAAAGGATGAAAGTTAGAATAAACTTCCCTTTATAAGTTATTTTTAGTAATCATTGAGATAATGAATTTGAATGAAAATGCATATTATTTACACATATAAAGAATTTTGTGAGCTTTTGAGTCTAATAAGCGAATACATTGCTATTTTAAGCTCTTCTATTCTTGAACATAAGTTATCATATATAGTTAGATGATTCTAGAACTTGTTATTATTATTCATATTGAGATAACATTTTTAAATTTGAAGTAATGAAATGATAAAAACATTTATTTTAACCCTTGTTTTATCCTATTATTTTATTATTAACTAGTTATATTTTATCCTTAGGAGTAACCATTTTAAGACATGCCTTTTATTGATTAAAACCATATTAATAACCTTCTTGTCTTTTTCTTGAAAGGTTTTTCATTATTTCTAATCTTGAAAAATTTACATTTATTTGATTGCTTGAAACTTAGATTATATTTAATAATTCAAAAGGATCCAATATTTGTTTGATTATTGGTACATGGTGAATGCTCGAAAATAATAATAATAATAATAATAATAATAATAATAATAATAATAATAATAATAATAATAATAATAATAAATGTTTTGAGCATAAATAAAGTAGTGTTGAAGTTATTGTACCAATTAAATTACGATGTGAAGGACCTATGTTGTGAAAAACTAAGTTTTATGTAATTTTGTTTACATAAATTTCCTTCAATGTTGTTACCTTTTTTATTATCCTTATAATACTTTTGCCTAAGCCTCAATAAAACCTTTTGATCTTTTTTCTAGTTTACTTATAAATGGTGGAGATATGATTTTATTGAAAGCTTATGGTTAAGAATCTTCTTATGTATTGATTTTTCCTACTCTTTTAACCTTAAACATTTTGAGTGCATAGAGTGAATCCTTGGTGAGGGTTTGAAAATTTGTACTTTTGATTTCAAAAAGATTATCTATGTGATTATTATTGATATTACCTTATGAACGTTGGTTTTAGGATGACTTTAATTTAATTGTATGTTAATTTGATTGATATAACATGATGATTTAGGGTGTGGATGGATAGGATGAGGTTAGTAAGGGATAAATGTGTGTAAGTTTGATGATTTAGATTATGATTTGCTTGGGGACAAGCAAAAGCTTAAGTGTAGGGATGTTTGATAAACAATTAATTGGCTATATTTATATACCCATATTTAGTTTGTTTTGTATAATAGTTTTATAGTATTTTTGGTACTTATTTTATTTCAAGTGTGTTTTTAGGTGCTAATTGCCTTCATAGACTAAAAGGAGAAGAATTCAAGTGAAATGACGGTATAAAATAGAAGAATTGAAGCATATTTGGAGATACAAAACCATGTATAGGGATCATATAAGTCACCGTAAAAGCGTGAAGCTTCAAAGATGTTATTTATGCCTGTGTGGAGATACACGCTGATGTATGTTACCCATGTAAGCTTCTTTGACCATGTAAAGTAACGATTTAGAGGGTATTTTGAGATACACGGTCACTTATGCGAGCATGTAAGTGACTGTATATATTTCAAAAATCCTAGTTTTTGCTATAGAAGGAAATTATGAAGGCTAGAGTCAAAGAGAAGCAACCAGAGTAAGGTTAGTGTTGGGCCCCGAAATTTTTTTTTAATTATTATTTATTGATTTATGAATTTATTCGTTAATTATTTTTATTTTGCCTTAATTGATTTAATTATGTGTTTATATAATTTTTTTAATGTGGGCTTGGGATTAGAAGTTAGAAATTAATTGAAGGCTTGGATTTAATGTTGGAAAGAATGGGCTTTATGGAATAAGTGGAGTAAGAATGAGGCTTAGAAATAAGCGGGTGATGTGTAGTGGGCTTGTAAGTTAGAGGTGAGCCCATTATAGTTACTTGTAAAAGGATAAGGAAGAGCCCAATATAAAACTATGTAGTTTTGGATGAGGGATTTAAGTTGAGAATTAAATGAGTTAAATGAATTAAAGAAGGAGGAGAGGAGTGTCGTAAGTCACCAAAGGAAAGGAGAAGAGAAGAGTTAAAACGTGAGCTAGCAAGGAGAGGAGAGCTTCGGCCAAGAGAGCAAGGGAGTGAGTCGTAGGGAGGAAGAAAGAAGGAGAAAAAGGAGAAGAAACCTTCTTGCCAACGGTAAGTTTCATCTTTGCTTAAGTTAGGTTTAAGAATGGTGTAGGATGGAAGTTAGGGTTTGTGTAGAGATTGAAGAAAGATAGAGGGAAAGATGAGATCTATGGATTTTAGGAATTTTTTAAGCTAAGGTTATGGTTATTCTAGCTTAAATGTCCTATGGGTAGGTTAGGTTTAAAGTTTATTTTCATCTTTGCTTGATTTATGAGTATTATGGCCTTCTTTGAAAATGTATTTATTGAATGAAGTATGATTTAATTGAAGGAACTCAAGAAAATCCCACTAAAGACAAAGAGGAAGGGCAATCTTGAATTCGGATTTCTACGATAGGTGGGTAACATTTTTATAGTTATTGTGTAATGGGCAAATGCCCTATGTGTGTTATCTTTGATAATTATGTGCATAGTGAAAGTGTATTTCCTTTGATTTGAAAGTAAAGTGTGAAACTATGATGAATTGAAAGAATGAAAGAAGCATAAATTGCTATTATTGTGTTTGAATATGTGAGCATAAATGAGTTATGATTGGGCGAGAGAGAACCCACTTCGATAAGTCACGTGCACGTTGACCCCTTTTGCCTTCTCCCGGCAGCCCGCTTGTGGCCCACGAGATCCGAAAATAGATTCGTTGTGTTTACGATAAACTTCGGTTTATTCGTTGTGTTTATGGAACTCTCACGCCTATTGTGTGCATTCTATTATTTAATTGTGTCTATGATGCATAATATGTATTTGATTGATATAAATTCTCATGTTATGCCTTAGGTGATGATTGTAGGTTATTTGAGTTTTATATGATAAATCGTTGTTGTTTCGGATTGTTAATGATGTGTTGTGTGGCTCATTGCGTGATGGCTATAAACATGTTAGCCACTGAGTCGTGTTAGCTCACCTCATTCTCCCTCCTCAGGTGCAAATTCAAGTTGAACTCGGAACCTTGCAAGGCATCGGACAAAACTCCAAGAACTCTAGAAACTTTTGTATTAAGTTAGTAACTAGCTTTTGGAATAGCTTTGTAAGCATATTGATCATTGAGCATCTCATCTTTTGTATTTTGCACTTGATCTTGATGAATATGCCAATATGTCACCAAAGCTATGCATGAATCTTTGTTATGATTTGGATATTGAATGAGAGCTCTAGTACTCTCCATATTGTGAAAATGTTGATTTCCGATCTGTGTATGGCCTTGAAATAGTATGTGTATGATTCTTGTAATTATATGAGTTGTTGTTGAGTTTTTGGCTTTGGGAGAGGTCGTTGGAATATCTGCTATGATTTGTGTTGTTGAAGTTGAGTAGAGTCTTTTTGAGAAAAGGTGGTGAAGTGTTCATGTGGGCAATTTTGGGGTTGTTGTGTTTTACGCAAATTTCGGGTTGATATAGGTCGTATGGGATCTTTAGATTCATGGAGAGTGGTAAAGAGCTGTAGGACTCTCCAGGATGATTTATAAGTCATTTATGATGAGTTAAATTGGTAGGTATGAGTCGTTGGATTTAAATGCGGTCTTGTCCAAGTAATGATTATCGGGAAAAGCTTTGAGTCCAATTTTGACCCTCATAGAGTTGGAATATAGGTTGGTGGTCTTCATGAACGTTGTATATAATTATTTTACCTTTCCATAGATACTAAGTTTGCTCAATTTGGAGTTCTGAGTCAAAAGTTATGGAGGTGCAAGTTACGATCTTTGTTAGGGAGAGCTAGTCGATCGGCCTTTGTGTTAAAAATTTGTTTCCCTTAGTGGCCGAGCTAGTCTTTGATTCCTTCTTGAAAAATGTAGATTTTTCTTCTAGCTTTCCAACGCTTCCGACCGTGTCTGATTTGGAGCTCGTTGTCAAAAGTTATTGAGGTTAGAAGTCTGATAGGTCGGATTGCCGAGCAGGTCACTTTCGGCATATGGCGCTTCGCCGTCTTGAAGCGCTGGTCGCTCGACCATGCCAGCGCTGGGCGATGGCTCGTCGTTTGGGGGTCGGTTTTGGCCGACCGACCCCTCTCCCTTCTTTTGGCCATAACTTTTTGCACAGACCTCCGATTGAGCTGATTTTCGAAGCGATGGATTTCTAAGAAAATTTTCTATCTTTATACACTTGATTTATCATTATTTATTTTAAATTGAAAAAGGTGGTTTGAAACAAAGTGTGGAGGTCGGCTGATTCTTTCTGAATATACTTCACTAATTTCTTAAATATCTGGAGCTATAGGGCTCAGATTGAGGCGATTCTTGTTTTAAATGAAACTAGAGTCATAAATCTACACTTTTCATGAAGGAGCTGATCGGTAATTCAGCCTCTAAAGTTTTCAAATTTTGACATGAAGTCGGTAGAGGGACTGTTTCCACTGTTTTCTTTAAGATAGTATTTTTGCCATAACTTTTTCATTTCTAATCCGAATTGAACGATTTCAGTGGCGTTAGAATCGTGAGATCATGAGGAACAATTTTATTAAAAATCAAATCTCAAATTTTCTATTAAAAAGTTCCTCTACTTGTGGCCAATTGTGTTCGGTTTTGGGTCTTCCGTGCTTGTATGGGTCCGAATGTTGGGCCTCGGAGACGGGATCCAAAATTGTTTGGTATCAGAGCCAGGTTTACTCCTAGGCTTAGAATGTATAGTAGGGAAATTATTTTGTTATGTGATTAAATGTTTGCATTATGAATTGATTGTTTGTATTAAATGACATGCACATCATGCATACATATAGAAACTAAGATTAAAACGAATTGTAGCTAATTATAAATGTTTTCATTGAAGGAGTAAGATGCCACCTCGTAGAAGGACACGAGGAGTTCTGCAAGGTTCTATTACACGACTCTCCTTTGAGAGAGGAGAGCACGGATGAGTCCGTAGCCCAGGAGTGGCTTGGTGAGGCTTCTCAGAGGCGAGTAGTGAGCCCTCCGATCTCGAGACTCGGCCGTCGCCTAGTCGGTCTGAGCAAGTGCACTCTTGACCGAGACTCTTCGGGCATTTACCCGCATTCGTTCAGGCTATGGGTCAAATGCCCCGAGCTTCTAGTTGGCCCCGATTAAGAAGGGGAGGCAGTTTGATAAGCTGAGGAAGTATGGAACGGTGGACTTCCACGGGACCACGGATCTGAGAAGCTGAGACTTGGTTGAGGAAGACCGAAAGGTCTTGGATCGAGATGGAGTCTTGAGGATCTTTGAGAGAGTGGTTTATCTTGCCGACTGCTGCTGCAGGTGATGCCTTGCATTGGTGGGAGGCTGTGAGGAGTCGAGCGAGACCAGCGAGGGTTGACATGGGAGACTTCTGTTGTATCTGGGAAGAAGTATCTGTCTGAGGTGTACATTCAACGAAGCGAGAGGAGTTTGAATCTCACCTGGAGGAGATGGTATTCTTGAGTATGATCGCCGGTTTACTCAATTGTTGAGGTATGCTTGAATGATGTTCAGTGAGGCTGCCAAGTGCCGCAGGTTTGAGTCGGGTTTGCATCTCGCCATCAGAGAGAAGGTTGTGGTGCAGAATTTTTCTGATTTTCAGCAACTGGTTGAAGCGGCCCTGAGGGTTGAGAACATCGAAAACATCAAAGTGCGATCAAGAGAAGAGGAAGGGAAGAAGCGATTCGGGAGGGAGGTGGTACTTCTATACTTGAGAGAAGTGCCAGAACCTTTCCTATGCAGTCTGAGGAGAGGAGCACCGGTGGAAGCCGGCCTAGACCGATGAGGAATTCTACTGTTTCTCACAAAGCCTCAACGGTGGGCGGCAGTAGGAGAGGAGATGGGGAGAGGCCACCTCTTCCCAAGTGTGAGCTCTGTGGGAGGTATCATAGAGGAGAATGTTTCAGAGTATCAGGAGCATGCTTCAATTGTGGGTAGAGAGGACACATAGCCAGACAGTGTCCTAAGCCGGATAGAAGAGAGGGATCACAGATGCAAGCTTCCAAGGAGGACAGAGCCAGTGGGACAGAAGGCTGTGACTGAAGTGGGTAGCTCTGGCGTACCTAAGAGAGCTCATCCTCCAGATGGATCCAGGGGGAAAGCACCAGCTAGAGTGTTTGCTATGACTCGAGAGGAGGCAGAGACAGCTCCAGAAGTGGTGACGGGTATGATTAAATTGTTTGATGATTGTGTTCTTGCTTTGATTGATCCGGGTTCTACCCACTCTTTTGTGTCGTCGGGTAGAACTGTATGTGGTAGAGTCTTGAGCCCATTGGATACTCCGCTAATGGTGAGTACTCCGATCGGCCAGTTTATTGTTATCAGTCAAGTGTTTAGAGACTGTGAGATAGAGATTAGTGGAGGGAAGTTTGTGGTGGATTTGATGCCTTTGAAGATGGGAGGATTGGATGTGATCCTAGGTATGGATACTTTAGAGAAGTATCATGCCAACTTAGACTGCAAACAGAAGACAGTGGAATTTGAGTCAGGGAATGGCAGAAAAGTGGTATTTGTGGGAGATAGGAAAGCCAGTCCGCCTCGGTTTATTTCAGCTATGTCAGCAGAGAGATTGATGAGTAAGGGGTGTGAAGCATTCCTGGCCTATGTGTTAGACACGGAGGCAGATAGAGGGAGGTTGGAGGATATTCCGGTAGTCAGGGAATTCGGACGTCTTTCAGAAATTGCGGGACTACCTCCTCAGGAAATTGAGTTTCCGTTGAGCTTCTTCAGTACTACGCGATTTCGATTCCGCCTTACGGATGGCTCCGCGAGAATTGAGGGAGCTTAAGGAGCAATTGGAGGATCTTTTAGAGAAGGGTTACATTAGGCCGAGCTCTTCGCCTTGGGGAGCTCCGGTGCTCTTTGTGAAGAAGAAGGATGGGTCGTTGCGGATGTGTGTGGATTATAGGAAGTTGAATCATGCCACCATTAAGAACCGATATCTGCTCCAGCATAGATGATTTGTTTGATCGGTTGCAAGGCTAGATTCTTTCAAGATAGATTTGAGATCGGGTTATCATCGGTTGAGGTTAGGGAGACCGATGTGTCAAAGCGCTTTTAGGGCGAGGTATGGCCACTTTGAGTTTTGGTTATGCCTTTGGGTTAACGAATGCTCCTGCGGTCTTTATGGATTTGATGAATAGAGTCTTCAAGTCTTTCTAGATCAATTTATCATTGTCTTTATTTATGATATATTGGTCTATTCTAAGAGTGATGAGGACACGAGGATCATTTGAGGTTGCTTTGGAGACTTTGAGAAAGAGCGAGTTGTATGCCAAATTCGATAAGTGCGAATTTTGGTTAGGGAAGTAGTATTTCTCGGGCATGTGATTTGAGCATAGAGTGCATGTGGATCCATAAAGATAGAGGCGTGGTTAAATGGGAAGCACTAAGAATGTGGTGAGGTGAGAAGTTTCTTGGGACTATTTGGATATTATAGGAGGTTCGTGGAGGGCTTTTCTTTGATAGCTGCTCCACTTTCCAAATTGACGAGAAAGAATCAGAAGTTTGAGTGGACTGAGGAGTGCCAAAGTAGTTTTGAGGAATTAAAGAATAGGCTTACTACTGCACCGATTTTGACATTACCCTATGGTGATGATGGATACATTGTGTATAGTGACGCTTCCAGGAAGGGTTTAGGATGTGTATTGATGCAAAGAGAGAAAGTGATTGCCTATGCTTCTAGGCAATTGAAGCCTTATGAGATGAACTACCCTATTCATGACTTGGAATTGGCTGCTATTATTTTCGCATTGAAGATTTGGAACACTACTTGTATGGAGTTACTACTAGGTATTCTGAGATCATAAGAGCCTTAAGTACTTGTTGACTCGAGAAAGAGCTGAATTTGAGGCGAGGCGATGGTTGGAGTTATTAAAGATTATGATTTGGTGATAGACTACCATCAGGGAAAGCTAATGTTGTGGTGATGCATTGAGTGGAAGTCCTCTATGGCACATGTGGAGCGATGTACCTTCCCTTCTTTGAAGGAATTAGCCAGACTTGATGTGACATTGAGGCGAGTTGAGCCTGACTGTATTTTGGCAAATTTCAGAGTGAGACCAGTGTTGAGGGGGAAGATCAAAGAATTGCAGGAACAGGATGAGTACTTGAGTAAGCTTAGAGCGGAGATAAAGGATGGCAAGCCTTCTAATGTAGAGGTAAAGGAAGATGGATTGATGGTTATGGGTGACAAATTGTGTGTTCTAGATGTGTTAGAGCTGAAGGATGAAATCCTTGATGAAGCGCATAACGCTCCTTATGCAATGCACCCAGGGAGTTCTAAGATGTATCGGGATTTGAAAGACCATTTCTGGTGGAAGGGAATGAGGAAAGATGTGGCAGAGGATGCTAAAAGATGTTTGGTGTGTCAGCAAGTGAAAGCTGAACACCAAGCACCTTCAGGCAAGCTTAATCCTTTGCCGATTCCGGAATGGAAATGGGAGAAGATTACCATGGATTTTCTAATGGGTTTACCGAGGACTAGCAAAAAGCATGACGCTATTTGGGTGATTGTTGATAGACTGATTAAGTCAGCGCACTTCTTGCCAATTAGATAGACGGATTCCTTGAATGTTTTGGCTAAGAAGTATGTGGATGAGGTAATCAGACTTCATGGGATTCCGAGTTCGATAGTGTCTGATAGGGATCCTAGGTTTACCTCCAGATTTTGGGAAAGTTTGCAGGAGGCTCTGGGGACTCGATTGCATTTTAATCGACTTTCCATCCATGGTGATGGACAATCGGAGAGGACAATTCGGACTTTGGAGGTTATGTTGAGAGCTTGTGCTTTAGATTTCAAAGGTTCGTGGGATGATCACTTACCTTTGATTGAGTTTGCTTACAACAATTCCTATCATTCGGGAATTCAGATGGCACCTTATGAGGCTTTGTATGGTAGGAGATGCAAAACTCCTATATGTTGGGATGATGAAGGTGAAAGGAAGCTTATAGGACCTGAATTGGTACAGGTTACAGTGGATAAAGTTAAGTTAGTGAAGCAGAGGCTTAAAGCCGTTTTAGACAGGATGAAGAGTTACACGGATGCTCATAGGAAAGAAATGGAATTTGAAGTGGGTGAGAAGGTGTTTCTTAGAGCTTCTCCATGGAAAGGTGTTTTGAGGTTTGGCAAGAAGGGTAAGCTTAGCCCGAGATACATAGGCCCATATGAGATCATTGAGAGGATCGGGCCTTTGGCTTATAAGTTAGATTTGCCATCGGAGTTGTCTAAGATCCACAATGTGTTTCATGTGTCGATCTTTGAGGAAATCTGATCGAATCCTTCGCACATAGTTCAACCTTCAGAGGTTCAGTTGAGAGACGATTTGACTTATGAGGAGCAACCAGTGGAGATCTTAGATTCAAAGGAAAAAGTGTTAAGGAACAAGATAGTGAAGCTGGTTAAGGTTTTGTGGAGGAACCATTCGACTGAGGAAGCGACTTGGGAACCTTTGGAAGCCATGAGGAGAAGTATCCTACCTCTTCATGGATTCAGGTAAGGATTTCGAGGACGAAATTTTTTTAGGAGGGGAGAATTGTTGGGCCCCGAAAATTTTTTTTAATTATTATTTATTGATTTATGAATTTATTCGTTAATTATTTTTATTTTGCCTTAATTGATTTAATTATGTGTTTATATTTTTTTTTATGTGGGCTTGGGATTAGAAGTTAGAAATTAATTGAAGGCTTGGATTTAATGTTGGAAAGAATGGGCTTTATGGAATAAGTGGAGTAAGAAGGAGGCTTAGAAATAAGTGGGTGATGTGTAGTGGGCTTGTAAGTTAGAGGTGAGCCCATTATAGTTACTTGTAAAAGGATAAGGAAGAGCCCGATATAAAACTATGTAGTTTTGGATGAGGATTTAAGTTGAGAATTAAATGAGTTAAATGAATTAAAGAAGGAGGAGAGGAGTGTAAGTAAGTCACCAAAGGAAAGGAGAAGAGAAGAGTTAAAGCGTGAGCTAGCAAGGAGAGGAGAGCTTGACCAAGAGAGCGAGGGAGTGAGTCGTAGGGAGGAAGAAAGAAGGAGAAAAGGAGAAGAAACCTTCTTGCCAGCAGTAAGTTTCATCTTTGCTTAAGTTAGGTTTAAGAATGGTGTAGGATGGAAGTTAGGGTTTGTGTAGAGATTGAAGAAAGATAGAGGAAAGATGAGATCTATAGATTTTAGGGATTTTTAAGCTAAGGTTATGGTTATTCTAGCTTAAATGTCCTATGGGTAGAGTTAGGTTTAAAGTTTATTTTCATCTTTGCTTGATTTATGAGTATTATGGCCTTCTTTGAAAATGTATTTATTGAATGAAGTATGATTTAATTGAAGGAACTCAAGAAAACCCCTCAAGACAAGGAGGAAGGGCAATCTTGAATTGGATTTCTCGATAGGTGGGTAACATTTTTATAGTTATTGCGTAATGGGCAAATGCCCTATGTGTGTTATCTTTGATAATTATGTGCATAGTGAAAGTGTATTTCCTTTGATTTGAAAGTAAAGTGTGAAACTATGATGAATTGAAAGAATGAAAGAAGCATAAATTGCTATTATTGTGCTTGAATATGTGAGTATAAATGAGTTGTGATTGGGCGAGAGAGAACCCACTTCGATAAGTCATGTGCACGTTGACCCCTTTTGCCTTCTCCCGGCAGCCCGCTTGTGGCCCACGAGATCCGAAAATGGATTCGTTGTGTTTACGATAAACTTCGGCTTATTCGTTGTGTTTATGGAACTCTCACGCCTATTGTGTGCATTCTATTCTTTAATTGTGTCTATGATGCATAATATGTGTTTGATTGATATAAATTCTCATGTTATGCCTTAGGTGATGATTGTGGGTTATTTCAGTTTTATATGATAAATCATTGTTGTTTCGGATTGTTAATGATGTGTTGTGTGGCTCATTTGCGTGATGGCTATAAACATGTTAGCCACTGAGCCGTGTTAGCTCGCCCCATTCTCCCTCCTCAGGTGCAAATTCAAGTTGAACTCGGAACCTTGCAAGGCATCGGACAAAACTCCAAGAACTCTAGAAACTTTTGTATTAAGTTAGTAACTAGCTTTTGGAATAGCTTTGTAAGCATATTGATCATTGAGCATCTCATCTTTTGTATTTTGCACTTGATCTTGATGAATATGCCAATATGTAACCAAAGCTATGCATGAATCTTTATTATGATTTGGATTGTGAATGAGAGCTCTAGTACTCTCCATATTGTGAAAATGTTGATTTCCGATCTGTGTATGGCCTTGAAATAGTATGTGTATGATTCTTGTAATTATATGAGTTCTTTGTTGAGTTTTGGCTTTGGGAGAATTATTTGGAATATCTGCTATGATTTGTGTTGTTGAAGTTGAGTAGAGTCTTTGCTGAAAAATTTGGTGAAGTGTTCATGTGGGCAATTTTGGGGTTGTTGTGTTTTCTGCAAATTTCTGGGTTGATATAGGTCGTATGGGATCTTTAGATTCATGGGAGTGGTAGGCGAGCTGTAGGACTCTCGGGATGATTTATGAGCCATTTATGATGAGTTAAATTGGTAGGTATGAGTCGTTGGATTTAAATGCAGGTGCTGTCCAAGTGACAGATTGTCAGGTAAAACTTTGAGTCCACTTTTGACCCTCATAGAGTTGGAATATAGGTTGGTGGTCTTCATTAAAGTTGTAGATAATTCTTTTACCTTTCCATAGACACTAAGTTTGCTCGATTTGGAGTTACGGGTCAAAAGTTATGGAGGTCGCAAGTTACGATCTTTGTTAGGGAGAGCTAGTCGATCGGCCTTTGTGTTAAAAATTTGTTTCCCTTAGTGGCCGAGCTAGTCTTTGATTCCTTCTTTAAAAATGTAGATTTTTCTTCTAGCTTTCCAACGCTTCCGACCGTGTCTGATTTGAAGCTCGGTGTCAAAAGTTATTGAGGTTAGAAGTCTGATAGGTCGGATTGCCGAGCAGGTCACTCGGCATATGGGCGCTCGCCCGTGCGAGAGCGCTAGCGCTCGACCATGCCTAGCGCTGGTCGCTCGGTCAGGCCGAGCGCTGGGCGCTCGTCCGTCTGTGGCGCTGGTCGCCTCGGCCGAGGCCGGCTATTTGGCGATGGTTAAATCGTTTGGGGTCGGTTTTGGCCGACCGAGCCCTCTCCTTCTTTTGGCCATAACTTTTTGTACAGACCTCCGATTGAGCTGATTTTTGAAGCGATGGATTTCTAAGAAAATTTTCTATCTTTCTACACTTGATTTATCATTATTTCTTTTAAATTGAAAAAGGTGGTTTGAAACAAAGTGTGAAGGTCGGCTGATTCTTTCTGAATATACTTCACTAATTTTTTAAATATCTGGAGCTATAGGGCTCGGATTGAGGCGATTCTTGTTTTAAATGAAACCAGAGACATAAATCTACACTTTTCATGAAGGAGCTGATCGGTAATTCAGCCTCTAAAGTTTTTAAATTTTGACATGAAGTCGATAGAGGATTTGTTTCCTTGTTTTCTTTAAGATAGTATTTTGCCATAACTTTTCATTTCTAATCCGAATTGAACGATTTCAGTGGCATTAGAATCGTGAGATCATGAGGAAAAATTTTATTAAAAATCAAATCCCAAATTTTCTATTAAAAAGTTCCTCTACTTGTGGCCAATTGTGTTCGGTTTTGGGTCTTTCGTGCTTGTATGGGTCCGAATGTTGGGCCTCGGAGACGGGGTCCAACAGTTAGACACCAGAAAAGCATAGAAGAAGCAGTTTTAAATGAAGAATGAAGGAAAAGACGAAGATTAGGTCACTAGATCTGATAGAGAGTAACCTTTGTGTAACATCCCACCCTCAACGGGAAGGGCATAATAGTAAATTGTCATAGGATGAGAGTGATACGGATTTATTAGTATCCTTCATCCCTTTAGTGACATAATTGCAGTGTGAAAAAAAAAAGGAAAAAAAGAAAGAAATTGTTGCACATGAAGACATTGTACATGCATACATTGACGTTCCCGGTTTATTTGGTTATAACTGTAATTGGTTGAGAATCTTGAGAATTATGGGTTATTAATCTTAAAAAAAAATATTTGAAGAGTGTCAATAATGATTTTCCAATTTTGGAGAATTTTAGGAAATTTTTTTAGAATTTTTCGGGGTTAAATCCCGGACTGGAAAAAATATATACCGGGTGACAGACCAATGGGTCAAGGGTTGTAGAATCATGGATATGTGGCCATATGGGTATTAGCCAAGTGTAAAAGTGTGGAAATTTGGGTTTAATTTATTAAATGAAGATGGAATGAAGGCTTGACACATGGTAGGACACATGGCATGATATTAGCCATGTATTTGTTAAAGTAACTTAGGTTTTCTTCTTTCAAGCTTAGTCACTCCCTCACTCACGACACTCTCTCTTCTTAGAAGCTTTTGGTGAATTTTTCCTTCCATTTTCGTGCCCTCTCTTCTTCCCTTCCTTAGTGAGCTTTGATCATTCAAGTTCCCTTATTGATAAACATCTTATACCCCTTCTACTTTGTTCTTCTTTCCATCAAAGAAGTTGTTTTCTTTTCAACCCTAAAGATGATGATTTACGTGGGTAGTGGAGCAAGATAAGTCTTGGGGTTTTCCTTTGAAGAATTTGGAGATTTAGTGACTTAATTAGGTAAGTTCCATGTTTCATGTTATATGTATGGTGATTTGAAGTTAGTTTGATGAGAAGGTGAAGATTGAGTGATAATAGAGTATGTGTTTAACTTGCTATTGTGTTGAGAGTGTATGTTGAACCTAAGTGAATGTATGAATGGTCTAGTAGCTTATTTCTTTTTCATTAGGATGCTTATGCATGTGGAATTAGTATTAGAAGTGATAGGAGTTAAGTTGAAGATGAAAGCTGGAAAATGAATATTGAACCTATTGCAATGTTTTGATCATAACTCATTGTGTAGGTGAGTAAATGGGGTACGGTTTGTGCCCAATTAAACTTGAGCTTGTTGGCTACGATTTTGTGTGAAATAGGTATTGTTAAATTGTAACTCAAAAAGGTCGAAAATTTGCATGGAAAGTTTTGTTTTGTGTCTGTGAACAGTAACCGAAGTTATGACCAAAGTGTTTTGCTGATTTTTATAAATTAATTGACATGGAATTTGGGAAAATGATCTTCATGAAAGTTGAAGCATATTAAGTTAGATTTCCATTCCAACTGATCTTGCTATTTTTCGAGATGTATATTGGGAGATATGAGCTGTTTACTCTTGACTGGTTTTGAGCATTTTGTGGAAACCTAGACTAAGTGTGGATTTGGTGCACATTCTGATTAGTAGCAATTTTATCGATTTTTTTTGGATTGAATTAGCTTTAGTGATTTTCTGAAGAGTTGTATAAGAAACATTTATCTTGAAAAGGGTATATAGAACGTAATTTTTGGAGATCAGATTTGGGAGTTATGAATTTTCAAATCCTGAACCTGCATAAAGGTGTTAGCTGCTGATCATGACAGAAACTTGTATAAGAGTTTTGGATTGGTTACTGATGGAATTGGTTCTTAAGCTCTTCATGAAACTTGAAGTATGTGGTTTTATCTTTCCAATGATATAAGGTAGTCATTTTTTTGACTTGTGTACAGAGAGTTATGCTTGATAGAACATTACTGTCCAGATTTGGTGATTTCTGGGGCAGCATCATTGATTGAATTATTTGACTTAGTTATCAATTGAATTTGATTTTGGGTTGTTCATGAAAGTTGTTGATAACATTGGGATATTTATGATTATAATTATTGTGTAATTTTTTGACAAAGTAATTGAAAGTTACGGATTTTATAAAATGTTGCACTGTTTGGCATGCTGGAGAAAGTTCTCCAGATCTGTCATGGGAGTAAGATAAGTCGACTTGTATCTTAAATAAGTCGACTTATGCATGCAAAAAGAGGGCAAGTCGACTTGTCTTCTCAAATAAGTCGACTTGTCTGACCTTTTCATTCTTTTGCTTATAACTTGTCCGTCCGACACCGATTGACCCGATTCTTGAGGCATCGGACTCGTGAGTCATTGAATTTCATTTATAGGAAATTGGGAAAATTTTGGATTAGGGCAGGAATGCCATGAACATCGTTGTGTATGTTTTAATTGTTTCATGTGCATTGTTTGATATATCTAATTATCAGATTGGTAGCGTGTACTCTTTTTAATTGTTATAGAGGCACGCAGTTGGAGCGTCATCCACAGACGTTGCGAGAGACTTCCGGCGTTAGCGGAAGTGATTAGGTGAGTAACCTAGATGGTTATCCCGATCTACGTGTTTACTGTGATTTGATTGCCCTACGGAGATTACGTGAATTATATATGGCTTTATTGACTGTAAATTGAGCATTAGGCAATTGTTTAATTGAGCAAGTATATTTGGGTATGACATATCATGTTAGCTGCTATGGAGCATGTGCATTCATACACAAATGCATCACACTGCTAAAAGGAAAATTGTGAACCGAGATGCCACTGTACTGAACCGAGCCTAGAGAGCCTCGAGCTCGACGGGAGATCATTCTCCCAGATGCGTCTATACTGATTACTGTTATGCGCTCGGTCACAATACTGTAATGAACTGGAAAAGAGTCACATGTGCATTGCATCTTGGACGAATATTTGGCCTTGTACTTATTTGGATATATACCTTTATTCTATATTTGTGATTGTGATGTATATGCCGTAATTGTCTTGTGATTGTATTAGTATTGTGTTTTATATAATTCTTGGATGCGTCTTGTATCATGCTTATGTGATGCATGAATTGGGAGAACCATCGATGATGGTTTCTCATTGAGTTATAAACTCATCCAAAATTGCAATCTATTTTTCAGGCTTAAGTGTAGCGGATAGCTCCTCGGAATTTGTAGAGCCGTGTCTTGTGGATTGGCGAGAGGCGATGGCTCAAAGGTCGGTCATTTGGGCTTTCTTTTGGAGACTTATAGTTAGATTTGTTAGTTGTACATTCTTGTATGGTATTTAGTGTGCGGTGTTTTGCACGTGTATAGGCGGAAAATCTTGTGAGTTGTAAATTTCTAAATTTTGAATGAATGAAAGCGGAATCAGTTTAGTTTTGAAAAAGTGGCCAATTTCTTTGTCTTTGCTTTATGATTACGATGCCATGAGGAGTCTAGTGGTGGTTGTTAGTAGTGATCTCTTATCGTAGGATATGTGCCGGAATGACTTACGGGCGTTCCGGTGGATACTCTATGGTAAGGGGGCGCTACATTAGGTGGTATCAGAGCATGGTTTGGCATCTTTTGGGAATAGTAACAATATAGGTATGAATCGGATGGAACTAATGGGCGATCGGCATTTTGTTTTGTTTTAGGTCTTGTATTAGGTGATCGGGTTGAGCGACCGGTGACCAGGATCGATGGGAGCAAGTAGAGAGTCTTTATGCCTCGTCTTGAGGATCGCCCCTCGAGTTACCGTGAGGCGGAGAGGAGGTATGATTTATTCTTGTGGCGGTATGAGATTTCTATGGCGATCTGAGACCCGTGAGGTGAGGATGGTTGGAGAGGACGGAGAGAGTCTTGACCAGATGGATGCGAACGATGAGAGGTTCGATTATGCGGTATCAACATTGCGGGCCCGACATATAAGTGGTGGAAGGCTGTGCGAGCGGTACCACGGGCCTTACTTACTATTATGGGCTGATTTTACGAGGGCCTTGAGGATAATTATATGCCCAAGGTCTATCTTGATATGAAGATCTGGGAGTTTACGGGCTGAAGCGAGGACGGATGTCGGTGGCGAGTATGAGGTGAAATTCAATGGTGATAGATTATGCCACAGATGATGGTCCCGCCGAGGCCGATAAGTGTCGGAGGTTGAGAATGGCCTCAACACTTGAGATTCGTACCAGGTTGGCTCGGTCGGACATGGGGACTTTATTGAGTTGAGCTGCTGCTGCTAGTTAGAGTGGAAGCGGTGATGAGAGGCGGTGAGATTGGGTCCGGGGCAAACGGCCCGATGAAGTCGAAGCGCTCTGGCGAGGAGCTTTAGTAAGCGCTTGAGCGGGACTTTCGGATCTCGGGAGGTTCGAGACGATCTGGTTTTGGGCGGAGGGAGATTTGGACCGATTAGCGATGGTAGTGCAGAGGTTACGGGCAGATTTTCGGTGTGCCGCATTGTGAAAGGAGACCTGATGGGGAGTGTTGGTGGATTCTGGAGCTGCTTGAGGTGCGGCTCGACGAGACATCAGTCGAGGATTGCCTGATACATTGAGAGTTCAACTTCTTTGGTAGTGGACGAGTCGGGAGTAGTATGGTAGCCTGTGAGTAGAGTGGGTGGATCCGGACGGAGGGTCGAGGTAGAGGCCGTGGTAGAGTGAGGGTCTTTGTGAGGACTAAGGGTAGGGCAGCCGACCACGGTCCAGGCGAGTATCGCCATGGCGGGAGGCCAGAATTCCCCGATGTTGTGGTGGTATGCTTCTCCTTTCGATATTGAGGCATTTGCTCTGCTGGATCCGGATCCACATTCTTTCATTGCACCTCATATGGCATGTAGATTGCATGGGGATAGGGAGATGCTGAGTATGGGCTAGAGGTGAGTACACCTCTGAGTACTACTCTTGTATTAGGAGAGGTGCATGGGGATGCTCGATCCAGATTGATCGAGCGGTATTGAGGGAGAACCTTATAGTATTGCCTCGAGAGAGATCGATGTGATTACGGGGATGGGTGACTTCGCCCATAGGGCTATTATGGACTGCTATACGAGGAGGTTGTGTTGGAGTCTCTGGTCGACTGAGAGGCGGTGTTGAGAGGAGTTAGTCGGCGATGCCGGCCGGATGATCTCTTTCCTTAGTGCCACGAGATTGATGCGAGGGAGGCTATGAGGCATATCGGCTCATGTGGTTGACACGAGTTGAGCAGAGGCTCAGGATATTCCATGGTTAGGGAATTTCAGATGTGTTTCTGACAAGTTCTGGGTTTGCCACCGGATCGGAGGCGGAGTTTACTATTGACCTCGTTCAGTCTGCTCTATATCTATACCTCCATATAGGATGGCTTTGTGGGCGAGGGAGTGAAGGCTCGATTCACGAGGAGTTCTTTGGAGAAGGGTTTATTAGACCCAGTGTCTCACCATGGGAGCTCGGTGTTATTTGTGAAGAAAAGGATGGGACTTTGAGGCGTGCATCGATTATAAGCAAATGAATCGGGTGATTGTAAGAACAAGTACCCTTGCCTAGGATTGATGACTTGTTTGATCGATTCTGAGGAGCTCGGTATTCACCAAGTTAGATCTGCGATCTGGTTACTATCGATTGAAGATTGCAGAGGCCGATGTGCCTAAGAGTGCCTTGAGGGCGGTATGGGCATTTCGAGTTTCTAGTGATGCGTTTGGGTTGACAAATGCCCGTGACTTTTATGGCCTTGATGAATAAGGTATTTCAGCCTACTGGATCGGTTTATTATTGTTTTCATTGATGACATTTTGGTATATTCGAGGGATGAGCGGGGCATAGTGAGCATTTGAGGATTGTGTTACAAGCGATGAGGAGAGACAATTATGCGCCAAATTGATAAATGTGAATTTTGGCTGGATCAGTGATCTTTTGGGGCACATAGTAGTGGAGAGGTATTCAGTGGATCAAGAGTAAGGTTGAGGCGATCTTTGAAGTGGGAAGCTCCTAGGAATGTGCGAGATTGGAGTTTCCTCGGATTGGCTGGTTATTACGGAGGTTTGTCGAGGGTTCTCATTGATCTCGGCCCTCGACAAAACTTTGAGGAAGAATGTGCCATTCGGATGGACCGAGGAGTGTCGGAAGAGTTTTGAGGAGTGAAACATCGGTTGACTCTTGCCGGTGTTGGCTATTCCATCTGGGACCTGGAGGATTTGAGGTGTCTGTGATGCATCACATCGAGGATTGGGATGTGTTACGATGCAGCACAGTAGAGTCATTGCTTATGCCTCGAGGCAGTTGAGGTCTCACGAGGTAAACTATCTGTTCATGATTTGGAGTTAGTTGTAGTTGTATTTGCATTGAAGATTTGGAGGCATTACATGTATGGTGAGACCTTTCGGATCTTCATGACCCTGAAGTTTGAGATATTCTTGAGCGGAGAGAATTGAATTTGAGGCAGAGGAGGTGGCTTGAGTTGTTGAAGGATTATGGCTGTATTATCGAGTATCACCACAGGAAAGCCAATGTGGTGGCGGATGCTCGAGTAGGAAGTCACACACTAATCAAATTTCGATTAAGGCTATGAGGTTGCCTAATTTGATTCAATTGAGGGCTTTGAATGTGCAGATGAATCTGGAGCAGGATGGAGTATTATTGGCTACATTGAGACTGAGACCGATGCTACTGGACAGGATCAGGAGAGTTCAGGATAAGGATCCTATTATGGTGAGACTGATTGAGAAAGTAAAAGCTGATTCGAGATCTGAGTTTGATGTGAGAGATGAGACTCTATGGATAGGGCAGAGGCTTTGTGTACCTGATGTGGATGATCTGAGGCGAGAGATCTTGGAGGAGGCTCACATGGCCACATATGCTATGCATCTGGTACTACCAAGATGTATAACACCTTAAGCAACATTTACGGTGGCTGGTATGAAGAAGCGGTGGTGAGTATGTGTCTAGGTGTTTGGCGTGCCCGCAAGTTAAGGTGAGCACCAAGCTCGATGGGGAAGCTTCATTCGTTGCCCATTCGGAGTGGAAATGGGAGCGGATCACCATGGATTTCATTATGGGGTTGCCTAGGGCCGAGGCAACATGATGCTATCTGGGTCATCGTGGACGGTTGACTAAATCGGCCCATTTCTTACCGATGAGGAGAATAATACCATGGATCAGTTGGCCCGAAGTATGTGGCGAGATAGTGAGGCGCATGGGGTCCCGGTATCGATAGTATCAGCGAGGATCCCGATTTACTTCGAGGTTACTGGCGAGTTTGCGATGCATTATGGGTACTAAAGCTGAATTTCAATACAACATTTCATCCTCGACAGATGGGCGAGTGAGAGGGCGATTAAGGCTGTTGAGGATATGCTTGAACTTGTGTATTAGAGTTGAGAGGAGCATGGGATCGATATCTATACGATTGAATTTGCTTATAACAATCATTATCATAGTAGCATCGGGATGGCTCCATATGAGGCACTGTATGGGCGACCGTGTAGATCGCCTCTGTATTGGGATGAAGAGGGTGAGAGGATGATTGAGGGTCCTGAGCTGATTCAGGATACTGTTGATAAAGTGAGACTGATTCGGAGTCGCGTCAAGGCGGCTCAGGATAGACAGAAGAGTTATGTAGATCAGTATAGGAGGGACATTGAGTATGATGTGGGTGACAGAGTATTCTTACGGGTGTCACCGTGGCGTGGTGTATTGAGATTTGGGAGAAAGGGTAAGTTAAGCCCTAGGTACATTGGTCCATATGAGATCACTGAGAGGATCGGACCTTTGGCCTACAGGCTAGCTTTACCAAGTGAGATGTCTCAGTTACATGACGTTTTTCACGTGAGTATGCTCCGCAGATATCGGTCGGATCCGACACATGTGATCTGGCTCGGGAGATTGAGGTCTCGATGTCGAGTTATGTGGAGAAGCCGATTCAGATTGTCAGGTCTCAGGTGAAACAATTGAGGAATAAGAGTATTCCACTAGTGAAGGTTCTTTGGAGGAACCATTATTTGAGGAGGCTACCAGGAGACCGAGGAGCACGTGAGGAGCAGTATCCTCACTGTTAAGCAATCGGTAAGAATTTGTTGTGAAATTTTTATTAGGAGGGGAATTGTAACATCCACCCTCAGCGGGAAGGGCAGAATAGTAAATTGTCATAGGATGAGAGTGATCTGGTTTATTAGTATCCTTCATCCCTTTAGTGACATAATTGTAGTGTGAAAAAAAGGAAAAAAGAAAGACATTGTTGCACATGAAGACATTGTACATGCATACATTGGCGTTCCGGTTTATTTGGTTATAACTGTAATTGGTTGAGAATCTTGAGAATTATGGGTTATTAATCTTAAAAAAATATTTGAAGAGTGTCAATAATGATTTTCCAATTTTGGAGAATTTTAGGAAATTTTTAAAGAATTTTTCGGGGTTAAATCCCGGACTGGAAAAAATATATACCGGGTGACAGACCAATGGGTCAAGGGTTGTAGAATCATGGATATGTGGCCATATGGGTATTAGCCAAGTGTAAAAGTGTGGAAATTTGGGTTTAATTTATTAAATGAAGATGGAATGAAGGCTTGACACATGGTAGGACACATGGCATGATATTAGCCATGTATTTGTTAAAGTAACTTAGGTTTTCTTCTTTCAAGCTTAGTCACTCCCTCACTCGACACTCTCTCTTCTTAGAAGCTTTTGGTGAATTTTTCCTTCCATTTTCGTGCCTCTCTTCTTCCCTTCCTTAGTGAGCTTTGATCATTCAAGTTCCCTTATTGATAAACATCTTATACCCCTTCTACTTTGTTCTTCTTTCCATCAAAGAAGTTGTTTTCTTTTCAACCCTAAAGATGATGATTTACGTGGGTAGTGGAGCAAGATAAGTCTTGGGGTTTTCCTTTGAAGAATTTGGAGATTTAGTGACTTAATTAGGTAAGTTCCATGTTTCATGTTATATGTATGGTGATTTGAAGTTAGTTTGATGAGAAGGTGAAGATTGAGTGATAATAGAGTATGTGTTTAACTTGCTATTGTGTTGAGAGTGTATGTTGAACCTAAGTGAATGTATGAATGGTCTAGTAGCTTATTTCTTTTTCATTAGGATGCTTATGCATGTGGAATTAGTATTAGAAGTGATAGGAGTTAAGTTGAAGATGAAAGCTGGAAAATGGATATTGAACCTATTGCAATGTTTTGATCATAACTCATTGTATAGGTGAGTAAATGGGGTACGGTTTATGCCCAATTAAACTTGAGCTTGTTGGCTACGATTTTGTGTGAAATAGGTATTGTTAAATTGTAACTCAAAAAGGTCGAAAATTTGCATGGAAAGTTTTTGTTTTTGTGTCTGTGAACAGTAACCGAAGTTATGACCAAAGTGTTTTGCTGATTTTTATAAATTAATTGACATGGAATTTGGGAAAATGATCTTCATGAAAGTTGAAGCATATTAAGTTAGATTTCCATTCCAACTGATCTTGTTATTTTTCGAGATGTATATTGGGAGATATGAGCTGTTTACTCTTGACTGGTTTTGAGCATTTTGTGGAAACCTAGACTAAGTGTGGATTTGGTGCACATTCTGATTATTAGCAATTTTATCGATTTTTGTGGATTGAATTAGCTTTAGTGATTTTCTGAAGAGTTGTAGAAGAAACATTTATCTTGAAAAGGGTATATAGAACGTAATTTTGGAGATCAGATTTGGGAGTTATGAATTTTCAAATCCTGAACCTGCATAAAGGTGTTAGCTGCTGATCATGACAGAAACTTGTATAAGAGTTTTGGATTGGTTACTGATGGAATTGGTTCTTAAGCTCTTCATGAAACTTGAAGTATGTGGTTTTATCTTTCCAATGATATAAGGTAGTTATTTTTTTGACTTGTGTACAGAGAGTTATGCTTGATAGAACATTACTGTCCAGATTTGGTGATTTCTGGGGCAGCATCATTGATTGAATTATTTGACTTAGTTATCAATTGAATTTGATTTTGGGTTGTTCATGAAAGTTATTGATAACATTGGGATATTTATGATTATAATTATTGTGTAATTTTTTGACAAAGTAATTGAAAGTTACGGATTTTATAAAATGTTGCACTGTTTGGCATGCTGGAGAAAGTTCTCCAGATCTGTCATGGGAGTAAGATAAGTCGACTTGTATCTTAAATAAGTCGACTTATGCATGCAAAAAGAGGGCAAGTCGACTTGTCTTCTCAAATAAAGTCGACTTGTACTGACCTTTTCATTCTTTTGCTTATAACTTGTCCGTCCGACACCGATTGACCCGATTCTTGAGGCATCGGACTCGTGAGTCATTGAATTTCATTTTATAGGAAATTGGGAAAATTTTGGATTAGGGCCGGGAATGCCATGAACATGCGTTGTGTATGTTTTAATTGTTTCATGTGCATTGTTTGATATATCTAATTATACAGTTGGTAACGTGTACTCTTTTAATTGTTATAGAGGCGCAGTTGGAGCGTCATCCCACGGACGTTGCAGAGACTTCCGGCGTTAGCGGAAGTGATTAGTGAGTAACCTAGATGGTTATCGATCTACGTGTTCTTGTGATTTGATTGCCCTACGGGATTCGTGAATTATATATGGCTTTATTGACTGTAAATTGAGCATTAGGCAATTGTTTAATTGAACCGTATATTTGGACTGTGACATATCATGTTAACTGCTATGGAGCATGTGCATTCATGCACAAATGCATCACACTGCTAAAAGGAAAATTGTGAACCGAGATGCCACTGTACTGAACCGAGCCTAGAGAGCCTCGAGCTCGACGGGAGATCATTCTCCCCAGACGCGTCTATACTGATTACTGTTATGCGCTCGGTCACAATACTGTAATGAACTGGAAAAGAGTCACATGTGCATTGCATACTGGACCGAATATTTGGCTTTATGCTTATTGGATATATACACTTTGTTCTATATTTGATTGTGATCTGTATGCCGTAATTGTCTTGTGATTGTATTAGTATTGTGTTTTGTATAATTCTTGGATCGTCTATATCATGCTTATGTGATGCATGAATTGGGAGAACCATCGATGATGGTTTCTCATTGAGTTCATAAACTCATCCAAAATTACAATCTATTTTAGAGGCTTAAGTGTGAGCGGATAGCTCCTCGGGATTTGTAGAGCCGTGTCTTGTGGATTGGCGAGAGGCGATGGCTCGAAGGTCGGTCGGTGGGCTTTCTTTTGGAGACTTATAGTTAGATCATTAGTTGTACATTCTTGTATGGTATTTAGTGTGCGGTGTTTGGCACGTGTATAGATGGAAAATCTTGTGGTTGTAAATTTGAAATTTTGAATGAATGAAAGCGGAATCCAGTTTAGTTTTGAAAAAGTGGCCAATTTCTTTGTACTGCTTTATGATTACGATGCCATGAGTAGTCTAGTGGTAGTTGTTAGTAGTGATCTCTTATCGTAGGATATGTGCCGGAATGACCTACGGGCGTTCCGGTGGATACGCTATGGTAAGGGGGCGCTACACTTTGATCCAAATCTCAAGGAGATTTCATTAGGGATAAAAGGGGATATAGATTATGAATTCTTTTATTTCTATTTGTTCATCTGAATATTTGATGTTGGACTTGCTTTCTATGTCTAGGACCTAGTTTGTTTAGTGCCTAAGTTAGGATGAATAGTATGATATAATATTTTATTCAATGCATTTTTATTAATTAATTTATTGCTATTCAATTATGCATTTATATTCTTGAACTAATATATCCAAAATCTTATTCCAATATGGGATTTCATATGATTGAGATTGAGAAATCCTTTGTGTGAATAAATCTACTATAGTTTGAAGGAGTTGTAAGCAAACCTAGAAATAGGTCAACATAAATTCTCCAGATTAAAGTCAAACCTAATAGTAAAATTCATGAATCAAGTAATACGATTTTAGGGGTTTTAACTAGAAAGAGATTTCACTTAATCAATCAAGGGCTAGTTGTTAACAATCCTGAGAACGATATTATCATAAAATAGGAATATTCATGATCCAATAATCAATAATCTAATTGCATAATAAAATATTAATATTTAAAATATCTTATAGGATTCATCACCTAGGTATTACTTATTTGATATCATTTAATCGTAATGCTTTCTTTATCCTAGTTTATTATTGTGTTAACTTTAGTGTAATTAGTTTAATTTAATTTTCAATTAAATTCACAACCTAATTTGGCGGTTAGATAATATAAAAATGTTAATACTTGTACCTACAATCCTTTTGGGATTGACCAATACTTGTCATTGCTAGCAACCGCAACACTGTGAACTTGAGGTTAAAACTTATAATTCTTGTAAGCATATAAAACAATCAATCAAAAGACTATTTCCTTAAACAAAGAACTAAAAGAAATATATATAATACAACATTTAGATTTCATTTAGAAGAACTAAGAGCAATATATGTTCAGATTCTTAAAGTCAATCTACGGTCTAAAACAATCTCAAACTAAGTGGTATATTAAATTACTGCTATGATTATGTCATATGATTTTAGTATGATTGAAAAGGACCAATTAGATATGTTAAAAGATTCAACTTTATCATTTCCTGTGGATCATATGTTTTGGTAGCTAGGGATATTAAGTAGTTTGTTATAAGAACAAACAAATTGGCTGTCAAGCATGACCAAAATGAAGAATATGGATAAGGTTACAAACATTTTTATGGTTAAGATCACTAGGTAATGTTCAAGTAAAGATTTCTTACCATTATAAGCTACATATATATTGAAAAAAAATTAAACAATTTTGTATGCATGATAGTAAAGTGTTTTTGTGAAGTCAATTGTTAAAGGTGAGCACTTTCTTACCATTGTAAGCTACATATATATTGAAAAAAGTTAAACAATTTTGTATGCATGATAGTAAAGTGTTTTTGTGACGTCAATTGCTAAAGGTGAGCACCTGAGCAATATATAGTATCCATAGATGCCACAAGAACAGTAAGATATAAATATGGTTCTTTATTTCAAAAAAATTAGTCATCTCATATAGGAATGTCAAGCTAGCCCAGCCAACCCGTGGCTCGACTGTAATGTAAAAAATAACTTCATTTTTTATTTTTTTAAAAAATAAGGTAGGCAGGGCTAGCCCAGCCCACCAATCAGTCCATGGCTGGGTTGGGTCATGGACTGGCCAGCCCTAACTTGTCAGGCCATAGGCAATCCCTAGCCCAATTCGGCCTGATGCATTGACATCCCTAGTCTCATATACACCATATTATGTATGAACAAGTATATTAAAAGACTAGAGAGCTCAAATATCAATATCAAATCAAACACATAAAGTATAAGTATGTTGAGGATACAGTAGTACAAAGAGATGAAAATTTCGGTAACTATTTATAATATTTGCTATCAATGTTAATAGTATACTTATTAAAGAATATTTGATGCAATATATGTTTTATTGAGAATTAAGCGACATTTTTAGAATACATTTTAAATTAAAATTCAGTTTTGGAAATATTAGAATGCTTGATTTTGAATTAATTTTTTTGTTCTAGATTGAAAATGAGTATTAAATATTGAGTTCTAGATACTAAAAATATGTTGGATAGATACAAGATGTCTTCCCATAAGGATGATCGTCTCCATTATTTTGTAGAAATGGATATGATACATGTTTTAAGAGAATTATCTAGGCGATAAATGATAGATTAAGGCTTAGAAGACTTGTTAGACCCCGAATTTTTTTTAATGATATTATTAAGCATGAATTGTGATAATTCGGTGGTTTTGCTTTAATTGGAGTTATTTGGGAATATTGGATATATAAGGACTAAATGTGGTTTAATTATGATTTATATGAGGGTTAGAGGATTTATAGTGTGTAAGGGTTGAGAAATTAGCTTAAGTTGTTAGGCTTGGGCTTAGGGAGGGCCCATACCCTTAGGTTAAGAAGAGAATTAGAAAGGAAAGGAGAATAGAAAGAAAGGAATAGAAGGAGGAGAGGAGAAGCACGCCGTCGGAGGAGAGGAAGAGAGAAGAGAAGAGACTTCGCGATTTCTGAGGTTTTCCGACGATTCAAGCATTTTCGTAAGTTAGTGCCTTTCTAACTTAGTTTGAGTAGATTTAAACTTAGAGGATGTTGAATCCATAAGAAATCGATGGTTTAGGGTTTTGGGTGAAAAATATGGATAAATCTTTGGGTTGATTCGTTTGTGCCTGGTTTTGAGCTAAGGATGGGTTAGAAATGCGTTATAAGAGTTGATCTATAATTTGATTGTGTTGCATTTGAGATTGGGAAGAGTTTGAATTGGAAATCTGCAGAAATCTGGGTTCGGAGTCGAGTTCCTCGACCCAGACGTCGCGACGTGCGTATGAACACGCCGCGGCGAACGAAGAAGAACCACGTCGCGACGTGTAAATAATTTTACGATTATTAAATGTCGGCGTGTGAAATCTTTGTAGGCGTCGCGACGTCTGAAGGAGCGTCGCGACGTGTGACGTTTAGTTGTGGCGAGCCTTTGCTTCGCCATGGCGCGAGTGGTCCTTCGTCGCGACGACGGCGTCCTTCGTTCTTGACGAGGCCCTTGTTTCGAAATTGAGATGTTTATATTGTTAGGGGTATCTTTTGGTGTAGATGTCCGATTGAGGTGATTTTGGATTCGTTGTGATCTAGAAATAAAGGACTACAAGTTTTATGAAGCAATGAAATTGAAATTCAGTCTATAAAATTGGGTTTCGAACCTAATTGAATGAGTTTGAGGTCGATAGAAGCGTAAGGCGATGGGGACTTTATGAAAAAGTGACCTGAAAGTTTAGACATTTAGCGAGTTGGGATTGGATTGAATTTATTTTAGTGAATATCGATAATTGGGTTCCTAATTTGTATTCCGATCTGAATAGGAATTTTGCATCGATAAAGGGAATCGAGGAAGGCAAGAGGATCAAGATGAGAGGTATCTTTTATGCATGTATTCGAACACGAATTCCGGTGGGTTTCATGTTTATGATTTAGTAATGAGCCACTAAAGTTTTCTCCCAAATCAAGAATGATTTCAATTACTTTATAAATATCGTTTTGTTTCGATTGAATGATTTGCAAAATGTCTACATGTTTGACATATGAGCGTTTACGATGACTTGTGAGAAATCTTATGAAATATTTTAAATGCATTATGATCATGTTTATGAAGCGCCTTGATAGGCATTATGGCATTTTGTAAGAATGGAAAGAATGAAAAGCTTAGATAACATGCTTTGAGCATGGAAAGAATGGATTATGTGCTTTGTTTGGGTAAGAGAGTTACGGATGGAGTCACGTGTGCGTCGACATATAGCCTTCTCCGGCTGCCGCTTGAGGCCACGAGATCCTTGAGAAATCGGACTCGTTTTGTTTACTGGATCTACCTTTGGTTTATCCGGATGGATTCTGAACTCTCGAGCCATTTGTTTGTGCATTGCATCTATGAATTGTCAAGTATGTGCATAAATTTAGCAATTGAAATTGATGATTGATTGAACATGTTGTGTTGATGTGATAATAATATTTTTACTATGCAATGACACTTTTCAACTATGGGTTTGAACTCGAATTTGATTTGGTGAGAATTTGGGAGTAAAGCGTTTTATGAGCTTATTATGATTTTTGTACAACAAATGAACTTTTCAACAGTTTTGCTTGTTCTTCGTTATAAACCTGTTACCCCGAGCTATAAGCTCACCCTCCTTCATTCCCATCCACGGTGATGAGAAGAAGATCGGGTGAAGGAAGTGAAGGTTTTCGATTTGTATATGTATATATGACGTATTGTTTTAAGTTAGATTGGTATTGAGAATTTTGGAAGCTGTATATTTGGTATAGTCGGACATTCGATATTGCTATTGTATTGTGGCATGGAATGCCATAGCGTTATAAGACTCCATTCTATTGTTGTTAAGCAATTATGTATTAATTACGGATCTTTGTTGAGGGATGTGTTCATTTGTATCATGGACCGATTAGCGGAACTTTAGTATTACGAAGTAAGTGATGAATTGAATGTGCATATGTTAGATTATGATTCATTGTTTGTTTATTTACTTATGGAATGTGTTATGGAAAAGAGAACATAATTTTGGTGTGAGACTTTTAGCTTCACGATTTCGTTGGATTAGCATACTGTTGATGGTTTAATGGTTGAAATTGAGTTGGGGCCCGACTTTTGCGGTATCAAAGCGAGTTAGTTAGTGTTATGGTATTGTTTGAGGTTGGGTGCGGGGCGGGATCAACATTTAATGTATCGAGCCCGACATTATGATCTTGCATGGGCGCATGTGTATAGGTTACACATAAGTGATTGTTAGAAGTTTGAGGTGTTAGATTTTGAGGAGCCACGGTGATCGTTTGACTTAGATTGATAAAATTTTGATTGATTTTAGTGAAGTGTTCAGGAAATTGAGTTGTGAATATCGTGATGAATTGGGATAAAGTAAAGTTGGAAAGATGAGATAAAGAATAGAAATATATGTATGGAAGATCGATAGGTTGAAAGTGAAATGATGATTGGTCCATTTGTCTCGATCTGAGAAAAAGGAAAGTTGTGGATAATTAGAAAGGAGAAATAAAGTATGGGTAAGTCAAGGCAATTGTATTGGAGGATTGAAAATGACAGCAATAATGTATTGTGGTGATATGTTTTGAAAGTGATATAGATCTGAATGGATTGCCATGGATTGTTATCGATGAGATTAGAGTGTAAGTCGAGTGAAATGGAAACCTAACTTTGTTATGATCTTCTGACGAGAAACCAAAGTGGTTGATCGATTATCTGACAAAAGTGTTGGTCATGGTAAGAATAAATTAGTGGATTTGAGGTCAGAATGTCATTGTGATTATGCAACGATAAATTTCGAATTGATTGAGGATATACATGTGGAAGATGAAATAAAGACTGAATGGAAAATGAAATAGAAGTGAGGAAGTTGTGACCTTGTGTGTGAGACGAATGAAAGGATATGTAGTATGGGGAAAATCGCAAATGCATATAAGATGCAAATACGTATAAGCTCCCATTTTATGCATGAATGAGATTAAGAAAAAGGGTAAAGAACTATGCGATAGCAAGAATGTTTGTTACTCCTTGAGTTTTGAGTGACTTGAACATTATCATCTTATGAAGATGAGAGAAAATGGTCTTCTCGAGGGATTAAAGGTAACTGATGATGTGATGATGATAGCACGTGAGTAATAAAGATTTGTATGAATGGTATCTCTTTTTCAGAAGAACTTCACTAAGTTAGATCAAGCAGATCAGATGGTTTGTATAAAGATTGATCAATGAAAGAACAGATAAAAAGGGAATAGATAAGGATCCGAAAGCGAGTATTGGAGTCCTATCCCTAGCGGAGACTCAAGTAAAGAAGGTAGAAGATACTATTGAGACTGTATGTATTTTTGTTTGATGTCAAGGATCCAACCATGAGGGTGGATTCCTACATTGAGGAAGCACGAATTGCCAATATGAGGAGTATATCATATCGGTTTACGCTATGTTTTGGATACGTATGTTTGGGAAATACAAGTTTAACCGATGAAGGTGTGACAAGCACAGGAAGCTAAAATTTCAAGTACACTAAAGTGTGTGGAGGAAAACAGACATTAGAATACGTCAATGCGAATTATGAGGAAATCGAAAGAGTAGAGAAAGCAGTCAAGAGAGGTAAGACAATTGGGAATTGGAAAATAACAAGAGGTAAGATTTCCTCATTGAGGAATCAAGTATTTGCGGAATAATTAGAACCAATGGTGAACATATGGAGTTTTGATGATGTTTGGTCAAGTTAGCAAATTCCCTGACAATACTATAGTACTGAAGAGTAAAGTGTTCCAAGCGAAGTTTGATGATATGTTAAGTGAATTTGAAGAGTGGGGAAAATAGTTGACTACTTGAGGGAAATGAGTAAATTAATGAGAGACGAAGGTAAGGAAAATTTTGAGGATATTAACTATATCATTTGGACTTGGGAATTTAGTAGTATGCATTGGTGTTGCATGAGAAATCAGGACAAGATCCACGAAGTAAAATAAATGTGAATTGGATTTGGAGAATGTGATTAGGATGGAGTTTGGAGTTTCGGGCGGGAGGTCCGAGGAATTTTGTGATTTGTTTGAGCCGGTGTATAGAAGTGTTTAAAGTATTTGCAGGTTTTGGGTTTTGAAATATAGCCGTGATGCTGTATGATAATCTATGGATTTGTGTGGTAAATGTCAGTGGGTAAAAGAGAGTAATGATAAGATTTTGCATAAGTTATGTGTGAGATTCTTTGGCAAAAAGGCATATAAGTTTTGTTATAGATATGTATTGAACAAGGAATTAAGTTATAAACTTTCATATGATTATGGTTTATGAATTGTGATTGTATATAAATTTGATTAGAATGCGTTCGGATTGAATTGAGAATTTGTATATTAAGTTGGCTAGTAAGATTTTTTGTGTGTAAGATATACAGATCATGCAATTAAAGTACGTATTGAGTTGAAGAAATTGAATGCGAGATGGAGACAATGGATAGAGTTGCAGGAAGTTTATGTTGTACAAATGAGTATTCAACAATGGTAAAGCTAATGTTGCAGTCAGATGCATGGAATCGAGAAGTCAGTAGCAGTGAAGTATGAATTCAGACATAGAGGTTATCCGATGTAGTGCAATAAAGAGTGTTGAATGGCATCGAATGCAGGGCAAAAGGATGTGCCATTAGTCACGGAAAATGTAAGATCAGTTTTACATGAACAAAGTGCAAATTGAGGATTGATAATTGTGAACCTTATCGAGAAATTGAAAGCGAATGTGCATTTTGAGTTTGAGTAGGAAAAGGGATCTGGGTCATTGAGATAAGTAGTATATGTCCCGGCGTGGATGATTGAGCAAAGAGGCTGTCAGAAAAGTATAAGTGGTGATTTAAGCTATACGTCCTAGAATGTCAAGTGACGGAAAGTTTCAATTGTCGACGGTCTTAGCGTCGAAGATATGGTTGAAGTCTATAGTGTGGAGTTCATGGAATATGAGACCAATGTACGGCTCTATTTGACGTTAAGTATCACGATTGTTGTTATCGTGCTTTCAATAGAACTTCGTATGAGGAATTTGACGATAAAAAGAGTCAATGCTTGTGTATGATGATAAGTAAGGCCTACTGGTCCTTGGAGATGTTATGGACGGACGAGATTAAGTGATTCAAGAAAGATGGAGGAATTAGGTGGATTCGTGCTAAGGACATATTGATGAGCGATATAGGAAATGGGAAAATTGAAAGTGAGTTGAAGAATAATGAAGAACTAGTTAAGGAAGGGAATTGCCTATTCAGAGGATGAAAGACCAAGTAAATCTGTTGACCACAGTCATTTGGAAGAAAGTATTCAAGTGATGAAGTTAACGGAGGAATGGAAGAGCATCCTGCACTCCTGTTCGATCAAATAAGAATTTCGAGGACGAAATTTCTTTTAAGAGGGGGAGTAATGTTAGACCCCGAATTTTTTTATATGATATTATTAAGCATGAATTGTGATAATTCGGTGGTTTTGCTTTAATTGGAGTTATTTGGGAATATTGGATATATAAGGACTAAATGTGGTTTAATTATGATTTATATGAGGGTTAGAGGATTTATAGTGTGTAAGGGTTGAGAAATTAGCTTAAGTTGTTAGGCTTGGGCTTAGGGAGGGCCCATACCCTTAGGTTAAGAAGAGAATTAGAAAGGAAAGGAGAATAGAAAGAAAAGAATAGAAGGAGGAGAGGAGAAGCACGCCGTCGGAGGAGAGGAAGAGAGAAGAGAAAAGACTTCGCGATTTCTGAGGTTTTCCGACGATTCGAAGCATTTTTCGGTAAGTTAGTGCCTTTCTAACTTAGTTTGAGTAGATTTAAACTTAGAGGATGTTGAATCCATAAGAAATCGATGGTTTTGGGTTTTGGGTGAAAAATATGGATAAATCTTTGGGTTGATTCGTTTGTGCCTGGTTTTGAGCTAAGGATGGGTTAGAAATGCGTTATAAGAGTTGATCTATAATTTGATTGTGTTGCATTTGAGATCGGGAAGAGTTTGAATTGGAAATCTGCAGAAATCTGGGTTCGGAGTCGAGTTCCTCGACCCAGACGTCGCGACGTGCGTATGAACACGCCGCAGCGAACGAAGAAGGGAACCACGTCGCGACGTGTAAATAATTTTACGATTATTAAATCGGCGTGTGAAATCTGTAGACGTCGCGACGTCTGAAGGGAGACGTCGCGACGCGACGCTTGGTTCATGATGGCGGGGTCCTTCGTCATGACGGCGTCCTTCGTTCATGACGAGGCCCCTTGTTTCGAAATTGAGATGTTTATATTGTTAGGGTATCTTTTGGTGTAGATGTCCGATTGAGGTGATTTTGGATTCGTTGTGATCTAGAAATAAAGGACTACAAGTTTTATGAAGCAATGAAATTGAAATTCAGTCTATAAAATTCAGGTTTCGAACCTAATTGAATGAGTTTGAGGTCAATAGAAACGTAAGGCGATGGGGACTTTTATGAAAAAAGTGACCCGAAAGTTTAGACATTTGGCAGAGTTGGGATTGGATTGAATTTATTTTAGTGAATATGCGATAATTGGGTTCCTAATTTGTATTCCGATCTGAATAGGAATTTTGCATCGATAAAGGGAATCGAGGAAGGCAAGAGGATCAAGATGAGAGGTATCTTTTATGCATGTATTCGAGCACGAATTCCAGGTGGGTTTCATGTTTATGATTTAGTAATGAGCCACTAAAGTTTTCTCCCAAATCAAGAATGATTTCAATTACTTTATAAATATCGTTTTGTTTCGATTGAATGATTTGCAAAATGTCTACATGTTTGACATATGAGCGTTTACGATGACTTGTGAGAAATCTTATGAAATATTTTAAATGCATTATGATCATGTTTATGAAGCGCCTTGATAGGCATTATGGCATTTTGTAAGAATGGAAAGAATGAAAAGCTTAGATAACATGCTTTGAGCATGGAAAGAATGGATTATGTGCTTTGTTTGGGTAAGAGAGTTACGGATGGAGTCACGTGCGTCGACATATAGCCTTCTCCGGCTGCCGCTTGAGGCCACGAGATCCTTGAGAAATCGGACTCGTTTTGTTTACTGGATCTACCTTTGGTTTATCCGGATGGATTCTGGAACTCTCGAGCCATTTGTTTGTGCATTGCATCTATGAATTGTCAAGTATGTGCATAAATTTAGCAATTGAAATTGATGATTGATTGAACATGTTGTGTTGATGTGATAATAATATTTTTTACTATGCAATGACACTTTTCAACTATGGGTTTGAACTCGAATTTGATTTGGTGAGAATTTGGGAGTAAAGCGTTTTATGAGCTTATTATGATTTTTGTACAACAAATGAACTTTTCAACAGATTTTGCTTGTTCTTCGTTATAAACCTGTTACCCACGAGCTATAAGCTCACCCCTCCTTCATTTCCATCCACAGGTGATGAGAAGAAGATCGGGTGAAGGGAAGTGAAGGTTTTCGATTTGTATATGTATATATGACGTATTGTTTTAAGTTAGATTGGTATTGAGAATTTTGGAAGCTGTATATTTGGTATAGTCGGACATTCGATATTGTTATTGTATTGTGGCATGGAATGCCATAAGCGTTTATAAGACTCCATTCTATTGTTGTTAAGCAATTATGTATTAATTACGGATCTTTGTTGAGGATGTGTTCATTTGTATCATGGACCGATTGAGCGGAACTTTAGTATTTCAAGTAAGTGATGAATTGAATGTGCATATGTTAGATTATGATTCATTGTTTGTTTATTTACTTATGGAATGTGTTATGGAAAAAGAGAACATAATTTTGGTGTGAGACTTTTAGCTTCACGATTTCGTTGGATTGCGCCACGCTGATGGTTTAATGGTTGAAATTCGAGTTCGGGGCCCAGCTTTTGCGGTATCAAAGCAGGTTAGTTAGTGTTATGGTATTGTTTCGAGGTTGGGTGCCGGGAACGGGATCCAACAAGACTAGTGATGTAATGCACATTGAAGGGTATAAAAAGGTTATTAGTAATGACATAATCCAAAGAAATGATATGTTTTCCCAATCTATCTTAACATGTTGTATGTGAGTTTTGAAGGGTGAATTCAATAAATAAATAAGTAAACTTAAGTTAGGCATTTGGTATGCCTCAACTAGCATATGTATTAAAAGAGAGGCAATATTGTAATACATCAGTTATACCATATATGCATTTTCGACTAGTGAGGATAATATAAGTCATATTCTCAACTTATATTCAATAATGATCCTTTAAGGTTATGTTAACCTTAATTTAAGTATTGTTTTTACTCGGGTTCTAATTTAAGAGAATTGAATTAGTGTTTGCTATCCTAGAATGTTACTATAAAATTATGAATGATTTGATATACTGGGACATTCTAAAAAGGAGAGTTAGTTTAATTTAAAGGATTGAAAAGTGAGGAAGGCCATTTCAATTCCAAATTTGCATCAAGATGTATTTAAAAGAGCCCACCTTCTACGTAGAAGGTAGTAAAAAATACAAAATATTTATATAATGAGAATGAGACAATGATTAATACAATAAATGATCTAAGGCATATCATACAAAATTCACCTAAGGATCGATTCATTAGTTGAGAAGTCATAAAGTTGTAATAGATATATGACAGTATGCTCCTATCATATTCTAGTTGCATGAGTTATTAGATAAGTACGATGTAAAAATCTTATTAACTAAACTCATCATGTGTAAGTAGGAGATAATAATAAAAGAACATACTTGAAGAGTTTTAAAAGGTATGGCCATCAGGTGTGTACCATCAATTTGAAACATATAAATATACAAAGAAATGATTTCTGTGAGGAAGAAAAGAGTTTCTTTTTATTAGGAGTCTTAACTAGTGGAATAACAATCAATTCCAAGTAAATGATCTAATTAATTTTTTTTGGAAGTTAAGAAAAATTGCATTGATCAAAAGTAATACATATAAGTGAAAAAAATCTAGCTCTTGAAGAAACTACAAGTTAAAACATACTCACAAAGGAATCAGCCAAAAAGGAAAGCTTACAGGCTTCTAATTAATAGGAGATTGCATTTTACATCAAGGGACATATTGAGTCTAGCTGTATTGACTAAGGCATATCATCTGATTTTGAGTAGAAGACTCATACTTATCTCCTCAATTGTACAAGGATTACTTTTGAATAATCTGACATTTCTTTACATTATTGGTCTAGCTATATCCAAAGAAGAGATGATTTAAATTTTTGAGGTCACCTTGATAAAGCATATAGTAGTGATCATTCAGTTGGAATTTCAATTTATCCTTACTTCTAAGCTTTTCGCAAGTAACTAGTCATAGAATGAAAGAACAGGAGGGAACAATATTTGTATCCCATATGAGTTTATACTAGCGAAAAGGACTTGCTGGCTTGAGGAAGATGGTTTTACTAGAGGCAAAGGAGAACGTTAGGGATTTATCAACTTTCTAAAAAATGACATACTCCATCAAGTGATCAGGATGATAAGAAGGCTAGTTATTAGTAATTAGATTGCTACTCCTTGAAGAATAAGGCCATGACTTCAACCATGATGTTGGAGGGAATTGCAGTGCTGAGGTTGCTTGCTTCATTAGTTTGCCCTATAGATGGCCAGATGTTAAAAAAAATGTCTATTGCTTTACCATTTCCTATCCTATGCCATATATTAGGCTGAATTGTGTCCCGCAAGTGTATAATTTGTTGAAAAGTCCCTGATTGAGTGTCCTTAGTTGTGATGGCCTAAATGCTCTGCCTTTTAAGGTAGCAACTATGAATCCATTGCACCCACCTATGTTCTTTTTCTGTACATAGCTTCCACAGTCTTTTGGAGAGTAGAACTTTGCTCATCCTCTTGATAGAAGTAATTGCTAAACCTCATAGATTTTTAGGCTAGCAAATTTGGAATCATTTAATACAAGGAGATTTATTTGGGGAATAACAGCAATCTAGATAAAAATTTCTGATAAGCCTATCGATTTCCTTCGTTATTTCTTTAGGGATAGCTAAGTGTGAGATCTGGTAGGTGTATAAGCTGGAGAAGACAGATATTGCAAGCTGAACTCTTCCTCCATATGATACGACTTATTACGCCAATTATGAAGTCTTCTAGCAATGGAAATAATGAGTGGGGAGTAGTCACTCGTAATCAGCTTCTTAGTAAATATAGGGACTCCTAAGTACTTGACTGGAGGATTTGTGATTCTTATTCCAATGAAGCTGACATGGTCATATAAGTTTGAAGAGATTGTTGCTGAGAAAATAGGAGAAATCTTGTTAGGAGTAAAAGTAAGACCTGAGCATTTTCTGAAGACTTCTAGGGAATCCAGTAGAGTATTGATGGAAGCTTGTTTAACACCACATGACATAAGGAGATCATTAGTAAATGTAAAGAGCTTCAGCTTGAGCTTTCTACTTCTATAGTGATATTTGGAGGGAAATTTACTTATTTGAAGACTTGTGATCCTTGATAAGACTTCCATGCAGATGGTGAAAAGGTTGGGGACAAAGGGTCCCCCAGCCTAATTCCTTTAGCTACTTTAAAGATGGAAGTGGATTCTTCATTAATAATAATTTTATAGGCACTGAGGTTACACAAGTCATAATCCAGTTCACAAATTTACATGGATATCCTAAGCTTGTTAGTGAAGATTTGATGAATTTTCAATTTGTTGAATCAAATGACTTTGTGAAGTCTACTTGTAAAGCTAACTTTTAAGGGATTGTAAGTGTTGCGTCCCCTGAAGATCCTTTGTTCTATAAGGATACTATCACTGATTGATTTGGCCTCTATGTGTGCTGCCTAACTTGAATTGATGATTTGTCCTGAAGTTTAGTTCAATCTATTAGTCAAGATATTGGAAATCACCTTATACAAGACACTGTATTAAGCTATATTCATTTAGACTAGTGGGGTTTTGGCACTTTAGGATTAGGCAAAGTTAGTTATTGTTGAGTTTCGTGAGCATCATACCAGAATGGAAAAATTCCAATACTACAATTGTTTTTGGCCTAGCGATGTTCTATGTAGCTTGATAAAATCTGGCATTGAAGTCATTTGGGCCAGGAGCTTTATCAGGGTGGATTGAGAAGAGTGTGGCCCTAATTTTATCAGGTGTAACATCTTCGATGAGTTCATTGTGAGAGTGAGGTTGCACTGATCCTGTCAAGGCATTAAGTATGTCCTGAGGTATTCTTTCCAACCTTTAGCATGTACCTAACAGGCTCTCAAAGTACTCATGGGCTAATTTCTTTAGATGCTTTTGTTCATTCATTGTTTTCCCTTCTGAATCTTTAAGTGTGATAATTCTGTTTTCCTTCTCCCTGTATGTCGCGGAAGAGGTATTTTGAGCACCTATCTCCCTCTGTAAACTACATAATTCTTGACTTTTGCTTGAGTTGTAATTTGTAGGTGTCGGCAACATTAAGGTAATTTTCCAATTCTGATTTCTCCTTAACTTTGAGTGAATGGTTTAATGGATCCTTGGACAATTCCATCTATCATTGGCCGAGTCTTTTAGAGGCCATCCTTAAATCCATTTTCATGGGATCAACTTCATTCCTTTATAGGAAGATCAGCTCCTTTCTTATAGCCCTACAGAATTGATCAAACTCAGCAACACAACCAACAGATCTATAAGAGCGTAGTTGATTTGCAGGAACATATTCAGCATTGTAGTAATACTACGGAGCAATGTAGGTCCTGTTGTAAAGTATACAGGAACGTTCATGTAGCATAAATCTGTAGTAATTAGTAAAGAATATACTGTGATTCCTTTCCTGGTATAAGAGCCTCGTCTTAAATCTTATACAGGAACGTTCATGTAGCATAAATCTGTATTCAAGAATATAATGTGATTCCTTTCCTGGCATAACAGCCTCGTCTTAAATCTTAATTATCTTCCTCTCTTGATAGTTTTGGTCAAGAGACTTCCATCATAAAAAGATAAGTTTCAACATTTACAAGACAAAAAACTGGACTGCAATTCTAAACTCCTAGAAGTTTGATTAAATGCTCTTGCTGAATTCCATGAATCGTGTCTCAGAGAAAATCCCATCTCTCAAAGAACTTGGAGGTGTTTTCCTTCCATTCGCTTCCACAATTGTGTCACGAGTAAGATAAGATTTCTATTTGTATATACTTTTTAACCGATTTGAAACTAACACGGTGATGTCATAGGTAACGCCATATTGGAAGAGAACAACAGGATGAGGAGTAGAGTGGGCAATAAAATGTGAACTCGAACCCAGTCCAAAGCAGATCTTTGTTGGCCTTTTGGCTAAGGTTAAATGTAGTATCTATTCTTATTAGTTTAATGTCTGACTCGTGGGTAATCGATTCAATGTGTTGATTTATAATTAAGGACTAACCTTAATGCGGAAGTACTGGATCGATTTGCTGATTGCTAATCTTCGTTTTATGGTTGGCTACTAGAGTCACCGATTAATCCACGTCCCAAACTCAAATCCTTTGATAGTGTGATTCACGTGAATGAAGAAGAATGAAGAAAGTGCTTATCTTCTAAGAAAGAGAAAAATAACCAAAACCTATTTGGTTTCTAATGTTTTTTGTTATCTTAAAAAAGATTCCCTTTCACAAGCCAACTTCCTCTTTTTATATTAGAGAAAAACAAACTGACAGGGTTTTATATATGTGGCTGTTATATATGTGTCCGTTCATATAAAAACCAACAACTCCCACTCGACCACATAAGTCACGAGTTACATCTTCTCTCTAAAAATTTCACATGTCATATTGAGAATGGGACGTACGACCATTTAAAGAACCAGTAGTGTTATATTAAGTCGCCATCTAACTAACATAACACTTTCACATAGTCATGATATCCCAAATCATCCAAAATATCACCGAATGCATACACTGTCCCTTTATGCTCATAGATATATCATATGATTATACACCAAGTATAATCGCCCGGGCTCATATGGTGATAAAGGAAAAAGATTCTTTCTTAGACACTCATAATAATCCATCTTAGTTTAACTGCTTTCCTAATGTACTCCGCTAGACTATATACAACTTAGCCCTTGGAAAAACACACTAAAGTAGCAACACCAAGCCTTGACTTCATATCATAGTTCTAAGTCGAAGGGTTTCATTCGATTAGACATTAAAGTCTATGGGATCATACAGTGACAGAGAGAGGGATTTAACTGTCACTCCATAAGAGGGTCGTTATATAGCACACACAGTATGAAATGTGTGTCATAGCATAGTTCCCACTAAGTTGGGCATGTCACTCTTTTATGCTATACAAATCATGAATCTAGCTTTACTTAAAAACTAATCCGAGCCACTAGATTAACATACCTAATGCTAATCTTGACACTCGAGATTTGGCTTTAAGGCTTCAATGTGAAATCTGAATCTTTCACATCCGACTCATCAGAGTCTCATCTTAGAGTCACTAAGGTGACTATTCAAATATAAAAACTTATCATGCATACTACACAAGTATGAAGATAACACAATATTACATACACTCAATATTAATATTGTGAAGTCTCATCCTACTCGCTACTCAAGCGTTAGGGGGATTGCCTGTATGATAAGGTCAATCAGAAGCCTAGTGTGTGGTGACATTACAATGTGCCTTATCATGTAATTGCGTAATAATGAACATTTGATAAATAAACTTTTATTAAACACAAGCCCGTACAATTGAAAACATGTTCATTATACAACAAGATATAACTCAATGGACAAACTAAACCCTATGCAAACCTAAACTTATCACATGAGCCTTAAACGAATCTCGGGGAATAGGTTTCGTTAAGGGATCAGCTACCATCTTGTTAGTAGGTATATACTTTATGACAACCTCTTTATTTTTTATGGTGTCTCTTACAAAATGATAACGCCTTTTGATATGCTTAGATTTTCTATGAAACTTTGGATCTTTAGCAAATTGTATGGTTGCAGTGTTGTCACATAACATTTCAACAGGATCATTAACTTTAGGAGTAAGATTAAGATCCTGGAGAAAACTTCTCAACCATATTGCCTCCTGAGCGGCAAGACAACAAGCAACGTATTCTGCTTCCATTGTTGATAATGATATACAGTCTTGCTTCTTGTTGTACCAATATGGCTCCTCCTCCTAAGGTGAAAACATATCCTGAGGTTGACCTAGTGATGGCGTGGAACATCTCAAAAATATTGGGAACGAATTGAAAAAGAATCGACAAAGATTGGAGGAATTTTGTTCTTCTCGGGTAGAAAACTGGCAGCGGGGTTTAGGTCATTTTCGGGAACAATGGAGACAGAATCAGGGTTTGGTGTAGAAGGGAAAGTTGTAGAACTTTTTGTGCTAATGTGTTTAGACACAAGAATCAGAAGATTTGGTTAAGAGACGAGTGAGTTATGGGGGTTTTAGCGCAGGCATATCTGGCTGGACGATTGATTGGCGATGGGTGGGAAAACTGGAAATTTTGAGATGACTGGAGTTAGAACTGGGTAGAAAACCCTTATGAAGATTTCTAGCTTAAGAAGTGAAATACAATATTGATGAAGGAACTTTGTCAAAAGGATAAGCATAAAAAAAGATATGAATTTTCTTGTTTTGGACGTTTTGGATTAAGAATCTGGGTAGATTTTCGGAAAATGATGCAAAGGGGTTGATTTGATGAATGCGATTGAAATGGAAGTTTAGATGAACGAAAGGGAATGATAAGGTGAATAAGGAAAGATAATTGAGTGTTTTTGGATTACACACAAAACCCAATTGATAGTTTTTGGAAACTAACAAAACCCAAATAAAGATGATAACTTGCAAAAACAAATCTCTCTCACAATTTGAATTTGATAATCTTCCTTCCAAGAGTTTTCACAATGCAATATAAAAGGAAATAAAAGAAAATGAAGGGTCATGAAGGAGAACCACATGTCGGTTTCTCTTCAGCCATTAAACAATAATAAAATGACATAATTAAAGAAACTAAGTAATTAAAATTGAGCTGAAACTTTAAGTCTCATAAAGGATAAATAAAACAAGATAAATGCATTTATTCACCAAATATCTTCAACTCAAATTGAGTCATACTTGAGCTGAGATCTTGGGCTTCAAATATCATCAAAGAGCGCAACATAAGTTGGATTTTTTGACTGGAATAACATCAAGAGAATGGACGTAAAAAATCATGCATTTGTAAGTCCCAAAGGGCTTGAGCAAAACCTGTAGCTTTAAGCTCAAATTTGGATCTTCTTCAAGCTCCTCTTCTCCAACCGAATCACTATCATCACAATCATTTGAACTTATTGGAACAAGACCCATGTTAGAAATGTCTTCCAAGGCTGTATTTGATGGACCTCCATCACCTAGACTCATTCGGGTCACCACCCCAATTGGCATCCGAATATCCCCTTAACCTTAAATCCCCACCTTGATAGCAAAGGACTAGGTCTGAAGTACCACGAAGGTAGCGAAAAATTCTTTTGACTACTTGCCAATGAGCAGGTCCTAGGTTACTTTGGTAACGACTTACCAAACTAACCGCAAAGCAAATGTCATAGGGAACATTACTCATTTGTTCTTTTTCCTTATCTTTTTTAGGGCATTGATCAAGACTCAAGGTAAGACCCTTTTCAACTGGAGTGTCAACGAGTTTGGAATAATGCATTCGAAAATGTTCCAAGATTTTATTAATATACGCTTCCTGACTTAAACCAAGGAGCTTCTTGGGACGATTTCTAGTTATTTCCACACCTAGGACATACCTAGCTTCACCCATGTCCTTCATATCAAAAACAGAGGACAACCACTCTTTAGTGGTCTTGAGCATCTCCATATTATTTTCGGCTAGTAATATGTCATCAACATATGAAGTAAGAAACAAAATTCTACTTTTTGTTCTCTTGACATACACACAATGGTCTTTTGAAACCATGACTTAACCAAAAGAAGTAATGGCTTCATGGAATCTGAAATACCACGATCTGGAAGATTGCTTGAGACCATATATGGATCTTTTAAGACGGCACACTTTGTCTTCTTGACCTTTTGATACAAAACCAATAGGTTGATTTATATAAATCTCTTCCTCAAGGTTACCATTGAGGAAAGCAGTCTTTACATCCATTTGAAACAACTCCAGGTCCAAATGGGCAACCAGAGCCAGAAGTAAGCGAATAGAGGCAAATCTCACCACAGGAATAAATGTCTCTTCATAGTTTATACCCTCTATTTGGGTATAGCCTTTCGCTACCAAACGGATCTTGAACTTGTCGATCATTCCATCCGCCTTACGTTTTATTTTGAAAACCCACTTGTTTCCAATTGACTTTCGTTGCAGAGGAAGATCAACTAGTTCCCAAACCTGATTTCGTGTCATGGAGTCCATTTCATCCCTCATGGCATCCATCCACTCTATGTGGTTAGGTGAATCAACAACCTTTTGAAAAGAGGTTGGCTCTTCAATTTCTAAAGGAATATTTCCTCTTCGATTTGACAATATCGTCGAGGAATTCTTCCACGCTCACTTCTTCGGAGTCTAAGACCTACATTTGTCTGCCCTGATTCAGGATCTCTCCCCTAGCTCTTGGAGATGTGGGGTTTGGATCATGGTGAGAACCACTCCACTATCTCCTTGAGATGTGAGATTTGGAACATGTAGACTATCTACAGGTTCTTGGTTTAGAGATGGAAGACGGACCTCATTCTCAAATTGGTTCTCTGGGGTAGAAAAAATCTCGATGACTTAGAGAGTAACTAAATTCTCCCCCTCACCGATAGTATCCAGTTGTAACTCATACAAATCTAGGTCCTTTTTTATTTCACCTATGCTTGGGAACTCATCCTCAAGAAACTCCACATTGCGGGAAGCAATTTCTATCATGCCACCATTCGGGTGCTCACTATACATAACATACCTTTTAGAATGTTCGGGGTATCTTATAAACACCATTTTAGTGGCTCTTGGACCAAGTTTCCCATGTTTATAAGTTGGATTGTGTAAATAACCAGTCGAACCCTATGGGCGTAAATGATCTAAAGAGGGCTTTCTTTCATTTCATAATTCATATAGAGTGTCAGGTACACTTTTACTTGGTACATGGTTAAGAATATAAGTTGCCGTGAGCAACGCATCTCCCCAAAAACTAATTGGAAGACGAGCATGTGCCATCATTGACCTGACCATGTCAAGCAATGTTCGATTCCTACGCTCTGCAACACCGTTTTGTTGTGGAGTTCGAGGAATCGTTGGTTGTCTTATAATACCCTTTTTCTCACAAAATTCTTTGAACATATCAGATAGATATTCTCGACCACGATCAGTCCGAAGAGTTTTAACTCTTCTTTCCAATTGTGTCTCAACTTTAATTACAAAACGTTTAAACACATCAAGCGCTTCATAATGATGAGCTAAAAGATACACATATCCATAGCGAGAATAATCATCAATTAAAGTGAGAAAATATATAGCCTCATGACGTGCCTTAACATTCATGGGTCCGCAAATATCAGAGTGAATAAGCTCTAAAGGTTTAGACACCCTTGAAGCCTTACCAAAAGGTTTCGCGATTGCCTTACCAGCTAAACATGACTCACATCTCGGCAATTTAACCTTAGTGAGTCGGTCTAAAAGACCTTCTTTAGCTAGTCGACTTAATCTATATTGGCTAACGTGACCAAGCCTAGCATGCCATTTAACATATCAGAATCAGGATCAAAATATGAAACATAAACAGAAGACGAATTATCATAACAAGCATCCAAATCAAGAATTAGAAAATCGTTTTTCAATGTAGCATGGCCAAAAATATTGCCATTATACATAATGTCCAATCCATAATGATTAGAACTAAAAACGAATCCTGATTTCATCAAAGTTACAAGAGACACAAGGCAACATCGCACCTCGGGTGCATAGAGAGCATCATGGAGAAGCAAAGTATTTCCTCCACATAACTTGAGCTTATATGTCCCTATTCCTAGGACATCTTCTTCACTGCCATTTCCTAACACGACAGTTTGTGAACCCACCGGATATCGATGAAAGTCCACATAGCCAGCTTGATCCCGAACTATGTGCTTGCTTGCTCCCGTATCTACAATCCAATTAGGAAGAGAATTAGCAACTAATGCATGAGAACAAACATATAACTCAGGAGTTATGGATAAGAAAGGTACCTTCTTAGGTTCAGGACAATCCTGAGCAAAATGACCTTTCTTTCCACAATTATAGCACTTCACACGTGCCATGTTTTTCTCTTCTTGGCCCTTAGCCTTTTGCTTCTTATGACCTTTTGGTCCATTCCTTTGAGGAGGCCGAGAACTTTTTCTTTTACCTCGCTTGGCATTGTTGCCCTTTGGTCCTTTGCCTTTAGCAACAAGAGTCACATTAGACGAGTCAGATGTTTTTAAGCGATCCTCCTCCATTTCGAGGTGCCTTGTGATCTCTGAAAGGGTTTTGACATTTTCATTATGTGTCAAAAACAAGTTTCACATTCTTCCAGTGCTCAGTATGATCTGGAAGAGCCCGAATCACATTCAGGACTTGCTCCTCTTCAGAGATAACCCGGCCAGCTGCCTTAAGATCACGAACCATAGCACTCATAGTTCGTAAATGTTCAGCCATAGTACGAGTCGTATTAATCTCGTAGTTCATCCACTTGAGGTGCAAAGCACGAAGCCTTGTAACGGATGTTTGACCAAAAGTTATCTTAAGCTTGTCCCACATGTCCTTAGCAGTGGCACAATCCTCAAACTCTCCAATTAAATCGTCATGCATGAAATGCAACATCATATAACATGCCTTACGATCCTTTTTAGACCAATCTGCGTAAGCCTTTAAGGATGCTTGATATTGCTCACTAGCAGTATCAATATTGTTTCCGTCTTTGTCTTTGATTGAAGATTCAGTCATAATTATGGTCAAATGTTCGAGCAAGTCTCGTTCATTTAGAATGTTGGACCCCGATCTTTAAGTTAATTTTAGAAATATAAAAAGTATGAAATAAGTAAGTTTGTATATGATGTTTGTAATATATGTGATTATGTTTTAAGAAAATTGATGAGAAAAAGAATTGATTGAGTTTGATGATTTTGAAATTTGAATAGATTTGTATGGATTATACAAGTTTAAGTGGATGAGAAATTGAAAATTAAGTTGAAAATCAAGAAATAAAGAGAAAAAGTGTGAAAATATAAAAATATGAAAAGATTGACTTTTTGCCCTTTAAGAGTTGACTTTTGATTTAGGCAAAATTTGAGAAAATAGTCTTCTGGAAACTTGTAGCTCTAGTGAAGAAATTTCTGTCGCCGTAAAGTTTGCAATTTTTTGATATCGGAAGTGAAAGTTATGATCAATCAAAGTTTAGGTGTGTTATCGGTTGACTTTTGTTATGACTAAAGTTTTGACTAAAAAATTTACCTAGTTAGAGGATAATTTAGCTTTGAAGTTATTCATGAAAGTTGAAGGATTTGATTTGATTTTTATTTTGATATAAAGTATGCAATTTTCGATCTCGGAATAATAAGTTATGATTTTTACAAGTTTATGTTATGGTTTTAGCATGATTATTAGATGATAGAACTTTTGATTGGAAAATTAACCTCCTTAGAGGTCAAATTGATTTTTATGTCCTTCATGGAAGTTGAAGGTGACTTTCTGATCTTCGCAGTGATATAAAATATGAGGTGTTCGGAATTTGGAGTTGAAAGATATAAATTTTCAAAGTTAAATATTGTTTAAGGATATATTAAATTGGGGCAGTATCTTTGACTGAGTTTTTGGCCCCTTTAGAGACGAAATTGATTTGTGAATTCTACATGGAAGTTGTAGATCTTCCTTCAAGCTTTCCATAGAGACCAAATTTGTCAAATTTGGAATTCGGAATCAAGAGCTACGATTTTTGAAAAGAAAAAAAATTCGGATATATATATATATAATCATATATATATATATATTTTTTGAAAAAAAAACACATCAGAAGCTCTCTCGCTAGGGCGATACGTCGCCCTAGTGAGGAGGGTTAAAATTATTTTTATTTTTTATTTTTTATTTTTTTTATTTTTTAATTATTATTTTCGGATTATTTAATTATTATTTTCAGATTTTAGGAAATATGACCCCTCTTCAATCTTTCGCTCATATCTTTTCCGTCTGACATCCGATTGACTCGGTTTAAGCGTTGGATTCCTAAGAAAATGAATTTCATATTTACGGGAAATTTGTGAATTTTTTATATTAAATTACTTGTGATTAATTTAATCAAAGTGAGTCAGGAAATTTTCTGAACATAGTTCAGTATTTTACGAAATTCGGGATCTGTGGTGATCCAATTGAGGTGATTCTTGAGGAGAAATAAAATTAAGACATGGGGCTACAAATCATATGAAGAAATGAAATGTCAATTTTGCCCCTAAGATCTTCAAATTATGAGTGGAAGTTCGGATTAGAGTGCAGTTTTTGGATTAGGAATATCTGAGAGTATTTTGAGCATAACCTTTGATCTGGGAATCTAAATGAGGTGATTCCTGTTTTGAATTAAACTAGAGACATAAGGCTACAATTGTTATGAAGACACCGAATATCAAATTTGGGATTAAGAATGTCAATTTCTGGATGGAAATAACGTGCTGGAAAATGTGTTAGAACATGAACATATCTGAAATGTTTTGAGCATAACTTTTGATGTAGTGCTCTGAATTAGATGATTCTTGTGGCATTATGAAATTAAGACATAGAGGAACATTTCTCTAGAAGGAAGTTTTGACAAATTCCTTCAAATTGATAGTGCGAATCAGACCCGTAGGTAAGCATGACTAAAAGTAAATGTTAGGGGCAAATTTGGAAATTAGGCATATATGAAAGGGTATTTTGGTCTTTAATCAATTTTTAATGACATGGCCCCTAACAATTAGATGAGTTGCCGTATAAGGATGGGAATCACGATTTTTTCCAAAAGACTTGAGAGAAAGAAGAGAATAAGAAGAGAGAAAAGATGAGAGAGGGTCCGTCCATGGAGAAAGAAGAGAGAGCATCCTAGTTTTCGAATTTTGAAGCTTTTAGCATGAGTTTTAAGTTGATTTCATGGAAAAAGGATGGAAAAGGATGAAGGCTTCCTCCAAAGTCAAGAAGGAATCCGAAAATTTAGAAGAGGAAGGTAAGAGAAATTTTTAAACTTTGTGTTTTTATTGAATTCTTGGTTTAGAAATATGAAAAATGGTATGGGTTTGTTAATCCATGATCAATTTTGGGAGATTTCATGATGAATTGATTTAATTTTGGATTTATGTGAGTTAGGGATTATGCCCAAATTTGTGATTTGGGGATTTTGTAAATTATTGGTTTAGAATCATGGAAAATATGATAGATTGGTGAAATATGAAATCAATTTTGAAGAAATTATGATTTATGATATTGAATTTGTGTAAATTGGTTTAGGTCAATTTTAGAAATTGAGGTTTTTAAAAATTGAAGATTTAGATAGCTTGAATATGTGAGGAATTAATGTTTTCTAAGCTCAATTTGAGAAATTAAGTTAAATATGATATTGAATTTGAGTGAATCGGTTTAGGTCAAATTTGGAATTTGGAGATTTTAGAAATTGGTGATTTAAATATCTTGGAATTAGTATGAATTGATGAATTATGACATCAATTTTAAGATTATGTTATTTATGAGGTTGAATTTTGATGATATTGGTTTAGGGAAAATTTAATTGGAAGAAGAAAAGAAGAAATGGTCACATTGAAGCTAGGGATAAGCTTCTGGCATCGATTCGAGGTGGGTATCATATTTATATTTTGATTTGTAAGCCATATATGACTTTTCGAAAATTCAAGAAAGTGAAAGAAAAGATTTTCGTATTTTATTCGTTTCTGAATGTTTTTTGAAAAATTATTACAAGTTTAAATTCATTGTTTTAAATGATTCGATAAATCGATAGAAATTTCTGAAAATTCATATGTTTTGAGTGCATTGATAAATTATGCAAATTGTTGAATTTATGGAATTGCTTGGCTTGATTGATTGAATTGTATGAATTGTGTGGAACTATGAATGTATTTAGTATGACACGCATGAAAATCAAGTTTTCGATTTGTGCCTTCTGACAATCCGAAAGTTTCAGTTTTGAATTATGTGTTAAGTGGGTTTGGTTAGGTCCTTTTTGTAAGTCAGTGCACAGTCTCTATTTGTTTAAAGCCTTCTCCCGGCTGCCCGCTAGTGGCATGGAGCTCCGATTTCGGACTCCCTTCACGGCTACACTGGACCGCTATGCGAGAAAGTGTAGTACGTTTTGTTCACGACTGCACAGGACCGCTTTGCGGGAATGTGCAGTACGTTCCGTTTTTGGACCGAACCAAGCCGTCTGATATGTTTTATGTGTTTGATTTGTGATTTTTGTGATTTGTGCTTTCATGTGATTGCATTCATGTTTATGAAAACAAAAATGAAATTTACTATGAAGAGTTTGAAAAAAATTAAAAGGTTTGAGGAAAATGTTCGAAAAGTTGAAACGTTTGAAAAGTTGCAAAGTTTAAAAAATGGGTCGTTTGGCAAAAGTTTATGAAAAATGATTTTTGTTTATTTTTTAATTTATAAATGTGTTATCCACTGAGCCGTCGAGCTCACCCCCCTTTCATCCCCGATCTCTAAGTATTTGAGCAAGAGATCGGATGAAAGAGCACCAAGTTCGATTTTGCATCGTTTGTATTTTTGTGTGAATTGAGATTTGGATATTAATATTGTTTACGATTTGAATTGCCGTTAAGGTTTTGTAAGTAAGTGATTATGATGTAATTTGAACATGTATTTCAGAATGTATGAGAATTACGAATTGGTGTATATATTTGAGTATGGTGAATGTGAATTTGGGAATTATATATGGAATTGATAATTGTAGATTGTATATGATTACGATTTCTGGTTTGCGATTGTATATGACTTCGAATGGTCTATGATTGGATTGGATTGGTTTTGAGATATGGATAATGAGATTTTTTGTATTGGCTGATTGAGAATTATGGAAGTGTTAGGTATAGGTTTGCGTTTGCTGGTGTTTGGATTCCGGACGGGAGAGTCCGATGATTCTGGGTTTTGTTTGAGAATTTTAGAAGTGTATTTTATCATTTGCAAGTTTTGGGTTAGGATAAATGCAGCCGTTATGATGCCGAATTTTCGATAAAATTTGAAATAAAAAATGTAATTTGGGATTTGCATGGATATATAAGATTATGATTCAAGTATTGAAATTTGCATATGGATGATTTTGTATGTGATGGAATAAAGTGAATAAGAATGAAAAAGAGAAGGAATAAGGAAAAAGAAAAGAAAAGACAAATTTATACCAGATTTCGGATCGGTTTGTCTTAGGATTTCCAACGCGACGCTTCTTTAAGATAATTTATGCACGAATATCGAACATTTGTTTTACTATTCGAGTTGTCTTCATTTGTATTCTTTGATCTTCGATTCCGCTTCGCTTCGTTTTGCTTCGGTACTTTTGTATTTTGTTTCGCTTCAAAATCCGTTCGTTTGGTTCGTTGTTTCACTCTCGTTTTCCGCTTTTGTTTCGGTTGGGATCCGGTTCCCGGATCGGGTCCCAACATAGAAGATACTGAATCTTCCTTTGCCACATATCATAATTGGACCCATCCAATTTTCAGTGGTGGACAAATCACCGATCAAGATTTTAGTTGTCATATCTACAAGTATATATAAACATGATATAAGGCACATATCTAAATAATTAAATTATCAAAAATATCATCATTCATATCATAAGATCGAAAATTTCACTAAGCTCATAATCATCTCTTATGACATAAATTATAATATTTTTTATTAGTTATTCACATGATACATATTCAAAACAAATGTATATAGTTAAATATATTTCATATGTTAAACCAATTAACATAACCAATTCTTATGAAAAACATTCCAATGTAACTCATACATATAAAACTATATAAAACTCATTTATATAATATTATTTGTAATATAATACAAAATTACCCATAAAACACATTTATGGAATATTTCAATAATGATCTTGCGTATACATTTAAGGAACTTTCATTGTGAAAATTTCACTGAAAAGCTAATGCATACCGTAACGTCTTACATACAATAAGGGCAAGAATATCAGTGCACAAAACCTCTCCTTTTGTACACAAAAAAACGAAGGAAGATTTTTTTTTATTTCCCTCATGCATAGTGCATACTGTTTTTCTTTTCAAACGTTACTTTGTATTGATTCATGCTACAATACTCATTAAATGCATTTAATGCATTTATCATTCATAAACAACCATTAACGCACATACGGTTGAAACAAACAACAACAAAAAATGAGAGTTTCAAGCATCTATGTGGATGTTTTCTGTGAAACCATTTAACGCATCTTGTTTGAAACGAACAACAAAAAATTGCGAAGACTCAAGCCTATGTGGGGAGAATGATCTTAATTTTCAAAACAAAAATGCGGAAAAACCTTTAATAAGTATATCGCAACATCTATCCAAAAGCTTTTAACCAAAACCTTTTAATATCTACTGAACTCTCTTGCTCCATTAAGTGCATTTAATGATTTTACTGTACATCATTAAATGCATTTTACACATGCATTGAATGAGTTTTCTTCTTTAACATAATAAAGACAAGAGTATTTTAATCATGCACAGAAAACTATATGCGCAAACAATTGTTATTCATGTATGTAATGCAAACTCTCATATTTGTATCACCATAAAGACACAAAAACCAAGAAGACTTTTGTAATCAAGAAGAATTTCGTTTCTTACACACAAACGTTCCTTTCTATGTTTTGGTTTCCGTAAAACCAACTTCTCTTAAGTAATGTTTATATGCGCAAACAAGATTATACGAAAATTTGCGGTTCGTAAAAGCAATTTCAACAGAAACTCAAGATATTCTCATGCTTACAAACGCAATAAAAAATATGTAAATCAATGGCGTAAACTTGGCTTTGATATCAATGTTGATTTATAATTAAGGACTAATTTTAATGTGAAAATATTGGATCGATTTGTTGATTGCTAATCTTCATTTTATGATTGACTACTAGAATTATCGATTAATCCACACCCCAAACTTAAATCATTTAATAGTGTGATTCACGTGAATAAAGAAGAATGAAGAAAGTGTTTATCTTCTAAGAAAGAGAGAGAAATAACCAAAACTTATTTGGTTTCTAATATTTTTTTGTTGTCTTAAAGAAAGATTCGCTTTCACAAGCCAACTTCTTCTTTTAATAGTAGAGAAAAACAAACTGACAGGGTTTTATATGTATCCGTTCATATAAAAACCAACGCAATGAAATAAAATTAATTTTTGTAGGGGCAGAGATCACAACCCTTGACCTGTTATTGGGTCACTGGAATGTAGCCCATGCGATTTACTAGTGCAAGGGCCTGGCGCATCCCATTGATTTTAGTGTTGTTTTGGGTTAATTAAAAACATGCAGGATAAAGTACAAAACTGGTGATAAGGCTTTCATATCAACTAACAGTATGACACTAACTTCTTATTACCCCCAACGAGTGTTTGGAACGATTGACTTGAACATGTAAAAATGACTTACTTCTACCCAAGTTTAGACTTAAAGGGAATAGTTAAGTTTTGCTGAGAACTTCTCAGAAGATCAGTCATCTTTTACATAACTGCTGCTTGAGCTGGTCCACGAATTGAGAGTAGCTATTCATGCAACTTTAGATATAGCCAACTTCTGGGTCATTCCATCACCTTCAAGGAAAAATCTGCTTATTAGTAGGAATAGCCAATTTCTTCTTTATAATGTTTTCTCTTAAAGAAATAGCCAATTTCTTTTCTTTATAATGTTTTTTAGTGGTTCATCAAAGGGGGCAATTCTAATCCCAAGTTTAAGAGTAGGTATAGTTTTGAGCTTAGGTTAGAGGTGCATAGACTTGTAGCCGTAGATGTCGAGGAACCTTGTATCGGTGGCGAATTGTCAACCGCTCTTTATTTTGTCCTTGGCTCTATAAAAGACTTTAGACAGAAAATATATGAAGTTAGATTGAGTATAAACCCAGATGAAACGAGGTTAAAGTTTGATATTCTTGTGTCTATGCGACTTAGGGGACCGTAGGCTCATGAGAGAGCGTGCTTTTATAGACTTGACGAGGAGAGTGTTTCTCAAGGCAGTTTTAGATATGGTCTAAGATTGCCATTCAACGACTTCTGTTTTGAGTTATTAAGTGTGATAAATATGAGTTTCGGTCGGTTGCACCGTCACTCGTAGTGCTTGATATCAGGTTTCCTCATTAAGTATATATACTAAGAGCAACCGGATGGACGACCACAGAATAGATCCCTATCGTCCATTTAATCCAGCAGTTTACATTCTTTCTTCTTCTTTCTTTCTGTTTATTGAATGTTGTGTCTTCGCGCGATATACACGCAATCTTCTAACCTAAATATTTTTTCATTTTGTCAGGCGCGCTCCCTCTCTTTGTTTTTCCTCTCCGCCCTTGTCTTCCTCTTTTTTTGTTTGTTGAATGTTGTATCTTCGCGCGATATGCATGCAATCTTATGACGCAATCTTTTGATGCAATAGTTTGTCAGGCAGCAGCGCTTGTGACTACTTAAAGAGCGAAAATAGATCCATGTTGTCTCCTTTCTCTGTCTTTGTTTTTCCTCTCCGCCATTGCCTTCCTCTGCTTTTTCCATTCCAGCTGTGGTTGTCGTAGCTGTTGTTGGTGTCGAGAGAGTATCAGTGGTTTCGACGTGAATCTAGCACGTGAACCTAGCATAAGGTAACCGCATCGTCTCGGTTTCCAGGTGTTCTTTACGTGTAAATCTTCTTTAAGTTTTTATTGTTTTGGTGTGTACAGATGTTTTCCAAGTTTCGTTGTTGTTGCTGTCGACTGTTGCCATCCTGAAAAAAGAGTGCCTCAAACAAAGAAGGCGTAGTGCAGACTTGGATATGAGGAGATTTATCATAAATTGCAAAGCTCCTACTTCACCATCAGCATCCTCTTTCCTTGTACATATATTTTTTTCATGTCAGAAAGGAACTCCTCTGTCAAAGCAGAGGTTTCAGGATTATCACCAGGAATCATCTACTTTAATCTGAGATCACGGAATAGATCCATGTTGTCTCCTTTCTCTGTCTTTGTTTTTCCTCTCCGCCATTGCCTTTCTTTGCTTTTTCCATTCCAGCTGTGGTTGTCGTAGCTGTATTTGGTGTCGAGAGAGTATCAGTGGTTTCGACGTGAATCTAGCACGTGAACCTAGCATAAGGTTGTTCACCAACTGGACGTCGGATGTTGTAATCGCATCGTCTCGGTTTCCATTTGTTCTTTACTTGTAAATCTTCTTTAAGCTTTTTTGTTTTGGTGTGTAGATGTTTTCCGAAGTTTCGTTATTCTTTGCCGATTGTTGCCATCCTGAAAAAGAGTGCCTCAAACAAAGAAGGCGTAGTGAGACTTGGATATGAGGAGATTTATCATAAATTGCAAAGTCGCTACTTCACCACCGCATCCGCTTTCCTTGTACATATATTTTCTCATGTCGAAAGGAACCTCTCTGTCAGCAGAGGTTTCAGATTATCACCAGAATCATCTACTTTAATCAAAAGGATGCCGAACAAAGAAGGCGTAGTGTGACTTGGATATGAGCAGATTCATCGTTAGTCTCTGTCCATATAGTAGCTACTTGTGATGCAATAGGAAGACTGTAATTGCGTTGACCAAGATTTTCTTGTAGTCATAAAGTTTTAGAAGACGTAGTGCAGATTTGAATAATATAGTAACTGCACATATCGCTTCGTGCTATTTTTCAAGAATGTGACATATCGCTTTGTTCACTTCTATCGTCTCGCTTCTTAATTGGGAGGTGATTTGCTTTTTCTATCGTCTCACTTCTTAATTCGGAGGTAATTTGCTTTCGTCTGCTTTCCATCGTCTGCTTTTCCTGCCCTTTGCTTTTGGATAACTTTCGTCTAGATGAAACATCATATAAGCAGATTTATCATGTTGCCATTTTAAGAATTGTAATATTAGATAGCATAATATGGTAACTGCAGATATCGCTTCGTGCTATTTTTCAGCTTCTTATTTTGGTCGTCTTACTTGTTAAGTCAAATGACTTTACATATATGATTTTGATGAATAACAGACGAAGTTGAAAAGACAGATGAAGAAGAGAAAAATGATTTGAGTTGAGAAAGTAGACGGTTAAAATAGATGGAGTTGAAAAGTTGACGAAGTTATAAATATGAGCGGAGTTGAAAAGTAGACGAAGTTAAAATATAAACGGAGTTGAAAAAGTAGACGAAGTTAACAATACAGACGGAGAATACAAAAGTCGAGCGAAGATATAAAGATGCATTTAAAAGCGATTTATACTAACAAAACAAACGAAACACAAAAGGCATTTAATCGTAAAAGCGGGCGGAAGTTCAATTTCCTTGTGAGAGAAGTAACGAAATGTGATTTAACTACATCAAATTTGCTATAAAACATAATGGACCTTTGGAGTAGGAAACTCGAATGCTTAATAGAATTGATCCCGATATTAGGAATATAATGGAGTGACGCAGACTTGAGATTTCTGACTTCCATGTTCATCTAAATTGAACTTGAACAAGGCTACATCCCCTAACTAATAACCATGGCCATCCATCCACTTCGCATTTAAATCTATCTCCGTATTTTGGACACATCCAACCTTATGATTTCATTGCCCGCTCCCTAACAAATAACAATCAAATATTTCTTTTAGTAAAAAGAAAGTTAAAATGATTTTCAAAATTATATTATAATAATTGAAGGTATGTTTAAAATATCCTTATTTGAAAACCATAAGTTCAAAGTTTTGCAATATATATATTTTTAACATAATATCAATACACAACTTAAAAATCTTATATAGAAAGTATGTGACTAATTTTACCTTGTCCTCTACAAGTACTCTAAAAACATCTTTTGGATCCCATAATCTACTACGTGTATTGGGATATCTAGATTCTTGACGTACAACTTCCTTTCCCATTTCTTCCATTAAGTCATGCATTTCTAATGTGTTTTCAGAAATGGACAGTTCGTTGAAACAGAGTATCAATAGGCGGACATCTTCGCTAAACCATTAAGTGAAGAACGGTTCAGTGGAAATCGATTTAAATCTTAACATGGTTAAATATATCATAAAATCAAAACCAAAGGCCAATATTTTTAGGACAATAAATTCATATTTACGTGAACTTGAAAAGCAGACGAAATGTGACAAGTAGACGAAAGAAGAAAAACAAACACAAGTTGAAAAGCATACGAAAGCAAAAGCAGACGGAAGCAAAAACAAAAGACAGAACTTAACTAAATAACTGTTTGTTTCAAGGTTCAAGAAGCAAGATCGAAGAAGCAGTTAAACACGAAGGTTATAAATAAGAGTCAAAGTCAACATATTATTTATGCTTTTGCATTCTCCGTCTGTTTTTGTACTTCGTCTGTTTTTGTTCGTCTGTTATTCATTAAAATCATATATCTCAAGTCATTTTGACTTAACATGCTTTTCAATAGGTTCTGTCTGTTTTTCTTCATCTGTTTTTCATCGTTTGCTTTTTCATCATTATTTGTACTTCATCAAAATCATTGATGTCGAGTCGTTTTGACTTAACAATCTCATCCCTTTTAACTACACAAATTTTTTCTGTCACGTAGATTGAGTTTTCAATTAATAGGTACAATCTTCTAGCCGCTATAATAATGTCAAACACTGCCAATAGCGTATTGCAGAAGTAGACCAGAACAGATATTGACGTTTCAATTCATACGTTAACGTATTCCAGAAGTAAGCAAACATGAGGAGTGCAAAGAGAAGAAGAGGACCAGAACAGAGATTGACGTTTCAATTCATAGGTGATAGATTTCTCACATGCTACTCCTGACAGGTTGACCTTCTACAATTATTTTCTCTTCTTTGGAAATTAGTGTCATTGCTTCCCTTTACTCTTCTTCCTGACAGGTTGACCTTCTACAATCATTTTCTGTTTTTCGCAAGAAGAAGACGACTAGAACAGAGATTGCTTGAATCTTGAAAGAACTGGTTATTCAATTGAGTTTTGTAACTAACTCAAACTGATTCTTAATTCACACGTGGTTTGCTTTCGTCTGCTTTCCATTGTCTGCTTTTACTCCCGTCTACTTTTGCACAACTTTCGTCTGCTTTTGCTTTCGTCTGCTTTTGCTTCCATCTGCTTTTCAACTTGCTTCTTCTTTTCATCGTCTCCTTTTTCATCATTATTTGTACTTCATCAAAATCATTTATGTAAAGTCGTTTTGACTTAACAATCTCCTCCTTTTAATCGCATGCATTTCTTCCATCGGGTAGATTGACGCTTCAATTAATAGGTATAATGTCAAACACTGCCAATAGCGTATTGCAGAAGTAAACACCAGAACAGAGATTGACGTTTTAATTCATAGGTGAGACCGTCATAATTTTTTACTTGTGGCAAGGAAAGATACGCTAACCCCCAAAATGTATAAACCAGACATTCAGACCTGTTTTTCTTGTATAGAATAATCTTCTAACTGGTATAATAATGTCGATTCCTGCCAAAAACGTATTGAAAAAGTAAGCAAACATGAACAGAATTAGAGAAGAAGAGCACCAGAGTAGAGATCGACGTTTTAATTCATAGGTGATAAAAGTATTATACACGTGCTACTTCGGAAAGGTTGACCTTCTACAATTATTTTCTCTTCTTCGGAAATTACTATCATTGTTTGCCTTTACTCTTCTTCTTGACAGGTTCACCTTCTACAATCATTTCCTCTTCTTCCGAAGCTTGCCTTTTTGCATCCATTTATCAATCAATCATTCAAGGACAATTTCTTTGGCATCAAAATAACTTACAACGAAATTTGATATCTCGCATGCACTCCACTGACACCTTTATATTCTAACTTCTTACCTGTTCTCCTGTCTTAACCCTTACAGCAAATCTACCCCAACCGCTGAAACATTTTCTCCACCCAAACTTTACTTTTCTCAACTACCCTCTTCTTTTAGTTATCAAATTCTCCGTTCTAGATTCCGATCGCATTTATACTCCATTTTTGTAAGGCCCCGTGCTTATTCTCTACTGCATTCTTCGAGTACTAAGGTATATATGCTTAGGTTAAATAAATTTATTGTAAAAATTCAGCTATTGTTATTTATTAACCTGAATAGAGCAAATTCTCCTTTTCTACGTTCTGACTGCATGTATACTCCATTTTTTTTAGGTCCCCTGCTTATTCTCTCACGCATTCTTCGTAGTAAGGTGTGTAGTTAAATGAAATAATTTTTTATAAATTCTGCTATAGTTATTTAAATGGTTTATAATCATGTTTGTTCGACATATTGTTTGTTAGATCATAAACAAAATGTTTTTTAACATGTTTATTGTGATACGATTGATAATATATATTCAATTTTATTGTTTCTATATATATATCGATATAGCTATATAGATATATATATATATATATATATATATATATATATATATGTATATATATATATATCAATGTATGTAGGCTGTATATATATATCGATAATTCATTTTACCCAACATCATGAATAGATAGATCAAAGACGCTCATATTATGTCGATTCCTCGTATTTACATATGGATAGAAATGCTAAAAGACGCCAAAATATGCTGAAATGTTAAATGAAAAAACAAGAATTGTCATGACGACGTAGAAAATCGAAATGGAAAAACACAACTTCCACTTCATCTACACTTCAGAAAGAATTCCTCCTCAACAGAAGCATTCTTTCATTAATATCGAACCTTCGACCAGTCAACTTCCGAGTCATGAACCCTCTTATCATAAAATACGTGACCGATGTATTGATACACATGCTGATCACATAAATGAAGGTACCTTTTTTTCACTATATTGAAACTATTTCCAACCTAACTAGTCCACATAATGATAATGTCCTTTTTATACGCTTGAAGGATAAATCATCGCACATTTCCTTCAACATTAACATCCTGCGAATTTACCGGTTGAACTCGAATAACTCCCTTCGCTCCAGATTGTCAATATTGTAACGCAAAACGATTTTACCTTGAACCTCCATCGCTTTGTTGCTCGTCCGACAAATTTCTATTGTTGCTCCTCGATGCCTTATGCTTTAAAGTCTTTGTTTCTAAATAGCGACGAAGAATCCAACATTTCGTAAAGAATGTTCGTACATACAATAACAATGTAGCTTTCACTTCCTATGGAGCCAGATATGATCGTGACGACAAAAACACAATGGAGTTTATACATTCCGTGTTCAAGGACAAGTTTATCATTTCTTGACAGTTTAGTGCCGACAAGCAATAAAGTATCCGAATCCAACTTTATTTCTTTGATATCATGAAGAATCGCAACAAAGGGTGAGCAGCTCGATAAACTTCGTGAAAGTACATTGAAGTTGATTATGAAAATTTTGAAGATAACCCTTATGCTAGGTTCTTTCGCCGCCTTAAAGATATTCCTTCCTTGAAAATCACGAAATTGTTACGAGATGTTATCCGTGTCTTGATCGGTAGCTTATAATCTTCCCATGCATCACAAGTAGTCGCTATATGGATGAAATTGATGATGAACAGCATGATAAATCTCCTTATATCCAATTCTACAATCACGTAGGTCCGAGCTATAGAATTCGATCTTATTATGCATGCTACGACCCGCTTCAATACCCACTTCGCTTCCACGGGTGAATCAGATGGCATCCTCGCATTAAGCGGTTAAATTCATTAAACAAACAAAGACCAATGGTTCGATCAAACAAGTGGTGCTCCTTTATGCACTTTTATCAAGCAACTGAATTATTTGCTCTCAAAACATAGGTTAGTTGTGCTTATTCCTTGGTTCCCAAATATTGTCTAATTGGGCAAAATTAATTTATCATTTTTTCGACTATTACTAATTACTCAAGAAGTTTAACTCCAAACATGGCGTAGTATCTGCGAGAGAGTATTATCGCTATCGACTTCAAATGAGAAGTTATGATGAATCCTCGCTTATCCACAATTTTAAGACTACTACAACAATTCATTGTTGGTTCTTATATAAAGATTGAAACATCACGACTTGACTTCCATAGAAAAAGCAGTAACGAAATACGATCGAAATTTTGCAGGTGTTTTAGATATCGTTAATATTAGTCAAACCGAAGTTTCTACAATTGGCGGTGAGTTGTCCTCCGGCTTCATTTATCTACGCCCAAGGGACATGAACGGCGTTATCTCGATGCAATGGCTCTAGTGCAAAATATGACAAACCAGATATTTTCTCACTATGACTTGCAACCCTATGTGGAAGGAAATACAAGAGAATCTTAAATTCCACTTAAAAAGCACAAGATGCACCAGATTTATTGTCCAGAGTGTTCAGTATTAAATTTGAAATTCGAAAATGAGTTGATCAAAAAGGAATATTCGGAGATGTTGCCGCATTTGTTTACGTAATTGAATTTCAAAAGCGTGGATTCCCTCATGCTCACTTGCTTCTAATACTTCAACCAAAATTTAAGTTGTTGAATCCAGATTCCTATGATCAAATCATATCAGCTGAAATACCTAATCATGATCACAATTTCAGATTATATTCTCTTGTCATTAAGCATATGATCCACGGTCCTTATGGTTTTATGAACAAACAGTGCCCTTGCATGAGAAATGGTGTATGCAAAAGTCATTACCCCAAGGATTTTACTCCTTTCACTGTCCATGGCGAAGACAGTTATCCATGCTATAGACGTAGAGATAATGGAAGAAAAGTTAAAATTTCCAGACACGAGGTTGATAATAGATGGGTGGTTCCTCACAACCTGTACCTTCTGATTGTGGTTGGCTGCCATATTAATGTTGAAATATGTTCCACTGTGAAGCTTGTTAAATATTTATACAAATATGTATTTAAGGGCCACGACCTTATGAACTTTAGCGTCAACGACCAAGAAACCAGGTCTGATATTGACGAAATCACTAATTTCCAAGAAGGCGTTGGATTTCACCTCAAGCTTTATGGCGCATATATGAATTCCGCCTCGCATAGATTAATCCATCCATCTATATACTCCAAGTTCACCTTCCAGATCAACAATCTGTTTCCTTCACAAAAGATGCTAATTTGTCATATTTATTGAGGAATATTGACTTCACCAAAACAATGCTGACGGAAATTTTTTGGACCAATTCAACAAATCAAAAGGCTACAGAAATGAAATATCTGTATGCGGATTTCCCCCAACATTTTGTTTGGCATAAAAAAAAGACGTGGTCAGAAGAAAGAGGAGAAAAGTCATAGGACGATTAGTTACTGTTGACCCTCGAGAAGGAGAAAGGTATTACTTGAGATTATTGCTCGCAAATGTTAGAGGACCAACATCGTTTGACAACTTGTTAACTGTTGATGGTGAAAGGTTTAACTATTTCGTGGATCTTTGATCGCAATTAGGATTGCTAGCATCTGACTCTTACATACAACAAACACTTGACGAAGCTGTCATATTTCAAATGCCAATATCCCTCAGATTGTTATTTGCTACACTCTTGTTCTATTTTTCACCGACAAATCCTAGCGAACTCTGGGAAACTTTCACAGGCCACCTCTACTCTGACTACCTATATGCTTATTCTTCCTCTAATACGTATACATCTGATGATATTACAAAAATGGCTCTTCAAGATATCAATAAATCTCTGGAACAAATGGGAAAAAGCTTAGCTGATTATCATTTTACTGAATATGAATTTCGAACTGATTACCGCCAGCAGCAGACTAAGGAGGTAGAAAGTGAGATGAATATAGAGATTGATGAACAAGACCTCTTATTACAATCAAAACTAAACAGCCAACAAAAGCACATATTTGATTTAATAATGAATTCAGTTCTCGCTTCAACGACTGCAAGTTATTTTATCGATGGTCCCGGGAGAACAGGTAAAACTTTCTTATATCGAGCTCTTCTTGCAAATTTAAGATCACAAGGACATATTGCAATTGCAATCGCGACATCAGGCGTTGCTGCGTCAATTCTTCCAGGCGGTAGGACAGCTCACTCAAGATTTAAAATCCCGCTTGATTTGTCAAAGCAAAAAGTTTGTCAGTTGAGCAAACAGAGCAGTGTTGCAAAATTGATATTTGAATCCAGGCTTATTTTATGGGACGAGGCTTCCATGGCAAAACGAGAAGCCATCGAAGCATTTCAAAGCTTACTTCAAGATATAATGAACTCTGATCAGCCTTTTGGAGGTAAAATTGTTGTATTTGGTGGCGACTTTCGCCAAACATTGCCAGTTATTCACCAAACAACGAAACAACAACTCATTGATTCAAGTCTTCTAAATTCACATCTATGGCGCCACATCTCTAAATTCTATTTAACAACAAATATGAGAGCTATCTCAAATCCAAATTTTTGTGATTTCTTATCATGGGTCGAGAAGGCGCCAACCAATGGATGAACAAGATCAAATATGTTTACCAAATGAACTCATTATTCCTTACGACAACAATGATCAATCTGTTAATAGGTCACTTCTTTTTTCATTAATCGAAATACTAACCTTTTTTTTCCCATTACGATTATATTTTCCTAATATACAATTATCCTCACTAGGTTATTGGAAAACGCCTTCCCGAATAAGCTTATATTCATCCGACCCATATCGATGATAAATGATCGTGCTATGTCCAACAAATAGTTGTGTTGATGAAATTAATGACATCATGATTCAAAATTAACAGAGATTTGCATTCATATGTGAGTTTTGACAAGATGGTGATCGCCGACATCAAGTCGATTATCAAGATTTTCTCAATTCTTTGAACCCTAAAGGCCTACCTCCTCATAAGCTTTTGCTGAAAGAAGACTCTCTAATTATGCTTCTGAGAAATTTAAATCCAACGGAAGGATTATGCAATGGAACAAGGTTGATATGCGCACAACTAAAAGATCATACAATTTCAGCTGAAATTGTTTTGGACCTCACAAAGGAAAATCATTTTATACCTAAGATTCCTCGCAATCTTCTGAGAACGAAAAAAATGGAATTCCTTTCATCAGAACACAATTTCCAATTCGTCTGTGTTTTGCAATGACTATAAACAAATCCCAAGGTCAAACACTTGATCGTGTTGGAATTTATCTCCATCAACCTGTATTCTCACACGGATAGTTATATGTAGCTCTGTCAAGGGCGCGAACTCCTGAATCAGTTAAAGTTCTTATTATTCCTGGAACTTTTCAATCTTCAGACTTCGAAAAAAAGACAAGGAATATTGTTTTTCGTGAAATTTTTCAATTAGTCAAATTATATAACATCAAATTTCCTCTAAGGTATATTATTTGTTTTGTTTTTTCAGTTCACATAATTCGATTTTATACGCATAATTATTTGTCTTGGCTTGACCATCCAACATTTTCTTTCAGCATGGATAATCGTTTATTGATGAAGAATATTTTCCCTGGAGAGCAATCATGGTCTTGTCAAGTGATGGTCCAAGAAAAACAACAAGTCGTTGCTTCGGTTAATTCACCGACTAAAAGACAAAAGTTTGTCTTCTGCGATTTTGAGGTATATCAATTACACTTTCTTCCTTTCACATTTTATCAACTTACCTATCGGTAATTCCTTCATAATTAACCGGGATCGCAAGTTGAGGGTATCATATTCAACAATGATATCCAAAGAATTGGGGACATCTTACAGCCGTGTCAGGAATATATCATTTCTAATGCAATTGTCAAATCAATTCCCCCTCAGTATCAAACTAAAAATTTGAAGATACAGTGGATTCTCACAAGTCGCACGGTCATCGAACCTGTCACATAAGACGATGCAATCATCCCTCTGATTTTCAACTTCACACCTTTCCAAAGTCTTATGGATTATGTGGATGACAAGCAAAAATCTGTTGGTTAGATGCTTAATACATTTGTTCATACAATCTTACAAAAACTTTTCCGTTAGTGATCACATTAATCTTTAACACATGATAGATATTTTAGCTGTCGTCGTTGAAGTGTTGCAAAAAAAGATGTCATGAGAGACGGAAAAGCTTCAACTGTCCAAAAATTTGTTAGCATGAATAAAGAGTAATTCTCACTCTGTATCTTTGTTAGTATTTTGCGTCAGAGATAAAAAAAATTTAACATCTTCTCGTAATCTCTTGTTTTTTTAGGCAACAAACAGTCATACTATCGCTTTGGAATTGTTTTGTTGAGAACGAGGGCCAGAAGATTATGGAATCACTTCACTCTCATCCAGTTATTGTTTGCACAAAGCTCAGAGTCAATTTCTTTAACGGTATTTTTCCTTCCTCATAATAACACATCTTACTCGTCCTTTTCATTCTATCTCAAAAATGATTTTGAAATGTTAGTCACAGATTGTCAACGTGGTTCAACTCAGCCATCCTCGTTGATCCACCCATACAAGAAGTTGTCGATCTCAAAAATTGGTAATCCATCATGTTACGTACAACCTTTCTAACATTTTGTTACAAATTATATACGAATTTTAAAATTTCTTTATTTTGTCAGCTATATAATTATTATGTTACAGGGCACAACGAAATAACGGCCACATCAAAAACTTCGTCAGTGGAAAGTCTTACTTTACATATAATCTTCGTATATCTTCTGGATCTCACCAACATATCACCAAGATCATGTCTCTACATTCTACCCCCAAGGTAATCGCATCTGCATATTCTAGTGAGATATTGAATTTGAAACTTCTTCCTCTGAACATTCTTATCGAATTTTCCTTAGATATTATGGGTTGAAGCCAAAATTTCCTTTCAGCACATTTTGCAAAAATTTTGGTATATGACATGCAACAAATGCTTCCGATCTACAAATTCTTTGATCTGGAGTTCTCTTCACTTGTAATTACTGTAGAGAAAACGGACAGCAGAGCCAAGATTTCTGCCTTCTATTTGCAACCTTCCATTTCTTGCTTATTCCTTCCGTGTCCATTCTATAATTTTTGCATCACTTTTTTACTTCCATGTCACTTGCACTACTTTTTTGCCCACGCTCCTGCTTTTTGACTATTATGACTTTATTGAACAGATGCCGATATGACATGGATTTGACCGACGAAACCGAAACTATAACGGCTTCCATTTTCGGCGACCTCACTGAGAAACTATTAAACTTAACCGTCGTTGAACCTATGAAATATTACAATGAGGTTATATTTTCCCTTCGTTCTTTCATCTACATTTTCAGTTTAATCAGCCCCAAATATCTTCATCTACTTATTCCACTGACAATGGACATTTTTTGTTTTCCGTTATAAGAACATGGATCTCCCTCGAGAAGCTATGACGCACAATTGAAAAACGATACCTTTCTTCTCCACGTGAAGCCAGCAAACACTCGATCTTCAGATGGGGTGCAACGATTTACTGTTGTTTATTGCTAGAAAATTGATGCTAATAAACTACAACAGACTTTACTTTCACCCCTCTCAGGTGCTTTTTATTCTTACTTCATCTTGATTTTATCTATAACATCATCTTTAATTATTTCTGTATGTTCCATTTAGTTTGAATTCATCTCCCCTTATATCGCTTGCTTAATATATATTGATTTCGATATTTTCGGAAAAAAATCAATCTTCTTCATCGCCTAAACAATGTCTCAAAAAGATTCTCGATGTTGAATACCACTTGCCGTCACAAATGGATAAGCCGATCAGCAGCAACGAATGTACGCCACAATCAGACGCACAATCTACTACAGATACTCGTCGTAATAGGAAAAAACCCAGATTCTGATAACTTTCGACTTGTATTTATAAATTTCGTCTATAACAGCTTCTTGATTCTTTCTTCTTGAATCTTGAAAGAAACGGTTATTCAGTTGAGGTCTGTAGCTAACTCAAACTGATTCTTGCATGTGCTTCCGTCTGCTTTGTCAACTTCATTTGTGTTGTTAACTTCGTCTGTGTTGTCAACTTTTTCTGTGTTGTCAACTTCGTCTGTGTTTGTATCTCTTCGCATACTTTGTCTGCTTTTCTGACTTCGTCTACTTTTCAACTTCGTCTATTTTTTCAAGTTCGTCTATTTTTCAACTCCGTCTGTTTTTCTCTTGCATGGTTAAAATCCAAGCTTCGTCCTCCTTCAGAGGTCTCTCCAATAATTAGCTCTTCTGGATGAGAACTCCTATACTTCCAATCTTTTTTCAATCTACTGGTTTGTGGAATATCCTCAACCTGATCTATCTCAGTTCGTGATGATGAAGTTTCTATTATATCATCTAATTTCTTTAAAGCGCTTCCACTCCCCATGTCATGTTCCTTATGGGGTTGGGAACTATCATCAAACTTGACATGGATGGTTTTCTCAACTGTCTTCGAAATAAGATTGTAAACTCGAAAAGCCTTAGACGAAGATGAGTAGCCTACAAACATTCCTGACAGATAATCTAGTGGAAAGTCTTCAACACCTTGGCGAAAAAATGATAAACAACCAAGGTGTTGAAGACTTTCCACTAAATTACCGTCCAAGATAACAAAGATTCTTCATCGTAATATGGACTAACAATTCACCACCGCCTCGCTTTTGCTTTAAATACGCTTTTCAACCTTCCGTCTGCTTTTTCTTCTTTCGTCTACTTTTCAACGTCTGACTTTCACTTCGTCTTACTCTTATCATCATTTAACAAAAACCTGTTTTGACATAAACTAACTTTGAATACAAAAATATGCAAAATCAAAATGATGCGTTGATCGTCTGCTTTTCAACTTCTTACTTTGGTCGTCCTTCATGTTACCAGCGCTTCCTCTTACTTTTGTCTCCACACACTTTTCTCTTCGCGCTTCCTCTTGTTATTCTTTATTTAAAGCAGTTCACTTGATGTCAGTTTCAACTCGCATTAAATTTCAGTTACCAATTCCATAATCCTTCTTGGAGGATACGAATTGACTAATCCTTCTTGGAAAACATGTGTAGAGAAAAAGAGGAAGCAAGAGTCGAACTAAGTGTGACTGAAGAATGGTGTTATACTGGACAGATAATCTATTGGAAAGTCTTCAACACCTTGGCGAAAAAATGACAAACAACCAAGGTGTTGAAGACTTTCCACTAAATTATCTGTCCAGTATAACATCATTCTTCATCGTAATATGGACTAACGATTCAGCTACCGCTCGCTTTTGCTTTAAATGCCTTTTCAACCTTCCGTCTGTTTTTCTTCTTTCTTCTACTTTTCAACGTCTGACTTTCACTTCGTCTTACTCTTGTCATCATTTAACAAAAACCTGTTTTGACATAAACTAACTTTGAATAAAAAATATGCAAAATCGAAATGATGCGTTGATCGTCTGCTTTTCAACTTCTTACTTTGGTCATCCTTCATGTTACCAGTGCTTCCTCTTACTTTTGTCTCTGCGCTTTGTCTTATTTTTCTCTCAACACTTCCTCTTATCTTTGCTTCTCCGTTTCTTCTCACTTTTCACTTCGCGCTTCCTCTTGTTCTTCTTTATTTAAAGCAGTTCACTTGATGTCATTTCCAACTCGCATTAAAATTCAGTTGCCAATTCCATAATCCTTCTTGGAGTATACGAATTGACTAATCCTTCTTGGAAAACATGCGACTTGCAATCGCTCTTAGTTCAACTCTTGCTTCCTCTTTTTCTCTACACATGTATACTATTTTTAACGTATCTCAAGGCAAATCGTTTCTGTTTCACTTTATCATCTTGCAGTACTGCCCCTCATTTAATACAGTGGAACTCTTCAACTTTAATTTTTTATTACACGACTATATATCTTCCCTGCCAAACGCCCTGCTGATACCTCTATATCTAAACTTTGAAAAAAGCCATTTGTTAGAAGTAAAAAAAAAATTCTTTTCAGAATTTTGATAGATTCTAATTGCTAAAAACTTTGTTTACTAATTAAGTAATGATAACGCTTGAATCTAAAATATAGAGATATAGAGTGAGAGTGGTTGACACAAAGATTTATCCTGGTTCACCCCAAACCGTGGGCTACGTCCAGTCCTCAGAGTTTCTTCTGAGATTTCAGTATCTCTTCAATCGTTACAAGTATTCTTTGCGAGCCTCTTCAGATCTCTACAACCAGTATTCTTTCACACTTAGCCTCTGCAGGCTATCTGCACTACTTTCTTTCAGAAAAGTATTTAAACGCTTGTTACAGTAAAATAGCTCTCGACTAAATTTGCACTTAATGCTTTTACGATCACTTTTTCTCACGTTGTCTAACTTTGCAATCTTCGACTTCAACTTGAATTTATAACCTTCGTTTCGAACTGCTTCTTGATTCTTGTTTCTTGAATCTTTAAAGAAACGGTTAATCAGTTGAGTTATGTAACTAACTCAGACTGACTCTTGCGTTTGCTTTTCTATACGCGTCTTCATCTGTTTTTCTTAGCGTCTGCATCTGTGTCTGCGTCTGCATATGCTTTTCTTTGCGTTTGTGTCTGCGTTTGCTTTTCTTTGCGTCTGCATGACTTCGTCTGTCTTGACTTCGTTTGTGTTCGACTTCGCCTCAGATTCGACATCGTCTGCTCGTTGCCTCCGTCTCGACTTCGCCTCGTGTTGACATCGTCTGTGTTCGACTTCGTCTGTCTTCAACTTCGTCTGTGTTCGACTTCGTCTATTTGACTTCCTTTTTATTTGTTTTCTTTGTTATACATCAAAATCATTTTTAAGTAAAGTCATTTGGACTTAACAATCTTCCCCTTTTTGATGATAACAAATTATATACAAGAGAAAAAATACAATGTTATCTTGACTTCTTCCTTTCTTCGTCTGCTACATTCACACCTTCTTTTCTGAACATCCTCTTCTCGTCTGCTCTCTTCTCCATTTGTTCATTCTCTTCTCCCCCTATTTTTTATAATAAAAAATGATTAAGGACGACGACTCTTCAGTAGTTCTGTCATCATCTTCTTCATATCATTCATCGTCTCCTTGATCTCATTGACTTCCCCGCGTAATTTGTTGAGTTCATCTTGGGAGTCACTCGGTAAGGAGGATTGATCTTCATCTGCTGAGGGAGCAATGAACGGAATTGTAGTAGTATAAGCATCAGAGTTCGGAGTGTACTCTTCATTAAGCACAATAGACGGTGGACTTAATAAACGATCGCCTTCGTGAAGATCTAAGTCAAATAGAGCAGGCAGCATCAATAACTGTCTTCCTTGCAGGAGTAACGCTTCTGCTTGAATAGACAGTGTATTAGATAGGGGTCTAATACGCGGAACTATCTGAACAAGGGATTCAGTGAATGTCCCTGTGATTATTCTTCCCCCCACTAGACAGTCTTCTTGCTTATCAAGATAGCTGCATTTCAGATCATCTTTATTTTGTGTAAGCGCATGTCTCATTTATTTTCCGCACTTCTTCGCTATTTGATCTGCGGATGATCATCACTATCTTCTTCAGAAATAGCTTCGATTTCCCTTATTGTAATTCAATGGATATCGTGGTTGTATGTCCGTACAACCTTTATTATAGTCTGCTACGGATGGATAAATAGTGCACTATACGAGAAGACATTTGAGTAGGTATGGCCTTGTTGCAGCGTACCTTAAAGTATCATAGAAGTTCCTTTCGTCTTCATTCAAAATGTTCCATGACTCACTATTTATCAAAATAGGTTGGAAGACAGCCTTTATTTGTCTTCTGGGTTGGCTGAAGATAGCGATTGCAGTATTCCTTCTTGTCACAATCTCAACCAGTCTAACTTCAAGCTTATCCTTTCTTAAAAATTCAGAATAGTCATGAACGATCAGACTAGATTCAACAAATACTTCCACTGGTGTCCTCACTGAATTTGAATCTGTTGTAACTTCAGGTTGATCATTAACAGGAGTAGGCTGAACCAGGTTAAGCTCCACTGGTTGCTTAACAGGGATTTTCTGAACTCTGCTTTGCTCATTTCCTTTTTCTTTTTGAGCAACATCAGAGATTTCTTTCTTCCGACTAACTTCCCTAGCAGTCTTCCGCACTGCCTCTATTAGTCTTGAAGTTTTCTCCGCTTGAGCTTTTTCTCTTCTGGATTCTGCCTTTCTCTTCTTCTTGGTCTCCTTGGTTTTTCTGGCTGTATCCTCTTCCAGAATAGAGATTAAGGATCTTGTTGCTCTAGGTGCACCAGATGGAGAGGATTGTGCTTGACTCTGTTCTCTGGCATTCTTTTCTTCTTGCTGCTTAAGAGTCCGAATCCTCGGTGATCTCTTTGCCTTCTTTGTAGCTTCATTTAGAAGACTTTCTCCTTGTCTTTTTAGCGCACCTTATTCTGTCCTCCGGGATTGACTTTCTTTGATTTGAGGTCTCGCCTGTTTTATCAGTGGTCTTCCTGACACTTTCCTTACTTCATCCGCAGGCGATCTCATACTCACTTGAGCTTGAGAACTTGAAGCGAGAGTCTTCTTCGTTGCACGCTCCCCCTCAGTCCTTGTCCTTCTTGAAGAGTCGGCTTCTTCTTTGATCACTGTCTTCAGACCCATTCGTCGTATTGTGTGTGCATCAATCTTACTGTTCACAGGAATAATCCTTCTATATCCTTGGTGTAGAAGGATACCGGATTCCTTAAAAATCCTTGTCAGAAGCATCCCATAAGGATAACTATTTGAATCCTTCATCCCCTTAATCATGTAATGAAAGATTAAGAAGGGTAAGTCTATGGGATTACGATTCAGCAGGTAGAACAAACATTGCTCATCTAGAGTGGTCACAAAATGTCTTGAACCTGCTCTGGGTAGAATGCAATTAAACAAAATTGCATAAAGAACCCTAGCCTTCGGAACCAAACTGGAGGTCTTCCTCTCCCAAGGGTCATTGGCTCCATATAATTGTCTTCTGACATCTTCCTCTCTCATACCGACTTGGGACATCCATCCGGCCTTGGTAGAGAGGGTCTCACCAACTGATGGACAATCAGTCACCTTCTTTATTAACTCCTTAGTCACAACAACGGATATACCATCTACTGATGATACTACAGTGTTGTTTACTAGCTGAGCATTCTTCCAAAAATCGAAAACCTCATTTGTGTATACTAGTTCTCGTACCTGAAAGAAGTTCCTCCAACCAGCTCTTACAATCTCTGGTTCCACATCCATACCATCATTCCTCAATGACTTAAAATCCACATATCTTCCGAATATCATGGCTGTCTCCATTGTTTCGTAACTAAAACCGACTCGTAAGCTTTTAGGGTTCGATGTTTGAGAGAATTGGGAAAGCAAATGAACCGTCTGGAGATGAGAATAACCGTAATGATTTTGCTTTTAGGCTACTTGTAGAGATATAGTCCGTGTGTTCTAGAGTCATTAAAATCCTCGAGATTATCGACTTTCCTCCACAACTTTCTTGTGAGAGAAGTTACCATTGCACCTCACCGCTTCGACGTCGTTAGTTTTGTTGTTACTTTAGCTCATTTGCTCACTTAACATAACCATGTTGACATTGCGTCGATCTTTCAAACCATTTTCACTTAATGGTTTTGTGAAGATGTCTCGCCATCGATACTGCTTCGATGAATCAGACGCACCACCTTCCTCTGAACATAGTCTCTCGTAAAGTGATGTCGACTTCTATGTGCTTCACTCTTGAATGCTGAATCGGATTCTTTGACAGATTGATTGCACTGGTGTTGTCGCAATAGATTGGAGTAACATATGCGTCTGTTTTTGGCTTCCGTTTGCTTTTCTACTTCGTCTGTTTTTTTCTTTCTCCGTCTGTTTTTCTACTTCATCTGTTTTTTATTCTCCGTCTATTTTTGTACTTCGTCTGTTTTTCATTATCCGTCTGTTTTTCTACTTAGTATGTTTTTCTTTCTCCGTCTGTCTTTCTTTCTCTATCTGTTTTTCTACTGAGTATTTGTTCTTAACCAAAATCATAAAATGTGAAGTCATTTTGACTTAACAAATGGTTCATCACCTTCTAATGTTATTATTATTTGCAATTTCAGTTTCTAATGATTTTTATCATGATTATTCAATTCATGATTATTTTCAACTTCATTCATATATTTATTCTCATTTGCAATATCGGTTTCTAAATATTTTATCATTATTATTAAATTCATTATTATTATTCAACTTCATTCATATATTCATATTTTTATACAATCATAATAACGGTTCATTGCATTTTGTTTTTATTAATATAAGTTTAAAAATTTTATTATACCTAATAGGAATAATACTATTTACATTACGATATTAAATAATACTGAATCACTAATATATATATTTCTTGTGATAATCTAATGGAAAATCTTCAACACCTTGGCGAAAAAAAGAGAAACACGAATCACTAATAGATATATTTCTTATGATATCTACATATATAATCATAATAACATTTCATCGCATATTTTTCTCTCTACACATGTTAACTATTTTTAACGTATCTCAAGGCAAATCGTTTCTGTTTCACTCTATCATCTTCCAGTACTGCCCCTCACTTAACACAATGGAAATCTTAAACTTTAATTTTTTATTACGCGAATTTTCTGACCCAATCTTCTGATGCAATATTTTTTCAGGTGGCGGCGTCGAGCAATGCATGCCCTTGTGACTACTTATATCTGTTTATATCTTTTCATTCATTCATATTGTCATTCATGTTGTGTCGTTTCTCTCTATACACACAATCTCCTGACCCAATCTTCTGATGCAATATTTTGTCAGGCGACCACGCACGCGGCCCCACAATGCATGCCCTTCTGACTACTTATATAGTGTCTTCTTGCTCATTGCCTCACCTTCTCTTGTATCTTCTGTCTGACAGTGTTGGTGCTTGTCGTAGCCGTTGTTCGTGTCGAAAGAGTATCACAGTGGTTTCCTGTGTTAGTTGTAAATCTTCTTTTAACATTTTTTCGTTGTAGTTGTCGAATCTTGTTGTTCTTTGTCGAAAGCGATGTCGTTGTTCACCAAATCCACGCCCATTGCTCTTAGTTTTCGCTTCCTGTTACTTTTATTCCTCTGTTACTTGTAAATCTTCTTTAAGCTTTTTTTGTGCTGCATAAATGTTTTTGGAGTTTCATTGTTATTCTTTATCGACTTTTGTTCTTTGTCGAAAGAATATCAGTGTTCACCAACTCTTGGCGTACAACAGACTTGGATATAAGGAGATTTATCATGTTTCCGTCCTAAAAAAGGATTGCTCAAATAAAGAAGACGTACTGGAGACTTGGATATGATGAGATTTATCATGTCTATCATTCTCCACATCGGTCGTCAGTGTCCTTGTGATCCAATAGGAAGATTGTAACAATCTTGATCTTTCTTGTAGTCATTCATAATGTGTTAATCAGTTTTTGAGTGACACAAACTTCCAGCATCTACATTAAGGGGAGACAAATCTCAAAAAGGATGCTTGAAATAAAGAATGCCTACTGCAGACTTGGATATGAGGACATTTATCATGTTGTTTATCGTCAGTGTCAGTCCATATAGCAGCTACTTGTGATTCAATAGGAAGATTGTAAATACGTTCATCAAGATTGTACTTTGAAGAATTGTAATATTAGATAGCATAATATAGTAATCGCTTAAATTCGGGTTTCAGTTAAATCGACATATCGTGTTATTTAAGACGATAGAAGTAGAGACTTCAATCAAACAAGTTGTACCTTGTGTATTTCCTTTTTAAAAAACAACCTACGAAAACGCTTAATTAAAACAAACTTTTCTTTTCACAAGACCTACTGAAAATAAAAGTTATAAAATGTTTTTGCTGCTCGTCCACTTTTGCATCCGCTCGCTTTTGCTTCATACCTTTTGCTTCCGCTCGCTTTTCAACTCCGTCTGTTTGTCTTCTTTTTCGCCTTTTGCTTTCCTCTACTATTCAACTTCCGTCTGCTTTTTCTTCTTTCCTCTCGCTTTTCAACTTCCGTCTTTTTATTAGAGATAAAGCTTGAGAGAAGTTGACACACTCATTTTTGAGTTTACACAAGAAGATAGCTTTACATAATTATTTGAATATTTTCTCTCAAGTATGTGAAGTCAATCACGCGTTATTACAGTGCTTATTATATGATATATGAATGCACAAGAAGGGGGGTTGAATTGTCTTAGTTTTCTTTACCCTTACCAATATGGTTCATCACTTTCTAATGTTATTGTTATTTGCAATATCGTTTTCTAATTAATTTTTTCATGATTTATATTCCTGTTTTTTTATATAATCATAATAACGCTTCATCACATATTTGTTTTTATTAATATAAGCCAAGAATTTTTTAATACCTAATAGGAAAAATACTATTTACATAAATAAACGAAATAATACGTCAACTTCGACTCTTATTTATAACCTTCTTCTTCAACTGGTTCTTAAATCTTGCTTCTTGAATCTTGAAAGAAGCAGTTATTCAGTTCAGTTCTGTAACTAACTCAAATTGATTCTTAATTTCGAGGTGGTTTGCTTTCGTCTGCTTTCCATCATCTACTTTTGCATCCGTTTTCTTTTGGATAACTTCCGTCTGCTTTTCAACTCCCTCTCCTATTCAACTCCGTCTGCTTTTGAAGTTCCGTCTGCTTTTGAAGTTCCGTCTGCTTTTCAATAGCTTCCCTCTCTTTTTCTGCGTCTGTTTTTCATCGTCTGCTGTCTCATCATTATTTCTACTTCAACGATCCAAAACTGTAGCATATTTGTACACAACCTACAGAAGTACCTTATAGACAAGGACACTTCAGAGTCTTACCCAAAAACTGATTAACACATTATGAATGACTACAAGAAAGATAAACATTGTTACAATCTTCCAATTGTTCTTTCCGGCATTTTTCCACACATAAGTCAATACATGAGCCATGTTTGTTGTTTTTTCACCAAGGTGTTGAAGAATTTCCATTAGATTATCTGTCGAAGATAACAACATTCTTCATTCAGTCCTGCCTATTTTCTTAGAATCTGCTTCTTTTTTGTCCAGAATCTTCAAACTCAAATGCGGTTTGAATTATGTATCATCGTCTCGTTTTGCTTGCGTCTGCTCTTGCTTGCGTCTGCTTTTGCTTTCGTCTGCTTTTCCTTCCGTCTGCTTTTGCTTCTGTCTGCTTTTCAACTGCCATCTTCTTTTCTTCTTTCGTCTGCTTTTCACCTTCCGTCTACTTTCATGACTTTGTCTTATTTTTGCTTCTCTGCTTCGTCTCATTCTTTCCACCATTTTTCCACAGATCAGTCAACAGATGACCCTTGTTTGTCATTTTTTCGCCAAGGTGTTGAAGATTTTCCATTAGATTATCTATCCAGTATAACAACTGCTTTTTCTTTCGTCTACTTTTGAACTTTCATCCGTTTTTCTTCTTTCGTCTGCTTTTCAACCTCTTACTACTTCAACTCATTTTTGCTTCTTTGAGCTTGCTCTTGTTCTTCTTTATTTAAAGCAATTCAGTTGATGTCATTTCCAACTCCGATTAAATTTCACTTACCAATTCCCTAATTCTTCTTGGAGTATACGAATTGACTAATCCTTCTTCGAAAACATGTAACACCCAAAATCTAGAAAGCAGATATCGAGACGTCTTTTCGTTATATCGAATAATCTTCTAACTGCTATAATAATGTCAAATACTACCAATAACGTATTGCAGAAGTGAACAAACATAAGATCAAAACATAGATTGACGTTTCAATTGATAGATGAGCTATGTTTTTACTTATATCTAGGAAAATCATTTCGAGTACTGCCCTTTATTTAATACCACGCAACTCTTCAAGTCTCACCTTCCATATGGTCCCCTAACAACTCTATATTTAAACTTTATATCCTTTCTCCTCTAACTTCAGTCAAACAATTCCTACCCTCTTCTTTTGCCTTCTTCTTGTTTAACCTAAATACATCCCATTCTCCATTCCACAAAGATAGCAATAGTCAAGGTTACTTCTTCTATTTCAACAAACAAAGAACGACCGTTCAGGTCAGTAACCGATTCTTTTCTCGATTACTTTTTTCATCCTAATTTTTTCAATTTATAATGTCAACAAAACCCTTTCTTTATCTTTACGCAACATTTTTTATAGGTTCCCTCCTTATTATGTGCTGCATTTTGCCACTCCAACCTTCGTCTTATTCTTCCTTCTCAATAAAGTTGTGAAATAATTATCACATTTATACACTAATTTCGTTATTTTAATGCCAGATATGAATTCCAGCTATTTCGAGCGCAAAAGATATTTGAAAAATGCCATAAAGGAGACATATAATCGTCAAAATCAGCTAGATGAGTTACTTATCCAATACCATGCGCGGAATAAAAAGGCACATAGTACTTCAAATGGACTTCGCTACGTCGAGATGTATGAAACTAGTCGAATGATAAAGATGCCCAACGATCTCAAAGAAGTAAACTTCGAGACTAGGAAATTTTATGAAGCACACATTAAAAAACTTATAGATTAAGGTATCTTTATACTGCAGATGTCAGTAGTACACATGTAAACTATTTTTATCTTATCTGAAAGAAAGTCATTTCATCTTAGTTCTTCTCCCAACCGATGATTATTTCATTACATTTTCATATTATTTTTTATTTAAGCATGTCATGTGAAATTTTATACTATGATAAATTCATGGGCACTTTCATCAAGCATTTCTTGATGTTAACTCGCTAGTGGTCTTTTATTTAAGGAATATGGAGCCAACCGTCGATTTATTCAAAGCTTACGTACCAACTAAGGTCTACCGAGAGGTTTTTATGATGATATAGCGTAAATGCTAGGCCTAGCATATGAATAGAAGTTGGAAAGCCTACCAAGGGGATTCATGATTGGAGAAGGAAGATTTTTTTCCTTTCTAGAGGATGTCAGTAAGTGAGGTTTGAAGCCTACATGGAGGGAGCCTACTCTAGGGTTTAACGAAAGACTAGTGCTTTCTATCTTTTTTCAAAATCAGTGGGACGTTGTTGGCCTTTCAATCACCGATTTCATTAAGCGAGTCTTCATGATGGATGTATGGGAAGTAGAGCTAAACAAAACTATGATCGTGCTAATACCCAAAAGCCCTTCGCCTGAGTATATTACACAATTCCGACCTATCAGTCTTTGTACGGTACTATACAAAGCGATTGCGAAGATCATGGTAGGCAGATTAAAGTCATATTTATCCGACCTTGTCTCACCAAATCAGATTAGTTTTGTGCCAAACTGATAGATTACGGATAACGTCGTTATAGCTCAAGAGGTGATCCAGTCTATGCGGAAGAAGAAAGGAAGATCCGGCTATCTCGCCATTAAAGTTGATCTTGAAAAGGCTTATGATCGACTGAACTGGTAGTTTATACAGGAAACCATGGAACTTGCGGGTCTCCTAGACTCATTCATCTGTCTTCTTTTAAAATGCATTACTACAGTTTCCATGCAAGTGCTTTGGGAAGGAGAACCATCTGCCGCATTTAATCCTACTCGGGGCATCCGCCAAGGAGACCCGCTCTCACCATATATCTTTGTATTGTGTCTTGAGCGGCTTGGGCATATGATAACTCAGGCGGTTGATGAAGGTACCTGGACACCAATAACGTTGAGTAGAAGCGGACAAGCCTTATCACACCTCTTTTTCGCCGACGACCTCATCTTATTCGCCAAAATCAAAGATGATCAGGTATTGTACATCCAAGACATCCTCCAGCATTTCTGCTTCTTGTTTGGACAACGAGTTAGCCAAGTCAAGACCAGGTGTTTTTTTCCTAAAAACATCTCAGGATCTTTAGCTAATGTGATCAGTAGAAAGCTAGGATTGAAGAGTACAACTAATTTGGACAAGTATCTCGGGGTACCGATCATCCATGAATGAAGCTCTAAACAGACATATCAGTACATATTAAAGAATGTCCAGTGGAGACTTACTGGATGGAGTGCCAAGCATCTTTCACTAGCCGGTCGGTTTACGTTAATACAATCCGTGTTTGCAGCGCTTCCTATTTACACGATGCAAACAGTCCGTCTACCTCGACAATTATGTGATGACTTGGAGAAGATTATTCGTAACTTTTTATGGGAGGGAATAGAAGACCAACATAAGACGAGATTGGTTAGCTGGGACCAGGTGTGCATGCCCAAAGACTCGAGAGGACTGGGACTCAAGAAAATCAGGGTCACAAATGCTGCTCTACTGACGAAACTTGGTTGGTCCCTACTCCATAGGCCTGATGCACTTTGGGTCCGCGTACTTAGCGCCAAGTATAAGTTTAATCGACACCACTTGCCACAATCCATTTCAATTCTTGGAAGCTCCATGGTATGGCGAGGGATTGCTTCCATATGGGTCCATGTACTCCAGGGAATCAAATGGGTGGTGGGTAACGGCGAAACGACTAGATTATGGGAGGACGTATGGGTACAAGATATCGTGTAGCGCCCCCTCACCGAAGGGTACACATCGGGAAACCCGAAGGTCGCACCGATACGTATCCCACGATAAAGGTGCACCACCAGAACATTTCTCAATAATAATCCACATGGCATCACAATAATTTAAAACCATAACATAACACAATATCAGAAACCGCTAAATTTTAAAATCACAATATCAATCGTCTGACATCATCCAAAGAATAGAATAGACAAGTCTATCAGTCCCCTAAGCAAAACCAAAAGAGAAACTGATATAAACATCTATCCTAAATCATCCTCAAAATCCAACCCAAATTGACCGACACATGTGTTATCGCTTCTCCCGCCAAAGACGCTTCGCATGGTAGGAAAAGGCTATCTCCGGAGCTAGGGGTCTATTCTATCATCTGAAAAATAGGTTGCAATTTTGGGTGAGTTTGCGAACTCATGAGAAACCATCATCGATGGTTCACTCAAATCATGCATTACATAAATTATGCATAAAGATGGCACAATAATATTCAATTAATATTATATAACAATTTACGATGATCGGTAACAATTTACAATAGCATAGAACAGTTCACAGTGTCACATCACAATTTATAGCAAATCATGGTATCACGCAGTTCAGTAATCGTCACACAATTTGGCAATTCAATCAGTCATGTATATAATGCATATAAGACTCTTTCCAGTTATTCAGTATTGTGCCCAAGTGCTCATCAAGAACAGTGGGGACGCGTCAGGGATAAATCCCCTCGGGCTATGCCCGGTCAGTACAGTGTGAGAGCTCGAGGCTCTTTTCAGTGATAATAGCAACTTGGGACACGTCCATTATCTGATCATGCATTTATGCATGCAATGCAGTGTTTAATGATTTGCAGATATCTATTATAAAAGCCCAAGACATAAAGATTTCAAGAATCCAGTTGATATGGCTATAAAGCCCAGTATTGCATTTCTCAGTGTCATATAGTAATCCAATCCAATACAGTGAAAGCATGCAATTAGAACGCATACCATTCAGTAGTTCTCAATATTATACAGTGGTCCAACCGTATTCAGTAAAAGCATGCCATTCAATCACGTACATTTCAGTAATCATGCAATTCACATTATCCAATCCCACGCAAAGAAGAGCATGCAATTCGGTCACATACATTTCAAGAAGCATACCATTCGATCATATTCTTTGCAGTAATCATACAGTTCAATCTTATACACTTCAGTAGTTATACAGTTCACATTGGCAAGTCATTCACATTAGGCATCTAGACAATCAGGAATTTGAGAAACCATCTAGGTTACTCACCTGTAATTTCCGAGCTACTGCCTGGAAGTTCCAGCAATGTCCGTGAAACGACGATCCAACGACGCCTCTATAACAGTAAAAATACAGTCCATTACTAATTGCTCAATTAATAAAGGCAAGAATGCATATGTCTCGATGAGATGATGTACAATGCATGTTCACGATTTTGATGCTAAATCCCAATTTGGTACTTTAAACCCAATTCTATCTCTTTGTTCAATTGATCACTAATAAATGATCCATTCCTAAAATCCAGTCAATTTTCCTCAATTCGAATCACCTATAGCAATTTCCTATCCATCGGGTCAAAACCTCTATTGAAAATCCCAATCGAAACTCCAATAGTCTCAATTTGACATTTAGGTCACACCATAACCCATGATTGACCTTAATCTCTATAATTCATTACCAATTAAATCAATTCTAACTCCCATAATTATCCTCAATTATAGACCTCTTTCTAGTTCACAATGAATGGGAATCACCTCAATCGGAGGTCTATACCATAAGTTATGCCCAATAAACTAATACTCATCCATTCAGAAATCACCCTTCGCGCGACCTACGTCCGCTGTCGCGGACGATATTTGAACGCTTCGCACATGGGTCGTCCTCTTCGCCATTGTCGCGACATAAGCCAGAAGGCTCGTCGCGATGTATCTCCAGCACTCGTCGTCGCGACGAGCGCAATGATGATCATGGCGTAACACTAAATTTATTCGCCACGGCGAGGCACGCCAGACGTCGCAACGTGCGACCGCTCCACCTTCTTCTCCGATCGATTTTCCGCCATTAATGCTATTTAAAACCTCCATTAACAATCTAACCCAATAAATGGCATAAATACTTGAAACAACTACTAATACAAACTTTAAAACCATAACCACTTACCAATCACGCTCAAATCCACAAATCTCTAAGAATTGCCGTAAACCCTAAAACTTTCTCAAACCAACGATAACTCACTCCAATCCTTCTCAACCTTCATCAATCACAATAAATCAGTTAGACTAGCACAATAGGAAGAAAACCATAGAGGAAAGATTGAAGAATCCTTACCTATGGAGGAAATCGAAATCACCGTGGAGAAGAGGAAGAAGAAAAATGTTAATGCCTTAGGTAACTTTCCCAAATCTCAAACCTAGGCTATATATATAGCCCTAAGTCTTCAAATCAGTCCAAATTTCAGTCTCGAAATTTCAGTGGCTCAACATATTTATTTCCTATCAGTAAATTCTAATTTTTCCATTGCCATTGGACAGTTCTTTCAGTACTATACAGTCAATCGGTCTGTTACCCCAATTCCGGTCCGGGCATTTTCTCCCAAATTTCCCGAATATTTCTCATAGACCACTATCAGTTGTCAATCACTCTTAGACTATTCTAAATCAGTCATTCGGGCTCACTTACTCTTAATTCCTCAATCAATTACAATCCAATATCCAAATACCATGCTCACAATCAAATCCCGAAAATCATGAATGCAAGTAACTATGAATAAATGCATATGCAATAAACCTGTTCCTCTATAATTAGAGGCCAGTAACATGCTCAGTCAATGAATGCAGTGAAATCCAATCAATTCAACCCAATGACCAAAATACCTTTGCTAACAGTAACGAGATGTTACAATTCACCCCTCCTAATTAAAATTTCGTCCTCAAAATTTAATACCTGTCTGATCAAATAAATGAGGATACTGACTCCTCATATGCTCCTCAGTCTCCCATGTAGCTTCCTCGGAAGAGTGGTTCTTCCAAAGGACTTTCACCAATGGAATTACCTCTTCCTCGGTTGTTTGACCCGTGATCCAATAATCTGTACCGGCTCCTCAACATAGGTCAAATCACTGGCTACCTCAATCTCCTGAGCCGGGATCACATGCATCAGGTCTGAACGGTACCGTCAGAGCATACTAACATGAAACACGTTATGCATCTGGGACATGTCACTCGGTAATACTAGTCTGTAAGCCAACGGTCCTATCCTCTCAAGGATCTCATACGGACCGATATACCGAGGGCTCAACTTGCCCTTACGGCCAAACCTCAAGATTCTTTCCAAGGAGACACTCGAGAAACACTCTGTCCCCTACACTGTACTCTATATCTCGCCGATGCTGATCCACATAGCTCTTTTGTCTGTCCTGAGCTGCCTTGATGCGACTCCGAATCAACTGTACCTTATCCACTGTGTCCTGAATCAGCTTGGGACCCTCAATCGATCTCATACCCTCTTCATCCTAATACAGTGGAGATCGACACGGCCTCCCATACAGGGCCTCATACGGTGCCATCCCAATACTACTCTGATACTGGTTGTTGTAGGCAAACTCAATCAGTGCCAAATACTGATCCCATGATCCTCTGAACTCCAATACACACGCTCGAAGCATGTCCTCAACAGTCTTAATCGCCCTCTCGCTCATCCATACGTTCGAGGATGAAATGCAATACTAAAGTTCAACCTCGTACCCATAACAGTCTGTAGGCTCTTCCAGAACCTCGAGGTGAACCTGCGATCCCTGTCTGAGACTATCGATAACGGAACCCCATGCAACCGTACAATCTCTGCCACATACTTCTGGGCCAACTGATCGAGAGTATTGCTCTCCCTCACTGGTAAGAAGTGAGCCAATTTAGTCAATCGGTCCACTATGACCCAAATAGCATCATGTTGCCTCGGTGTCCTGGGCAATCCCATCACAAAGTCCATAGTAATTCGCTCCCATTTCCACTCCGGAATGGGCAACGAATGCAACTTACCCACTGGAGCCTGGTGCTCAGCCTTAACTTTCGCCGGGCACGCCGACACCGGACACAAACTCTGCCACTTGCCTCTTCATACCAGGCCACCAGAAATGCTGTCTCAGAGTACGATACATCTTGGTCGTACCAGGATGCATCGCATAGGTAGCTACATGTGCCTCCTCAAGGATCTCCCGTCTCAAATCATCAATATCAGGCACACACATTCTCTGACCCATCCATAAAGTCCCATCTCTCAACTCAAACTCTGAATCAGTACCGGCCTGGACTCTCTCAATCAATCTCACTAACACTGGGTCTTGGTCACGAACTTTTGAATCTATCATGCAACATCGGCCTCACCTCGAGTAGCAATCGAGCTCCATCGACCTAAATCCATCTCGAACATTAAGAGCTCTCAAGCGAATCGCATCAGTAACCTCGAAACTCGAACTCGAGTGCATTACCATGCGATCTCCTACTCGAAGGCATCGGCCACCACATTGGCCTTTCTGGATGATACTCAATCGTGCGGTCATAGTCCTTCAAGAACTCTATCCATCTCCTCCGCTCTCAGATTGAGCTCTCTCGACTCAACAGATATCGAGACTCTTATGATCGATGAAGATCTGGAATGTCTCCCATACGATAATGTCTCAGATCTTGAGCAAATACGATCGCGGCCAACTCTAAGTCATGCCTTTGGATAATTCACCTCGTGAGACCTCAACTGTCTCGAGGCATACGCTATCACTCGACCATGCTGCATCAATACACATCCCAGTCCCTGATGTGAGGCATCACTATAAACCATAAAGCCTTCAGTACCAAAAGGAAGGCTTAACACCAGTGCAGTAGTCAACCGATGTTTCAGCTCCTCAAAGCACTTCTGGCACTTCTCGCACCATCTAAACGGCACATTCTTCCTCAAGAGCCGTCAAAGGCGGAGATCAACGAAAACCCTCGATTTAACCTCCGTAATATCCGCCACCTGAAACTTCGCAACTCGGGCACACCTCGGAATCTCCCAACTCATAATCGCCTCTATCTTGTGAGGATCCACCGATACCCTCACCGACACTACGTGCCCTAGAAATACAATCTCATCGCCGAATTCACACTTAGTGAATTTGGCGAACAACGCCTCTCCTCATGACTGCAGAATAATCCTCGGTGCTCGCAGTGCTCTGTCTACTCCTTGAATAAATCAAGATGTCATCAATAAATACTATCACGAACCGTCCGGTAGGGCTGAAAACTCTATTCATCAAAGCCATGAAGGCCGTCGGGCATTAGTTAACCCAAACGGCATCACTAGGAACTCGAAATGCCCATACCGCCTCTGAAGGCACTCTTAGGCACATCGGCCTCTCGCAATCCTCAATCGGTAATAGCTCGATCTCGGATCCAATTTAGTGAACACCGAGCTCCGAATCGATCAAATAAATCGTCAATCCTAGGCAAGGATACTTATTCTTCATCACACCCGATTCAACCGCCTATAGTCAATGCACAGTCTCAGCATCCCGTCCTTTTTCTTCACAAATAGTACCGGAACTCCCCATGGTGAAACACTCGGTCTAATGAACCCCTTATCCAGTAACTCCTGCAATTGAGCCTTAAGCTCTCTCAGTTCCACCGGTGCCATCCTATACGGAGGAATCGATATAGGGGCTGTACCGGGAACAAGATCAATCTCAAACTCTGTCTCCCGCTCTGGTGGCAATCCCGGTAACTCCTCGAGAAATACATCCGAAAATTTCCTGATCACAGGAATATCCTCCAATCTCTGCTCAACTCGGGAATCCACTACGTGAGCCAGATAGGCCTCACAACCTCCCTGCATCAATCTCAGGGCACTCATAGAGGATATCATCCTCGCAGGCACTGCCTGACTAACTTCTCGAAACACCACTCTGGGCTGACCAGGAGATTCCAATACAACCTCCTTGGTATAACAGTCCATGATAGCCCTATGAGCAGTCAACCGATCCATCCCCAATATCACATCAATCTCCTCGAGCCGTAACGATCGATCGGCTTTTCTCAGAATCGCCGATCGATCCGAACTCGACATCCCATATGACCTCTCCCAATACAACAGACTACCTAGAGGTGTACTCACCTCTAACCCACATCAGTAACCTCGCCTATCCCCATGCGGTCTACATGCTAAATGCGGTGCAATGAAGGAATGAGTGGATCCAGATCCAACAATGCATATGCCTCAATACCGTAAATAAGAAGCATACCAGTAATAACATCCGGGAATCCTGGGCCTCCGCCGAGTCATGGCATAGACCACAACTGCGGATCGCTATCCGCCGGTCCTCGACCATCAAGGACCCTCTGCTTGGCCTCGGCCTCGCCTCGGCCTCTCCATCCCGATCCACCACCACGACTCACTGGATCGTGGTATTGTTGATTGATCTTCCGGTCATAGTAGGCTGGGCTCCCAAAGTCTCTGGCGGCTCCTCACTAGGTGGTCCATCGAACCACACCTCAAACAGCTCCAGACAGCCATCGACACTCTCCATCGTGTCTCTTGCCACAATGCTCACAAAAGGAGCAGATCGCTCAAAATCGCACCGCCACCACCACTAACAATCTGTACAAATCTGGCCCTCTGCCCATGACCAGTCTATCTAGCCCCTCCTGCAGATCTGAAGGGCCTACTCTATCGCTTATCGAACCTCTCGCCAAGACTACCTGTCCTTTGGATCTCTTATGCGGGGCCCTCGATCAATCTCGGTCATCTGTTGTCTCAACAATGCTCTATCTCACTCTGCGCACCCTCAGTTCAATAAAACTGCCATATCAGATCTAGCCAATAGTGTACGAATCTTCAGATTGAGTCCGCCCTCAAAACGCCGATACTTGTCAGCCTCAAAAGCCACCAGTGAAGAAGCATATACCACTAACTCGTTGAACCGCACCTCATAATCGGCCACGGTCAACTGCCCTTGTCTCAGCTCTAGGAACTCCTGTAACTTCATTTCCAGATAAATCTTGGGCATGAAGTTGTCCTTGAATGCCCTCAGAAAATCATCTCATGTCAGTGTGCAGGGCCTGGTGGTACTGCCCGGGACAGTCCTCCACCACCGATATGCAGAACCCTGTAGCAGAGAAACCGCGTAGTCGAAACGCTCATCCGGTTCACAGTCCATCTGATCGAGGACTCTCTCTGTCCTCTCTAGCCATCCCTCAGCCTCCGCAGGATCGGTGCTACCATAGAAGTCAACCTCCCCCTGCTTGCGCAGTTGATCATATCTCCGTTTCCGTCTCACAGGAACTCGAGGAGGCAACTCCTCTGAATGAGGCACAGGAGACTCCCTACTAGCTCCTACCGATTTCAGGTCAGCTGGTTGTTCCACTCGATCTCCCAGTATGGATGACCTAAAACAGACAAGAAATTTCGATCAGTTCTGCTATTCTTACAGTAATTCAAGCCTAAATTACACTATGCCTAAAAGATGCCAAACCATGCTCTGATACCACTTAATGTAGCGCCCCCTCACTGTAGGGTACACATCGGGAAACCCGAAGGTCGCACCGATACGTATCCCACGATAAAGGTGCACCACCAGAATATTTCCCAATAATAATCCACATGGCATCGCAATAATTTAAAACCATAACATAACACAATATCAGAAACCGCTAAATTTTAAAATCACAATATCAATCTGATACAGTCATCCAGCAACAGAATAGACAAGTCTATCAGTCCCCTAAGCAAAACCAAAAGGAAACTGATATAAACATCTATCCTAAGTCATCCTCAAAATCCAACCCAGCTGACCGACCTGTGTGCCATCGCTTCTCCTGCCAGCACGCTCGCACGGTAGGAAAAGGCTATCTCCGGAGCTAGGGGTCTATTCTATCAGTCCTGAAAAATAGGTTGCAATTTTGGGTGAGTTTGCGAACTCAGTGAGAAACCATCATCGATGGTTCACTCAAATCATGCATTACAAAAATGCATAAAGATGGCACAAGAATATTCAATTAACGATTATATAACAATTTATGATCGGTAACAATTTACAATAGCATAGAAGCGATTCACGTTGTCACATCACAATTTCTGAGAAATCATGGCATCACGCAGTTCAGTAATCGTCACACAATTTGGCAATTCAATCAGTCATGTATATAATGCATATGAGACTCTTTCCAGTTATTCAGTATTGTGCCCAAGTGCTCAGTCAGTAAACAGTGGGGACGCGTCAGGGATAAATCCCCTCGGGCTATGCCCTGTCAGTACAGTGTGAGAGCTCGAGGCTCTTTTCAGTGATAATAGCAACTTGGGACACGTCCATTATCTGATCATGCATTTATGCATGCAATGCAGTGTTTAATGATTTGCAGTATACGGCTATAAAAGCCCAGTATTACAGTACTCAGTAATCCAGTGATATGGCTATAAAGCCCAGTATTGCATTTCTCAGTGTCATATAGTAATCCAATCCAATACAGTGAAAACATGCAATTAGAATGCATACCATTCAGTAGTTCTCAGTATTATACAGTGGTCCAACCGTATTCAGTAAAAGCATGCCATTCAATCACGTACATTTCAGTAATCATGCAATTCACATTATCCAATCCTATGCAGTAAGAGCATGCAATTCGGTCACATACATTTCAGTAAGCATACCATTCGATCATATTCTTTGCAGTAATCATACAGTTCAATCTTATACACTTCAGTAGTTATACAGTTCACATTGGCAAGTCATTCACATTAGGCATCTAAACAATCAGAAATTTGAGAAACCATCTAGGTTACTCACCTATAACTTCCGAGCTACTGCCTGGAAGTTCCAGCAATGTCCGTGAAACGACGATCCAACGACACCTCTATAACAGTAAAAATACAGTCCATTACTAATTGCTCAATTAAACAGTGCAGTAATGCATATGTCTCAGTGAGATGATGTACAATGCATGTTCACGATTTTCCGGTGCTAAATCCCAATTTCGGTACTTTAAGCCCAATTCTATCTCTTTGTTCAATTGATCACTAATAAATGATCCATTCCTAAAATCCAGTCAATTTTCCTCAATTCGAATCACCTATAGCAATTTCCTATCCATCGGGTCAAAACCTCTATTGAAAATCCCAATCGAAACTCCAATAGTCTCAATTTGACATTTAGGTCACACCATAACCCATGATTGACCTTAATCTCTATAATTCATTACCAATTAAATCAATTCTAACTCTCATAATTATCCTCAATTATAGACCTCTTTCTCTAGTTCACAATGAATCAGGAATCACCTCAATCGGAGGTCTATACCATAAGTTATGCCCAATAAACTAATACTCATCCATTCAGAAATTACCCTTCGCGCGACCTATATACGCTCATTGTCATGACGATATCTGAGCCGCTTCGCCAAGGCGTCGTCCTCTTCGCCGCTCGTCACGACGCAAGCCAGAAGGCTCGTCACGACGCAAGCCAGAAGGCTCGTCGCGACGTATCTCCAGACGCTCGTTGCGGCGAACACTAAATTTATTCGCCTCGGCGAGGCACGCCAGACGTCGCAACGTGCGACCGCGCCACCTTCTTCTTCGATCGATTTTCCGCCATTAATGCTATTTAAAACCTCCATTAACACTCTAACCACTCAATCTAACCCAATAAATGCCATAAATACTTGAAACAACTACTAATAAAAACTTTAAAACCATAACCACTTACCAATCACGCTCAAATCCACAAATCTCTAAGAATTGCCGTAAACCCTAAAACTTTCTCAAACCAACGATAACTCACTCCAATCCTTCTCAACCTTCATCAATCACAATAAATCAGTTAGGATAGCACAATAGGAAGAAAACCATAGAGGAAAGATTGAAGAATCCTTACCTATGGAGGAAATCGAAATCACCGTGGAGAAGAGGAAGAAGAAAAACGTTAATGCCTTAGGTAACTTTCCCAAATCTCAAACCTAGGCTATATATATAGACCTAAGTCTTCAAATCAGTCCAAATTTCAGTCTCGAAATTTCAGTGGCTCAACATATTTATTTCCTATCAGTAAATTCTAATTTTTCCATTGCCATTGGACAGTTCTTTCAGTACTATACAGTCAATCGGTCTGTTACCCCAAAACTTCCGGTCCGGGCATTTTCTCCCAAATTTCCCGAATATTTCTCATAGACCACTATCAGTTGCCAATCACTCTTAGACTATTCTAAATCAGTCATTCGGGCTCACTTACTCTTAATTCCTCAATCAATTACAATCCAAATACCCAAATATCCATGCTCACAATCAAATCCCGAAAATCATGAATGCAAGTACCTATGAATAAATGCATATGCAATAAACATGTTCCTCTATAATTAGAGGCCAGTAACATGCTCAGTCAATGAATGCAGTGAAATCCAATCAGTTCAACCCAATGACCAAAATACCCTTGCTAACAGTAACGGGATGTTACATATCGGGCCCCTTGGCCGACGTGTCCTGTGTCCTATTCCCAAACATTTGTGCAACCTCACTGTCAAATCTTTTGTAAATGACACGGGGGGATGGAATTGACCTCTATTCCAAACATTCCTACCTACCTCCATTTGCATGGCGATAGCAGGGACATTACCTCCAAGCACTCTTTTGGGATCTGACCGTGTGATATAGAGAGCATCTCCAAATGATATTTTCTCAAGCAACTCGGCTTACTGTATGATCGATAACCAGTTGAACAATAGTGGTAACAGGGAATGGACACGAATATGGAAATGGGAAGGGCCACAAAGGGTCGAAGCGTTCATATGGCTTATGGCTAGGGGACGACTCCTCACTAATCAACAACGCCATCTCAGAAACCTTACAACAGACCCCTCCTGTCAGGTTTGTGGCGAAACTGAAACAGTACTGCATGTGCTCTGGGACAGATGTAAAGCTAGTACATTCTGGCGGCGTTTCCCCACTGTTGCCACTAAGGCAGAGTTCTTCAACGTAAACCACACCACATGGATATCCGATAATTTGCAACAAACTTTACTGGTACATGGGTTTAAATGGTCTATTGTATTTGGTACAGCTTGTTGGTTTCTAAGATATTGGCGGAACAAAACAATGTTTGATGCATAATTTTCCTGGCCTACACACCCTCATCAGATTGTGCTTGATTATGTCCGTTCGATCGAATAGGCCAAAGCAATAATAGATAGAGCATTGTTCCCAGCAAGAACACAAGTAGCGACTCTCGTGGGATGGCGACCTCCTCCCTCTGAATGGGTTCGTCTTAATACAAACAATGCTTTTAAAGTGTCGTCCTCGTGGGCTTCTGCAGGCGGCCTCATTAGAGACAATACGAGAACATGGCTCGGAGAGTTCGCGCATAATATAGGTCACTGTACAGTCATTGATGCATAAATATGGGGAGTTTTTACAGGGTTACAACTGGCATGGAATCGCGGGTTTCGACGAGTAGAATTAGAAGTAGACTCGATGACTATTACCACTATATTATCCTCCTCAGAGACTCAACAAGCTCCATTTAATTCCCTGATACTAGGGATCCGCCAATTACTCACTAAAGATTGGCTCGTGAAAATAAAAAATATTTATCGTCAAACTAATAGGGCTGTGGATTGACTAGCTAACTATGCCAGTTCACTCGAACTTGGCATCCATCTGCTTCAAAACCCGCCTGTGGGTTGTTTTTCTATTCTATTAGAGGATATATCGGGAGTTTCATTTCTCCGGCTAGTCCTGTAAGATTTGTACCCCTCCTTTCTGATTTAAAAAAAAAAGACTAGTGCTTTCTGTCTTCTTGGGCATCAGTTTTAGTTGAGCGTAGTAAAAGTGTTTCGTAGGGGGACATCACTAAGGAGTTACTGCTGGAGGCTACAATTTCACATAAACAAACTTCTAGGTTCCACTGACTTATTTAACATACTTATCGATCTAGTAGTTCATGAGCTAATGGTGTATGGTGTCTTTATTTGCAGAAAAGGGATGTGATTCATACTGCCCAATTAAGAACGAAAATATTGGCTAAAGGTAAGTTTAGTGAGTCAAGTAAAAAGAGGAAATGCGATAAGCGTGAAAGTTACCATGAAATAAACAGATTGAAAGGTATTGGAAGGCACGAAAAGATAATAGATCTATTGGGAATTTTCTGCAACAACCTTAATGTAGAGTTTGTATTCCTTATAACTGCGACTCCTAGTTGGCATGAATTCAATTTGTTCGTGGTAGATACATTTTCAGAGACTAAAAATATGAGACCTTTAAATACTGGGTGAAATCGTGATTCCCTATAATGAGAACCATCTCAAAGATGCATAGTGGGACACAATTTGTTGTACCATTGAGCATTATATAATACAAGTCTGTCATATATATTTCAAATTTGCACTTTACATTTGTTTTATGATCCACTAGTACTAGTGCTTTTCTTTACAGGCAACACGTCGCTTGGTTGTCTCCAATTGGCGCAAAGACAGAAATATCGTGGCTAAATCGCCAATTTGATCAGGCTTAAAAGGATAAGACTACGGAGGCTGCCGATTAGAAGGATGGAGATCAATATGACTTTAGGAGATTAAAGCTCTAGAAAAAAGAGTTTGACGGGTATTATTTAGATTAAAGGTTAATAATAGGAAATTGCCAACGTATTTTACGATCAGAAAGCTTATTTTATAAAGAACAATTTAAAGTTAGATATTTGATGTATTTTCCTTAGGAGTAAATCATTTGATCGGCTTAGAATTATGATAATATTGCATGTCTTCCTTCCCTGTAAAGATGTGGTCAAGAGTAGGCATACAGCCATGCCAATTGACTCATTGACTATCTCAAACGTCCTAAATCACCCCCCACTAATCCTAAACTTGAAACCTGTTATGATGATTTGTAGCCTTTCTTAAAGACGATGAATTAGTTTTAGGAGATAAGATCATAAGAGTGTAAATGGTGGCGGAAGTTGTTTTTAGGCTACGGAACGACATTGCCAATATTCAGTTTAGGACATAGCTTTAACAGCCTTTTTGTTTTAATAAGGACTATATGCATTTAAAACTTATGTGAATCCCTATGATAAGAGTGTAAAATGCTATGCCGTTTCCCTTGACATCTACTCTTTTACACCAACTTTATCCCTCTATGAACTCATTATTTTATATATTTTTATTTAAAATATAATTAGAGGGGTTTATAAGGAAAAATACGAAGAAAGCACAATTATTGGCTGTATATGGCTTGACACACAGTCATATACTAGCTTGTATTCCACTTAAATAACCTAGATATAAAAACACAGTCTAATTATGAGAGGGAAGGAGGTTGAGTGATAGAGAAAAGTTAGGAAGAGATACATGAACTAAGAATGAGCATGTCTCAAGCTGTGTCCATCTCTTCAAAAAGTTACAAAAAGACCCATAGCCTAGAATAGGTATGTCTCGGCCCATTTCCATCTATAAGAAAGTTGCTGTAAGATCTACAACTTCATAGATGGGTATGTTAAAGCCTATGTCCCTCTCCAGATAGAAGTAATAGGATATATGGCCTAGGATACAACTATATTCTACGTGTGCTCACTTAAGAAAAAGCATGTCTTTGTTAGCTCAAAATTTATGATTAACAATTTTGATAATAATTGTATAATATTTCAAAATTTAAATTGGATTTATTTCCTTATATAATTAACAGTCTAATTCTTAAAAGGAAATAAAATCATAAAAATGTGTTTTCTTGCAAAAATCTTTTTTATGAACTTACCTTATTAAAAATAGTTTATTCGAAAGGATCCTACAAATTATAAAGGTCATATATGAGCCCCAGATTACTAAAAAATTCTTTGACAAAGATGACATCGAAGTTATTCAGATTTAAATATATCCCGTTGACTAAAGATGTAAGGTGAAGTAACGACTAGTTGAAAAAATTGACTATTTAAAGAAGAGTAACAACAATTGTGTAAAAATGAACATAATCAAACTTTTGAAACATATGATCAACATCTATATTCTTGAGAGTCATATTATTCTTATTGTGCCTTAGAAAGTAAAATCACTCTATCAAGAAAGAAATTGTTATTTGAGAACTTACTTTAAATTTTACATTTTATTCTTCTTTGAGGTTTTAGAAGTTTGTTATACATTTCGAGTGTGAAAGGTTAGAAAACCTTAAAAAAAACATATACTTGTGAGTTTGAAGAGGCTCGCTAAATTATTACTTAATTTTTATAGTGAAGCACTCAAGTTGAATACTTAAGGATTGAATATAGGCTTCGATTGTAAGTCGAACCAGTATAACTCGATTGTGTCCTTCTTCTTTCTCTGTCTCTCCTATCTTTTATATTTCTGCACTATATTGTGTGTGCATTCATTTCAGCAAGAGACTCCTTCACTTTTCTAATAGGCCCCCTTCTGTTTTCAACTTGCTGACGGTTACTTTCATTTTAACAAGTGCCTTCCTTTTTTTTGTTTTCAACAAGACTTATACTTTAACAGACTCATATCGTTTAACAGGACACTATAGTATAGCAGGCACCTATTGTTTTAATTTTTAACAGGCTCCTGTTTTTTTTATAAGAATTGAAAGTATCTTGCAAAAATTTTTAAAGTCGCACATAATTCACTCCACTCTTAAGTGTGTTTGTTTTATCATTTGGTATTAGAGGAAGGCTTCACATTATTGTGTTTTACAACACATAATAGATCATGACAAACACTTTGAGAAGTTTTGAAGGACAATCCGTCTTGAAACCTCTTTACTTCAATAGAAACAACTACTCATACTAAAAAGAGAGAATGACCATATATCTCTAATATATAGATATTGAAGTATAGCAAGCAATTAGAGTTGGAGCAACAATTCCTACTTTCGATAACGTAGAAGTACGAATTGGTGCTAATAGGAGAAATGCATAACTAAATGCTAAAGCAAAATGTAGTTACACCAATTTGATTATTATTTCATGTTTACATTAATGATAGAAATAGTTAGTGAGAAAATTGAGATGAAATGTATATGCCTTGTCATTAACTTTGTGACTCTTAACTTTTATCTTCTTGAAATCAAAACTATTCTAAATTTTATTTACTTTAATCTATGTTTAAGTGATCATTTAGATCTTAGTTTGATAGCAAATAAAATATAGAAGATAACTTAAATTTTGATTGAAAACAACTGAATTTTTTATTTTAAAATTTTAGATTTATGAAAGTAAAGTATTTTGTTTTTGTTGGATAATTTAGAGTTATAAAACCACTTGAAACATGCTTGCATAGAAGATAGGTGATACTAGAAATAAAATGAGTTATTAATGAAATATAAGTTTTCTACACTAAGAATTTAAGATTTGTATAATTTGGTTTCACCATTAAAATTCCAGCATTATATATTTTGGATGATTACTAGTTAGTGACAAAGAAAATAATTTTCCTGCTTATAAGTATTGAATGTGTGGTTCTAAGAATGTATTTGAACTTTATTTTCTTAAGTTTTGTTGTAGCTTACTTATTAGGTTAAAAGAACATTATATGTTAATGCATTGACTATATTTCTACTTTAGGATAGAATTTGTTTCATATAAACAAAATTGTTAGGATATTTGTTTTTAAGTTCAATTTGTCGATTTATAAATCTGAATTTGAATTAAATAGATCATTTAAAAGTTTCTCTTTAAAATGATTTTTCTTGATTAAAAGTTAATGCTAATTTATTGGAATCTTTTGGGAATATTATAATGAATTTACTAGCAAATAAACTAATTTAATAAATTAAAATTTTCTCATGGAATCAACTCTTATTTGCTTTATACTAATTTGATTAATAGATTGAAAGTTAAAATAAGGATTTTGATTTGCTATTATAGATAGGAGAACGTAGATTCTGTCAAGTTTGGCTATAATATTCTCTTGAAAATCCACCCAATAACTTTTTGTACTTCCTTTTGTAACTAACATTGCTTTATGTCTTTCAATGCTTCCATCCAATTTGATTTCATATAATTTGATATATGAAATTTAGAATGAAAAGATATGTGTATTATAGAGAATAATAATGTTATAAATGTCTGGTGCTATTAATGACTGTGTTGTTAGTAAATTTTTTTGTTTAACAGGAGATAAATATCATAAAAATAAGGGAAATTTTGCCAAAATTTTTGTAAATTGTAGCTCATTTATAACAATTTATTCTGATATAAAAAAAGTCTATGAACAGAAAGCCTATACTATGTCAGGTCTGTTTGCACACTCACATTAAAAAACATGATGATATGACCTTTGTCAACACCCGATGTAGACAACTTCATGTATGTAAAATCTATACTTTAATATTAATTCTTAAAAATTATCACTTATTAATATAAACAATTATAATGATATGACCAAATACATGAAAGCATTAACCAACAGTCTCAAAACTCTAAAACTGTTGATGAGAGTCAAACATATCTTAATGGAGTGGGTGGTAGGGACCTCTGTGGAATGATTTTCAACTTAAGTTCATTTGCAAACATACGCAATTCACTGGTGCTGTTGTCGCCTGCAGCCACATTCAAAAGAAATCACTTCTGTTAATATAATTTAATGTAGTAGTGGTAAGTAGATATCGTTCTGACGAGAAAATTTTAACTGTAAACATTAGTGAGTTTAAAACTAAAACAAAGTAACGAAAAGGGGGGTTGGTTCACGTAATTTAAGAAATTAGAAATAACAAAAATCAGAAATTAACAAAAATAATTGGATTTGAAAAATTAATGAAAAATGCTTTGGTTTTCAGGTGACCGATATTATTACGCTAAAATGGATCATCGATATAAAATTTCAATCATTAACAAACATTCATTGGGGCTGTTTTCTTTTAAGTGTAATGACTAGAAACATGTATCCTAACATTCTTATTAAACAACAACCTAGATACGATCATAGGATTAATTGAATAATAGCTTTACAAATCAAGAAACCAATGAGCAAGCGAAATATATATACGAAATGCAATCAATCAAGCGAATATCTCCTTAGAATTTCCAAGTCTAAAATAAAGAAGGTAATCCTAATTGCTACTTGTGATTAACGAAATTAAACGTCATATTTCGTTAATCTAGTCATTGAACAAATTAATCCCTAGTTGCGCACCTAGAAATCAACCAATTCAATTAGAAAGAGTAGATCAGAAGATATTCAATATTTATTAACAACATAAACTTTATTCAAAACACCTCACATGTAATAGCGGATAACACGAATCCCATCAACCAAGACAATAAGTTTAGCTACTTATAATAGAATCGAAAACAAAAGAAATAACAAAGCATAAAGTCTCCATCCCTGGTTCTTTATTGAAAAATACGAAAATACTAACGGAGAAAGTGCAGAAAACGTCAAAGACTGGAACAAAAAGTTGCAGAAAACAAAATCTGTGAACAGTAATTCTCCCTCCTTTTATGCCTGTTTTTTCGATTTCCCTCCAATCTTTCCTGATTCTCGTCAGATAATGTATCCCCCAATTTCAGGTAGTCAATCCCATTGAAAAATGACAATATAATCTTTAAATATTGTGATAATCTCGAATTTGAATCTTGAAAATTGATCTGCAGATTTATTCCATCCTTAGACGTGCTCACGCTTAGTCATTGAATTGTTATCAAACTTGAAATTTTGGATTTTCTTCATTCTTTTGCTTCTTTTTGATTCAATTTTGTCTATAAGGTATTGAAAATCATCTGCAAACAATTATAAGACAACTCCATTAATTTTGAATAATAATTTCAAAACACAAAGAAAATTAAGTATAAAATAAGTGCAAATTGATGACTTAACATTCGTAATCCTCCACATCCATCACAGTTGGATCTAGTAGGCGGTCCGCATCAAATAAGAGAATCGTTCAACTTGAGAGCACAATAGAGAGGCTAATAGAGTGCATAACCTAGCTCCGTAATAAAGTAGATGGGTTGAAGGGGAGGGGCAGGATCGTAGTAGTCAAAGCATTGACCTTCACCAACTGCGTAACTTAGATAGATAAGTGAATGCATTTGATGTTTTGCTATTCTTAAGTTTTTGTATGAATTCTTAATTTATAGCAGTGTTCAAGATACTTATTGGTTTACATTATAATTTTTTAATTATATTACTAATCATGAACATTTTTGCTTATATTACCAATCAATGTTATATTATTTAGGGTATGCAAAAAAATAAAAAATTATCAACAGAAAACTTGGATAGGAAGTGAGAAATTAGAATATTTTGTTGGTAAATTAGCGACGAAATATTATAATTTCGCTGGTAACTTACTGACAGAATTATATATTTCATCGAAAAAATTTAGCAACGAATAATGTTGTCTGACGAAATATATAAATCCATCTATAAGTTACCTACGAAATTATAATATTATGTCTGTCGGTATATTTAGTGACGAATTTATAATTTATCATCGCTAAATTCATCGACGAAATACTTTAATTATGTTGGAAAATTTTGCAACAGAATATTGTATTACTGCTGGTAAATTTACCGATGGACAGAAATACAAAATTCTTCCGTAGGTAAATTTATTGACAGATATACAATATTTCTGTTGTAAAATTTGCGATGAATTCACAATATCCATCGCTAAAACTTAATTTCCGTCAATAATTTTTGTCGCCAAATTTGTTTTCTATCTGTAATTTTCGACGTTAAAATTTATTTTTCTTATAGTGAATGAAGGGACTAACGTCAGGTTATTTTTGTAAATGGTTAAAAGTGTAGGTATTTTATTGTCACTTCTTAAACTTTTGATCATAATTGCAAAATTTGAGATTTTTGATAATTAACCTTTAATTTTTATAAAGATAATTGAGCATATTTATTTTAAAGTTAATTAGTGTTAGTAATAAACCAAATATAAAAATAGAAAATATCATGAAACTTGAATATAATACCAAATGTGCATACTTTTTAAAATCATATGTATAAATCGATTAATTTTAATTTAGAGATTTGATGAAACTTATGAATTTCAAACATGATCTCTCATATTCATCACCTTCCCATTAAATTGAATTTGTGAATTACTACTGAAGAGACTGCCCTCTCAAATATACTCCTGTTACTTTTTCAACTAAAGTAAAAGAAATAGACATAACAGATTCAACTAATTAAAGGCATGAAACAATAAGCGAAATTAATTGTTTTGAAGCGATGAGGTAAATATCAGCACGAAGTTCTTATATTTAGAAATTTTTAATGAACAAATGAATAATTACGTTATACATGCTTAGCTTAAGACTTGAGGGAGGCCCTCTCTCGACTCGAGATCGTTCCTTTGTTTCTCTACGTACAGTTTTTTGGTTCCATATAAATAATTTTCAAGTATGGCCAGAGTCATGACTTACCAGACTTTTAAGGTTTCAACAGTAATTTAATTCATGTTTAAAGGGTTTACTATAATTTCTATATATCCACCATTATTTCCCACCAAACAGATAACATAGTTCATTATAACACGCAAACAAGCTCCAGTAGTATGATATATAATCATGGACGATAACGGATGAGAATTCAACACTAGAAAATATCAGAAGCATGATAGAGGGATAAATTTGAATACGAAATATGAATAATTTAATTTACCTAGTAATTATATTTAATTTTTGTGACTAAGTTAAATAAATTTAAGTCAATGATCATTAATAAATTAAACTAAATTTTAAAATATTTTTATTTAATAATTAAAATATATTTAAAACAAATATTAATTCATAAATAAAATTTAAATATTTATTTTAATAAAATAAAATAGTTTTTATTAATAAATATTTTATAAAAATTAAAATAAATTTATTTAATTAAAATAAGTTATATCTGCAAATGTTTTTATTTAAAAAAAGAAATTGAAAACTAAAAACTAAAAACTAAAATCTAAAATCTAAAACTCCCAACTGAAAAACTGAAGCTCAACCAAACTGTACATTAATTAAACATTCGAGCTATCTAAGCTAGTGAAAATGACAAGAATTTACCCTTTTCGGTTTAAAACAAGTTGGTGCAACTGTTTCCATTGGCTAGCCCAGACATGTTTATCAATTAAGTAAAGAGGACACGAACGTTGCTTGTTTACTTGTGATGGATCCTGATCAGTTGGCTTCTTTTAACAAATCATCGATAACTTCAGATCCTGTGTACACTAATAAAAAGATACCTTTTAGATCCCATTATTTATTGTCACTCTATTTCTAATTTAAGCTTCACGCTCCAAAATTGTATGATCAGCAAAGAGGGATTCCATCACCTAAACATTGGATTGACGCTCACCTTACTTAGCTGGTACTGGTTCGTAATCAAAATCATATATTGGGAGTACAGGCATTATCATTATGTAGACGTAGAAGAAAAAAAGTGTACGAAGAAAAACAAAAGAAAAAGAAATTCCTCCAGAACATTTTGGCTCTCACCTGATCTCCTGTTTGCTTCTTGTGATACATGTGTTAATGTTACAAAAATGTCTCTAGCAGTACGATCTTTGCTGCAGGAAATTAACAGAAATCCACAAGACAAGCGTTAAAGATAATACGAGATTGGTGTACATAGACTAAATGACCTTGTCTTTGTTCAACTGTTTCAATCTTAGCCAACGTTTTGAAGAAGTGAAAAAGCAGTGAGATATTGGCACGGCTCAATCAAATCGAAACATAAACCATCAGACTGAAAAAGCACAAAAATCATGCCTTGAAACATGTTTGAGTGAACCAGGCCAATATCAGAATCACTATTTCACATATAATTTTTCAGAGAGTGATACGATTTCCCATCTGGGTTTTTATCTAGTTGCAGGAACAACACACATGGGTTCCATGAAAAGAAACAATCTTTGGACGAGAATCAAACAGGAAAGGTGAAAAACACAAGGGGAAGGAAGAGTATTGAAAGAGGCTACGGAGACATGTGAGGAGGGATGAGAATGTCTGGGGTAGGATTTAAGAGGGCAATGGGGTCTGCGGGAGCATTTAAACCCACGACTACCAAAGCAGAAAGCTGGTCCACTGCATTTAATTCCATTATTCTCCTTTCCCATCCCTATTTTCTCACTCTCTCTCCAAACACGATTAAAGTCACTCCTACAAAGCTTTACAAACCCTCCTAGTCAAACACAGGGACACCAAAAGTTCAACGTTAACGCAAACCCTGAAATGTCCATAAGAGCCAAAATAATTTTCAAGCAAATATTAGGACATGGCATGTTCAAGATTGACAATACATTCTAATGGCTGCTCGTAGTGACGAGAAAACAGAGAATGGGATTTAGTAAAACAAAGAGATCGACCATGAAACTATGAAGGGAATCTTTCCGGAAGAACAGGCCGGATCATCAGTGGGCGGTGACTACTTTTTGAAATTTTAACCCTAAACTTATTTTCAATTAAATGTAAGGTTTTTTTTATAGAATATAAAGAAATGGAATAATTTATAATAAAATAAAATATAAATAAATGTAGAGTAGAAAATCGTTGTTTGTGAAAGATGGAAGGATTCATAATGTAATATAGTGAAATATTATTTAAAATTTTTTTTAATAATGTAATATATTAAAATGTTGTTTATCATTTTACATTTTATCTTAAACCTTTCAAATCGGGTATAACTTTTTTTTTACTGTTTAAAATAAAATGAGATGTAATATGAAACTTTCCTCTATCATCTCATTCTATTTCATTTTTATTATAAACCTTTATTATAAGAAATCTGTGGTTTATCGACGTTAAACCGGAGAATTCTGTTGATAATAATACTTACCAACAGAATCAAACGACGAGCAAAGATGTCATTAATACGGTTGTAAGTAAATTTATCGTCAGACATTTTATATGCCCTTCCATCGATAAATAATACCGACAGACAATTTATGTGCTCTTCCGTCGATAAAATATACCGACGAACAGACGAATTCGTCAATAAACTGTCGTTAAGATAATCGCAAAGGTTTCAATATTACCGACGGAAAAAGAAAAACAGTCAGTAAATATCGACCAATTTACTGACGATTTATGGTATTTTGTCGGTAATAATCAAAGTGTATTTTGTGGCAGTCTTATGTATTCCGTCAGTAATTAAAAGTAATTTAAAAAAAAATCAGACATTTAAATTTTATTTCATAATTTTATGATAAATGCATAATTTCAATAGTTATAAATTATCCGTACATAAAAAATTTATTTGTTTAAACAAAACAAAAAATTAATTAATGATATAAAGTTAAAATAATGCATAATAAAAACATTAGAGTGTACATAATAAATCTTTATAATTGAAAACAAATGACTACAACAATCTTAATGTCCTGCTAATCGCGGGTGCTCTGAGGTGCTACTCTTCACCTTCAATTGCTCCATCTCCTGTCTCAACTGAGCCATCTACTCCATCAATGTTTGCATTATAGTTCGAAGCTCAGTGACTTCATTGGTTTGCGTTGATCTAGTAGATACTGCTGTACTGGATAAGAAAGATTGTGAATAACATATATTCGTAAATGAACCTAGCCCGATTATCTTTCCACGATAGTCCCTACCGCTCACAGTATCAAAATACATTTGAGTCTCATCAATAGGTTGTTCCTCCTGAGACTATCGCGGAATGACATGTTATATTTGGTCCTATTAGGAAGTAATGTTTACATTAGTAAGGGATTATTATTAAATAATAATAATAATGCGTTAATTTCACATACATTCAGTTCTCTATATCGGCTATTAACGAATGTTATACTGTCATGCTTCTTCGTGTGAGTGTGTAAAAACACTTGAGTAGGTATAGGCCTCATGCCCATAAACTTTTCCTGCATATTTAACCTAAATTGTTAGATGTGAGCTACATTAAAAAAAAAAATCATAGTTTTTTTATATTTTAATGATATTTTCCCCTTATTGAAAAAATAAAATCACTCAACACAGTCATATATAGCACCAGACATTTATACTATTATCATTATCTATAGTACAACAAAGTAAAACATTACAATATAAGTGTGAAGTTTAGATACTTACAAGTCTTTGTGTATGCTCGTGGTGGGTTATTGATCCTCCTGTATAAACGGGAAGACTCTCTCCTCCCGGGCCTCCACGTCTGTTGGCGGAGTTATGGCTTGATATGAACATTGTCTCAAGTGATGTCCAATACTCCTACTAACGACTCCATATTTGCTCCGAAATATAAAACAGTCGTACACTAGTCTTGTACATCACATCAATAAAGTCGTGATAACGTGTATGAGCTTACCTCTCCCATACTTTATGTATGATGACGTAGAAACCAGAATCATAAAAAAAAATCTTTCTGAAATAAGAAGAAAAATTTAAACTACTATAATGTAATAATATTTATCTAATTAGTATATATAAATTAATATAAAAAGAAAATAAATCTTTATTGTACCTTAAACTCCTGAAAGTAAAACTCCTTTGCGGCCTGAGAGATATTCTTCCACACATAACCCTCCAGATCAATCATTTCCTTAAATTTAGAAGTCATATTTCTGGAACACGGTCCATACGGAACCAACCTAAATAAGAAGTAATTTTATACAATGAAAAAATTGATAAACCTATAACTTAATAAAAAACAAATAGTGATTAATGTGATTTCACTTATAGACTATTGATAATTGTTATGTACTTTCTTCCATCAGGTCCTTCAGCTCCAGGCTGGCAGACATCTCCTCCATTCGATAAAGCGATATTGGGTGATATATGAGTTGGGGATGAGGATGGTGTAGCATAAGGAGTAGTAGGTGATGCCTCATCTGTAATTGTAGGCCCTGGAGGGGGAGGACGTGAGTCAGTGCGAGCTGCAGACTGTGACGATCCACCTTAATAGTAAGTACCTTCGAACATACCTTTAAACCTGGGCCGTATTATCTCACGCTGCCATTTTGGTCCCATATTTTTACTTGAAATTCATTGTTTATTGAATTTTCTACAAATATAAAATTTGAATTCAATATTTTACACAATATATGGAAAAGGAAATAAGGCGATTTGTTGAATATCATATTCAAGTACAAATGACGAAAATGAAGGTTAACAATTGTTAAAGTTATAAAATAAGAACAATAACATCCCACATTGAATAGGATGCAGATTGACCTCTAACTAGTAGGGAGGTTATTTGACAAATTCTTACAGATATAACAATAAATCAAGTTTAAAGTTGAGTCTAGTGTATTGCATCGATAAATCACAATGATATAATTATTTTGTTTGATTCCATGTGACATGGGAGTCGGTAAAGGTAAACAAGTCCCCAATGTCTGGATTCTCGAGAACCTCACATGTTCAAACGCATCAATTGAAACAACGATACTTCTTCCCTCAGGTATAGGATTTTGAACACCTTTTTGCAACAACATTTTTGTTATAGCTGAACTTGTAGAGGATATAGTGAATGAATCGCCACTCTTAATATGAAAGACTAACTCTCCAGATGAAGTACTAGCAGGAACATATTTACCTAAAACACAATTAGTATATAACTTTCATAATGTCATATTAGAAAACTATTAAACGAACCAAAACTGGATATTAATGCATATGTGAATGTCCAGACGAGGTTTGTGAAATTGATGATTTTTTCAAAAGAACTGATCTTCCCAATCCTTTATAGACCATTGTGGCATCGCTCTCATCTCTATCGGTATACATGTCATCTTCGAGATTCAAGGAAGCTTAAAACAACATGTAGTATAAACCATTAAATGTGAAAATATATATAATAACTTCAACAAAGGAAATGAGATGTACATAATAAGGAAAGATACATTGTCCAGATCATACTAAACACCTTGAAGTAGAAGATCGGATATGGAAGGCAAACGATCCTTAGTGTATGAAGTGGCGATTTTCCTACATTCTTTATTCCTTAGGTTGGGACAATTTTTCCACATTCCTCCCAACGAAAAGAATTACTACCATCTAGAACCAATTATGTTGGGCCCCGAAAATTTTTATTTTATTTTATTTGAATTAATTAATTATTTATTTATGGATTTATTCGTTAATTATTTTATTTTGTCTTAATTGATTTAATTATGTGTTTATGTAAATATTTTTATGTTGGGCTTGGAAATTAAAAGTTAGAAATTAAATGAAAGCTTGGGCTTAATATTGGAAAGTATGGGCTTAGGTAAATGGATTAAGTAGAAGGAGGATTAATAATAAGTGGGTTTGGTGGAAGTAGGCCTTGGGAGGTGGAGGCCCAAAGCCTTTATGTAAGGGAAAGCCAAAACTATGTAGTTTTGGTGTAGGATGAATTAAAGGAATTAAAGAAGAGTTAAAGGAAGAGGAGGAGAAGAGAGTGTCGTAGAATCCAAAGGAGAGGAGAAGAGAAGAAAAACGTGAGCTAGCCAAGGAAGAAAGGAAGAGAGAAAATCGTGGGAGGCTTGTGGAGAAGAATAAAGAAGGAGAAAAAGAAGAGAAATCAAGAGCTTAAGGTAAGTATCTATCTTCCTTTGAGTTAGATTCAAGAAATGGGATGAAATGAAGGTTAGGGTTTGTGTAGGAATGAAGAAAGAAAGAAGAGATGAGTGGTTTTGTGATTCCGAAGCTAGGGTTGGTTGTTTTAGCTTAAATGGGCTATGGGTAGGTTAGGTTTAAGACTTCGTTATCGATTTATCGATTCTTGAATGTTTCGACTTTTCCAATGAGTTTCGAAATGTGTTTTATTGAAGGGAACCAAGGAAACCTCACTCAAGAGAGAGAGGAAGAGCAATCGTGAATCTGGATTTCCGACGATAGGTAGGTAACATGTTTATAGTTGTTACGTAGTGGGCAAATGCCCTATGTGTGCTATCTTTGTTATATTATAAGCATATTGAAAGTGTATTCATATGATTTGAAAGAAAAGAATGGAACTTTGATGATTTGAAAGAATAAAAGAAGCATAAAATGCTACTTTACGTATGAATATGTGAACATAATTTGTTGTGTTTGGGCGAGAGAGAACCTCTATCGTAAAGTCACGTGCACGTTGACCCTTTTGCCTTCTCCGGCAGCCCGCTTGGCCCACGAGATCCAAAACTGGACTCGTCGTGTTTACTGATAAACTTTGGTTTTCGTCGTGTTTATGGAACTCTCGAGCCAAATGTGTGCATTTCATCATTTATTTGTGTTTATGATGCATAATATGTGTTTCAATTGCAAGAGGATTCCATATTATGCTTTATGTGATGAGTTGAGTAAATTGTGATTTATGTGACAAAGTTGAGTATTTCAGCATATTATGTAATTGCTAATGCTTTGGATTATTAATTGTGTGTGTGTGGCTCATTATGTGATGGCTATAAATTTGTTAGCCACTGAGCCGTGTTAGCTCACCCCATTCTCCCTCCTCAGGTGAAAATTCAAGTTGAGAGTTGAACCTTACAAGGCATCGACATCACTCCAAGAACTTAGGAACTTTTGTATTAAGTTAATAACTAGCTTTTGGAATAGCTTTGTAAGCATATTGATCATTGAGCATCTCATCTTTTGTGTTTTGTACTTGATTTTGATGAATATGCCATTATGTAACCAAAGCTATGCATGAATCTTTCTTATGATTGGAAAAGAGAATGAGAGCTCTAGTACTCTCTTCATTATATGTTTTTGTTGATTTGTGACCTATGTGTGAAGCATGTGTACCATTCTTTTAAGTTTGGAGATTTCTGTTGGGTGTCTGCTGAGTTTTTGCCTTGAAAGAGCTTGCTGGAAAATTTCCAAGGTTAGGAGTTGTAAAAGTTTTGTAAATTCTGGGTATGTTGCATTTTCTGATATTTCTGTGTTGTTAGAGGATTGTATGGGAGCATTATGACTCCTTGAGAGTGATAGGCGGGCTGTAGGTTTCTTCTAAGATGTTTATAAGCTATTTATGAGGGATTAAAATGGTAGGTGTGAGTGGTTAGAATTAAATGTAGGTGCTGTCAATTGACAGATTTTTAGACAGAACCTTTGTGACCATTTTTGACCCTTATAGAGTTGGAATTTGGGTCAGTGATCTTCATGAAAAATGTAGATCTTTCTTTTCTCTATGAAATAGACACCAATTTTGTTAAATTTGGAGTTCGGAATGGAAAGTTATGACCTTTGCAAGTGGAGCTGCACTGTAGCAAAAACCAGACGATACACTGTAGCAAAAACCAGACGATGCACTGTAGCAAAAAAACCAGACGATGCTGCATGAGCAAAAACCAGACGATGATCAGCAAAAACCGACGATGATCAGTAGCAAAAACCGACGATGCATCAGAGCAAAACCAGACGATAATCGTAGCAAAAATCAAACGATGTTCTGTTCATCTCCGTCTGATTTTTGCTGAGGATGACATCATCTCTGCTCGATTTTTTCTAAGGATGACGCGTCATCTTCGTCTCATTTTATCGTCTGTTTTTGTCTTACGACCCTCTTCCTTCTTTTGGCCATAACTTTTGCACAGACCTCCAATCGACCTCATTCTCAAGCATTGGATTTCTAAAAGATTTTCTACCTTTCTACACTGGACTTATCAGATTTTTTCAAATTGAAAATGGTGGTTTGAAGCGAAGCATGGCGATCAGTTGATAAGGCTGACTATGCTTCAGAATTTTAAAATATCTTGAGCTATAGAGCTCGATCAAAGCGATTCTTGTTTTAAATTAAACTAGAGGCTTAAACCTAAAAGTTTTATGAAGAGACCGATCAGTGATTAAGCCTTTAAGATTTTCAAATGCTTACGAAGTCGGTAGTGCTCGGTTTTGATTGTTTTCTTGAGATAGTGTTTTAACCATAACATCTTCATTCCTAACTCAATTGAGCGATTCCAGTTGCGTTGGAATCGTGAGATCTGAGGATCATTTTATCAAGAGCTAACCCGAATTTTATAAAGTGAAAATTTTCCATATTTGTGATTAGCATATGTGTTGGTTGTGGGTCTTCTACGTCAGATGGGTCCGAATGTTGGGCTTGGAGACGGGGTCCAACATTGTTTGGTATCGAGCTTAGGCTTACTCCTAGGCTTAAAATGTATAGTAGGGAACATTGTATGTGATTAAATGGTTATTTTATGAATTGATTGTTTGCATTACGTGACATGCATATCATGCATACATATAGGAACTAAGCTTAAAAGCAATTGTAACTAATCACTAGTATTTTCATTGAAGGAGTACGATGCCACCTCATCGAAGGACACGAGGAGTTTTGCAAGGTTCAATTGCACTGACTCTCCGTAGAGAGGAGGGCACGGATGAGTCTGTAGCCAGGAGTGGCAGAGGCCCCTCAGTAGGCGTGGTAGTGAGCCTCTTCGTTACTGAGACTCAGCGATCACCTAGTCTGTCTCGAGCAAGTGCTTACGTTAGACCCAGTGTTCTGCATTTACCCAAGCTTTTGTTTAGGCTATGGGGTAAATGCCACAAAGCTCTAGTTGACCCCACCAAGAGGGAAGACAGTTTGATAAGCTAAGGAAGTGCAGAGCGGTGGACTTCCACGGACCACGGATCCCAAGGAAGCCGAGACTGGTTGAGGAAGACCGAGAGAGTCTTTGGATCGATGGAGTGCGAGGATGATGAGAGGGTAGTCTATCCGCCACCGCTTGTGGTGATGCTTTACCTGGTGGGAGATTGTGCCGAGGAATCAGTTGAGACCGATGGGATTGACATGGGAGACTTCTGTTGTCTCAGGAAGAAGTATCTGTCTGAGTGTACATTCAGCAGAAGCGAGAGGAGTTCCTAAGCCTTACCCAGAGGAGATGACGGTCGATGAATCGGCGTCGGTTTACTGATTAGCTAGATATCTTTGCGAGAGATGAATTTGAGTGAAATTGCTAAAGTCCGTCGATTTGAGTCGGGTTTGCACTGCTATCGAGAGAAGGTGATAATCTGAACTTCGTGACTTGCAGCAGCTTGGTTGAAGCGTGGAGGGTTGAGAACCTCGAGAACATCAAGAGTGCAATTAACAGGAAGAGGAAGGAAGAGAGCGATCAGGGGGGAGCTGGTACTTCATGCCCGAGAGAAGTGCTAGAGCCTTTCTGCATGATCGAGGAGAGGAGCACCGGTGGGAGCCGACCTAGACCGATGAGGACTTCTTCCGTTTTCCACCAAGTCTCAACGGTGGGCGGCGGTAGAAGAGGAGAGGGGGAGAGACCACCCCTTCCTAAGTGTGAGCACTGTGGATATCTCCATAGAGGAGAATGTCGCAGATTGACATGAGCATGCTTCAATTGTGGCGGAAGGGCATATCGCTAAGTTTTGTCCCAAGCCGGACAGAGAGAGGATCTCGATGCACCCTCTAGAAGGACAGAAGTAGTGGCTCAGAAAGCGGTGACTGAAGTGGGTAGCTCTGGAGGTCCTAAGAGAGCTTATCCTCCAGACAGATCCAGAGGGCAAGTTCCGGCCAGTGTTTGCCATGACTCGAGAGGAGGCGAGACCGCGCCGAAGTTGTAGCGGGTATGGTTAAACTGTTTGATGATTATGTGCTTGCTATGATTGACTCGAGTTCTACCCATTCCTTTGTGTCTTGGTGGGACTATTTCTAGAGGAGTTTGAGCCCATTGGATACTCCACGATGGTGAGTACTCAATCGGCCAATATATTATTATCATCAAGTATATAGAGATTGTGAGATAGAGATTAGTGGAGGAAAATTGGTGGTGGATCGATGCCTTTGAAGATGGGAGGATTGGATGTGATCCTAGGTATGGACACATTAGAGGTATCATGTTACTTTAGATTGTAAAGCGAAGGCGGTGGAGTTTGAGCTAGAGGATAGCAGGAAAGTGATACTCATGGGAGATAGAAAAGTCATCCACCTCGGGTTATTTCAGCTATGATGGCAGAGAGAATGATGAACAAAGGGTGTGAGGCCTTTTTGGCTTATGTGCTAGATATGGAGGCAGATAGAGGGAGGTTGGAAGACATTCCAGTAGTCAGGGAATTCCCGGATGTCTTTCCGAGGAATTGCGGGACTACCTCCTCCTAGGAAATTGAGTTTCCATTGAGCTTCATTCAGGCACTGCACCGATCTCAATTCTGCCTTATCGGATGGCTCCGGCGGAATTGAAGGAGCTTAAGGAGCAGTTGGAGGATCTTTTAGAGAAGGGTTATGTTAGACCGAGTTCTTCGCCTTGGGGAGCTCCGGTTCTTTTTGTGAAGAAGAAAGATGGGTCGTTGCGGATGTGTGTGGACTATAGGAAGTTGAATCATGCCGTTAAGAATGTATATCCGCTCCCGCATAGATGATTTGTTTGATCATTGCTGGGCGAGAGTCTTTCCAAGATAGACTTGAGGTCGGGTTATCATCGATTGAGGATTAAGGAGACCGATGTGTCAAAGATCGCTTTTAGGACGAGGTATGGCCACTTTGAGTTTTTGGTTATGCCTTTCGGGTTAACGAATGCTCCTGCAGTCTTTATGGATTTGATGAATAGAGTCTTCAGGTCCTTCTTAGATCAATTTATCATCGTCTTTATTGATGATATATTGGTCTATTCTAAGAGTGATGAGGAGCATAAGGATCATTTGATGGTTGCCTTGGAGACATTGAGGAAGAATGAGTTGTATGCCAAATTCGATAAATGCGAATTTTGGCTAAGGGAAGTGGTATTTTTGGGGCATGTGATCTCTGAGCAAGAAGTGCATGTGGATCCGCAAAAGATAGAAGCTGTGGTTAAATGAGAAGCGCCAAAGAATGTAGCTGAAGTGAGAAGTTTCTTGGGATTAACTGGATATTACAGGAGGTTTGTGGAGGGCTTTTCCTTGATAGCTGCTCCACTTTCCAAGTTGACAAGGAAGAATAAAAAATTTGAATGGACTGAGGAGTGCCAGGGTAGTTTCGAGGAGTTGAAGAAGCGGCTTACCACCGCACCGATTCTGACATTGCCTTCTGGTAATGATGGGTACATTGTGTACAGTGATGCCTCCAGGAAGGGTTTAGGGTGTGTATTGATGCAAGGAGAGAAAGTGATTGCTTATGCCTCTAGGCAGTTGAAGCCTTATGAGATGAACTATCCGATCCATGACTTGGAGTTGGCTGCTATAATCTTTGCATTGAAGATTTGGAGACATTATCTGTATGGAGTTACCACTAGGATATTTACAGATCATAAGAGCCTTAAATACTTGTTGACCCAAAAGAGCTGAATTTGAGGCAGAGGCGATGGTTAGAGTTGCTAAAAGATTATGACTTGGTGATAGACTACCATCCGGGAAAGCTAATGTCAGATGGTGATGCATTGAGTAGAAAGTCCACCATGGCACATGTGGAGACAGTGTACCTTCCTTTGTCAAGGATTTAGCCGACTTGATGTGATGTTGAGGCAAGATGGGCTGAGTGTATTTTGGCAAGTTTGAGGTGAGGCCGGTCTTTGAAGGAGAAGATCAAGGAATTTCGGGATCGGGATGAGTACTTGAGTAAGCTTAGGAAGAGATAAAGAATGGAAAGCCGTCTAATGTAGAGGTAAAGGAAGATGGATTGATGGTTGTGGGTAGTAGATTGTGTGTTCCGGGCAAGTTAGAGTTGAGGGATGAAATTCTTGATGAGGCGCATAATGTTCCTTATGCAATGCATCCAGGGAGTTCTAAGATGTATCGAATTTGAAAGAACATTTCGGTGGAAAGGAATGAGGAAAGATGTAGCAGAGTATGCTAAAGATGTTTGGTGTGCCAGCAAGTTAAAGCTGAACACCAAGCACCTTCAGGCAAGCTTAATCCCTTGCCTATTCCGGAGTGGAAATGGGAAAAGATAACTATGGATTTTCTGATGGGATTGCTGAGATCTAGCCGAAAGCATGACGCTATATGGGTGATTGTGGATAGGTTGACTAAGTCAGCTCACTTCTTGCCGATTAAATCGATGATTCTTTGAATATTTTGGCTAAGAAGTATGTGGATGAGGTGATCAGACTTCATGGGATTCCGAGTTCGATAGTGTCTGATAGGGATCCTAGGTTTACCTCCAGATTTTGGGAGAGTTTGCAGGAGGCTTTGGGGACTCGATTGCATTTTAGTACAGCTTTCCATCCGCAGACCGATGGACAGTCGGAGAGGACCATTCGAACTTTGGAGGCAATGCTGAGGGCTTGTGCTTTGGATTTCAAAGGTTCGTGGGATGATCACCTACCTTTGATTGAATTCGCTTACAACAATTCCTATCACTCGGGAATTCAGATGGCGCCTTATGAAGCCTTGTATGGTAGGAGATGTAAAACTCCTATATGTTGGGATGAGGAAGGTGAAAAAAAACTTGTGGGGCCTGAGTTAGTGCAGGTCACAGTTGATAAGATAAAGCTAGTGAAGCAGAGGCTTAAGGCAGCTCAAGATCGGATGAAGAGCTATTCGGATGCCCATAGGAAAGAGATGGAATTTGAAGTGGGTGAGAAGGTGTTTCTTAGAGCTTCTCCATGGAAAGGCGTTTTGAGGTTTGGTAAGAAAGGTAAGCTTAGCCCGAGGTATATAGGCCCATACGAGATCATTGAGAGGATTGGGCCTTTGGCTTATAAGTTAGATTTGCCATCGGAGTTGTCTAAGATTCATAATGTATTCCATGTGTCGATGCTGAGGAGATATAGGTCGGATCCTTCGCATATAGTTCAACCTTCAGAAGTTCAGTTGAGAGAGGATTTGAGTTATGAGGAGCAACCAGTGGAGATCTTAGATTCAAAGGAAAAAGTGCTAAGGAATAAGATTGTGAAGCTGGTTAAGGTCTTGTGGAGGAACCATTCGACCGAGGAGGCTACTTGGGAACCCTTGGAAGCCATGAGGAGAGAAGTATCCTACCTCTTCATGGACTCAGGTAAGAATTTCGAGGACGAAATTCTATTAGGAGGGGAGAATTGTTGGGCCCCGAAAATTTTTATTTTATTTTATTTGAATTAATTAATTATTTATTTATGGATTTATTCGTTAATTATTTTATTTTGTCTTAATTGATTTAATTATGTGTTTATGTAAATATTTTTATGTTGGGCTTGGAAATTAGAAGTTAGAAATTAAATGAAAGCTTGGGCTTAATATTGGAAAGTATGGGCTTAGGTAAATGGATTAAGTAGAAGGAGGATTAATAATAAGTGGGTTTGGTGGAAGTAGGCCTTGGGAGGTGGAGGCCCAAAGCCTTTATGTAGGGGAAAGCCAAAACTATGTAGTTTTGGTGTAGGATGAATTAAAGGAATTAAAGAAGAGTTAAAGGAAGAGGAGGAGAAGAGAGAGTGTCGTAGAATCCAAAGGAGAGGAGAAGAGAAGAAAAAACGTGAGCTAGCCAAGGAAGAAAGGAAGAGAGAAAATCGTGGGAGGCTTGTGGAGAAGAATAAAGAAGGAGAAAAAGAAGAGAAATCAAGAGCTTAAGGTAAGTATCTATCTTCCTTTGAGTTAGATTCAAGAAATGGGATGAAATGAAGGTTAGGGTTTGTGTAGGAATGAAGAAAGAAAGAAGAGATGAGTGGTTTTGTGATTCCGAAGCTAGGGTTGGTTGTTTTAGCTTAAATGGGCTATGGGTAGGTTAGGTTTAAGACTTCGTTATCGATTTATCGATTCTTGAATGTTTCGACTTTTCCAATGAGTTTCGAAATGTGTTTTATTGAAGGGAACCAAGGAAACCTCACTCAAGAGAGAGAGGAAGAGCAATCGTGAATCCGGATTTCCGACGATAGGTGGGTAACATGTTTATAGTTGTTACGTAGTGGGCAAATGCCCTATGTGTGCTATCTTTGTTATATTATAAGCATATTGAAAGTGTATTCATATGATTTGAAAGAAAAGAATGGAACTTTGATGATTTGAAAGAATAAAAGAAGCATAAAATGCTACTTTACGTATGAATATGTGAACATAATTTCTTGTGTTTGAGCGAGAGAGAACCTCTATCGTAAAGTCACGTGCACGTTGACCCCTTTTTGCCTTCTCCCGGCAGCCCGCTTGTGGCCCACGAGATCCGAAAACTGGACTCGTCGTGTTTACGGTAAACTTCGATTTCCGTCGTGTTTATGAAACTCTCGAGCCAAATGTGTGCATTTCATCATTTATTTGTGTTTATGATGCATAATATGTGTTTCAATTGCAAGAGGATTCCATATTATGCTTTATGTGATGAGTTGAGTAAATTGTGATTTATGTGACAAAGTTGAGTATTTCAGCATATTATGTAATTGCTAATGCTTTGGATTATTAATTGTGTGTGTGTGGCTCATTATGTGATGACTATAAATTTGTTAGCCACTGAGTCGTGTTAGCTTACCCCATTCTCCCTCCTCAGGTGAAAATTCAAGTTGAGAGTTGAACCTTGCAAGGCATCGACATCACTCCAAGAACTTAGGAACTTTTGTATTAAGTTAATAACTAGCTTTTGGAATAGCTTTGTAAGCATATTGATCATTGAGCATCTCATCTTTTGTGTTTTGTACTTGATTTTGATGAATATGCCATTATGTAACCAAAGCTATGCATGAATCTTTCTTATGATTGGAAAAGAGAATGAGAGCTCTAGTACTCTCTTCATTATATGTTTTTGTTGATTTGTGACCTATGTGTGAAGCATGTGTACCATTCTTTTAAGTTTGGAGATTTTTGTTGGGTGTCATTGGGTTTTGCCTTGAAAGAGCTTCTTTGGAAAATTTCCAAGGTTAGGAGTTGTAAAAGTTTTGTAAATTCTGGGTATGTTGTATTTTCTGATATTTCTGTGTTGTTAGAGGATTGTATGGGAGCATTATGACTCCTTGAGAGTGATAGGCGGGCTGTAGGGTTCTTCTAAGATGTTTATAAGCTATTTATGAGGGATTAAAATGGTAGGTGTGAGTGGTTAGAATTAAATGTAGGTGCTGTCAATTGATGATTTTAGACAGAACCTTTGTGACCATTTTGACCCTTATAGAGTTAGAATTTGGGTCAGTGATCTTCATGAAAATGTAGATCTTTCTTTCTCTATGAAATAGACACCAATTTTGTTAAATTTGGAGTTCGAATGGAAAGTTATGACCTTTGCAAGTGGAGCTGCATCAGAGCAAAAACCAGACGATGACTTTGAAAAAACCAGACGATGCAATCGTAGCAAAAACCAGACGATGCATCTGTAGCAAAAAACTAGACGATGCACTGTAGCAAAACCAGACGATGCACTGTAACAAAAACCAGACGATGCATCTGTAGCAAAACCAGAGGATGCATCAGTAGCAAAAACCAGACGATGCATCAGTAGCAAAACCAGACGATGCATCGAAGCAAAACCGACGATGTATGTAGCAAAATCAGACGATATTTCTGTAGCAAAAATCAGGCGATGTTACTGTTCATCTCCGTCTGATTTTTGCTGAGGATGACATCATCTCCGTCTGATTTTTTGCTAAGGATGACGCGTCATCTTCGTCTCATTTTATCGTCTGTTTTTGTCTTACGACCCCTCTTCCTTCTTTTGGCCATAACTTTTTGCACAGACCTCCGATCGACCTCATTCTCGAAGCATTGGATTTCTAAAAGATTTTTCTACCTTTCTACACTGGACTTATCAGATTTTCTTTCAAATTGAAAATGGTGGTTTGAAACGAAGCATGGCGATCAGTTGATAAGGGCTGACTATGCTTCAGAAATTTTAAAATATCTTGAGCTATAGAGCTCCGATCAAAGCGATTCTTGTTTTAAATTAAACTAGAGGCTTAAACCTACAAGTTTTATGAAGAGACCGATCAGTGATTAAGCCTTTAAGATTTTCAAATGCTTACCCGAAGTCGGTAGTGCTCAGTTTTGATTGTTTTCTTCGAGATAGTGTTTTAACCATAACATCTTCATTCCTAACCCGAATTGAGCGATTCCAGTTGCGTTGGAATCGTGAGATCCGAGGGATCATTTTTATCAAGAGCTAACCCCGAATTTTTATAAAGTGAAATTTTTCCATATTTGTGATTAGCATATGTGTTCGGTTGTGGGTCTTCTACACTGGATGGGTCCGAATGTTGGGCTTCGGAGACGGGGTCCAACAAATTATCATGTAGACATTCCTTGAATAAAATTTTGAGTGAAATACTTTAAATAATATACTAAAAAGGAAATAATTTATTTGTTGATTAAAATATTCAATTACAAACATAAATTCATCACTATCATAACTTAATTTTAAATTATAATCATCATCTTCTTTGGAAGCATAAGAATCATACTCTGGCTCATCTTCAGATGTCTGACCCTCGTCATCCTCTCCAGATGAAATTTCAACATACTTGTTAGAAGGATCGTTCAAAGATTCATTATAGTCATATGTGATGGATGCATTTATAAAAGTGTCATCTTCTTAAAACGCTTCACTTTCAATTCTCTCTCTCCTTTTCCATGTGATTCAAAAACACCTCTAGGTTTAACTTTGCAAACCACCAACCAATCTGTCCTATCTCGTCACAAGCTTGGAAAAGGGACATAACATATATGTTTCACTTGCATTGTTAACAAGAAAGGTTCAAATTGTCTCAATCATCTTCAATAGTTGATTTCAACTAAATTGTATTGGCTATGCACTTTTGTTCCAACATTTAGAGTCGAGTCATATCAGTTACATTTAAATATCACACATCGCTTAATTGGCAAAGTAGAGTACTTAACCTTAAGTATTTCAATAATGGTACCATAGTAATCTATCAATTCTCCCTGTATGAAAACTTCATTGTTTATTGTTGTCATGTTAGGTCCATGGTATTTTGTATGATATTTGTATCCATTTACGAAATACACCGGATACGATTTAACAGTTCGCAGAGGTCCCTTTGCAGATCATAAATGAACTTGTTCTCTATTAGATTTTTTAAGGCCTACATAAAAGAAATTATCATATGAAAGAGTATAATGTCATGAGAACACTTAAATATGGTATTGAACTATAAGAATATTTGTAAGTGAAAACTTACATATCTCTCGAACCATCGAGAAAAGTGTCTTCCAACTTCTTTATTTATATGATCCTGTGTGTTGGCCAGCAATATATCGCGTAACAATGCCTTGTATAATCTAAATACATTATTATGTATTTCAGTAATGAACAACACAAAATTTTAAAGGAAGAAATAATCATGTTCAACTTATTGCACAAAAAGTAGAACCTCTTGACAGTTTAATAAAATGTAACCATATGCAACCTCAAATTTTTTCCTTTGTTAACATTCTTCTTATTGCAAGTCCATATGTTCGTCCAAGATATGTAAAAATGGACAAGTTACCATCAGCATCACTCGTTCCTCCCCTATCATCATTACGAAAAATTTTTCTTTCTCTTGTATAAACATGTTGCTCAAAATAATGTTCACAAAATGTACTAGCTTCTTCCACTAAATAAGCATTACATATCGAACCTTCAACTCTAGCCTTATTTTTGACATATTTTTAAGTGATGTAAATACCTATATTAAAGAAAATGGTTATTACAATTTTGTAGTTAAAACATGGTAATATGGTTACTGCAATAATTTTTGTCGAGTTACCTCTCAAATGGATACATCCATCGATATTGAACTGGACCGACTATTTTTGCCTCATGTGTTAATTGCATAGGTAGATGCTCTATACAGTTAAAGAAGTTTGGAGGAAAAATCCTTTCTAACTTGCACAAAATTACCAGAATTTTCTTTTCTAGTTTTTCCATTTCAGCTAACTTGATTTCAGATGATGTTAAAATTTTGGAAAACAAACTTAATTATGTTATTACTTCCCAAACCTTATTCAGTAGCAACTCCCGAAATGCAATTGGAATTAGCCTTTACATAAACACATGACAATCATGACTTTTCATCCCAAATAATTTGTACTTCCTCAGGTTCACACACCTAGCCAAGTTTGAAACAAAACCATCAGGAAACTTTAGACTTCTCAACCGTTCACACAAAAGCTCCTTTTTTTTATATCCAAAGTGTAATATGCTTTCGGATATTTACCAGTGCTAGGATCTTTATGTAACTTATTCCTTCTATAAAAAAGTTATAAATCAGCTCGTGATTTTGCATTGTCTTTTGTCCTCCCTTCAATGTTCATAATAGTATTGAACAAATTGTCAAAAATATTTATCTCTATATGCATCACTTCTAGATTATGACGTATCAAATTAGTTTTCCAATATGGAAAATCCTAAAAGATGCTTCATTTTCTCCAACCAAAGTTTTAACTAATGCTTGTATTTACTTCATTGGCTTTAAATTCTGTTACTTTCAGTAAGCCTAATTCCTCAATCTCTTGCAAAATCTCTTCACCAACTTTGAGAGGAGGAGGAGGTGTTTTTTACCATCCTATTCTTAATAAAATTTTGTTTATTGCATCTAAATGGATGATCTGGAAGAAGGAATTTTTTGTGATTGTCAAACCAAGATATTTTTTCCTGTTTGGAAGATAAAAGGCATCAAAATCATTGTTACAATAAGGACAAGCCAATTTTTCAATTGTGTTCCATCTAGATAACATGCAAATGTCAAAAAATTGCTAATAGTCCACATCAAAGCTGCTCCCAACATAAAATTCTATTTCAGAGAGACATCACATGTTTGAGCACCATATTCCCAAAGATGCTGCAATTCAGATATCAATCATTGTAAGAAGACATCAATTTTATGCTTCGAATTTGTAGGCCCTAACACTATCATTGTCAAGAACATATATGTCGCTTTCATACACATCCAAGGAGGCAAATTATAAGGAGTAATTATGATTGGCTATGATGAATATACCTGGCCAGATTGACTAAAAGGTTGGAATCCATCTGTCAACAATCCCATCCTAACATTTCGACATTCAACTGCAAACTCAAGATGGGTTTCATTGAATTGTTTTCATGCTAGTGCATTTTATGGATGACATATTACTCCATCTTCTTATTCATGCTCAGCATGCCATCTCATGTGAGATGCAGTAACATCAGAAGCATATAGTCTTTGAACTCTCGGAGTTAGTGGGAAATAATACATTCGCTTCCATGGTATTAATTTTTGTTTCATTGAATGCTTTCTAGCTTAAACTTAGATTGACTACAAAATTTTCACTCTTGTAATTCCACATCATCTCCCCAATACAGCATACATCCCAATTTGCAACAATCAATCTTTTCAACAGACAAATTAAGACCCCTAATAAGTTTCTTTATATTGTAAAAACTATTAACCATTGTATGATCAAAAGGCAACGATTCATTATATCATTCAAGAATTTTATCAAAATTATGGTTCGAAATTTGTACTTTAGACTTTATGTTCAATATTCGAGCAATTGAAGACAATTGGGTCATTCTCTCATAATTTGGCCATAATTCTCGATCAGTTGGTTGTAGTAAATCAAAAAACTATTTTGCTTATGGGTTAGGTTCTTCTTCAAGATTTTTCCTATTTTCCTCAAAGGTATAACTGACGCCATCATAAACTATTTGCATGTACAGATTTTCAATATGTAACACCCCACTCCCGTAAGACCCGAACCCGATATCGTTGGTGATATCCGAGTCCGCGTCCCACGAGAGTGACGTCTTACATCGATCGATTTAAAATTCATATACACTTTTTTTTCTTTTTGTAGCCATTAACTCCACGTTCACACGGCAAACACAAGAAGTAAATAAAATCCGTGTTTAATAGAATCCGTTTCGATTATTACAGTCATCCAGTCATAATTACAATCAGTCAATGCAGTAAAATATTACTACCACAATGGCTCAGTAAAAGTACAATGCCTTGTTATACAGTGATTGCGGAATACAATTTACTAAAACACTAATGCAGACACGAACTGATCCCGACCTCTAACCTTTACTCGTCGACAGTAGACATACTCCCGTGTTAACCGGGGTATTCTTCAGGACCTGAAAAATAGATGCAAATTTTGGGTGAGTTTTGCGAACTCAGTGAGAAACCATCATCGATGGTTCACTCAAATCATGCATTACGTCCATGGCGTACAGTACAGTACAGTAATCATCAATTACCAATAAGCAGTCAATAACCATATCCGAAGAATAAAGAAACCATTCACGAGAATACATACCATCATGAAAGTAGTACTTATCACAAAACAAATCATTTATGCGAATGCAATGCATATGTGACTCTTTCCGATTATTCAAGATTGTGCCCAAGTGCTCGGTCGGTGTTCGATGGGGACGCGCTGTGGATTTCTCCCCTCGGGCTCGAGGCGGCCAATCAAGATGAGAGCTCAAGCTCTTATCAATAATAATAGCAACTTGGGCACGTCCATTATCGATCATGCAATTATGCATGCGATGCAAGATCGAAGAATGTACGGTGTTTGGCTATAAAGCCCAGTGTATCAGTGAATCAACGATATGGCTATAAAGCCCAGTATAGCAGTGTTCAGTATAATGGCTATAAAGCCCAGTCTATCAATATCAGTATCATTCAGTACAGTAAAATCATATAATACAATCATCCACTTTTATACATGCCAGAAATCATACAATTCACCTTTGCACGTAATTCACGTTGAGCATGTAAACAACCAGAAATTTGAGAAACCAACTAGGTTACTCACCTATTACTTCCGAGCTAATGCCGGAAAGCCTCTGTGACGTCGGTCAATCGACGCTCCAATTGGGCCTCTATATGAATCAGAAAAAGTACGAGTCACTAAATATGAAATTTGTGCTCATGTTGATGAAATATGCATGTTCATGAATTCCCGGCCCTAATCCCCTTTTTTTCCATTATAAAAATTCATCAAAAATTTAGAAACCTATTGGCGCTGACGGTGTGCAATTCGGACCTCTATAGGTCCCCAATTAAATAAAACAGTGATTCACCGTTCCGCTACCCGGGGCTACGTCAAATTCCCGTCTAAAAATTCCCGTTTTCTCAGAAAATGAAATTAAATATTCAACGAATCCGATGCCTCTAGAATCAGGTCAATCGGACGTCAGACGGGAAAGAAATTGACAAAAGAACAATTGTACCATTTAATATCAACAAATAATAAAAAATAAACATAAATATATATATATATATATACGGAAACCTGCCTCGCGGGGGCGAGACGCCGCCCTCGCGAGGCTGAATCACCTCGTTTAAATCATGAGGCGAGTCGTCGCCTCGCGACCGCCCGATTATCTCGCCCTCGCGAGACGGCGAGTCACCTCTGCCTTGCCCTTTTCCTTTTTTTCAGATTTCAATCCTACTTTTCAACTACTCTAACTTTTAGCACACAAATCAGAAAAATACCCACTATACCTCATTGGAAAGCTTATGAAAAGCTCTACAACTCTCAAGAAGACCATAAAAATCAATTCCAACCCTAAGGGTGTCAAATAATCCATCAAACCTTCTGCCTACTCAATTTCCATCAACACAGAGCAGTAAATTTACAATTTCATAACTCACTTATTCTTCAGAAATAAATTACCACAAAAATATGGTCAATAAGTTCACAATGTCCTCTACAACTTTCATGAACAACCCAAAATCAAATTCTATTGCTAAGCCAGTCAATTAATTCATTCAATGTCACTGTCCCTGAAATCCTTCACTTTGGGCAGTAATCTTACAAGAAGCATAACTTCCAGTATATAAGTCAATAAAATCAGAAATTTATATCCCTGAAAAGATAACATCTCAAACTTCAATTTCCATGAAGCACTCAACCTCCAATTCAATCTCTAACAATTTCAAAACTGTTATGGAAGTTTCTGTTATGATCAGCCACTCATAACCTAATGTAGGGTTCACTTTTGAAAAATCATAACTCCCAATTCTGACTTCTAAAAATTACAAACCATATGTCATTTTCAAGGTAATCTTTTCCTCTACAACTTTTCAGAAGCTTACTCACACCAATTCAGTCCACATAAAATGTTAAAATTACCTCAAATCAGTAAACTCACAAAATCACACTTAAGCTAGGTTTCATCCAAAATGCTCAAAACCAGTCATTAGTAATCAATTCATATCTCCCAATACACAATTCCAAAAATAGCAAGATTAGTAGAAATGGAAAGATAATCAAATATGCTACAACTTCCATGAAGACCATTCTCCCAAATTCCATCTCAATTAATTCATAAAAATCATCAAAACTCAGATGTCATGGTTGCGGTTACTGTTCACAGGCAATGGAACAAGAACTTTCCATGCAAAATTTCACCCTTCTATCATTGAAATTCAACAACACCTATTTCACACTAAATTAAAACCAACATCCCAAAGTTTCAGTGGCCACTAACCTTACCTCATTTTTCATTTCTACACAATAAGTTATGAATAAAACAGTAACATTAATTAAAATTCCAACTTTCCAGATTTAAGGTTAACCTTAGTGCACCCACTTCTAATTCCTTTTCACATCACTAGACATCAAAATAAATACAAATTAAATATAAATACAGTCATACATATATTAGGGCTAACACTGAAAAATTGGCAGCATTAAATTCCTCAATTCAAAGACTCAAATAATTATCCCCATTCAATTCAAAATCAAACCATATCATAAATTTTACTGCATCTTCACCTAGCCTCATACCCCTTTCTTCAAATCACAATAATCATCACTTTAATGTCTACATGAACCTAATACATGCTTTAAATCCTTTTATTAACTACCCCATACTATCATGACATTTAACTCCATGTAAATACACCATTTAAAGATCAAAACTTAAATGAAAACTTACCTAATTTAGAACCTCCTTTCCAAAGCTTCAATAACCACTTCTAACTTCCACACCAAAATACCAACCTCCCTTTCCTTCTCAAGCATATACCAAACTCATCTTCTAGCTTTGATGAGAGTAAGAAATAATAGCTTTAAGTTACAAGGAAGATGAGAGAAGGAGAAAATTTCGATGGTTTAAAGAAGAGTTTGTTTTGTATGAGTTTGGATGGCTTAACAAAGCCTTAAACAAATTTCATTTCCTTTCCTTTAAACACTTATACGTTCCAGAACAATGAAGAGAAGCATTTAATGTTGCTTCAAAGTGGCCATTGATGATTGGCTTGTTTTTATTTGAAAAGTCAAATTATTACTTAATTAATTCAGTCAAAATGTTACTCCATTTAACTCCAATGACCCTACTTTCAGTCCCAAAATAAAATACCCAATATTACAGTACCGGTGGGTAGCGATTTTTGCTCTGAGAATCGAACGGTTCGCTAATTGGCATTTTATCCTATCGAGAATTTCCCAATTATTTTTCCGAGAATTAATGAAATTCCTAAAATTATAAAAAGGTAACAGTGCACTCCAAATAATTTTTCAATCACAAAAATCACCTTTTCTACTCCAAAACAAGTTTAGGCTGCCATTCTGGCGATTTTGCGGTCCGGGAATTTTCTCCGGAAAATTCCAGAAAAATTCCTATAAATCTCAAAAAATGTAAAACGCTTAATAGCGCACTCAGAACAATTTTTCAAATCCCATAACCACGTTAATCACACTAAAATACCGTTCGGCCCAATTACCGGGAATGTCATGAATGCATTTACCGTAATTCCATGTACACAATTAATACTGCGTATCAATCCTATTATGCATGAACAGTAATGATTATTCCTTATCAATCCCATCCTATGCCAATTTTACTATTTTACCCTTCCAGGAGGGGGTGGGATGTTACAATTCTCCCCTCCTTATAAGAATTTCGTCCTCGAAATTCTCAGTCAACGATTCACTATGACAGTAATCATATGAGTCTATATATCCTATACACTTTTCCACTTAATGATTCACTTTTGGAGTGATCACAGTAACCACTCTCAGTCCGTGGTTCAGTTACTATGGCTAACTCATTATCACTTAGTACAGTAAACGGATTTGACAAAACTATCAGTTGGCGATCTCATTTTCTTAGCTATCTCACTTACCATTTCTAGAATTGTCACTACCTTTGGTTCCGATATATAACTCAGTTCGGTATTTTCGAATCTATTCACTTATTACATTTTATTCTTCTAATACCTTTTTCCCACAGTGCCATATAGTCCAATTCGTATTCCATTGAGGACATCTCCATATCTTTGGTACCTCCCTTAATCACGTCAGGGACGATTTACATTCCTTTGGTACCAATACAGTGACACTTAACTCCACTTCATTATAATCAGTAACAATGTACCTAATGCAGTCATTTATTATATACCATTCACTTTATGTTCAAATTCGATTCTCGTAAGACACTTCACTGTTCTATAGTGTTCACACACTTCATCCGGATATACAGTTTACTCTATCTCATTTGTCCGATCCAATTTCCACTTTAGCTAACCATGCAGTCTTCCTAAGTCACTTTCCTTTTTCTCACACATTTTAGTCTCAAACCCATTACGGTCTTTAACTCCCAAGAGTAATCAAGCAAAGTGTAACAAGATATATTCTCCGATGAATCAAAACTCTATAATACGACCATAATCAAACCTTTTTCCTATTGGACATTCAATCTATAAACACTTGAGCCAAGAATCACTTCATTCTATAACTACAATTACTCAATCTCACTTTTCAAATATGCTTACTAGAATGTCTAACTTTGACAGCTCATTTTCTTGCTCTAATACCTTTTTATCGGGTACACTTACTTCTTCTTCAACTTTTGTTCACTATAGTTTTCCAATTCCATTGGTATATTCAAACTCATCATAAGATTTCCCCCCTTTACTTTCTGCACTCTTCACCTTTCTTATCACTATTCTTACAACTTCATTTTTCCTGAAACACCTCACTATTACCCATAATCTGCTTGACAATCATTGACAATCCCAATATCTGTAATTGATCTGTTCATTGCAGCATTGTCGTATCTTTCCTCAAATTAACCCAGTGTATCCTTATAGGAATCTACAGTCTCCAAGGCTTTTAATCATGAGAATGGCACTAATACCATTTATCACAGTCAGTTCAATTTATTTCATACTTGTTCAACATATTGTCGCAGTTCAATACTCACTGCCCACTTTTCCCAAATGTATGTATATCATCGATGTCGATTCCTCAATTAATCCTATCGCTCTTTTCACTTTTCACTGCTCAACACTTCTAAACACATTCATCTCTAATCACAAGCATTACTACCATTTGCTTATCTCGCATAAATCCCTATTAGGGTCTTATTGGCGTTACCGTACATCTTTTACCCTTTTCATTGAGTCTACAATGAGTGTATCTACAATTTCTTTATGAAGGTGTCACTACATCACCTCATTGTCAGTTTCCTTTTTTTGACCCTCTTGTCTCTTTTTCATTTTCTCTTCTCATTTGTTTTCATATCATACATATCAACATATGTTGATACCTTGTCATCCATATTTAAACCTCCAAAAATTTTCCATTTTATTTTAGTATCTCTCTTCTCAGTTCGGGACTCTTTTATTTTTCGTTTCAAATCTAGATTCCTCAACAGTTTTACATCATAACTGGAGATCGATTCACTTCACATTGCAATAGAATCACCTCAAATTAAAATCTCACTCATATGGAATTCTTTACATTTCTGTACATACAGTGCAGATAACCTCAACAATATGAGCTATGTCCCAATTTCACTTTTAATTTTTTTCCCTACTTCTATCCATTTGACCGTTCGTCTTGATACCATCTTTATCCTGTCCACGAAAGTCTCATCAATCAATTTGTATTCCTAATTGTGTTTCAATCCTTCTTCACTATACGTACAATCTCAATCAAGACACTCTTATGCCATCATTGAACATATCAGAACATTTCTTTCGCGAAGGTTCCTTGTGACAGTCACTTAAACACTTTCTTTACCACTTGTTCTGTAATCTATACCAGAATCACTTTTTTTCAGTTCCTCTCATACAGGTACACTCAGTTCACTTCTATCTTACTTTAACCTCTTAAGAACTTCACACTTTCATATTAAACTATATGTCTCATTCCCATATCCGTTCGCGCAACTTGACCTTATAAGGTCATATCAATTTGGCTTATCAGCTTATGATCATTCTTATTATTTTTCATTCCGTTTTCGCTACTTATCTTCTATTTCCTCAAAACAGTCTATGATCGGGTGTTCACAGTCCCCAATACCCGACAAAATCGTTGATACCACTCCATTTTATCTCTATCTATATACCTATCCATTTACCATTTTTGTGTCCATATACACCTAATTCAGTATTTCTCGATACACCATCAGTAGAAATCATCTGTCTATCTTTTTCCTTTACGATTTTATCATACGAATTTCCAAACTCGTAACACAATAATCACATAACCATTTCAATCTCAAGCTTATGCGGTTCAGATCATAACCATTTCACAAATTCATTTCAGTCTATCTGTACACTTTTACATTCTTTCAGTTCTCAATAAACCATTACAGCACTCTATTGAGCTTCTTTCCATTTCGCTATCATCATCTGCTTATAATATCTACTGATCTCTAACTCGAATCTGATGAATCAAAATATGCCCGATTGGACCATCTACATTTTACTCAATTCCTATATTTCCCTTTCATAACATATCTGATCGAGCGTAATTACCTAACCATTAGGGCTTTTAATTTCACTTAGATCTACTATAACCAATATGCTTCCCATATCTCTAATGGACCTCTCAAGTTCTCAACATCTCGCATTCAATTTAATTTGGAAATTCTTAATTAGTCTAGGCCAACACGGTCATTACGCTATCACATATGAGGGTTTCTAACCCAAAGACAATATCAACCTTCTTATCTTTTTTTTCCTTTATCCTTTCCTAATTGATTATCCCTTTTAGGGATTTAAACTCTAATCGCCTCACTCTTCTCTCACTTAGTCACTTGACACTTATGCACCTTAGACTTTATCCTCGTGCGACTCGACTAGGGATCGATTACCACGATGCCGCAACGACGCGACTCAAATGCATGAAACCTATGTTCCAAATCGTGCCAGATACATTACGTATTCATCGGGCTCGATACCACCTAAATGTAACACCCACTCCGTAAGACCCGAACCCGATATCGTTGGTGATATCCGAGTCCGCGCCCCACGAGTGACGTACATCATCGATTTAAAATTCAGTATACACTTTTTTTTCTTTTTGTAGCCATTAACTCCACGTTCACACGGCAAACACAGTAAGTAAATAAAATCCGTGTTTAATAGAATCCCGTTTCAGTTATTACAGTCATCCAGTCATAATTACAATCAGTCAATGCAGTAAAATATTACTACCACAATGGCTCAGTAAAAGTACAATGCCTTGTTATACAGTGATTGCGGAATACAATTTACTAAAACACTAATGCGGAACCTAACCGATCCCGACCTCTAACCTTTACTCGTCGACAGAGACATACTCCCGTGTTAACCGGGGTATTCTTCAGGACCTGAAAAATAGATGCAAATTTTGGGTGAGTTTTGCGAACTCAGTGAGAAACCATCATCGATGGTTCACTCAAATCATGCATTACGCCCATGGCGTCTGATGCAATCTGATAATCATCAATTACCAATAAGCGGTCAATAACCATATCCAGAATAACGAGAAACCATTCACAAGAATACATACCATCACGAAGGTAGTACTTATCACAAAGCAGTCATTTATGCGAATGCAATGCATATGTGACTCTTTCCGATTATTCAAGATTGTGCCCAAGTGCTCGATCGGTGTTCGATGGGACGCGTCGAGATTTCTCCCCGGGCTCGAGGCGGTCAAGACAAAGATGAGAGCTCAAGCTCTTATCGGTAATAATAGCAACTTGGGCACGTCCATTATCGATCATGCAATTATGCATGCGATGCGAGATCGATAAATGTACGGTGTTTGGCTATAAAGCCCAAATGTATCGATGAATCAACGATATGGCTATAAAGCCCGATATAGCGATGTTCAAATATAATGGCTATAAAGCCCGATCTATCAATATCGGTATCATTCAAGATGCAGTAAAATCATATAATACAATCATCCACTTTTATACATGCGAAATCATACAATTCACCTTTGCACGTAATTCACGTTGAGCATGTAAACAACCAGAAATTTGAGAAACCAACTAGGTTACTCACCTATTACTTCGAGCTAATGCCGGAAAGCCTCTGGACGTCGGTCAATCGGCGCCCAATTGGGCCTCTATATGAATCAGAAAAAGTACGAGTCACTAAATATGAAATTTGTGCTCATGTTGATGAAATATGCATGTTCATGAATTCCCGGCCCTAATCCCCTTTTTTTCCATTATAAAAATTCATCAAAAATTTAGAAACCTATTGGCCGACGGTGTGCAATTCGGACCTCTATAGGTCCCCGATTAAATAAAAAAGTGATTCACCGTTTCATTACCCGGCTACGTCAAATTCCGTCTAAAATTCCCGTTTTCTCAGAAAATGAAATTAAATATTCAACGAATCCGATGCCTCTGGAATCAGGTCAATCGGACGTCAGACGGGAAAGAAATTGACAAAAGAACAATTGTACCATTTAATATCAACAAATAATAAAAAATAAACATAAATATATATATATATATATACGGAAACCTGCCTCGCGGGGGCGAGACGCCGCCCTCGCGAGGCTGAATCACCTCGTTTCGTCGCGAGGGCGAGTCGTCGCCCGCGCGACCGCCCGATATATCGCCCATGAGGCGAGATGTCGCTCTCGAGACGGCGAGTCACCTCTGCCTTGCCCTTTTCCTTTTTTTCAGATTTCAATCCTACTTTTCAACTACTCTAACTTTTAGCACACAAATCAGAAAAATACCCACTATACCTCATTGGAAAGCTTATGAAAAGCTCTACAACTCTCAAGAAGACCATAAAAATCAATTCCAACCCTAAGGGTGTCAAATAATCCATCAAACCTTCTGCCTACTCAATTTCCATCAACACAGAGCAGTACATTTACAATTTCATAACTCACTTATTCTTCAGAAATAAATTACCACAAAAATATGGTCAATAAGTTCACAATGTCCTCTACAACTTTCATGAACAACCCAAAATCAAATTCTATTGCTAAGCCAGTCAATTAATTCATTCAATGTCACTGTCCCTGAAATCCTTCACTTTGGGCAGTAATCTTACAAGAAGCATAACTTCCAGTATATAAGTCAATAAAATCAGAACTTTATATCCCTGAAAAGATAACATCTCAAACTTCAATTTCCATGAAGCACTCAACCTCCAATTCAATCTCTAACAATTTCAAAACTGTTATGGAAGTTTCTGTTATGATCAGCCACTCATAACCTAATGTAGGGTTCACTTTTGAAAAATCATAACTCCCAATTCTGACTTCTAAAAATTACAAACCATATGTCATTTTCAAGGTAATCTTTTCCTCTACAACTTTTCAGAAGCTTACTCACACCAATTCAGTCCACATAAAATTTAAAATTACCTCAAATCAGTAAACTCACAAAATCACACTTAAGCTAGGTTTCATCCAAAATGCTCAAAACCAGTCATTAGTAATCAATTCATATCTCCCAATACACAATTCCAAAAATAGCAAGATTAGTAGAAATGGAAAGATAATCAAATATGCTACAACTTCCATGAAGACCATTCTCCCAAATTCCATCTCAATTAATTCATAAAAATCATCAAAACTCAGATGTCATGGTTGCGGTTACTGTTCACAGGCAATGGAACAGTAACTTTCCATGCAAAATTTCACCCTTCTATCATTGAAATTCAACAACACCTATTTCACACTAAATTAAAACCAACATCCCAAAGTTTCAGTGGCCACTAACCTTACCTCATTTTCATTTCTACACAATAAGTTATGAATAAAACAGTAACATTAATTAAAATTCCAACTTTCCAGATTTAAGGTTAACCTTAGTGCACCCACTTCTAATTCCTTTTTCACATCACTAGACATCAAAATAAATACAAATTAAATATAAATACAGTCATACATATATTAGGGCTAACACTGAAAAATTGGCAGCATTAAATTCCTCAATTCAAAGACTCAAATAATTATCCCCATTCAATTCAAAATCAAACCATATCATAAATTTTACTGCATCTTCACCTAGCCTCATACCCCTTTCTTCAAATCACAATAATCATCACTTTAATGTCTACATGAACCTAATACATGCTTTAAATCCTTTTATTAACTACCCCATACTATCATGACATTTAACTCCATGTAAATACACCATTTAAAGATCAAAACTTAAATGAAAACTTACCTAATTTAGAACCTCCTTTCCAAAGCTTCAATAACCACTTCTAACTTCCACACCAAAATACCAACCTCCCTTTCCTTCTCAAGCATATACCAAACTCATCTTCTAGCTTTGATGAGAGTAAGAAATAATAGCTTTAAGTTACAAGGAAGATGAGAGAAGGAGAAAAATTTCGATGGTTTAAAGAAGAGTTTGTTTTGTATGAGTTTCGGATGGCTTAACAAAGCCTTAAACAAATTTCATTTCCTTTCCTTTAAACACTTATACACGTTCCAGAACAATGAAGAGAAGCATTTAATGTTGCTTCAAAGTGGCCATTGATGATTGGCTTGTTTTTATTTGAAAAGTCAAATTATTACTTAATTAATTCAGTCAAAATGTTACTCCATTTAACTCCAATGACCCTACTTTCAGTCCCAAAATAAAATACCCAATATTACAGTACCGGTGGGTAGCGATTTTTTTACTGAGAATCGAATTTGTTAGCTAATTGGCATTTTATCCGGTCCGAGAATTTCCCAATTATTTTTTCGAGAATTAATGAAATTCCTAAAATTATAAAAAGGTAATGATGCACTCCAAATAATTTTCAATCACAAAATCACCTTTTCTACTCCAAAACAAGTTTAGGCGATTCTGGCGATTTTGCGGTCCGGAATTTTCTCCGAAAATTCCAGAAAAATTCCTATAAATCCCAAAAATGTAAAACGCTTAATAGCGCTTTCGAACAATTTTTCAAATCCCATAACCACGTTAATCACAATAAAATACCGTTCGGCCCAATTACCGGGAATGTCATGAATGCATTTACCGTAATTCCATGTACACAATTAATACTGTGTATCAATCCTATTATGCATGAACAGTAATGATTATTCCTTATCAATCCCATTCTATGCCAATTTTACTATTTTACCCTTCCAGGAGGGGGTGGGATGTTACACAATACCATCCACATAATTTGTTCTAAATCCAGTCTCCCTTCATACTCATTTAAGTTGAACGATGATTTTCCTTCATTACCCTTTGAGGTGCTAGAAATCAACGATTCCCTATGTCGTATCCACTCAAAATAATTAGGGACAAACCCTTTTCTCAACAAATTCCCATTACCTTCATCAATAGTGAGGAAACATTTGTGTTTGCACTTTTTACATGGATATCTGATCTTTGGCCTATCCATATATGCAAGTTGAGAACATGCATAATGAATAAAAGATTCAACTCCCTCAACAAATTCAGGATTAATGAAACCATCAAGGGTTAATCGTCTATACATCCAAGATCTATCCCGGAAACTCATTTATGAAAAATTGTTAATTTAAAACAATGAATCCATAGTTAGTATCATTCATGTTAACCAAAGATTACAAAAATTCTAAGATAAGATATGTGAATCAAGTTAACAAGTTCTAGTTGTGATTCCTAGGCTCCTCGTATTTTTCACCGATAAGCCTCACAGGAGCATAATCACGGGTTATAGGTTAAGGTTTATGGGTTGAGATTTAAAATATTTGTAAACTTAAGATTGAAAATATATGTTAGAAGATAATTAATGTTAAAACTCTTATATTAAATATGTACTAATTCCAAATATAATAAGTGTTTATAAAAATATGAATACTTATTTTGTACAATTTTAAAAAGATACGTGTACAAAATTGCCCATGAAAAGTAAAGAGAAGCTAATCAATTCAGAGAGCATCAATGAAATTAATTAGATGTCATATTAAGGTAATTAAAACTATAATATAAGTCAAACTCATCCTATATTAATTCAATGATAAACCAAAGTTCATACCATAAACAAATTTCACATTGTGCAGGCCATATCAATTAAAAATGCAAGAAGTTCAGATGGGAAGTTGAAACCGCAAACAAATACCCAAAGTAAACTAAGTTCACAAAAGCGTAGTAAAAAAATAAAATCACTTACCTCAACTAACACGCATAACAATTTTCCTGAAGTATGTGAAGGAAGATGATGATGATGGACCTATTCTGAAAAATATAGAAACTGATACAAATGTCATTAAATTTATGAAAATCATTGTTGACATTGTCAAAATTATGTTCAAATGAATTTCATTTGATTACCTGCTAAAGCTTTTCTTCAATATCCTTCAAAATATAAATACTGCTAACAAATGAGTTCCTACAACCAAAAACAAAATCTTTCACTGTTTAAAAAGTGGGATATATTAAAACAGTTGCCACGAAATATTATAATCAATCAAGATCATGCATGAGCTATACTGAAATAATTCATTAATCATTGTTATCCTCAATAATTTGCATAATTATAAGTCTTCTCATTTGCATTAGCTTAGAAATTTGGTTAAAAGTATAAAGATGATGATGACAAACTTTACTTAGACTAAGAAAAGAGCATAAAGCATCAAAGCAAAAGTTAGCTGGTAAGATGTATGTTCTCTGAAAGTTGAGAGAGATCTAAGAATCAAATCTATCAATACAACTTCTCTTTTATTCTTTATATGTGGTGCCATGTTCTCACTTAATATGTCAAATTATTGATCACATTTTACAACCAACCTTAAATTTCCTAAATGTTAGGGAGGAATTCCAAACAAATGTGGCCTTTGGAAAACTTAGAGAATCCTTATTCCTATAGTTACAGAATTCCTTGAGAATAAGATCATCATTTAGTAATAAGGAGATCTATTTTGTATTTAAAAATGGTGATGTCACCTTTTAAAAGGAGTTTATTGAAAATTTAACATATTTTTTTCTATAAAATGAATGTCCCCCTTTTGAAAGAAGGGTCATTCTTGTATTAAAAATACACTTCTATATCCACTAGTAACCATAGCTCAATTTGGGTCTCCAAACTATAAGTCTATTATCAATTAAGTCCACATTTACATCACAAAATCTATAAAAATCCTCTTCACAATTCAAGTATACCAATTTCTAACCCATACACCCTCATTTATAGTCAATACATCAAAATATTCTCAATTCTAATCAACAATAACTCAATTTAATCAATGTCATTCATTTATATAAGAACATAACCCTTTCTAAATTTTTAGTCACCTCGAGAATAAGATTATTTAGGTCTTATTTATTAGGAATTCTAGAAGTCAACTAGATTATTTAGAAAATTCCTGGGCATGAGAATTAGTAAGGAAGTCCAAGATCTAGGACTAATAAGTGGTATTTGAGTGGTCTATTAGGCTAGAATTTTGAACAAAACCCTATAACAAAGACCGTAATGGCATAGTTAAGGGCATCTCCATCATCTTTTATCCAAAAGGGATAAAACATTAGTAGAGTCCCTTTTTTTTTAATGGGAATGACTATCTCTATTGGAAAACAAGTGTGAAGCTTTTCTTGATGGCCAAAAAATTTGCTTTGTGACAACTTGTCTCAGGTGGTTCATTCATTCTTACTAAAATTATAAATGATATAAAGGTTTCCAAGCTAATATAGGAATGGGATCCTCAAGGTAAGAAACTAATTCCCTTGAATAGAAAAGTTGTTTAAAATTTATTTTATACATTAGGAAGAAGCAAATTCAATAGATACTCTATATGTGAAATGACTCATGAAATTTGACATACTTTAAAAATTATACAAAAGGGAAAAAATAAAGTAATAAGCACAAGAGAAATGGGATGCTATTCCTTAACAAGCAAAGCATATAGGGTGTTTAATAAAAAAAAAGTCTTATTGTTCAAGAGTCTATGCATGTTGTCTTTAATGAATGTCCTATTATATCAATGAATGATCTTGAAGATGATATATAGGTATATTTAGGGAATTAGAGAAATTAGCCCTTAAAGAAAATAAGAGTGATCATCAACACAAATTATATGACCATATTGTCAAACCAAGTGAGGGAAACAAGAAGGATGAGAAGCATAAAAAGAGATTATAATTTCAAGAACAACTATGTTAAGTCAAAATGAATTTATGATTAGTTTTGATGAAACACAAATAATGAAACGGAAGCAAAAGTAAAATGAGACGGAAGCAAAAGTAAAATGAGATGGAAGCAAAACAAAGTGAGACGGAAGCGGAAATAAGATGGAAGAAAAAGCAACGTGAGACGGAAGCAAAAGTAAAATGAGACGGAAGCGAAAAAAAAAATGAGACGGAAGCAAAAGTAAAATGAGATGGAAGAAAAAAGCAGAAATGAGACGAAAGCAAAAGTAAAATAAGACGGAAGAGAAAAGCAGAAATGAGACGGAAGCAAAAGTAAAATAAGATGGAAGCGAAAAGCAGAAATGAGACGGAAGCAAAAACAAAGTAAGACGGAAGAATAATGAGATGAAGCGAAGTCGAAAACAAGACAAAGAAGCAAATCAGTTTGAGTTATTTACAAAACTCAATTGAATAACCGTTTCTTTAAAGATCAAGAATCAAGAAGAAAGAAGTAGTTATCAAGAAGCAGTTGAAGATGAAGACTATAAATATGAGTCGAAGTCGAAGACTGAACAAGATAGCAAATTTGTGTTAAGTGATTTTTGTTAGTGATATTCAAAAGCAAAATACTGTATTGTGTGAAAATATGAGAGCTATACTTTCTGTAACAAAGCTCGAAATATCTTTCTGTAAGAAAGAGAAATAGCTGAGAGCCTGAAGAGGCTAAGTGAGAAAAAGAATACTTGCTATACGAGACTTGAAGAGGCTCGGTGAAAAGAATACTTGTACTATTGTGAAGTATAGTGAAATCTCAGAAGGGATTCTGAGGACTGGACGTAGCCCACGGTTTGGGGTGAACTAGTATAAAATTGTTGTGTCGGCTCTCACTTTTATCTCTGAACTCTTGTTTCTATTACTGACATAAATATCTTTTAATACTGTTTGTCTATTGTTTTAAGAAAGCAATTTTTTTTAGAAAAGGGAATTGGATAAAAATTCGAATACACAATTCAACCCCCATTTCTTGTGCACTTTGTAAATCGTATACTAACGTGTGATTCACTTCAATTGGTATCAGAGATCGGTGTCCAAGAAACACCGTAACAAAGTGTGGATAAAGATCCGTGGCAGAATCACACATATATATAGCTGAAGGTGCCTCGGTAACTAGACCTCCGACGTTCAATGGATAAGACTATCATTACTGGAAAGACAGGATGCGACTCTTCATTGAATCTACTCATATTGATCTTTGGGAGATAATAGAAAATGGACCTTACACACCGGTAGATGAAGAGGGAAATGTTATTCCACGAATCAGATGGTCGACAGAACATAAAGCAAGATTCATTCGAAGGCCAAGTTCTTCTTGAGTTGTGCCCTAAGTAGAAGTGAGTACGATAAAGTTAACGGATGCGATACCGCGAAAGAGATGTGGGATACGCTATCCATTGCACATGAAGGCACAAATCAAGCAAAGGAGTCCAAGATAAGCATTCTTGTACACTAGTATGAGCTATTCAAAATGAAAGATGAAGAGCCTATCGATCAAATGTTTGGAAGATTTCAAACTATCATCAATGGACTTAAAGCTCTTGGTAGAACCTATGACAATCAAGATCACGTTAGAAAAATCTTAAGAAGCCTACCAAAAAGATGGAGACCAAAAATTACTGCTGCTGAGAGAACACTGGAATCTTTTCCGGTCAATGGCCGATCCACGGTCTCTGTCGGATGGACAACCCCCTCCATCATTTAAGGATGTGATTTCCCGTCCAACTGTCCCCATCGTTGAGAATACTGAATTGAAACAGGGCGGCTCTTACAGAGGGGAACCTACCCTGCTATATTCTTCAGAGGAATTTACCAAGCTTGCCGCTCCGTTTGATATGGCTCTGGTGGGTCAATTTGTTGATATACACCCTAATATGACCTTCTTGAGAAAAGGCTTTCAAATGATTGGCTTCAAAGGTGATGTTTCCCTAGGTTTACTTGATTCCTACCATGTTCTAATCCGTTTTTCATTACATGAGGATTATCATCGCTGTTGGATGCGGGGTTCATGGAACTTCAAAAAACATATGATGAAAGTAATCAAGTGGACGCTAGATTTCACGGCGGACCACGAGCCACCAGTTGCCCCAGTTTGGGTTTCTTTTCATCATCTCCCCATACATCTCTTTCAGAAGGGTCCCTTGATGTCTCTAGCTTCTTTAATTGGTCGCCCTCTCTGTATTGATGCAGCGACTCGCAATCTTTCACGTCCATCAGTGGCGCGGGTTTGTATCGAAATTATTCTCTTACGGAATCTGCCTAAACATATCTGGATTGGTAATGGTGATTCAGGTTTTTGACAATTGGTAACCTATGATGAATTGCCCTTGTATTGTACTGATTGTTCATGTCTTGGTCATGCCACGGGAAAGTGTTCGTTTTTAGAACATCCTGCTCGTTTATCCAAGAATACGCAGCTTGAAAAGATATGGAGGCCAAAAGATATTCAATCTGATCAGCCATCAGGATCTGGACTATCCCATGCTAATAAAGCCATTATACCGACGGATGTGTCTGCAGATACAACTCTGGAACCAGTGCCTAGACAAGATAAGCCTCCTACAGATGTTACCACAGATGATATCCCAGATGTTTCTGCTCACATGCCTCCAGTAGTTAATCCACCTTCAATTGTTGATCCACCAAAGCCAGTCGAACTAGTAGTTCGACCTCTTGGACATACTGAGACAATAAATCCTGTGATTGCAATACCTACGAATTCTGATGCACTACGTCCTGCTCAGCTAACCAGTTCCCCTACAACAACTGCTTTACAGGGTAATGTAGCTATTTTTGTTAACAACGAAGAATTCTCATCCGATGAAGATGAAGGTTTCATCATTGGCCCTGACCCACATGATTATGTAGCCTTATCAAAATCAGCCTCTTTCTCTAGTTTTCTGACCCATGCTTCACAACAAAACCCTTCTCAGGACTGCAGTTTTTCTCATCAAAGCAGTTTTTCACAGCCTGACCCGGAACTAGTGTAGGATGGTGATGGCCCTTGGACGGTGAAAAAGTCTCGGAAGTCATATCAGAAACGTTCTTTTGGTCAGTCGAATATGGTGACCAGATCACAAGCTCCCCAACCAAGTTTAAATGATTAGCTGTCTTTTCTGGAATATACGTGGAGTTGGTAATACTGCTTCTTTGCATCGTTTACGGCGCTTATCACGTTTATATAACATATCTGTCATTGCTCTATTCGAGCCTTTAATTTCTAATGATCGAATAATTGATACTCAGCAAGTACTGCACTTTGAACATTCTATGTCATTTAATAAAATGTGGGTTCTCTGGCATGGCCACCTACAGTTACACTGTATAGAGCTTTCTGATCAGTTTATTCATTTTGCTATCCGAGATTCTGCTGGAGTTTTTTTAAGCTATCTCACTGCCATCTATGCTCAGTGCTCTAGACAGGGCCGTAGGAGTCTCTGGAATGCCTTGCATGACAAAGCAGAAGTAATTGCTCAAGAGAACAAACCATGGGTCCTTGGGGGTGATTACAATGTCATCTCTTCTCTTGAAGAGTATTCTGGTCGGGCCACTCCTCACCTAGGATCCATGCACGATTTTAGTTCATTTATTAATGATTCGGCTTTAGTTGATTTGCCAACAACGGGGGGACCTTTCACTTGGACTGGAGTGAGGCTACAAGGTCTGGTATGGAAGAAATTAGATCATCTTCTGGTAAATCAGGCATGGCTTTCATGTCCTTGGCAAACATCTGTAGATATTCTCCCACGCACTACATCGGATCACAATCCTTTGCTCTTAAAAGTGGACTGGTCATTCTCCAATGTTCCAAAACCTTTTAAATTTCAGGCTTTTTGGATTGGCAAACCTGATTTCATGACACTGGTAAAATCCAATTGGGACCTCCCAGTTGATTTTCATGGCCCATATCCTTTTGCATGGAAGCTCAAGCATCTTAAAGGGGCTCTCAAGGAATGGAATAAGACAACTGTGGGAAATATCTTCGTTAATCTTCAGCAGGCTGAAAGCAGACTTAAAATCCTTGAGGCACAGTTTGACCAAACTGGGGCAGCATCAGACCTGATATCTCTTAATGAGGGCCAAGCTCATTATTTACGAGCTCTAGCGGATGAGGAATCTTTCTGGAAGCAACGGGCTAGAGTAAAGTGGTTTGCTGATAGGGACAGGAATTCCAAAATTTTTCATGCAACTACATTGCAAAAATGGACGAGACTGCATATATCACGTATTAAGAATGGTGCAGGTTTATGGATTGAGGACCAAACTGCTATTCGAGAACATGCAGTGGATTTTTTTCAAACTTTATTGTCTGACGAGGGGATGCAACCTAGGGGAGAAGTTGTTGATTTCTTTTTACAGCAGGTTCCTACTTTAGTATCTACTGAGGACAACGCTCGATTGATGGCGTCAACAACTATAGAGGATGTCCGCTTAGCTATTTTTGGGCTTGATGCAGATAGTGCACCTGCGGTAGATGGTTATCCTGGACTGTTTTATAGAACCTGTTGGGATATTATAGCCCCTGACTTACTACTTGCGGTACAAGAATTCTTTGCAGGGGTGCCTTTACCCCGTATTATCAGTAGTACTCAAATCATATTATTGCCAAAGAAACAAAGTCCCCACTCTTTTTCAGATTTCCGTCCGATAAGTTTATGTACATTCTTGAATGAGGTGTTCACACGGATAATCTGTGACAGAATGAGCTCTCTTTTGCCCTTATTGATCTAAGAGGAACAGTCAGCTTTTCTCAAAGGCCATGACATTATAGATAATATTATGCTTGCTCAGGAGATGATCTAACATTTGCATAAGCGCGTACGTGGTCACAACCTAATCCTGAAGCTGGACATGATGAAAGCATTTGATCGTGTCTCATGGGGCTTCCTCCGATCCTTGCTACTCCAGTTTGGCTTCCACCGGTTATTTCTTGAGCTGATTATGAATAACCTTCGGGCTAGTCATTTTTCTATATTAGTGAATGGTGTTTCTGCTGGTTTCTTCCAAGCATCACGGGGCCTGAAATAGGGTGACCCCTTATCTCCTATTCTTTTTATTTTGCTTATCGAGGCTTTCAGTAGGAGCTTTAAATTCCTGGTTCAATCCAATCGTATCGAGCCTTACTCTTTCGGCAGAGGGGCTCCTTTAATTTCCCACTTATGTTTTGCTGATGACTTAGTGGTTTTTACCAGAGGGACACGTAAGACTATCAAGGCATCAAGTCTTTTCCTGGAGCAATTCGAACAAGTTTCAGGCTAAAAGATTAAGAGAGATAAAAGTTTTCTCTTTCTCTCCAAGTGATGTCCTGTCTCTCAGGGGCGAGTATTAATGCGCTTACTAGGAATTAATCGCTCTGAACTCCCTCGGAGATATTTAGGATGTACTCTTTTCCATGGTCGCAAGAAAGGTGTCTACTTCCAGCCGTTGATAGAGAAGGTGAATTCAAAATTAAATGGATGGAAGGGACGACTACTATCCTCAAGAGGTCGGCTAGTTTTAGTTTGCCATGTGTTACAAGCCTTGCCAATTCATACTTTGGCTGCAATGTGTCCTCCCCGATCAGTTCTTGCTCAATTAGAACGACTCTTCTCTAAATTCCTTTGGGGTTCTATAGAGGCCAATCCGAGGCGGGTATGGCGTGTATGGGATAGAATAGCTTTTCCTATCTCTGAGAATGGCCTTGGTGTGAGAAAGTTGTCAGATCAACTTGATGCTTTCTCTTGTAAATTATGGTGGAAAATCACAAACCACTTGGGCATATGGTCTTCCTAAATTGAGGGTGTATCTTGGCAGAGATCTTTTTATCGTTCTCGATTGGAACCTGTGAAGGATTTTTTTGATAGCCACCTACGGATACGGTTGGGGGCTGGTGAATGTAACTTCTGGTCTTCAAACTGGTCGGGTCTTGGGAGGTTACTAATGCACAATCCAAATCCTGCCAACCTTGCACTCACTGTGAAACAGGTTTTTTATAATCAAACTTGTCACATAGACCTATTCAGTTCAGATTTGCCACCAATGGTGGTTCAGCAAATTGCTGAGACGCCTATTCTCTTCTCAGAGGATCCGGATGTGGCTATATGGGATCTCACCACCTCAGGTATTTTTTTTCTGTCTCATCCGCTTATGGTGCTCTGCGTGGACAACATGTGATGCCAAATTCCAAAACACTCCAGCAGGTTTGGAGCAAGGGTATTCCCTTAAAGACCTCCTTCTTCCTTTGGAGATTGTTAAATGGTTTACTCCCATTCGATTCGATGCTGGTCAGAATGGGTTTTAACATGGTCTCCAAATGTCCTTTCTGCCCATTTTCTGATACAATAGAACACTGTTTTTTTTAATGTTCCATGGCTCCGCCTTTGTGGCTGTTTTTTGCATCTATTTTCTATTTCAGAATTCATACGTTCAGTTTTCAAGAGCTCCTGTCCTGGCTGTGGTTAGATTCAGGTCCTTTACAGCCAATTTTAAAATTCATCCCTTCTGTGGTTTGTTGGATTATTTGGAAGACTCGTAATGATTGGCTATTTGAAGGGAAGTCAACTTGTTCACGATCACAGCTGTATATGGCATTGTTTCACTTACAATCATTCATGACTTTGGATCCCTTGGTAATTTCTTCAACTGCTTTAGTTTGCACCTCAGTGTACCCAACCTTGCCTACGCGTCGACGGATTCATACATTTTTTTTCTATTCATTGGACTAAACCCCCACCTACATGCTAGAAATTAAATGTCGATGGTAGTGCTTTGAGTAATTTAGGACTTATTGGAGGTGGGATAGTCATCAGAAATGAATCTGGTGATTTTTTTTTGATAAGGCTGTTTTTTTCGGCAAAGGCACTAGTTTGCAGGCAGAATCATTGGCTTTATTACATGGATTGCGATCGTGTATCAGACATGGAATGAGCAATGTAGTGGTTGAAACAGATTCTAAAGCTCTTCTGATACTGCTTAAAAATCGCACTTCTTTTCCATGGACTTTATTTGCAATATTATCAACGATACAGTCTTTGTTGCCCTGTGTTTCGATTTCTTTTTCGCATATTTACAAAGAGGCCAACTCAGTGGCTGATTATCTAGCACGTAATGCAACCACTATGCAACAATCAACAACATTCTCTTACCCTTCAATGCCGCGGATGCTTCAAGGATTAATCAGACTGGATCAGCTTGGTTTTCCTTCAGTTCGTGTAAGACCTAGAATAATAACTAATTAGTTTTCTTTCTCCTTTAAGTTGTTTTTGTTAAAGCTTAAGGTTGACATTAGAACAGATTATTGTAAACCACCTTAGCCTAATTTTTCTGGGGAGGTATGGCCAAATGCCCTACTTCCCTATGTATTTTTATTCCACATTAGCAATACAATGGGCACTGACCCCCAGCAGGATCACACTGGTTAAATAAAAAAAAAAGAAGCTTGATGAACTACTTGGATCTCTAAAGATATATTAAGTTGAACTCGATGTTGAAGATAAGCCCAGATAGGACAAATCCATAGCATTGAAGGCTGGACAGAAGAATCAGAAGAAACAAAGGAAGAAAAGCTCATCGTCAAAAGCACTGAAGATTGAGGCAGTCAATGATGATGACTCAAACAATTCAGATCATACTTCAAGCGAGGAAGATGATGAACTATCCTTTATTTCAAGAAAGAGCAGACGCATGTGGAAGAAAAAGGCTAAAGGAAATAAAGAATCCTACTTCAAAAAGAATAGCAAAGAAGAAGGGAAGAACAAGAAAACATCCATTAAATGCTATGAATGCAATAAACTGGTACATTACAAGTCCGAGTGTCCATTGTAAAAAAAAAGCTAAAGAAGAGTAGAGAAGGCAAGAAAAGCATGATGGCAACCTGGGAAGATCTAGATTCGTCTGAATCAGATAAGGACTCAGAAGCATCGGTGCAAACAAATATTTGCCAGGTAGCTGAGGAAGAAAGTGAAGAGGAGGTAACCTCAAAATTTAATGAATTATAAGATGGATACTCAGAACTATTAGAACTATTAGAAGATTCTCATGTTATTCTAAAGCAGTATAAGTTGCTTAAAAAAAGTATGTAGAAAACTTGAGAAACACGCAAGCATTAGAAGAAGAAAATGTTTGTTTAAAGAAACAAGTAGATGAGTTGAAGAAAAAGGTTATGGTAGATAGATATGAAGAAATCAATAAGCTGAATCAAAGAATAAATAGTCTTTCAGTTGATCTGTCAACATTTACGGAGAGTACGAAGAAAATGAATGATATGCTAGGAAATGATAGACATCCTAATGACAAAACGGGATTAGGTTTTAGTAGAAAACCACTCTCAACATAAAAAGGTTTATGTTCCTTTTAGGAAAAAAATTTCACCAACCAAATTATTATTAGAGATATCATCAATTGCATCATCATATTATGAATTATGCACAGACTAACCTTAAAGGACCCAAGAAAATCTGGGTACCTAAGAGACAGATAATACCACTTGCAAATATCCTTCCTTGGAAAAAACAGCCAGCACCATTGGTACTTGGACAGTGGATACTCGCGACATATGACGGGAAGAAGGTCTATGTTCCTAGATCTACAGTATAAGAAGGGATGATCGGTAACTTTTAGAGACAACTAGCAAGGCAAGATAATTGGAATCAGTAAAATAGGTAAAGATTCCTTTGTATGCATTGATAATGTGCTGCTAGTTGTTGGTTTAAAACACAATCTGATAAGTGTCAGTCAATTATGTCATTATGGTTTTGAAGTGTCCTTCAATCAAAATTCTTATGAAGTCAAGAACAAGGATGGGTCCATATTCTTTTCTACCAAGAGATAAAACAATCTTTATAAAATCAATTTGGAAGATTTTCAAAATCAAAATATTTATTGTTTTATATCTACTGATCAAGAAAGATTGATTTGGCATAAAAAGCTAGGTCATATCAGTTTTAAACATATTTCCAAGTTGATTAAACATGATTTGATAAAAGGTTTACCAAAAATATGTTTTAACAAGGATTTCTTTGTGAAAGTTGTCATAAAGGAAAACAGGTTAAATCAATGTTTTCTTCGAAAAATGTTGTAAATTCTTCTAGACCTTTAGAATTGTTACATATGGATTTATTTGGTCCAACTAAAACATTGAGTCTTGACGGGAACAGGTATGGTATTGTTATTGTTAATGATTTCACTAGATTTTGTTGGATATTGTTTTTATCACATAAAGATGAGTCTTTTAAGTGTTTTAAGGTCCTATCCAAAAAGTTACAGGTTGAAAAAGGAGTGTCTATAGCAAGTATTAGGAGTGATCATGATGGTGAGTTTGAAAATGAGAAGTTCATAATGTACTGTGAAGAGAACGGAATTTTCCAGAATTTCTTTGCCCTTAGAACCCCACAACAAAATGGAGTTGTTGAAAGGAAGAATAGGACGATTCAGGAGATGGCTAGGACTATGCTGTATGAAATGAATCTTCCTAAGTACTTCTGGGAAAAAGCTGTGAATACAACATGTTATATTCAAAATAGAATACTTCTGCGACCCTTGTTGAAGAAAACTCCATATGAGTTATGGAATGGGAGGAAACCTAATATATCCTACTTCCATCCATTTGGTTACAAGTTCTCCATATTGAATACGAAGGAAAGTCTGGATAAATTCAACTATAAGAGTTATTCTGGAATTTTTCTAGGTGACTCACTATCATCAAAAGCCTATAGGGTTTACAACCTTACCTCTAAGACTATTGAGGAAACCATTCATGTCAAGTTTGATGATAGTTTTCAACCAAGTAGGAGAGATGATCCTGATATTGAAACCCTTTCAGCACCCTTAGTTGATAATGAAAAAGTATCACCATCAGAAACTTCCTTAGACAAAGTTGAAGATATTCCTGAGACTCTTAATTTGAAGAGAGATTGGAAATATAAGAGTTCTCATCCAGAAGAGTTGATTATAGGAGAAACTTCAGAAGGTGTGCGGACTAGATCCAAATTCAGAAGAGAAGCAAATAATGCATTTATTTTTGAAATAGAGCCTAAGAAAATTGATGAAGCTCTTCAAGATGAAGCTTGGATTTTAGCCATGCAAGACGAGTTGAATCATTTTACTAGGAATAAAGTTTGGTACTTAATTCCCAGACCACTGAAAAAGTCCATCATAGGAACTAGATGGGTTTTTAAGAATAAGTTAGACGAATGAAGTAGAGTGAGACGTAACAAAGCAAGATTAGTAGCACAAGGTTATAATGAGCAGGGAGGAATAGACTACAATGAGGCCTATGCTCTTGTAGCAAGATTAGAAGCTATTAGGATATTGCTTGCGTATGCTGTTTATCATAATATAAAGCTATTTCAAATGGACGTAAAGAGTGCCTTTTTATATGGCTTTATAGATGAAGAAGTTTATGTGAAACAACCTCCAGGTTTCGAAGATGTCAAGAAACCAGATCATGTCTATATATTTCATAAGGCTTTGTATGGCTTAAAACAAGCTCCTCAAGCTTGGTATGATCGTCTGAGTTTTTTTCTTATTGCGAATAAGTTCACTAGAGGTCAGGTGGATAAAACCTTATTTAGAAAATGCATAAAGAATGATTTTATTATTGTCCAAATTTATGTTGATGACATTATTTGATGGATCCCGTTTCTGGAACCCAACTGCATAAACTTAAGATCATCATACATCTAAAGCGTGGTTCCTTGAAATCCTTTCTTGCTTTGATACCACCTATGTTGGGACCCGATTTGGGAACCGGACCCCAACCGGAACAATAGAATCACATATGTTGGATCCCGCTTCTGGGACCCAACCTCGGCATCATAATTCGAACACATGTACAAAACGTGAGTGAACTTATACTTGGCGAAAGCGAAAGAAATCGAAAGCAAAACAAATTGGCTCGGCATTCAAAGCAACAAATGGTTCAATCGAACTGAAACAAATTTTTGACATACGAGAACGTGTAACTTAGAAAAACTAGCGTTGGATACCTTAGACTAAACCAATCTGAAACCGGTAATAAATTTTTCTTTTCTTCTTTATTCAATCTGATACAAAGAAATTTAATTTCCCATTTGGAAATTCATCCTCAATCAAAACTCAATTCATGATATTCTTCGCAATCATGCAATATCTCAATCTCATCTTTAACAAATCTTATTCTTATTCTCATTCTTATTCATTCATACTCTTGACACTAAAATCAAACAGTAACTTAATTTCTCAAATAATTCATGAAAACTTATTTACATCAATATCACATTCATCCATATCTCAATTCAATACACAAGTCCATAATCCATTTACATCGTGATATACATGCTCACAAAATGTTAATGGCATTCCATGCCATGTTACAACATCAATAACAAAATTCAAAATGCACAAATTACAAAAATCCCAAAAAATGCTCAACAGATCTGAAATCTTAATCTTGCAACCAATTAACTTAAAAGCCAGTCATGTATGTAACGAACGGACGTCTAAAATCTCCTTCATCCGATCTCCATCTTGATACCTGGAGATGGGGATGGAAGGGGGGTGAGCTTTACAGCTCGTGGATACACGTTTATAATAAAGATAAGCAAAAACCTTGAAAACGGTTCACTTGTCTTAGAAAACTTTCATGAAGTTTATAAAACAAATGTTTTCTAGGCTTTTAGCCAAAATCCATAAGTTACAAATCATGAATGCAGTAAACTTGATCAAACATAACATGAACACATAAACACATCAGAATGGTTTAGGTAAGTCCAAATTCATGACGCACTACACATTTCCATCGAAATGGTCCTGTGTAGTCGTAGTTCTTGAGGGAGTCCTTGAAGGAGCTCCGTGTCACTAGCGGGCAGGCGGGAGAAGCCTATTCTTGGGTCAATGTGCACGTGACGATTCTTGAGGGACTACCACAAACCCACTTAACACATAGCTTTCAAAATCTTGTATCTTGTTGTAAGTGTAAGTCGACTTGTGTGCTTATGCAAGGCGACTTACACATGTCCAGTACCGATAAGTCGACTTGTACATTGGGTAAGTCGACTTATTCAAGGACGGTACTGTTAATTTGTGCCCTAAAGGCAATCCCCTTTAGCGCGTTTTATTCAAAGTCATGTGTAGACTTTATGAATAAATAAAGAAAGGCATATTTCATTAATTTGATGTTCATGAACATTGTTTATGAATTGATTTTGATCTTTAATCAAATTAATGAAGTCCATGATATATGACATAGCATGAAGGAAATTATGATGTGATCATACTACTGAGATTCCTATCATGTGCAATTATGTCAATATCTAAATTCTCCCTAGTCATAAGATTAATGAGATTGGACATCATTAATCCGGACAGACTAGCATATGTCATACTCCTTGATTGGATCAAGCAGTGGATCTCAGAAACTGTAAATATGGGATATTTAGAGTTGATATGTGGATGCTTACTAGCGGTAGTAAGTTCATTGGATGACCTGCCATGAGATCATCACATGGATGTCCTATTTAAATGTCAGTGATAATCTCATCATAGCAATGGTGCAAGTATCCTTGACTTGAGGTACTCGAGGATATCTTGAATCTTGATTACGTATTTTGACTCCATTCCTTGTTGCCTTCGAGAGGTTACTCATAGGGTGGTGCTTGGGTGCAGTTTGAGGTATTCAAGGTAATTGAGTAGCCAATAAAGGATTCATCACTTACGTGATAGCGAAGAGATACCCATAGCCTCTTGTCGAGGTCATTACTTGAAATCTCGGCGAGTAGATGTGTCATGAAGTGCCTTCCTTAACATATTAAGTAATGAGTCCTAAGGCGAGAACCGATATCACTTGGGCTAGACTCAGTCTAGTAAGAGTTGACACTTTGACCATACTCATAACCAAGTGGGGTATAGGATGGTGAAAGGACGAATTGCACAGTAATTGTCTATGGAAGGGTTTGTGATCTGGTTCATGATGAATTCATCAAACCAATTACTTTCCGATCAATTGGGGGTCATGATGTGTTGCTAGACGTCGCTCATGACTTGCTCAGATTAAATGTTAATCTAAGTGGCCAACATAACCGGGAACCTAAAGGGTCACACGCATAAGAGTGTTTCAGAGAATCCGTAAAATAGTATTAGACAGAGTTCCAATTATGGAGAGCATTAGGATTAAATGGATCCCGATGAGATTGGGATATGTCCCGATGAGATCGCGACATCGACATTGCTGAAAAGGATCTCCGGTATTTTTTTGGTACCGGGATCCGGCAGGCCGGTAGGACCGACCCCAGTGTGACTGGACCTATTTAGCAATTGCATATATATATATATATATGATTAATTAATTAAAGAATTAATTAATATATATATATAGTTCACGTTGATAAGCTTTGGAGAAAGCTTTGACTTAGTCAAAGTAATGATTAAATTGTTTAAATCATGGTCATAAGGCATCAACGTGGATGGCCCTTATTCTCCTAGTCTTTTATTGTCTTTAAATTGTTAGAGACACATAATATATAAGCTTGAGAAGTGGACCATCGTTGGATAAGCTTAGGAAGCTTTGTTGACTTGGTCAAACTTGATGATTAAATGGTTATTTAATTGTTAAATGGACATACACGTGGATACTTCACCACCTAGCCTTTCCATGTCTTTGAAATGTTCAAATATATATATATATACGAGGCTTTGGTGGTGGTAGTTGACGGTTTTGTGAAATGGAGAGGAGTTAGTGAAACTTAATTGTTAAGTTTCATGAGAAAAGAGTTTTCCAAGGCTTTCTTCTCCAAGATCACGATTCCTCTCTTCTCCTCCAAGGTTTCATCATGCTTCTCTTAAGTTCTCCAAGGACAAACGTAAGGTCTAGCAGCCTTTAAAACTTGTACAGGCGCAGGAGTATAAGTCGACGTGCAACTGGTAAGTCGACTTATACAGGACCAGATGCGTAAGTCGACTTGTAGGATACAAGGCAACTTGATGGAGCACAGGAGCATAAGGCGACTTACATTCTTATGTAACTCGACTTATAACATGCGTAGGTGGGATGATGGATGATTATAAGGAGAGATTCAATGCGATTGATGAAACCTAAATCATTCCATATAGTCATGATGACTATAATCCTAAAGCTTGGATGAGACTAGAGTTTCAAATCCCTCCTCGGAATATGAAAACTAACGCCTTCCATTAATATGGTAAGAACCAAAGTTCTTATAGGGTTGGGTTGTTGGGTAAACCCAAGCTCACTCTATACGGATATGTTCGAACCATGAAAATAAGATTTTCGGATTAATGGGTTGGTTTTCACTAGAAGCGTTGGTTTGTTGAGTAAACTCAAGGTCAACGTGGACAGAGGCGAAATTGGGTAGTGTACATCAGATGTATACGCATCAAAGAGTTGATAACCCAATGTAAGTGCATACATCAACAAGTTGATAGCACTGGACGATAGTTGTGTCTAAGATGTAATTGGTATATCTGATACCTCCCGAGACATAAGGTGGCTTGTTGGGTAAACCCAAGGTCATGCTTAATGTCGGTTATCGATGATGCAATTGGTATGACCGATACCTACCGATTGACCTAAGGTGTGGCTTGTTGGGTAAACCCAAGGTCATTCTTAGCAATGTCGGATATCGACCCACTAGGACTTTATGTCATATTGTTTCTTTGGATTTCGTAAAGAGGGTTATGGATTCTTGGAAACTAGTGGGAGCCATATGCATGTCATGCAAGTCCTTATGAGCATGCAGCATTTCTAATCTATTCTAGCATTCGTTCTCTCTCTTTCCGGTTAGGTTAGTTGAAGATGTCTTTCAAAGATGTGTTTTACGCTCACCTTTTCTGGACTTAATTTTCTCGATTGGCTGAGAAATCAGAGAATTGTTCTCAAATTTGAGGAACTGGACTATGTCCTTGATGTTCCACTTCCTGATACACTTGCTGTTGATGTTTCTGATGAAGATCAGAAAGTAGGAAGTGCAGCCAAAAGAAAAACCAAAATATCTACCCCAAAAGGAATTTGCTTCCCTTGTGGCAAGACTGGCCACTGGAGGCGAAACTGTAAAGTCTATCTGGAGTCCCTGAAGCAGAAGAAGGCATCAGATGCCTCGACTCCTTCAGATATGTTTGTCATTGAGGTTAACACCGTTTCTGATCACAACATATGGGTATTAGATACCGGTTGTGAACCGGCTCACACATATGCAATGATATGCAGGGCCTCAGAGACTGTAGACAGCTCATAAAAGGGGAACTTGACCTTCGTGTTGGTAATGGAGCAAGAGTTGCTACATTAGCGTGAGACACTTATGTTTTGTTCCTCCCGGTGGGCCTGTACTCAAGTTGGATGATTGTCATTTTGTCTTGTTTTAACAAAGAACATATTGTACGTTTCTTGTTTAAATAGAGCAGGTTTCCATTGGACTTTTAGTAGCAATGGTTGTTCTATTAGTTCGAATGGAATACTCTATGGTACTGGTACATTATGCAATGGATTTGACATATTAGATATGTCACATCCAATTATGAATGTCAATGACACCAAACGGCATAAAAGAGATAATTTAAACTCAACTCACTTATGGCATTTTCGGCTTGGCCATATAAATGAGACATGCATCGCTAAGCTCCATGAAAGTGGCAGTTTAGGGTCATTTGATTATGAATCATATGACACATGCGAATCTTGTTTATTAGGCAAGATGACTAAGTTACCCTTCAATGGAAAGGATGAAAGATTGGAGTATTAGACCTGATACATTCAGATGTATGTGGTCCAATGTCCATCCATGCCGGAAGTGGTTGTTTTTACTTCATTACATTTATCGATAATTATTCTCGGTATGGGTACCTGTATCTGATGAGATACAAACCTGAAGCGTTTGAAAAGTTCAAACAATTCAGACATGAAGTAGAAAAGCAGCTTGGTAAAAGTATCAAGGCATTACGATCCGATCGTGGTGGGGAATACTAGACCAACAGGTTCTGGATTATCTCAGAGATAATGGGATTTTATCTCAATGGACTCCACCTTGCACGCCGCAGCATAATGGTGTGGCTGAAAGGAGAAATCGAACCTTGTTAGACATGGTGCGATTGATGATAGGTTTTACACAGTTTTTGGAGTATGTGTTTGAGACAATTGTTTACTTGCTAAACAGAGTTCCCTCTAAGACAGTTGATGTTACTCCATATGAGATGTGGACTAACAGAAAATCTTATCTTTCTCATATGAAAGTTTGGGGTTGTCCTGCTTACGTGAAGCGGACACAGTCAGATACACTTGATGTAAAAGCTGACAAATGTTTGTTCGTAGGATATACCTTGCTGAGGAACAAAAGTGTTTGTTTCAAAGCATGTTGTTTTCTTAGAGAAAGAATTTCTTTTACAAGAAGACAGTGGGAGCAAAGTCGAACTTGAAGAAGTTCAAGATGCTCGAACAAACATGTATCAATGCTCGAACTCAAGCTGTCACTCATTCGGATGAAGTAACAGATTCAACCTTCTACTACACACGAAGTTCGTAGGTCAAGTAGGATACGCTCTGTTCCCGAGAGATATGGATTTCTCGTGAGTGAACATAATGACGATTGCTCATAGAAGATGATGAGCCTACTACCTATGAGGTTCTGAAGAGTTGAGTCTCAGAAATGGCTCCATGCCATGAAATCTGAAATGGATTCCATGTATGAAAACCAAGTATGGACTTTGATTGATGCACCCGTAGGTGCAAATGGGTTTTCAAGAAGAAAACCGACATGGATGGTAATGTGATTACCTATAAAGCAAGGCTTGTGGCTAAAGGCTTCGTCTAAGACAAGGAGTTGACTATGGCGAGACCTTGATCCGAGAGCAATGCTTAAATCCATTAGGATACTCCTAGCCATTGCTACTCATTATGATGATATGACAAATGGATGTGAAGACAGCTTTCCTGAGAGGAAATCTACCCGAGGATGTGTACATGACACAACCAGAGGGCTTCACCTCCTATGGTGGCGAAAAGGTATGTAAGCTTCAGAAATCCATCCATGGATTGAAGCAAGCATCCAGGAGTTGGAATATCCGTTTTGATGAGACAATCAAAGAATTTGGTTTCTCACAAAATTCGGATGAACACTGTGTGTACAAGAAGGTTAATGGGACTGCAATCGTATTCCTTGTGCTATATGTGGATGACATATTGTCTTTGGGAAGCGATGTCTCTATCCGCATCTGTTAAGATTTGGTTGTCAGACAATTTTCCATGAAAGACCTTGGTGAAGCAACTTATATCCTTGGGATAAGAATCTATAGAGATAGATCAAAAGGTTGCTTGGTCTTTCACAATCATCATACATAGACAAGATGCTAAAGAGGTTTAGCATGGAGCAATCCAAGAGAGGGTTTCTTCCCATGTCTCATGGGATAACACTCGAAATCTATGTGTCCTAAGACACAAGATGAGAGGATGCGCATGCATCGATCCGTATCGTCTGCGCATAGGATCAATCATGTATGCTATGTTATGTACGAGGCCCGATGTATCGTATGCTCTGAGTGTCACGAGCAGATACCAATCGGATCCTGGTGAGGGTCACTGGGTGGCTGTCAAGAATATCCTCAAGTACTTGCGAAGCATTAAGGATGTTTTCTTGATATATGGAGATGGAAATCTCCATGTGAGCGGGCATTCAGATGCTAATTTTAATCTGATAAGAATGATTATGTATCCCAATCAGGTTATGTTTTCACACTGAACGGCGGAAGAGTTCCAAACAAGAGACGACGGCTGATTCAACGACCGAGGCAGAGTACATTGCCGCATCAGATGCAGCAAAGGAAGCAGTTTGGATGAACTTGGTGTGGTTCCTAACTGTGATGGGCCCATAAGGTTGTATGGTGATACAATGGGGCTAGTGCGCAGGCAAAGGAACCTAGGTCTCATCAACCATCTAAACACGTACTCTACCGATTCCGGTGATTCGGAGATCATTGGTCGAGATGATATCCTGATAGAGAGAATTTCCACAGAGCAAGTGTTGCTGATCCGTTGACAAAGCCATTGTCACAGAAGAATTGTGATTCTCATGTACTCGCTTATGGTATTAGATACCATGGCGATTGGCTTTAGGTCAAGTGGGAGATTTGTAAGTGTAAGTCGACTTGTGTTGTAACACCCCACTCCCGCAAGACCCGAACCCGATATCGTTGGTGATATCCGAGTCCGTGCCCCGTGAGAGTGGCGTACTACATCAGTCGATTTAAAACTCAGTATACACATTTTTTTTCTTTTTGGAGTCATTAATTTAACGTTAGCGCGGCAAACACAGTAAGTAAATAAAACCCGTGTTCACAATAAACCAGTTTCAGTTATTACAGTCATTCAAGAATAATTTACAATCAGTCAATGCAGTAAACATAAAAACCACAATGGGCTTAGTAAAAATACAAAGCCTTGTTATACAGTGATTGCGGAACACAATTTACTAAGACCCTAATGCAGACACGAACTGATCCCAACCTCTATCCTTTGCGTGCCTACAGTAGACATACTCCCGTGTCAACCGGGGTATTCTTCAGGACCTGAAAAATAGATGCAAATTTTGGGTGAGTTTTGCGAACTCAGTGAGAAACCATCATCGATGGTTCACTCAAATCATGCATTACGCCCATGGCGTAAACCTGAGCCAAGTAATAATCAACTACCGATGGCGATCAATAACAATGTCGATGAATGAAAACCATTCAAAGTAATTCATGCTATTACGAAAGCGGTATATGTCACGTAGCGTCATTTATGCAAATGCAATGCATATGTGACTCTTTCCGATTATTGGTATTGTGCCCAAGTGCTCGATCGGTGTTCGATGGGGACGCGTGATTTTCTCCCCTCGGGCTCGAGGCGGTCGATCTGATGAGAGCTCAAGCTCTTTTCAAGAAAATAGCAACTTGGGGCACGTCCATTATCCGATCATGCAATTATGCATGCAGTGCAGTATTCAGTGAATGTACAGTGTTTGGCTATAAAGCCCAGTATAGCAGTGTTCAGTATGATGGCTATAAAGCCCAGTCTATCAGTATCAGTATCATTCAGTACGGTAAAATCATACAATACAATCTCATACATGCCAGTAGTCATGCAGTGATCATTCAATTCACTTTTGCACGTAATTCACGTTGAGCATGTAAACAACCAGAAATTTGAGAAACCAACTAGGTTACTCACCTATTACTTCCGACCTAATGCCAGGAAGTCTCTGTGACGTCGGTCAATCGACTCTCCAATTGGGTCTCTATATGAATCAGAAAAAGCACGAGTCACTAAATATGAAATTTGTGCTCATGTTGATGAGATATGCATGTTCATGAATTTCCTGGCCCTAATCCCTTATTTCCCCATAATAAAAATTCTATCAAAAATTAGAAATCCATTGGCGCTGACGGTGCGCAATTCGGACCTCTATAGGTCCCCAATTAAATAAAACAGTGATTCACATGTTCCGTCAATAGGGGCTACGTCAAATTCCCATCTAAAAATTTCTCATTTTCTCATAAAATGAAATTCAATACTCTATGAATCCAATGCCTCAAGAATCAGGTCAATCGGACGCTGGACGGAAAATAAATTAACAAAAGAAACCAAAAGTCAAATTAAACAATTAATATCTAACCCTTATTCCCTTCTTTAGTTTCTTGATTTCAAGCCAACTTTCAACACCAATAACTCATTACACACAATTCAGAAAATTACCAACTATATCTCATTGGAAAGATCACGAAACCCTCTACAATACTCAAGAAGACCATAAAAATCAATTCCAACCCTAAGGGTGTCAAATATCTCATCAAACCTTCTGCCTACTCAATTCCCATTAATACAGGGCAGTACATTGGCAATTTCATAACTCACTGATTCTTCAGTAATAAATTACCACAAAAATATGGTCAATAAGTTCACAATGTCCTCTAAAACTTTCATGAACAACCCAAAATCAAATTCTATTGCTAAATAAGTCAATTAATTCATCTAATGTTACTGTCCCTGAAATCCTTCAATTTGGGCAGTAACCTTACAAGAAGCATAGCTCCCTTTACACAAGTCAATAAAATCAGAACTTTATATCCCTGTAAAGATAACATCTTAAACTGCAATTTTCATGAAGCACTCATCATCCAATTCGATCTTTAACAATTTCAAAATTGTTATGGAAGTTTCTGTTATGATCAGCCATTCATAACCTAATGTAGGGTCAGTTTTTTTTAAAAATCATAACTCCCAATTCTGACTTTTAAAAAATTACACACCATATATCATTTTCAAGGTAATATCTTCCTCTACAACTTTTCAGAAGCTCACTCACACCAATTCAGTCCACATAAAATGTTAAAATTGCCTCAAATCAGTAAACTCACAAAATCACACTTAAGCTAGGTTTCATCCAAAATGCTCAAAACCAGTCATTACTAATCAATTCATATCTCCCAATATACAATCCTAAAAATAGCAATATCAGTAGAAATGGAAAGATAATTCAATATTCTACAACTTCCATGAAGACCATTTTCCCTAATTCCATCTCAATTAATTCATAAAAATCAACAAAACTCAGATGTCATGGTTGTGGTTACTGTTCACAGGCAATGGAACAGTAAATTTCCATACAAAATTTCACCCTTCTATCATTGAAATTCAGCAACACCTATTTCACACTAAATTGAAGCCAACATTCCAAAGTTTCAGTGGCCACTAACCTTACCTCATTTGCATTTCTACACAATAAGTTATGAATAAAACAGTAACATAAATTATAATTCCAATTTTCCAGATCTAATGTTAACCTTAGTTCAATCACTTCCAACTTTTTTTTACATCACTAGACATCAAAATAAATACAAATTAAATATTACTAAAGTCATACATATACTAGGGCTAATACTGAAAAATTGGCAGTATTAAATTCCTCAATTCAAATACTCAAATAATTTTCCATAATCAATTCAAAATCAAACCATGTCATTACTTTCAATTCAGCCATCACTTAGCCTTATACCCATTTCTTCAAACCATCAAACATCCACTTAATCACCTAGCCATTTCAACCCACACAATTTCTCATGTACTTAGATGCACAAACATCACAATTCATGCATTCAAATGAACAATCATACTAAAAACATAATTTTACCTAAACAAGCCTTTCATTCTTCATTTATTCCACTTTTTACCAAATCACCAATTCCTCCTCTTCACTACACATACTCAACAATTACCATTTTTAAGGAATATAGAAGGCTTAAGCTAGAACACATGAAAAGGAAATTACTTATGATAAAGGAGCTTTAGTTTGAGGAGAAGAAAAACACCTTACAAAGAGAAGAACACCAACGATGGAAGAGGAAGAAACCAATGAAGAAGAAGGAGAGTGAGAGCTACGGATAAGGAGGAAAGAATGGCTTTTCAATGTAAGTTATATATATATATATATATACCAGATAAGAAGAAGTCGTATGTGATGACTAAGATAAGACAAAACTCATTAATCAAAGGGACACTTGTCCTTCAAATGGAAAAAAGACATTATCATAATTTAATCATAATTCTAATCTAATTTAATCTTAATCCAACATATGCTAATGGTTCTATAACACTTCACAAAATAATATATCCAAAATGACAGTACCATTTGGTCGCAATTTTCGCTACCGAAAATCGAAGGTTAAATCATTAGCGATTTTTCGGTCCGTAAATTTCCGAATTTCTCCGAATTATTTTTCTGAGAATTAATGAAATTCCTAAAATTGTAAAACATGAAACAGTGCACTCCAAATAATTTTTCAATCACGAAAATCACCTTTTCTACCCCAAAACATGTTTAGGCCAGTTACCGGCGATTTTGCCGGTCCGGGAATTTTCTCCGGAAAATTCCAGAAAAATTCCTGAAAATCCCTTAAAATCGAAAACGCTTAATAGCGCACTCAGAATAATTTTTCAAACCCATTTACCACGTTAATCCCAAAAAAAAAATTACTTTAGGCCCAATTACCGGGAATTATCATGAATGCATATACCGTAATTCCATGTACACGATTGATACTGTGTATCAATCATATTATGCATGAAAAGTACTAATTATTCCCTATCAATCCCATCCTCCGACAAATTTCCTATTTTACCCTTCCAGGAGGGGGTGGGATGTTACAATTCTCCCCTCCTTATAAGAATTTCGTCCTCGAAATTCTCAGTCCACGGTTCACTATGACCGTTATCACATGATTCTACATATCCCATATACTTTTCCACTTAATGATTCACTTTTTAAGTGATCATAGTAACCACTCTCAGTCCGTAGCTCAGTTACTAATTTGGCTAACTCATTATCACTTAGTACAGTAGAAGGATTCGACAAGACTATCAGTTGACGATCTCATTTTCTTAGCTATCTCATTTGCCATTTCTAGAATAGTCACTACCTTTGGTTTCGATAATTGACTCAGTTCAGTATTTTCGAACCTATTCACTTATCACATTTTATTCCTCTAATACCTTTTTCCCACAGTGCCATATAGTCCAATTCGTATTCCATTGAGGACATCTCCATGTCTTTGGTACCTCCCTTAATCACGTCAGGGACGATTTACATTCCTTTGGTACCAATACAGCGACATTAAACTCCACTTCACTATAGTTAGCAACAATGTACCTAATACAGTCATTTATTATATGCCATTCACTTTATATTCAAATTCGATTCTCGTAAGACAATTTACTATTCTATAGTGTTCACACACTTTATTCGGATATACATTTTACTCTGTCTCATTTATCCAATCCGGTCCCACTTTAGCTAACCATGCAGTCTTCCTCAGTCACTTCCCTTTGTTTCACTTATCACAGTCAATCTTTGACTCGTTAGGCCTTATCTGAGGTAACAAAGATATATTCTTCCAATAAATCAGAACTCTATATTACGATCATAATTAAACCTTTTTCCTGTTGAACATTCAAACTATAAACACTTGAGCCAATAATCACTTCATTCTATACCCACAATTACTCAATTTCACTTTTCACATATGCTTACTAGAATGTCTAACTTCGACTGTTCACTTTCTTGTTCTAACACTTTTATCGGGTACACATACTTCTTCTTTGAATTTTCCACTATTGTTTTTCCAATTCCATTCGTATATTCAAACTCATCATAAAATTTATCACTTTACTTTCTGCACTCTTAACTATTCTTATCACTAGATCTACAATTTCAACTTTCCAGACACACTTCTCCATTACCCATAATCTGCTTGACACTCGTTGAAAATCCCAATATCTGTAATTAATCTGTTCATTACAGCATTATCTGTTCACTAGTTGAGTTTAGTAGGCCGAATTGTCCATTCATTTCAACATTGTCGTATTTATACCTGTCCCTTTCCTCAAATTAACACAGTGTATGCTTATAGGAATCTATAGTCTCCAAGGCTTTCAATCGCGAGCATGACACCAATACCATTTATTAAAGTCAGTATAATTTATTTCATACCCGTTCAACATATTGTCTCAGTTCAACACACACTGCCCAATCTTTCAGTGTATGTTTATCATCAGTATCAGATTCCTCAATTAGTCCTATCGTTCTTTTTACTTTTCACTGTTCACCCCTTTCAAACACAATCATGATCACTACTATTTGCTTACCTCATATAAATCCCTATTAGGGTCTTATTGACTTTACCATACATCTTTTACCCTTTTCATTGAGTCCACAATTAGTATATTTACAATTTCTTTATGAAGGTGTCACTACATCACATCATTGTCAGTTTCCCTTTTGAACCTCTTGTCTCCATTCATTTACTCTTTTCATTTTCTCTTCTCAATTGTTTTCATAGCATTCATATCAACATATGTTAATACCTTATCATCCGTACTTGGACCTCCAACATTTCCATTTTATTTTAGTATCTCACTTCGCAGTTCGGGACTCTTTTATTCTTCGTTTCAAATCTCAACAGTTTTACATCATAAATGGAGATCGATTCACTTCACATTGCAATAGAATTACCTCCAATTAAAATTTCACTTATGTTGGATACTTTACATTTCTGTATATACAGTGCAGATAACCGCAACAATATGAGCTATGTCCCAATTTCACTTTTAATTTCGTCCATACTTCTGTCCATTTGACCATTAGTCTTACTACCATCTTTATACGGTTCACGAAAGTTTCATCAACCAATTATTATCCTAATTGCTTTTCAATCATTCATCACTATACGTACTATCTCAATCAGAACACTTTTATGCCATCATTTAACAGATCAGAACATTCCTTTCATAACGGTTCCTTGTAACAGTCACTTAAACACTTTCTTTCACACTTATTCAGTAATCTATACCACAACATTTTATCCGGAAACCAATTTGTAACCCATACAATTCAAATTTCCTTAAGACTCCTTTCCGTTTATACTCATCCTCAACTAAATGAGTGATACGTAATCATTTTCATTTCCACTCATATAGGCACACTTAATCTACTTGTGTCTTACTTTAATCCATTAAAAACTTCACACTTATAATCACTCTAAACATTTACCGCTCATTTCCTCTATGGTTTCCATATATCTGTAACATACATTTCATTAGTCACAATTCAACATTCTTGTCCAATAGATATTATCAACAGTAAATCGATTTAAATGCAACAATTCTTTTCATATACCACGATTGTGGTTTCATTTTTTTCAAGATCTTTATTTCATTCTCCCGAATCATTAAACTGTATGTCTCATTCCCATATCCGTTACGTGCAACTTGACCCTGTAAGGTCATATCAATTTGGCTTATCATCTCATGATCATTATTATTATATTTTTTTCATTCATTTTCGCTACTTATCTTCTATTTTCCTCAAACGAGCCTATGATCGGTGTTCACGGTCCCCAATACCCGACAAAATCGTTGATACCACTCCATTTTATCTCTATCTATATGCCTATCCATTTACCATTTTGTGTCCATATACACCTAATTCAGAATTTCCGATACACCATCGGTAGAAATCATCTCGTCTGCATCTTTTCCTTTATGATTTTATCATACTAATTTCCAAACTCGTAACACAATAATCACATAACCATTTCAATCTCAAGCTTATGCGGTTCAGATCATAACCATTTCACAAATTCTTCAGTTTATCAGACACTTTTATCTCACTCTAATAGGCTTTGGGCATCTTACTTTTTGGTTCTTTCAATTCTCAAGAAACTGCAATTAAAGACTCTATTGAGTTTCTTTCCATTTCGCTATTATCTTCTGCTTATAATATCTACTGATCTTTAACTCGAATACAGTGAATCAAAATATGCCCAATTAGACCATCTACATTTTACTCAATTCCAATATTTCCCCTTTTCATGACATATACAGTCAGAACTGTAATTACCTAATCATCCCGGGCTTTTAATTTTACTTAGATCTTCCCATATCTCTAATGGACCTCTCCAAGTTCTCAACATCTTCATTTTTCTGTCACCATAATATTGTCAATTTAATTCGGAAATTCTTAATTAGTCTAGGCCAACACCGTCATTCTGCTTTTCCCATTTGAGGGTTTCTAACCCAGTACAATATCAACCTTTCTTATCCATTTTCCTTTATCCTTTCCTAATTGATTATCCCCTTTTAGGGATTTACACTCTAATCCAGTCTCACTCTTCTCTCACTTAGTCACTTGACACTTATGCACCCATAGGATTTATCTTCGTGCGACTTTAACAAGGGATCAGTTACCACGGTCTGCAACGACGCGACTCAAATGCATACAACCTATGTTCCAAATTGTGCCCAGATACATTACGTACTACTGGGCTCTGATACCACCTAAATGTAACACCCCACTCCCGCAAGACCCGAACCCAATATCGTTGGTGATATCCGAGTCCGTGCCCCGTGAGAGTGGCGTACTACATCAGTCGATTTAAAACTCAGTATACACATTTTTTTTCTTTTTGGAGTCATTAATTTAACGTTAGCGCGGCAAACACAGTAAGTAAATAAAACCGTGTTCCTGATAAACCGTTTGATTATTACGGTCATTCAAGAATAATTTACAATCACCAATGCAAAGAAACATAAAAACCACAATGGGCTCAGTAAAAATACAAAGCCTTGTTATACAGTGATTGCGGAACACAATTTACTAAGACACTAATGCAGACACAAACTGATCCCAACCTCTATCCTTTGCGTGCCTACAGTAGACATACTCCCGTGTCAACCGGGGTATTCTTCAGGACCTGAAAAATAGATGCAAATTTTGGGTGAGTTTTGCGAACTCAGTGAGAAACCATCATCGATGGTTCACTCAAATCATGCATTACGCCCATGGCGTACAGCACAGGCTAGTAATAATCAACTACCAGTAAGCAGTCAATAACAATGTCTAGTAACAGAAAACCATTCAAAGTAATTCATGCTATTACGAAAGCAGTATATGTCACAGAACAGTCATTTATGCAAATGCAATGCATATGTGACTCTTTCCAGTTATTCGGTATTGTGCCCAAGTGCTCAGTCAGTGTTCAGTGGGGACGCGTCAGGGATTTCTCCCCTCGAGCTCGAGGCGGTCAAGATCTGATGTGAGCTCGAAGCTCTTTTCAAGAAAATAGCAACTGGGGCACGCCCATTATCGATCATGCAATTATGCATGCGATGCGAGATTCGATGAATGTACGGTGTTTGGCTATAAAGCCCAAAGATATAGCGATGTTCAAGATGATGGCTATAAAGCCCATCTATCGAAGTCGGTATCATTCAAGATGCGGTAAAATCATACAATACAATCCTATACATGCCAGTAGTCATGCAGTGATCATTCAATTCACTTTTGCACGTAATTCGCGTTGAGCATGTAAACAACCAGAAATTTGAGAAACCAACTAGGTTACTCACCTATTACTTCCGACCTAATGCCAGGAAGTCTCTGTGATGTCGGTCAATCGACGCTCCAATTGGGCCTCTATATGAATCAGAAAAAGCACGAGTCACTAAATATGAAATTTGTGCTCATGTTGATGAGATATGCATGTTCATGAATTTCCCAGCCCTAATCCCTTATTTCCCCATAATAAAAATTCTATCAAAAATTAGAAATCCATTGGCGCTGACGGTGCGCAATTCGGACCTCTATAGGTCTCCAATTAAATAAAACAGTGATTCACATGTTCCGTCAATAGGGGCTACGTCAAATTCCCGTCTAAAAATTCCCATTTTCTCATAAAATGAAATTCAATACTCTATGAATCCGATGTCTCAAGAATCAGGTCAATCGGACGCTGGACGGAAAATAAATTGACAAAAGAAACCAAAAGTCAAATTAAACAATTAATATCTAACCCTTATTCCCTTCTTTAGTTTCTTGATTTCAAGCCAACTTTCAACACCAATAACTCATTACACACAATTCAGAAAATTACCAACTATATCTCATTGGAAAGATCACGAAACCCTCTACAATACTCAAGAAGACCATAAAAATCAATTCCAACCCTAAGGGTGTCAAATATCTCATCAAACCTTCTGCCTACTCAATTCCCATTAATACAGGGCAGTACATTGGCAATTTTATAACTCACTGATTCTTCAGTAATAAATTACCACAAAAATATGGTCAATAAGTTCACAATGTCCTCTACAACTTTCATGAACAACCCAAAATCAAATTCTATTGCTAAATAAGTCAATTAATTCATCTAATGTTACTGTCCCTGAAATCCTTCAATTTGGGCAGTAACCTTACAAGAAGCATAGCTCCCTTTATACAAGTCAATAAAATCAGAACTTTATATCCCTGTAAAGATAACATCTTAAACTGCAATTTTCATGAAGCACTCATCATCCAATTCGATCTTTAACAATTTCAAAATTGTTATGGAAGTTTCTGTTATGATCAGCCATTCATAACCTAATGTAGGGTCAGTTTTTTAAAATCATAACTCCCAATTCTGACTTTTAAAAATTACACACCATATATCATTTTCAAGGTAATCTCTTCCTCTACAACTTTTCAGAAGCTCACTCACACCAATTCAGTCCACATAAAATGTTAAAATTGCCTCAAATCAGTAAACTCACAAAATCACACTTAAGCTAGGTTTCATCCAAAATGCTCAAAACCAGTCATTAGTAATCAATTCATATCTCCCAATATACAATCCTAAAAATAGCAAGATCAGTAGCAATGGAAAGATAATTCAATATGCTACAACTTCCATGAAGACCATTTTCCCTAATTCCATCTCAATTAATTCATAAAAATCAACAAAACTCAGATGTCATGGTTGCGGTTACTGTTCACAGGCAATGGAACAGTAACTTTCCATACAACATTTCACCCTTCTATCATTGAAATTCAGCAACACCTATTTCACACTAAATTGAAGCCAACATTCCAAAGTTTCAGTGCCCACTAACCTTACCTCATTTTCATTTCTACACAATAAGTTATGAATAAAACAGTAACATAAATTATAATTCCAATTTTCCAGATCTAATGTTAACCTTAGTTCAATCACTTCCAACTTTTTTTTACATCACTAGACATCAAAATAAATACAAATTAAATATTACTAAAGTCATACATATACTAGGTCTAATACTGAAAAATTGGCAGTATTAAATTCCTCAATTCAAATACTCAAATAATTTTTCATAATCAATTCAAAATCAAACCATATCATTACTTTCAATTCAGCCATCACTTAGCCTTATACCCATTTCTTCAAACCATCAAACATCCACTTAATCACCTAGCCATTTCAACCCACACAATTTCTCATGTACTTAGATGCACAAACATCACAATTCATGCATTCAAATGAACAATCATACTAAAAACATAATTTTACCTAAACAAGCCTTTCATTCTTCATTTATTCCACTTTTTACCAAATCACCAATTCCTCCTCTTCACTACACATACTCAACAATTACCATTTTTAAGGAATATAGAAGGCTTAAGCTAGAACACATGAAAAGGAAATTACTTATGATAAAGGAGCTTTAGTTTGAGGAGAAGAAAAACACCTTACAAAGAGAAGAACACCAACGATGGAAGAGGAAGAAACCAATGAAGAAGAAGGAGAGTGAGAGCTACGGATAAGGAGGAAAGAATGGCTTTTCAATGTAATTTATATATATATATATATACCAGATAAGAAGAAGTCGTATGTGATGACTAAGATAAGACAAAACTCATTAATCAAAGGGACACTTGTCCTTCAAATGGAAAAAAGACATTAACATAATTTAATCATAATTCTAATCTAATTTAATCTTAATCCAACATATGCTAATGGTTCTATAACACTTCACAAAATAATATATCCAAAATGACAGTACCATTTGGTCGCAATTTTCGCTATGAAAATCGTAGGTTAAATCATAGCGATTTTCGGTCCGAAATTTCCGGAATTTCTCCAATTATTTTCTGAAAATTAATGAAATTCCTAAAATTTTAAAACATGAAACAGTGCACTCCAAATAATTTTTCAATCATGAAAATCACCTTTTCTACCCCAAAACATGTTTAGGCGATTCATGGCGATTTTGCGGTCGGGAATTTTCTAGGAAAATTCCAGAAAAATTCTGAAAATCCTTAAAATCGAAAACGCAATAAGCGCACTCAGAATAATTTTTCAAACCCATTTACCACGTTAATCCCAAAAAAATTGCTTTAGGCCCGATTACGGAATTATCATGAATGCATATCTAGTAATTCCATGTACACGATTGATACTGTATCAATCATATTATGCATGAACAGTACTAATTATTCCCTATCAATCCCATCCTCCGACAAATTTCCTATTTTACCCTTCCAGGAGGGGGTGGGATGTTACATGTGTGCTTATGCAAGGCGACTTACACATGTCCAGTACCGATAAGTCGACTTGTACATTGGGTAAGTCGACTTATTCAAGGATGGTACTGTTAATTTGTGCCCTAAAGGCAATCCCCTTTAGCGCGTTTTATTCAAAGTCGTGTGTAGACTTTATGAATAAATAAAGAAAGGCATATTTCATTAATTTGATATTCATGAACATTGTTTATGAATTGATTTTGATCTTTAATCAAATTAATGAAGTCCATGATATATGACATAGCATGAAGGAAATTATGATGTGATCATACTACTGAGATTCCTATCATGTGCAATTATGTCAATATCTAAATTCTCCTAGTCATAGGATTAATGAGGTGGACATCATTAATCCGGATTGATTAAGATATGTCATACTCCTTGATTGGATCAGCGGTGGATCTCGTAAAGCGTAAATATGGGATATTTAGAGTTGACATGTGGATGCTTACTAGCGGTAGTAAGTTCATTGGATGACCTGCCATGAGATCATCACATGGATGTCCTATTTAAATGTCGGTGATAATCTCATCATAAGAATGGTGCAACTATCCTTAGACTTGAGGTACTCGAGGATATCTTGAATCTTGATTACGTACTTTGACTCCTTTCCTTGTTGCCTTCCAGAGGTTACTCATAGGGTGGTGCTTGGGTACAGTTTGAGGCATTCAAGGTAATTGAGTAGCTAATAAAGGATTCATCACTACGTGATAGCGTAAGAGATACCCACGGCCTCTTGTCGGGATCATTACTTGAAATCTCGGCGAGTAGATGTGTCAAGACCTGCCTTCCTTGACATATTAAGTAAGGAGTCCTAAGACGAGAACCGATATCACTGGGCTAGACTCGGTCTAGTAAGAGTTGACACTTTGACCATACTCATAACCAAGTGGGGTATAGGATGGTGAAAGGACTAATTGCACAAGAATTGTTCATGGAAGGGTTTGTGATCGGTTCGTGATGAATTCATCAAACCAATTACTTTCCGGTCAATTGGGGTCATGATGTGTTGCTAGACGCCGCCATGACTTGCTCAGATTAAGTGTTAATCTAAGTGGCCAACATAACCGGAACCCAAAGGGTCACACGATAAGAGTGTTTGGAGAATCAGTAAAATAGTATTGGACAAAGTTCCAATTATGGAGAGCATTAGGATTAAATGGATCTCGATGAGATTGGGATATGTCCCGATGAGATCGCGACATCGACATTGCTGAAAAGGGTCTCCGGTATTTTTTGGTAGGGATCCGGGTAAGAGGACAAACCCAGTGTGATTGGACCTCTTTGAGAATTGCATATATATATATATATATATGATTAATTAATTAAAGAATTAATTAATATATATATATATAGTTCACGTTGATAAGCTTTGGAGAAAGCTTTGACTTAGTCAAAGTAATGATTAAATTGTTTAAATCATGGTCATAAGGCATCAACGTGGATGGCCCTTATTCTCCTAGTCTTTTATTGTCTTTAAATTGTTAGAGACACATAATATATAAGCTTGAGAAGTGGACCATCGTTGGATAAGCTTAGGAAGCTTTGTTGACTTGGTCAAACTTGATGATTAAATGGTTATTTAATTGTTAAATGGACATACACGTGGATACTTCACCACCTAGCCTTTCCATGTCTTTGAAATGTTCAAATATATATATATATACGAGGCTTTGGTGGTGGTAGTTGATAGTTTTGTGAAATGGAGAGGAGTTAGTGAAACTTAATTGTTAAGTTTCATGAGAAAAGAGTTTTCCAAGGCTTTCTTCTCCAAGATCACGATTCCTCTCTTCTCCTCCAAGGTTTCATCATGCTTCTCCTAAGCTCTCCAAGGACAAAGGTAAGGTCTAGCAGCCTTTAATTTGTTCTAGCTATTCCCGGGTCAAAGGGGTTTGTCCCGGTTAGGTTTTCTGATCTCTGCGTGGATACCTTTAAAGATAGTCTCTATTGGCTATTTAGGTTTGAGTTTTCATACAGACACATGGATCCTGGCTTTCGGGAAGGTCCCGGCAACAAAAATTTTTGTTTTCCGCACCCCGTGTATATGATACATGGACAGGGATTTTCCTACACTTGTTGCCCAAAATGGTACTTGCCTTGTAAACTTGCTTATCATATGCTTGATGTATATCTTGAAAATCATTATTGAAAACATGATTTCGTAAACATGCATCTTTTTTAAAATATCACTCAAATCATGTAACAACATATAGCATGTTTCACAAGTCATTCATAACAATAATGCAACACTTATGATGCAAGTGAAATCAGAAAACTTCTTTAATTTTAAAGAAAACAGTAGTAGCTTATTTAAATTATAAAAATGTACCCACATGAATTCCTTGCTTATAAACTTACTTAGGAAAGTCTTTCCTCTTGTTCCTTTTGCTCCTCTTGTCTCACTTGATTCCCTTTATCAAAATATAAAAATCCCATTCAATAGGAATACAAATTTGAGGACCCATAAATTCTAAAACTCCAACTCTTCCAAAAGTCCAAACATTCAGGTCAATTTTCCATGATCACTCTGACTCCAAAATCATTCAATTCATTTCAGATTTTCAAAAGTTTTACTCCAAACATGTGGAGACTATCCTTATGCTGAAACAATAATTTACACTCAACTTCCAACCAAAATTTAAGATTCTTAGAGACTAAATTTCAATTTCATTTCTTCACAAAACATGTATCTCTATGTATCTAGTTTACAACGAATTAAAAATCACCTCATTTGGATATCTACATTAAAATTTATGCCCAAAATATCAAAACATGTTTGTGCAGGAAACAGGAGCTCATCGCTGTGGTACCGGGCACAAGTTCATGGCGTGGGCGCACGCTTCCGCCATGACATGGGTTCTCTGGCGCACATCATGACGTGGACGCCTGCGTCGCCATGACGCAAGTGAGACTAAAACCTTCGACACTGATTTTTTGACATTCTTCATCTACAATCTTTACATATTTCACAAATAACTCATCTTAACCCTTAATCATCCTTCCTACATCATTTCTAAACTCATTCCAACCCAAAATCATACACAAACAACATAATCAATAACCCCAAAAACCCATCAAATGCTTTTAACTCATTCGTCAACTTCCAACACTTAATCCTCTCTTAACTATCACCAAAACATGTTTCATTCATCTAATCAAGGAGAAAGTTGCTTATACTTACTTGATTTGGCTTCAATTTCTTCAAAATGGTCAAACCCTAGCTTTCTCCTCTTTTCTTCTTCTTCCACGGCTCCTTCTTCTTTTTCCTTCTCATTCCCTATTTTCTTTCTTTTATTCCATACGCTTAAAAAGTGGGCAATGTCCATTTTGCCCTCCTAAATAAGCCTTGTAACTCTTAGACTTAAGTGTCATGCCCAAATTGCCCTTATAAAATTTTATAACTTTAATACCTCAATTTAAAAATTGAAAATCTTAGGGACTGAATTAAAAATTGATTCCTGCAGATAACTTGTAGTCCCATGTCTTGAATTTATTTAGAAACAGTAATCAACTTAATTGGATCTCTAAAGCTCAAGATATCATCAAAATACTGAACCATGCTTAGAAAATATCTAACTCACTTTGATTTAATCAATCTCAGAACAATCATAATTTCCCATCATGATGTAAGTAATTGTCTTAGGAATCCAACGCTTCAAAAATCGGATCAATCGGATGTCGGACGGAAAAGTTAGAAGCAAAAGAATGGGTAAGGATCGGATCACCCTAAACAGTAACAACAACTTGTAAAAATCTTAACTTCCTATTTCATGGTCCAAAAATTCCATACTTTACATTAATGGAAAGATTAAAACATAATCTAAAACTTTCATGATGACTTAAGAGCAATTGTAACCTCTAACTAGGTCAATTTCTCATTCAAAGTTTCCGCCATAATTTATCATCCTATATCACATCCAAACATTGAAATTTCATATCTTCCAAAATCCACAACTAGAAATAACATATTATACATCATTGAAAAGTTAGAATAGTCTTCTATGACTTTCATGTAGATCACTAAACTTAATTTAGAGCACATCGGTACATGATTTGCCTCAAATCACATTACACCTAAATGTACACTTATGGACATTTTCACAAAACAAAGCAAATTAATACTTAACTTTGACTGATCATGACTTTCACTCCCGATATCGAAAAATATCAAACTTTATGGCTACAGAAAACTTTCAACATAATCTACATGTTTCATGAAGATCATTTTCTCAAATTCTGCTTAAATCAAAAAGTCAACTCTCTACTCCAAAAAGTCAAACTTTCTCAATTCTTCATATTCTCACACTTTTCTCTTTATTTTTTGATTTTTAACTTCCAACAAAGTATTCACTATCAATTTCATTTAAACTCAAAACCATACTTTAGCCCACAATTAATCATAGACATCAATAACAAAAGCATACACACAACTATACTCTCTCATCATCAACTTGCTAAATTCACCTATCTTAATTTCATATAACAATTCACATTCTTGAATTGTCTTTTTCTTTGCACATGAATAATTCACCACAAATTTCTCATCTAATGTAAACTTCAAAATTTCAAGAAAGTTCAGGGTCCAACATTATTTTTGGTGCTACTTCTGAAGTGTTATGTGCTAGTTTTGAAAATTTGATTAAAAATGAATTTGAGATTAGCATGATAGGTGAATTAAAATTCTTTCTTGGGTTACAAGTTAAGCAAACCGAAGAAATTTTTTTTATTCATCAATAGAAGTATGTGAAGGAACTGTTGATAAAATATGATATGGGAAAAGTAAAACCAATGTCAACTTCGATGCATCCTTCAAACCATTTGTCCAAGGATGAAAATGGCAAGAAGGTTGATCAAACTCTGTATAGAGGGATCATTGGTTCCTTACTTTACCTTACAGCAAGTAGACTTGACATTTTGTTTAGTGTTTGCTTGTGTGCAAGATTTCAGGTAGATCCTATAGAATCTCATTATATTGCTGTCAAAAGAATTTTGAGATATCTATCAGGTACTACCGATCTTTGTTTAATGTATGAGAAAGGTAAAGATTTTAGGTTAATTGGCTACTGTGATGCGGACTATACCGGTGATAGGATTAATAGAAAAAGTATGAGTGGAGGATGTCACTTTCTTGGCAATAATCAAGTTTCGTGGTTAAGTAACAGACAAAGTTCAATTGCTCTATCAACAACCGAATCCGAGAATATGTCAGCCACAAGTTGTTGTTCATAGACGTTGTGGATTAAGTACCAGCTAAAAGACTATGCAGTACAAGAAGAAGAAATCCCAATCTACTGTGACAACACAAATGCCATCAATTTGTCGAAGAATCCCATTCGACATTCAAGAGTTAAACATATTGAAGTCAAACATCTTTTTCTACGAGACTACGTTCAGAGGAAGATCGTGAGTCTTCAGTTAAGTAAGAGGCAAAGTTCAATTGTTCTATCAACAACCGAATCCGAGTATATGTCAGCCACAAGTTGTTGTTCATAGACGTTGTGGATTAAGTACCAGCTAAAAGACTATGCAGTACAAGAAGAAGAAATCCCAATCTACTGTGACAACACAAGTGCCATCAATTTGTTGAAGAATCCCATTCGACATTCAAGAGTTAAACATATTGAAGTCAGACATCATTTTCTACGAGACTACGTTCAGAGGAAGATCGTGAGTCTTCAGTTAAGTAAGAGGTAAAGTTCAATTGCTCTATCAACAGTCGAATCCGAGTATATGTCAGCCACAAGTTGTTGTTCATAGACGTTGTGGATTAAGTACCAGCTAAAAGACTATACAGTACAAGAAGAAGAAATCCCAATCTACTATGACAACACAAGTGCCATCAATTTGCCGAAGAATCCCATTCAACATTCAAGAGTTAAACATATTGAAGTTAGACATCATTTTATACGGGACTACGTTCAGAGGAAGATCGTGAGTCTTCATTTTGTTGAGATGAATCATCAGTGGGCGGACATCTTCACTAAGCCATTAAGTAAAGAATGATTAAAAGAAATCAGGTGACACCTTAACATGGTGATGTTAAGTAATCAGTCGTCTGACATGTGATGGCCTATATGAAAAGGTTGAAAGAGTTAAGGTAACCGTAACCATGAGTTACAGCTGATAACATCCGTTAGAAGAAGGTTTTGAAGGGAAGGTTTCTCGTAGCCTTGAGAATACCACCTATTCTAGAACACTCATCATATACTCTGACAATCAACCTTTGGAGAAACCTCAACAAAAACCTTTCATTGCTCTATTTGGATCTCAAACTTTCCTTGCTCACACTCTCAACTTCATAAACCAACTTCACTTCTTTGAAGAAACTCTATTCTTAGTTCATTATTAACCACAAGAAATGGAGACAACCATGTCAAATGGAAGACTTGTTAACTTTGAATCCCTAAAGCAGGACAACATGGATATTGAACCCGAGATTATAGCAACTAGATGGAGGAATTTCTTTAAAATTCGAGAAACAATCTACATGAACGAAGTTTATGATTTCTGGAAGAACATGGAATTGATAGCTGATACTCTTGTATCCTCGGTGGATAACATGTCAATTATTGTGACCATGAAGATGATTGAGAAGGTCACGAAGTGTCCACTTGAAGGAGAGAAGTTTACAAGCAAAGCTAGATGGATGAATCAAGCCAGCATGAAGGAAACCCAAATTAATCTGCAGTTATATGGAGGCAATGATCCAATGGAAAAGAAGGCATTTAATCTTGTTCCAAAGGCTAGGGTATTACACTCACTTCTTTTTCATTGTGTACTACCGAGAATAGGGTCAAGGAATTTGGTAACAACGCTAGATGAACAATGCCTATTTCATCTGTTAAATCGTCAACTTATCAACCTACCATTCCTTATCTTCCATTATATGGTTGTCTAAGAAAGACTCGACTACTTTACCATACAGAATGATACCAACAAGGATATTCAGAGATTCTGGAGTACGTCTGGAAAGGGGAAACAGGATGATGATGAATATCAAAAGTGTCATCAATTCTGCAACAATTGGTAAAATGAGCTTGAAGAATCTAGAGAAAGTAGAAGCTGATTCTAAGAAGAAAGCCAGGATTGAGGGGGAGCGTGCTAGAAAAGAATCTCCCTCAACAAAATCAAAATCTCGATCTGTTGAGAGGATACCTACAGAAGGAGAAAAGGAATCGTCTGGACAATCAATGGAAAGGACGATATCTCCTAAAGAAGGAAGCCAAGTGCAACAAAAGGAGTTAGTAACCCTGAAAAGAAAAGGGGATATGCTACTTTCAGAGAAGCTGAAGCAAGTAAAAAGGTCGCCTAGAGTTCGAACCTTGCGTCAACAAGAAGAAAAGAAAAGGAAAGAGTTGGTTCATGTTGAAAATCTGAGAAGACAACATCTCAGGCAACCAGGTCTTTAGTTTCAATTTTGAGAGAAGAATCACCAAAATTGGCTAAAGTGATTGAAATCAGGAAGAAATTGGAGTTTGAGAAAGTAAAATCTCAACCTCAGCAGACTTCCAGACTGATTAAGGAGAATAAAAAGGATAAAATTAGTATTGAGAAGAGAATTTCTATTGTTGTTCAGAAAATAAGAGCACTCCTACTGCATTTCAAAAGAAGAGGAAGACAATAGAGCTCAGTACAACACATGTAACACCCCACTCCCAAGTGACCCGAACTCGATATCGTTGGTGATATCCGAGTCCGTGCCCCGCGAGAGTAGCGTACTACATCAGTTGATTAAAATTCAGTATACATTTTTTTTAAACCATTAATTCCACGTTAGCGCGGCAAAAACAGTAAGTAACTAAAACCCATGTTCATAATAAACCAGTTTCAGTTATTACAGTCATCCAAGAATAATTTACAATCAGTCAATGAGTAAAACATTAAAACCTCAATGGGCTCAGTAGAGATACAAAGCATTGTTATACAGTGAGTGCAAAATACAATTCGATAAGACACTAATGCAGACACGAACTGATCCCAACCCCTATTCTTCACTTGCCTACAGTAGACATACTCCCGCGTCGAACGGGGTACTCTTCAAGACCTGAAAAAAAATAGGTGCAAATTTTGGGTGAGTTTTGCGAACTCAGTGAGAAACCATCATCGATGGTTCACTCAAATCATGCATTACGCAAATTGCGTACATCACGACACAGTAATATTCAATTTGACAGTATTACGAAACAATTTACGATGAGTCTATAACAGTTCTGATGATCAAGTAACAAATTTACAATAGCACGTAGCGATTCACAATATCACATCACAATTTACAAAGAAATCATGGCACCACGCATTCAAGAATCGTCACACCATTTGGCAATTCAATCATCATGTATATAATGCATATGAGACTCTTTCCATTATTCAAGATGTGTGCCCAAGTGCTCGATCGGTGTTCGATGGGGGACGCGTGGGGTTTTCTCCCTCGGGCTCGAGACCCGATCGAAGATAAATGTTCGAGCTCGAGGCTCTTTTCAGTGATAATAGTAACTTGGGGCACATTTCCATTATCTGATCATGCATTTATGCATGCAATGCAGTGTTCAGTAATTCGGTGTATGGCTATGAAAGCCCAGTATTGTGATTTTCAAGAATATACAAATACTCATCCTCGATCGATCTGAGAATCCAATCCAAAGATCTTGAGAAACATGTCATTTGATCACGTACATTTCAGACATTTCAGTAATCATACAATTTCACAGTCTAATACAGTAGAAGCATACCATCTGGTCATGTATTTTTCAGTAATCATTCAGTTTCTCATTTGGCAAGTAAATTCACGTTGAGCATTTAAACAGTCAGAAATTTGAGAAACCAACTAGGTTACTCACCTATTACTTCCGAGCTAATGCCGGGAAGTTTCCGCCCCGTCGGTCGAACGACGCTCCACTTGGGCCTCTATATGAATCAGAGAAAGAACGAGTCACTAAATATGCAATTTGTGCACATGTAGGTGAAATATGCATGTTCATGAATTCCGCCCTAATCCCATTTTTTTCCTCAGAAAATCCGTCTAAAATTAGAAACCTATTGGCGCTGACGGTGCGAAATTCGGACCTCTATAGGTCTCCAATTAAACAAAACAGTGATTAAAGGCTCCGTTACCCGGGGCCACGTCAATTTCCCGTCTAAAAATCCCGAATCTCTCAGAAAATGAAATTCAATATTCTATGAATCCGATGCCTCAAGAATCAGGTCAATCGGACGTCGGACGGAAAAGTTATTCACGAAAGAAACCAAAACTCAACAATTTATATCTATATATCTATAACTCTTATTTCCCCCTTTATTATCTGATTTCCAACCAAACTTCTAACACCCATAACTCTTTCTACACATTTCTGAAAAATGCAAACTATACCTTGTTGGAAGATAATGAAACCCTCTACAAGTTTCATGAAGACCCCAACAAGCAATTTTACCCATAAGGGTGTTAAAAATCCCATCAAAGCTGCTGTCTACTCAAAACCCCTCAAAACAGTGCAGTAGAGTTCCTAACCAGTGCAGTATTTTGTAAATTCAATAACTTCTCATTTCCTTAGTCAAGAATTACAGAATAATTATTATCATCAAGATCACAATGTGATATACAACTTTCATGAACAGTCTAAATTCAAATTCAATAGCTAAGTAGGTTAAACAATTCGGTGAAGGCTACTGCCCTTGAAAGTACTCAAATTGGACAGTGATTTTTCAAACAGTATAACTCCTTATAAAAATGTCGAAAAATTACATACTTTATACCCATGAAAAGATAAAACATAGTACTACACTTCTCATGAAGGGCTCAGAATCAAATTCTATCATTAACCAATTTAAAACAGTCTTGCAAGTTACTGCCCTGTTCAGCAGTCCATGACCTAACTTCAGCCCAATCTTTGAAAAATCATAAGTCCCAATTCTGTTATCTAAAAATAGCATGCTATATACCATTTTCAATATAATCACTTCTTCTACAAGTTTTTAGAAGATCATTCAAACCAATTCAATTCACATAAATTGATAAAATTACTTCTAATCAGGATGTTCACAAAACCTATACTGATGGCTAGGTTTCACCAATTGCTCAAAATCAGTCAATATTTCACAATGCATATCTCCCAATATACAGATCTAAAAATTGCAAAATCAGTGGCAATGGAAAGCTAACAAGATAGGCTTCAACTTTCATTAAGACTATTTTCACCAATTCCTCATAAATCAACCAAGAAAAATTCATCAAAGTTTCAGATCATCAAGCTCGGTTACTGTTCATACTGCACCTATACATCACTTTCAAAGCAAGATTCAACACTCTTCTAATCAAACTTTGACAGTGCTCCCTTCACAACAATTGTAGACAAATGTCTAAATTTTAAGTCAAAACAAGCCTCACCTCATTTGCTCAACCACAAAAAGAGTTATGATCAAAACATTGAAATATGTACAAGTCACATTTTCCAGCTTTTATAACTAAACTACATCCTATCACTTCTATGCCATTTCTAAACCATTTCTCACTCATATCACTTCCCATTTCTACCATAACCAACTCATAACCTATTCTTGAACATAAATCCCTAAAATTCCAGCACACATACAATCCATCAAAGAAGTAATATACCCATCTAGTCAAAGTTCAACTTCATGCACTTGTTGCATGCATTTAACTAACATAAAATTATAAGCTTACCTAATCAAGCCTTCAATGTTCCAATTCTTCACCTAATACACCAATCCTCTACTTTTCCACACCAACACAACATCACCATCAACTTGAGCTTAGGTTTGGCCCTTTTTTTTTTTTGTGGGCAAAGGAAGAGGAAGCAAGTAGAAGAAAGGAGAAAAGATGAGCATGAAATTTCAAAGTGGCAATTAAGGGGGAGAAGCTACGTGAATGAAGAGGAAGGAAGCATGAAGACAACTTCATTTAGCCTTTGGAAATAGCAAGTGTCGTGGAAGGTTGAAGAACCACCAATATAAAATCAATTTATGGGACACTTGTCCATTTAAAGAGAAAAGACAAAATAAGCATAAAACAAAATGATGGATAGGATTTAGAAATCCTACTACAATTTGACCAATTCTAGTCCAATGACCCTAATTTCAATTCCAAAATAATATACCCAATATGACAGTGCCATTGGGTAGCAATTTTCGCTACCGAAAATCGACCAGTTCGCCACTTGACGATTTTTTTTCCGGTCCGGGAATTTTCTCCGGAAAAATCCAGAAATTTTTTTAAAAATCCCTTAAAATAGAAAATAATTTATAGCACACTCAGAATGATTTTTCAAACCCATTAACTACGTTAATCCTAATAAAATTGCATTAAGTCCAATTACCGGGAATTATCATGAATGCATATACAGTAATTCCATGTGCACAATTGATACTGTGTATCAATCCTATTATGCATGAACAGTACTAATTATTCCCTATCAATCCCATCCTATGACAATTTACTACTTTACCCTTCTAGTCGGGGGTGGGATGTTACAATTCCCCCCTCCTTATAAAAATTTCGTCCTCGAAATTCTCAATCAACAGTTTAGTATGACCGTAATCATATGTTCCTATATGTCCCATACACTTTTTCACTCAATAATTCATTTTCCGAAAAGTCACAGTAACCATATTCAGTCAGTTGTCCAGTCCCTTATTTGGCCAATTCATTAACACTCATCACAGTAGGCGCATTTAACAAGGCTATCAGTTGGCGATCTTACTATCATACTATCCCACTTGCCATTTTCAGAGTAACTATTACCTTTGATTCCAATGCTATGATTCAATTCCTTATTTCCGAACCTGTTCAGTTATCACGTGTTATCCATCCAGTTTAGGTTACCAATATTACCTTATTCTCACTACCATCCAATACCTTTTTCTCCAGTAACATACAAACTATTTCGTAGTCCATTGAGTACATCTTTTCAAAGTGGTACATACCCTAACCTCCTTTATCTCGTCAGGGACGATTCACATTCCTTTGGTACCAATACAATGACATTTAGCTCTATTTCACTATACCTAATGCAGTCATTCTTTATAGTTCATTGTCTCTTTGTTCAATTTCAACTCTCTTTAGACAATTCACTGTTCTATAGTGTTCACGCACTCTATTCAGATATGCATTTAACTCTGTTTCACTTATCCGATCCTGATCCAGTTTAGGTAACCTATGCTGTTTTCCTATGTCACTTTCCTTTGTTTCACTCAACATAGTCTCAAATCCATTATGGTCTTTGACTCTCGTTAGACGTTGTGCAGTGTAGCAATGTATTCCTACAGTAAATCAGAACTCTATCACATAATCATAATCAAGTATTTTTCCTGATAAACATTCACACCTATAAGCACTTGAATCAATAATCACTTCATTCTATACCCATAGTTATTCAATTTCACTTTTGCATATGCTTACTAGAATGTCTAGCTTTAACTGTTCACTTTCTAGCACTTTTTATCGGGTACCCATAATTCTTCTTCGAATCATTTAATATTGTTTTTCCGATTTCACTCGCATATTCAGACTCCTTTTCGGACTCACCACTTTTAATCCAGCACTCTTAACCATTCCTTACCTTTATCCAGTATCTCAAGTTTCCAGAAATACTTCACAATTAGCCATAACCTACCTGATATTCATTGGAAATCCTAATATCTGTAATTGATTTGTTCAATGCGACCTTATCAGTTCACTATTTGAGTTTAGTAGTCAGAATTGTCTGTTCATTTCAGAATTGTCAGTACAGTAGTCATTTATACCCGTCTTTTTCCTCGAATTAACATCATGAATCCTTAGAGGAATCTAAAGTCTCCAAGGCTTTAAACAATTTCGATCATAGTACCAATACCATTTATCAAAGTCAATTCAATTTATTTTATACCGTTTTAACATATTGTCTCCTTTCATCACACACTGCCTACTCTCCAAGGATATGCTTATCATCAGTCTCAAATTTCTCAATTATTCATAAAGTTCTTTTTACTTTTCACTGTTCAACACTTTCAAGTCACTACTATTTGCTTACCTCGCATAATTCCCTATTAAGGTCTTGTTGACTTTACCATACATCATTCAACTTTTTCATTGTGTCCACACGTAGTACATTTGCAATCCCTTTATGAAAGTAACACTGTATCACGTCATTGTCAATTTTTCTTTAGGACTTCTTGTCTCTATTCATTTTCTCCTTTCAATTGATTTCCTGTCATTCACATCGATGTATGCCAATACCCAGTCATCCGTACTTGGACATTCATCAATTTCACTTCATTTGAATAATCCACCTCACAGTTCGGGACTATTTTATTCTTAGTGTCAAATCTAGATTTCCCATCAGTTTTGCATCACATATGGGGCTCTATTCACTTCACATTGCAATAGAATCATCTCAAATTAAAATTCCACTTACGTAGTTGGACACTTCACATTTCCGTACACATAGTGCAGATAACCTCAGTAGTATGAGATATGACTCAATTTCACTTTTAATTTTTTTGTCCATACTTCTTTCCGTTTGACCATTAGTCCTGTTACCGTCTTTATACTGTTCACGAAAGTCTCATCAACCAATTAGTGTCCCTAATTGTTTTTCAATCATTCTCAACAATACGCACTATCTTAATCAGAACAATTTTATGCCATAATTTAAAGATCAGAACAGTCCTTGCACTAAGGTTCCATGTGATAGTCATATAAACACTTTCTTTAACACTTATTTCGTAATCTACACCCCACCAGAACTTATTTCATCTTATCCGGAAGCCAATTAGTAACCTATACAATTCAGACTTCCATAAAACTCCTTTCCGTTTATGCTAATCCTCAAATAGAGGACTGATGCCATAATATTTTTTTTTTCATTTCCTCTCATAAAGGTACATTCAGTCATCTTATGTCTTACTTTAACCCATTATGAACTTTACACTTATAGCCACTCTAATCATTCACCGATCATTTCCTCTATGATTTCCATGTATCTTTCACATCGTTTCATTAATCATGATCAACTTTATCGTCCAATAGATACTCCCAACAAGAATCGACTTAAATGCGATAACTCTTTTCATATATCACTATCATTGTTTCATTTCTTTTCCATTTCCTAATTTCATTCTCATATCATTCATGTGTCACTTGACCTTTTAAGGTCATATCCACTTGGCTTATACAATGTCATCGCATTATTGCTACGCTCTCTTTATTTTCCTCAAACAATCCACGATAGGTATTCACATTGATAGACATTTGGGAGCACATCACCGAAAACACGATATTGATATAAATACACTTTATCTCTATTTATTTTCCCATTCGTTTACCATTTCATTTCCATATGCATGATTCAACTAATCCGAATTTTCCAATGCTCAATCAAGAGAAATTCCTAGTCTTCCTTTTTCCCTACTATCTTCTTATACTGAATTACAAACTCTTAGCACAATTTTTCACATAACCATTTTGGTCCCAAACTCATGCGCTCATGATCACAACCGTTTTACGAGTTCATTTCAGTTTATCTGTACACTTTCATCTCACAATTTCTATCTCTTTCCAACCTTAGAATCACTTCGCCTTTTTTTTTAAAGTAGACCATTACGGTACAATATTGATCTCATTCCAATCTCGCTATCATCATCTACCTATGATATCTACTGATATCGAACACAAATGCAGTGTAACAATATCTGCCTGATCGGACCATCTACGTTTTACTCAGTTCCCATGTTTCCCATTTCATCGCATATACAAGTCACAACTCTCATTTCCTAATCATCTCGAACTTTTAACCTCACATAGGCCTACTTTACCCAATATGTTTCTCATATCCATAGTGGACCTCTCCATGCTATAGAAATTGTTTGTTTTCTTTCACCGTAATATTGCCACTTTTAATCAGAGGATTCATTTTGATATCATTTCTTTCCTTAATCAGTCTAGGCCAACATAGTCATTCTAACCACAGTACATTATAATTCTCATTATCGATGTTTTCTTTTTCCCTTTCCCAATTGCTCATACCCTTTCATGGGTTCACATTCTGATACATTCTCATTTTTCTCACACTTAATCACGTAACACATGTTCACACGTAGGATTTCTACTCGTGCGACTCAGACTGGGGATCAGTTGCTATGGTCTGCAACGACACGACTCAAATGCATGCAACCTATGTTCCAGACTGTGCCCAGATACATTACGTACTACTGGGCTCTGATACCACCTAAATGTAACACCCCACTCCCAAGTGACCCGAACTCGATATCGTTGGTGATATCCGAGTCCGTGCCCCGCGAGAGTAGCGTACTACATCAGTTGATTAAAATTCAGTATACATTTTTTTTGAAACCATTAATTCCACGTTAGCGCGGCAAAAACAGTAAGTAACTAAAACCCATGTTCATAATAAACCAGTTTCAGTTATTACAGTCATCCAAGAATAATTTACAATCAGTCAATGAGTAAAACATTAAAACCTCAATGGGCTCAGTAGAGATACAAAGCATTGTTATACAGTGAGTGCAAAATACAATTCGATAAGACACTAATGCAGACACGAACTGATCCCAACCCCTATTCTTCACTTGCCTACAGTAGACATACTCCCGCGTCGAACGGGGTACTCTTCAAGACGAAAAAATAGGTGCAAATTTTGGGTGAGTTTTGCGAACTCAGTGAGAAACCATCATCGATGGTTCACTAAATCATGCATTACGCAAATTGCGTATCATCACGACGATAATATTCAATTTGACAAGATACTTAAACAATTTACGATGAGTCTATAACAGTTTACGGACAAGAATAAATTTACAATAGCACGTAACGATTCACAATATCACATCACAATTTACGAAGAAATCATGGCACCACGATTCAAAGAATCGTCACACCATTTGGCAATTCAATCAGCCATGTATATAATGCATATGAGACTCTTTCCAGTTATTCAGTATTGTGCCCAAGTGCTCAGTCAGTGTTCAGTGGGGGACGCGTCAGGGGTTTCTCCCCTCGGGCTCGAGACCCGATCAGTACAGTGTTCGAGCTCGAGGCTCTTTTCAGTGATAATAGTAACTTGGGGCACATTTCCATTATCTGATCATGCATTTATGCATGCAATGCAGTGTTCAGTAATTCAGTGTATGGCTATGAAAGCCCAGTATTGTGATTTTCAAGAACATCTGATCACTCGACCCAATCTGAGAATCCAATCCAAGATCAGAGAAACATGTCATTTGATCACGTACATTTCAGACATTTCAGTAATCATACAATTTCACAGTCCAATACAGTAGAAGCATACCATCTGGTCATGTATTTTTCAGTAATCATTCAGTTTCCCATTTGGCAAGTAAATTCACGTTGAGCATTTAAACAGTCAGAAATTTGAGAAACCAACTAGGTTACTCACCTATTACTTCCGAGCTAATGCCGGGAAGTTTCCGCCCCGTCGGTCGAACGACGCTCCACTTGGGCCTCTATATGAATCAGAGAAAGAACGAGTCACTAAATATGCAATTTGTGCACATGTAGGTGAAATATGCATGTTCATGAATTCCCAACCCTAATCCCATTTTTTTCCTCAGAAAAATCCGTCTAAAAATTAGAAACCTATTGGCGCTGACGGTGCGCAATTCGGACCTCTATAGGTCTCCAATTAAACAAAACAGTGATTAAAGGCTCCGTTACCCGGGGCCACGTCAATTTCCCGTCTAAAAATCCCGAATCTCTCAGAAAATGAAATTCAATATTCTATGAATCCGATGCCTCAAGAATCAGGTCAATCGGACGTCGGACGGAAAAGTTATTCACGAAAGAAACCAAAACTCAACAATTTATATCTATATATCTATAACTCTTATTTCCCCCCTTTATTATCTGATTTCCAACCAAACTTCTAACACCCATAACTCTTTCTACACATTTCTGAAAAATGCAAACTATACCTTGTTGGAAAGATAATGAAACCCTCTACAAGTTTCATGAAGACCCCAACAAGCAATTTTACCCATAAGGGTGTTAAAAATCCCATCAAAGCTGCTGTCTACTCAAAACCCCTCAAAACAGTGCAGTAGAGTTCCTAACCAGTGCAGTATTTTGTAAATTCAATAACTTCTCATTTCCTTAGTCAAGAATTACAGAATAATTATTATCATCAAGATCACAATGTGATATACAACTTTCATGAACAGTCTAAATTCAAATTCAATAGCTAAGTAGGTTAAACAATTCGGTGAAGGCTACTGCCCTTGAAAGTACTCAAATTGGACAGTGATTTTTCAAACAGTATAACTCCTTATAAAAATGTCGAAAAATTACATACTTTATACCCATGAAAAGATAAAACATAGTACTACACTTCTCATGAAGGGCTCAGAATCAAATTCTATCATTAACCAATTTAAAACAGTCTTGCAAGTTACTGCCCTGTTCAGCAGTCCATGACCTAACTTCAGCCCAATCTTTGAAAAATCATAAGTCCCAATTCTGTTATCTAAAAATAGCATGCTATATACCATTTTCAATATAATCACTTCTTCTACAAGTTTTTAGAAGATCACTCAATCCAATTCAATTCACATAAATTGATAAAATTACTTCTAATCAGGATGTTCACAAAACCTATACTGATGGCTAGGTTTCACCAATTGCTCAAAATCAGTCAATATTTCACAATGCATATCTCCCAATATACAGATCTAAAAATTGCAAAATCAGTGGCAATGGAAAGCTAACAAGATAGGCTTCAACTTTCATTAAGACTATTTTCACCAATTCCTCATAAATCAACCAAGAAAAATTCATCAAAGTTTCAGATCATCAAGCTCGGTTACTGTTCATACTGCACCTATACATCACTTTCAAAGCAAGATTCAACACTCTTCTAATCAAACTTTGACAGTGCTCCCTTCACAACAATTGTAGACAAATGTCTAAATTTTAAGTCAAAACAAGCCTCACCTCATTTGCTCAACCACAAAAAGAGTTATGATCAAAACATTGAAATATGTACAAGTCACATTTTCCAGCTTTTATAACTAAACTACATCCTATCACTTCTATGCCATTTTTAAACCATTTCTCACTCATATCACTTCCCATTTCTACCATAACCAACTCATAACCTATTCTTGAACATAAATCCCTAAAATTCCAGCACACACATACAATCCATCAAAGAAGTAATATACCCATCTAGTCAAAGTTCAACTTCATGCACTTGTTGCATGCATTTAACTAACATAAAATTATAAGCTTACCTAATCAAGCCTTCAATGTTCCAATTCTTCACCTAATACACCAATCCTCTACTTTTCCACACCAACACAACATCACCATCAACTTGAGCTTAGGTTTGGCCCCTTTTGTTTTTTTTTTGTGGGCAAAGGAAGAGGAAGCAAGTAGAAGAAAGGAGAAAAGATGAGCATGAAATTTCAAAGTGGCAATTAAGGGGGAGAAGCTACGTGAATGAAGAGGAAGGAAGCATGAAGACAACTTCATTTAGCCTTTGGAAATAGCAAGTGTCGTGGAAGGTTGAAGAACCACCAATATAAAATCAATTTATGGGACACTTGTCCATTTAAAGAGAAAAGACAAAATAAGCATAAAACAAAATGATGGATAGGATTTAGAAATCCTACTACAATTTGACCAATTCTAGTCCAATGACCCTAATTTCAATTCCAAAATAATATACCCAATATGACAGTGCCATTGGGTAGCAATTTTCGCTACCGAAAATCGACCAGTTCGCCACTTGACGATTTTTTTCCGGTCCGGGAATTTTCTTCGGAAAAATCCAGAAAATTTTTTAAAAATCCCTTAAAATAGAAAATAATGTATAGCACACTCAGAATGATTTTTCAAACCCATTAACTACGTTAATCCTAATAAAATTGCATTAAGTCCAATTACCGGGAATTATCATGAATGCATATACAGTAATTCCATGTGCACAATTGATACTGTGTATCAATCCTATTATGCATGAACAGTACTAATTATTCCCTATCAATCCCATCCTATGATAATTTACTACTTTACCCTTCTAGTCGGGGGTGGGATGTTACAACACAGGTCAATACTTCTCAATTGATAAGTAAAGAAGACTTGAAAGTCAAGGTCTTTGAAGAAATTCAACCTGTTAGGAGTAGCAATTCAATCATAATAAGAGAAATCCCAAAAAGGTCAGTCAAGGTACAATTTCAACCTATATTGGTAAATAGTAGTACCATGCATCTGTTGAGTGAAGAAGAGAAAAGTGTGTATAAATGTTTGAAGGATGAAGGAACCAGACCATACCCTACACAGATGACAAAGCAGAGATACACTATTTTTTCAATCACAAGAAAAACTGTGATCAAGGTTATGCTTGATATTCAAACTCGACCTTTCATTGTTCGCAAGGAGGATAAAGGGAAGAAGAAGATGTATCCTGAAAAGATAAATGATCTGACAGATAAACAGATTGAAGCAGAAGTGAGATATATTGATGAAGTATGTCATGCAGTTTAACAAACTGGAACGTATGTTTCCCACTTCATTTCAAAAGCATCAGGAAGCAATAGTGGTCAGTAAACCATTGAAGATTCTTTTCAAGTAGGTGGAAGACTTTCTGAAGGGCTGTACAGATCTATTCAGGTTGGAGATCGAAGTTACTCAGTAGAGTTCTTTGTGCATCTCATTATGCACATTAGACCGCTATCAATTGTGTCTTCATTCGGTGATGTTTCACACCTATTGGGAAAACAAGTTCTACGTTTAACTGGCCCTGATGATCTTGATCTTCCAGAACCTAACCTATGTGTTCAACCTCCTACCATTACAATACTTGAACCAGATGTTACATCCTCAGATGCATAAACTATGACTGTTGGTATTGACGTCGTACAACAGAAGCCAGATGAAGATATTGAAGAGAAAGTTGATTATCTATGTGCTTCTATGGATGACTTGCATAAAGAAGTAGCGGATATTCGAGAAGATATCAAATCACTTCGCATTGAGATGAGAACAATGTTTTCTGAAGTTATGAAGCATCTGCGGTCATAATTCTTTTTGATCAATAACAAATAGGGGGAGAAGGACGAAGAAGAATTGACAAAGATAGGGGGAGAAGAAGAAAAGAAAAAAAGAACCTACAAAAGATAGATGGAGGATAAAAATCTATTTTTCTCTATGATTATTTGTTATCATCAAAAAGGGGGAGATTGTTAAGTCAAAATGACTTTACCATTAGTTTTGATGAAACACAAATAATGAGAGAAGCAAAAGTAAAATGAGACGGAAACAAAAGTAAAATGAGACGGAAGTAAAGCAAAGTGAGACGGAAGCAGAAATAAGACGGAAACAAAAGCAAAGTGAGACGGAAGCAAAATGAGATGGAAGCAAAAGTAAAATGAGATGGAAGCGAAAAATAGAAATGAGACGAAAGCAAAAGTAAAATGAGATGGAAGTGAAAAACGAAAATGAGACGGAAGCAAAAGTAAAATGAGAACGAAGCGAAAAGCGCAAATGAGACAGAAGCAAAAGCAAAGTAAGATGGAAGAATAATGAGACGAAGCGAAGCCAAAAACAAGACGAAGAAGCAAATCAGTTTAAGTTAGTTAGAAAACTCAACTGAATAATTGTTTCTTTAAAGATCAAGAATGAAGAAGAAAGAAGCAGTTATCAAGAAGCAGTTAAAGATGAAGACTATAAATATGAATCAAAGTCGAAGACTGAACGAGTTAACAAATTTGTGTTAAGTGATTTTTGTTACTGATATTCAAAAGAAAAATACTGTTCTGTGTGAAAACACGAGAGCTATACTTTCTGTAACAAGCTCGAAATATCTTTTGTAAGATAGAGGAATAGTTGAGAGCCTGAAGAGGCTAAGTGAGAAAAAGAATACTTGCTGTACGAGACCTGAAGAGGCTCGGTGAAAAGAATACTTGTACTATTGTGAAGTATAGTGAAATCTCAGAAGGGATTTTGAGGACTAGACGTAGCCCACGGTTTAGGATGAACCAATATAAAATTGTTGTTTCAACTCTCACTCTTATCTCTTAACTCTTGTTTCTATTACTGACATAAATATCTTTTAATATTGTTTGTCGATTGTTTTGAGAAAGTAATTTTTTTTAAAAGAGGGAATTAGATAAAAATCCAAATACACAATTCAACCCCCTCTTCTTGTGCACTTTGTAAATCATATATTAACGTGTTATTCACTTCAATCCTCTAAATCAAATTCGAGGTGATGATCAATAAGAAGTAATCATTAGATCTCATTTTATAGACTTATCTCACCCCATTTTTGTTTTTTTAAATTGAACATAAGTCTATAGAATAAGCTATCATATGTATGAAAGTTAACCAATAAGTTAGGAAGAAGAAGAAAAAAAGTACAATAGGTGAAAGAATTTAATGAGATACTATACACCTCATAAGAAAAGGACATCTAGGCTAAAATTTGAATAGAAAAGGATCAAGCTTATAATAAAAATAAATGCTTATTAGGAGGCAACCCAACATTTATTGGCTAGTCATATTCTATATTTGATTGTTTACAGTTGCTTCTTTATTTTGCTTTATGTTAATGTCATTTCTGGATCTTATATTATTAAATCTTGATTGATTGTTGTTTAGAGTTAATGTATTTTCAATTTTGTAGGTTTATAAGTCAATGTAATAAATATACATCTCTATGTCTCGACTCGTGTTAACCTATACTTAATTTAAGGATAGGGTTATGATACTCGAGAGAGAGAGAGTAATCTAAATTAGGAATTCTTACTGGTTTAAGAAACTAAAATTTTTTATTAAATTAAAGTAGGATTTAAACATATTAAAGTCTTAGGAGATAACTTGCCTAAATCTAACTTATTCGTATATTAATTTCTTCTTAATCATTACCTTTCTTTGGTCTTTTAAGTGGTTAATTTATTTTCCTTTTTAAACAATTGAAATTGGTAGTCTAAATATTTAAGTTTGTGAAGAGTCAATAATTAACTAGTAGTTTTCATAGGATCAACTTGTACTCACTAATGATAGATACAAGCATATTGTGCACTTGTGGTTAAAATAGCATTATCATTACTCCAAGTAATCAATCATTTAATGTTCTTCAACATATCCTCGTCAACTTTTGGCACTCGAGTAAAAGATGCTTAATTCTTATTATTTTCCTTCTCTTTAAAAGGATTTGTCCTTAAATCAACATCTTCCTTTCTAAAATCAAAAAGAGATAAATAAAAAATATTAAAGGTAGTATGGACATTATGCTCAGCTGGCCAATCGATCTTGCTAGTGTTGTTGTTCACTCTTTGCAAGAATTGAAATGGTCCATCTCCTGTTAACTATAACCTAGATTTTTCTTGGAAATATCATATTTCGTAAATGTTTCCAATCCTAATATTTAGGTTCAAATATCACTTCTTTTTGGCCCCTATTAGTTTACTTAATTTCTTAATGTTTAACCTTACCCTCACCTAAAGAAATAGGCATAATCTCTAAAGGAGGTAATGGGTTAAATCTATAAAGAATTTTAAATGGAGTGAAATTCATAATGCTATAAACAATCCTATTAAAAGTAAATTCAATAAAAGACGAAGATTTTCCCAAGTTTTAATATTCCTACCAATAATAATAAGCAACAAAGCCCTTAGTGTTTTATTAATTACCTTAGTTTGACCATTAGTCTATGGATGGCAAGATGTAGAAAATAATAACTTATTTTTCAACTTCCCCTATACTTTCTTCTAAAAATAGCTAAAAAATGTAACATTTTGATCCAACATAATGTTTTTAAGAACTCTGTGCAATCTAACATTCTCCTAAAAAATAATTTTGCACTGTATGATGCGTCATTAGTTTTATGACATGAAATGAAATGTGTAATTTTGTAAACTCCTATCCACCATTACAAAGACTAAATTGTTACTACTCCTAGACCTAGGTAACCCTAAAATAAAATCTATTGAAAGATCTACACATGGTTCACTAGGTATAAGTAAAAGCCTTTATGAGTTATGAGGTTGCACTCTAGATTTGGCCTGGATACAAGAAATACATCTCTCACATACCCTCTTTATATCTTTCCTCTAATATGGCCAAAAGAAATGATCACTCAAAATCTTTAGTCTTTTTAGCCTGAATTTTCCCATTAAACCTCTTTGTATGACTCTCTTATAAGCAACTCCTTAAAGAACTATATGGCAAGCGTAATTAGTTTTCTCTAAACAAATACCCTTCATGCCTATAAAACTTTCCAAAAGTAAAATTCTCACATGCCTTAAATGTTGGACCCCGCTGCCGGAGCCCAACATCGGACATGAGAGCGTGATGTGAAACATGTTAATTATACGTTGAAGGAAAAGACCCGCGAAAGATCAATGGGCCTGCTGGAAAACAAACTTGAAACCTGCTTTCATTTGATTTAAACAAACAAATTCATAATTCATGCTTAAATTCATAATTCATGCTCCAAAAGATGAGTTTTACTAAACTTGAAGAACATCTCAAAACAAATTACGACTTTGAGTTCAAGAGCCAAAAATACAAAATACTCTTGAACCAATCATACTTGAAATGTAACTAAAGCTTAAAAATAAACATGACAAAATGGAGTGCTGCCGTAACTCGTGACTCACTCGGTCTCTTGCTCGTCACCTGAATGGGGGAGATTAGAGGGGGTGAGCTATAAAGCTCGTGGGAACATATTTATAATATAGCAATAAGCAAAAGTATTCAAAAACGACTCATTGTCGTGGTACTTGTTGAAATCATAACAATTGAGCATGTATGAGTCATTGTCTTGGAAAATGCTTAGTTCTTGAATAATTCATGATTCATGACACATAACAACAAATCATAAACACATAACATAACATAATGGTTTGGGTTGTCCATGGTTCATGACGTACTACACATTCCATCGAAATGTTGATGTGTAGACATAGTTTTACGAGGAATCCTCGTGAAAACCCTCGTGCCACTAGCGAAAGCAAAGGGAGAAGCCTTTTCGTGAGTCAATGTGCACTTGACTATTCGTGAGGGACATACCGCAAACCCACACAAATATGCATGATTCATGTTCTTGTAAACTTGTTTTCCAAACTGGCACTTGCTTGTAAACTTGCTTGTCATATATTCAGAAACATGATTTCATGTACTTGTATTCGTGAAAGGAGAACACCACTTTGTGAAAACCTTGTTAATAATCATGAATGCAAATCACATAGCAGAATATAATCATTCATAATAACATGTAATGCAATCGTTAATGATGCAATTTAAATGCCTTAAATTTTTCTTGATTTGAGCAAAACAATGAGTAACTTATTTACTCTATTATAAACATGAACCCACCTTGGAATTCTTGCTTAAAACTTGCTTAAAACTTGCTTAGGAATGTCTTTCCTCTTGTTCCCCTTACTCCTCTTGCCTCACTTGATTTCCTTAACCAAACAACCAAATTCCAATCAATTTGGTGTAGAAATCGCAAAGTCGAACTTTAACAGTTCAAACTATAACTTATTATGAAACATAAATTCTATGCTCAACTTCCATCCAAAATTGGATATCCTTAGAGACTGAATCAGAACTTCATTTCTTCCCAAAACTTGTAGCCCTATGTCGTTAGTTTACAACGCAAAAAGAATCACCTCATTTAGACATCTACATCAAATGTTATGCCCAAAATACCAAAGTATGTTGTCACAGAAATTGGCCTTTCATGGTAAGAAAAAAGTTCGCCATGCCATGAGAAAGCTGGCGGCCTTGGTGAGGGCATGGGCGCGCCACGGCGAGCGAGCCCAGAAATCTCCCGTAACTTGATTTTCTCACTTTTTTTTCAACCCTAAACACCTCCCATCCTTCAATTACAACACATCTAAACCCTAAATCATGCCTTAAACTCCATTTCTAAGCTCATTCTAACCCAAAATCATAAACAAAACAACAACCCCTGAATTTCTACCAAAGTTCTACCATAAACCCTAAACCATCGATTCCTACTCATTCCAAGAAAAACTAGAGTTTAATCCATCTCAAACAAGGATAAAAGAGTTTAACTTACCTGAAGAATGCTTCTAATCTGTCGAAAATCCTCAAACCTAAGCTTTCCCCTCTTTCTCTTCTTCTTCCTCTCTTCCCACGATACTCTCCTCTTCTTTCTCTCTTCTTTCTATTTTCCTTTTCTTTTCTTTTCTTCTTTTAATTCCTTAAGCCTACAAGAAAGAGTAAAGACTATAATGCCCCTCTTAGTTAAGCCTTAACTGAGCCAACTTAAAAGCCTTGCCCATTATGCCCTTAAACATTTTTACTCTTTTTCATAAACACTTATTCCACACTAAACTCAAATTAATCTTAATTTCCCATTAACACTTCCACTAAAATCAAACTATGCCATAAATCATACAAATAACACAATTCATACTTAATAACATCAAGAAAAACAAATTTGGGGCCCAACATTTCTCCCCCTCTTAAAAAAGATTTCGTCCTCGAAATTTACCTGAATCATCGAAAAGACTTGGATACTTCTCTGTCATAGCGTCCAATGGCTCCCACGTGGCTTCTTCTACTGAATGGTTCCTCCAAAGAACTTTAACTAGCTGAACTATCTTATTCCTGAGGACCTTTCCCTTTGTGTCCAAGATCTCTACTGGGATTTCCTCATAACTCAAGTCGTCTCTTAACTGAACCTCTGAAACTTGAATGACATGAGAAGGATCTGATCTGTACCTCCTCAGCATGGAAACATAAAAGACATCATGAATCTGAGACAACTCTGGCGGCAACGCCAACCTGTAAGCTAGAGGTCCGATCCTCTCAAGAATCTCATAAGGACCTACATATCTTGGACTCAACTTGTCTTTCTTGCCAAACCTCATTACTCCCTTCCAAGGAGACGTCTTAAGAAACACCTTCTCACCGACTTCATACTCCATCTCTTTCCGATGAGCATCAGTGTAACTCTTCATCCTATCCTGGGCTGCCTTAAGCCGCTGCTTAACCAGATTGACTTTATCCACTGTCAACTGAATCAACTCTGGTCCTACCAATTTTCTCTCTCCTTCTTCATCCCAACATATCAGAGTTCTACACCTCCTTCCATATAAAGCCTCATATGGAGCCATCTGAATGCTCAAATGGTACGAATTATTATAAGCAAATTCGACTAATGGTAAATGCTCATCCCAAGCTCCCTTGAAATCCAACACACATGCCCTGAGCATTCCCTCAAGTGTCCGAATGGTCCTCTCAGATTGACCATCCGTCTGAGGGTGAAATATCGTACTAAAATGCAGTTTAGTACCTAAAGCTTCCTGCAAGCTTCCCCAGAATCTCTGTCAGATCCCGCTCCCGGAGCCCAACTTTCGTAGTCCTGAAACCTTATGCTTATAACCTTGCAGAATTCTTAACTGTAACTCCACCTTTGAGGCGAGTGCACACTACTTAAACATCACAAATACATATTGACTTGTTCATATCAAATATAGCTTGAAGCCTCACGCTCGTATAGAGGCAAGAATCACCTTGATCGGAGTTATATAACTCAAGATACACTCCATAAACCTAAAGGAGTTCATACCCGAAACCTGCTCTCTTAACTGAACTCTCACTTGCTTTAATGCAAACTTCCTCAATTTAACTCCAATTTATACTAATTTTTTTAGCAGGACTGGTACATGTCTTATAAATCCAATGGTTCAAACCTCACCTCAATTGAAGGCCGGATGAGGGAATTATGCCCAAAAGAGCAGACCATGCTCACTTCTAAAACCCAAATGAAACTCTTTTGGCGCGATTTTCATAACTTTTAATCTAGAGGTCGGATTGTGTTCATTATTTTATCATTTGAAATTAGACATCTAGATCTACAACTCTCATGAAGACTACAAAAAGAGATTCACCTTCTAACTATGCCCAAAGCGCTTGACTAACAACTCGACTTATGCTGGATGGTAACTCATAACTCGAGTTATAGCTGACAACTTGACTTGTCGAGACAAATAAGTCGACTTATCACTAACAAGTCGACTTATCGAGGCGTTCATTTGGACCCAAAGCCCCATTTAACACATTAAATTACCTCTAATTCATTTAAACCAACTAACACATTTAATACTTGCTATCTAACTCATTTAATCACATTTATTCATTACCTAACTCATTTAATGTCATATGCTAATTCATGCTAACTTTTTTAAATACTAAATTAATTCACCCCATTAATCTAATCATGCTTGATTTTTCATAAAAAAAATTTTCTGGGGGTAACATTTCTCCCCCCCTTAAGAAATTTCGTCCTCGAAATTCTTACCTTACCCCACTTGCTTCCTCTTGCACTCTTTGTGTCGCCATTTTACTCCATCATTCCTAAGCTTTCTTTCAAATGACCTTGGATAACGGATTTAAACAATCCCTTTTTAAATGCTACAACATCTTATCTATTTCTTCCATATTCTTCAAATTAGTCAAAATTTTATTTCTCACTTCAACAACCTATCAATCTTCTTAACATACCCTTACTCGAGCTTGGGCACACTTTGGCATGGTGGTATTCATAAACATGTACTCATATGAGTATAAACGTATAGCTCTGAGAGTATCACAAGGAAATTTGTCTTATGCTTAATGACTCACAACAGGGTAATGCCAAGTGACTGTATGCCAACACGCTTAATTCTCATGCCTATTTTTACCCAAGTTTCATGCCCTTGACATCGATCCTCCTAATTCATTCATCTTTCTCATTTCACTAAATTCTTATTATTCGTCCATTTCACTTGTTTAAGACATCTCTAATTCTAGCCTTCAATGACTTGCAAGCCCTACTCAACCATAAGACAAAAACAATGACTCATTCTATTATCTAAGTTCTCATACAGTGTTCACCTAAACTCCCTAGGACGGTGACTTTTGTGCTAGGGGTCAAAAAGACTATACTTGGATCTCATGTTCCTAAGAACTTCAAACGATATGTTTTAAACATATTCTTGCTAATTACGACTATCAATTCAAAACTTCACTTGCTTACTTTGACATTTTTAGTCACTAAAAAGGTCTTTCAATGTATCCCTACTAGGATACGAAACTTATGCCACAAATTTTTTTTTTTTACTTTGCTTGCAATCTCGTCATCTTTATTGATTTCACACACTCCTTATTTCATTCACGATGTATCATTCTTCTCATTCAACTCAAATTCAGATCCGCTTTCAATCTCTTAATAAGGTTCAAAATCTCATAATCCTCAATTTGGGCTATACTTGGCCCCACATGTTAAGCTTTCTTTCACTATAGTTTTGGTGATCATAAAATCAAAGTTACACTTAACATATCTGAATATAACACTTAGCCTTACTTGGAAAATCCCACTTGTACAATTATAGTCTTTTTGTAATTATGTCAATCTCCTGGGTCTTATATTTAATTCTCCCAATTCAGTGATTGTCTCATACTTGTTCGATCCAGACTTGCATATGTATATCTAAGATGTCTCTGCATATATCGCCTCCAAAACTTTCAAAACAATCATATCAATTCGTAAGACTTCAGTTGTCTCCATACATATGAAATCACTTTGCTACATCGCATTGGATTTTAGCCAAATGTCTTACACAACATCAGTGCATTTCATAAAATCTTCAAATCTATATGTAATATATGATATAGTCCACATCAAGATAATTCTTTCAAAATTCTCTTTACTTACATTACTAATACGCTTTACACATTTTTCTTCATGTATTCAAACGATTTTTCTCCATTCCTTGAATATCCTTAATACATCATCAAATCTCTCTTGATTAGCCCTCGTGATTTCCTTAAACAACCGCTTCCTCAATGAGGTACATTGTCTCACTTTCTTTTCCATTTCCCTATTAACTTCCTTCCGCAAATGATTTCTCTATTTCTTGCATTTCATCAATCCTCACTTAGACTCACTATCATGTTTGCTCATCCATACCAATTTCTCCACCCATTGCAATCTATTTGCAAATTTAACTTTGGTGATTTTAATACATTCCTCAAGTCGATTAGTTCCTCCCAAACATATTTTCACATAACACGTGCTTATATATTCCTCATACTAGTAATCCATGTCTTCTTAAATTCAGAAATCCACTTATGTGATCCTTTACATCAACCTCGATACATACTTTCAATCATTATATTTCCTTCCCAATCAGTTCTTTCATCGACCACTCTTAATATAAGCCTATCTAATGCTTATTCTAACTTAATAAAATTCGATGAAAGGGGTTTTTTGCTACCATTTTCTATGCTATTTATGCAATCTTGATCAAAACCTATTATCCTCCTTATCAACTATTCTTAATACCTTTGGAAGACCCGCTTTATCATCCTCATAAGGTCATAAGGTTCAAGTCACTCAAAACTCAATGGAGTAAAAGAACATACTTGTCGTCAGATATGCTCGGGGGCATCATCAAATTCAACCCATTTTGTTCACTTGCTTATCTCCACCAATTCCTAACTTGTCTCTTACATGATTGATATTTTGATCTTCATTAATCCTAGAAAATATTCTTCTCTTGATCCTTTGACTTTATTTCTCATTGCAGATCGTCAACAATTTTCCATCAATCTTCGCTGATCATTGTGAACACTTTCATGTGTCACCTGCATTTCCTTAGGCTCTAAACTACGGGAACTATGACTAACAAATATTTAATGAGTCATAGGGTTTTATATATCTATCCTATACTCACTTGTGTATGATGATAGATCATCATATAACTACTCACAATAGCTATCAATTTAACCGTCCCGGACTTGTATTTAACATTACTATCATTCATCACATCTTCCCATTTCTTCCCATTACATTTTTACATATATTGATATTAACCATTTGTTCGAACTTATAGATGAAAAATCATCACACAATTCACATATCAAACATGTAGCAACTTCTCAATGCATTCAAGGCACAATTTATGCAACAATCATGATGCAATTTAAATTATTCATAAAGAATCGCCCGTAATAATTGAAAAGATTTCTTAGATCATTCAAAACCATGAACTTGACAATTCATAAATCATTTGGAAAACAATAACTTATAAACATGCTTATTTTCTTAATTTTCTTGAAAATACATTAAGGGCTCATTACTTAAATTATAAACATGAAAACCCACTTAGGTTTCGGTTTCATCTTCGGAAGACCATATGCATCTCTGTTTTCAAAACACTTTACTTGTTCACTTCAAGCTCAACATTTCCACTCACATCCTCGATTTCCCCAAACAAGCCATGATCATACATTTTCATCGAAATCACATTCGAAGGTATACCATCATAATGCCACACACTGCATCCCCCACTAGAAATACATTGAATCATTACATATCATCTTTGACCATGTACTATTTCTCATTTCCATGTATCCATAGCTTTTCATTTCCTAATATCATGAAACAATATCACCTTGCGCACTAATTCAATCGGCCTAAACCCTTAACAGTTACTTATGTGTGTAAATTATACACTCACGCCCATGCAAGATCTCAATTCCGGCGCTCTGATACCACAGATGTTAGACCCCGCTCCCGGAGCCCAACTTTCGTAGTCCTGAAACCTTATGCTTATAACCTTGCAGAATTCTTAACTGTAACTCCACCTTCGAGGCGAGTGCACACTACTTAAACATCACAAATACATATTGACTTGTTCATATCAAATATAGCTTGAAGCCTCACGCTCGTATAGAGGCAAGAATCACCTTGATCGGAGTTATATAACTCAAGATACACTCCATAAACCTAAAGGAGTTCATACTCGAAACCTGCTCTCTTAACTGACCTCTCACTTGCTTTAATGTAAACTTCCTCAATTTAACTCTAATTTATACTAATTTTTTTAGCAAGAATTTTACATTTCTTATAAATCCAATGGTTCAAACCTCACCTCAATTGAAGGCCGGATGAGGGAATTATGCCCAAAAGAGCAGACCATGCTCACTTCTAAAACCCAAATGAAACTCTTTTAGCGCGATTTTCATAACTTTTAATATAGAGGTCGGATTGTGTTCGTTCTTTTATCATTTGAAATTAGACATCTAGATCTACAACTCTCATGAATACTAGAAAAAGAGATTCGCCCTCTAACTATGCCCAAAGCGCTTGACTAACAACTCGACTTATGCTGGATGGTAACTCATAACTCGAGTTATAGCTGACAACTCGACTTGTCGAGACAAATAAGTCGACTTATCACTAACAAGTCGACTTATCGAGACAAATAACTCGAGTTATGCTTCACAAGTCGACTTATGGGACCAATAACTCGACTTATGTGAACCAATAACTCGAGTTCTGTCTATTCTGACTCGATTCTAACCCTCTACACTCTCTCTTGACTTATCCCAAACACCATGAACACTCCAATCCTTTCTAGACCTACCCATTTCTATGCCAAACTCATTCATTCAATAATTTGACACCTCCACTCATGTCAAACACCTAGTTTGACTTACAAAAAGACTCAAGTTCAACTTCAATGATCCTATACATTTACTCATGCAAAGCTCATTAACCATCATTCAAAACATTCTTACTTCTACATAAGATTCATCAATCACAACTCTATACACATCTCTACTTGAACTAAACATGTATTTCTACCCACATGGAGTTTAAAGCCATTTGACACAACTTTGGAAGCCACACTTGACATGATATTAATCTGTCTTGAGAAAATCATGATAAAACGTCATTCAGGCATTTCATTCACATCAAAACAATTGTTTTACAATGCTTTAGTAGGCATTTCAAGCCTATTACATTTTAATCAAAATACATCTTGCCAAAATACATCTGTTTTCTCAAAATGCAACCTAAAGCATTGATCACTAGAAAGATCATTTCAAAATACAAGACCAAAAGAAAATCTTGGAGTAAATGCCTTTAAGCTTGCTCCTCGGGATCCTGCTCATTTCCTGGAGAATTTGAGGGGGGTGAGCTTTCGCTCCGTGGGTAACACATTTATATTTATATAACAAGCATGTCCATTTAATTATTCATACTTTTAGCAATCTTTCAATGAAGTCATGATAGATACATCATGCAATTTTCATCAATACATAAACATAATTTCTCACAATTCAATCATTCATAATTCTTGCACTTTCATGTTATCACATATGAAACACATCAAATGGCTCGGTAAGTCCATATTCTTGGCAACCATATAGTCTCATTTAATGAGGTTATATGGGCAAATCTTGAGGAGTCCAAAATAATGGATCATCCTATGCCATAATCGGGCAGCCGGGTGAAGGCTTTCATGATCGACGTGCACGTGACGGTTCTTGGGACTATACCTTACCCACATAACACAACAATCATGCATCATACAAGAAAATTGGACTGTTCAATGGCTCAATGGTGAGAGGCGTTCACATAAAGTGGAATAAAACCTTGAGGTCATGGGTTCGAGCCGTGGCTCACCCATGACCAAAGAGGACAATACTGATTAAGGTTGGATGCGCGGTATAACTCAGAACACTCGCCGCAAAGATAACTCGCAAACACCTACGGTGGGGGTGGGGTCCAACAATCTCGAAGTGAACCGAGGATCCCTGTCAGAAACTATAGAATCTGGAATCCCATGCAATCTTACTACCTCATCAATGTACTTCTTGGCTAGCATATGCAACGAATCAGTCCGCTTGATTGCCAGAAAATGGGCCTCAACCGATCCACAATAACCCATATGGCATCATACTTCCTACTAGTCTTAGGCAAACCCATAAGAAAATCCATGGTTACTCTTTGCCACTTCCACTTAGGAATGGACAATGGCCTTAACTTGCCTGAAGGCACCTGGTGTTCAGCCTTGACTTGCTGACACACAAGACACTTACTGACATACTCTGCTACATCCCTCTTCATGCCCTTCCACCAGAAATGCTCTCTCAAATCTCTGTACATCCTGGTGCTACCTGGGTGCATGGCATAAGGCGCATTGTGTGCCACATCCAAAATCTCACCCTTAACCTCCTTGTTATCTGGAATACAAAGTCTGTCCCCTACTGTCATGAGTCCATCATCCTTCACTACTACCTCAGAAATCTTACCATTCTGAATTTCCTCCCGAAGCTTGCTTAAACCTGCATCCTGTGCCTGCAACTCCCTAACCTTCTCCCGGAGTATAGGCCTTACTCTGAAATTAGCTAGAAGGCAATTTGGTTCCTCCTGCTTCAAGCTTATCTTAAGCTTGGCCATCTCTTCCAATAAAGGAAGATAAACTGCCTGAACGTGAGCAATAGAAGACTTCCTGCTCAAAGCATCAGCCACTACATTCGCTTTGCCTGGATGGTACTCAATCAACAAATCATAGTCTTTGAGTAACTCAATCCACCTTCTCTGCCTCAAATTCAATTCCTTCTGGCTCAGTAAGTACTTGAGGCTCTTATGATCGGTAAAGATCCTTGTCTGAACCCCATAAAGATAATGCCTCCAAATCTTCAAGGTAAAGATCACTGCTGCCAACTCCAAATCATGAGTTGGATAATTCAACTCATACTGCTTCAGTTGCCTTGAAGCATAAGCCATCACCCTGTCTCTTTGCATCAATACACAACCGAGACCCTTCCTCAAAGCGTCACTATACACCGTATAGCCCTCATCACCATAAGGCAAAATCAGCACTAGAGCACTAGTCAACCTGTGCTTGAGCTCCTCAAAGCTCTTCTGGCATTCATCGGTCCAGATAAACTTCTGATTCTTCCTCAATAGCTTGGTCATCGGAGCAGCTATCATGGAGAATCCTTCCACAAACCTCCTGTAGTAACCTGCCAGACCCAGAAAGCTCCTCACCTCTGTCACTATCTTGGGTGCATGCCAATTCACTACTGTTTCAACATTCCTCGGATCAACATGAAAACCATCTTGCGAAATCACATGTCCAAGGAAGTCACCTCATGAAGCCAAAACTCACACTTGCTGAACTTGGCATAAAGCTCTCTCTCCCTAAGAGTTTGCAATACAATCCTGAGATGCTCTTCATGTTTTTCTTCACTCTTGGAATACACCAGAATGTCATCTATAAACACTATGATAAACTGATCCAGAAACTCCTTGAAGACCCTATTCATGAGATCCATGAAAGCAGCTGGAGCATTGGTCAAGCCGAAAGGCATAACCAAAAACTCATAATGTCCATACCGAGTCCCGAATGTCGTCTTGCTTACATCGACTCCTTGATTTCGAAATGATGATAGCCCGATTCGAGATCAATCTTGAAAAGACCCATGTTCCCTGCAGCTGATCAAACAGATCATCTATCCATGGCAACGGATACTTGTTCTTAACTGTCACCTTGTTGAGTTTCCGATAGTCAATGCACATCCGCCATGATCCATCCTTCTTCTTAACAAACAGAACTGGTGCTCCCCAAGGAGACAAACTCGGCCTGACATACCCCTTCTCTAACAGTTCCTCCAACTGCTCCTTAAGCTCCTCAACTCATTGGAGCCATCCTATACTACAGTATTGAATAGCGCGTTCCGGAATCAAGTCAATGGCAAACTCGATTTCCCTCACCGACGGCAAACCTGGCAATTCATCTAGGAACGCATCTGGAAACTCCCTCACAATCGGGAAATCCTCTAACTTCCCTTCATTCACGCCGACATCCACAACATGCGCCAAGAAAGCTTCACATCCTTGGCTCATCATCCTTTCAGCTAACATAGCTGAAATCAGTCTTGGCGAGGGTGTCTTCCTATCCCCTCTGAAGATCACCTTCTCACCATTGCCCAGATCAAACTCTACCTCTTTCTGACCACAATCCAGCTTGGCCAGATACTTCTCCATAGTATCCATCCCTAGAATAACATCTAATCCTCTAAGGTCTAGCGGTAGTAAGTCCACTACCAATCTAGCACCATCAATGAAGAGCTCACACTGCTCATACACCTGACTGATCACCATATTCCTCCCTAGAGGAGTACTAACAATCAAAGGCCTATCCAAAGGCACAGAACTCACACCATGCAATGTTATGCTCACAGAAACAAAAGAATGCGTGGAACCGTAATCAATCAAAACAAATCTTCTTGAATCAAATAATCGAGCCATACCCGTGATAACCTCAAAGTGGTGCAGCTTCCTCCCCGGTCATGGCAAACACTCTTGCGCAAGACTGACCCTTGGCCTTCCTGGAGGAATAGCCTTCCTTGCAGTCCCAGAGCTGCCTACCTCAGTAACTGGCCTGGTTCCCACTGTCTCTGCATGCCTTGGAGCTTGAAACTGCAACCCTTCTTGTCTCGGTGCCTGTGGACAATGCTTGGCTATATGTCCCTTCTCTCCTCATCTAAAACAAACTCCAAGTGACCTGAGACACTCTCTCTGGTGATGTTTCCTACACTGGTCACATAAGGGGTGGGTGAACCAACTCCTTCCAGCACTACCGGTGCCTCCCACATTAGAGGCTTGCCTCGACATCGCCTCACTGCTTGTTCCTGGTAGCCCCACTGCTACCCACTTCACTCTGACTGTGAGAGCTCCTCGTGCTCCTCTCAGGCAATGGAGCACTAGTACCCTTCCTGAAAGTCTACTCCCTGTTCTTCCTCTTCTTGTTCGCTTCATTTCTGATATTCTTCAGCTTCTCAGCCTGGAGAGCAGCATCCACCAACTGCTGGTAGTCACAGAAATTATGAATCAGGACCTTCTCCCTGATCCCCAAGTGAAGACCTCCTTCAAACATACGGCACTTGTCTTCCTCTGTTGCCACAATGTTGGCTGCATATCGAGAAAGATGTGTGAACTTCAGCTCATACTCGCTCACACTCATGTCCCTCTGTATGAGATTCAGAAATTCCCTGGCCTTATCCTGCACATACACTCTGGAGAGATACTTATTTCGGAACACTTCTACAAAATTCCTCCATGTCAGCACCGAAGGAACAACCTGACTATGAGGCACTGACTCCCATCAATGCAGTGCATCTCCCTGCAACAAACTGACTGCATAGTCTAACTTGTCCTCATCTGAGCATCTCATCTGAACTAGAACCCTCTCGGTCCTCTTCAACCACGCTTCAGCCTCTTCTGGATTTGTAGTCCCATTGAAATCCACAGCCCCAAACTTCCGGAGCTTGTCATACTACCCACTCCTGTCTACTGGAGCTTGCATCGGCATCTGAGATCTCTGACCCATCGCATACGTGAAAGCCTGAGAAAAGGCTTGAAAGAAACTCGGATCCATGGGAGTTCCCTGAGGAATAGGAGGAGGCGGTGGAGGCACTTCTTGTTGCAAACTAGGTGCCTCAAATCGAATGTAATGTGTCCCAAAGATCCGAGGAATATGGGATTCATCCGTACTCCCCTGACGAGAATGAGATCGAGTCATAGCTCCCTAAGTTCTCCTTCGAGGTGGCATGTTCACTCCTTGAATAGAAAACCATTGAAAACTTCAGTTCAAGCAAGACAAGTGTCAAAATATGCAAAAACAGTAACTATCGTGTAAAACAATGCTCGTGTAAAACAATGCAAGTTATTTCTTGAAAGCAATGTCATGCAGCCCTAAATCAAAAACCTAGGTGCTCTGATAACACAACATGTTGGACCCCGCTGTCGGAGCCCAACATCGGACATGAGAGCGTGATGTGAAACATGTTAATTATACGTTGAAGGAAAAGACCTGCGGAAGATTAATGGGCCTGCTGGAAAACAAACTTGAAACCTGCTTTCATTTGATTTAAACAAACAAATTCATAATTCATGCTCAAATTCATAATTCATGCTCCAAAAGATGAGTTTTACTAAACTTGAAGAACATCTCAAAACAAATTACAACTTTGAGTTCAAGAGCCAAAAATACAAAATACTCTTGAACCAATCATACTTGAAATGTAACTAAAGCTTAAAAATAAACATGACAAAATGGAGTGCTGCCGTAACTCGTGACTCACTCGGTCTCTTGCTCGTCACCTGAATGGGGGAGATTAGAGGGAGTGAGCTATAAAGCTCGTGGAAACATATTTATAATATAGCAATAAGCAAAAGTATTCAAAAATGACTCATTGCCGTGGTACTTGTTGAAATCATAACAATTGAGCATGTATGAGTCATTGTCTTGGAAAATGCTTGGTTCTTGAACAATTCATGATGCATGACACATAACAACAAATCATAAACACATAACATAAGATAATGGTTTGGGTTGTCCCTGGTTCATGACGTACTACACATTCCATCGAAATGTTGATGTGTAGACGTAGTTTCGTGAGGGAATCCTTGTGAGAAACCCTGTGCTACTCAGAGGGCAAAGGAGAAGCCTTTTCGTGAGTCAATGTGCACTTGACTATTCGTGAGGGACATACCGCAAACCCACACAAATATGCATGATTCATGTTCTTGTAAACTTGTTTGCCAAACTGGCACTTGCTTGTAAACTTGCTTGTCATATATTCGTAAAACATGATTTCATGTACTTGTATTCGTGAAAGGAGAACACCCCTTTGTGAAAACCTTGTTAATAATCATGAATGCAAATCACATAGCAGAATATAATCATTCATAATAACATGTAATGCAATCTTTAATGATGCAATTTAAATGCCTTAAAACTTTCTTGATTTGAACAAAACAATGAGTAACTTATTTACTCTATTATAAACATGAACCCACCTTGGAATTCTTGATTAAAACTTGCTTAGGAATGTCTTTCCTCTTATTCCCCTTACTCCTCTTGCCTCACTTGATTTCCTTAACCAAACAACCAAATTCCAATCAATTTGGTGTAGAAATCGCAAAGTCATACTTTAACAGTTCAAACTATAACTTATTATGAAACATAAATTCTATACTCAACTTCCATCCAAAATTGGATATCCTTAGAGACTGAATCAGAACTTCATTTATTCACAAAACTTTTATCCCTATGTCTGTAGTTTACAAAACAAAAAGAATCACCTCATTTGGACATCTACATCAAATATTATGCCCAAAATACCAAAGTATGTCGCCACAGGAAATTGGCCGCTCGCCGCGGCGAGAAAACTGGGCGCGCCGCGGTGAGGGCATGGGCGCGCAGCGGCGAGTGAGCCTAGAAATCTCCCGTAACTTGATTTTCTCACTTTTTTTTCAACCCTAAACCTCCCATCCTTCAATTACAAAACATCTAAACCCTAAATCATGCCTTAAACTCCATTTCTAAGCTCATTCTAACCCAAAATCATAAACAAAACAACAACCCCTGAATTTCTACCAAAGTTCTACCATAAACCCTAAACCATCGATTCCTACTCATTCCAAGCACAACTAGAGTTTAATCCATCTCAAACAAGGATAAAAGAGTTTAACTTACCTGAAGAATGCTTCTAATCTGTCGAAAATCCTCAAACCTAAGCTTTCCCTCTTTCTTCTTCTTCTTCTCTTCCCACGATACTCTCCTCTTCTTCTCTCTTCTTTCTATTTTCCTTTCTTTTCTTTTCTTCTTTAATTCCTTGCCTACAAGAAAGAGCAAAGACTATAATGCCCCTCTTAGTTAAGCCTTAACTTAGCCAACTTAAAAGCCTTCCCCATTATGCCCTTAAACACTTTTACTCTTTTTCATAAACACTTATTCCACACTAAACTCAAATTAATCTTAATTTCCCATTAACACTTCCACTAAAATCAAACTATGCCATAAATGATACAAATAACATAATTCATACTTAATAACATCAAGAAAAACAAATTTGGGGCCCAACATTAAACATGTTATCAAAATCAAGATCATCAAAATATATGTCTCTTATACGCTCAAAACTCCACAATTTAGTAAACACAATACTCAATAAAATATGTATCCTAGATAACGTATTAACCATGATATTTTCGTTACCTTGCTTTTGTGTTACCAAAAAAGAAAAAGTTTCGATGAACTTCACCTATTTAGTATGTCTCTTGCTTAACTTACTTTGACCTTGGATATACTTTAGTGAATCATGGTCCGTATGTATCACAAACTCTTTAAGCCATAATTAGTATTACTAAGTCTCTAAGGCTCTTACTAATGCATACATGTAATAGCCCAAACTATCCTCCCACAGATATTGTCTGCTTTGGTTACCCCTCGGGCCAAACCCCTCATGGTTTTGCTCTTCCCATCTTTGGAAAATGCATCTTGTAGGGGAGAGGTATCCATACCCTTATAAGGCGTACTTCGTTCCCCTCTCCAAACGATGTGGGGTCTCACACTCTCCAGCCCCCTTAGGGCCCAACCTTGCTGGCATAACGGTTTAGGAACCATCTTTGATACCACCATTATAGCCCAGATCGCGTCTTCCCGAGTTCGGGAAGAGCAAAACCATGAGGGGCTTAGACTCCAAAGCGGACAATATCTATAGGCCGACACTCTAAGCTATTATAGTGGTACCAAAGTAGGTTTTTATGTTTCCAAAAGTGTCATTTCCATTTTCAAAAAGTTCATGAGCCTTAGGAATCAAGTCTGGGTGTTGAAAGTCTTTGGTTGAGAAGTTGAGTCTCGAATAGTTAAGTTAACACCCTTAACAATCGGATAATTTTGACCTCGATCAGAGTACTTGTTAACATTCCTTAGGATGTTTGGGATATTGGATAAGCTAGGCTTAGTTCGATCTATTTTATTAAACAATGTATTTTTCTTTGATTCTATAGAGATAGCATTCCCCCATCTATTTGATCAGTCAAGTAAAAATTTCGAGGATGAAATTTTTTCTAAGGGGGAGAGCTGTAATATCTCACTTCCTAAAATTGTTAAGAGATTTTAGATTGAGTCAGATGAGTTATTTTAGAAAACATTGCAAGATAGTGTATACACTCATTTGATATGTTCCAGGGTAGGAAAGGTTTTTACTGATCATGATGTAATTGTGGGTTGATTTTGTCCTGAATTGTGTTTTGATGGATTTTAATTAGTGAATTAGTAATAAGTGACAAATAGCTTAGTTAAATGGATGACAAGTGGCTTGAGTATAATTGTGACAAATGGCCCTTTAAGTTTGCGACAAATGGCACTTCAGAATTGTGACATGCGTAGCTTTACAAATGGTGAAATGTGTAGCCTTAAAATGAGTGACACGTGAAGCCTTAAAATGAGTGACACGTGAAGCCTTAAAATGAGTGACATGTGGAGCCTAAATCAAGTGACATATGGACCAATGAAATGGTGACACATGGATTAGTTTGACCTTCTTAAATTTTCTAGAGAAAATAGATTAAAAGGCAATAGAAGTAAGAGTGAAGGTCTTCCATAAGGTTAGAAGAGAGAGAAAAATGAAAATGAGAGGAGAAGGAAAGAAGTTATCAAGGTAAGTTGAAATTCTAGTTTCAATTTCATCTTTCTATTTCGATCTATTTTTCATATCCTTAGAGCACGAATTTGAAGAAACTCAAAGAATGAAAGTTGAAGATATATTTAATTTGACCTCTATGAAAGTGGATTGAAAAAAAAATGACTAGAGAACGAGTTATACTTGTTTCCCTAATACTGCCTGTGATAGGACCCTGTGCAGGAACCTTCTATTATTTTCTAATTTTTGAGGACTTTAGAGTCCAAATCAGTGAAAGTATAAAACATTAAAAAAATAGTTATTGATGTCTTATTAATGTCTCTGTGAAACGGTTTTGTTAGAATATGTATTGATAATGATTTATTGAGGGTTGAATATTGGTTGCAATTCTGTTTCTTACTAGAAACAGGACATAATTGGATGGAGATTATATTTTAAAGGGAGATGTTGTTTCTGTAAATTTTCGATATATTAAGACTAATGGAAGTCTACTTTTAGGGGGTATAAGAATCATGGTAGTTGGATTTTTTTTAGAGAGAGTTATAATTAAAAGAAGACAGCTTGTTCATAAAAGAACATTAGAAAGAAAAGGATGTAAATATTGCACATAAGGTTAGGTTAGGATAGCTTGATGGTTGAGGAGATGAAAGAGGAAATTGAGGATACTATAAGATGTCAGTACCCCTATTTATTTCTTTTCTCGACATAGGAGTTTCGAGGACGAAACTCTTTTAAGGAGTGAAGGACTTGTAACGCCCGACTTTCTGAGCCCTTTGGTGATTGTTTTGTATTTGGAGATATTACTGTATATTGATATACACATGGATGTATATGAGCTCAAAGATGAATTTGAATCCTTTTAGTATATACGCCAATGATTTATAATGTTATATACCCTTATATGAGCTTAGAGTTCATCGGTATGTGAAATCTTGGAGATTTCTGATATATAAGCTTTTAAGTGTGTAAAATCGAGTCCATTAGATGGATATGATTATGGAGACTAAGTTAAATGTGTTCTAATGCCCTAAAGGTGATTAGACATGATTTATAGACTTATTAGACATTTAGAAAGCTTAATTGGAAAAGTTGATAGATATAAGGGCTTATTTGCAAAATTGTTAAAAATTAAAGGACTTAAACGTAATTTCTCAATTCTTGGAGGACCAATTTGTAATTTTATAAAGTTAAAGGGCTTAATTATAATTCTCCAAAATCTAAGGACCAAAATAAAAGTAAAAGTTTTGGAGATTCTTAAACTTTGGACTTAATTGTAAATTTAGGAAAGTTTAGAGGGTAAAATGGTAATTTCATACAAGCTAAGTGTAGTACACCCCTCCAGCAAGACCCGAACCCGATATCGTGGGTGATATCCGAGCCCGTGTCTCACGAGAGTGGTATGCTAGAGCAGTCAATGCTATTCAAAAATTCGGTAATGCATTTTTCATTTTTTTTTGAAAACAATAGAGTACACAGATATCAGTAAATAATTTGAGCCCATATTTAATTTAAAAACGGTTCCAATCAAAACACAAATTCATTCATATGAAAAACAGTCAACAGTCCTTAATCAATTACATGCACAAAAATCCGTAATCCAATTGGACCAAAGACTATTCCTGAACACTTTTAAAAATCACATTACAATTATAACAATATCCAATTGGGGGCCCTAAAACAAGACAGTACTATTTTACGGAATTTGCAGAGTTACAAATTTACAGTAATACCGAATGACTCTAATACAGATGTGAAACTGATCCCGACTTCAAACTCTAACTCTCATGCAGTAATCATACTCCCGTTTGTCTAACGGGGTACTCTTTAATTCCTGAAAAATATTTGCAATGTTGGGTGAGTTTGCAAACTCAATGAGAAACCATCATCGATGGTTCACTCAATTCATGCATAAACAATCGATTTACCATAAAATCCATACGATCACATTTCTCAAATGTAAGGCGTTTCGCCTTTCACACAATTCACATTCAATCACACCAAATATGTAAGGCACATGTGACACTGTCCAATTTATTACGGTGTTGTGACCGAGCGCCTATCAGTGATCAGTAATCAGACGCGTCTAGGGAGTAGGAGAGCCTTCAGGGTATGCACTAACTCCCCTCGAGCTCGAGGCTCGGTTCAGTAACAGTATTTTGGTGGGCTTAAAGCCCTAATACAGTGAGTCTGTGGCTCTTACGTTGGCTGCTCCGGTCACAACTATCATCATCTGATCATGCTCTTATGCATGAATGCATATGCTCCAATTTCCGTTTACAGATTTATGTTTTAGTACCATTTCCCATTCCTTCGGACCTTCGGTCCGGTATTTCAGTCAGAGACATTTACAATTTATTTCATTGATGCATTCATGATCATTTATACACAATAACACTTCAATATCAAGTTCCCAATATTTCAGACACCCCTGGTCCGAAATCAATCAAAATCAAACACACATATCCATCCATTATCTCCACATGGCATCAATGCATAATATTAAACACACATAGATTGAGGAACTAACTAGGTTACTCACTTGTACTTCCGAGCTACAGCCTGGAAGTCCCAGCAATGTCCGTAGAATATCGATCCATCAGAGCCTCTATAATAATCAAATAATTTCCATTACGAAATGCACAGTCAAAATAATTTGATGATGCACATGCCTTAAATAAAGGATGTACTATGCCTATTCATGACTTTCCCGGTGCTATTTCCCATTTTCCACTTTCTTTTATCAAATTCTAACTTTCCACTCAATTGCGCAATAATAACTCAATTCCAATTCAATAACATATTACTGAACTCCACCAATTCCATCTCTAATATTCAGTCAATTTATCACATCATACTCGCTAGAGTATTACCTCAAAATCAATATCACTATTCTCTATATCAAATTCATCCTTTATGCTCATTTCTTAAAATTCCCAGTAGCATTGGATTTATTTTCAAGGTCTCACATTATACCCCAATTATCAAGAACAATCCTAAGGTTGCAATATAATCACATTTTTAATTTTCTTTCTATAATTGCAATCCCATTCATTTGATTTCAAACTTTCTTTCTTTATATCAATTGTAGACCTCTTTCCCTAAATCATAACGAATTAAACATCACTTCATTTGGAGGTCTACACCATTAGTTATGACCCATAAACTAAACTAACTCAATTCTGAAAAGTCAGCCTCGCCGCGACGTCTGCTCGTTGCGACGTGCAATCATTCACTTGTTGCGACGTCCCGCTCGTCTCGGCATATGCTCGTCGTGACGTCCAACAATTCCTTCGTCGCGATGTGCGGCCCTGGTTCATCTTCTGCGATCGATTTTTCGCCACTTCTCACTCTAAAACCAATGTTAATTCACTCTCAACTACCCCCATCACCATATAAATGCCATAAATACATCAAACAACAATAAATAACAACATTAAACCATTAAACTTACCGATCAAGCCCTAAATCTTCCAATCTCCGAAAATCACTTCCAAGCTCTAACACCCACGATTTTCTCCCAAAGCCACACAGAACATCTTCTTCTTTAGGGTTTAAGCTTGGTCTTAACAACAAAGGAAACAAGCAAGCAAGGATCACGCAAGGAGAGGGAAAATGAAACACAATCGAAGGAGAAAGAGAACATGCCCTAGGAGAGAAGAGAAAAGTCTTTCCTGCAATTTCAAAGCCTAAGGTATATAAAGGGTGATCTAAGCCTATAGATCATAGTCCCCAAATTCTTTAAATTCCAGTCTCTAAATTCCAATGGCTCAACATTTTTATTCCTAACGAACAAAAATCTAATTTTTCATCACCATTGGACAATTATTTCAGTACCATACGGTCAACCGGTCTGTCACTCAAAATTTTCCAGTCCGAACATTTTTTCCCAAATTTTCCAGAAAAATTCCAAAGAATCGCTAACAATTGGCAATCACTCAAATACAGTTCCAACTCAATATTTAAACTCAATTATTCCAAAATTTCCAATAAATCATAATCAAATCTAATTATCTCACAATTTCACAATTCATATCAGTATCAAAATTAAAAGCTGGAAAAATGTCATGAATGCATGTACCTATATGTGCATGTGCAAAAGACCCATTTCTCTAAAATTAGAGGCCAAATGAATGCTCAATCAATAATATGCGGTAAAAATCCTATCCTGTCTCAATTTACCAATATCACCTTCCCATCGGTGACGGGATGTTACAATTCTCCCCTCCTAATAAAAATTTCGTCCTCGAAATTTCGTACATGATTGATCAGAAGGCAGGGAAGTCTTTTTGATCATTTACTCTCTGATTTCCACTTATTTTGCTACACGCATTGATTCTACCACTTAATTGAAATCAAAATGATCAATGAACCACTTAACTTTCTCAAACTTTACATTTCCTTACTGTTTTCCCATGATGAATCGTAATTTGTCACTTTCAATATCAATAACACATATATCGGATCCTAACAATATTTTCTAATCCTGTCTATGTAACAATTTGGATCCGAAACATCTTTTAGATTTTAAACTGAATTGCCACTTTTTATCTTCACCACAGTCACATAGAGGTCACTATTTAAACCTTTATCCCTATCTAAGTGTATCATGGCCTAAGTGATACACTTCGAAACATTTCATTTATCACTTATCAGATTACGTCTCTTTACTGCTAAAACACTAATCTCATAAGATTCTAATAACCTCGATCCACTCAAATCATTACCCTGTTACTTGGATCTCTCAATCTCCATTACAAGTTCACTTTACTCATCAACATAATACACTGTTCAAATGGTATCACCTATACAACAATTGTTATGTCCTCAATCGATCTGGACTATACGTCAATTTCATATTCCTATGAACCCCAAAATACCAGTTTAACATTTATTTCCAAGAGTCAAGTCTGTTGGTTATTCACACATATAATCATTCGATTTTACCCTCTAAACCATCAATTACTCTTTCAATGTACTCTTACTAAACCATAAGGCTCTGATCGATCCTCGCGATTTCTATAACGGTTTCTTTAGTCTATACTACACCTATTCTTAGTCTAACTATACATATCACTTTCCTCAACAATTGGAGTTATTTTCAATTCCTCGATAAGGTTTATAAATTACAAACACTTTACTTTGGTCTTTGCCAATCCTTTATGTACACAACTGATTTGGAATTCCAATAACTAATAATACACTCTTTTTGCCCTTTGATAGATCGATAGTTTGCACTCAGAAATACAAGCTTATCACCCAAATTGTGATCTTCTGCCATTGCAGTTTCTATTTAATACGTTTAATTTAATCACTAACTTAATTATCAAATACTCAATCACATAATCCTTTTCAATTCTTTCAAATTTCCGAAATCTCTTGACCATCATAAATTTGCATATCCATGAACATCTTCCAAATGTCTCCAAGCTTTTAAAACAACACTCAGTATAACAAATTTCAACTCACCAATCACAAAACAGCCAATGGAGTTGTATTTGTCCCCAGGTACATAAAATCACTTTACACCATTTCAACATATTGCATCATAACCTTTACTGGAACACTTCAGTATATATTGCAAAATCTCCAATTCAAAACAATACGATCAATACTCAATTTGTAAAGTTTCTCCAAAAGTCTCTTTTACAATCATCAGTCATACTATTCACACATTTTCCTCAAACATTCCTGTCAATTTGCTAAGCCCAGAAAATCCAGCATTCAATTAGTTCTAATTAACTCAAAATCCCGTATGCATATATCCCTTGTAAATTCTCATTTTATCAACACCTATATCTTCATTAAGTCCCCCATTAAATCAGGTTCGAATCTGATTCATCCACTATTCATTCGATCATGTTAAGATTCACTCTTAAGAAACTTGCATGATAGAAAATTCCTCAACGGGCCAATTTCTCTTCTTCACTTTTTATATACGTTTGATCGATCATCGATGATCATAGTCACTTTCTGATTTGAATACAATTAAGACACTTTACTCTTTAGTAATACAAAGAATTCATTATACCCATAATTGCTTCATATAACTCTTTAAATATCGAATGTCTCCAATGAGGAAATATTTTCTTATAATTTTCTCTGTTTCATCATAGCATATTCTGACACATGTTCCTTTACCCTAATTTCTCCACATAACCCAATTTATTGCCATCATTACTAACTAGGTTAATAACACCTTTAACAATTTCACTTGCACTTTATGAGCATATTTACACAAAATATTCATGAACCAATATTCCTCTCATATTCATAATTAAAGTCTCCTCAATGATCAATAACCCTATTACCCAATCAGATTCTTTACACTAATATAGTACATACCTTTTCAGTAACTTATTCCATTTCTTACTCTTGAGTCTCCGTTAGGATTAGGGCTCCCAACAATAGCTTTTAATTCATTTCAGATTTCAAATCAAATTGTCAGATCAACTAAACCTTGTCAATCAATTAATTTTTTCATCACAATATATCAGTCATTCTTAATACTTCGAGAAGATCAATGTCAACTATGCATAATATCTCAATAAGAGCAGTTCATGCCATGCCTTACAAGATCAGAACATCCCTTATAATGAGGCTCTGTAGGGCACTTAAACAATTTCATTTACATTAATATCTTGGTATACATCGCTATAATCATCACATCTTTTCTGAAAATATATTCACATCCATTTACTCATCAGTAGCCTTACTACTGAGAACAATTTAATCCTTTTGGTACCAGTTCTCAATCATGGAAACTTTGCTATACTCATGTCCCTCGAGTTCATTACCTATGCTAACATCTTAAATTGTCTCACTTCTTTATCAATTTATAGTTACAAGCATTCTCATGCCTTACTCTAACTTATCTTGAACTTGGGGCTATAGGAACTATGATCGACACTTATTTAATAGGCCACCGATTACCTCCTATATCCTATTCACTTATATTATTCACTTATGCTTAATAATTTCACTCATGAGGATTGTATACAATCTCTATTCATTCCCAATTGATCATTATGAGCACTTTCATTTCTTATTCTAACCCATATTGGATTCTTATAGTAATCTATAAGAATAGGACTAGCAATTATCCACTAACTCATTAATTACTTCCCATAATCAGGTATGCATTTTGTAACATCCCGTTACCGAGGTGACGGGTATATCTGTAATTTGGATCAGGTTAAGATTGAGTACAGGCTAATGTGAGTTGTGCATGCATTATATTTCTGTAGTCATCGGTAAATGATTATTGATGACATAAGCATATGAATATACGTATATGTATGACAATTTCCCGATTGAATTGTGGGAAATTGGAAATTGTGCGATAAGTGTATAAATGAGGTTTTGAAAATGGAATTGGAAATGAAATTGATTTTCGAATATTGGAAATTGAAATTTGAGTATAGGAATATGTAATTCCTAATTTTGTGAATTTATAGGAATTTTTTGGAATTTTAGAGAATCGAGTCGGACCGAAAATGGTATAATGACCGATAAACCGGATTCCGGTCCGAGAATTGATTGGCAATTGATATGAGACAATTTGAGTTATGATTTTAGGATTTAATATGAATTGGTATTGTGAAATCGGGAGTAAAATAGAATAAGAAATTGATTGAGGTGGTTCAGATTTGGACTTCGCAATTAAATTGCCAAACAAGCCCTAGATATTTTGTTTATAAATTGAAATCGTCGTATCGTTATCCACGAATTTCCTTTGTTTTCAAAGGAAATGAGTTTTGCCGTGGATGGAGAAAACTTGGGATTTGGAGATTCTTGAGGAATTTTTGGAGGATTAAAGCTTGAATCAAGTAAGTCTTTTGTTTCCTTATGATTTAAATCGTTTAATTTGATCATTGATTGAGTTATGAAATTGTTTAGAGAATTTGAAAGTTTCGGATGTTAGGGTTTTTGAGAAAATGTTTATTTTGATTTGGGATTTTGATGAATAATAAGTTTTAGATAGTTTTGAGGTTAGAAATGAGTTAAGTATAGTGTATGAAACTATTTGGGAGTGTTTAGAATGGATTTGGATGGAGTTGAATCTGAGAAATCTGGAAATTTCTGGGTTTCGGATGCGTCATGGGTCGCAGACGCACAAGACGAAGAACACGCCTTGGGAAAGCGAAATTTCATCCGCAGACGCGGCGACGTATGCAGATGGCGTGTCATGGCGGCGTGAACGGCCCGCGTCGCGACGTACGCGATACGTACGCCACGGCGATGATGGCGTGTTTCGCCGCGGCGAAACAGACGTGCGCCGCGACGAAGAAGTGAAATGAGGAGCTCGCCGCGGCGAGGGAGGAGGCGCCGCGGCGAGGAATGCTTATTTGGGAAAAAATTGGAATTTTTAGGTTTTTGAAGTTGGAATTTAGTAATGTGATTGATTGAATTGGTATTGGAGAATTGTGGGATTTAATTTGGATTGATTATGGATTTATTTGATTTGACATAGAGGTTCCGATGGATCGACATTCCACGGACAGTATTGAGACTTCCAGGCTGTAGCTCGGAAGTGCAGGTGAGTAACCTAGTTGGTTTCTCAGCCTTATGTGTTTCATTATATGCACTGATTGCTATGAGGAAGTAAGGATGGATAAATGTGATTGTTTTGATTGATTTCGGACCATGGGTGTTCGAAATATTGGATTGTGATATTGAAGTGCAAAGATGAGTAAATGTGTATGATTGCATGAATGAATTGAATAGTAAATGCATCAGTGAAAAATGAATTGAATTGCCTATGACTGAAATACCGGACCAAAGGTCCGAAGAAATGAAAAGTGATATCGAAATGGATAATGCGGAAATGATATTTGGAAATGTAAATGACTGAAAACTGGAAAATTGGAAATGTGACATGTGCATTCATGCATAATTAAATGATCAGATAATGATAGTTGTTGACCCGAGACGCCACTGTATATTTGAGGACGCCGCGGTAAAACCCGCAAACACACGCCGCAGTAAAACCTGCAAACACTTACGGGTGGGGTGTGGGGTCTTATTATGTGAAAGGGATTAGTGCATACCCAGCGGGCTCTCCTATCCCTAATGTGAGTGGGCAGTAGTGCATACCAAGAGGGCCCTCCTACTTGCCAAAAAAGTGATTATTGATTTCTGATTGCGCTCGGTCACAACAATGAAATGAAACTGAAAGTGTCACATGCATACTGCATATGTAAATGATCTAAAGTGAACTGTGTGAAAGTGAAATTGATTGCATGTGAATATATGAAAGTGTGAATATGTGATTCAGTGTGTATATGAATTGTGAATGCATGAGTTGGGTGAACCATCGATGATGGTTTCTCACTGAGTTCGCAAACTCACCCAACATTGCAATTATTTTTCAGGAATTGAAGAGTACCCTGTTAGACTAAAGGGAGTATGATCATTGCTAGCAAGGCAGAGTAACGGGTCGGGATCAGTGTCGTCACATCTGCATGAGTCCAGTGTTTTGTTTGGTGGGCCCTAGCTTAATAAATGTAATAGTGTATTGAGATTTTGATTTCTGAATTGTGTTCGAAATGGCATCGAGCCCATTGGGTCATGCCTTTCGCTTATGATCGATTGAGCAATCGTTGAGTGCTAATTAATAATCGAAAGTGTTTTATATCTGAAAATGTTTTTGTGATATGTCAGCCCAAAGTGTGTTTTGATTTCCGCGTTAAAACGCTTTTGGAAGAAAAATTTCATAACGAGTTTTAAAGTGTATTTGATTTGCTCTAAGATACCACCCTCATGTCACGGCTCGAATATCATCAGATGTCGGGTTCGGGTCACGCGGGAGTGGGGTGCTACACATTTACTTAAGCAAATCAACTAAACCCGAACAACTTTTTCATTTATCAGTATCATGGTCTTACCTTTCAATCTTTTCATTATTGCATCATACCCATGTATTTTCACACTTAAATCAATATCATAGATATACAATCACTCTTGATTTCTCACTAACATAATTGATTTACATTCATAGATCATTATTCATAACTCTTGTCACGGTAATCAATTCCAATTGTAACTTCTTTATATCATAGAACACTTTATTTTCATCCACTTTATACACTTGAAGTCTTGCCATTATCATATTTCTATTTTCTTTTTCCTCTATCAATCCACAACTATATCTTCATTTCTATCCCACATTTAAAGATATACCTCAATGTAACACTTATATCCACTAATACCAATACACTTCATCTTCTTTGATTCAAATCAAACCATGCACCTTTTTCTCATTTCACGACATCCACAACTTCCTTTTTATCACATTCTACCACATTATCATTTTCCTTTCTACTCTAACCGCTTAAACGACTGAGACATACTCATGCATATGACTCATATACTAGACCGGGGATCAGTTGTCACTGTCTACTGTGACATGACTTAAATGCATGTGACTTGACACATCTTTCAAAATGCCCATGTAAGATTGTACTTCTGGGCTCTGATACCACAAATGTAACACCCCCCTCCTGTAAGACCCGAACCTGATATCGTGGGTGATATCCGAGCTCGTGTCTCACGAAGGTGGTATGCTAGAGTAGTCAATGCTATTTAAAAATTCGGTAATGCATTTTTCATTTTTTTAAAACAATAGAGTACGCAGATATCAGTAAATAATTTGAGCCCATATTTAATTTAAACACGGTTCCAATTAAAACACAAATTCATTCGTATGAAAAACAGTCAACAGTCCTTAATCAATTACATGCACAAAAATCCGTAATCCAATTGGGCCCAAGACTATTCCTGAACACTTTTAAAAATCACATTACAATTTAACAATATCCAATTGGGGGCCCTAAAACAAGACAGTACTATTTTACGGAATTTGCAGAGTTACAAATTTACAGTAATACCGAATGACTCTAATACAGATGTGAAACTGATCCCGACTTCAAACTCTAACTCTCACGCAGTAATCATTCTCCTGTTTGTCTAATGGGGTACTCTTTAATTCCTGAAAAATATTTGCAATGTTGGGTGAGTTTGCGAACTCAATAAGAAACCATCATCAATGGTTCACTTAATTCATGCATAAACAATCGATTTACCATAAAATCCATACGATCACATTTCTCAAATGTAAGGCGTTTCGCCTTTCACACAATTCACATTCAATCACACCAAATATGCAATGCACATGTGACACTGTCCAATTTATTACGGTGTTGTGACCGAGGGCCTATCAGTGATCAGTAATCAAACGCGTCTAGGGAGTAGGAGAGCCCTCAGGGTATGCACTAACTCCCCTCGAGCTCGAGGCTCGGTTCAAGAATAAGATTTCGTGGGCTTAAAGCCCTAATCTGATGAGCTGCGTGGCTCTTACGCTATCGCTCCAAATACAATTGTCATTATCTGATCATGCTCTTATGCATGAATGCATATGCTCCAATTTTCGTTTACAGTGATTTATGTTTCAATGCCATTTCCCATTCCTTCGGACCTTCGGTCCGGTATTTCAGTCAGAGACATTTACAATTTATTTCATTGATGCATTCATGATCATTTATACACAATAACACTTCAATATCAAGTTCCCAATATTTCAGACACCCCTGGTCTGAAATCAATCAAAATCAAACACACATATCCATCCATTATCTCCACATGGCATCAATGCATAATATTAAACACGCATAGATTGAGGAACCAACTAAGTTACTCACCTGTACTTCCGAGCTACAGCCTGGAAGTCCCAGCAATGTCCGTGGAATATCGATCCATCGGAGCCTCTATAACAATCAAATCATTTCCATTATGAAATGCACAGTCAAAATAATTTGATGATGCACATGCCTTAAATAAAGGATGTGCTATGTCTATTCATGACTTTCCCGGTGTTATTTCCCATTTTCTACTTTCTTTTATCAAATTCTAACTTTCCACTCAATTGCTCAATAATAACTCAATTCCAATTCAATAACATATTACTGAACTCCACCAATTCCATCTCTAATATTCAGTCAATTTATCACATCATACTCGCTAGAGTATTACCTCAAAATCAATATCACTATTCTTTAGATCAAATTCCTCCTTTATGCTCAGTTCTTAAAATTCCCAGTAGCATTGGATTTATTTTCAAGGTCTCACATTATACCCCAATTATCAAGAACAATCCTAAGGTTGCAATATAATCACATTTTTAATTTTCTTTCTATAATTGCAATCTCATTCATTTGATTTCAAACTTTCTTTCTTTATATCAATTGTAGACCTCTTTCCCTAGATCATAACGAATTAAACATCACTTCATTTGGAGGTCTACACCATTAGTTATGACCCATAAACTAAACTAACTCAATTCTGAAAAGTCAGCCTCGCCGCGACGTCTGCTCGTTGCGGCATGCAATTATTCACTCGTCGCGACGTCCCGCTTGTCGCGGCGTACGCTCGTCGCGATGTCTACGCTTGTCACGGCGTACGCTCGTCACGACATCTACGCTCGTCGCGGTGTACGCTCGTTGTGACGTCCAATAATTCCTTCGTCGCGACGTGCGGCCCTGGTTCATCTTCTCCGATTGATTTTTCGCCACTTCTCACTTTAATACCAGTGTTAATTCACTCTCAACTACCCCAATCACCATATAAATGCCATAAATACATCAAACAACAATAAATAACAACATTAAACCATTAAACTTACCGATCAAGCCCTAAATCTTCCAATCTCCAAAAATCACTTCCAAGCTCTAACACCCACGATTTTCTCCCAAAGCCACATAGAACATCTTCTTCTTTAGGGTTTAAGCTTGGTCTTAACAACAAAGGAAACAAGCAAGCAAGGATCACGCAAGGAGAGGGAAACGAAACACAATCGAAGGAGAAAGAGAACGTGCCCTAGGAGAGAAGAGAAAAGTCTTTCCTGCAATTTCAAATCCTAAGGTATATAAAGGGTGATCTAAGCCTATAGATCATAATCCCCAAATTCTTTAAATTTCAGTCTCTAAATTCCAATGACTCAACATTTTTATTCCTAACGACCAAAAATCTAATTTTCTATCACCATTGGACAATTATTTCAGTACCATACGGTCAACCGGTCTGTCACTCAAAAATTTCCGGTCTGGGCATTTTCTCCTAAATTTTCCAGAAAAATTCCAAAGAGTCACTAACAATTGGCAATCACTCAAATACAGTTCCAACTCAATATTTAAACTCAATTATTCCAAAATTCCCAATAAATCATAATTAAATCAAATTATCTCACAATTTCTCATTCATATCAGTATCAAAATTAAAAGCCGGGAAAATGTCATGAATGCATGTACCTATATGTGCATGTGCAAAAGACCCATTCCTCTAAAATTAGAGGCCAAATGAATGCTCAGTCAATAATATGCGGTAAAAATCATATCCCGTCCCAATTTACCAATATCACCTTCCCATCGGTGAGGGATGTTGCACTAAGGGTAAAGTGGTAAATTCACCATATTTTGGTAAAACAAGAGTCAAAATTCTTGACCCTTCTTATGTATGGATGTGTACCCCCCCTCCCCCATTTAAGACTTAAAACATGTTGTTTTAATTAAAAGAAGGGAGAAGAAAAGAGAAGAGAGGAGAGAAAGAAGCAAGTTTCTACCATCATCTATTTACTATAATAGCCCAGACCACCAGTCCACAAATATTGTCCACTTTGGGTGTAGAATCTCACTCCCGCATGACTCGAACCCGATATCGATGGTGATATCTGAGCCCGTGCCTCACGAGGGTGGTATGCTAGAGCAGTCAAAACCGTTCAAATGCCTAGAATGACATTTTGATTTTTGAAAACAATCTCGTGCGCGGAAATCAGTAACCATATTGGGCCCACTTTAATACGAAAACATTTCGATCATAACATAATTTCAGTAATCACATTACAATACAACAATTATCAATTGGGGCCCTCAACAATGACAGTACTATTCTGCAGAAATTGTAGAAATACAAATCTTATACAAAAACATAATAACACTAGTGCAGACGTAAACTGATCCCGACTCAAACTCTGACTTGCTTGCAGTAATCATACTCCCGTGCCTAACGGGGTACTCTTCGATCCCTGAAAAATATTTGCAATGTTGGGTGAGTTTGCGAACTCAGTGAGAAACCATCATCGATGGTTCACTCAACTCATGCATATTCACACAATTAATAGAATATCACATATCAACACATTCAGAAATATCACATGCGTTCTATTTCACCCATATAAGGCATTTCACCTTTAACACAATTCATATTCAATCATTTGTATATGCGATGCATATGTGACACTTTCCATTTTCATTACGTTGTCAGGACTGTGCTACCGAATCGCCCCAAAGGATGTGCACATTGCGTTGAGCCTGTGGCTCTGAATACGTTGGGCCTGAATGCCCTAATACGGTGAGCCTGTGGCTCTGTAATACGTTGGGCTTGAAGCCCTGATGCGTTGAGCTTAAAGCTCTGAAATACGTTGGCTGCTCCGGCCACAACTGTCATTATCTGATCATGCCTTTATGCATGAATGCACATGTCCCAATTTACATTTACAGTGTCCCATTTCTCATTCCTTTGGACCTTCGGTCCGGTATTTCAGTCATAATCATTTTCACAATTTATTTCATTGCAGCATTCACAAACCATACACACAAATAGCACTTCGATATCACATTCCAATACTTCAGACACCCGTGGTCCGAAATCAATCATAAGCAAACACATATAACCCTCCATTAACTCCACATGGCATAAGTGCGTAATATTAAACACATAAAGGTTGAGAAACTAACTAGGTTACTCACCTGCACTTCCGAGCTACTGCCTAGAAGTCTCAACACTGTCCGTAGAATAACGATCCAACGACGCCTCTATAACAGTCAAATAGTCATTCATTAAATACACAATCAGAATAATTCAATGATGCACATGTCTAAAATAAAAGATGTACTATGCCTATTCATGACCTTCCCGACACTAATTCCCAATTTCCACTTTCTTTTGATAAACCTAACCTTTCACTCAATTGCTCAATAATAACTCATTTCAATTCATTAACATATTACGGAACTCCACCAATTTCAATTCTAACATTCAGTCAATTTACCAAGTCACACTCACTATGATATTCTCAAGAAAGACCTCAATTTCAATGTCACTATTCTCTAGATCAAAATTCCCCTTTTAAACTCAGTTTCTAAAATCCCAATAGCATTTCCTTAAATTTAGAAATCTCACAATTATACTCCAATGATCATGAAACAACCTTTAGGTTGTAATAACAATCTTAACCCAACTCTCATTCAATATTTAAGGTCTCACTCATTTGATTTCAAATTTTCTTTCTTTACCTCAATTGTAGATGTTGGACCTCGATCTTTAATTGGAATTTAGAAATAGTAAATGAAATTGAATGAGTGTTTTGTTTAAGTATTATGTCATAGATGAAATTATGCTTTAAGGAAATTTCGAGAAAAGAATTATGAGTTTTCAATGTATTTGATAAGGGTGGAGATTTGTATGGGTTATGAAAGTTTAAGCGAATGAATTGATTGAAAAGTTAGTAGAAAATCAAGAAATAAGGAGAGAAAGTGTGAAAATATGAAGAATTGTGAAAAGTTTAACTTTTTGGGCTTTGATAGTTGACTTTTGATTTAGGCATAATTTGATAAAATTGTCTTCTGGAAACTTGTAGTTTATGTCAAGAGTTTTCTGTAGCCATAAAGTTTGATATTTTTCGATATCGGAAGTGAGAGTTATAATCAGTCAAAGTTCGCTTGGAGTTTGACTTTTTGAAGAAAAAAGTTGACTTTTTGATTTAGGCAAAATTTGAGAAAATGATCAACATGAAAAATTGTAGCCTCTGTCGAGAGCTTTTTGTGGACAAAAAGTTTGCCATTTTTCGATGTCGAGATTGAGAGATATGATTTTCCGAAGATATGCTTTGTTTTGAAAATGCTATTAAGTATAGATTTGTCTCGTCGTACGGATTTAGTCTGAATTGGAGTAAGTGGTCTTCATGAAAGTTTTAGATGATATTTTTATCTTTCCATTGATATAAAGTTTGCAATTTTTTGATATCGGGACTAGGAGTTATGAGCAATTACAAATTGAAAGTCGTTTAGGAAAAGCTGTTTTGGACAGAATCTTTGATTGAGTTTCCGATCTCTTTCCAGACCTAATTTGATTTTGAGTTCTTCAGGAAAGTTGTAGAGCTTCCTTTGATCTTTTTATTGACACCAAATGTTTCCAATTCTGAGTTCGGGATCAAGAGATATGATTTTTGAAAAGTTCGGTTTTGAAGTTCCGTTACTTTGTTTTTAATCCGATCCCTTTTGTAATCTTTTGCTTATAATTCCTTCGTCCGACATCCGATTGATTTGATTCTCGAAGCATTGGATTCCTAAGACAATTAATTTCATTTTTATGAAGAATTATGATTTTTAGGAGATTAAATGGAAAGAGATTGATTGAACCAAAGTAGGAGATTTGGTTATAGGTTATAAGTTGGATAATTTTCTGAACATGGTTCAGTATTTTGCGATTTTCGGGATCTGTACAACTCCGATTGAGTTGATTCTTAAAAGAAAATAAAATTAAGATATAGGGCTACAACTCTTGTGAAGGGATCGAAATTTAATTTCATTCCTAAGATCGTTAATTTCTGGAATTAAGTTAACATAATGTTCAGTCTCGGATTTTTCGCAGGTCCGATAGTATTTCGGCTATAACTTCTTCGTTTCGGATCCGAATTGAGCGCGGTTGGTGACGTTGGATTCGTATGATCTAGAGGAATAGTTTTCAAGAAGAAAGTTTATCCAAATTATTTCGTTTAGATTCTTGAAAACAGGACGCAAGCTATCAGATTTTGAAAATCCTGTACAGGGGTAAACTTGGAAATAGGCTAACAAGTGAGGGCAAAATGGTCATTTACCCTCCATTTTTAATGACATGGCAGAAACAACATGAGGAATGTCATTTCTTTAACTCCAAAACCAGTAGAGAGCCACGAAAATTAGAAATAAAAGAGAAGAAGAAACGTTGGAGAAGAAAGAAGAGGATGAAGCATTCGACTATGGTGGAAGGAAGGAGTAGAAAGATGAAGCAAGGTTTGATTTTTTATGAGTTTTTCTTAGAGATTTTTGTGGTTTCCAAGAGGAAATGGGAGGAAGAAGATGAAAGCTTGTCTTGGAGCAAAAATAACAAAAATGGAGGAGAAAAAGGTAAGAGAGAGAAAGTTTTGATTTTGAATTTTTGATGAGTTTGTTGGTTGATTTGGCTTGGAAGGGATATGAATTGAGTTTTCCTATGATTAATTGAAGTGTTTATGTTAAAATGATGATTAAGTTTGGATTAATGTAAGTTAGGGATTATGCCTAAGTTTTGAGTTTGGGGTTTTTGGGAATAGATGCTTTAGAAACCTTATAAATGATATGGATTTGCTAATTTCATGATCAATTTTGAAGATTTTCATGTTGAAATTGATTCAATTTTGGGAAAATTGTGATTTAGGGGTTAGGCCAAATTTGTGAATTGGGAGTTTTTGTAAATTGATGCTTTAGAAAGCTTGGAAATATGATGAATTGATGAATTCCTAAGTAAATTTTGAGATTTATATGATTTATGATGTTGAATTTGGGTGGAATTGGCTTAGGGAAATTTTAATTGGAGGAAAGAAGGGAGCTTTGGAGAAATTGAAGTGTGGATCAAGTTCCTAGCATGGAAATAAGGTGGGTATCATATTTATATTTTGATTTATAAGCCATATGTGAATTTTCGAAAATTTAAGAAAGCAAAAATTGAGTTTTCGATAAATTATTGTTTGAAAAATTATGATAAATGTTGGAATTTATGATTTCCGAATAATTAAAGTTATTGTTTTAAAATGAATTTGATAAAGTGAGAAAAATTCGGAAATTTACTATTTATGAATGAATTGATAATTGTTCATCCAATGATTTTGAATGTTTTAATAATGTTGAAATAATTGTGAAAATCCATGGTGTTGCATGTTTTAATAATTGCGATAAATGTTGCACTCTTGAATGTTTGAGAATGCGTTATGTGATTTGGATTGTTTATGCATTTATGTGACATTGGGAATGACATTCCGTTTGAATATGATCTGCGCATGAAAAATCAAGTTTCGAAATTGTGCCTTCGGGCAATTTGATTTTCGCGTATGAAATGTGTTAAGTGGGTTTGGTTAGGTCCCTCTGTGAGTCAGTGCACTGTCTCTATTCGTTATAGCCTTCTCCCGACTGCCCGCTAGTGGCACAGAGCTCCGAATTCGGACTCCCTTCACGGCTACACTGGACCGCAATGCGGGAAAGTGTAGTACATTCCGTTCACGACTGCACATGACCGCTAAGCGGGAATGTGCAGTACGTTCTGTTTCGGACCGAACCAGACCATTTTGATATGTTATGTGTTTTTTATTTGTTTTTGTGTGCTACATTCATGTTCAAAATTGAGAAATAAAAAGGTGAGATTTATATGAAAAGTTTGAAAATTTGAAAAGCTGGAGGAAATTGTTTGAAAAGTTTCAAAGTTTTAAAAAAATTAGCCCTTTTGGCAAAAAGCTTATGAAAAATGATTTCTGCTTATTTGTCAATTTATAAATGTGTTATCCACTGAGCTGTGTAGCTCACCCCCCTTTCATCCCCATCTCCAGGTTTCGTGCAGGAGATCGGATGAAAGAGTGTCAAGACATTCGATTCGATTTTGTATTATTTGGATTTTTGTGTAAATTGAGATTTTGGTATTAAGATTGGATATGGCTTAAATTACCATGTAAGTATATGATTTATGAAGTTTGTATGTAATTGTGTATATTGGGTTGATGTAAAAGAATGAAGAGGTTGATGTACGGATTTAAAATCTGTAATTGTAAATAATTTTGGAAATTGTATATGAAATTGTATATGATTTTAGGAAAATATATTGTTAATTGATGTGGGAATTTGATTGAAGTGATTAGAACTAAGTTTGTGTTTGTTTGCTAGTGTTTGGATTCTGGACGGGAGAGTCCGATGATTTTGGGTTTTGTGATTATATAAGTGATTTTGAACCATTTGCAGGTTTTGGGTTAGGTCAAAGGCAGCCGTTATGATGCCGAAATTTCGTTAGATAATAAATTGGAAAAGAAGAAAAATAAGATTTAGATGCTTAAAAGATGGAATTATGAGATTGGTATAAATGTTAAGAAGTTCCTTATGATTTGAGTGAGATAGTTTGTTATGATCTGAGTGAGATTCTGAAATGGATAAATTTCCAAAAAGGAAATTGTATGGATTGATTATGATTTGAATGTGATTGAGTAAAAAAAAAGGAATGAATAAGAAAAAAAACTTACCGGATTTGGAATATCTTAGGGTTTCCAACGCAATAAGTTGTCCATACTTTGTGTCTCCCACGGATGTCGGCATTTAATTCAGTTCGATTCGCTTTCGTATTTTATTCCATTCGTTTTCGCATTCACTTCCGATGTGTATTCGTTTTGATATCCGATTTGTTTTTGATCCGTTTTCGCTTTATGATTCGATTTCGTTCTATCCGCTTTGTTATTCGTATCCGATTCCTTTATTTGATTCATTTCGCTATTTTCGCTTTCACTTTTATCTCGTTTTAGCTATCTGCCACTTCATTTTCGTTTCCGTCTTTCCGCTTTTCGGTTGGGATCCGGTTCCTGGATCAGGTCCCAACAGTAGACCTCTTTCTCTAGATCATAACGAATAAGAATCACCTCAATTAGAGGTCTACACCATAAGTTATGCCCCATAAACTAAAATAAACTGATTCAGAAAACTGGTCCTCACCGCGGCCTCAAAACCCTCGCCACGGCGTCCTGAAGTCGCTCGCCGCGGTGAACAATCTCTTCGGGGCTCGCCGCGACGCAATGGAAAGGGCTCGTCGAGGCGTAGATTAACACGCTCGCTTCGACGTCCAGCCATGCTCGTCGCGGTGAGTGACTGTTTGCTCGTCGTGACGAGGTCCTCAGCACACGTCACGATGTGCGCGGCTCCGATCGTCTTCTCCGATGAATTTTTCCCATTTCTCTCACTAAAACCAATCCTAACTCACTCTCAACCACCCAAATCGTTCACAATCAAACTCATGAATGCATTAACTAACAAATAACAACATTAAAGCCAATCACTTACCAAATCGAGCCTCGAATCTTCAAATCTTCCGAAAATCCTCCAACCCTTTCCTCTTTTCTCTAACACCAACGGTGAGCTTCTAAGCTCTCGAGAATTAACACTCTCTCAAGGTTTTTGATTGATCTTCAACCACAAAGAAGAAACAAGCAATAATCTCGAGGGTGGAGATCAAACATCACCGAGGAAGGGGAAGAAGAAAAACGTGCCCTAGGAGAGAAAAGGATTTCCTTTCTCCTAATCTTATAACCTAAAGCATTTTAAAGGTTAATCAAATATGCCACAAGACATTTCCTCACAATACATTTAAATTTCTTCTCATTTCCAATCAAATTCGTCTCCAAATTTCAATGGCTCGACATATTAATCCCTAAAATAACAAATCTAATTTTTCCATGGCCATTGGATAGATATTCAATACTATACAATCAATCAGTCCGTCACTCGGAGTATTTTTCGGTCTGGACTTTTTCTCCCGAATTTTCAGAAAAATTTCTAAAGGTCATTATCAACTGACGGTCACTCTAAAACATTTCCAATTCAACTATTCAAACCCAAATGTTCCATAATTCGCAACAAATCAAAATTAAACATTTTTATCTCAAAATTCACAAATCCCGTCATAATCACAAATAATTGCTGAGAAAATATCATGAATGCATGTACCTACATGTGCATGTGCCAATTGACTCATTCCTCTAAAATTAGAGGTCAAAATAAATGTTCAATTCAAAATATGCAATGCAAATTACTAGCTTGTCCCAATTGACCAATTTACCCCTCCCATCGAGGATGGGATGTTACATTGGGGTCTAGACCCCTCACGTTTTTACTTTTCTCGAACTCAGAAAGACGCTTCTATAAGAGAGATATATTCGTAACCTTATGAGGCATACTTCATTCCCCTCTCCAACCGATACAGGATCTCACACTCTCTACTCCTCTTAGGGCCCAGCCTAGCTGGCACAACGGTTCGGGTACCAGCTCTAATACCACTGTAATATCCCAGACCACTCACCCATAAATATTGTCAGGTTTGGGGTCTAAGCCCCTCATGATTTTGCTCTTCCCGAACTCGGGAAGACGCATCTGTAAGAGAGAGGTATCCGTATCCTTATAAGGCGTACTTCGTTCCCCTCTCCAACCATTGTGGGATCTCACACTCTTCGAATTGAATATCAAATAGACGCTAATATGCTTATGTATTTATGAAATGACACTATTTTGAACAACTTTGCATTAGACTGTGAGATCCCACATCAGTTGGAGAGGGGAACGAAGTACACCTTATAAGGGTACGGATACCTCTTTCTTACATAAGCATCTTCCCGAGTTCGGGAAGAGCAAAACCATGAGGGGCTTCGACCCCAAAACAAACAATATCTGTAGGTGGGTAATCTGGGTTATTACAATGGTATCAGAGTCGGTACCCAAACCGTTGTCTAGCTAGGCTGAGCCCCAAGGGGGTAGAGAGTGTGAGATCCCACATCGGCTGGAGAGGGGAATGAAGTATGCCTTATAAGGGTACGAATACCTCTCTCTTACAGACGCATCTTCTCGAGTTCGAGAAAAGCAAAATCGTAAGGGGCTTAGACCCCAAAGCGGACAATATCTGTGGACGGTTGGTCTGGGCTATTACAATACATCTCCTTATCATAAATTGGGTAATTGAAGATCACCTATTAAGTTTCTAAATAAAGTATACGAATGATTTCCTATATTGCATCAACACTACCCCAATTCCTACAACTTAGAGGTGTTGGTGAAAAGTTAGGTAAAGCTAACACAGGAGACAAAGTCAAATCCTCATTCAATAGATTAAAGGCTCTCTTTCATCTTTTCTCCACTTAAACCCTACAACTTTCTTCACCATCTCGGATCAGGGGTGCAATGATTGTGATAAATTTTTTAAGAAATCACCTTTAGAAACTAGCCAATTCATGGAAACTCCTAATGTGACTCACAATTTTAGGTGTTGACCACTCTCTAATAGCTCTCAATCTCTCCTCGTCTATCTCTATTTCCATTACACTTAATATATAACCAAAAAGTATAACTTTTTTAGAAAAAACACCTTATTTAAATTTGTATATACTTTTCTTACCTAAACACATGCAAAATATGTTTTAAATGCTTAGTATACTTATGCAAAATCTTATCATAAACAAGAATATCATCCAAGTACACAACTGCAAACTTTCCTAAAATCTCACGCAAAACATGGTTCATTAACTTTGTCAAAGTGTGTAGTGCATAACTTAAAATTAAGTGAAATGACTATTTAGGCTTGTAACTACCATTATAGACTAACTATTTGTTGGACCAATGGTGGTTGACAAATTAAATCCCACTTATGTTTTGATAATAATAAAATGTATAGAATTGGTTAAGAAATTGTTTCAGGTATTTTGGGATTGATATTCAATGAAAGAATTGTGCAAATCAAGATGAGCAAGTGTTTAATCACTGAAGAATCAAGATGGAAGTTTCCTTATAAGTAAAAATGGCATAAATCATGAGGATTATAAAAGATTTGGTTGGATGTTACCGTTGAAGGCAACATAAGTCGACTTGCACAAAGATAAGTCCACTTATACATCAAGATCCGAACAAAGATAAGTCCACTAAGACGTCATAAGTCCACTAATATATGAAGATCTGTCGGGTTGAGACAACACAAGCTTCCACTAATCATACATAAGTCGACTTATCGAGGACCACAAGTCGACTTACACATCACAAGTCGACTTATAGAAGAGCGGAGATGCAAGTTTATGTAAAATGTTGTCACAAGTCGACTTATACAACTCGACAAGTCGACTTATGGTCACAAGTCGACTTATACAACTCGACAAGTCGACTTATGGGTACAGCACATTAATTCCAACGGTCCAATTAGCCACAAATGGAAGGGAGATTATCAAGGAACGGTAATATTAATCAAGCAACGGCTAGAATGAGCTCCAACAGCTATGTTTCTTCAAGTATAAATAGAGGATGATGGAAGAAGAGAATACACAAGTTCTACAAGCCTACATACTCTTCTATTACTCCAAAATTGCTCATTATTGATCTTATCTTATTACATCATGTATTGAGCTTTGTTCTTCAATCTTTATCTTATTTCTCTTACAATTTGAGTGACTAGTGAAAGGTCACGTGTGAGGTAGCTTGAGCTGGAAATCAAGCGGTATTGGTAGGATTTATGCCGGAAGACAAATCATTTGTAAAGGTAGCTTGAGCCGAAAATCAAGTGGTGTTGGTAGGATTTGTGCCGTAAGACAAATCAAGTGTAAAGGTAGCTTGAGCCAGAAATCAAACGGTATTGTAAGAGTTCACACTGAATTACAAAGTGTGTAATAAAATAGTTTGCAAAATCCTAAGTGAGAGCTTAGGTAGAGGACGTAGGTCTTAGCACCAAACCTCTATAAAAACAGTGTTTGATTTTCTTCCCTACTCTTTTCATTTAAATTTCTTTAAATTGTTTTTGTGTGAATTAACTTCTGATTTTATTGTAAAATTTTACAAAAAGTTTTATAGATCTATTCAACCCCCCTTCTAGATCGCTAACAATTGGTATCAGAGCAGAAGTATCCAGGGATGGCACACAATAACCTAGCGGAAGAAGGTAACACAAACAACCGCCCTCCTTTATTTAATGGTACTAATTATTCTTCTTGGAAAAATCCTATGAAGTATCACATCATAAGTGAAGGAGTGGAATATTGGAAGATAATTATCTTCGGTCCCCAACCACCGTTAAAAGAAAATTGTGAGTTAAAAACGGAGCTTGAATACGATGACAATGACTGGAGACAAGCTTACATCAATGCGAAAGCAATCAAGCTAATTTACTGCGCTCTCACGGTTGAGGAAAGAAGTCGAGTTAACTCGTGTACCAGGGCCAAAGAAATGTGGGAGAGACTTCGTATCACCCATGAAGGAAGCAACCAAGTCCGAGAGACAAAGATCAACATGCTTCTTCATGACTATGAAATGTTTTTCATGAAAGAAGGTGAGTCTATTTCCACTATGCTTGATCGTTTTGCAGAAATCATAAATGGATTAGGCAACCTTGGAAAGCATATGACGGACAGCGAGAAGGTAAAGAAAATTCTTCGCTCACTACCAAAGGAATGGGACTCACAAGTCACCGCCATTATGGAGTTCAAAGATCTCAATCATCTGGAATTCAACACCTTGGTGGGATCACTTATCAACTATGAGATTATTCTCAAATCCAGAGGAGGTAGAGGTAAGCCACAAAAATCTATTGCTTTAAAAGCTAATACTTCTTCTGTTGATGAAAGTGATGAAGAAATAGATGAAGAGGAGGAAGACGAAGAGATAGCAATGTATGCTAGAAATTTGAGAAAATTCAAAGGACTTCTCAAAAATTGTAGGAAGGAATTAAATGGTGGAAGAAATGGAGAAAAGAAAAAATTAGCATTTGAAAGAAAATCCAAGGGCTATGACGAAAAGAAAGGCAATGAAGAATGTTGGAGATGTGGAAAACGGGGACATCTCGCAAGAGAATGCAAAAACTCATCCTCCACATCAAACTTCCAAAAAAATGACAAATACGACAAAGGAAAAAGGAAAACTAGCTTGGTGGCAACTTGGAGTGATGATGAAGAAGCATACCAAAGCGATGACGAAAACAACTTGGCACTTATGGCAAAAAGTTCATCAAGTGATGATGAAATTGAGGTAACTTTCAATGACCAAGATCTAAGAGATTCCTTTGATGCTTTACAAGCTGATTTTAAAGAAGCTATTGAGATTAACAAAAAATTAAGAAAGAAAATACGAGAGTTGGTTGCTGAAAATAGTGCTTTACATGAAACTATTGATGATTTAGATAGCCCAAAGGAAGATCATTCTACTTGCCTTGTTGAAAAAGAAAAACTTATTTGTGAGCTTGATAGACTTAGAAAAAAAAATTCGTATGTAGTTGGAAAATTTGTGAATGGAAACGAAAAGTTTGAAAAATTGTTATCGTTGCAAAGATATTCAATTTCTAAACATGGATTAGGATATGATCCTTTTGATAGAGATTGTTCGTTAATTTCCAAATTTACTAAGGATGGAAAAATCGCTCAATGTGCTAGATACTTGAAAGATGGTCACATAGAAATTGCTTGCAAAAGTACTAGAAGATGTGTTAAGGTTAAGAAAATTTAGGTTATTAAAGGCACAACACCACCTAATGTGGTTTATATGACTAACCAAAATGGACCCAAAATGGCCTGGGTACCAATGAGTAGAAAGAATTTTTCAGTTGTAGGTACAAGCAAGGAATGAAAATCCACTAAGCACATGTCTGCTAACAAGTCGACTTGTGTGGGTCAATAAGTCGACCTATGATATACACAACACTATGGAAATGAAGAAATTTCAGGATAAGTCGACTTATGCAAATCGACAAGTCGACTTATGAGGGTCGATAAGTCGACTTATGGAGGTAAAACAAGTCGACTTATGTTTACACGGGTTCCATTGTTGGATTGTTATGTTATGTAATGACTTTGCATTTTCTTTGTGTTTGCTTATGAACTACCAGTCGAATATAAGTTATCTGGTTCTTCTTTAAAAATTCTCTTTTTTCAAAATCTCCGAAAACATATTCTCTTCTACTTTTGAGATTTATTCATGATAATGTTTCTCCACCATGATGATTTTTGTATCTAGCCAAGACCAACATTTTCATATTTTTTGTATTTGCTTGCTACTTGAGACTATTTGTGTTTGATGACTTGCTTCTCTATTTAATGTGATTGCGATATTTCATCTATTGTTGGTTTGTATTAGTTGTTTTGATTATGACAAACAGGGGGAGAAAAATGAGAAATTGGATATTCTTTAGTTACTTGATTAAGGGGGAGTATGTGATAATTGTCTTTAATTTAAGTCTATCATGATTTCAAATTACTTTTATGAATTTGATCTTACAAGGTTATTAAATTCATTGATTTATATGATTGAGGGGGAGACTTCTAACCAAAATGACAAGGTATAAAAACCTTGATCAATGTTTCTTTGTTTTCATTTCTTAAACAATTTCTAAGTGTTTTGTCATTATCAAAAAGGGGGAGATTGTTGGACCAATGGTGGTTAAAAAATTAAATCCCACTTATGTTTTGATAATAATAAAATGTATAGAATTGGTTAAGAAATTGTTTCAGGTATTTTGGGATTGATATTCAATGAAAGAATTGTGCAAATCAAGATGGGCAAGTGTTTAATCTTCAAGAATCAAGATGGGAGTTTCCTTATAAGTGAAAATGGCATAAATCATGAGGATTATAGAAGATTTGGTTGGATGTTACCGTTGAAGGCAACATAAGTCGACTTGCACAAGATAAGTCCACTTATACATCAAGATCCGAACAGCATAAGTTGACTAGACGTCATAAGTCCACTAATATATGAAGATCTCGTCAGTTGAGACAGACAAGTCGACTAATCATACATAAGTCGACTTATCGAGGACCACAAGTCGACTTACACATCACAAGTCGACTTATAGAAGAGCGGAGATGCAAGTTTACGTAAAATGTTGTCACAAGTCGACTTATACAACTCGACAAGTCGACTTATGGGTACAGCACATTAATTCCAACGGTCCAATTAGCCACAAATGGAAGGGAGATTATCAAGGAACGGTAATATTAATCAAGCAACGGCTAGAATGAGCTCCAACAGCTATATTTCTTCAAGTATAAATAGAGGATGATGGAAGAAGAGAATACACAAGTTCTACAAGCCTACATACTCTTCTATTACTCCAAAATTGCTCATTATTGTTCTTATCTTATTACATCATGTATTGAGCTTTGTTCTTCAATCTTTATCTTATTTCTCTTACAATTTGAGTGACTAGTGAAAGGTCACGTGTGAGGTAGCTTGAGCCGGAAATCAAGCGGTATTAGTAGGATTTGTGCCGGAAGACAAATCATTTGTAAAGGTAGCTTGAGCCGAAAATCAAGTGGTGTTGGTAGGATTTGTGTCGTAAGACAAATCAAGTGTAAAGGTAGCTTGAGCCGGAAATCAAACGGTATTGTAAGAGTTCACACTGAACTACAAAGTGTGTAATAAAGTGGTTTGCAAAATCCTAAGTGGGAGCTTAGGTAGAGGACGTAGGTCTTAGCACCGAACCTCTATAAAAACAGTGTTTGATTTTCTTCCCTACTCTTTTCATTTAAATTTCTTTAAATTATTTTTGTGTGAATTAACTTCTGATTTTATTGTAGAATTTTACAAAAAGCTTTATAGATCTATTCAACCCCCCTTCTAGATCGCTAACACTATTCACCATATTCATCATATTTGGGAAATAAAATAATTTTTGCATCACAATTCATATAGTAGATAAGTGATTTTTTTAATTTTATGAAAGGGACTTTAGATTACTAAAATTAGTAAGCATGCTTCAAAATTGTATTATTTATTAATTGAAAGGTAAACTATTTTATTGAATAGGCACGAAAATTTCATAAAATTTTTAAATCAATATGCAAGAAATTTTCACAAAATTTGAAAACAATTTATCTATTATTTTTGAATATATACATTAAATTAAGTTGTTACATACTTAAATGTAATCAAACAATCACACCCTCATTTTTCGTAGGTCAAAATTTATGTATCATCATCTAATTTCTTGATAGCTCAGATTGTATCTCCAATATGACTTACAAAATCAAACATTCAAGTCCACATATGTATGAAATTATACATTGAATTTCATAAACACATGCCTTAGTTAAACAAAACAAACATAAATATCATCTTTATAAAGGAAAAAAACAAACATTGTCCTTATCTCAAATAATAATTTAAACAATTAATAACTTCTCTCATTGTGTTAACCATTAACGAAATCATATTGTTTTATGCCATTATAAGTTGCGATAAACATAACAATGTTCAATGGTAACCTATAATGAAACATGCTATTAAAACTTTCCTTCATTTATATTGTAATTACAAATGCAAACCATGATATTAAAAATTCTTCTAGATGAGTATTATATACCCTTAATAATAATTCCACATCTACAAGTAATAATGTCCTATCTAATTCATAAAAGACTTATTTTTTACCAAGTTAATTTATGTATCTCAACTATATGTAGAATTCTCTAATCATCTCATAGAAGGTCCGTATATGAGTCCTCAAATGTTATCCAAGTTGCATACGAAGATCATGTAGTTATTACAATAGGCTCATAATGCATTGTTGTCAAGATAATTGTCTTACTCTTTCTCTTCTCATTTTTAAAGTTATTTCCACAAACTAATTCAAGATATGAAATAAACAAATTTTTATGTTTTATTATATGATATTTTGTAGAAAAACAGAAAGCATAACTGAATAATAATCCAAAATTCTAATCACATAAAACCATATACTTTACTGATGCTTACGAACTTTTCATTTTCCTTATCCACTGATTAAAGGATATGTCACAAAAGTCTCTAACTACTGTGTCGGAACCCGACCCAGAGACCGGACCCCAACTGTTGGATCCCGTTACCCAACCTACGTATAACTTACTATAGATGTTGGATCCGAGACCCAACTGTCCCGGGAGGTGGTCCCTGGTGGAGCTCATTCCCGAGACACTTGCCTTGCTAAGACCCTAACTTGACACACTCTATTTGACTCACTTTGGTGGTGAGCATATACTGACTAAGGCCTGGTGTAACATCCCACCCCCTCCTGGAAGGGTAAAATAGTAAAATTTACATAGGATGGGATTGATAAGGAATAATCATTACTGTTCATGCATAATAGGATTGATACAGTATTAATCAGGTACATGGAATTACAAATAAATGCATTCATGACATTCCGGTAATTGGGCCTAACGGTATTTTATTGTGATTAACGTGGTTATGGGCTTTGAAAAATTATTCCGAAGTCGCTTATTAAGCGTTTTTCGATTTTAAAGGATTTTAGGAATTTTCTGGAATTTTCCGGAGAAAGTTCCTGACCGCAAAATCGCGATGGCGCCTACACTTGTTTTGGGGTAGAAAAGGTGATTTTCGTGATTGAAAAATTATTTGGAGTGCACTGTTACATGTTTTATAATTTTGGGGAATTTCATTAATTCTCAGAAAAATGATTCGGGAAAATTGGAAAATTCTGATCGGATAAATCGCCAAGTGGCGAACCGGTTGATTTTTCTACTATTATTTGGAACTATTATTTGGTGGGACCCATAAAGGGACCCTTGAAAGTTGTAGGAACCGAAATTGGGTGGAGAATTATTGTGAATTGGATCAATTTTTATTAAAGACCTTCTTTGACTTTTCTTTGGAAAATTGGATCCAATCAAATTTTGCCATCTTTTCCTTTACATTTATGGCTTTATTGGTTTGCTCACTCCCTTTCCCCCAGTGGTTGCCTTGTGAGAGAATGAAAAAGGTGAAAATTTTGGCTTATGTTGAAGCTCCACCGAAAATTCACTTGTCTTGAACATCTCCATCGAATTTTGCATCTTCTCCATCAACTTTCCTCCAAATTCAAGAGCTCCTCTTTATGCAACCAAGCTCCTTCCTTTCTAAGAGGACCTTACACTTGCATGTGTAAGAATAGAGTGGAGAAGGTGTTGAGTGAGAGTGGTAACTAAAGAATTGAAGAGAGTTTGGTTTGAAGATGGAAAAAGCTTGAATTGGTAAGTGTTTACTTATGCTTTGATTATGTAGTTTATGAATCATGGTAGTTAGGAGCATCTAAAGGGGATTGTGGTATTGTTATTAAGCTTATTGATGCTTTACCTTAATGAAAATTTTAGTATAAATTAATGGGTATAAATGTAAGGCATGTTAGGATAATGAATGGTAATGGTTAAGTTTGGTTTTAGCTTGATTTTGAATTCATATTGATGATTAATTGTGCATGGAAAGGGAAGAGGTTAGTGCTGCCAATTTTGGTATGAATGCCTAGTGAATGTAGATATGATATAGGGACTGATTTTGTGTCCAATTGAGATGCTTATGGATGTAGGAAGGTTATAGGAATGAAAGGAAGTGAATAGAGAAGTAAAGCTGGAAAATTGATATTTGACCTATTGCCTGCTTTTGACCATAACTCATAGTGTAGTTATGAAAATGAGGCAATGTTTGTGGCCACTGAAACTTTGATTTGTTGAATTCAATTTAGTGTGAAATAGGTGTTGTTAAATTTCAATGATAGAAGGGTGAATTTTTGAATGGAAAGTTACTGTTCCATTACTTGTGAACAGTAACCGAAACCACAACTTATGAACTTTGCTGATTTTTCTGAATTTATTGAGATGGAATTAGGAGAATGGTCTTCATGGAAGTTGTAGCATATTGAATTATATTTCCATTGCTACTGATCTTGCTATTTTCGAGTTGTATATTAGGAGATATGACCTGATAACTATTGGCTGGTTTTATGCTTTGTGATGAAACCTAGTTGGATGGGCACATTTAGTGCACATTCGGGTTTGGAGGAATTTTAGTAATTTTTGTGAATTGAGTTGGAGTTTGAAATGTACTGAAGAGTTCTGGATGACTTATTGATCTTGAGAATGATATATGGCTTATAATTTTTGGAAGTCAGATTTGGGAGTTATGATTTTACAAAAACTGAATCTGTTTTAGGAAGTTAGGTGCTGATCATGGCAGAAACTTCCATAACAGTTTTGAAATTGTTAAAGATCGAATTGGATGTTAAGTGCTTCATGAAAATTGAAGTTTGAGATGTTATCTTTTCAGGGATATAAAGTTCTGATTTTACTGACTTATATACTGGAAGTTATGCTTCTTGTAAGATTACTGCACAAAGTGAAGGATTTCAGGGACAGTAACATTAGATGAATTAATTGACTTGGTTTAGAAATAGAATTTGATTTTGGATTGTTCATGAAAGTTGTAGAGGACATTGTGAAATTGTTGACCATATTTTTGTGGTAATTTATTACTAAGGAATCAGTGAGTTATGAAATTGTAAATGTACTGCTCTGTGTTGATGGAAATTGTGAAGGCAGAAGGTTTGATGGATTATTTGACACCCTTAGGGTTGGAATTGATTTTATGGTCTTCTTGAGAATTGTAGAGCTTTTCATAAGCTTTCCAATGAGGTATAGTGGGTATTTTTCTGATTTGTGTGCTAAAAGTTAGAGTAGTTGGAAAAGTAGGATTGAAATCTGAAAAAAAAAGGAAAAGGGCAAGGCAGAGGTGACTCGCCGTCTCGCGAGGGCGACATATCGCCTCGAGGCGAGATAATCGGGCTGGTCGCGAGGGCGACGCCGCCCTCATGACGCAGTGAGTGAAATCGCCTCGATGCGGGCGTCTCGCCTCATGAGGCAGGTTTCGTATATATATATATATATATATTTATTTTATTTTTGATTATTATTTTGATATTAAATGGTACAAGTGTTCTTTAGTCAATTTCTTTCCCGTCCGACGTCCGATTGACCTGATTCCAGAGGCATCGGATTCGTTGAATATTTAATTTCATATTATGAGAAAACGGGAATTTTAGACGGAATTTGACGTAGCCCTATCGACGGAACATGTAAACACTGTTTTATTTAATCGAGGACCTATAGAGGTCCGAATTGCGCACCGTCGGCCGCCTATGGATTTCTAATTTTCATAGAATTTTATTATGGGAAAATATTGAATTAGGACCGGAATTCATGAACATGCATATCTCATCATCATGAGCATGATTTCATATTTAGTGACTCGTAATTTTTCCGATTCATATAGAGGTCCAATTGAGCGTCGATTGACCGACGTCACAGAGGCTTTCCGCATTAGCTCGAAGTAATAGGTGAGTAACCTAGTTGGTTTCTCAAATTTCTGGTTGTGTACATGCTTAACGTGAATTACGCAAAGGTGAATTGTATGATTCTTGGCATGTATTGTATGATTTTTCGACATCGTAGATCGGGCTTTATAGCCACCGCATCAACATCGCTATCTTGGGCTTTATAGCCATATCGTTGATTCATCGATACACTTTGGGCTTTATAGCCAAACTTTGGACATGTATCGCATATCGCATCGCATGCATAATTGTGCATGATCGATAATGGACGTGCTCCAAGTTGCTATTTTTACCGATAAGAGCTTCGAGCTCTCATATCAGATCGACCGCCTCGAGCCCGAGGGAGAAAATCTCGACAGCGTCCCCACCGAACACCGACCGAGCACTTGGGCAATCATGAATAATGGAAAGAGTCACATATGCATTGCATTCGCATAAATGATTTGTTATGTGATAAGTTCTACTTTCGTGATGGGATGAATTATCGTGAATGTTTTATCTTTATCTTGGATATCGTTATTGACTATTCTTGGTAATTGATGATTATCAGATTGTCATCAGACGCCACGGGCGTAATGCATGATTTGAGTGAACCATCGATGATGGTTTCTCACCGAGTTCATAAAACTCACCCAAAATTTGCATTTATTTTTCAGGTTCAAGAATACCGGTTGACACGGAGTATATCTCTGTAGACGAGTAAAGGTTAGAGGTCGGGATCGGTTAGGTGCGCATTAGTGTTTTAGTAAATTGTATTCCATAAATCATCGTATAACAAGGCTTTTTATATTTTCTTGAGCCATTGTGGTATTAATGTTTTATCGCATTGGTGATTGTAATTATTATGGATGACCGTAATAATCAAACGGGTTTATCTTGAATACGGATTTTATTTACTTACTTGTGTTTGCCGTGTGAACGCGGAGTTAATGGCTCCAAAAGAAAAAAAAAGTGTGTACTGAATTTTAAATCGATCGATGTAGTACGCCACCCTCGTGGATACGGACTCGGATATCACCAACGATATCGGGTTGGGTCTTACGGAGTCAGTGTTACATTTAGGTGGTATCGAGCCCGAAGAGTACGTAATGTATCCGGGCACGATTTGGAACATAGGTTTCATGCATTTGAGTCGCGTCGTTGCATCGTGGTAATCGATCCCTAGTCGAGTCGCACGAAGATAAAGCCTAAGGTGCATAAGTGTCAAGTGATTAAGTGAGAGAAGAGTGAGATCGATTAGAGTGAAAATCCCTAAAGGGATAATCAATTAGGAAAGGATAAAGGAAAAAATGGATGAGAAGGTTGATGTTGTAATTGGGTTAGAAACCTCATATGTGATATGAGAATGAATGTGTTGGCCTTGACTAATTAAGAATTTCCAAATTAAATTGACAATATTATGGTGACAGAAAAATGCAAATGTTGAGAACTTGGAGAGGTCCATTAGAGATATGGGAAGCTTATTGGTTATAGTAAATCTAAGTGAAATTAAATGCCCGGGATGGTTAGGTAATTACAGTTCTGACCGTATATGTCATGAAAGGGGAAATATTGGAAGTGAGTAAAATGTAGATGGTTCAATCGGGCATATTTTGATTCACTGTATTCGAGTTAGAGATCAGTAGATATTATAAGCGGAAGATGATAGCGAAATGGAAAGAAGCTCAAGAGAGTACTGTAATGGTTTATTGAGAACTGAAAGAACCGAAAAAGTGATGTTCAGTGCCTATTTGAGTGAGATAAAAGTGTACAGATAAACTGAAGAATTTGTGAAATGGTTAGGATTTGGACCGCATAAGTTTGGGACTGAAATTGTTAGGTGATTATGGTGCTTCGAGGTTGGAAATTCGTACGATAAAATCATAAAGGAAAAAAACAGACAGATGATTTCTACTGATGGTGTATCGGGAAATACTGAATTAGGTGTATATGGACACAAAAATGGTAAAGAGATAGGCATATAGATAGAGATAAAATGGAGTGGTATCAACGATTTTGTCGGGTATTGGGGACTGTGAACACCCGATCATAAACTATTTGAGGAAAATAGAAGATAAGTAGCAGAAAACGGAATGAAAAATAGGAATAATGATCATAAGTTGATAAGCCAAATTGATATGACCTTATAAGGTCAAGTTGCACGTAACGGATAGGGGAATGAGACATACAGTTTAAGATCTTGAAAAGAATGAAACCACAATAGTGGTATATGAAAAGAGCTATTGCATTTAAGTCGAATTACTGTTAGGGATATCTATTGGACGGTAATGTTGAATTGTGACTAATGAAATGTATGTTACAGATATATGGAAACCATAGAGGAAATGAGCGGTAAATGTTTAGAGTGATTATAAGTGTGAAGTTTTTAATGGATTAAAGTAAGACACAAGTAGATTAAGTGTGCCTATATGAGTGGAAATGAAAAATGATTCTGGTATCAGTCATTTAGTTGAGGATGAGTATAAACGGAAAGGAGTCTTAAGGAAATTTGAATTGTATGGGTTACAAATTGGTTTCCGGATAAAATGTTGTGGTATAGATTACTGAATAAGTGTGAAAGAAAGTGTTTAAGGATCGCCATAAGGAACCTTGCGAAAGGAATGTTCGATCGTTAAATGATGACATAAGAGTGTCTTGATTGAGATTATGCATTATAGTGAAGAAGGATTGAAACACAATTAGGAATAATCATTGGTTGATGAGACTTTTGTGGACAAAATTAAAAGTGAAATTGGGTCATAGCTCATACTGCTGAGATTATCTGCATTGTATGTACAGAAATGTAAAGAATTACATATGAGTGAGATTTTAATTTGAGGTGATTCTATTGCAATGTGAAGTGAATCGATCTCCAGTTATGATGTAAAACTGTTGAGGAATCTAGATTTGAAACGAAAAATAAAAGAGTCCCGAACTGAGAAGAGTGATACTAAAATAAAATGGAAAATTTTTGGAGGTTTAAATATGGATGACAAGGTATCAACATATGTTGATATGAATGATATGAAAACAGTTGAGAAGAGAAAATGAAAAAGAGAAACTGAATAGAGACAAGAGGGTCAAAAAGGGAAACTGACAATGAGGTGATGTAGTGACACCTTCATAAAGAAATTGTAGATACACTCATTGTAGACTCAATGAAAAGGGTAAAAGATGTACGGTAAAGTCAATAAGACCCTAATAGGGAAGTATGCGAGGTAAGCAAATGGTAGTAACTGTGATTAGAGCGAGAATGTGTTTGGAAGTGTTGAAGCAGTGAAAAGTAAAAGAACGATAGGATGAATTGAGGAATCGACATCGATGATATTCATACTTTGGAAAAGTGGGCAGTAGTATTGAATCGTGACAATATGTTGAACGAGTATGAAATGAATTGAATCGATCGTGATAAATGGTATTAGTGCCATTCTCATGATTGAAAGCCTTGAGACCTAGAGATTCCATAAGCATACATCGTGTTAATTTGAGGAAAGAGACGGGTATAAATACGATAATGCTTGCAATGAGCGGATCAATTCTGAGATATTGGGGTTTTCAATGAATGTCAAGCATATCGGGGAATTGTGAAGTGTTTCGAAAATTGAAGTTGTAAAAAAATAGTGATACAAAAGGTTAAGAGTGCGAGAAAGTAAATGGGAGAAATCTTATGATGAGTTTGCATATCTGAATGGAGTTGGAAAATTATAGTGAACAAAAGAAGAAGAAGTAAGTGTGCAGATAAAAAGGTATTAGAGCAAGAAAATGAGTGTCAAAGTGAGACATTCTAGTAAGCTTATGTGAAAAGTGAAATTGAGTAATTGTAGGTATAGAATGAAGTGATTCTTGGCTCAAGAGTTTATAGATTGAATGTCTAATAAGAAAAGGTTTGATTATGTTCTTGTTATAGAGTTTTGATTCATCGAGAATATATCTTGTTATAATCAGATAAGGCCTAACGAGAGTCAAAGATTGACTGTGATAAGTGAAACAAAGGGAAGTGACTTAGGAAGCCTGTATGGTTAGCTAAAGTGGAATTGGATCGGACAAATGAGACAGAGTAAACTGTATATCGGGATAAAGTGTGTGAACATTATAGAACAGTGAAAGTGTCTTACGAGAATCGAATTTGAATATAAAGTGAATGGCATATAATAAATGACTGCATTAGGTACATTGTTATTGATAGTGAATTGGAATTAATGTTACTGTATTGAGTACCAAAGGAATGTAAATCGTCCCTGACGTGATAAAGAGAGGTATCACAGACATGGAGATGTACTTAAGGGAATACGCATTGGACTTTATGGCACTTGGGGAAAAAGGTATTAGAGGGATAAAATGTGATCAGCGAATAGATTTAAAAATACTGAACTGAGTCACTATCGGAACCAAAGGTAGTGCCTATTCTAGAAATGGCAAGTGAGATAGCTAAGAAAATGAGATCGCCAACTAATAGTCTTGTCGAATCCGCAAATCATCTTGTCTAAGTGATAATGAATTAGCCAAATCAAGAATCGAACCACGATCGAGAGTGGTTATCGTGATCACCCAAAAGTGAATCATTAAGTGGAAAAGTGTATAGGATATATAGACTCATATGATTACTGTCATAGTGAATCGTTGACTGAGAATTTCGAGGACGAAATTCTTATAAGGAGGGGAGAATTGTAACATCCCACCCCCTCCTGGAAGGGTAAAATAGTAAAATTTACATAGGATGGGATTGATAAGGAATAATCATTCTTGTTCATGCATAATAGGATTGATACATGATTAATTGTGTACATGGAATTACGATAAATGCATTCATGACATTCCTGTAATTGGGCCTAACGGTATTTTATTGTGATTAACGTGGTTATGGGCTTTGAAAAATTATTCGAAAAGCGCTTATTAAGCGTTTTCGATTTTAAGGGATTTTTAGGAATTTTTCTGGAATTTTCCGGAGAAAGTTCCCGGACCGGCAAAATCGCCGGTAACTGGCCTACACTTGTTTTGGGGTAGAAAAGGTGATTTTCGTGATTGAAAAATTATTTGGAGTGCACTGTTACATGTTTTATAATTTTGGGGAATTTCATTAATTCTCAGAAAAATGATTCGGGGAAAATTCGGGGAAATTCTCGGACCGGATAAATCGCCAAGTGGCGAACCGGTTGATTTTTCTACTATTATTTGGAACTATTATTTGGTGGGACCCATAAAGGGACCCTTGAAAGTTGTAGGAACCGAAATTGGGTGGAGAATTATTGTGAATTGGATCAATTTTTATTAAAGACCTTCTTTGACTTTTCTTTGGAAAATTGGATCCAATCAAATTTTGCCATCTTTTCCTTTACATTTATGGCTTTATTGGTTTGCTCACTCCCTTTCCCCCGGTGGTTGCCTTGTGAGAGAATGAAAAAGGTGAAAATTTTGGCTTATGTTGAAGCTCCACCGAAAATTCACTTGTCTTGAACATCTCCATCGAATTTTGCATCTTCTCCATCAACTTTCCTCCAAATTCAAGAGCTCCTCTTTATGCAACCAAGCTCCTTCCTTTCTAAGAGGACCTTACACTTGCATGTGTAAGAATAGAGTGGAGAAGGTGTTGAGTGAGAGTGGTAACTAAAGAATTGAAGAGAGTTTGGTTTGAAGATGGAAAAAGCTTGAATTGGTAAGTGTTTACTTATGCTTTGATTATGTAGTTTATGAATCATGGTAGTTAGGAGCATCTAAAGGGGATTGTGGTATTGTTATTAAGCTTATTGATGCTTTACCTTAATGAAAATTTTAGTATAAATTAATGGGTATAAATGTAAGGCATGTTAGGATAATGAATGGTAATGGTTAAGTTTGGTTTTAGCTTGATTTTGAATTCATATTGATGATTAATTGTGCATGGAAAGGGAAGAGGTTAGTGCTGCCAATTTTTGGTATGAATGCCTAGTGAATGTAGATATGATATAGGGACTGATTTTGTGTCCAATTGAGATGCTTATGGATGTAGGAAGGTTATAGGAATGAAAGGAAGTGAATAGAGAAGTAAAGCTGGAAAATTGATATTTGACCTATTGCACTGTTTTGACCATAACTCATAGTGTAGTTATGAAAATGAGGCAATGTTTGTGGCCACTGAAACTTTGATTTGTTGAATTCAATTTAGTGTGAAATAGGTGTTGTTAAATTTCAATGATAGAAGGGTGAATTTTTGAATGGAAAGTTACTGTTCCATTACTTGTGAACAGTAACCGAAACCACAACTTATGAACTTTGCTGATTTTTCTGAATTTATTGAGATGGAATTAGGAGAATGGTCTTCATGGAAGTTGTAGCATATTGAATTATATTTCCATTGCTACTGATCTTGCTATTTTCGAGTTGTATATTAGGAGATATGACCTGATAACTATTGGCTGGTTTTATGCTTTGTGATGAAACCTAGTTGGATGGGCACATTTAGTGCACATTCGGGTTTGGAGGAATTTTAGTAATTTTTGTGAATTGAGTTGGAGTTTGAAATGTACTGAAGAGTTCTGGATGACTTATTGATCTTGAGAATGATATATGGCTTATAATTTTTGGAAGTCAGATTTGGGAGTTATGATTTTACAAAAACTGAATCTGTTTTAGGAAGTTAGGTGCTGATCATGGCAGAAACTTCCATAACAGTTTTGAAATTGTTAAAGATCGAATTGGATGTTAAGTGCTTCATGAAAATTGAAGTTTGAGATGTTATCTTTTCAGGGATATAAAGTTCTGATTTTACTGACTTATATACTGGAAGTTATGCTTCTTGTAAGATTACTGCACAAAGTGAAGGATTTCAGGGACAGTAACATTAGATGAATTAATTGACTTGGTTTAGAAATAGAATTTGATTTTGGATTGTTCATGAAAGTTGTAGAGGACATTGTGAAATTGTTGACCATATTTTTGTGGTAATTTATTACTAAGGAATCAGTGAGTTATGAAATTGTAAATGTACTGCTCTGTGTTGATGGAAATTGTGAAGGCAGAAGGTTTGATGGATTATTTGACACCCTTAGGGTTGGAATTGATTTTTATGGTCTTCTTGAGAATTGTAGAGCTTTTCATAAGCTTTCCAATGAGGTATAGTGGGTATTTTTCTGATTTGTGTGCTAAAAGTTAGAGTAGTTGGAAAAGTAGGATTGAAATCTGAAAAAAAGGAAAAGGGCAAAGAGGTGACTCATTTGTCTCATGAGGCGACATATCGCCTCGAGGGCGAGATATCGGGCTGGTCGCGAGGCGACGCCTCGCCCTCATGACAACGAGGTGATTCAGCCTCGCGAGGCGACGTTAACGCCTCGAGGCGAGATTTAAAGAGGCTGGTCGCGAGGCGGCGCCTCGCGATGACAGTGATGAGGAAATCGCCTCATGGGCGGCGTCTCGCCCATGAGGCAGGTTTCGTATATATATATATATATATTTATTTTATTTTGATTATTATTTTGATATTAAATGGTACAAGTGTTCTTTAGTCAATTTCTTTCCGTCCGACGTCCGATTGACTGATTCCGGAGGCATCGGATTCGTTGAATATTTAATTTCATATTATGAGAAGCGGGAATTTTAGACGGAATTTGGCGTAGCCCTATCGACGGAACATGTAAACACTGTTTTATTTAATTGAGGACCTATAGAGGTCCGAATTGCATGCCGTCGCCTTATAGATTTCTAATTTTCATAGAATTTTATTATGGGAAAATATTGAATTAGGACCGGGAATTCATGAACATGCATATCTCATCATCATGAGCACAGATTTCATATTTAGTGACTCGTAATTTTTCTGATTCATATAGAGGTCCAATTGGAGCGTCGATTGACCGACGTCACAGAGGCTTTCCGGCATTAGCTCGGAAGTAATAGGTGAGTAACCTAGTTGGTTTCTCAAATTTCTGGTTGTGTACATGCTTAACGTGAATTACGTGCAAAGGTGAATTGTATGATTACTGGCATGTATTGTATGATTTTATCGTCTTCGGTAGATCGGGCTTTATAGCCACCGTACTGAACACTGCTATACTGGGCTTTATAGCCATATCGTTGATTCACTGATACACTGGGCTTTATAGCCAAACACTGGACATGTACTGCATACTGTACTGCATGCATAATTGCATGATCAGATAATGGACGTGCCCCAAGTTGCTATTTTTTCTTGATAAAGCTTGAGCTCTCATCTTTGTCTTGACCGCCTCGAGCCCGAGGGAGAAAATCACAGCGCGTCCCCACTGAACACTGACTGAGCACTTGGGCACAATACTGAATAACTGGAAAGAGTCACATATGCATTGCATTCGCATAAATGACTGTTATGTGATAAGTTCTACTTTCGTGATGGGATGAATTACTGTGAATGTTTTATTGTTACTGGATATCGTTATTGACTATTTACTGGTAATTGATGATTATCAGATTGTCTTCAGACGCCACGGGCGTAATGCATGATTTGAGTGAACCATCGATGATGGTTTCTCATTTGAGTTCAAAACTCACCCAAAATTTGCATTTATTTTCAGGTTCTGAAGAATACCCCGGTTGACACGGGAGTATATCTACTGTAGACGAGTAAAGGTTAGAGGTCGGGATCAGTTCGTGTCTGCATTAGTGTTTTAGTAAATTGTATTCCGCAAATCACTGTATAACAAGGCTTTATATTTTTACTGAGCCATTGTGGTATTAATGTTTTACTGCATTGACTGATTGTAATTATTACTGGATGACTGTAATAACTGAAACGGGTTTATCTTGAATACGGATTTTATTTACTTACTGTGTTTGCCGTGTGAACGCGGAGTTAATGGCTCCAAAAAAAAAAAAAAAGTGTGTACTGAATTTTAAATCGACTGATGTAGTACGCCACCCTCGTGGGATACGGACTCGGATATCACCAACGATATCGGGTTCGGGTCTTACGGGAGTTGGGGTGTTACACCTGGACCCTGACTGCTCTCGACAATCCCCAAAATAACACTCTTATCTATGGATCTGTAGAACAAGTCGACTTGTCTGATAAACAAGTCGACTTATCGGGACAAACAAGTCGACTTATAACCAACAAGTCGACTTATCGAGACAAACAAGTCGACTTATAACCAACAAGTCGACTTATCGAGACAAACAAGTCGACTTATCTAACTGACAAGTCGACTTATCTAACTGACAAGTCGACTTATTATTCAGAAGCCTCACAAGTCGAGTTATAGAGACATATAACTCGAGCTATGACTTTAAGAACCTAGCCATTTCCATGCCAAACTCACTCATTCAATATTTTAACTCCTCAGCTCATGTCAAACACCTAATTTGACTTATCAACACTCAAATTCAACTAACACAACCACATTTCCTCTTTCCTTTCCAAATTCAAGCTATACAAAGGAGAAATAGTTCCATACATGCATACATTGCCCAAAACACATTAGAACGGACTATCTTTGCGTTTATTACACATACATGACCATCAACCCCAATCTCATGACATTTGCCTACCTATATGATTTTCATGCCATCTCATGCATCATCTTCAAAGATCAAAAGTCATACAATCAAGCATTTTACATTAGGGTTTAGAATTCACTTTTGAATCATAACTCATTCATTCCATCTTCATCAAATCATGATATGTTCATACAATGCTTTAGTGGGCATTTTAAGCCCAATTACATGAAACTTCAAAGTAAAATATCATTCTCAAAATGCTACTAAAGCATTGTTTTACAAAAATCAATTCAAATACAAGACCAAAAGAAGATCTTGGAGTAAATGCCTTTAAGCTCGCTCCTCGGGATCCTGCTCATTTCCTGGAGAATTGAGGGGGGGTGAGCTTTCGCTCCGTGGGTAACACATTTATATTTATATATCAAGCAAGTCTATTTAATTATTCATACTTTTAGCAATCTTTCCATAAATCATAATACATGCATCATGCAATTTTCATCAATACACAAACATAATTTCTCACAATTCAACACTCATAATTCTTGCATTTTCATGTTATCACATATGAATCACATCAAATGGCTCGGTAAGTCCATATTCTTGGCAACCATATAGTCTCATTTAATGAGGTTATATGGGCAAATCTTTAGGAGTCCAAAATGTTGGATCATCCTATGCCACAATCGGGCAGCCGGGCGAAGGCTTTCATGGTCGACGTGCACGTGACGGTTCTTGGGACTATACCTTACCCACATAACACAACAATCATGCATCATACAAGAAAATTGGACTGTTCTTGTCCAATTTTCCATTCCTTTAGAAATCATCTTTGTCATACATCATTCATGCTTTTTATCATATTCATTTAACAAGTTTCTCCAAAACAACTTCATTCGCCATCATACAATGTACATCTATAAGCATCATAATTTCATACTCATTTAGGCTATTTCATTCAATACTAGCTCAGCCATCATCAAATCATCAACATGTATCATTTTCATTTACACAAAACTCATGATTAATGATATCTAACCACTACTATCACAAGCATTTAATACAATCATCAAGTAATCAAAACTCATTAATGTCATGCATTAATTTACATTTATAGCTTATATACATAAAGATAAATATGAAACCCACCTTTTATCCTTGCTTAAACTTGCCTAAGGAAGTTATTCCTCTTATTGTTCTTCTCCTCTTTCTTGCCCTTCTTCAATCATAACAAGAAAGTAACCTCATATTACTTAGGGTTTCAAAATTGAGAAATCTCATAAACTTTAATCATGAAATTAACCCTAGAATCACTAAACCCACTTCATTTTTAGTCTTTTTAACCAATAACCCAAGGAAAAACTCAACTTTAAACCCATGGCTTACCTTGAATCTCTACTTAACCAAGTGATTTCTTGGTTCAAAGTGAAGCTTTAGCCTTCCTCTTCACTTTTAACTCTTGGACTTTCTTCAAACACCTCTAAAACTCAAGGAACTTCAAGACCTAAGAAAGCTCTTCTTCTTTCTCCTCCTTTCCTCCATGCACGACACTTCACTCTTCCTCTCTTCAAATTTTCGTAACTCTCTCCTTTCCTACCACTAACTCACTTCTTTCCTTCTCTTTTTAACTCCTTACTCACTTAAGTCCATAAGGCCTAAGCCCTCCTTTCCCTTCCTTCCTCCTTCCTTCCTTTCCTTTCTTATTTCCTTATACTACTTTCATTTAACTTAAGCCCAAGTCCACTTCATTTCCTCCTCTTTTCTTCTTTTACTCCCTACTACATTAAAGCCCAATTCATATATATATCCTCTCTTCTTTCTTTTATTTCATTTGGATCCAAAGCCCAATTAACACATTAAATTACCTCTAATTTATTTAAACCAACTATCACATTTAATACTTGCTATCTAACTCATTTAATCACATTTATTTATTACCTAACTCATTTAATGTCATATGCTAATTCATACTAATTAATGTCAAGTTAATTAATGCTAACATAATTTACTTAATTACTCTAATCATGCTTAAATAAATAAATAATTCGGGGCTAATATTTCTCCCCCCCTTAAGAAATTTCGTCCTCGAAATTCTTACCCGCCTATTGAAGAGGTGTGGAGTCTTGCCTCTGATTGCATCCCGAGGCTCCCATGTCACCTCTTCAACTGCATGATTACTCCACAGGACTTTGACTAACTTGATTGTCTTGTTCCTGAGGATCTTATCCTTGCTATCCAGAATTGCCACAGGTACCTCTTCATAACTCAAATCATCACTCAGCTGAACTTCTGAGGTCTGAATGATGTGAGAAGGATCTGATCTGTACCTCCTCAGCATGGAAACATGGAATACATCATGAATCTGCGACAATTCTAGCGGCAATGCCAACCTGTAGGCCAACGGCCCAATCCTCTCTAAAACTTCATACGGACCCACATAGCGAGGACTTAGCTTCCCCTTCTTACCAAATCTCATAACTCCCCTCCATGGAGACGTCTTGAGGAACACTTTGTCACCCACTGCATATTCCATTTCTTTTCTTTGAGCATCTGCATAACTTTTTATTCTGTCCTGTGCTGCCTTAAGTCGCTGCTTAATCAAATCAATCTTATCCACTGTCATCTGAACCATTTCGGGTCCTACTAGCTTCCTCTCACCTTCTTCATCCCAACATATCAGAGTTCTACACCTCCTGCCATATAGGGTTTCATAAGGAGCCCTCTGAATGCTCGAATGGTACGAATTGTTATAGGCAAATTCAACCAACGGCAAATGTTCATCCCATGCTCCTTTGAAGTCCATAACACATGCTCTAAGCATCCCCTCTAGAGTCTGGATTGTCCTCTCAGACTGGCCATCCGTCTGAGGATGAAACGCCGTACTGAAATTCAGCTTAGTTCCTAATGCTTCTTGCAAACTTCCCCAAAATCTCGATGTGAATCGAGGATCCCTGTCAGATACTATAGAATCTGGAACTCCATGCAACCTTACCACTTCATCGATATACTTCCTGGCTAAGACTTGCAATGAATCTGTTGGCTTGATTGCCAGAAAATGGGCTGACTTGGTCAATCGGTCTACAATGACCCATATAGCATCATGCTTCCTAACAGTCCTGAGTAAACCCATCAAAAAATCCATCGTGATCCTTTGCCACTTCCATTCAGGAATGGACAATGGCTGCAACATGCCTGAAGGTGCCTGGTGTTCAGCCTTGACTTGCTGACACACTAAACACCTACTCACATATTCAGCTACATCTCTCTTCATACCTTTCTACCAGAAATGCTCCTTCAAATCTCTGTACATCCTGGTGCTGCCTGGGTGCATGGAATAAGGTGCATTGTGTGCCTCATCCATGATCTCATCCTTAACTGCCTTATCATTCGGAATACATAACCTGTTTCCGACTACCATTAGCCCATCATCCCTTACTTGCACTTCTGACTGCTTACCATGTTGAATTTTATCTCTCAGCTTACTTAATTCTGTATCCTGCTCCTGCAACTCCTTGACCTTCTCCCTAAGGGTAGGTCTCACCCTGAATTGAGCAAAAACACCATCTGATTCATCCTGCTTTAAACTGATCTTCAGCTTGGTCATTTGTTCCAAAAGAGGCAAGTAAACTGCCTGAACATAAGTTAAGGATGACTTCCTATTCAATGCATCCGCTACTACATTTGCCTTGCCTGGATGGTACTCTATCATCAGATCATAGTCCTTGAGCAACTCCAACCATCGTCTCTGCCTTAAATTCAACTCTTTCTGACTCATAATGTACTTAAGGCTTTTATGGTCCGTGAAAACCCTTGTCTGAACCCCATACAGATAGTGCCTCCATATCTTTAGGGCAAAAATCACTGCTGCCAATTCCAGATCATGAGTCGGATAATTCAACTCATATGGCTTCAGCTGCCGTGAAGCATAGGCTATCACCCTATCATTCTGCATTAACACACAACCCAAGCCCTTTCTCGAGGCATCCTTGCATAATCGATACCCCGATCTCGATTGGGCAAAATTAAAATGGGAGCACTAGTTAAACCGCTAAGCTCCTCAAAACTCACTGGCAATTCTCATTCCAAATAAACTGCTGATTCTTCCGTAACAACTTAGTCATCGGCGCAGCTATCATGGAGAATCCCTCCACGAACCTCCTGTAATAACCTGCCAGGCCTAGAAAACTCCGTACCTCTTTTACTGTCTTAGGCTCTTGCCAATTAACCACTGCTTCTACTTTCCTCGGATCAACATGAATCCCTCTGCTGGAAATCACATGTCCTAGGAAAACCACTTCACGCAGACTGTAATTCACACTTGCTGAATTTGGCATCTGACTTCGCTCTCTCAATCTCTGCAACACTATCACGAGATGTTGCTCATGCCCCTTCATCCTTGGAATAGACGAGAATGTCATCAATGAACACTATGACAACCGATCTAAGAACTCTGAAAACCCTATTCATAAGGTCCATGAATGCGGTGGAGCATTGGTCGATCCGAATGGCATGACCCTAAACTCATAGTGCGTGAATTGGGTCACGAAGGCTGTCTTGTTAACATCAGACTCCCTGATTCGGAGTTGATGATAACCTAATCTGAGGTCGATCTTCGAAAAGACCCTTGCTCCTTGCAGCTGATCAAACAGATCATCTATCCTAGGCAAAGGATATCTGTTCTTGATTGTCACCTTGTTAAGCTTCCTGTAATCTATACACATGCGCCATGTCCCATCCTTCTTCCTCACAAACAGGACCGGAGCTCCCCAAGGTGAAGAACTCGGCCTGATGAACTGCTTCTCTAACAACTCCTCTAACTGCTCCTTAAGCTCCCTTAACTCAACTGGAGCCATCCTGTAGGGTGGCATCGAGATTGGCGCGGTTCCGAGAATCAAGTCAATTTCAAACTCAATTTCCCTCACCGGCGGCAACCCCGGTAACTCGTCTGGGAACACATCTGAAAACTCCCTGACAACCGGATAATCTTCTAGTCTGCCCACATTTTCCTCTGGATCTACCACATGTGCCAAGAAGGCCTCACACCCCTGGTTCATCATACTGTCTGCTAACAAGGCTGAAATAATCCTCGGCGCTGGCAGTTTCCTGTCCCCCTTGAAGACTATCTTCTGATCATCTCCCAGATCAAATTCTACTTCCTTCAAGCTACAATCTAGCTTCGCCTTGTATTTCTCCATGACATTCATCCCCAATATAACATCCAATCCCTGAAGGTCTAGAGGTAGTAAGTCTACTACCAGTCTAGCACCGTCTATATTGAGCTCACAGTTCTTGTAGATCAAATTAATCACCACCTTACTCCCTAAAGGAGTACTAACAACCAGAAAATTGTCCATAATCTCAGGACATACAGCATGCATATTCATACTTGCAGATACAAATGAATGGGTGGAGCCAGTATCAATTAACACATAAACAGGAGAGTCAAATAGCATAGCCATACCCGTCACTACTTCCGAGATGATTCTGACTTCTTCCCAGTCATGGCAAAGACCCAGTGGTGCTCGACCACGCCCTCTAGGTCTCCTGCGGATATGTCTTCCTTGCAGTTCTAAGCGCCCACATCATCTGCGGACGAGATGCCACTGTTTACGCTCTTACAGGGGCTGAGATCGAGACCCTTCTCGCTTTGTTGCTGGGACAATCCTTGATTCTGCCTTGCCTTTGGCCTGACCAAAATATGCTCCTATCTTCAGCAGACATTCCCCTTTGTGAAATCTCCCACAGTGATCACACTAGGGATTTCCTCTACCTGTCCATCCTGGACTTGCCACACTGGAAGCTTGCCCTGACATAGCCCTAGGCTGCTTACTCTGAGTGGGGCCACTGCTGCCCACCTCACTCTGTGTAAGCTGAGTTCTGGTACTCCTTGCAGGTGCTGGAGCACTCATACCCTTCTTGGAGAACTGCTCCCTGTTCTTTCTCTTCTTAGTCACTTCAGCCCTGATGTTCTCTAACTTCTCTGCTTGAAGAGCAGCATCAACCAACTGCTGGTAATCACAGAAGTTGTGAATTACCACCTTTTCCCTGATCCCTAGGTGTAATCCACCCTCAAATTTCGGCATTTATGCGCTTGGTGGCCTGATGTTGGCTGCATACCTGGAAAGTTGAGTGAACTTCAGTTCATACTCACTCACTGTCAAATCCCTCTGAGTAAGATTCAGAAATTCCCTGGCCTTCTCTTGGACATAGACCATAGAGAAATACTTCCTCCTGAAGGCTTCTAGGAATTCCCTCCATGTCAATCTGGGAGGCACTTCACGATGCATGGGCATCGACTCCCACCGGTCGGTGCATCCCTGCGATAAGCTAACTGCATAGTCGAGCTTCTCCTCATCCATACACTTCATCTGTTTCAGGACCCTCTCGGTCCTCTTCAGCCATGCTTCTGCCTCTTTGGGATTTGTAGTCCCGCTGAAGTCAACTGCTCCATACTTCCGGAGCTTGTCATACTGCCCACTCCGATCTGCTGGAGTTGGCACCTGAGCCTGGCTTCCCTGGCCCATAGCATATACGAAAGCCTGGGCAAATGCTTGGAAGAACTGAGGATCCATAGGGTTCACTTGAGGAGGAGGCGGCGGAAGCGCCTCATGTAGCACACTTGGTGCACCAGAGTTAGAGAAGGGGAAGGTCCCTGCATCCTGCGGAACGTACGACTCGTCCGTACTTCCGTGCTGAGAGCTGGGCCGAGATTGAGCTCCTCGAGTTCTCTTTCAAGGCGGCATTACTCCTTCAATTTAAAAATCAGTGAAAATCTTTAGTTCACATAAAACAAGTTCAATTCGTGTAAATCGATTTAAAACAAGTCAATTCACTCATTTGAAAACAATGTTGCATGTTATGCATTTAAAACAATGCACATAATTCATATAATTTACGTAAAAAGATGCATGAGGACTTGACCCTTAGGCAATCCCACTAAGGTTCCTAGGAAACCCTAAACCCGGTTTCGCTCTGAAACCACAAATGTCGGAACTCGACCCGGAGACCGGACCCCAACTGTTGGATCCCGTTATCCAACCTGCGTATAACTTACTATAGATGTTGGATCCGAGACCCAACTGTCCCGGGAGGTGGCCCCTGGTGGAGCTCATTCCCGAGACACTTGTCTTGCTAAGACCCTAACTTGACACACTCTATTTGACTCACTTTGGTGGTGAGCATACACTGACTAAGGCCTGGACCCTGACTGCTCTCGACAATCCCCAAAATAACACTCTTATCTATGGATCTGCGAGCAAGTCGACTTGCGATAAACAAGTCGACTTATCGGGACAAACAAGTCGACTTATAACCAACAAGTCGACTTATCGAGACAAACAAGTCGACTTATCTAACTGACAAGTCGACTTATCTAACTGACAAGTCGACTTATCTAACTGACAAGTCGACTTATTATTCAGAAGCCTCACAAGTCGAGTTATAGAGACATATAACTCGAGCTATGACTTTAAGAACCTACCCATTTCCATGCCAAACTCACTCATTCAATATTTTAACTCCTCAACTCATGTCAAACACCTAATTTGACTTATCAACACTCAAATTCAACTAACACAACCACATTTCCTCTTTCCTTTCCAAATTCAAGCTATACAAAGGAGAAATAGTTCCATACATGCATACATTGCCCAAAACACATTAGAACGGACTATCTTTGCGTTTATTACACATACATGACCATCAACCCCAATCTCATGACATTTGCCTACCTATATGATTTTCATGCCATCTCATGCATCATCTTCAAAGATCAAAAGTCATACAATCAAGCATTTTACATTAGGGTTTAGAATTCACTTTTGAATCATAACTCATTCATTCCATCTTCATCAAATCATGACATGTTCATACAATGCTTTAGTGGGCATTTTAAGCCCAATTACATGAAACTTCAAAGTAAAATATCATTCTCAAAATGCTACTAAAGCATTGTTTTACAAAAATCAATTCAAATACAAGACCAAAAGAAGATCTTGGAGTAAATGCCTTTAAGCTCGCTCCTCGGGATCCTGCTCATTTCCTGGAGAATTGAGGGGGGGGTGAGCTTTCACTCCATGGGTAACACATTTATATTTATATATCAAGCAAGTCTATTTAATTATTCATACTTTTAGCAATCTTTCCATAAATCATAATGCATGCATCATGCAATTTTCATCAATACACAAACATAATTTCTCACAATTCAACACTCATAATTCTTGCATTTTCATGTTATCACATATGAATCACATCAAATGGCTCGATAAGTCCATATTCTTGGCAACCATATAGTCTCATTTAATGAGGTTATATGGGCAAATCTTTAGGAGTCCAAAATGTTGGATCATCCTATGCCACAATCGGGCAGCCGGGCGAAGGCTTTCATGGTCGGCGTATGCGTGGCGGTTCTTGGGACTATACCTTACCCACATAACACAACAATCATGCATCATACAAGAAAATTGGACTGTTCTTGTCCAATTTTCCATTCCTTTAGAAATCATCTTTGTCATACATCATTCATGCTTTTTATCATATTCATTTAACAAGTTTCTCCAAAACAACTTCATTCGCCATCATACAATGTACATCTATAAGCATCATAATTTCATACTCATTTAGGCTATTTCATTCAATACTAGCTCAACCATCATCAAATCATCAACATGTATCAATTTCATTTACACAAAACTCATGATTAATGATATCTAACTACTACTATCACAAGCATTTAATACAATCATCAAGTAATCAAAACTCATTAATGTCATGCATTAATTTACATTTATAGCTTATATACATAAAGATAAATATGAAACCCACCTTTTATCCTTGCTTAAACTTACCTAAGGAAGTTATTCCTCTTATTGTTCTTCTCCTCTTTCTTGCCCTTCTTCAATCATAACAAGAAAGTAACCTCATATTACTTAGGGTTTCAAAATTGAGAAATCTCATAAACTTTAATCATGAAATTAACCCTAGAATCACTAAACCCACTTCATTTTTAGTCTTTCTAACCAATAACCCAAGGAAAAACTCAACTTTAAACCCATGGCTTACCTTGAATCTCTACTTAACCAAGTGATTTCTTGGTTCAAAGTGAAGCTTTAGCCTTCCTCTTCACTTTTAACTCTTGGACTTTCTTCAAACACCTCTAAAACTCAAGGAACTTCAAGACCTAAGCAAGCTCTTCTTCTTTTCTCCTCCTTTCCTCCATGCACGACACTTCACTCTTCCTCTCTTCAAATTTTCGTAACTCTCTCCTTTCCTACCACTAACTCACTTCTTTCCTTCTCTTTTAACTCCTTACTCACTTAAGTCCATAAGGCCTAAGCCCATCCTTTCCTTCCTTCCTCCTTCCTTCCTTTCCTTTCTTATTTCCTTATACTACTTTCATTTAACTTAAGCCCAAGTCCACTTCATTTCCTCCTCTTTTCTTCTTTTACTTCCTACTACATTAAAGCCCAATTCATATATATATCCTCTCTTCTTTCTTTTATTTCATTTGGACCCAAAGCCCAATTAACACATTAAATTACCTCTAATTTATTTAAACCAACTATCACATTTAATACTTGCTATCTAACTCATTTAATCACATTTATTTATTACCTAACTCATTTAATGTCATATGCTAATTCATACTAATTAATGTCAAGTTAATTAATGCTAACATAATTTACTTAATTACTCTAATCATGCTTAATTAAATAAATAAATAAATAATTCGAGGCTAATATTTCTCCCCCCTTAAGAAATTTCGTCCTCGAAATTCTTACCTTCTTCATTGAAGAGGTGTGGGTACCGCTCCTGCATTGCATCCTGAGGCTCCCACGTCACCTCTTCAACTGCATGATTCCTCCACAGGACTTTGACTAACTTGATTGTCTTGTTCCTGAGGATCTTATCCTTGCTATCCAGAATTGCCACAGGTACCTCTTCATAACTCAAATCATCACTCAGCTGAACTTCTGAGGTCTGAATGATGTGAGAAGGATCTGATTTGTACCTCCTCAGCATGGAAACATGGAATACATCATGAATCTGCGACAATTCTGGCGGCAATGCCAACCTGTAGGCCAACAGCCCAATCCTCTCTAAAACTTCATACGGACCCACATAGCGAGGACTTAGCTTCCCCTTCTTACCAAATCTCATAACTCCCCTCCATGGAGACGTCTTGAGGAACACTTTGTCACCCACTGCATATTCCATTTCTTTTCTGTGAGCATCTGCATAACTTTTCATTCTGTCCTGTGCTGCCTTAAGTCGCTGCTTAATCAAATCAATCTTATCCACTGTCATCTGAACCATTTCGGGTCCTACTAGCTTCCTCTCACCTTCTTCATCCTAACATATCGGAGTTCTACACCTCCTGCCATATAGGGCTTCATAAGGAGCCATCTGAATGCTCGAATGGTACGAATTGTTATAGGCAAATTCGACCAACGGCAAATGTTCATCCCATGCTCCTTTGAAGTCCATAACACATGCTCTAAGCATCCCCTCTAGAGTCTGGATTGTCCTCTCAGACTGGCCATCCGTCTGAGGATGAAACGCCGTACTGAAATTCAGCTTAGTTCCTAATGCTTCTTGCAAACTTCCCCAAAATCTCGATGTGAATCGAGGATCCTTGTCAGATACTATAGAATCCGGAACTCCATGCAACCTTACCACTTCATCGATATACTTCCTGGCTAAGACTTGCAATGAATCTGCTATTTGATTGCCGAAAATGGGGTGACTTGGTCAATCGGTCTACAATGACCCATATAGCATCATGCTTCCTAACGATCTCCGGTAAACCCATCAAAAATCCATCGTGATCCTTTGCCACTTCCATTCAGAATGGACAATGGCGCAACATGCTGAAGGTGCACGGTGTTGACCTTGACTTTGCGACACACTAAACACCTGCTCACATATTCAGCTACATCTCTCTTCATACCTTTCCACCAGATATTCCGCAAGCGTACGGGTCGTTTGCATAGTATCTAAGGTATAGATCCCACAAAGAGGGTTAATCTAATCTTAAACTTTAAGGCTGAAACAAATTGCAAAAATTCAACTATAACTAAGCTAAATCAGTAACACAATTCAATCAACCAATTCAACTTAAGAATAAATCATGAAATATTAACAAATTAACAAATTGCAATGCACACACTAAGAATCAACCTAAGGAACTACCAATTAAGAGAAAGGGAAAATTTTTACCTATCTTTAATGATAACCTAATTAATTATGAAATGTCGGATTATTTGTCCTGAACTATCCTAGGGTTGGTTACTCTCTCTTGAGTTATAACTAAAAACCCTAAATTATAAACCCTAATTAGATTATGGAAAATTACAATCTCTCAATTCACAATTTATCCAGACCCTAATTAGATTTGAAGTATTCCACTAGATTACCCGAACCTATGTGAGATCTCTCATTAGATAATTACTAATTTGATTGATTTCTCGTTTTTATTAAATTGCCTAACTATTGGTAGCCTAATTTAATTATTTTTCATCGATTCACTCTCTCAGTCTATTACTGATTTATCAAAATGCAGAAATCAATCAAAATGAATCCAATTCACATAAACAATCAGATTTTTATTGAATCAAAGATAAAAATAAGACAATCCTCAACATTCATAAATCCTATCTCATCACTTCATCATAAAGATAAAAGTTAATTTTTTGCATTATTGAGTGATTATGTCTAAAAATTAAAACATTTATATAAGAATAACGGTATAGATATAAATTGAGTCCCAAAGAAAATAATTTTATAACTATATGTTCTGTTTTTGCATCATAGTTTTGATCAAAATTTTACATAACCAAATTTCATCTTTGTTATCTCAATATTTCTCTATTTTAAAGCGGACACCATGAACATATGGAAATATTAAGTTATGAAGGAACAAACTTTGGTGGGTATTATTTCAATCATAATTATAGTTTTAATTAGGAATACACAAAACCAAATTTCAATTTTTCATAAATTTAACATTTTCCTGTTTTCTTTTGCTCACTTTTATAGAAATATCTTTGTAAATCATAATACTAATCTACAGATAAGACCTATGGATAGATAAAATTAGTAAAGAGTAGGGTTTGAAATTTTGGAGAGCATATATTCCTTATCATATTTATAGTTGTTATCAAGAATTTACATAGTCAAATTACCAAAGTTCTCTTTTCTATTATCTCAATATTTTCCTTTATGCCTTTCACTTGATACTATATGCCTTTCTATCCCTCCCAAACAACAATTTTTAATATTACATTCATTTACATTCTATTCCATTACAAAATATGCAATTCTATTCTATTCAATTCCATTCTATAAAAATCTTACATCCAACCAAACATATCATAAAACTCTCAGGCGTAATGTTTTCCATGTGTCCCAACTAAAGAGACACTTATCCTCCTCTCACAGATCCTCTCATATGCTTCCACTAGAACTTAGTGTAGAGGAAAGAGCACTTATAACCATTATAGACCGAAGAACAGTTGAGAGGTATATATATGGCTACATTTTGTATGAAGACATCGAATTTCAATTCTGTCTCTAAGAGTCTCAAAATTTTATGAAGTTGAGAATTGGGTGCAGTACATTAGGAGCTGAATGTAAAATTCATGTTCTGATTTTGGGAGAAAATCTGGATTAATCTCGATAGATTTTGACAAATTTGATTGCTTAAGAGTTGTAGATCTTTCTCTTATCTTTCCAACGGTATATAGTATGAAATTTTTAGACATCTGAGTCTAAAGTTATGATCTTTATATGTGGAGAACCAAAAGTAAGATGAAGCAAAAGTAAGACGAAGCAAAGTAAGACGAAAGCAAAGTAAGAAGATGCAAAGGTAAGAAGATACAAAAGTCAGAAGGAAGAAGATGCAGAAGATAGAATTTGTTTTCGAGGTCTTAATAAAATTGTAGCTCTTGATGTCCTCTTTCGAACCATCCAAAGAACACCTTAATCAGAAATTTCTAGAGAAAGTTATAGCTGTTCCCCCGAAACAGGTTTAGTATGATGGAGGACAAAAACAGATTGGATTCTTTTGGTCATAACTTCTTCTCTAGACACCCAAATGACTTGATTCTTGAATCATTGGACTCAAAAGACATTTCTCTACATCTCTACCAAAATCATAATCCTTGGAATCAAATTGAGAAAGATTGAGTGAAAAAGTGGAACGGATACAGTGAGTGTATTCTTAAATAGTATGAACTGATGTTATTTTACTAAACATACTTCAATATTTTGATGATATCTTGATCTGTAGAGATCCAAATAAGATGATTTCTGATTTTTGGTAAACTAGAGACATGGAGCTACAAATGGTATGAAGAACTTGGAATCTAATTTAGTCTCTAAAATGTTTACATTTCAGGTGAAAGTTGTGCATAGTACATTGATTTGGACAAGAGTAGTCCAAAAATGTTTGAAGTATATCTTTTGAATCGCTAAACCGAACTGAATGATTTTAATTTGATTAGAAATTTAAGAAACTAGGGTACATCTTCTAGAAGAAAGTGTTATGTTAGAATGTTCAAGGGTATTGTTGGCAAGATACGTGAATGGAAGGAAAAAAAGTAGATGAGAATAACAAAAATGAGAGAGAAAGAGAAGGAGAGTTTGGTGGTTTGAGAGAAAAGAAGAGTGTGGGTTAGGGTTTAATTCTTCTTAGTCTTCAAGAAAGATTTTGAAGTTGTCCAAGAAGAGAAAAAGGAAGAGGAAGAAAGGAGTTTCCATTTGAGCTAAGGATCTCTTCATTTGGTGAAGAATCAAGGTAAGATCATTTTGAATCTTTTAGATTTTTGGAAGGATTCTAGTTCATGGAGTTTAGAGAATGCTTGGGTTTAAGTATTCTAGAATCAATTTTAGAGATTTTTTCATTGTGGGGTTTTCAATTGGATTCCTATTGGATGATAATCTGGATATTTTGAGATCATATGAGGTTAGAAAAGAGATGATGAGAAATTGAGTTATGATATAAAGTAACCAAGTGATCTTGAGGTGTAAGCTTATGAATCAGCTAGACGCATGCAAAAGGTAAAGATTGAAAGGAGAATTTGAAAAGATTATGTATAAATGAAGTGTAAAGCTAAGTTAAATTAGACATATATGAATTATGAAATGGGAATGAGCGTAATATGTGTTCTAGAACATATGCCCGAGATTGTCATTGAGCATGCATTATACATTGTCTATTATTACAATTGTGCATAAATGAATGTTTTTACGTGTGCAATTATTGATGAGTGTGCAATGTGTGTCTTGCATAAATGGGTTGTGCAGGTCAAGTGTCCGCATTTAGACGTTCCCAGAAATTGAAAACGAATGCTAACCTAGAGCGTGCTATGAGTAGACCTAGATGGTCTCATTTCATTGTTTGTTTTGTTTGTAATTTTGTATTGATTGACTACTGCATGCTCATATGAATGTGAATGATTGTGTTGATTTCCAGACAGAAGGTCTAATGATTGTAGATTGATAGGGATATTGAAGTGTTACTTGTATATGAATGAGATGAACTAAATGTACCTCATTTGATGATAAATGTGTTCTGAATATGCAACTGCATATGAATGAAAGTTTTTTTCTCAATTTTAATGTTGAATGTCGAACTAAGGTCCGATGATATGGCAATGTGAGTGAATAGGAATATGCAAATGTAATTGATGCATTCCATGTCATGAATGCATGAAACACAATGGATGTTGTGACCAGAGAAGCCACCGATCAGAGCTTCAAGCTCAACGAGTGAAAATGAGCCTCAAGCTCAAAAGTGATTCAGAGTCTCAGGATCAACGTTTAATGAGCCCTATATGGGACAGTTATCAATGAGCCCTTTAAGGGACAGTATAGGCACTCAGTCACAACAAAATAACAAATGAAAAGTGGGTCTCATGTGCACTACATATGCTTAATTAAGTGATTAAATTGTATTGAATGTGAAGTGTGAAATGTGTGATGATGTGATTTATGTGTTATGTGATTGGGTGAGCCATCGATGATGGCCACTCACTGAGTTCGCAAAACTCACCCAAAATTTGCAAATATTTTTCAGGATCAGAAGAATACCCCGTTAGACCAACGGGAGTATACCTACAGCATTCAAGTGAAGGATAGAGATCGAGATCAGTTCGCGTCTGCATTGCATTTCTCTATTTTGTATTAAATTGTAGAGTCTGCAATTTTTTGTATAAATTTGTGTTCCGAAATGACTCAAGTGTTTTGTATTTGTGAAAGGGCCCAAATGACTATTGAAAATTTTGTTGATGGTTTTGTATTAATGGAAAATGTTTATGAATGAATGGGGGCTCAAATTAAGTATCGATTTTTGCATATTGTGTTTGTTGTTGTTTCAAAAAAAAATTATACCAATTTTTAAATGATTGATTGTTTTAGCATGCCACCCTCGCGGGACACGGACTCAGATATCACCCACCTTCTTCATCTTCTCCCAAGTGTTGATGGGAGGTCTACCCGCACTGATGTCGTTGGAGGTTCTCGTTCTCCACCAAAGCTTCGCATCACCCACTAAGTACATTGTTGTGACTGACACCTTTTCCGAATCCGCCACCTTTGTTGCTGCAAAATACTGTTCTATGTCCCATATAAAATTTTCGAGCTCTTTTGCACTCTGCTTGCCATCGAAAATTTATAGCTCTCTCATCTTCACTATAGTGCTTTCACTCGAACATCCATCTTGTGCTTTGCCATCGCACGCTTGAGCACCAGTAGATCATAGCTCATCTCCTCACGAGCCTTCATCTGTTCCTTGAGCACTCTTATAATTGTTTGAAGCTCCCTCTCCAAAGCTGCAATACGTTCCAACAAAAGAACTACTCCCTCATCCGTTAGGGTTAGAGACTCAAGAATTGCCCCTATTCTGGCAACCCTTTCCGTCAGATTACTTTCACCAGCCATCGCTCTAGATTGGCTCTAATATCAGCTATCACAAAGGTTTGCTTTGAACTCAAACTTCTACCGCAAGTCATGCCCACCTTCGTGCGGCAATCCTGCTTAGGTCTGCTTAAGCAAGATTTAGCCTTCTTACGTGAATGTCGCCGAATAATTTCATTATCTCTCAAACACCTCACGCACAAACAAGTGTTTAAATTGTTTCTCTCACAGATAAAATAACACGAGTGTAAAACAGAGTAGAGAAAAGCAACAAGATATATATATATACTTGAAGCTATTCTTTCATTAACCCTCAGCAAAATATTAACAAAAGACACAAGTACCTCCTTCTTGAAGCACCTATAAGAAGCTCCCTATGCGAAGCCCTTTCAAAGAACTCCCTATTCGAAGCCCTTACAATGAGAACTCCCCCAAAAGCTCTTAACTTTCAAAGCTTTCTCCTATGAGTAATTTCTCTCAATAATAGAAATTAGTAGCTCTCAAATCTAATGAGCTATTTATAGGCCCCTCCACATGATTAAGTTAAAGTCCTAATAGAACTCTACTAACTAAGATCACAATCTTATCCTATCTTATCCTTATAAGATTACATTAAACTAACCAATAGATGACATCCTCAGCCAATTAGGACTTTATCTAATAGGACTAAGTTACATCATATTAACAATATAAAAGATTATCCTATCTAGGAATGATTATCCTTATCCACAAAGATCTCATCTATCTTCAGATGATCCTTTCACGTGATCTTTATCTCTTAAAGCTGATGTTCATCCATTGTGATCTTATCGTCACGTCATCATATGTCACATCATCCATAACTTGCCATGTCACTTCTGATGTATTTTCATCATGGCCTATCTACACATAAGTCCATCAATGCATGTCTATGGATAAGTTCATCTTTCATGATCAAACTCACTCATGGTGCAATCTCGTCGCTCCATGACTAAGTACAAGTCACAATCTGAGTTAGTATAAAACCTCACACACTTTACATACCTTCAACCTGCCTAACCAAAGTTAAATGCTTATATGTCTCATCGTACTCGCATGCCTTTGCGCATGCTCACGGGGTCTCACATACCTTTACGCATTCACGAGCACCCTCGGGTTTTGCATGACTTAGTTCACCAACTCCGTGCGGTCTCACATCCGAAACTCACGTCTTGTCGAAGATTTCTGCCAATGTGCGCTTACGTGTACCCACCCGTATCGAATCTCGCCTACTCTCGAGATCTTCATCGATACTTCCCACTTCCCTCGCCTACTTAGCAAGTTTCTCAGGTTTTGCTCGTCAACTCACGACTTTATCTTGTTCTCTCATCAATATGCCTTCCTCGTGCCGACCTGCGTGTTAACATTGACCAAGGCTCGTCAACACTCGCACGATTCCGCAGTCTGGACTTAAGGGTCTAACAGATGGAGGTCACTTAAAGAAACTTGTTAAAGACTAGGGAATATCCTGGGCTTCTGGATTAAATCTATTGTTATTTATTATTGGCATTTGGCTCTCTGTCATGGTGAATTTGTGACGTTTAGAATGAATATCTGAAGTAAATAGACCGTGGAATTGTCATTATTATTGTTTATAATTTCCTTAGTAGCAAATTGCAATAGAGTGTGGCGTGTACCATTTCCTCAATAAACTAAAATCCACCTTTCTTCCCCAGGAAAATTCACAAACTTGAAGTCAATTATTTGTAGAGATGGAGGAGGATAAACAAATATCGATGGCAAGAAGCCATAAGGCCCTCTTTTACTTGAACCAATACAATTATAAATTTGCTCTAACCAGTACAATTTACACTATAGCCCAATGCCAATGCATGTAGTTTCAAGAACGTACAAGTTTCGTACCAACAAAAATGGAGAAAAGCCAAAGAATTTTTTTTCTTTCTTTTCGATGCCAACCGTGGTATGGCTTTTTTTTTTTTTTTGCAAATGCATTATCTTCAGCAGCTGGGGGGCTGGGAATTTTTCACCACCAGAAGGGGTGGTGACTTTTCTTCCAAATCTGGAATGAAGGTAAGATCAATAGACGTTCTCTCAAAGAAGTTAAGATGCCAAAAGTTTAGGAGACGAGGTTTCTACAAAAGCAGTGGATTTCCTGGGAAACTGCTTCAACAGCTTGATAAGTTCGTAAGTTCTTGTGCCTCTACCACAATAAAGGCAAAGCTGAAGTGGGGTTAAACCATCCTGAGACGAGCAAAACAATGGCCAAGGATTATGAATCTAAAGAATAGCGCTATACACAGAAACACAGCAGATAGTATATGATGACTGAAGATTCAGTCATCGGTGAAAGAAAAGGACGCTATCATAGACAAATCATATCCACATGCCATTAAAGGAGTTCCTCCTCTCCTATTACAACCAAAGCCAGAAACAATGCCATTTTGTAGTCTGCCGATGAAATACAAAATGTAATTAGTTGACTTTGCTGAGTTCTTAAACTGGTCAAGGATGGCCCAACAACTTAAAGAGATTTTCACATTTTGCAATGAAATAAAACATTTCTGCAGGATCTTAAATCTTATGAGTTGAAGCACATGATGCAGCGCAAGCTTTGGTATAATGTCAATAATGTGTAAAAGGTGTTGAAGGGTATACAAGAACAAGAGGATCAGAAACCAAGCTGCAATGTAACCGTAAAGCAATAAAAAAAGAGAAAGGAAATACCAGTAATCAATAGTCATTTACCTTGTTTCTTACTGTCTTGTCAGCTCCTTTAATCAATAATAACTTCACTATATCAGTTCTTTGAGCTTGAACAGCAAGATGTAATGGCGTCCATCCATCCTAGAACGGAAAAATGGTAGTTCTAATCAATAAACAAGGAAATTGAAGAGAACATGTTTACGAGCCAAAAATGAAGATGTGCTATACATACATCGTCCTGGAGGTTTACGTCAACATTGTACAACAATAGGAGTTTAATAGCTGGACTAGATGCAGTTTGAACAGCATAGTGCATCAAGGTGGCACCGTCCTATCACAGTAAGCATAGAGAGAAACTGTAAGTAAGAATTTGCAGATAGAGCTACAAAAGTTCACAACCAACATTGTTTCCGATGTCACCAACAATTGTTTAGATCAGAAACAGTGGGTTTTGAGATATTTAACAAGTCTGTACTCACAGTATCCCGAACAAAAGGAGATGCTGATTCTCTCAAAAGATAGGTGGTAATAGCTTGCTTTTTACTTATTACTGCTTTGTGAAGTGCAGTCCAACCATCCTGAAGAACATTTAAGGATGAAATTCCAAGCTTAACGATAGACATTTTGTCCAAAAAGGAAGAAACCAGAGCCATTGAAATGTATCATTCACCAAGAAAATTATCAAATTTAATCGTACCAGATCAACAGCATTAATGTCAACCATATGCTTCAATAAGATATTCGTAAGATAGAATTCTCCTGATGCAGCAAGAGTGTGCAATGGGAGCCATTTTCTCTGCAAACCATGGATAACACTTATCAACATTAATTGACAAGATGTGCGAAGTATCCAGCGAATTATGCAAGATATGATAACTCCTTTTAAAACTTGACATAAACAAAACTAAAATACTACATATGCAGAAGATTGTTTTTCACAGCCCATAAATGAACCACTAATAATTCGTAGTTTTAGAAAAAAGACGAACATCGAAACCATCAAAAATATAGACACACACACACATCAGAGAAAAAGATAGTGACTAGGAAGTATTGAGTCAGAAGGTAAACTCACAGACGTAGCAGGCTCTAGATGAGGAATCTTCCTATTCAACAAGGTCTTTTCATCTTTGGTGAACAACTTGCGCCGGGCTAATGAAGTAAAAGAAACATAAAAACAAACCAAAATAAACCAGAAGCATAAGTAATAATATTAAGAAGAAGAAGAAGAAGAAGAAGATAATACCTTCAGATTTGCCAGGCACATATTGTCCACTGTTAAAAAACTCCGTAACATCATCGAAACTCTTCCCATAAACTGCCCATCTGGGGTTCTTAGGAGAGACACGCTCGGCGGAATTCTCTTTAACTTCATCGTCCTCGTCCTCCTCTTCCTTCACCGGAAAGGTCGTGGGGTTATCGAGAACAAGCGGCTTCAACTGTGCCAACTTGGCCTCTCTGTAGGCCTTGTACTCTTCCAAATTCACACTCCGAATGGGAGCTAAGGCCCTCCTTTTCTTTTCCAATCTGCTGTTGAATTCCATCTCTTGAGCAATCTTCCGTCTTTCTTTCTTAGTCATATGAATCTCTGCCAACACTTCCGTCCAGTGGTCTGGGACCAAATTCTGCCTTTGAACTTCTGGGACGGCAGTTTTCTTGGACTTTGGTTTCTTTGTGACGGAATTGGAATCTTTGACCACGTTGAAGTTGGAACGGAGATATGGGTCCTCGAATACACCCTCTTCGAAGACGACGCAATCGCCGAGAACATGGTCATCATCAGCGTAACAGAAAGAGAGTACCTTCCTCGGAAATTTCAGAGAAGAAAGCTTAGGAGATGAAGAGGAGGGATTAGCAATTACACTTGCAGGAAAGAAAGCCTTAAGGTTTTGTGGGTTTAGCAGAGTTGCCAGGGTCATTTGTGGCTGTAAATCCACGCTCCGTGCTTTGGTAAGTGAATTTGGAGTCATATAGACAATCATCCCTGAAACGGCAAGTAGTATCTCTTTCCTTGATGCGTGGGATGGGCTTGGTAGGGGATTGGAATTTGAGCCTATTGCAGTTATGGCCTTTGAAGGGATTGGTAAACATATGACTTTTTTTTAATGATTTGCCTACAGTTTTCTTTGCTTTTTTTGGATAGGTTACTGCAACATGCCTACTTGAGTATTTGTGGTAAACACAAGTGTTACAAAACTAAAACTAAAAAAATTGGCCATGTTCTCCTAGTTTAAGTAAAATTGTGGGTTCGAATCATTCTTATGTATACAGTTATTTAAAATTTAAGATCAGAATTTTATCTTCCGCAAGAGATTTATTTGACTCGAGCGAGAATTAATCTAAGTATGAATGGTTTAAAAGTATCATTTTATAATTAAAACCCTTCTAAACTATATCATAAGCAACTAAAAAAATTTGAGGTACATTAATAATATACTAAATTATATAGAGTCCAATAAATTCCAACTACTCTTAAACCCTTTTTTTTCTTGTACATATTTATATGTTATGAGTCTAATCATTATAAGGAGTTGAAAAATCTAACAACTCTTTTCACATTCATGCTTCGTTGAACGCATAGTATTAACATGAAAGTTTATCACCCTTATATATGTAGTCGTTTAAAACTTAAAGTCAGAGTTTTGTCTCCTATAAAGAGTTTATCCAGCTCGAACGGAGATTAATCTAAATGTGAATAACTTAAAAATACCTCCCCATAATTTAAGACTCTCCTAAAATATCTCGCAGATAAAATAAAGAAAAAAGTTTCACGCCAACTTCCTACAGGACATTGTTCCTATAGCCTATATTCAACCAAATAAAGCTGCATATTTTTTATGAATTAGAAAATACGAGTCATATAAATAAGATCTCACGAAAATTGAGATGAATATTACTAAATTGAACTTGGAAGGGATAGTTTTTAAATGACATCAATTTTACCTAAGACACAAATTGATTAATGATTATTTTAAGTTAGGGAAAGTATCTTCTACTTATAGAAGGGAGCTATGACGATGTATTTAGAGACCTAATAGATGAAAAGTTAAGTCATAAAGTTGGCTTTGCACTTACTGAAGATATTAAGGCTTACGGAAAAAAAAAAAGAGTTCGGTTATTGTTTTGTCTATGAACACCTTGACAAGAGGACGTCATTTAAGTTAAGTCAAAGAATGGGATACAAGTATTAAGATGCTAGTAAGTAGGGGACCGTATTGAAAATCTAAAGATTATTGTATATACAGAAGAGGGGCATAAAGTACCTAATGAAATTGTGATGATGAAATTGTTTCTTATGCACAATTTTACTTTGCAAATATATTGGCTCACATATGGAAGAAACAAATTCGTCCCTAATTACAAAGTAGTTTAAAATGTTGTTGAGTATAGCTTGCATGATGGAAACTTAAAGTTATGGATGTCATACATTCTAATTTAAAAGCAAAGAAAGGTTCATATCCATAATAAATAAGTCACTTATAAAGTGTTAATGGATGAGAATAGTGTGTTAAGTAATTTTACTGAAGAGATCTTACGTATGATTTAATTAGTGAAAACTCAATAGATAATATTTCGAAGTTTTTGAATGAAAAATTCACTAAAATAGTTATCATTGTTCCAAATATGAATGGTAAAACAAAAATAAGGGTAAAAGATATAGTCCTCCCATGTTGTTTAAGAAACTTCAAAAATTTCTTTAATTTTAAAATTATTGAAAACCTCCTTTTAGTTTTCAATTTTTCAAAAATTCATTCTATTAGATTTTGATTAAAAATAATGATGAAATACACACAATTTGAATATTATATGTTGACTAATCAAATATCATTAATATGATAACTCAACTCGACTCTTAACTTTGATTCGAACTAATTAAACTAGCCTTAAAATAATAATTTAAGTTAATTATAATAAATTATTAGTTTTATTTAAGTTTGATTAGTTCAATTCGAGTTTAAAATTTTGACTGGATCATCATGTTAGTTATATTTAATGGGCCCACTTGTAATGCTAATATTCATTGAATTCTGATAGAAGGAATTTTTTCTAAAAACTTACAGCCTGTTTGGAAAGGGCTGAATTGAATTCAGCCATTTGGAACAACAAAAAGGCTAGTGAATTCAATACCACATGGGTTGAAACCCTCCATCCTTTGTGAATTCAATTCACTTTGTAAAATGCGTGAATTGAAATCAATAAGTTGTTGGGTCCTTTAATAAAAGCTTCCCCTCTTTTCTTCTCCAACCTTATCCTTAATAATATTATTATTATTATTATTATTATTATTATTATTATTATTATTATTATTATTATTATTATTAAGGAAAATAATCATACTAATAATATAAATAATATTAATAATAATTAGGGTCATAGTAATACTAATAAAAAAGTTATAAAACCCATATATAATTTCAAAATAATATTTTTAAAATGTTTGATTTTATTTAATTAATAATTTATTAATAAATATTATATAAGAGATTAAAATAAATGTAATTAATTTAATTAAATTATTTTAAGTTTATATAAAGTTTATATTATTATTATCATCCCAAAGGATAATAATAATAATAATAATAATAATAATAATAATAATAATAATAATAATAATAATAATAATAATAATAATAATAATAATAATAATAATAATAATAATAATAATAATAATAATAATAATAATAATAATAATAATAATAATAATAATAATAATAATAATAATAATAATAATAATAATAATAATTTTTTGATAAGAGAATGGAAGCATTAATCGTTCAGCTCGAAAGTACAATTGAATTAAAGGAAGCAGAACTCACCGAATTACAACTTCAAAGTATGAATATTCAGGTAAAACAAGAACAAATTACTAGTGAACTTGAACAGCTAAAGCAGACACTCCTGGTTTTAAAACCAAAGGAGCAAAGTTCTAAAGCATCAACATCAGCATCCAGGATCAATCCTGTTGCTACTATAACTACTCAAATTCCAAAAGCATCTGTTCAGGTAATACAACAAGCTTTCCATACATTACTCTCTCTATCTTCTCTCTTCGCACTTAAGTCCAGTGTGACGTTCAAGCGAGCCCGGAAGAACAGGTTAGAGTGATTATGGTTAACTTCTTGTCACCCTTCGATTAATTCAAGCATACAAATCATGCATATATTTTATCAAATCATACTTCTTATTATTTTATTTATTATAGCTATCATTCATGCAATCTTCTGTTATACAATCAGTATCATTTTAAAAATTATTAAATTTATATCTACGAAAATATTTGGGATAAGTTTTTGGTTGATAACGTTGTGGTTTGTATTTTTTCCATCGAAACTTTCGTGAATAATGTTTCTTATATTTTGGATTAAATATTTTCTTTTCTTTTATAATTTGAATAAGTTTTATTACATCCATATTCTTTGAGGGACGTCGACATTTTGATTGCAACATAGTTTTAAATTCTTATGTTTTAATGTTCGTTTTAATCGAGCTTCTATACAATAATCAACTAATAAGTCTCTTGCTACTAATATTGCTCCACCTAAATTATGAGCTATTGTATGATTTTCTATTCGTTCATAGAATTGTTGTTGAACTTTTAGATTAAAAGGATATGGTAATTTTGTATAAAATGTTAATATACATTTCTTGTTCAACCTAGGTAATTTATAGTAATGTTTTTAAATTCACAAATAAAAGCTTCTAAGTAATTTATATCACATATCATTAAATTGTTTAAATGTCTTAATGCTTTTAATCGTTTTCTTTTAATATATCGCTTGATGAAATATAATATCTTTTCCAAAAATTCTTTATAGATTTCTTCGCTAATAATTTCAAATTTATCTTCATCATCGTTTGACTAAGATAATGAGGTGTATTTTGTAAAGCTTGTGCATTATCTCTTAAAAATTCTTGTACTATTCCTGAAGTTTTATATATAACAAAATAATAGAGAGAATCTTTTGTTGCAGATTGATTGCCAAAAGGTTTTTCTACTTGTAATAATAATAATATTTTGGAAAACCATTCTTGAAAGATTTCTTCAGCATTTGTTGTACAATCTAAATTTAAGATATTGTCAATTGTTAATTTTGAAATTTTTGGTTTATATTCATCTGGATATTTTCGTATTTTGTACCTTTATAATAATATCCTTGTTGATGTAAAAATCATCTTTGTCATTTTCCAAGTATAACTTGATGGTTGAAATGTTGTTTTCTTTTATCTCCTAATTTTTCTTTTAATTTTAATTCTTGAGTAGTACTACTTTCGGGTTTTCGTCATTATCCATAAAAGTTCTTGATCTTGTTGATTCATAACCTAAAATTATTTCATCCTTATGTTCATTTGAAAATACGGGACCAATATATTCTTCTTTTCGAGAGGGTAAGATGTAATTTCGTATGAGATCGGTTACTTCATGTAATTGTACTTGAATATTCTTTTCAACTTGTTCGATTGATTCGTCTTGCATTTAACCGTTCTCGGGGTATTTTGTAATTACTAGCTCGATACCATTTTCGGGGCGGATCTTTTACAATTATTTGGTCATTTGTCTCTTGAATTTTTCTTTGTATTTGTTGTATTAATGATACTATTTCTATTTGGGTTTGTATAATAGCTTCAATTTTACATTCTATTATTTCTTGTGTTTGTACTATTGATTCTAGATGTTGCGTAAGGTTTGTTAATGTTGTCATAATTTCTGCACTAAATAAGTTGATAGTGTAGATAATCTTTGTTGAATTTCATCTAACTGTCTTGTTTGATTATTAGGTTACGTTATTCTTAATGGTCGTTCTATATAAAGAGGTCTATGATGTCTTAATGTGAGAGATCTTAACAAAGGAGTATTATTTGATGATGATTTCGAAAAGAATGTCTTCTTTCAATTAATGGAATTCTTTGGTTCAAAGGGTTGTTGTATTCTTTGGAAGTGGTTGTACTTTTGGTTGAATTTTAATACCTACTTTAGCAACTTCTTGGAACAATTGATCTAAATAGATTTGTTCGGTATGTTTGAAATCAATACTTATGATGTGAATTAGTTAATGCATAACTAATTTGATAAGTTAATGAAAAGGGATATTGTCAAGGAGTCATTAAATTAGTTCTATAGAATTTATATGCAATTGTAATAGCTTTATCCAATTCAGAAGAAATTAAGGAATTCTAATTTTAAGCGAGTGTTAAATTTGATTTTCCATATTGTAAATTTCCATTCATCATTCCTAAAATTTGATCATTTAGATTGTTCATTCTTTCATCTAAAATTGCCATTCTAATAGGAGTATCAATTCCTTGTTGAAAAGTGGATTTTAATAATATTTGGATGGTAGATAATTGAATATATCCAATTTTCTTTCGTTTTGATTACGGTAATAATTGTAGTTGTCTATGAATTTGTTGGGATTAATTAAACTAATTCTTAAATTTCCATGACATTGATCAATTCGAATAGGTTGTTCTTGAATAATTTTCCATAATAAATAAGATTTTGTCTATTAAAGATTTGTTTTATTGTTGATTTGTGAATGTCTTGACCTTTCTTTAAATCTAATTGAGCTTTAGCAATTTGATTCTTTTATCTTGAGTTATTAAGGTAGAAACTTGAAAAGTTCCTAAGATTGATTAATTCTAAATTGTCTACATCGAGGATGGTAGAAGTTTGAGAAGTCATAATGTATTGGGATGATATGGATGATAACAATGATGATCGGTTTCAATTTGTTCTAATTGTGTTAATTGTTCTATATATTGTTGATGTAATCTTTGTACTCTGAGATAAATGTTCTTCGTAGGGTCGATGCAAGGGCGATTGATTCCTAGAAATATAAGACTATCAATCGATTTTCATTGTATTGTATATGATCTTTATAATGAATTATAGCTTGTTGTGTGTAATGAATTCTATCTTGTAAATCTAAGCAGATGGGACAGTTCATTTAAAAATCTTTGGAAATTACTACAATCGACATTGTCTAGATCATAGTTTATATCTTCATCTATGTTGTCATAATCAGTACTGGTGATTTCTATATCTTCTATTTCTGTATCGGAAGGAAATAATTGTGATAATGATTCTGAACAGTATAATTGTTGTTGTAATTCAGTATCTAAATTCCTTGAAATTTGTTCTAAGAAAATATCTTGTTGTATTTGTGTTAATCTTTCTATTTCATTTTCATCTTCTAATAATTCAAAGGTTTCTGATTCTTCCTCAGATGGAGGTGAGAAATCAAAAATTATATCTCTATCATCGAGTCGTATGAGATAACCGACACGAGTATTGAGACCTAATATAGTTCTATATAAATAATTAAGAGTAATATCTAGATGATGATGCTAATTTCAAAATATTGACAAATTATTTCATGAGGAATAAATAATCGACTTGCAATTATAAAGAAAAGTAAAGGTTGTGCTTGAAATAAAGTAAAAGCATAAACATGTATTTGATTAATAATGACAGGTAAACAATAATTAATAAAATAAGATAATTGAAATGTCATGTTGATGGAATGCTTTAGTCAATAAGTAAATCCATTTCTTGTTCAAGTTCATATCTATCATTTTGAACTGAATTATAAATATATAATGTTTGATCTAATAAAACTCTTGCATTTATTAAAAGTTGAAAACATTGATTTTCTTTTGCCATTTTTATATGTTCATGATATAAGTCAATAAACTTTCTTTGTTCCATTTCGATTTCTTTATAAAAACGAATTCTTTGTATAAGTGATCGGCGATGATCAAAATAATTCATTTTATTTAAATGATAAGAAGAGATAATTTGGATACATAATATTTGCGTTCTGCAATACAATCTAAAATACAATAATCTAAAAAGCGAATTAAATCTGCTGATTCTTCAATCATTTGCTTGGCAGTAGAAAGAATTTCTTGTTCTTCATTATAAAGAGGGTGATCTGGAGAATTCTTAAAACGGGGATCAGTGTAAATATCATTTGCTTTCTTGTTTCTTGCAATTGTTTTAATCTTAAGTTCTTAAGATTCCTTTGCTGATTATCTAGTGCTTTGATTCGTAGCTTCAACATACGTTTGATGTGAAAATAAGCCATTCTGAAAATCAAAATCTTGTAAGTCGTGAAAAGATTTTAAAAAGAATGATAATAAATTTAATAATTTTTAAAATGATACTGATTGTATAACAGAAGATTGCATGAATGATAGCTATAATAAATAAAATAATAAGAAGTATGATTTGATAAAATATATGCATGATTTGTATGCTTGAATTAATCGAAGGGTGACAAGAAGTTAACCATAATCACTCTAACTTTGTTCTTAGGGCTCGCTTGAGCGTCACTTGGACTTAAGTGCGAAGAGAGAAGATAGAGAGAGTAATGTATGGAAAGCTTGTTGTAATTGTAAATAACCATGATGATTAAATTGAATACCTAAATATTCAATTGTTTGTTGTGCTATTTTTGCTTTTCGTTTGCTTAATATTAATCCTTTGTCTTTACATCTTTGTAAGACAATTTTAACTTTCTTCAAATGATCTAATTTATCCTGATTTGAATAAACAATAATATCATCTATATACACAAAGTATATTCTTCTAATCCTATAAGATTATTATCCATAAATCGTTGATAAATACTTGGTGCTTGTTTTAATCCAAAGGGTAGTACATTCCATTGATAATGTTTTGGGGTGGACAAGTGAATCTTTATTAATGCTTTTGTATTATCATGTAATCGTAATTGCCAATATCCGATTTTGCATCTAATGTGGTGAACCAAATCTGACCTTTTAGTTTATTAATAATATAATCTTTTCGGGGTAATTTATAAGCATCTCCAATAGTTGCTTCATTAAGTCTTCTGTAATTTATAACCATTCTTCGTTTTCCTCGTTTCTTTTCGGCTGAATTATTGACGTAAAAAGCTGGTGCAGAATGTTTACTAGTACTGGGTGTAATTAATCCTTTTTCAAGTAATTCTTTACATTCTTGTGTAAATTCTTTTACATCTAAGGGAGTATATGGTATATTATTCTTGATATTGACTTCCTGAAGAGGATCCTTTAGTTTAATTTCAATAATTTCTGTATTATGATTTTTGGTAGGATCTAATGGATTTTCACTACATACTTGATCTAATAGTTTATCGACTTCAGTTTGTATGGTTGTATTATTCAAGAGATAAAACTGTAACTTATGAAGTTTCTCATTGACTATTTTTAATTGTTGATAATAAGATGTATGATAAATAGGGATTCGTAAAATAACGGATTTCTGGTGATTCTTAATATAAGGGGTTCGCAAAGTTATATAATGTAAATATTGACAAAAAGGGTTATATAATTTGAGAAAATTATTTCCAAGTATTAACGGTAATCCTGATTCTTTTTGATAGATTGATGGGATTATAAAAGTGTAGTTTTCAATAATAATAGTGTTATAATAACTTACATACCATATGGAATTAAAACTTCCATCGGCTATTTTTACTTGTAATGGTTTATGTAATTTCTTCCATTTTAAATCTAATTGTTTTGATGCTATACAGATAGTTGCTCCTGTATCTATATATGCATGTACTTTAGTATTCGTTTTCTGAACTAGTACTTGAATAAATGTTGAATTGGAATTCGGAGTTTGATTCAGAGTTTTGGTTATCTGATTCATTGGATAAAGATTCATAAATGTAGAGAGATGTGTCTGTATTATAATCTGATTCAATTGGTTCTAATTGATGTTCTAAAGTGAATGTAAAATTTGTATTTTATTATTATATGATTTTCTTTCTTTTAGGACATTCATTTGCATAATGACCTTCTTCTTTCTGATCCAACATTTACAATCTTTTTCTTTTTAGGGCAAAATTGTTTTACATTTTTTAGATTTGGGATTAAATAATAATAATAATAATAATAATAATAATAATAATAATAATAATAATAATAATAATAATAATAATAATAATAATAATAATAATAATAATAATAATAATAATAATAATAATAATAATAATAATAATAATAATAATAATAATAATAATAATAATAATAATAATAATAATAATAATAATAATAATAATAATAATAATAATAATAACAATAATAACAATAATAACAATAATAATAATAATAATAATAATAATAATAATATTATTAAAATCCACTTTTCAACAAGGAATTGATACTCCTATTAGAATGGCAATTTTAGATGAAAGAATGAACAATCTAAATGATCAAATTTTAGGAATGATGAATGGAAATTTACAATATGGAAAAATCAAATTTAACACTCGTTTAAAATTAGGAATTCCCTTAATTTCTTCTGAAGAAATCTTTCAAGAATGGTTTTCCAAAATATTATTATTATTACAAGTAGAAAAACCTTTTGGCAATCAATCTGCAACAAAATTGTTAGCCGATTTAATATAATGAATATTAAATTGATACTGACCTAGCTCTAATTGCCATCTGATCAGTCGTCCTTGATTATAATTGGTACTTGATGAAAGTTGATATCTTGTAAATCCACATAAGTATTGAGAATCTGTATGAATTGTAAATTTTATTGGGAGTAGATCTATTCGCCATTTTCTCAAAGTTTTGAGACAGGCTAATGCCTCTTTTTCATGAATAGGATAATTTAATTCCGCAGAAATATTTCAGAGTGGATTAGCTGACACCATTTATCTACAAGATATGAAGTTATTAGCGGACTTCCCATCCGGTTTAGTCCATGCTATCAAGCAATTCAAGGATCGTTTTGCACGTGAAAGAGAAATATATATTAAAGTCTACAGCAGCTATCCAATTTTTATATTAAAAGAAAAACGATTAAAAGCATTAAGACATTTAAACAATTTAATGATATGTGATATGGTATACTGAATATTGCTTATGCCAATCTGAAGAAAGGCAATTCTTGAAGTGAACTGTCCCATCTGTTTAGATTTACAAGATAGAATTCATTACACACAACAAGCTATAATTCATTATAAAGATCATATACAATACAATGAAAATCGTATTGATAGTCTTATATTTCTAGAATTGTTATTATTATTATTATTATTATTATTATTATTATTATTATTATTATTATTATTATTATTATTATTATTATTATTATTATTATTATTATTATTATTATTATTATTATTATTATTGTGTATTATTATTATTATTATTATTGTGTATTATTATTATTATTATTATTATTATTATTATTATTATTATTATTATTATTATTGTTATTATTATTATCTAGTGCTTTGATTCGTAGCTTCAACATACGTTTGATGTGAAAATAAGCCATTCGAAAATCAAAATCTTGTAAGTCGTGAAAGATTTTAAAAGAATGATAATAAATTTAACAATTTTAAATGATCTTGATTGTATAATGTAAGATTATTATTATTATTATTATTATTATTATTATTATTATTATTATTATTATTATTATTATTATTATTATTATTATTATTATTATTATTATTATTATTATTATTATTATTATTATTATTATTATTAACTTTGCTACTGAAAACACGTGTTCACAGTAGGGCGGAATCAAACCTTTTATACCCACCACGCTTCTGCGTTATTTTTCATCTGTTGGATCTAAGCGATGGATGTCTTCTAACTTCGAACTCGAGGCGTGGGGGCAGCCCAGGCCCATACCTGGACGCTCTGATACCACTTTGCTACTGAAAACACGTGTTCACAGTAGGGCGGAATCAAACCTTTTATACCTACCATTTTCGGGGGCGGATCTTTTACAATTATTTGGTCATTTGTCTCTTGAATTTTTTGCTGTATTTGTTGTATTAATGATACTATTTCTATTTGGGTTTGTATAATAGCTTCAATTTTCTATTCTATTATTTCTTGTGTTTGTACTATTGATTCTAGATGTTGCGTAAGGTTTGTTAATGTTGTCATAATTTCTGCACTAAATAAGTTGATAGTGTAGATAATTGTTGTTGAATTTCATCTAACCTGTCTTGTTTGATTATTAGGTTCTGTTATTCTTAATGGTCGCTCTATATAAAGAGGTCTATGATGTCTTAATGACGAGATCTTAACAAAGGAGTATTATTTGATGATGATTACGAAAAGAATGTCTTCTTTCAATTAATGGAATTTTGGTTCAAAGGGTTGTTGTATTCTTTGGAAGTGGTTGTACTTTTGGTTGAATTTTAATACCTACTTTAGCAACTTCTTGGAACAATTGATCTAAATAGATTTGTTCGGTATGTTTGAAATCAATACTATGATGTGAATTAGTTAATGCATAACTAATTTGATAAGTTAATGAAAAGGATATTGTCCGAGTCATTAAATTAGTTCTATAGAATTTATATGCAATTGTAATAGCTTTATCCAATTCAGAAGAAATTAAGGAATTCTAATTTTAAACGAGTGTTAAATTTGATTTTCCATATTGTAAATTTCCATTCATCATTCCTAAAATTTGATCATTTAGATTGTTCATTCTTTCATCTAAAATTGCCATTCTAATAGGAGTATCAATTCCTTGTTGAAAAGTGGATTTTAATAATATTTGGATGGTAGATAATTGAATATATCCAATTTTCTTTCGTTTTGATTCGGTAATAATTGTAGTTGTCTATGAATTTGTTGGGATTAATTAAACTAATTCTTAAATTTCCATGACATTGATCAATTCGAATAGGTTGTTCTTGAATAATTTTCCATAATAAATAAGATTTTGTCTATTAAAGATTTGTTTTATTGTTGATTTGTGAATGTCTTGACCTTTCTTTAAATCTAATTGAGCTTTAGCAATTTGATTCTTTTATCTTGAGTTATTAAGGTAGAAACTTGAAAAGTTCCTAAGGATTGATTAATTCTAAATTGTCTACATCGAGGATGGTAGAAGTTTGAGAAGTCATAATGTATTGGGATGATATGGATGATAACAATGATGATCAGTTTCAATTTGTTCTAATTGTGTTAATTGTTCTATATATTGTTGATGTAATCTTTGTACTACAGATAAATGTTCTTCGTAGGGTCGTCTGCCGAGACGATTGATTCCTAGAAATATAAGACTATCAATACGATTTTCATTGTATTGTATATGATCTTTATAATGAATTATAGCTTGTTGTGTGTAATGAATTCTATCTTGTAAATCTAAACAGATGGGACAGTTCATTTAAAAATCTTCGGGGAAATTACTACAATCGACATTGTCTAGATCATAGTTTATATCTTCATCTATGTTGTCATAATCAGTACTGGTGATTTCTATATCTTCTATTTCTGTATTGGAAGGAAATAATTGTGATAATGATTCTGAACAGTATAATTGTTGTTGTAATTCAGTATCTAAATTCCTTGAAATTTGTTCTAAGAAAATATCTTGTTGTATTTGTGTTAATCTTTCTATTTCATTTTCATCTTCTAATAATTCAAAGGTTTCTGATTCTTCCTCAGATGGAGGTGAGAAATCAAAAATTATATCTCTATCATCGAGTCGTATGAGATAACCGACACGAGTATTGAGACCTAATATAGTTCTATATAAATAATTAAGAGTAATATCTAGATGATGATGACTAATTTCAAAATATTGACAAATTATTTCATGAGGAATAAATAATCGACTTGCAATTATAAAGAAAAGTAAAGGTTGTGCTTGAAATAAAGTAAAAGCATAAACATGTATTTGATTAATAATGATGTAAACAATAATTAATAAAATAAGATAATTGAAATGTCATGTTGATGGAATGCTTTAGTCAATAAGTAAATCCATTTCTTGTTCAAGTTCATATCTATCATTTTGAACTGAATTATAAATATATAATGTTTGATCTAATAAAACTCTTGCATTTATTAAAAGTTGAAAACATTGATTTTCTTTTGCCATTTTATATGTTCATGATATAAGTCAATAAACTTTCTTTGTTCCATTTCGATTTCTTTATAAAAGCGAATTCTTTGTATAAGTGATGGCGATGATCAAAATAATTCATTTTATTTAAATGATAAGAAGAGATAATTTGGATACATAATATTTGCGTTCTGCAATACAATCTAAAATACAATAATCTAAAAAGCGAATTAAATCTGCTGATTCTTCAATCATTTGCTTGGCAGTAGAAAGAATTTCTTGTTCTTCATTATAAAGAGGGTGATCTGGAGAATTCTTAAAACGGGGATCAGTGTAAATATCATTTGCTTTCTTGTTTCTTGCAATTGTTTTAATCTTAAGTTCTTCGTATTCTGCTTGCTGATTATCTAGTGCTTTGATTCGTAGCTTCAACATACGTTTGATGTGAAAATAAGCCATTCTGAAAATCAAAATCTTGTAAGTCGTGAAAAGATTTTAAAAAGAATGATAATAAATTTAATAATTTTTAAAATGATACTGATTGTATAATGAAGATTGCATGAATGATAGCTATAATAAATAAAATAATAAGAAGTATGATTTGATAAAATATATGCATGATTTGTATGCTTGAATTAATCGAAGGGGTGAAGAAGTTAACCATAATCACTCTAACTCGTTCTTAGGGCTCGCTTGAACGTCACATGGACTTAAGTGCTAAGAGAGAAGATAGAGAGTAATGTATGGAAAGCTTGTTGTACCCATTAAGGATACCCAAGCGCCTATTTATAATCGCAAAAGGAATAACATAATATGAGACGGACTTAACATAAAGAAAAGCCTAAAAGAAGAAAAGACTTAAAGAAAAAGCAAGATGCTAAAGGGCATCTTACATGACATAAAGAAAAGTAAAGAAAAGATGACAAGTGGTCAGTCAAAGGACTGCCGAAAGTAAAAGACTACATTATTGCGATAGTAGTGCTTCGTACTTGATCTGATGTTTTATTCTTCAATGATAATAAGTTCGTCGTCCGGGTTGCTTGTACTTTCTCCTTGTGCTTGAGAGGATGGACAGTGTTTACATCTGTGAGTGGGATATTCTTGTAACTGCTTGCAAAGTGCTTCACGCCAAGCAAAGCTTAGAGTGTGAAAACATTCTGATAAGTCATTGAACGGTGCTTGAAAACGTTGTAAGACTGGTAATTCATGTGCTAGGATGGGATGCTTCCATATTGACGTTAATAAGACATTATGGCCACGATAGTTGATCTTGATTGTTGAGTCTGCTTGAATCTTGAGACATTGAGTATAAATTCCTTCAAAACAATTCAAATTGAATTTGTTTACCAAATCCCAATTGAATTCGTAATGAGGTGCTTCATCTATGGGAGGATACTGCATATTGCTTATGCCAATCTGAAGAAAGGCAATTCTTGAAGTAATGATTTGCCGCCATTGTCTGTTTCTTCATCGGATGCTTCAAAATTGGATAGTCTTTGTAGACTTTAATATATATTTCTCTTTCACGCAAAACGATCCTTGAATTGCTTGATAGCATGGACTAAACCGGATGGGAAGTCCGCTAATAACTTCATATCTTGTAGATAAATGGTGTCACTAATCCACTGAAATAATAAATAAGTTGTTAATGGTTACGCTCCGGGAAGATGACCGCTTTGGGACCATACTTGCCACGATTTTGTGGGTAGTATTGAAATTGTTTCATTTCTTCATCCAATGATTGAGTGCTTGAAACAATCCATAAACATGTCAAGTGAGGACCTTTGATTCTTCGTGAAGTGCTTTCAGAACCGCATGAATTGCTCCATGTCAATTGCTTTGCCCAATGTAGTTAACTTGGACATTGGTGGTACCGAGTTTGTAGTCTTGTCTTGTATTGTGGTCGAAGTGATGGATGCTGAAATTCTTGGAAAGATTTTTCAGCTTACGCTTTAGTAGAAAAACTCTTATGGATGACCTTCGCTTTTGCTGTAATATGAATTGTCGCTTTATGCCATTGATCATAAAGACCAGAAAAGGACCATTATATATCACATAGTGCTTGGATTCTTGATTATCGACCACCTTTTGAGGTCTTGATGAGGAAGTTATTGATGATGAAGTACTTATATATGGTTTCACAGAAGTGGCTGGTGCTTTGATACTTGTATTATTTCGGGGACCTTGGAGGTGCAACTGAATAGCTTCTTGTATTACGAGCAGATGCTTTTGGAATTTGAGTAGTTATAGTAGCAAGGATTGATCACGGATCTTTGATGTTGATGCTTTAGAACTTTGCTCCTTTGGTTTTAAAACCGAGAGGTGTGCGCTTTAATATTCAAGTTCACTAGTAATTTGTTCTTGTTTTACCTGAATATTCATACTTTGAAGTTGTAATTCGGTGAGTTCTGCTTCCTTTAATTCAATTGTACTTTCGAGCTGAACGATTAATGCTTCCATTCTCTTGTTAATATATCTGCAAGAAAATTGTTAGCGATTTAATATAATGAATATTAAATTGATCTTGACTAGCTCTAATTGCCATCTGATCAGTCGTCTTGATTATAATTGGTACTTGATGAAAGTTGATATCTTGTAAATCCACATAAGTATTGAGAATCTGTATGAATTGTAAATTTTATTGGGAGTAGATCTATTCGCCATTTTCTCAAAGTTTTGAGACAGGCTAATGCCTCTTTTTCATGAATAGGATAATTTAATTCCATAATTAAATGTTCCATTTATATATTTGCAAAGTTGGTATTTCTTACGAGTAGGGGTTTGGCTAAAAGATGACTGCCCATACATCATTGCTTGCATCTAATTGAACTAATAACTCATCATTTTGTTGATAATTATAAAGTTTTGGAAGATTTTACAAAGAAGTTTTAATCTTTATGCAATTGTAGTATCTGAAGTAGTCCGATGCCATTGTAGATTGTCGCTACATTTTTACGTAAAGTGTTCTTTCTTTAGCTAATTCTTTTAGAAATCCTTGATCTGAAATATAGTTTAATAAACCTAAAATTGTTGAACATGTTTTCGATTTGTGAGTTGATCAGGAAATTCTTGTAATTTCGTAAAATATTTGGTTGTAATTGTAAATAACCATGATGATTAAATTGAATACCTAAATATTCAATTGTTTGTTGTGCTATTTTGCTTTTCGTTTGCTTAATATTAATCCTTTGTCTTTACATCTTTGTAAGACAATTTTAACTTTCTTCAAATGATCTAATTTATCCCGATTTGAATAAACAATAATATCATCTATATACAAAAGTATATTCTTCTAATCCTATAAGATTATTATCCATAAATCGTTGATAAATACTTGGTGCTTGTTTTAATCCAAAGGTAGTACATTCCATTGATAATGTTTTGGGGTGGACAAGTGAATGTCATTAATGCTTTTGTATTATCATGTAATCGTAATTGCCAATATCCCGATTTTGCATCTAATGTGGTGAACCAAATCGACCTTTTAGTTTATTAATAATATAATCTTTTCGGGTAATTTATAAGCATCTCCAATAGTTGCTTCATTAAGTCTTTCGTAATTTATAACCATTCTTCGTTTTCCTCGTTTCTTTTAATTTGAATTATTGACGTAAAAAGTCGTGCGAGAATGTTTACTAATCTTTGGGTGTAATTAATCCTTTTCAAGTAATTCTTTACATTCTTGTGTAAATTCTTTTACATCTAAGGAGTATATGGTATATTATTCTTGATATTGACTTCGAAGAGGATCCTTTAGTTTAATTTCAATAATTTCGTATTATGATTTTGGTAGGATCTAATGGATTTTCACTACATACTTGATCTAATAGTTTATCGACTTCAGTTTGTATGGTTGTATTATTCAAGAGATAAAGCGTAACTTATGAAGTTTCTCATTGACTATTTTTAATTGTTGATAATAAGATGTATGATAAATAGGGATTAAGTAAAATAACGGATTTCGGTGATTCTTAATATAAGGGGTTCATAAAGTTATATAATGTAAATATTGACAAAAGGGTTATATAATTTGAGAAAATTATTTCCAAGTATTAACGGTAATCCCGATTCTTTTGATAGATTGATGGGATTATAAAAGTGTAGTTTTCAATAATAATAGTGTTATAATAACTTACATACCATATGGAATTAAAACTTCCATCGGCTATTTTACTTGTAATGGTTTATGTAATTTCTTCCATTTTAAATCTAATTGTTTTGATGCTATGAGATAGTTGCTCTGTATCTATATATGCATGTACTTTAGTATTCGCTTTTCGAACTAGTACTTGAATAAATGTTGAATTGGAATTGGAGTTTGATTCGAGTTTTGGTTATCGATTCATTGGATAAAGATTCATAAATGTAGAGAGATGTGTACGTATTATAATCGATTCAATTGGTTCTAATTGATGTTCTAAAGTGAATGTAAAATTTGTATTTTATTATTATATGATTTTCTTTCTTTTAGGACATTCATTTGCATAATGACCTTCTTCTTTCTGGATCCAACATTTACAATCTTTTTTCTTTTTAGGGCAAAATTGTTTTCTGTTTTTTAGATTTGGGATTAAATTTATATCTACGAAAATATTTGGGATAAGTTTTGGTTGATAACGTTGTGGTTTGTATTTTTCCATGAAACTTTCGTGAATAATGTTTCTTATATTTTGGATTAAATATTTTCTTTTCTTTTTATAATTTGAATAAGTTTTATTACATCCATATTGCTGAGGGACGTCAGCATTTTGATTGCAACATAGTTTTAAATTCTTATGTTTTAATGTTCGTTTTAACTGAGCTTCTATACAATAATCAACTAATAAGTCTCTTGCTACTAATATTGCTCCACCTAAATTATGAGCTATTGTATGATTTTCTATTCGTTCATAGAATTGTTGTTGAACTTTTAGATTAAAAGGATATGGTAATTTTTGTATAAAAATGTTAATATACATTTCTTGTTAGATTCTAGGTAATTTATAGTAATGTTTTTAAATTCACAAATAAAAGCTTCTAAGTAATTTATATCACATATCATTAAATTGTTTAAATGTCTTAATGCTTTTAATCGTTTTTCTTTTAATATATCTCGCTTGATGAAATATAATATCTTTTCCAAAAATTCTTTATAGATTTCTTCGCCAATAATTTCAAATTTATCTTCATCTCGTCGTTTGACTAAGATAATGAGGTGTATTTTGTAAAGCTTGTGCATTATCTCTTAAAAATTCTTGTACTATTCCGAAGTTTTATATATAACAAAATAATAGAGAGAATCTTTTGTTCTTGATTGATTGCCAAAAGGTTTTCTACTTGTAATAATAATAATATTTTGGAAAACCATTCTTGAAAGATTTCTTGACATTTGTTGTACAATCTAAATTTAAGATATTGTCAATTGTTAATTTTGAAATTTTGGTTTATATTCATCTGGATATTTTCGTATTTTGTACCTTTATAATAATATCCTTGTTGATGTAAAAATCATCTTTGTCATTTTCCAAGTATAACTTGATGGTTGAAATGTTGTTTTCTTTTATCTCCTAATTTTTCTTTTAATTTTAATTCTTGAGTAGTACTACTTTCGGGTTTTTCGTCATTATCCATAAAAGTTCTTGATCTTGTTCGATTCATAACCTAAAATTATTTCATCCTTATGTTCATTTGAAAATCGGGACCAATATATTCTTCTTTTTAGAGGGTAAGATGTAATTTCGTATGAGATCGGTTACTTCATGTAATTGTACTTGAATATTCTTTTCAACTTGTTCGATTGATTAAATCTTGCATTAATAATAATAATAATAATAATAATAATAATAATAATAATAATAATAATAATAATAATAATAATAATAATAATAATAATAATAATAATAATAATAATAATAATAATAATAATAATAATAATAATAATAATAATAATAATAATAATAATAATAATAATAATAATAATAATAATAATAATAATAATAATAATAATAATAATAATAATAATAATAATAATAATAATAATAATAATAATAATAATAATAATAATAATAATAATAATAATAATAATAATAATAATAATAATAATAATAATAATAATAATAATAATAATAATAATAATAATAATAATAATAATAATAATAATAATAATAATAATAACAATAATAACAATAATAACAATAATAACAATAATAACAATAATAATAATAACAATAATAATAATAATAATAATAATAATAATAATAATAATAATAATAATAATAATAATAATAATAATAATAATAATAATAATAATAATAATAATAATAATAATAATAATAATAATAATAATAATAATAATAATAATAATAATAATAATAATAATAATAATAATAATAATAATAATAATAATAATAATAATAATAATAATAATAATAATAATAATAATAATAATAATAATAATAATAATAATAATAATAATAATAATAATAATAATAATAATAATAATAATAATAATAATAATAATAATAATAATAATAATAATAATAATAATAATAATAATAATAATAATAATAATAATAATAATAATAATAATAATAATAATAATAATAATAATAATAATAATAATAATAATAATAATAATAATAATAATAATAATAATAATAATAATAATAATAATAATAATAATAATAATAATAATAATAATAATAATAATAATAATAATAATAATAATAATAATAATAATAATAATAATAATAATAATAATAATAATAATAATAATAATAATAATAATAATAATAATAATAATAATAATAATAATAATAATAATAATAATAATAATAATAATAATAATAATAATAATAATAATAATAATAATAATAATAATAATAATAATAATAATAATAATAATAATAATAATAATAATAATAATAATAATAATAATAATAATAATAATAATAATAATAATAATAATAATAATAATAATAATAATAATAATAATAATAATAATAATAATAATAATAATAATAATAATAATAATAATAATAATAATAATAATAATAATAATAATAATAATAATAATAATAATAATAATAATAATAATAATAATAATAATAATAATAATAATAATAATAATAATAATAATAATAATAATAATAATAATAATAATAATAATAATAATAATAATAATAATAATAATAATAATAATAATAATAATAATAATAATAATAATAATAATAATAATAATAATAATAATAATAATAATAATAATAATAATAATAATAATAATAATAATAATAATAATAATAATAATAATAATAATAATAATAATAATAATAATAATAATAATAATAATAATAATAATAATAATAATAATAATAATAATAATAATAATAATAATAATAATAATAATAATAATAATAATAATAATAATAATAATAATAATAATAATAATAATAATAATAATAATAATAATAATAATAATAATAATAATAATAATAATAATAATAATAATAATAATAATAATAATAATAATAATAATAATAATAATAATAATAATAATAATAATAATAATAATAATAATAATAATAATAATAATAATAATAATAATAATAATAATAATAATAATAATAATAATAATAATAATAATAATAATAATAATAATAATAATAATAATAATAATAATAATAATAATAATAATAATAATAATAATAATAATAATAATAATAATAATAATAATAATAATAATAATAATAATAATAATAATAATAATAATAATAATAATAATAATAATAATAATAATAATAATAATAATAATAATAATAATAATAATAATAATAATAATAATAATAATAATAATAATAATAATAATAATAATAATAATAATAATAATAATAATAATAATAATAATAATAATAATAATAATAATAATAATAATAATAATAATAATAATAATAATAATAATAATAATAATAATAATAATAATAATAATAATAATAATAATAATAATAATAATAATAATAATAATAATAATAATAATAATAATAATAATAATAATAATAATAATAATAATAATAATAATAATAATAATAATAATAATAATAATAATAATAATAATAATAATAATAATAATAATAATAATAATAATAATAATAATAATAATAATAATAATAATGGCCAATGTATAATATTAATAATAAGAATAATAACAATAACCCATGTTTTTCTTGATTATTCCTCCTCTTAATTAAATTCCAACATTAATTGAGTTTTATAATTTTATGTTTTGATATATTTTATATTTTATAATAAATATAAAAATTATATTATTAATACAAATGTTTTTATATTCAATTTAATTATATTTTTATTATATAATTTCTGTTAATATATTATTAAATTATCTTCAAAATATATAAACTTCAATTTATATTTTATTTAATAACTAAAATAATTTAAATAAATAATAAATTTAGGTAAAACGTTAATTTTACAATGTTTCATTTTATTTAATTAATAATTTATTTATAAATATTATATAAGAGATAAAAATAAATTTAATTAATAAAAAACTAAGCTTATTAATTAAATAAATGAAACATTGTAAACATTAACTTTTATCTAAAACTTAATATTTATTTAAATTATTTTAATTATCTAAAACTTAATATTTATTTAAATTATTTTAATTATTAAATCAATAAAATGAAACATTTTAATAATTAACTTTTATCTAAAACTTAATATTTATTTAAATTATTTTAATTATCTAAAATTTAATATTTATTTAAATTATTTTAATTATTAAATCAAATATAAATTGATGTTTCTATATTTTGAAGATAATTGAATTCATGTAATTGAATTCAAATATAATATTATTGGATTTGTTCCAAGCAGTGTAATTGAATTCAATTATAATATTACTATATTTGTTCCAAACAGTGTAAATTGAATTCAATCCCAACTTCTTTAATGTAATTGAATTTAATTCGTTCATGAATTCAATTCGAAGGTTTCCAAACAGCCCCTTAAAGAAGTTCCTTACTATTTAAACTTATCGAAAAAAAGCTCTTTGATATTTTTTAATTTTAGAAAATTATTACTTTTAGTTGAGCTTGATCAGTTCAGTTCGAGTTTAAAATTAGAGAACAACAAGGGTGTTTTATGTCTTTCATCTAAAACATAAAAGTACTAAAGAAAAATTTAAATAGGAAAAGGCATGTTTTTATTCAAATATAAATAAGATAATATTACTCAAATAATATTATAGATTATCTACAAATTAAAAACTTTTTGATATAACAAATTAGTAAATTTCCTAACTATTTTAAAAGAATTTTGTATCTTTGTTAGCAATGTATGTTTTACGTCTTTTAAATGTGATTATCTGCTAAATATCTTTTATATAATCAACACATTAATTATATAAACATGTCTAATATATCGTTTTCCCACATTCAATCCAAGTAGGACACCTTTTAAAATCATATAAGTGAGTTCATTTTTATGGCGTATCATTTAATTCAAAACAAAATCTTGTAGAATATACTATGAGAAACCCAATTAAAATATCCTAACATCTTCCGCTCACACATGATATGGTCTAAAGAGGCTTTACATTTCTAAATTTCATATAATATACTTATGCTTACGTTTTTTATTTAGAGAACTTATATAAAGGATGATAAAGATAGTAACCGTGCCACTATTTTAACTTCAAACTTTGTGGACAAAGATTTTTGAAACATGAGGAATTATTACAAAAAAAATTAAGCTCAAATAATAAATATAAATGACCCAATTTTTAAAAGTAGTTTGCTTTATAGTTGTACAGGTTCACTTGCAGTTAGAAGCAATATTAAAGAAATCGAGTTAAAGTATTGTACTCCAATGTAAAACGTCAAATAGGTTGAATTGAATCGAATAAGGTTAAATTAAATGTGAAGTAATAATTAAAATATAAATCCTATAAAAGATCATTTTAAAATCTAAAAAAAGGTGTTAGAGCACATTTATTATTTAATTGCATATGATGTCTTATCATATAGATATAATAAAATTTGACACTGTGTATGTTTCAAGGGAATGGAAAGGAATTGGGAGTAATGGAAAGGAAGTTAATTAAATTTTCCTTGTATGGTTAATTAATTAATAAAAGAAAGGAAAGTAAAGGAAAGTAAAGAGAGAGAAATTAAACCTCAAAATTTCTCTCTTAATCAAAAAAAAATTTCCGTCCAAAAGTGGATGGAAATGGAGGGAATTAAAAAAATTGACACAATTTTATCAAAAATATCCTTTTAAAATACCTCTTTATAAAAGACTATTTTTCTCCTACCCTATTGTCTTCCACTTTTTTTTTCTCCTGCAGTCTCCCGGCGTTTTTTTCTTCTCCCGCAGCCACTAGGTATGTTCTCAATCTCGATCTTCAATTTACATATTTTTTTAGCTAGTTATTTTTGCACTTCAGTACTTCTTTGTTTTTTTTGGACCGATGCTCAAAACTTTTTTAGGCATTTTATGTTGTTTTGAACATTTTTAAAAACTAAATTTTGTTAGACTAAAGTTGGAATTTTGTTTCGATGAACCAAGCCGAAGCTTTTGGTGTGAAGTTTTGGGATGATATGCCATTAGTTACCATTACATTGTGGGGAAAGCACAGATCGACCTGCGGATCATATCATATATGTTCAGCATTTATTTAATTGTTTGTATTTCTTATTCGTGCCAAAAATATAACCACATAAACATGGCAATATCAAACTAAATTAACATTATTTCAAGGAGTTCGAAATTGGTTTCTAATTAGGTGTTTAATAGAGCTCAAATTTCATTTGAAAAAAAGCGAACTGGATTTGCATGCTCTTGAAGAATTTGGATGTTCTAACCAAAAATCACATACGTGTCGAAAAATATGGATTTTTATAAACATTTATATGCATGGGCAGATTTGTCAAATTTATATATTATTACCTAAATGTATAAAATTTCCAATTTGAAAAAATTACCCAAAAGTTTAACACTTAAACTTATTTTTAATATAATCACTTGCATTAAAATCTAATGCATAAATAACATCATTTTCATAATGTCTTCAAGAGCAAATATATAAAATTTTAACTTATTATTTATATAACAAATTATATTTCAAGATATAGAGAAATAATGTAAAAAATAAAAACTTTTAAAGTCTAAAGTATTTGTTCCTACAAACATAAATAATTGTTTAGTTGATGTCATAAAATAGATATGGTTAAAGTATTATTCTTATTTGATTTTGCTTCTGGAGTTCAACATTCAGAATCATTAACTGAAATAATACTTGTCCTAAACTATAGTGAACTTGTCTTGGGGCAATAAGCATAACTTTCTCAAGAGATGTCAGATTAAAGTCATTCTTTGGAAAGTTTGAAAGAGAACTTCAAGATCTACAACTTTTATGAAGACCTTGAAGACAAATTCTATCGTCTAAAGGATTAAAAATGGACTAGACGATAGGATCAGACGAAATTAAACGAAAAAATAGACGTATTGAAAAGTCAAACAAATTGGAAAATTTGCCATAACTTTTCCTACAGATGTCGGATTAAGGTGTTCTTTAGATGGTTCGAAAGAGGACTTCACGATTTATAACTTTCATTAAGATCTTGAAGACAAATTATATCATATACATGGTCAAAAATCGACCAGACGATAGGATCAAAAGAAACCAATCAAAAAGGCAGATGAATTGAAAAATCAGACGAATTGGAAAATTTGCCATAACTTTCCCTATAGATATTGGTTTAAGGTGTTCTTTGGATGATTTGAAAGAGGAATTCATGATCTAAAACTTTCATGATACCTTGAAGACAAATTTTATCGTTTGAAGAGTCAAAAATGGACCAGATGATAGGATCAAACGAAACCAAATGAAAAAGCAGACGAATTGAAAAGTCAGACAAATTGGGAAAATTGCCATAACTTTCCCTATATATATAAAATTAAGGTTTTCTTTAGATGGTTTGAAAAAGGACTTCAAGATCTACAATTTCATGAAGATCTTGAAGACAAATTCTGTAATACTCGGCCAATCTCAAAAAACTTCTCACTTCAGCTCCATACCAACCGCTTCTATTTTCCTCGGATCCACATGTACTCCTTGCTCTGAAATCACATGTCCAAAAAATATCACTTCCTTTAGCCAAAATTCACATTTATCAAATTTGACATATAACTCTTCCTTTCTCAGTGTCTTCAAAGTAAGCCTCAAATGTTTCTCATGCTCCTTGTCACTATTATAATAGACTAATATGTCATCAATAAAGATTATGACAAATTAGTCTAAGAAAGGCCTAAAGACTCTATTTATCAAATCCATGAAAGCTGTAGGTGCATTTGTCAACCCAAAAGGCATGACCAAGAACTCAAAGTGGTCATACCGTGTTTTAAAAATAGTCTTTGATACATCGGACTGCTTTATCCTCAACTGATAGTAACCTGATCTCAAATCTATCTTTGAAAAGATCCTCGCCCGTTGTAACTGATCAGACAAGTAATCTATGCGTGGAAGCGGATATCTATTCTTAATGGTGATATAGTTAAGCTTTCTATAATCCACACACATTCGCAATGATCCGTCTTTCTTCTTCATAAACAAGACCGAAGCTCCCCAATGTGAAGAACTCGGCCTAATATAACCTTTCTCTAACAAATCTTCCAATTTCTCCTTAAGTTCCTTCAATTCTGTCGGAGTCATTCTATAAGGCGGAATCAAAAGTGGTGTTGTTCTTGGAAGAAGATCAATGGAAACTTCAATTTTTCTAGGTGGCGGTAGTCCTGGTAATTCCTCAGGAAAGGCATTCGAGAATTCCATGACCACTGGTATATCTTCTAACTTCCCTCTATTTTCCCTCGTGTCTACTACCTAGGCCAAAAATACTTCACACCTTTTTCTCGTCATTTTCTCTGCCATCAAAGCCGAAACAATTCTCGATGAGCTAAATTTTCTATCCCTTATAAACATCACCTTTCTTCCATTATCCAGCTCAAACTCCACTGTCTTCTGTTTGCAATCTAAGTTGGCCTTATATTTATCTAAGGCGTCCATATCCAAAATCACATCTAATCCTCCAATCTTCAATGACATTAAATCCACCACTATGTGTCCCCCACCAATATGTATCTCACAATCTCTATAAACTTGACTAATCACAATAGAGTGCCCTATTGGAGTACTCACCATCAAATGAGTATCCAATGGGTTCAAATCTCTACCATACATAGTTCTACCCAATGAAACAAAGGAGTGGGTAAAACCCGGATCAATCAAAACAATCACATCATCATCAAATAATTTAATCATATCAGTCACAACTTCTGGAGCGATCTCTTTATCCTCCCATATCATTGGAAACACTCTATGTTGGGCCCCGAATTATATATATATATAGTTGAGTCTTTAAATTAGCAAGGATGAATGGGGTATTGAATAGAAATTAGAATTTAGAATGAAGTGTTAGAATTATATTATTAAATGGGTTGAAAGAGTAGAGACATATAAGACAAATTAAGGGTAAACTTGGAAAGCCCAAGTGAAGGAGGGGCAAAATTGGAAGAAAATGAGTAAAAACAAGAGATAAAAGTGTGGTTTGAATTAGAAAAGAAAGGAGGTGTAGTAGGAACCAAAGGGAGAAGAGAAAAATGCGAAAAAGAAGAAAGAAGAAGAAAAAGAAGAGAAATCCACTTATGAGGTAAGCTTTCATCTTCTTATGCTAGATTCAAAAAGGGGATAGAATGGAGGTTGGGGTTTGTGTTGAAAATGAAGGAAGAAAGAAGAGAAAGATGGACCCAATTTGATTTTGGAAGTTCTAAGTTAGGGTTTTGGTTTTTCTAGCCTAGGTGGGCTATGGGTAAGTTAGGTTTAACTTCAATTTTAGCATTTCTTTAATTCTTGAATTTTATGCACTTTCTTTGAATGTATGGATTGAATGGAGATTGGTTTAATTGAAGGGAATCAAAGAAATTATACTCAAGAGAGAGAGGAAGGGCAATCTTGAGGTTGGACTTCCAACAATTTAGGTGGGTAATATGTTATGGTTATTAGGTGATGTGCTATGCCCTATTTGTGTGTTTGATTGCTTTAAATGTTGTAAATGTTGAATTTGAATATGTTTTCTTTGAAATAAATGAAAAGTATGAAAATGTGACATTTTGATGAAAGGAAAGAAACATGAGAATGCAAAATTTCTATTGACTATGTGAGCATAGATTTGTTTGTGATTAGGAAAGAGAGAAACTCGTTTCGATTGTCACGTGCACGTTGATCGCCTTTTTCCGGCTGCCCACTTGAGGCCACGAGATCCTGAAAAATCGGACTCGTTTTATTCACTGTGTAAACCGTTTTGTTCCACAGAAACTCTCTAGCCATTTGATGTACATTTCTTTTGATTTTGTTGTCTATGATGAATAATAAAGTGTTACGTTTGATAAAAGTTGACATGTTATGTTTTATGTGACAAATTTTGGTTGACTATGAATTATGTGATGAAATTGCAAATAAATTGAAATTCTTGATATATGTGTGTTGTGCTTGTGGTATGGCTCATTTCCGAGATCTATACACGTATTAGCCACTGAGCCGTGTGGCTCACCCACTTTCCCTCCTCAGGTGCAATACAAGACGAACGTGAACCTTGCAAGGTATCAGAAACTCCAAGACTTTAGATACTTTTGTACTAAGTTAGTAATTAGCTTTTGTATAGCTTTTCAAGCATATCAAATATTGAGCATCTCATGAATCTTGTATATTATGCTTAGTTATGATGGACGTGATGATATGTAATTAAAGCTATGCATGAACATTTATGTATGATTGTGTTGTTTTATAGACAGTGTGTAAGATTTCGTCTGACTTTTGAAAAAGGAATGTGTATGTGCATATTCCTTGTTGAGTTTTTTGTTGGGTATTTGCTTGGGAATAGCATGTTGGAGTTTAGAATTGTGTTTGAGATGAATTGGTGGAGGTGAAGCTTAATAGTATCGAAGAGTATGTAGTTGTGGGTGAATATGTGAAGTTGACGTGTTGATAAGCCATCCTAAGTATAGAAATGGTGTTCAGAAACTTCAATGGAAAAAACTGTACTGATCTAGATAGAATTCGCCAAGGTGGTCTTAATGAAAATTGTAGACTACGTTTCCATCTGTCTAACTCCATGAAGTATACAATTTTTTGATATCGGAGCTAGAAGTTATGATTAATTGAAGTTTTGATGTTGTTAGGATGGACTTTTAAGGATATAAGTTTTGAGTGAAATTTTGACCCTCTTAAAGTGAGAAACTGCTCTTAGGCCCTCATAAAAGTTGTAGATTTTATTCTTATCTTTTCGTTGATATAAAGTACGAAATTTTTGGACAAAGGAGTAGAAATTTGTGGTGTTTAGAAGTTCAGGTGTTGTTTAGAGTGAAATGAGCAAACAGTCACTTTGTCATAAAATTTGACCCTTTTAAAGACCGAAATTGTTTTTGATTTCTTCTAAAAAATTGTAGAGATTTCTTCTATCTTTCCAACGGTATATAGTATGAAAATCTTGGATATCGGAGTCAAAAGTTATGATTCCTGTAAGTGGAGACGTTTTGGATAAGAAAGCGATAGAAAATGAGACAATACAGAAGGTAGAAGATAGATTTGGCCTTTGAGGTCTTTATGAAAGTTGTAGATCTCATCCTCTTTTCAATGGTCAAAAAACGAAGTCATCAGAAATCTGTAGCAAGAGTTATGACATTCGTACTGAAGCATGTACATTCCAAGTAAGGGCAGAAACGTGTCAGAGTCTTTTGGCCATAACTTCTTCTCTAGACATTCAAATGATCTGATTCTTGAACCATTGGATTCAGAAGACCTTGCTCTTCATCTCCACCAAAAATTAAAGCTATATGAATTGTATGGAGAGAGATTAAGTGAAACTAGTGAGACGGGTACAGTGAGTGTGTTCTTCAATCATATGAACTGGTGTTATCTCCCTGAACATACTTCAGTACTTTTGATGTTTTCTAGATCAGTAGAGGTTTAAATGAGATGATTTTTGGCTTGTGGTAATCTAGAGACATGGAGCTACAAATGGTAGGAAGATTCTTCGGAATCTAATTCAGTCTCTAAGATGTTTAAATTTCAGTTGGAAGTGGTGCACAGTAGATTGTTGGACAAGACCAGTCCAAAAAATATTTGAGGTATGTCTTTAAATCACTAGGCCTAAACGAATGATTTTGGAGGCTTTAGAAGCTTAAGACCACGAGGAATAAATGTACCGAAGTAACCGATCTGAACTTCCAATTGGAACTTTCCCGATTGTTTTGATCTCTAAGTTGGGTGATGAGTCCTCCATGTCTTTCGATTCCGAATGTTGGACTTCAGAAATGGGGTCCAACATTGTTTGGTATCAGAGCTTAGGTTTCCTCCTAGGCTTAGAACGCATATTAGGGTAAATTGTTTGGCTATGTGATTGATTGTTGCATTGTGAATTGATTGTTTTCATTAAGTGACATGCATATCATACATACATATAGGAACTAAGATTAAAATGAATCGTAAGCTAATCATTAGTGTTTTCATTGAAGGAGTAAGATGTCACCTCATAGAAGGATACGAGGGGTTTTGCAAGGTTCGATTTCACCTAACTCTCCATTAAGGGAGGAGAGCATCGATGAGTCGGTAGCTCCAGGAATTGGTGAGGCTTCCTTAGGGAAAAGTAGTGAGCACATCCGATCTCAGACGCAAGAGTCGCCTAATCAGTCAGAGCAAGTACCTGCTCTGGATTCGAGATTGTTCCAGGCATTTACTCAGGCCTTTGTCCAGGCCATGGGTCAGATGCCACAGCCTTCTGCTTCGGCCCTAGTTAAGAAGAGGAAACGGTTTGACAAGCTGAGGAAGTATGGAGCAGTGGACTTTTATGGGACCACTGATCCTGAAGAAGCCGAGACCTGGTTGAGGAAGACAAAGAGGGTACTGGAGTAGATGGACTGTGAAGATGATGAGAAAGTTGTTTATGCTGCAAATCTGTTTCAGGGGGACGCTTTGCATTGGTGGGAGTGTGTATCGGGGAGCCACTTGAAACCGACAGGGTTGGCGTGGAAAGACTTCCTTGTAGCTTATAGGAAGAAATACCTGTCTAAAGTGTATATTCAGCAGAAGCAGAAGGAATTCCTGAGTCTCACCTAGAGGGAGATGACAGTTAGTGAATACGAGCATCGGTTCACACAGTTGTCAAAATATGCTACTGAGATGATGCTGAGTGAGGCTGCTAAGTGTCGTCGATTTGAGTCAGGACTACACCTAGCTATCAGAGAGAAAGTGGTAGTGCAGAACTTCTGTGACTTTCAACAGCTGATTGAAGCAGCATTGAGGATCGAAAACATTGAGAACATCAAGAGTGCTGTCAGCAAGAAAAGAAAAGGAAGAGAGCAGTCCAAGAGGGGAGGTGGTGCCTCTATGCCTGAGAGTAGTGTCAAAACCTTCCCTGTGCAGTCTGAGGAGAGAAGCAGTGGTGCGAGCAGACCTAGACCTATGAGGACTTCTACTGTTTCTCTTCAAGCGTCAATGGTGGGAGGCAGTAGGAAGGGAGTGGGGATAGGCCACCTATTCCCAAATGTGAGCACTGTGGGAGGTTCCATAAGGGAGAATGTTATAGATTAATAAGAGCATGTTTCAATTGTGGACAGAAGGAACACTTGGTCAGAGAGTGTCCAAAACCGGCCAGAAGAGAGGGATTACAGATGCAAGCTTCTAAGAGAACAGAGACAGTGGGATAGAAGCTTCTTGCAGTGTCTCTCAGTAGCTAAAGTCCTCTCTCCATCATGAAAAATCAATGTTGCAATTTTGGTGAGTTTTGTTAACTCAATGAAGTAACCATCATCGATGGTTTACTCAATTCATACATCATATCAATACACATAACATATGATCCACATCTTTGCTTTTCATTTCTTTTTTGCATAAAGCATCACATATCCCATTCCAAACAATAATACCAATCATTTCATTCATACAAAAATACACATATCAATTATAATTGCAATGCACATGAGACTCACTTTCATTTATTATTGTTGTTGTAACCTAGTTTACTAGCCTATATCTCTTAGTGGATACTGAGTTGTATCAGATAATGTCCCAAATCTCTTAATGGATACAGGGTATATTCACAACTAAACCTGAGGCTCTAATCACAGTTTGAGCTTTAATCTCTTTATACTGGTGACTCCGGTCATAACTACCTTTATCTTTCATGCATTCATGCGTTGGAATGCTTTATGCTATCATATTCTCAATCAATCACATGCTTTCACATTAGCATTCAGAATACATTTGTCATCAGACCTTAGTCCGGCATTTAATAAAAATTGTTGAGAAAACATTTATTTCTTCACATTCACTTGCAAGTAACACTTCAAAATCAAATTCATGCATCATAGATCTTGGACCTTCAGTGTCCGGAATTCAACAATCAATCTCACATTCATAAAATAATTCAAACATAATCTAGAACAAACAATTAATTGAGTGAGATCATCTAGGTTACTCACAGTTTGCTCCAAAAACTAATGCCTGGAAGTTCCAACAATGTCTGGATGTTGACATTCTAAATGCTCCTCTATAATATACATTACATACACATATCACAATTTTCCACAAATTCATAAATATTCCTTGATACACATTTAGGTATATGAAATATGCACAATGCATCTTCATGACAAATCCCGGGTATTTTTCCATTATTCTCATAACAAAATCAATCCAATATCAAAACTCACTTAAGCATCATTTGTACGTATAGTTTATACCTTAAATAAAAACTTTGACCTAATTTCATAACCCAATTAATCATTTCAGATTTTTTAAAAAACTGACTTTCGGGTCTACTATTCTTGATCATTTAGACAATGCAAATAAAGTAATTTGGCAATACATTCTTCTAGAAAATTATTCTCCTGTATCTTAAGTTTCTAATGACACCAAGATCATTCAATTTGGTTTAGTAATATGAAAGTTATACCCCAAAAATTTTTGGACTATTTTTATACTGGAATAGTGCCACGTACTCAGCTTCCATCCAGAAATTGAAATTCTTAAAGATTGAATTAAAATTCTATTTCTTTAAAAAAATTTATAGCCCTATATCTGTAGTTCACTCTAAATCAAAAATCGTTTTATTTGGATGATTAGAGAAGAATTTATAGGCAAAAGAAGGAAGGATGTTCAGTGAGCAAAAAGCTAGCACGATTGTGCACATTTGATCTTTAACAAAATGAGGCACAACTGTGCATCATTAGTGCATGACTGTGTATGCCAACATATCCATGTCACAGGCATGCAACCTTCACATATGCCTATGCACACTAACAAGTGTGCAACCTTAAACGGCTGTGCACATCCACTCAAACTAGTCCCAAATTTTTTGCTCAATCTCTCCCAAATAATTTCAAAAGGGTAAGATTTTTGGTGGAGAGGTAAAGCCAAGTGTTTCACGTCTAATGGTTCAAGTCTCATGTCATTTGGAGGTCAAGAGAAGGAGATATAGCCAAAATACTAAAGGACGTTCGAACTGTCTCCAACCATAAAAGCCACAATCGTGCAGGAGCATGATCATGCGTTTCCAACGTACTTCAAAAGTCTACACAATCATACTTTTCCTGGTTCTTTACAAAGTCACGATCGTGTTTAAGTATGATCGTGTTTTTCTTTTTCTATTTCGATAATGTAATTTTTCTTCTTCTTACATTCCTTTTTTTAAATCCAACCTTTCTAATCTACATTTTTCCCTTGTTTTCACTTTATTTTTAACTCTCACTCAGCTCTAATCATCCATAAATAACTCCAAAATCCATGATTAAGACATAACATCAAAAAACAGCACCCATTCATGCATGTTCTTTAAGTTTTCAGCACTTTCCAATTTTTTTCTACATTTTCATCTTTCATTTTTCTGCACTTTAATTTTTTGTGCATTCTCTATTTTCATTTCACCATATCAACTCCCCTTCAGCTCAACACATTCAAAAATAGATCAAAAACCAAGAATCAACACCAAATATCAAAAACATCACAGATTCACACATTTTCACTTTTCTACACTTTCTTCACTTTCAGTTTTCTGCACTTCCCATTTTTTGCATTTTCTTCATTTCTTCCTCAAACTTTCATTTCAATCAATCTTTCTCATCTCCAAACATCACCATACACCTTTCTTAACTCTAAATTCATTTTTTTGTTCATCCTAAAACCACCAAACATATATATAAGAGAAAACAGAACATATACTAATTTTTCTCCAAATTTTTTTTCACTCATCTCATACATGTTTTTATGGATCTTTCAACTCCAAAAATCATTTTAACAGTATCTAATAACATTTTGATCATCAAATCTAAAAAGTTAACATATCCATATTTTCATCCTATATTCATGGTTTTCATTAAAAATGTTCATTTTTCTCAAGTTCATGTAATGTCAATAAATCATCATTTTTGTTTCATAAACCAAAAACTCTAAAGGATTAACAAGATACTTGATAAAACTCCAAAATCTTCAAAAACTCAAGAAGCCCTAATCCCTCATGCAACTACGTACATCATTATAGAGGTTGGTAGGTTTCGATTTTCTTGAAGCAAATGAAGAAAACAACAAAGGGAAAGTAGAAATGGACAGATAAAAGGAAAATGTAACTTAGGTGAAGGTTTGATTAATAAAAACCCTGTGTATAAGTAAAAGTTTGAAGAAGATAGTTATGAAGAGGAGAATTGGGACAAGAACAACAGTGCTTGGTCTTTCAAATGAAATTGTATAGTAAAACTCAAACTAGACAAGTGATACTTGTCACTTATCTACCTTCTAAGGCTTTAACTAAATTCTTATTGAACTAGTCCCATAACTCTCATCTTTTTATTCCAATTATCACTAAAATTTTCAATATCATTAACTCACAAATTCTAAAGTCATCTCCAAAATTTCTTCATTATCATTTCATTCTTATTTCTATTTCCATTCATCAATTTACTTTCCAAGTGACATTTTTCCTAATCTAATAATATTCAACATTTTCGAAAATTCTCCAAAAATTCTAATTTAACAAATACACTCTCCAAATCAATTTTTCTATACATAAAACAACAATTCTCAATAAAAATCACATCTCACATATATAAATCAATTATATCAGGAATGTTAATGAATGCATGTACAATCATTTTCATGTGGAAGTTTTTCTATATTCACTTGTATGAGTATGGCATATTATGTATGAATATGAATGCATCTCTAATCTCTCAGTGGTCTCTCTTATATATACTGTTATAGCCCTAACATGGATAACAAGATGTTACAATGAGGGTTTTTTTTTTATCTTGAACAAGATTCATAAAAGGTTACTCTTATAATAAAGTAAGATATTTATAAATGTTTCTCTTTAATATAAAGATGTTGTGTGGAGAGTTACTTCTTACCCACCAAAACAAGGAGATAGTTAATTCTTAAATAATGCTTTGGGAGTGAATGTAAGCTAAGAGTTGTTCGGTCGAACTATATAAATCAATTTTATTTCTCTTTTTTCTCTCTCCTGGCCCATCCCGACCCGATCGTAGACTAGGGGGTGGGCGAGTTGAGCCAACCTGACCTACCATATATTTTTTAAAGAAAAATGTAAAATAACGTCGTTTTTGAAGTAACGGTCAGGTCCGGGTCAGCTAACCCGACTCACCATATATTTTTATGAAAAATGTAAAAAAATGTCATTTTTCAAATAATAGTAGGGTCCAGGCCAACCCGTGGCCCGATCAACTTGGGCCAAATTTGACATTCTTATTTCTCTCTTTAACTATTGTTGATTTTTGAATTTATTTCATTTATTTTATTATAACCGTTAATTAATATAAAATAGGGCAAAACATTTAAAAAAAAGTAGTCTTTGCTCTCTTGAATGTCATTTGGAGCGATAAGTAATTGTTAATCTTATGTAGTTTACATATTATTGTATCTTTAAAATAGATATTGTGGATGACTATGAAAGAGCCATATTCACCATAATTTTGTATGTGAGAAATTTATGGTGTATATAACTTTATTTTAAAACGATATATTAAATTAATGTTAACTTTTAAGATAATATATTTATATTTACAAAATCTATATTAGTTTGTAAATATCAAAGAAGTTTATTTGTTAGTAAACTTTAATCATTTCAAAATTTTACACATTTAAGTATTATCTATATAATTTTTCTAGATTAAATAATACTTATTTGTTAGATGTTATTAGTAATTTTATATTTTACAATTTTCAAACTGAAATCATATTGACTCAATTTCTTATTATTTTAGGGAGGCTAAGTTGATAAGAAATTTGAAATAAATTACAACTTGTGCATGTTGGTAAATATTTGAAAATGTAAGTTAAGTTTGAAATTTATTATTTTATTTTAACTTAAAATTTGTGTTTAAATATATACATGAAAAATAATTATTAAATATTTGATTAAAATTTTGTAATAAATTATGATTTATTATAAAATACTATATATTACAAATATCTAAAATTATCTTAAACTAAACTTTCTTTGAAAATCAAGTTCACTACATTTAATGGGTTAAACTTTCTCTTAACGTTAATTCCTTTTCATATTTATTATAAAATATTTAAAACTTTAAAATATAAGTTATATCTATAAAATATGTACCTAATTTTATATAAATCCTTTATTATAATTGATAATGGACTATTATAACTAAAATAAAATAAAGGCATGTAAAATAAATAAAAATATGATATAAGGTTAATTATATTAAACTCTCATATTATTTAACCTTCTTTTCAATCATCTTGTTTTGAAAACTTTTATTTTCTCTTATGCGGACTTATTTAGTTATTATACAACTCATTCTCTCATATTGTATTAGTTTTATGTTTATTTATAACTCCAAAATAACATTAAATTGTAACTTTGAGAATTTTAATTATTTAGAAAACAATGCAAATCACAAAGCTTATTCTAGTTTGCAAAGCATAAAGCTTTTTCTAGTTTATACCAAATCTAAAACCCCATAAAGCCAATTATTTTTCTTAACAAATGAAAAATAAAGGGTTAATTATAATAAAAATTTAAAACTTTAGTAAATTTTGCAATTTAACTATATTTTAAAAAGTAACAACAAAATGTTCAAACTTTTTTTTGGCAAAAACAACCTCTGTTTGTCTTTCCATTAATGTTGTTGAGCTATTAGCCATATAAATGATATGTGGACTTTAATTTCTAATTTAAAAATTATGAAAAAATAAATTTGTCTTGTCTTCATAATTATTTTACTTTTCTCCGTGTAAAGTGCAAATTCTTTATGATTTGAATTTTGACAGGAAGAAGAAGAACAACAAGTGACGATGGAGATTTGTGTTTTGACACCTGATGGATGTGTTAAAAGCTTTCCAAAGAAGATGATGAAAAAGAAAAATAAGAAAAAAAATGAAGAGGATAAGATAAGGACTATCATTATGAAGTGAATATGCAAAATCACTAGATAGGGTTCATCAATTTAACTTTTCTTCTACCTAATGGGGAAAAAAAGTGTTATCAAAATAGTATAAGTACTAGTATTTGAGAAACTAGCACTACTTAAGTACTTCCACTATTGCAAATTCTTCTAGTAAGATCAACACAACCACATAATCAAAATGAGCATAAAATAGATGAAAATAAGCATTCAAACACAACAGCTAAGACAAAGAAATCTTTTACCTGGAAACCTCCCTCATGCGAAGAGAGAAAAAAACACAAGATTCTAAGTCGACCAAAATTACTCCACTATAATTAAGGAATATTACGTATAACCCAATTTCAATAATCACTAACAGGTACATAATCTATGCAGTAAAACAACAACCAACATAAGAAGAAGAATGAAATAGGTTAAAAACATCACCAAAAAATAAATCAAAGAAATAACAATTGCTCAAAAGCCAGAGCAATAATTAACAATCCAACCATTAGATTTTAAGAAGTATATGTATAAATTTTTTTTCCAAATTTAAGCTAATTTGAACATGTTTCGCCCTCGATTGGAGCACTTAACTAGAATTATGCGCTGAAAAATATGAACAACATCAACTTTTTAAAACTCATAGTTCTCTTATATTTTTCATTTCCGGTTCAAAACCTAAAGTGCAGTAATAAGAAGCTTATTTATGCCTCAAAAAATAAGCTTTAGGCTAAGGCCAAAGAACCCCAATGGGTTGCCCTAAGAAAATAGAACAAGTTTGGGTTTTCTTCATATAAAAAGGGACTCATGACCCAACAAATATCTCCATCCTAACTATATGGAGGTGATTGTCATTCTGACAGTAGTATGATAAGTCTCAAACATTCCTCTTGGTAATGGTTTTGTCATTATATCAAAACATTGTCATTGATGAGAATTTTCTCCAACTCAAGAAACTTAGCATCAAGAGCATCCTGAATCCAAAGATACCTCATATCGATGTGTACTAACTTAGCATGAAAAGTTGGATTCTTTGTAAAATGAATCACACTTTGACTATCACAATATAACACATATCTTTTATGTAAATTCAAGCTCATAAATGAAATGCTTCATCCAAAACAACTCTTTATGTGCCTCTTTTGTTGCTATAAAATTATATTCAGTTGTAGAAAATGCAACACATTTTTTTAAACTGGATAGCCAAGCCATAACTCCCCATACAAAGTTTATCAATTAAGACGAAGTAGATTTCCTATAGTCAATGTCACTCATACATGTTAAAATATGAGTAACAAATAAGAATAGGTTTTTTATTCACAAATCCAAGCTTCAGTTAGTAGTACCTCGAGGATATCTCATAACCCATTTTACTATACTCTAATGCTCTTTTCCAAGATACCTACTGACTAAGCCAATTTTATGAGTTATACACATCAAATTACCCATAGCTAATGCATAAGGAACATTCAACATAGCTTACTTATCTTCAAAGGTAGCAAGATTTTATTTAACAATCAACTTAAAATGTATAGCAAGAGGAGTACTTATTATTTTAGCTTTTTCCATGTTAAACCTATCAAAGACTTTTTGAATGTATGCCTCTTATGATAGCCATAATGCTTTAGCCTCTATATCACCAGTAATTCTTATGCCAAGTATCTGTTTAGTTGGCCTAAGCTTTGCATTGCAAAAGTCTTGCTTAATTCTTGCTTCATCCTAGTGATTATAGATACATCCTTGGAAATAATAAACATATCATCATCATATAAGAGAAAAATTATAAAATCATTGTCAGAGAATCTCTTCAAGAATACACAATTATATGAAGAAGCCTTCTCATTGCCTTACTGTAACATCCCACCCCCGACAGGAAGGGTAAAATAGTAAATTGACATAGGATGAGATTGCTAGGGATTTATTAGTATTGTCTATGCATACTGGTACTAGTGAACAGTGAAATCTGTGCACATGAAATTACTGTACATGCATACATGACATTCCTGATTTTCGTGCCTAATGTAATTTTAGTGTGATTCACGTGGTTCTTGGGTTTGAAAAATTATTCTGAGTGCGCCATTGAGTGTTTTATATTTTACGGGATTTTTAGGAATTTTTCTGGAATTTTCCGGAGAAAATTCCCGGACCGGAAAAAAATCGTCAATGGCGAACCGATTGATTTTAGTAGTAAAATTTCTATCCAATGGCTTTGTAATATTGGGTATATTATTTTGGGATTGAAATTAGGGCCATTGGACTAGAATGGGTCAAATTGCATTAGGTTTCCTATTTACTAATTTGTTTTTAGCCTATTTTGTCTTTTTTCTTAAAATTTGCCACTTGTCCTAAAGAGTTTAATGACTTTTGTCTTATACTAAACCTCTTTCTCGTATATGCCTTAACAAAAGAATGAAAAAGATGAGTTTTACCTCTTAAAGCCTTCACCATCCGAAAACCTTCCTTCCTTCTTCATCTCCATCAATTTTTTTTCTCCTTCTTCATTGTTATTTCCTCCAACCTTAAGTGATCTTCCTTGCATACTTATAATCTCAACCTTTAACCTTCCTACATGATGAGAACCATGTATGGGGTTGAGAAAGTGGAGAGGTTGGTGTAGTAGTGAAGAGGGAAGGCTTGAGTAGGTAAGTTATGGTTTAAGCTTTACTTATGCTTTTAATGAATGAATTAGTAGTTAGTTGCTTTGATTGGAAGTTATTGTTCATTATATATGATGTATGATGCATGAAGGTCATGAAACCTATGGGTTGAATTGTTGGGTATGTTTGTGTAAGAAATAAATAAGTTAAGATGATTAGTGTGTGAATTGTGGTTTTTGAAGTGATTTGAGTAAGGTTAGAAGATTAATACTTAAAAGAAAATGATTGAATATGATGCTGAAATTTTATAGGTTATGTTGAGGTGAAGTGTTTGATGAAATTTTGGTTGAATAGGAAAGTAAATTGACTGCTAAGTGAAGTAGAATTGACATTGGAAAGAAAGGAATTGAATTGAGAATCAAAGCTGGAAAATTGATTTTGACCTAGTACACTGATTTGAGCATAACTAATTGTTTGGTTATGCAAATGAGGTTAGGTTTGTACCAAATGAAACTTTGGCTTGTTGGCTACAATTTTGTGTGAAATAGGTGTTGTCTAATTTTAGCATTAAGAGGTTGAAATTTGGCTTGGAAAGTTACTGCTAGGACTTATGTGAACAGTATCCGGATTGATGACCTGATTGTGTTGATGATTTTTCTAAATTAATTGAGAAAGAATTAAGGAAAATGGTCTAAATGAAAGTTGAAGCATGTATTGGTAGCATTCTAATGCCACTGATTTTGCAATTTTTCGATATGTATATTGGGAGATAAGCATTGATGACTATTGGCTGGTAAAATGCATTTTAGTGAAACCTAGCTGAAATGTCAGTTTTGTGAGTATTATGATTGGAAAAAAATTTTAGCAATTTTTTTTAATTGAATTGGCCTGAGTGATCTTCTGAAGAGTTGTAGAGGAAACATTGATCTTGAAAATGGTATTTAGCATGCAATTTTTGGAGATCAGATGTGGGAGTAATGAATTTTCAAACCTGCATGAGGTTATTGACTGCTGCCCTAATCAGTAACTTGCATGAAAGTTTTAAGCTTGATAGACAGGGAAATGGCTTTGAAGCCCTTCATGGGAAGTGTAGCATTGTGTTTGATCTTTCCATAGGTATAAAGCATGCATTTATTTGACATTTGTGCAAGGAGATATACTGTTTAGAACATTCTGTCAGATTGAGTACTTGCGAGGGCAGCAGCATTCACTGAATTGTTTGACCTAGTTAACTATTGAATTTGATTTCATATTGTTCATGAAAGTTGTAGATCACATTGGGATATTTCTGAGCATATTTATTCTGTAATTTTTGACAAAGGAAATGAGAAGTTATTGAATTTACAAGATACTGTACTGTTTTAGAACTCTTTGACTGGGCAGTAACTTTGATTGCATTTTTGACACCCTTAGAGGTGAAATTGGCTTTTGTGTCCTTCATGAACATTGTAGAACTTTATTTTCTCTATGAAATAGACACCAAGTTTGCTCAATTTGGAGTTCAGAGTAAGGAATTATACCCTGTGGAAGTTGGCATGTTGGAGAAAGTTTTCCAGATCTATTATGGAAGTAATGTAAGTTGACTTGTATCTTCAGTAAGTCGACTTGTATCTTCAGTAAGTCGACTTATTCATACACAGTAGAGTAAGTTGACTTGTATTCTCAGATAAGTCGACTTGTACTGACCTTTTTCTATTCTTTTGCTTATAACTTGTCTGTCCGACGTCCTATTGACCTGATTCCTGAGGCATCGGATTCGAGAAAGGTTTAATTTCATTTCATGTAAAATTGGAAATTTTTGGACGGAAAATTGACGGGTTTCCGGATAATGGTTCTTTAGCCACTGTTTTATTTAATTGAGGACCTATAGGGGTCCAAATTGAGCGTCGTCAGCGCCTTTAGATTTCTAATTTTTAAACAGATTTTTCTGATGGAAAAAATATTGGATTAAGGCTGGGAATATCATGAACATGCATTGTGCACCTGCAAACTGCTACATGTGCATTATTAAATAGTTCTGATTGAGTAGTTGGTAATGTTTATATACTGTAACTGTTTTAGAGGTACATTTGGAGCGTCGGTCCACTGATGTCACTGAGACTTCCAGATATTAGCTCGGAAGTACAAGTGAGTAACCTAGATGGTTCCTCGATTAGTAAGTGTTTATAATTCTGTACTTATAACTCTGTGGAGAATAATGGTGGGATCAGAATTGCGATTGTTTACTGCCTCTGGATTCCAGACGGAGGGTCCGATGAATTGGAAGATCTGACATAGAAGTATGTCTGTTTGTGATTCTGTGAACTGACTGGCTTCCACTTTGTGACACTGTGATACATAATTTGATTGTACCGTTACTGCTTAATTGTATTATGATCAATTGTGATGTACTGTGATCCACTGTGATATACTGTGATCTGCTGGTTATACGGTGATCAATGGCTATACTGTGATCCATTGCTTGCTACACTGTACTGCATTTCGACACCTCTACTGGGGCAGACTCTTTTATACTGACTGTTAAATTATGCATATGCATTGCATACATCAATGCATAAACTGATAATAATGATAGTTGTGACCTGAGTCGCCACTGTTACTCACTGTTACTGAACCGAGCCTCGAGCTCGAGGGGAGTTAGTGCATACCCAGAGGGCTCTCCTACTCCCTAGGCGTGTCTCTTGAATACGATCCTTTATTAGCGCTCGGTCACAACACCGTAATAAATGAAAAAGAGTCACATGTGCATTGCATACAAATGTGATAAGCGATTCTGAAATTGCATGGGTTACGTAAATTGTTATATGTTATCTTGAAAGGATACTTGGTGAAAGCGTGAATTGCTTGCGATATGCATGCATTGGGTGAACTATCGATGATGGTTCCTCACTGAGTTCACAAAACTCACCCAAAATTTGCATCTATTTTTCAGGTCTTGAAGAATACCCCGGTTGACACGGGAGTATGTCTACTATAGGCAAGTGAAGGATAGAGGTCGGGATCAGTTCGTGTCTTCATTAGTGTCGCATAATTGTATACTGAACTTTCTGTAAAGGATGCTTGTATTTATAATGAGCCCATTGTGGTTTTATTGTTTTACACATTGACTGATTATAAATTATTATTGGATGACTATAATAACTGAAAATGACTAATTATGAACATGGGCTCAAGTTTCTTACTGTTTATGCCGCGTTAATGAATGGGTTTTAATGTTATACTGAGTTTTAGTCGACTGATGTAGTACGCCACCCTCGCGGGGTATGGACTCAGATATCACCAACGATATCGGGTTCGGGTCACTCGGGAGTGGGGTGTTACATTTAGGTGGTATCAGAGCCCATCAATACAAATGTATCTGGGCACAGTCTGAAACATAGGTCAAGTTGCATGCATTTTGGTCGTGTCGTTGCAGATCGTAGTAACTGATCCCCAGTCTGAGTCACACTAGTAGAAATCCCACTTGTGAACATGTATTATGTGATTAAGTATGAGAAAAGTGAGAAGGTATCAGAATGTGAATCCATGAAAGGGTATGAGCAATTGGGAAGGGGAAAAGGAAACATCGATAATGAGAATTATAATGTACTGTGGTTAGAATGACTATGTTGCCCTAGACTGATAAGGGAAGAATGGATATCAAACTGAGTCCCCTGATTAATGTGGCAATATTACGGCGACAGAAAAAAGAACATGTCTAGAACTTGGAGAGGTCCTCTGTAGATATGAGAAACATACTGGTTATTGTAGGCCTATGTGAAAGTAAATGATGAAGTAATTAGAGCTCTGACAGTATATGCGATGAAATGGGAAACATTGGAACTGAGTAAAACGTAGATGGTCCGATCAGGCAGTTATTGATTCACTGTATTGGTGTTAGACATCAGTAGATATCATAGAGATGATGATAGTGAGATTGTAATAAGAGCAATATTGTACCGTAACGGTCTACCTAGAACTGAAAGAACTGAAAGAGTGCCCAGTAGGGTAAGAAAATGTAGAAATGGTGAGATAAAAGTGTACAGATAAACTGAAATGAACTCGTGAAACGGGAATGATCTTGAACGCATAAGCGAGAGACTGAAATGGTTATGCGAATATTGTGCTAAGAGTTTGGAAATCAGTATAATAAAATCGTAAGAGAAAAAGACAGACTGACAAGTTTTACTGATTGTGTATCGGGAAATTTTGGATTGGTTGAAAAGATATATATGGACACAGAAATGGTACATGAATGGGTAAATAGATAGAGATACAGTGGAGTTGTATCACCGATTTTGTCGTGTTTTGGGGACTATGAATACCCTATTATAGATTGTTTGAGGAAGATAAAGAGACATTGTATAAGCCAAGTGGATATGACCTTAAAAGGTCAAGCTGACACATGAATGATATGGGAATGAAACTAGGGGAAAAAATGAAACAATGATAGTGATATATGACAAGAGTTGTCGCATTTAAGCCGATTTACCGTTAGGAGTATCTATTGGACAGTAAAATTGATCATGATTAATGAAACGTATGTGAAAGATACATGGAAATCATAGAGGAGATGATCGGTGAATGATGAGAGTGGCTATAAGTGTAAAGTAGAAATGAAAAAAAATATATATTATGGCATCAGTCCTCTATTTGACCGGATAAGATGAAATAAGTTCTGGTGAGGTGTAGATTATGGAATAAGTGTTAAAGAAAGTGTTTATGTGACTATTACATGGAACCTTAGTGCAAGGACTGTTCTGATCTTTAAATTATGGCATAAAATTGTTCTGATTGAGATAGTGCGTATAGTTGAGAATGATTGAAAAACAATTAGGGACACTAATTGGCTGATGAGACTTTCGTGAACAGTATAATGACGGTAGCAAGACTAATAGTCAAAAGAAAAGAAGTACGGACGAAATCAAAAGTGAAATTGAGTCATATCTCAAGAGGAGATTTGGACATAACAAGTGAAATATACTACTGAGGTTATCTGCTTTGTGTGTACGGGAATGTAACGTATCCACGTAGGTGAGTGGAATTTTAATTTGAGATGATTTTATTGCAATGTGAAGTGAATAGATCTCTGTATGTGATGCAAAACTGTTAGGAAATCTTGATTTGAATCTTGATTTAAAACTAAGAAGAAAATAGTCCCGAACTGCGAAGTAAAATACTCAAATAAAGTGGAATTTATGGAAGTCTAAGTACGGATGACTAGGTATTGGCATATGTTGATGTGAATGACAGGAAATCAATTGAAAAGAAAAAAATGAGTAGAGACAAGAAGTCCTAAAGGGAAACTGATAATGACGTGATGTAGTGTTACCTTCATAAAGGGATTGCAAATACACTACTTGTGGACTCAATGAAAAAGTTGAATGATGTATGGTAAAGTCAACAAGACCCTAATAGGGAATTATGTGAGGTAAGAAAATGGTAGTGACTATGTTTATAGACGGAATGTGTTTGAAAGTGTTGAACAGTGAAAAGTAAAAAGAACTATATGAATAATTGAGGAATTTGATACGGAGGATAAGCATACCCTTGGAGAGTGGGCAGTGTGTGATGAACTGAGACATTATGTTAAAATGGTATAAGATAAATTGAAATGACTTTGATAAATGGTATTGGTGTTATGATCGCAATTGTTTAAAGTCTTGAAGACCTTAGATTCCTATAAAGATACATTGTGTTTATTCGAGGAAAAGATGGGCATAAATGATTACTATACCGACAATGAACAGATAATGCTGCAAGGAACATTTCAATTACCTAGATTATTGGGTAATTATGAAGTGTTACTGGAAAATTGAGGTTGTAAATCTAGTGATACTGGATAGAGGTAAGAAAGGTTAAGAGTGCAGGAGTTAAAGTAGTGAGTCCTATGATGAGTCTGAATATGCGAGTGAAATTAATCAAAGAAGAAGTATGTGTACCTGACAAAAAGTGATAGAACAAGAAAGTGTACAGTCGAAGCTAGACATTCTATTAAGTATATGCGAAAGGTGAAATTGAATAACTATGGGTATTGAATGAAGTGATTATAAGTTCAAGTGATTATAGTTTTGAATGTTCAACAGGAAAAGTATTTAAGTGTTTGGACTGCAGAGGATTATGACCTCATTATATAATTTTGACTGAATGATTATCGAACTAATGGTGATCACAAGATGGAATTGTACACGTTTGTATTACACGGAAAAGTGAATCATTGAGTCGAGATACTTGTGATGTAATGAGTGACCTAAAGGAAAGTGACCTAGGAAAGTTGCATGGGTTAGTCGTGAATCGAATCGGACAAATGAAATAGAATTAAATTTATAAAGAACGTTGAATGTCAAAAGAAAACTGAATCGGATTAAGAGTCAATGAAATATGAAGGATAAATGCATCGTGGATACCACGGTTATAGTGAAATTATTGTATTATACGTATCACCTTAAAAGGTGTACTCGAATAGAAGTGGCAAAGAGAGTATCAAAGGACCGAGATTAGTCGTATATTACTAGAGAGAAAGGTATTGGATTGATAATACGGGATAAGTGAATAGATTCAGAAATAATAAATTGAATCATAGCATTGGAACTAAAGGTAGTGGCTACTCTGAAAATGACAAGTGAGATAGGTAAGATAGCGAGAAAGCCACAGAGGAAACGGACTGTCTTACTGCGATCTTTTAGTAACGGAAGTGTTGAGTGACGTAGTGTATGGGAACTGTAGGGACATATGATCACTGTCATCTGGAACCGTTGACTGAGAATTTCGAGGACGAAATTTTTATAAGGAGGGGGAGTTGTAACATCCCACCCCCGACAGGAAGGGTAAAATAGTAAATTGGCATATGATGAGATTGTTAGGGATTTATTAGTATTGTCCATGCATACTGGTACTAGTGAACAGTGAAATCTGTGCACATGAAATTACTGTACATGCATACATGACATTCCCGATTTTCGTGCCTAATGTAATTTTAGTGTGATTCACGTAGTTCTTGGGTTTGAAAAATTATTCTGAGTGCACCATTGAGTGTTTTATATTTTACGGGATTTTTAGGAATTTTTCTGGAATTTTCCGGAGAAAATTCCCGGACCGGAAAAAAATCGCCAAGCGACGAACCGATTAATTTTCGGTAGCGAAAATTTCTATCCAATGGCACTGTAATATTGGGTATATTATTTTGGGATTAAAATTAGGGCCATTGGACTAGAATGGGTCAAATTGCATTAGGTTTCCTATTTACTAATTTGTTTTTAGCCTATTTTGTCTTTTTTCTTAAAATTTGCCACTTGTCCTAAAGAGTTTAATGACTTTTGTCTTATACTAAACCTCTTTCTCGTATATGCCTTAACAAAAGAATAAAAAAGATGAGTTTTACCTCTTAAAGCCTTCACCATCCGAAAACCTTCCTTCCTTCTTCATCTCCATCATTTTTGTTCCTCCTTCTTCATTGTTATTTCCTCCAACCTTAAGTGATCTTCCTTGCATGCTTATAATCTCAACCTTTAACCTTCCTACATGATGAGAACCATGTATGGGGTTGAGAAAGTGGAGAGGTTGGTGTAGTAGTGAAGAGGGAAGGCTTGAGTAGGTAAGTTATGGTTTAAGCTTTACTTATGCTTTTAATGAATGAATTAGTAGTTAGTTGCTTTGATTGGAAGTTATTGTTCATTATATATGATGTATGATGCATGAAGGTCATGAAACCTATGGGTTGAATTGTTGGGTATGTTTGTGTAAGACATAAATAAGTTAAGATGATTAGTGTGTGAATTGTGGTTTTTCAAGTGATTTGAGTAAGGTTAGAAGATTAATACTTAAAAGAAAATGATTGAATATGATGCTGAAATTTTATAGGTTATGTTGAGGTGAAGTGTTTGATGAAATTTTGGTTGAATAGGAAGGTAAATTGAGTGCTAAGTGAAGTAGAATTGACATTGGAAAGAAAGGAATTGAATTGAGAATCAAAGCTAGAAAATTGATTTTGACCTAGTACACTGATTTGAGCATAACTAATTGTGTGGTTATGCAAATGAGGTTAGGTTTGTACCAAATGAAACTTTGGCTTGTTGGCTACAATTTTGTGTGAAATAGGTGTTGTCTAATTTTAGCATTAAGAGGTTGAAATTTGGCTTGGAAAGTTACTGCTGGGACTTATGTGAACAGTATCCGGATTGATGACCTGATTGTGTTGATGATTTTTCTAAATTAATTGAGAAAGAATTAGGGAAAATGGTCTAAATGAAAGTTGAAGCCTGTATTGGTAGCGTTCCAATGCCACTAATTTTGCAATTTTGCAATATGTATATTGGGAGATATGCATTGATGACTATTGGCTGGTAAAATGCATTTTAGTGAAACCTAGCTGAAATGTCAGTTTTGTGAGCATTCTGATTGGAAAAAAATTTTAGCAATTTTTTTAATTGAATTTTCCTGAGTGATCTTCTGAAGAGTTGTAGAGGAAACATTGATCTTGAAAATGGTATTTAGCATGCAATTTTTGGAGATCAGATGTGGGAGTAATGAATTTTCAAAATCTGTACCTGCATGAGGTTATTGAATGCTGCCCTGATCAGTAACTTGCATGAAAGTTTTAAGCTTGGTAGACAGGGAAATGGCTTTGAAGTCCTTCATGGGAAGTGTAGCATTGTGTTTGATCTTTCCACAGGTATAAAGCATGCATTTATTTGACATTTGTGCAAGGAGATATACTGTTTAGAACATTACTATCCAGATTGAGTACTTGCAGGGGCAGCAGCATTCACTGAATTGTTTGACCTAGTTAACCATTGAATTTGATTTCATATTGTTCATGAAAGTTGTAGATCACATTGGGATCTTTCTGAGCATATTTATTCTGTAATTTTTGACAAAGGAAATGAGAAGTTATTGAATTTACAAGATACTGTACTGTTTTAGAACTCTTTGACTAGGCAGTAACTTTGATTGCATTTTTGATACCCTTAGAGGTGAAATTGGCTTTTGTGTCCTTCATGAACATTGTAGATCTTTCTTTTCTCTATGAAATAGACACCAAGTTTGCTCAATTTGGAGTTCAGAGTAAGGAATTATGCCCTGTGGAAGTTGGCATGTTGGAGAAAGTTTTCCAGATCTATTATGGGAGTAATGTAAGTCGACTTGTATCTTCAGTAAGTCGACTTATTCATACACAGTAGAGTAAGTCGACTTGTATTATCAGATAAGTCGACTTGTACTGACCTTTTTCTATTCTTTTGCTTATAACTTGTCCGTCCGACGTCCGATTGACCTGATTCCTGAGGCATCGGATTCGAAAAAGGTTTAATTTCATTTCATGGGAAATTGGGAATTTTTGGAAGGAAAATTGACGGGTGTCCGAATAATGGTTCTTTAGCCACTGTTTTATTTAATTGGGGACCTATAGGGGTCCAAATTGAGCGTCGTCAGTGCCATTGGATTTCTAATTTTTAAACAGATTTTTCTAATGGAAAAAATATTGGATTAAGGCCGGGAATATCATGAACATGCATTGTGCACCTGCAAACTGCTACATGTGCATTATTAAATAGTTCCGATTGAGTAGTTGGTAATGTTTATATAACTATGTGGAGAATAATGGTGGGATCAGAATTGCGATTGTTTACTGCCTCTGGATTCTGGACGGAGGGTCCGATGAATTGGAAGATCTGACATAGAAGTATACCTGTTTGTGATTCTGTGAATTGACTGGCTTCCACTGTGTGACACTGTGATACATAATTTGATTGTACCATTATTGCTTAACTGTATTGTGATCAATTGTGATGTACTGTGATCCACTGTGATATACTGTGATCTGCTGGTTATACGGTGATCAATGACTATACTGTGATCCATTGCTTGCTACACTGTACTGCATTTCGACGCCTCTACTGGGGAAGACTATTTTATACTGACTGTTAAATTGGGCATATGCATTGCATACATCAATGCATAAACTGATAATAATGATAGTTATGACCTGAGTCGCCATTGTTACTGAACCGAGCCTCGAGCTCGAGGGGAGTTAGTCATACCGGAGGGCTCTCCTACTCCTGAGCGCGTCTCATGAATCGATCTTTATTAAGCGCTCGATCACAACAACGTAATAAACTAGAAAAGAGTCACATGTGCATTGCATATAAATGTGATAACGATTCTGAAATTGCATGGGTTATGTAAATTGTTATATGTTATCTTGAAAGGATACTTGGTGAAAGCGTGAATTGCTTGCGATATGCATGAATTGGGTGAACCATCGATGATGGTTCATCACGAGTTCGTAAAACTCACCCAAAATTTGCATCTATTTTCAGGTCTTGAAGAATACCCGGTTGACACGGAGTATGTCTCTGTAAGAGAAGTGAAGGATAGAGGTCGGGATCGATTCGTGTCTTCATTAGTGTCGCATAATTGTATCTTGAACTTTCGTAAAGGATGCTTGTATTTATAATGAGCCCATTGTGGTTTTATTTTTTACACATTGGTGATTGTAAATTATTCTTGGATGACCGTAATAACTGAAAATGACTAATTGTGAACATGGGCTCAAGTTTCTTACTGTTTATGCCGCGTTAATGAATGGGTTTTAATGTTATACTGAGTTTTAGTTGACTGATGTAGTATGCCACCCTCGCGGGGCACGGACTCGGATATCACCAACGATATCGGGTTCGGGTCACTCGGGAGTGGGGTGTTACACTTACTCCCCCATGAAATAAATAAATGTTTGGTATCATTGTCAAGAGGCCTACTTTAGTCCATACAAACTCTTCTTTATTTTGCAAAAAAAAAACTCTTTGCCTTTTACTTTAAAGCCTTTTGATTGCTCCATATAATTGTCTTCCTCTAGGTCACCATAAAGAAAAGAAATATCACATCCAATTGGTCAACCTCCAAGTCTAAACTATCAATTAAACCAAACATGACTCTAATTGAGGACATCTTGACAATTGGAGTAAATATCTCTTGAAAGTATGCCATTTTCTTCTTATTACAACTTTTCACAATATGCCTCGCTTTGGGTCATGATTGCTTAGCATTCTCATTTTGTTTCAATTTATGTACCCATCAATTTTTTAAATCTTTCTTACCCTGAGGCAACTTAATAAGATCAAATAATTATCATCTTAGGATTTCATTTCATATTTCATCACATCTATCTAAGCTACTTGTCATCACTCTTTATAGCTTTTTGAAAATATTCAAGCTCTCCACCATCAAGAAAAAGTAAATAATGATTAGTAAATTATCTTATAGAAAGTTGTCACTCGTGGGTAGACCTTATCAAAAGGGCTAGTTAAATTTCTAGAGTGTCTTAATAATGACTACCAACATTTTGACCATTATCAATAGAAGTCTTTGATTAAAGTTTACTGCCATTAACCTTATCAACTTGATGGTCATCTTCATTATGAGCTGGAATAGGGGTAGATGTGAGTGGAGTTGGATCCAGGTTAACCAAGTCATCTCTTCTTAGATATTTAGTCTTTTACACCTATATATTAACTATTGTTTAGTCCTCAACAAATACCACATCTCTATTTCAAATAAGTTTCTTCTTAGTTAGATCATATAAACTATATCCAAACTCTTCTTGTCTATAGCCCATGAATATACAATGTCATGCCATTAAATCCAACCTTATTCTTTCATCTTTAGGTATATGCACATATGCTTTACATCCAAGTACACATAAATGGTTATAGGAGACAAATAAGTTACTATATTCATGCCTTATCCTAAAAGCCTTTAGGAAGCTTGGCTTCTGCTAATAAGCCAACAATTCTTTATATCAGACTTCTTTTCATCTATTCAGCTACTCCGTTCAATTGACAGGTCTTTAGAGGTGTCTTATGATGCCTAATGCCTTACGATTTACAAAAATCATCAAGTGATCTAGTATATTCATCTCTGTTATTAGAATGAAGGCATTTTAATTTTCTCCTACTTTTTCTTCCAACTAAAGCTAAAAACTGTTTAAAGACATTAAATACTTGATCTTCAGATTTCAAAGCATATACCTAAAGTTTCCTAGAACAATCATCAATAAAGGTAACAAAATAAAATACACCACTAAAACAATTTACGTACCTTCAATGAACCAAAAAATCTAAATGATCTAACTCAAACAAATTTGCTTTTCCTAACAAATGATGGCTTTTGAATAAAACTTTAGTTTATTTCCTAGTCATACAATAAAGACACTTTTCTAACTTTGCACTCTTTACTCTGGGTAGCATGTTTTTCTTAATCAAACAATTAAGTCCCTTATCACTTATATGGCTAAAATGTTAGTTCCGTAATTTTGTTGGATCACTATCTATAATATTGAAACAATAATTTGTAATTAAAGCTTATTTAGGTAGAGGCTCGTATGCTTTTTTCGACATGCTACCATTAAGGAGCATTTAGTGAGCTTCCATTTTCCTTTACTAAAGGTGTTGCAAATGCCTTTATCATCAAGCTTACTAGTCGAGATTAAGTTTAAGTGAATGTCTAGTATATGTCCAATATTCTTGGGCAGGAACCTTGCTTCAATACCAGTTACTAAATAGACATCTATAATTCCTACTACCCTTACCATTCATAATTACCCATTGTCAATATCCTATAGTCACCAAGAGTATAGGAAGTGAAGAAATCCTTTCTTGGTGTAATATTTAATAAGGCACTATTATCAACTACCTAACTTGATTCATGACTGGAAAAATTAACCAAATTATCATCATAAATAATGATAATTCGTCATCAGTTCCCATAACAACACAATCACCATTATCTTGTTCCCTCTCATCTTGCTTTTTATCGTACTTATTGATGTCATTCTTATTTTCTTATTTGCATTTTCAACAATTCTTTTTGACGTGACCCATTTTACCATAATAATGTCATTGCATACGTTTATATCTTCTTTTAGACTTGTTTTGACTTTTGCTTATACTAGAATGACCCTTGCTCTTACTTCCCCCCCTTATTCTCTATGACAAGTGCCTCTTCAAATTATGTTGATGAGGAAATTTTTTCTTGTCTCCTTATTTAGGACACCTATTTTAACAATGTCTAGGCTAATTTTTTCATAGGATCTGAGTTGTAAAGAGTCATTTAAAAAAAATATCAAGTATGTGGTAAAGTACCAAGTAACATAAGTCCCTAAACTTCAACATCAAACTTCATCTTTATGGTTGAAAGTTGATGAACAACACTCTCAAAACCATTTAAATGATCAGATATAACAAAACCTTCTTTATACTTCAAGCCCATCCATTGTTTAATCAGGTATAGCTTGTTATTCCTTTTTACTTGCAAATAGAGATTTAAGTTTGTCTTACAAAGTCTTTGCAATAGTTTCATTATTGATATTGTTAAGAATATTATCATTTACATATTGACGAATATATGCACAAACTTATTGATGCTCAAAATTCCCTTGCTCATCTATTTTACTTGTAGGCATTTTGTGCTAAATATAGGTAAATTTTAGTTCTTGACACAAGTCTTCATCTTTCCTCTCATAGATGATAAGTAGGATCATTCAAACTAACCAGCCTACTTATGCTGACACTGATTTCAATGACTTGAAAAATAACATATAACCATAGCTCTGAAAATAGTTAATGAAAAAAAAAAGAGTGTTATCAAACTAAAGTACTTCCACAATTGCAAATTATTCCTGCATGATCAACACAACCATAATAATCCTAGTAAGTATAAATATATGAAAATAAGCATTCAAATATAAGAGCTAAGACATAGATATTTTATGTGAAAAATCTCTCCAATGCAAAGAATAAAAAAACCACGAGATACTAAGTCCATCAAATTTGTCCATTGTGATCAAAGAATGTTACACAAAACCCAATTCCAATGGTCACCAATGAGTACACAACCCACACATCAAAAACAATCACCAAATGAAAGAAAAGGAATAAAATCGGTGAAAATGATCACTAAAAAGATAGGAGCTTGAAGAAGAAATAATTTCTCACAAACTAGAGTAGTAATCAGTGATTTGAATATTAAATTTGAAGAACCAAATGGCTTTTTTTTTTTAATCTGAAGGAGAATATAAAGTTTTATAATGTTCATGAATGTATTTCGTGTTTACATTATAAACTCTGAAATCTCAATTCCCATTTTCTTTATAAGGAATAAGAGTGAGCGACAAAGAAAATTTTAAATGCCGAAAGTACAAAATCACTGTGACAAAGTATCAACTGTGAAATCTCAGGAGCTCACAAGTGAATTGGTTCATGTTTCTAGTTACTAGATCTTGTAGTTAGATTTTTCTCTTGGCTTCTCGAAATCGACTTGGCTATTCAATTTGGGGGGTTCGAAGGAACCAGCAATGCCGAAAGGGAGATACTCTCGTCTTCCACCTCGGAAAACGTCCTCTTCGACGCTGATAATGGGAATGCTCCTCATGTTCACTTTCGTGATTCTGATTCTTCTTGGTCTTGGAATCCTTTCAATTCCTACCAATTCCGAGGATTCTCGTAAAGCCAACGATCTCAGCACCATCATCCACAATCAAGTCGGCAGGTTCTGCATTTTAAGTGTTATTAGGCTGATTTTGTCGGGATTGTTATAAACTTGTAATTTGTGATCTTTGTGGGTTAGGGATTTATTGTTTCGGAAATTTTGGGTATAATTTGCAGAAGTGCTGGAGATGAAGGTAAAAGGGAACAGTGGGTTGAGGTGATCTCGTGGGAGCCTCGAGCTTTTATTTATCATAAGTTTTTGGTGAGTTATTCTTCGATTTGTTTCAATTTCTCACTGAAATTGATGTTTTTTTTTCCTTTTTTTCAATTGTTGAAGATTTTGCTTCAATTTTTATGATTGCGTATTGTTAAGCAATTTCAATTGGTGGAACCCAAGTTTTCCTTGCAACTAATTTGGAATGGATCAAAAAATGACAATTTTTTCAAGTGTTTCAATTAAATCCGGTCGATTTTACGATCTCAAGAATCTTATATGAAACTTAAAATCTGAAATTGTGTGCTTTGATTAGTAGAATGCCTTCCTTTACATTTTCCTTCGGATCCTTTTCCATTACAATCCTGCTTTCTTACATGGAGCTTTGTGTATGGCTATTATTCGGACTTAGTGGTTTTTAGTTACATCCTTAATTATGCTATGCCATCTGGTGTGATCAAGAAATGCGGTTGATTGTTTTGGCAGACCAAAGACGAGTGCGAGTACCTAATCACTCTTGCCAAGCCTCATATGCAGAAGTCAACTGTTGTTGATAGTGAAACTGGGAAAAGCAAGGATAGCAGGTGGTACTTCTTTCTATCTTTAGGTTGTGCACTTTTTAAGTTGAGTTATCATTTCATGTATGCCAGTTCTCGGATTCTTTTTTATGAATCTGTATTTAATTTTTGTAACCTAAATTGATTGTGTATGTTAAAGCGCAGAGTCCGTACGAGCTCAGGGACATTTCTGCAAAGAGGCCGTGACAAAATCATTAGGGACATTGAGAACAGGATTGCTGACTTTACCTTCATACCTGTAGGTATGCATTTGAACTTCATAACTGATAGATCTTCTTCTAGTCGTTATTCAGTTAACTAATTGTACATGTTTGTGTAATTTGATTCATTTTTGTATTTAATTTGGACAGCATAAAGCTGCTGCTCGGTATGAACAAAATGCTCACCTTTCTGTGGTTATGTAATCTGAAAGAATAAAAAGTATTAGTTGATTGCATGAAGTTTACTATTACTCTGTTTGTAGCTTAATTTATCTGGTTCTGGTACTTGAACGGAGTTCAAATTTAATTTGTTAGGCTAGGCAATTACTATCAGTTTTTCCATTATGCCAAATGCATCCTCATCATAAATCCTTCAGCACTACATCAACATCATTAACTAAATTTTGCCTGTTAGTGTGCTGAGATATTTATGCTTCATATTTTATTTCCAAGGAAATGAAGTGACAGAATCTGTTAACTATTCTTTAAATACAATCCTTTTTGTAATCTGCCAAACAGTGTTTAGTTTGGTTGAATTTTGGTGCTTATTGTTGGTTATCTTGATCATACTCGCCAACACGATGTTTAGAACATGGAGAAGGACTCCAAATCCTCCACTATGAAGTTGGACAGAGATATGAACCTCACTATGACTACTTCATGGATGATTTCAACACTAGGAATGGGGGCCAGCGTATAGCTACCGTTCTTATGTACCTGTAAGTGACATCATAAATCTGCCACTAATATTTTTAACTGCTAGTGCATTTCACATACTCCCATTGACTTTCTTGACTGTCCTATTCCCTCTGTTACTGCTATACACAGCTCAGATGTTGAAGAAGGGGGTGAGACAGTGTTTCCTACTGCTAAAGGGAACTTTACTGCAGTGCCTTGGTGGAATGAGTTATCTGAATGTGGGAAAGAGGGGCTTTCTGTCAAACCCAAGATGGGCGATGCTTTACTTTTCTGGAGCATGAAACCTGATGCTTCATTAGATCCTTCAAGTTTGCACGGTTGGTTATAGTCAAATGATCATGCTTGCAATTATACTATTGCCAATTATTTGTGCTTTGTATTCCAGTTATTGTGATACCTGAATACAGTAATGATACCATCTATACTTTGCTGCAGGTGGTTGCCCCGTGATTAGGGGTAATAAGTGGTCATCAACCAAATGGATGCATATAAATGAATATAAAGTCTGATTCAGCATTATAAAGGTTAGTATCTGTAACAAAATAGAGGATTAATTACCTGTTGTTTGAAGCCTTTTTTGTTATTTCTACTACCGGTTATTATAAAGCTGACCCTACAATGGTTAGGGGCGAGTTTTGGCTTTGAACTACATTTATGGGCAAACTGATTAAGGATAATTTGAAGTTTTGAGGTTGTCGGAGAAACTTATATATGCATGATTGGACATTTGATTGAACTGACGAATTGCGATCATGCAAAGCTAGTTTATAGGCACACTTGTTCTCCTTTTACTAGGATTTTTTATTGAGTTTCTGAACTGACGAATTCCTCTTGGTATATATCTCAACTTTTTACTGTTTCAAGTTTAGTCATAAACCTACACTGCCAAATATGCAGATGAGCATAGCTAATTAGCTTTGATTTTCTCCAAGGGTTTTATACTTAAAATTCTGAAGTGTATTCCAACACCCTATCTATTTATGTGAACTTTTCTTCTTTTGGTACTCAATACTGCTTTTTGTTGCATCTCATATGCAGGAATTTGCATGACTTTACATACGCCTTGTAACTCGCATATCACCATAGAGTTGTGGCATTCATGGAGTGCAAGTCGATATGTAGTGTTGTCTACATGGATCGCTTTCTTTTGTCAACAACGACAATATAACGAGTAACTGGTTACAGTAGAGCGAGTTTTGACAACTTATTAGTCGCTGAAAGGGAAATTCTCTTACCTTTAATTTCAGCTCAGATACCATAGCAATTCATTCCTAAATAAGGTTATGGCCTTCGTGCTATACTGTTCTTTTTTCTTGATTCCTTTCTTGTCGACAAACTTCAGCCCATCAACATGGTTTTCTACTTATAAGCTGTAGCTTGGCATTCGCTTACAACACCATTGACTTAAATCTGCGTAAAACACAAGATGAACAATTTGATGACAGGCACATCGATTTGGTGCATTGATATTGTGATTATTATTGTCTGTATTTACACCGGGGAACACAACGGGATGATGCCGATTCCCACCAATTTGATGGCCAGTATGCCATGTGTCTCAGCATTCGCTCGACTCATAGCTCTTCATTATCACTGTTTGAGTTTGAATTAAGGAAGTACTAGTAGCTTTCCAAACTCAGCACCAACCAACATAACTGTGATGGCAGCTATAACAACATCACCATGCCTGAGTGAGTTGTCACAAAAATTGAACTCCAGAACCTTAGTCTGAAAGTCTTTTGATGCCTCAGACAGAGTCGGACATGATGTATTGTTAGATTCCAATCTCTATCTATGAATATAAATTACTGAATTAAAGAATGAAAGATAAATTAAAAGAATTTAATTTATCTAATTCTGAATATAATTTAAGGTTATGATTTATATCTATTATTAATATATTTGAGAATATGATGTATTATACATAAAGAACGGGTTAAAAGAGTGAAGATATTTTAATCAAGTCGATTTGATGGAAAATTTTAGAAACTTTATAATTAATATGAGATATTTAATATATAAGAATCAATATAAGATATTGGATTTTATTTAGGTATAATTGGTGTTTAATTATAATTATTTGTAATTTTAATTAAATTAGAATTTAATTTCAACTAATTTACTAAAATGTCTGAAAGTTATTATAAATAAATTTAAGTTCTAATGTAACTAGACTTCAAAGCTTAACCTCTCTATAACAGTTGTAGAATTTTCTCTACTAGTTCTTTGGATATCATTAGAAGTCAAACAGTTATGCGACTACAATTGTTGAGATTTATCAGTTTTGAAAACGGTTCGAAACATATTATAAGAAAATGATAAGGTGTGAATTAAGATTTACGTTTTATTATGATTTATGTGTTAATCATTTTATAGAATTAAAATGATTATGATTTTGAGAAACTAAAATATAAAAGAGTTTTATAATTATTCCGTTGTATTGAGATCGTCCTAATTTTTCAACAATAACTTACAAGATATTTACATAATGAAACTTCATACAATGTCAATTAGTGGAATCAGACTTAAACAACATTATATCTTGATCTGATAATTTTGTTATAATGTGATTACTGAAAGAAGTGTTATCATGATACTTAACACGAAACCTTTATTATGTTAAGTTAAACCACCAAATATAGTCTAGGAAACCAGTATTTTTTTCCCCGTGGTCAAATACGAAATATCGGAAGTATGTAGAAGTTCTACAGATTCGACGTGCAACTCCGAGATTGACAGCGGGCATTTAACCAATACCCACCGCAAAGAGTGTAATGCAACCTCCATTTTACGAGTCGATTTGTGAGATGCGTCGAGAATACTAGAAAGGGTCTATGATTTGCTTTTCCCCCATTTCACTTATTTTGAACCAAAAGATGTTATGAAAACCAGCACCTCTTTTGACAGTAGTGGGTTTGCAAATGAAGACTGAATTACGTGCCCACCAATTAAATGTTCATTGGTAAACTGTATCCATCTTTATAGTTAAGAGCAGTGTGGGGAAGAGCACTAAAGCCAAAACCATGTCCTCCCATTTTCCCTTATCTTCTTTTCAATTACTGAACTTGCCCAAAAAGTGACCTGACAGTTGCAAGTTGGCCCAGTTTTTGTAACCATCGCCATCTTGGGTCCTTGTTTAGCTTACCAAACCAAAAAGGGCAGAAACCTGTAAAGTAGGAAGAGCACAGACACATGAAAAGACAAAATCTTTTGTTCTCAAGGACTCAGGTTCTTGGTTTAACTTGTGACCCTTCTTCAGGAAATTAGAGTTAAATCTTTGAATACCAACATCAAGCAATCGAATGTGATTACCTTGTCGAAACTTGAAGCATTAAACTTGAAGCATTATTTTGTTCTCCTTTTCAAGCTGCCTTCTAAGAAATCATTTATTATTCTCCGTCTCCCCCATGAATTTCTCACGTCAGAGCATAACTAACTCGCCTTTGCCATTGAGCATTTGTCACAACAGTGCTTTACGTACCATCAAGTTTCAAACATTGCTAAACTAAATTAAATAAATAAATTACCTATGTTTCACGCGTCAAAATAATATTTCTGAATTACCAAAACACTAATTTACGTTTAAATCACATCATGATACGATTACAGGAGAGCGGAAATGTCTAGTTCTTTCCTTTTCTCATACTGGAATCATCACAAGAGAGTGAACTAGAACCCTCCAGCTTTCTCGACTTGCAATTTCCTATGGAATAAGGCTCATGTTGAGAATGACAACTTGCGTTGCGTTACCTGCGGTAGAGGTAAAGATTGTCGCCAAGCTTCTTTAATTCGTCTTTTAGCCATTAGGTAGCTCCTCAACATCTAACTAAATCTTGCCACATCTAAAGCGTATTGCACTTAAATTTTGGCTATTTTTGGATTTAATCCTCATAGGCTTATTGATGAGTAATCATGGTAGTGTGGTGGAAGATTGAGACATTTTAACTTAAAAATCAATTAACGTTCTTCAAATTGTGCTTATATTTTTGGTTGTGAAACTAGGTTAAGGGCTTCAATTGAAATGATGCATGTCACGAGTAGTGGTGTCCTTAACACAAGGACTAAACTACATGATCCATGGAAGAAAGGAAAGCAATGTACTAATGTCTAATGTTAATCCTACTACAAGTTGGGGACATAGAGAAAGACAATACTTGGACCAATGCGTAAGTTCTGATTAGGAGATGAATGGAAGAAATAGATGGTCGTATCCCTTCAATTAATGCCCCAAACGACGTAGAATTTGAATGAGGGGGGGAACCTGGAATAATGTTTGCAACATAAAAACAGCATTAAATGAGAAAAGAAATGTACCATGATGTAGGGCATGGTTTCTGTTTACCTTTTGTTTCAACAGTTTACAGTTACAAATTTGGAAGAAAATTGGGATTAATTAATTACGAGCCAACCATCTTTGACCTTTTGCCATTATTCTCTTGAGGACGGTATCAATCAAATCCAGGCCTTCTATGGACGGCATTGTTAACTTGATCTCAATCATTCAACTATGTCAGTCAGCTAACAATTTCCAGATTTTCTGGAACTTTCTTTTAATTGATTCGTCGAATTTTGGTAATCTAGCATCAACGCATCATTTTACCAACACAATAAAAAAAATACTTCTAATTGGAACGTTCTGTACAAATCCTTGCAGTTAAGTATAATATTTTAAAAACTAGATCGAAAGAAAAGTTTAGAGTTTAAAATTTTAAGAGGTAACAAACTGTTATTAAAGCGGTATATAATAAATAAGAAGTAAAATATATAAGAATAAGTAAAAATAAAAAAAATATTATTGAAACAAAAATACAATAACATTTATTATTATATAATAAACTAATAATAAATATAATATAAATTTAAAATAACAATAAAAATTAAAGTTGTATTTTCGAAAAATCATATCACATCATTATTAAAACTCTAAATTCTCTAATAGAATTTAAAGGCTCGTAAACCATACAGTATTTAGGTTTCGAATATTTAGGTTCGTTTTAACATCATATACCGAACAGCTGAGCTCATACTATTAAAAGGCAACCTTTAATTTAAATCATGAAAGTTCTAACCCTACTAAAATTGGCCGTTTGGCAATGGAAGACTTTCATTTCAGATTATATTTAGTCTTTTGTATAATGTACTATGACTAAATGAAGTGAATACAAATCTAAGTGGGAAGATCTTAAAAAGCTTGGAACAGAGAAATGGTTGTCACGTGATTGTGTCAAAAAAGACAAGAACAAAATGAAAAAGAAAATAGCCTTGAACACCAAATTTGCAGCTTCGAGAAAAAGGGAATAAAATATTTAAGGAAGAAGCAAAACCCTTCAGTCACGAAAATAAATAGAACATAAAGCTCAAATCCTTCAGAGAAACAAAATCAAAGAAAGGGAAAAGGCGTAGAAGTGATATTTAGAAAAGCGACGAGTATTGTGAATCACGGTCTTTTATTATTGAGACTGCAACAAGCTCACAAAAATAGTAAAAAAATTTATTTATAAATTAAAACTCACATTAAATTTTTGGTATAATTTATCTCTCTTTTATTTCCTTCTTCAATTGCTATTTATCCGGGCAAATTGAAATTTGTTAATTTAATTATGGATGGTATTTTTAATTGTAACTATGGGTATAATTCCAATTTAAATTGAAATTTATTTACATAATTTATCTCTCTTTCATTTCGCAGATATCATAGTTAATAGTTTTGATCCCTTATTTCTTTCTTCATTTGCAATTTATCTCTATTTTATTTATTAAGTCATGATTAGCATTCTTTTATTTTGACTAATCTTATATGTATAAAAATTAATTAACTGTATTATTGATGAATTCTGGTTTCAATGTTTTTATAATGTGGATATTACTATCAATCTTTTTCTTTTTGGTGAAAAGTGGATCACCATTAATTTTGACGTTTTAGAATTATTTGAAAATTTGAAAATAGATTCTAAGTATGATAGCTTTATCATAAAGATTTGCTCTTTATTTTTATTTTAATATAGGATATTAAATTTTGGTCTTTGTTTTTTCCTTTACATAGATATACAATACCATTAATTTATCTTTGTGAAATGTCGTCGAGCTATTGTTATTCTTTTGCACCTACTTGCTTTTTCTAGTTCCTTTTACGGTACAATTGTGTTATAATTTTTTATATAATGTTGCCTAAAAAGTATTTTTTGGAAATGAAGAAAGGAAGAAACAAATGAGTAGAATAGTTAATAGAATTTTAAAAGGAGTTATTGGTAATTTTTAAAAGAATAGGCTCCTTTAATGAGAATTATGAGGAATTAAGTGAAAGTAATTCTAAATAACTTAATGAAAATTTAAATGATGTGATTCATATTCATGATGATATTAGTAACTTTGAGTGAGCATGATCATATACCAAATACAATAAATTTAGAAAACATAAGAGCAAATAAGCAACTAATCCCTCTGTTAGGTAGTTATGATCCTAACAATTGGGATAGTATTAACAATAAGAGAATTAAATCCTATGTTTCCTTTGGACAATACTTCTTAACATTTTTATATTTTATTATTCTAGAAAATTTATTAATGGAGAGATTAGCCAAAGAAAATAGTTAGTTTACTCTAAACATATGGATAAAGTATATTAATTTATTGTAATTTGATCAATTTTAATAACAAACAAAGTGCATTAACAAATGATGAATTTAGATATTAGAAGCATCTTAATGAGAGACTCAAAAATGTAATAATAGTATTGAACTACAATGACTTGAAATGAACTAAGAGTAAGATTGAGCAAAATCAAACAATTGATAAAGATTTGAAACAATAAATTATAAAAGAGAAAGAACATTAGAGACAAGTTTTGATAAAAAATAGTTTTTGTTGTGAAATATCTTGTTAAATATAATTTGACTTTTTGATAATCCAATAAAAAACTTGACAAGATAGTAACCGTAACTTTTTTGGGATTGATTGAGTCGATTGTTGAACTTGATGTGATAATGCAATATCAAGTTAAACATTTCCAATATGATGAAATTCATTATCATTATCTTAGTCTCACAATTCAAAATGAATTGATTTCTCTTTTAATTCATAGTGTTAGAAGTTTTATTATAAGGATCATTAAAAGGACAAAATACTTTTCTATAATTCTCAATCGTACCCTATATATAAATCATAAAAAACAAATGAGTTTGATAGTACGAAGTGTGAATATGTCAAGTAATAGAATAAAATAGAGGAGTACTTTTTAGACTTCTTAAGGTAGATAGCACATTTGGATTGAAATTTTTTAATTAATTATTGAATGCATTTAAGTTTCTTGATCTTAATGTATATGATGTGAGAGGTCAAGGTTGTAACATCCCGTTACTGTTAGCAAGGGCATTATGGTAATACTGATAGGTTTCATTGCATTCACTGATTGAGCATGTTACTGGCCTCTAATTATAGAGGAACAGGTTTATTGTATATGCATTTATTCATAGGTACATGCATTCATGGTTTTTCGGTATTTTAATTGTGAGCATGGTCGATTGGCCGATTTGGATCGTGATTAATTGAGAAATTAGGAGTAAGTGGGCTCGAATGGTGATTTAGAATAGTTTAAGAGTGATTGACAATTGATAGTGGCTTATAGGAAATTTTAGAATTCGGGAGAAAATGCCGGATCGGAAATTTTGGAGTGATGACCAGATTATTTGTATAATCTTGAAAGAATTGTCCAATGGCAATGGAAAAATTAGAGTTATCTTGTTAGGAAATAAAAATGTTGAGCCATTGAAATTTAGAGGCTGAAATTTGGCTGATTTGGAGACCTATGTCTATAAATAGATAGGTTTGAAATTTTGGGGATTTTCTAAGGCATTCTTGTTTCTTCTCTTCCTCCTCCACGGTGTTCATCGATTCCTCCCATCGGTGAGGTTCTTGATTTTCCTTGTGGTTTCTCCTCATTGTGCAAAGCTAACTTGTTTATTGTGATTGATGAAGGTTGAGAATCTTTGAGAGTGGTTAATCGTTGATATTGAAGGATTTTAGGGTTTACGGTGATTTGAGAGATTTGTGGATTTGAGGCTGTGATTGGTAAGTTTTAATGGTTTTAATGCGGTATTAATGGTTTTTGATGCATTTATGACATTTATTATGGTTGATTTGGGTAGTTGAGAGTGTTAATGGGGGTTTAGAGAGAGAAATGGACGGAAAACGATCAGAGAAGAAGAGGAATCGTCGCACGCCGTGACCTGCGCGCGAGCCTCGCCGTGAAGAATATATATTCGTTCGCCGCAGCGAGCGTGAAGGAGACGTCGCGGCGAGCGTCAATTAGTTGACGCCGCGACGAGCCTCCTTCGCCTCGCGGCGCGCCCAGAGTGGATTACTCGTCGTTGCGAGCAGTCTTCCCGCCGCGGCGAGCGACCATTTTACGCCGCGGCGAGAGCCTCTTGGCCGCGGCGAAGGGGCTTTTCTGATGGATTGATTTTTATTTTATTGGGCATAACTTATGGTATAGACTTCCGATTGAAGTGATTCTCGATTCATTATGAACTAGGGAAAGAGGTCTACAATTGAGGATAATTATGGAAGTTAGAATTTAATTTAAATGGTATTGATTTATCGAGATTAAGGTCAATTGTGGTTCCTATAGTGACCTAAGTATTGAAGTGTGATAATTGGAGTTTTAATTGGGTTTTAGCGCCGGAAATCGTGAACATGCATTGTACATAATTTCATTGAGACATATGCATCACTGAATTGTTTAATTGAGCGTTTAGTAATGGGACTGTATTTAACTGTTATAGAGGCGCCGTTGAATCGTCATTCCACGGACATTCTTTGGGACTTCGAGCGAGAGCTTCGGAAGTTACAGGTGAGTAACCTAGTTGGTTTCTCAAATTCCTGATTGCTTAAATGCTCTGTATAACTACATGCAAAGGTGAACTACATGATTACTGAAATGTATCGGAGCGAATTTCATGCTTTTACTGTATTGGATTGGACTACTGTATGACACTGGGAATTACAATACTGGACTTTTATAGCCGTACACTGTAAATTACTGAACATCGCATTACATGCATAAATGCATGATCAGATAATGAACGTTGTGACCCAAGTTGTGATTTTTACTGAAATGAGCCTCGAGCCTCGAGCCTCGAGCCCGAGGGGAGAAATCCCTGACGCGTCCCCACTGAATACTGATACTGACTGAGCGCTTGGACACAACACTGAATAACTGGAAAAGAGTCACATATGCATTGCAATTTCATGATTAACTGATTTTGTGACAATGACTGATTACGTGATGGCATGATTTACTGTAAATTGTGATATGATACTGCAAATTGTTACATGCTATTGTAAATTGTTATATGACAAATTGAATACTGCCGTGCTGCACGCAATATGCATAATGCATAATTTGAGTGAACCATCGATGATGGTTTCTCACTGAGTTCACAAACTCACCCAAAAATTGCATCTAATTTTTTCAGGACTGATAGATTAGGCCCCAGCTCGGAGATAGTCTTTTCTGCCGTGCTGCGTCTTTGGCAAGAGAAGCGATGGCTGCTGGTCGGTTATCGGGTTGGACTTTTGCGGATGACTTAGGATAGATGCTTGTATCGGTTTCCTTTTGGTGTTATTTAGGGGGTGATAGACTTGTCTATACGATATTGGATGATTGTATCAAGATTTTTTGGATTTTAAAATTCTTGATTTCGATATATTATGGTTTTAATTATTGCGATGCCACGTGGATTAACGATGGATTTTACGGTAGTGCACCTTTATCGTGGGATACGTGTGGGAGCGACCTTGAGGCGTCGATGTGTACCTACGGTGGCGCTACATTAAGTAATATCGAGCATAGTTTGACATCTTTTGGGCATAGTGTATTTTAATTTGGAATCCTTTGTAAGAATAGCATAAGCGATTGGAATTTCTTATGCATTTTAGGTCATCCGTCCTTGGAGATCGAGTTGAGCTACCAGCTGACCTGGAATCGGTAGGAGCTAGTAGAGAGTCCCCGATGCCTCTTTCAGAGGAGTTGCCTCCTCGAGTTCTTGTGAGACGGGAACGGAGATACAATCGACTACGTAAGCAGAGGGCGGTTGACTTCTATGACAGCATCGATCCTGCGGAGGTTGAGGGATGGCTAGAGAGGACTGAGAGAGTCCTCGATCAGATGGACTGCGACTCGGATGAGCATTTTGACTACGTGGTTTCTCTCCTTCAGGGTCCTGCATATCAGTGGTGGAAGATTGTCCCGGGTAGTACCACCAGGCCCTGTACACTGACATGGGATGACTTTCTGAGGTCCTTCAAGGACAATTACATGCCCAAAGTCTATCTGGAAATGAAGATGCAGGAGTTTTAGAGTGAGCGAGGACGGATGGCCGTGGCCGACTATGAGGTCTTGGTTCAGCGGTGATGGGCTATGCTTCTACATTGGTTGCTACTGAGGCTGAAAGATGTCGGCGTTTTGAGGGCAGACTCAATCTGGAGATCCGTACCCCATTGGCTAGGTCCGATATGGGCAATTTTATTGAGTTGAGGGCTGCGAGAGTGAGGATCGGCATTCTTGAGAGAGAGTCTAGTTGAGGCCGGTGGGGCACCGGGCATAAGAGATCTAGTGATGATCGAGCGGTCTTTGGAGAGGTAAAGCAAGCGTTAGAGTAGGCCCTTCAAGCCGCAGGAGGGGCTAGACAGATTGGTCATGGGCAGAGTGGCAGATTTGTACAAACTGGTAGTGGTGGTGGCAGTGCCAGAGTTTCAGGGCAGTCTGTTCCTTTATGCGAGCATTGTGACAAGAGGCATAGTGGAGAGTGTCGATGGCTGTCTGGAGCCTGTTTAAGGTGTGGCTCAATGGACCACCTGGTAAGGAACTGCCCAGAGACTTTGGGAGCCCAGTCTACTATGACTGAAAGATCAGGCAGCAATACCACGGTGCAGCAGAGTCGTGGAGGTGGATTAGGATGGAGAGGCCGAGGCCGAGCAGAGGGGTCCGTAGTGAGGTCGGAGGGACCGATCAGCAGACAGCAGTCATAGGCTAGGGTCTATGTCATGACTCGGCAGGAGGCACAGGATTCCTCGGATGTTGTTGCGGGTATGCTTCTGATTTCTGGTTTTGAAGCATATGCATTGTTGGATCCTGGATCTACTCATTCTTTCATTGCACCGCATTTAGCATGTAGACTACATGGGGATAGGCGGAGGTTACAATATGGGTTAGAGGTGAGTACACCTCTAGGTAGTCTGTTGTATTGGAGAGAGTGCGTATAGGATGTCGGTTCGGATCGATCGAGCAATTCGAAAGTCTTGATCGATCATTCGCCTCGAGGAGATTGACGTGATATTGGGGATGGAGTGGTTGATTGCACATAGGGCTATCATGGACTGTTATACCAAGGAGGTTGTATTGGAGTCTCCTGGTCAGCCTAGGGTTGTTTTTCGAGGAGTTAGTCAGGCAGTGCCAGCGAGGATGATATCCTTCTTGAGTGCCCTAAGATTGATGCAGGGAGGTTGTGAGGCCTATCTGGCTCACGTAGTGGATTCCATAGTTGAGCAGAGATTGCAGGATGTTCCCGTAGTCAGGAAATTTTCGGATGTGTTTCAGGAGTTCTTTGGGATTGCCGCGAGGCGGAGCGAGTTCTCGATTGATCTCGTTCCAGGTGCCGCTCCTATATCGATCCCTCCATATAGGATGGCACCGGTGGAACTGATGGAGCTTAAGGCTCAGTTGCAGGAGCTTCTAGATAAGGGGTTCATTAGACCGAGTGTTTCGCCATGGGAAGCTCCGGTACTGTTTGTGAAGAAGAAGGACGGGACTCTGAGATTGTGTATTGACTATAGGCAGTTGAATCGGGTGACAGTGAAGAACAAGTATCCACTGCCTAGGATCGATGATCTATTTGATCAATTACAGGGAGCTCAGGTGTTCACTAAGTTGGACCTGCGATCAGGTTACTATCAGTTGAGGATTGCAGAGGCCGATGTGCCTAAGAGTTCTTTCAGGAGCAGGTATGGGCATTTCGAGTTCTTAGTGATGCCGTTTGGGTTAACTAATACCCCGGCAGCCTTCATGGCTTTGATGAATAGAGTTTTCAGCCCTACCTGGATTGGTTTGTGATTGTATTTATTGATGATATTCTGGTTTATTCGAGGGTAGAGCGAGAACCACCGAGCATCCGAGGATTGTCCTTCAGGTCATGAGAGAGAGATAGCTGTTCGCCAAATTCACTAAGTGTGAATTCTGGCTTGATGAGATTGTATTTCTGGGGCACGTGGTGTCCGGTGAGGGTATTCGGGTGGACCCTCATAAGATAGAGGCGGTTATGAGTTGGGAGATTCCGAGGAGTGTGCCAGAGTTGCGGAGTTTCCTAGGATTGGCCGGATATTACCAGAGGTTCGTCGAGGGATTTTCGTTGATCTCCGCCCCTTTGACGAAGCTATTGAGGAAGAATGTGCCGTTCAGATGGTCTGAAGAGTGCCAGAAGAGCTTTGAGGAACTGAAACATCGGTTGACGACTGCACCGGTATTAGGCATTCCATCTGGGACTGGAGGCTTTGTGGTTTACAGTGATGTCTCGCATCAGGGATTGAGATGTGTATTGATGCAGCATTGGCGAGTTATAGCGTATGCCTCCAGACAGTTGAGGTCTCACGAGGTGAATTATTCGGTACATGACTTGGAGTTGGCCGCAGTTGTGTTTGCTCTGAAGATCTGGAGACATTATCTGTATGGGGAGATGTTCTAGATCTTCACTTATCATAAGAGTTTGAGGTATCTGTTGAGCCAGAGAGAGCTCAATCTGAGACAGAGGAGATGGATAGAGTTGCTGAAGGACTATGACTGCACGATTGAGTATTATCCAGGGAAGACCAATGTGGTGGCCGATGCACTGAGTAGGAGATCGCATGGTAGTGCGGCTCGAGTTCGAGTTTCGAGGTTACTGGTGCGATTGATTGAGAGCTCTTAATGTCTGAGATGGATTTGGGTGGGATGGAGCTCGATTGCTACTTTGAAATTTGAGGCCGATGTTGCATGATAGGATCCGGAGAGTTCGGGATCAAGACCCGGTGTTAGTGAGGCCGATTGAGAGAGTCCGGCCGATCTCGATTCGGAGTTTGAGTTGAGAGATGGGACTTTATGGATGGGACAAAGGCTGTGTGTGCGGATGTTGATGATTTGAGACGGAGATCTAGAGGAGGCACATGTAGCGCCTATGCTATGTATCTGATACGACCAAGATGTATAATTCATCGAGGCGGCATTTACGGTGGCTGGTATGAAGAGGCAAGTGGCGAGTATGTTTCCAAGTGTCGATTTGTCGCAAGTTAAGCGAGCATCGAGGCTCCGATGGGAAGTTGCATTCGTTGCCCATTCCGGAGTGGAAATGGGAGCAAATTACCGTGGATTTTGTGATGGGGTTGCTAGGATACCGAGGCGACATGATGCTATCTGGGTCATAGTGGACCGATTGACTAAATCAGCTCACTTCTTGTTAGTGAGGGAGAGCAATACTCTCGATCATTTGGCCTAGAAGTATGTAGCAGAGATTGTACGGTTGCATGGGATTCCGTTGTCGATAGTCTCGAGCGAGGATCGAGTTCACTTCGAGTTACGGAAGAGCCTCTGATGCTATGGAGTGCGAGGTTGAACTTCAATACAACGTTTCATCCTCAAACAGATGGACAGAGCGAGAGGACGATTAAGACTGTTGAGGACATGCTTCGGGCGTGTGTATTGGAGTTCAGAGGAGCATGGGATCAGTATTTGGCACTGATCGAGTTTGCATATAATAACCAGTATCAAAGTAGTATTGGGATGGCACCATATGAGGCCTTGTATGGGCAACCGTGTCGATCGCCATTGTATTGGGATGAAGAGAGTATGAGATCGATTGAGGGTCTCGGTGATTGAGATCGATGGATAAGTGCAGATTAATCCGAGTCGCATCAAAGCGGCTTAGAGATGACGGAAAAGCTATGTGGATCGGCATCGGCGAGAGATGGAGTCTGATGTGGGTGACAAAGTGTTTCTCGGGTGTCTCCTTGGAAAGAATGCGATGTTTGGTAGTAAGGGCAAGTTGAGCCCTCGGTATATCGGTCCGTATGAGATCCTTGAGAGGATAGGACCGTTGGCTTCTGATTGGCGTTCTGAGTGAAATGTCCCGGTTGCATGGCGTATTTCATGTTAGTATGCTCCGTGCAGATCTTTATTCGGACCCGACGCATGGGATTGACTCGGAGATTGAGGAGACCAGTGATTTGAGCTATGTCGAGGAGCCGGTGCAGATTATAGGATCACGGGTCAAGCAGTTGAGGAACATGGTGATTCCATTGGTGAAAGTCCTTTGGAAGAATCACTCTTCTGAAGAAGCTACATGGGAGACTGAGGAGCATATGAGGAGTCAGTATCCTCATTTATTCGATCGGACATGTATTAAATTTTGAGGACGAAATTTTTTTTATGAGGGGTGAATTGTAACATCCGATTCTTTATTATGAGGCATTATGGTATCTTGATAGGTTTCATTGCATTCATTGATTGAGCATATTCTTGGCCTTTAATTATAGAGAACGAGTTTATTGCATATGCATTTATTCATAGGTACATGCATTCATGATTTTCGGTATTTTAATTGTGAGCGTGGTATCGAATCGATTTGGATCGTGATTAATTAAGAAATTAGGAGTAAGTGGGCTCGAATGAGTGATTTAGAATAGTTTAAGAGTGATTGGCAATTGATAGTGGCTTATAGGAAATTTTAGGAAAATTAGGAAGAAAATGTCGGGATGAAAATTTTGGAGTGATGAATAGATTATTTGTATAATCTTGAAAGAATTGTCCAATGGCAATGGAAAAATTAGAGTTATCTTGTTAGGAAATAAAATGTTGAGCCATTGAAATTTAGAGACCGAAATTTGGCGATTTGGAGACTATGTACATAAATAGATATGTTTGAAATTTTGGGGATTTTCTAAGGCATTACTGGTTTCTTCTCTTCCTCCTCCCACGGTGTTCATCGATTCCTCCCATCGGTGAGGTTCTTCGATTTTTCCTTGTGGTTTTCTCCTCATTGTGCAAAGCTAACTTATTTATTGTGATTGATGAAGGTTAAGAAGCTTTGAGAGTGGTTAATCGTTGATATTGAAGGATTTTAGGGTTTACGGTGATTTGAGAGATTTGTGGATTTGAGGCTGTGATTGGTAAGTTTTAATGGTTTTAATGCGGTATTAATGGTTTTTGATGCATTTATGACATTTATTATGGTTGATTTGGGTAGTTGAGAGTGTTAATGAGGGGTTTTAGAGAGAGAAATGGACGGAAAACGATCGGAGAAGAAGAGGAATCGTCGCACGCCGCGACCTGCGCGCGAGCCTCGCCGCGATGAATATATATTCGTTCGCGAGCATGAAGGAGACGTCGCGGCGAGCGTCAATTAGTTGACGCCGCGACGAGCCTCTTCGCCTCATGGGCGTCGAGTGGATTGTTCGTCATGCATGGCGACCATTTCTACAAATGGAGAGCCTCTTGGCCGAGGCGAAGGGGCTTTTCTGATGGGTTGATTTTTAGTTTATTGGGCATAATTTATGGTATAGACTTCCGATTGAGGTGATTCTCGATTCATTATAAACTAGGGAAAGAAGTCTACAATTGAAGATAATTAAGCACCGCGAAAGCTTTCGGTTAAATGATCTTAACGATAGATAGGGATTAGGGGCACAAACTTACACTAGGTTTGAAAAAAAAAATCCGAAAACCTGACCCATTTGATTGGAAAAGAAAAAGAAAACAACAGAAAGGAAGTGGGTGGTTAATTATTCCCATCAAATCAAACTCGTGTTTACAAAACATCTGGCGTAGATATTAACCAAAAATAATAGTTGGACATTTCCATCATAACTGCAAGTTGTTTCTTCTTGACTAAGGAGCAACACATGAAGACTTTTGGGGTGCTTCTGCCTCTTTGTGCATCTCGTGCTGAGAATTAAATGCAAGTCACATAGTTGCTTAAAAAATTAATTATTATAAAAAGTGGGGTCCACAGTAGAAATGGTCCATGGAGATGGGATCTAACTTGAAAATTTTACCCTTTCTTGTATGTTTTCATTGCCAATAAAGTATTATATTTATAGCAACAAATATTGTTAAGAAGGCACAACACAACCATCTACCTTCACCAATTTACTCCTATAATGAAACCAAATATATCATTTTAAAGTTCGGGTCCCACTAGTTCCATTTTACCATAGATTCTAAATTATAGTTTAAATATAAGTATAATTTGATTATTATATCACCTTTCTTTTTATTATTTTACAAACTCAATTAAAAATGAACTAATTAAGATGTTTGGAGCTTTAATTATATAATGTTTTCTTTCAAGTGCCTAACGAGATTGCGAAACTGACCATTGTTTTCGTTCGCAACATGAAATCAAATGGGTCATGTGGGCGTGTCTTCCGTACAAAAAACTGCTCCACCGGATTGGCTGATAAAATTTCTAACCTCTGGGAAACCATTTTCCTAGTTCCTCGAGCTGACTCCCATTCGCGGATCGGTTAAGAGAAGTGTGACCTGAACAGCTCGTGCATTTCTTCAAAACAGGATAAGGGCCTAAGGGGTTTCATGTCATTTTCCCTCCCATGAGTTTCAATCGATATTATATTTTGGATTTTCGTACAGAGGAAAGTAAGAGAAAATGAAGAAAAATTGAAATTAGATGGTGAAGCCGAGGGTATGGAGAGAGACGGTTGATGAGTCAAAGAAAAAGGATAGAGAGAGAAAGCTTTAGCCAAAGACTAAGAAGCTTTAAATGCGAGTTGGTTGATGATTCTTATTTCGTTTCTTCTTCTTAGGGACGAAGCATAGCATACCCAATAAGCCTACCACCTCTCGTTTTTGTATGTGAAGTCAATTTAAACTCAAAGCTTCCTAGAGCAACAATAATCCTTTAGAAAGTTCCCGTCTTTAACCATTGGAAGCTGAAACAATGGAATTCTATCCATACGCATCTCGGTTTTCCGTGTCTCCATTGTCTTTCTGTGGGAATTTCCTTGAAAGGGTTAAGGAAGTTTGCAACTTTGCGGTGTCTGCGGTCATTGGCAATGTTTTCTCTGCGATCTTTACCTTCTTTTTTGCGTTAGGTTTGACATGTTCTTCACATTGCCTATCTTCTTTCTTTCAACATGTTGATGTTATTTGCTCCTTTCGTTGTTTTTAGTAGATTGCCCCTTTCTTATTTGAATTGTAATTGATAATCGACATGTTTCATGTCCTTTGATGTTGGTCGTGGGATAAAATGATTTTTGAGCTTTTGTTCTCGGATTACCCTTAACTCATTGGTTGTTTATATGTCTCACGATCCCATTGTTGATTCAGTTCCAGGATTTTGTTTTAGGTGACCTTATGTAGAAGACAAAAAAAGTTTAGATTTTCTTTCCTATTCATCTTCAGCAAAAATGTTTGCAATAATTGATCTTATTAGGCAAATACAAATATACAGACATAAAGGGCTAAAATTCTGAGGCTAATTTTACCATGTGGCTGAAAAAGTTGGCTTTTTTTTTTCTTTTGTGCAGTAGGCACGTTGCTAGGAGCCATGACCGGAGCTTTGATAGGCCAAGAAACTGAGAGTGGGTTTGTTCGAGGTGCTGCAGTTGGTGCTATATCGGGAGCTGTTTTCTCTATTGAGGTCTTTGAAGCCTCTCTTGTTCTTTGGCAGTCAGATGAATCTGGGATTGGTTGTGTCCTCTACTTGGTGAGAAACCTAGCTTCATCCTTGTGTTGTGACAATGGTTTATGCAATGAAAAATTCACGAATATTGCATAGACTTGATCTTCAAGAGTTTAGTATTTATCCAATTTAAGTGCTCAATTGATGGTGTATTGATGGGACCAGATTGATGTTATTGCGAGTCTTCTCAATGGGAGACTTGTGCGCGAGCGAATTGGTCCGGCCATGTTAAGTGCTGTGCAAAGTCAGGTAATTTTCTGTCAACGAATCGATTGATCGCTGTATTAGATGCCCTCGTCCATTCCCATTATCTTTGCTTACGAGTTGACGGTGTCCAATTAGATGGGTGCTGTGGAAACACGCTTTGAGGAGGTTCCCAACATATTTGATATTGGTGGTGCTAAAGGATTGCCTGGAGATTCTGTTGAAAAGATCCCAAAAATCACAATCACAACTAAGAACAATGTGGACACTTCAGGGGACAAAGTCTCATGTTCAGTTTGTCTTCAGGTATGATCCTATATAATGCTGTTACCGCCATTTGGTTCTTCGGAAGTTTACATTCCCCGTCGCTTGAAGCAGGTTTCCATTGAAATGATGTTTTTCTAATTGATTCTGATTTTCATTATTTCTACAGGACTTTCAGCTTGGCGAGACTGTTAGAAGCTTGCCTCATTGCCATCACATGTTTCACCTTCCATGCATCGATAAATGGCTTCTTAGGCATGCTTCTTGTCCCCTTTGTAGAAGGGATATGTGATGCTTACTTCTGTATATTGTTTAACTGGCAATGGCTTTTCGTGCCTTTGTAATTTTGTTCTGCTAGATGATTCGTTACCCTGTTGCCTTAGTGATTCCGGTACGCATCATGGGGTCGTTGTACTAGATTAGTGATATGTATAAAAAAAAAAAAGAGTTTCAAATTGCTCGTCAAATGTCTATTTCAATAAGAACAAAGCTGAGAAAAAACCTAAGAGGCCAAATAGAACTTTGGTCTTGAATTAGGCAAGCAAAACTTCTGGTTTTCCAGGCCATTTACGGATGTTGAAGGCATGTAATTGACAAAAAATATCTTTGATGCAATTACGTATCATCTATCTTAGAAGCCGATTACTCAGGTGCAGCTCTTACGTTTTACTGGAGAGAAACTCATTTAATGCTGTTGTTAGGGGACAGTAGTGTAGCTCCATGCCTTCCAATGAAACACCGACAGCCTGAACGGTATAGCTAATCAGTACCCCACTTATCTACATGCTAAGGTACTAGCCAATTGCCGGCTTGTTACCTGTTGAGCATCATTGAATCTTAACCTATTATGCTTTTGAAGCCGCGAAGACAACCATGTTACAGGTTCTTGCAATAAATACCCTTATAAGGAATCTGATGAGGCTGGTTAGATATTTCCATACTGAACTTCCCAAAGCAAGTATTGGATAGTGTGGGATAAATGTTATATTCAAAGGAATATTATTGTTTGTTGAATTGGACTAGGGTGTGCCTTCATTTGAAGAGGTGCATCAAAACCTTCTAGCAATAATGGAGAATTCATTGTAAGCTACTTTAAAGGCATTACAATTTTGAGCTCAAAACGTTAAAGGGGAAGTTAGGGATAACAATGGGTAGGGTTCGATTCGGGTTTTACTTTACTCATATCCATATCTATTTTTTATGACTCAATTCATATCTATATCCATATCTATCGGTTTTTACGATTTATTACCCATATCTAAATTTATTGGGTTGTTCGAATTTTTGGATATCCATCGGATTGTGTAACACATAAAAATATAATTTCTAAATAGAAAGCATAAAGAGCAGATTTTTATGAACGCTTCAAATCAAAATTATTTTAATAATAATAAGTCAAGATTTTGATTTATATGTATTAAAAATCATAAAATTTGAATAATAAAAATCATAATGTCTAGTACAAAGACAATATACATTTTTCACAATTTAGAACTGGAATAAAGATTGAAATAACCAAAGTTTGAAATTGGCTTTGCGAGAACTCCACAACATTCAAAATTCCATCTCCATATCATTTACATTATTATCATCTTATAAGAAAATAAAATATGATGACAAATGTGAGTATTGAAGAGTAAAGTGAAAATTTTAAAGTTGTTTTTCTCATAAAATATTAATATTTTATTATATTTAATCATAAATATTCAAGAAAAAATAAAAAAAATAGAGTTAATAAAAAACGGGTAGGATATGAGTATCCATGATTCGGGTTATTACTAAACCCATATCTAAATCCATATCTACATCTATTTTTCAACATCCATTTAAAATCTATTTTTTAACTTCCATATCTATTTTCGGATTGAGTAATGCGGATGTTAATCGGGTTGAAAACCTATTGTCTTCCCTAAGGGAAGCTAATCATCTATAGCAAAGAGTTCAGATTAGCATATACATAATAATACAACGGTTGGTCCTCGTTCTCTAGGCTGAAAAATGGACTATGAATTCCACTGTTATTAAAAAAAAGGGGACCAGAAGCAATGGAGAATCAATTCCTTTCACGCCAATCTTTGAAAAAGATTTTTGCATCACATCAGCGTTAAATGATTTATACCAGGCTCCTGCATTAATTAAGTTGCAAGTAAGCTAACTGGTATAAGAGACAAAACACCAAAGTAATGTATGATTCATGAACAGCTAATTTAATGTCTGTCAACAGAATAAGATTTCCCTGGTCATGCATTCAAAATAAACTACAAAGCGGGCAATAAAAGACAAAATTCTTAATAATGCCAACTTTTGTGAGCAGATTAGTTCGTTTTTGCTATCAGCTCTCAGAACTACCACGTACAAACCAATAGGTTCCTGCAAAGTTGACTTCCACTCGGCACGTTCCCTGTTTCAACTCAGTGACAGGGTGCGTAGTGGATCCACCAATTTATTGTTTAAACAGCCATCATGTGACCAAGTCGTTACTTAAACTGAATCTTTGGATAGACTTTCGGGTTAATAAGTAATTTTACAATGATAAAATATTTTTCTAAAAAATAACTGTTTGATTATAAAATAAAAAATATTTCTTTAATGGATATGACTTTTTTGGCAATTAAAATATAACTTTTTTAAAAAGCTCAAATTTGGAGCTTCTCAAAAAAGTCTTTCAAACGACTTTTTCAAATAAATTTTTCAGATTAATTAATAAGTCTATTTTTTAGTCGCTTTTATCTTTATATTTTACATATAATCCCCACAATATTCACAAATTCATCTTCACGTTTGTCTTGCAAACCCATCTTCTCTATATATTTATATGTTTTAATATTTATTTTGATATTAATTTTACTTAAGTTATAATCTATATAAAATATTTAGTTAAATATATTTTATATTTCATATAGTTTAAAATTATATAATAATTAATATATTTTGCTTTGTATATTGTTTAATATACTTTAAATAATATTTATATGCATAAATAATTTTTATTACAAAATAAAATATAGTTAAAATTAAAAGTGTTTTTTATTTTATTTTGTGTTGTTAAACAGTAAAGTATGAAGCTTTTTCAAAAAGCTCTTTTTAAGTGACAGCTAAATAGTCAACTGACATCTTAAAAAAATTCTCCTAAAAAAAATTAAAAAAAATTCTAGTTACAAAAATTTTACTGATATAATTCCAGCTAAAACGCACGAATTATTACGTAACAGAATCATCTTCTTGTTGTATCGTCACTGTTATATACAATTCTTAATTAAGGATGGACTCTACAGCCAGGTCGTCTGTAGTAAGTAGATAATGGTCTACTCTATCAAGAAACATGAGAAGGCCCGCTAAGAACAGGACAAGTTTTATCATTGCATGGCATTGGCCAGCAACTGGGAATTGAGGCGTTTCTAGTTACGGGTAAAATATTCAGAAAGCAGAATCGATCTTCATCTCCATCTCTTACTTTCTGATCACTGCTGAAATAAACCCGTCGCAATACTGTTTCAGTACATCCCCTAACAAATCATTAAGATTCCTGTTTCTTTTTATGGTACAGTTCCATCTTCACGCTAGTGTGTCCACTTAGGGAAATCAAGCCCCTGTCAGAGTCATGCGCTAATGTTCTGAAACAGGCGTTTTCCACCACAAGAACTGATTTTTTACTTGTGGTTTATGTCGCATATCAGGCAACGATGGATACTTCTTCAATCTAATGATCACGGGAGTTCAATCTCTAACAAAAATCGCTTTCTTTTCCAGAAAAGGAGGCTTCTCACGTGAGCTTCTCACATGTTTGTTTAGGTCTAGATGATGTTCTTTGACTTCACCATAAAATTTGTTAAAAGAACTTCAAACTGTTCTTGAAATTTGTCATGTAATATAAGGAAGAACTGCTCAATGCTTGCTCTTCCAAGGTAAAGAAAATAGACACCACACGAAGAGTCACATATTTTTCCATCCCCACGCTGTTCCATTCCATACCACCATTAAAGCCATGGAAAGTTCTCGATGAATATAATGTGAGGATCTCCCATAGTTGGGCCACCTAACTTAAAAAGATAACCATGAACTCTGATTAAGCAGATATTGCAAAATAATTAAATTCAGAAAACCCTTTAGCGTCTGACTTTGAATTGTGTGTAAATCATATTCCATAGAGGATGGATTATTTCCAATATTCCGATACTTTTCAATGAATGAAACAAGTTTAATATAAAGACGGAGGTGCCCGTTGAAATATATTGGAGCAGCCCCTTTAGGAGGTAAGATTGCGTAATTCTAAACCTTTCTAAATTCTCTGTTCAGCATTAACGAGATGTTGTTATCGTTTCTGCCTGTTGAAATTGTTGAAGACTAATTCAAAGTCAAATTCTTAGTTATGTGCAACGGTTACATGTATTTAATTGGTATTTATTATCTGAATAAATTCTAGGCAGTTACAATTATAATAAAATTAGGCAGTTTTTGTTATCCTTGTAAACCTATAAATATAGGGATTATTGGAGTGATTTATAGAGAAAAAAGAAGAATAAAAAGAGTGTTCCTCAACTTTGTTTTACGTTTTGTTATTTCTTTAGTTTAGCTTTTCTTCAAAATTTCAACATGGTATCAGAGCCATATGTCCTTTTTTTGTTTTGATTATTATTATTATTATTTTTTAAAAAATGTCCTCAAATCATTCTCTGTCTCCTCCCAATTTTAATGGTGAAAATTATCACGTATGGACAGTAAAGATGAAGGCTCATCTAAAGGGTCTTGGTTTGTGGCAATGGGTTGAAGGTGAACGTGATCTACCACCTTTGGCAAACAATCCTACTCTGAATCAAATTAGACTCCACGAAGATGAAGCGTCTAAAGCACCTAGAGCTTTATCAATTATTTTTTCTGCGGTTTCAGAATCTGTTTTCACAAAAATAATGAATTGTGAAACAACGAAGGTAGCATTGGATATATTGAAGGAGTACTATTATGGGCATGAGAGAACAAAAAGGATGCAAATCTTGAATCTCAAAAGAGATTTTGAGATTTTGAGTATGCAAGACAATGAAACTTTTCAGGAGTATTATGATAGGTTGATAGTGGTTGTCAACAAAATTCGATTATTGGGAGAAGATCTACCAGATTGTAGGTTGAAAAGATATTCATAAACCTGCCTGAAAAATTTGAGGCAAAACTTTCATCTTTGGAAGACTCTAAAGATATTTCTAAAATATCTCTATCGGAACTTGTTAATGCTTTGCAGGCACAAGAGCAGAGGAGAGCTTTGAGAACTTCAAAGAGTAAGAAGGTATTTGAAGAAGCTTTTATAGCTAAATCATCAAATAAAAAAGAATGTAACATTTGCAAGAAGTCTGGTTATGAAGAAAAAGACTGTTGGCATAAAGGTAAACCTCAGTGTTTCCAATGTAAAAGGTTTGGTCATATACAGAAAAATTGCAGGTATAACATTGAACATGTGAATCTGCTGCAAGGAAAGAAACCTGATGAAGGTGAAGAATGTTTGTTCTGATAGAAGGAGATAAAGTGCTCCTGTGGACGATTGGAGAGAAAGTGCTTCAGTGGAATGTTGGTGATGAAGTGCATCAATGTGTGTGAAGAGAAAGTGCTTCAAGATTGATGAGACAGTGCATCAAGGTTGTTGATGAGAAAGTGCATTAAAAAAAAGGATCAACGGTCATAGTTGGGTGGTTGTGTCTTTGAATTAAGGGAGGGTGTTGAAGACTAATTCAAAGTCAAATTCCTAGTTATATGCAACGGTTACATGTATTTAATTGGTATTTATTATTTGAATAAATTCTAGGCAGTTACAATTACAATAAAATTAGGCAGTTTTTGTTATCCTTGTAAACCTATAAATACAGGGATTATTGGAGTGATTTATAGAGAAAAAAGAAGAATAAAAAGAGTGTTCCTCAACTTTGTTTTACGTTTTGTTATTTCTTTAGTTTAGCTTTTCTTCAAAATTTCAACAAAAATATGTTTTTTGTCCCATGTGTTTCTTGTCCGCCAGATCTCCGAATGACATTGAAAAAGTGAACCAAAGGAAAAATGAAAAACGATTATGAAAGTACAAGTAACCAGCTTAAAAAAGTCATCTATTTCTTCCTGTTGCAAGTTAAAAGGCACAGCTTACTTCTAGAAGTGCAAACATGAACTTGCACTATTGATCACTACCAAATTGGACAACTGAACCCCAACGCTAGAGTCTCCAGAAAACAGTTAAACTGCTGGTGAATGTTTTGGTTTGAAGCAAACATCACGATTCAGGTGATTTGTTAGAAATAATAAACAAGATAAAACACAATCACGACGATCATATGATAAAACCCAATCACAAAGGCTATGTTAAACAAGATTGTTTCATATGCATATAAAACAAAAAATACATACTTGGTTTAGTGTTGTAGATCCACCGGTTAAAGAACTTTATCACCAACTTTATAATGCAGAATCCTTCTTTTATTTTTCTGTACTCTTTTATTGATGAAGAAGATAAACAACCATACACACAGATGCATATATATAATGTTGCGTTCTTCATATGACTACTCTTTGTAGTCATTTCAAGAGTATAATGATTATTATACTCTTCATGTGTGTAATAATGACTCATATCTCCCACTCACACATGATGAGTTTATTCTTAAAAACAAACTCTACAACACTCATACTTGTTCAATAACTGGTGTGACCAGTAGCATATGACTAGAGCATATTGCCATATACCTGTGAGAAGTATGTGACATCTCGATTAACAAATTGATCCTAAGACTTAAGTGTCTTTTTCACTTTCGTTTTGCGTTTCGCTTTGTTCTCCGCTTCTTCCGTTTTCGTTTTCCAGTTGGGATCCGGTCTCCGGATCGGGTTCCAACACTTTGAGTAGACATTGTATGTTATACCCTAGGTCATATATCGCATTTACATTTTTCTTTGATCTCCTTTAGTTTTTTGTGTCATGACTATATTCAAGTTCTTTACTAAAGAGACGATGATTATCTATGAATACTTTTTATGCGAGTCAATGATCTAAATTAAACGACCTTCCTCTGTTCTTAATTATCTTTTGAATTAAATTTAATTTCTTTTCCTAAGATTATTCTATATGATCGCATCTTGCATGATTTTTTGGAAATAACCTAAAGTAGCAAACCTTAAATTCAATTCTCAAGAATAAAACAAGAGTCATAAGGGTATATGATGAGGTTTTTCTCAACCTTAAGGGTCTCACACAATGTAAGATGAGATCTGGCGACTTACATTAATCCCTTTCTTTGGTCAGTTGTGCACACATGGTACAAGTCATGTGTTACAGTATTTACCTACTTTTTTTAACTTGAACATCTTTCATTCAAGAAATACTTTACAGATGATAGTTCAAACATACTCAATGTTTAACTTGAGTTCACTTATTTACTCAAAACCTGTTCATAACTCACATCTGGCAATGTAAGAAAGATATAATGATTAACAAATCAGGTTGAACCAATTTCTTTGTGGCATTTATGGTTTAAGTTTCTCTCTCTCAATTATCATCTAGATAATAAACTTTAAACATGCCTCATCGCTAGCGAGCATAAACGTTAGAGGTGATTTCTCATGTGAGAAGACCAATCTATAATCTGTCTCATATACTTATGATTCATCCCAAAATATATTTATACACAAACATATATATTCATGAATCAAATGATACACAATGTATAATTTTCATAATACATTATATTCAAACATATGACATTAGACTGAGTGAACATACATAAAGAAATGTTTATCAGTATATTTCAACATCTACGTAGTCCAAGTGACTTTACATGTCCAATGTATAAATCTCTAGAAATTGACTTTATAATTGGGTTTGCTATCATATCTCACTTAGATATATACCTCATGTTCACTTTTCCTCGTGCAATTATATCTTTCAAATAATTATACTTAGTATCTATGTGCTTTGTCTTATAATGAAATTTGAGGTCTTTAGTATAAGCGATTACAGCTTGACTATCACAGTTGATGGTCACTAGATTGATTTCGCTTTTAGTGATCCCTAAATGCACAAAAAATCGATAAAGCCACACAACTTCTTGTATTGTAGTTGAGAATGCTATAAATTTAGCTTCCATTGTGGATAATGCAATGCAAGATTGTTTCTTACTTTTCCATGATATTGCTCCATGGTTTAGTACGAATACATATCCTAAGGTAGATTTTCTTTCATCTAAATCTCCTACCCAGTTTGCATCTGTATAACCTTGTATATATAGATCATTGCCTTGATAATATAATGTATAGTCCACAGTTCCCTTTAGATACCTCAATATTCTCTTTACTACTTTCTAATGTGCTTGGCCTAGATTTGATAGATATCTGCTCACCATCCCAACAACGTAAAAAATATTTGGTCTTGTACACATCATTGTATACGTAAAACTTCCAGCAGCAATAAAGTAGGGAACATTCTTCATTTGCATACACATTCCAAAAACAAAAAACTCATAATCATACTGTCAATGCAATATGGTTACATTTGCATACACATTGTATAATAATTTCAGAATACATTCCTTAATACAAAATTTGCGTAAAATACAATTCAGTACAAAAATAAAGGAATACAATGCAGACGTAAAGTGATCCCGACCTCTGTCTCTCACTTGCATGTAATAGGTATACTCTCGTTGCCTAACGGGTATTCTTCTGATTTTAAAAAATATTTGCAAATTTTGGGTAAATTTTGAGAACTAAGTAAGGTAACCATCATTGATGGTTCGCTCAATTCATGTAACACATCATTTCACATAACAAATATTTCACACTTTACATCAGTATCAAATTTTCACTTAAGCATAGGCAAATTTGGCATTTCAATCTAACAAACATACTTAACAAAATGCATATGAAATACTTATAAGACACTTTTCTAATTATTACGTTGTTGTGACTGAGTGCCTGAACTGTCCCGTATCTATTTTGAATACCAAGCTCATTACTAGCTGTCCCTTATCCAAAGAGGATACAAGGCTTAGTTTACATAGTGAGCCTTAGACTCTTAATCTCTGTCTAAGCTCGAGGCTCTTTTCACACGTTGAGCTTTAAGCTCTGATAGGTGACTACTCTGGTCACAACTCCCATTATCTGATCATGCATTCATGTATTGAATGTGTTGGAACCCGATCTAGAGACCGGACCCCAACTACTTAAAACTTCACACTATCACTCTTGCTTTAATTCCACGTCTATTGGACCCGTCTCCAAAGCCCAATTTTCGGAGTCCGGAAGCCTTATGCTTATTACCTTGCAGGGTCATAAGCTATCACTCAACATTCGTGGCTAGCGCACACCAATTAATCACCAAAATCATGAGTTGATTTATTCATACAAAATGTAGCCTTAAGCCTCAAGATTGTTTAGCAACAAGAATCACCTCAAACGGAGTTGTATAACTCAAATTATGCTTAAAAATCTTAAAAGAGCTCATACTCCAAATATGATCTCCAAACCGACCTCTCACTTATTTTAATGCACACTTCTTCAATTTAACTCCAAATGATACCAAGTTTTGTAGGGAGAAAAATATATGTCTTATGAATCTAATGGTTTAAGTCTCACCTCAATTGGAGTTCGGATGAGGGAGTTATGCCCAAAGTAATAGACCATGCTCACACCTAAAATCAAATTGAAACTCTTTTGGCGCGAGTATCATAACTTTTAATCCAGATGTCAGATTGAGTTTGTTCTTTGACCATTAGAAAGAATACATCTAGATCTACAACTCTCATGGAGACTACAAAACAAGATTCGGCCTATAACAATATCCAAAATCACCATCTTTCCCGTAGCTGTCCGTTAAACGGATATCCATGTCCGTTTAACGGACACATTCGGGTGAAAGTGGCCCAAATGCTTCGAGAATGTCCGTTAAATGGACATGCAAGTCCATCTAACAGACATGGGCTGGCTAAGGGGTGTTTTTACACTCGAGGCTGTCCGTTTAATGGACATCCATGTTCGTTTAACGGACATGCCAATCTTCAAAACTCCAATTCCTCTTCCAACCATCTCACCTTCAACCTAACTTCATAATCACTTGAATGCTTCACAAATTTAACTTATTCTAAAGCATAAATACTTCATAACACTTCAAATTCCAAGCTCACTCACCAACTTCACAATTTTTGGCTTAATTATTTCATCAAAACCATGAATTCATTCCTTAGGCATCAAGGCCATCATAAGCTCACAAGTAGTATGACATCAAAATGACTTTAACAGTTATCTTCCAATAGTCATAACTTCTTACTCCAAAACCTAAAAAGTACATATTATACTTCAATGGAGAGATAACAAGATGATCTACAAGTTTCATTAAGGATGCAGAGCTCAATTCCGTCATTAAAGGAGGTAAAACTCACTCAAATGCATTGCTCTTATAATGACCAATGAAACAGTGAATTAGCCTCATGAACAGTACTGATATAGGTTTAACCCCCATAAGTTTTTACTCCTAATTCCAATTAAGGCATATTATACACCATTTGAAAGCTCTAATCTTATGCTACAATCTTCAAGAAGACTTCTTGATTCAATTCAAACACTAAGAGGGTCTAAATCACCATCAAAGGTTTTGTCAAATTTTGCAAGAATTTGACAGCACCTCATTTTAAACATTCACTATCCAAACTTCAATTTAATTCAACCTAACTTAAGGACCTGCGTAATAACCTCAATCTTCAATCTCTCACAACACAAACCATTCCAAATATCCCAAAAGATCAATTCCAATGGCAGCAACACACTCCTAGCATTCTAATCATATCCAACTATACATTTTCTCTTTTCTTGTCAAATCCAAACCATGCAACAATGCATTGCTATAAAACTTATACAAATTGAACAAAATACATCAAAGCTCAATACTCTTGCCTTCATATGAACAATATAAGTTATTACAAAATTTTAGAGGGCATTCAAGCCACTTACATCCAAATCCAAAATGTAAACATACAAAAGTAACATTTCCTCAAAATGCATCTAAAGCATTGACATACCAAGATTAACTTGAAATACAAAAATGTCCAATTCTGGTGCAATGCCTTTAAGCTTAATTGTCGATCTTGTGCTCCTCACCTAGAGATGGGAAGGAGGAGGGGGTGAGCTTACGCTCGTGGGTAACACGTTTATATCCGGTAATAAGCCAAAACTATTTAAAAACATTCATATCATAGCAATTGTGCATATAAACGTCATTATCTTGAAATACTTGATTTTTAAACAATTCATGAATAAAATCAAAAGCATGAAATGCATCACATATGATCAAATTTTATAGCACATCATAATGGTTTGGCAAGTCCATAATTCATGACGAACTACACAATTCCATAAAATGGCCTTGTGTAGTCATATACACATAAGGGAGTCCTAAAAGGAACTCCGTGCCACTTGCGGGCAGCCGGGAGAAGGCTATACACATGAGTCAACGTGCACGTGACGGTTTCTTGAGGGACTATGCCGCACCCACATAACATGTAATTCATGCATGTAAAATTTCTTTGCCCAAATGGCATAATCTTGAAAAACTTGGTTTCATGTATATGACATAATTTCCAACTCACACAATTCAAGAATCCAAATTTCATACCAATAATACTAATCATATTTCAACTCAATCAAAAGCAATCAATACAATACTTGCAAAACAACTTAAGGTTATTTTCAAAGGTTCACCCACAACTACAACTTAGGCAATTTTTCAATCAATTTAAAGAGCCATAAATGTTCACTTCAAAGTAGTTGGAAAAAATCATTTATGGCACTTATGAAAGAACATTAAATAGCCTATTATTCAAACATAAAAATGCCACCCACCTTTGTTCCTTTAGCTTTTAAGCTTGATCAAGAGCCTATCTTCTAACTCCAATAGCTTCACTTCACCTTTATCAAACATAAAAATCTCATATCAACATGAGATGTCAAAATTTGACATTCTAAGGAGATGAAAGCATGGAATCTAGCCTATCTAACTTTACCCATACCAAACTTAAGCTATTTTCACTAAAACCCATCAATAATTCCAAAAGAAATCATACTTCTCTTACCTCAAGGAGAGACCCATGAATTTCTCCTTGTTGCTTCTCATGGAAGCTTGATCCTTCCCTCTACTTCTTCCTTCTCCTTTCTAAAGCAAGATGAACAAAAGCCTAACCTTTCTTCTTCTCTCTTCTTCTTCTTCTTCAACGAAATCTCCCTTTCTCTTCTTTCCTTCTAGAATTTTCGTGACTTTTCCTTCCTTAGCCTTGACTCTTGTCTTTTATATTAAAGACCTAAGCTCCCTACATTCAAAACTACGTAGTTTTACTAAAACACTTCTTTTCCTCACAATTTTGTCTCTTCTCCCTCATTCATACGACTACACCACTTGGTTTTTCTTTCTTCTTGTCCTTTTTGTTTTAATTTGACTCTACAAAGACTAAAATAACCTTCCTTATAAGCCTTAAGCCTTAATAACATTTGTGATCTTCCCAAAATGCCCTTATATATGTTTTGTTCCTTTAATATCAATAACACACTCCACTCAATTTAAACATAATCCATCATTAAATTTTCATCTTCTTAAGGGCTAAAACCCCATAATAATTTAGACAATACCTCAAAATAATTTAGACATGCTTAATTTAAAAAAAAAATTTCAGGGGCCAACAGAATGCATCTCACATTTTCAATCAATCATATCATAACACATCTAGTTCTTCACATTTACATTCAAGCAATAGACTATATACTGCTTCCAGTCAAAAATTGAACATCTTAGAGATAGAATCACAATTCAAATTTTTCATATGATTTGTATTCATATTTATGTAGTTTACTCAAAATTAAAAAATCATCTCATTTAGAATCCTACATATCCAAATATAATCAAAATACTGAAATGTGTTCAGTAAGATATTCCTATTCACAATGTTCCAACAGAGTCCCACACTTTCATTTGATCAAACCTTTTCAAATTAATTCAGAATGCTACAAATTTCTGTGGAGAGATAGATTAATGAGTTAGGAATCTATTGGGTCAAGAATTAAGTCATTTGAATGTCTAGAGAAGAATTTATAGTTGAAAGAAACAAGATGGATCAGCTTACACAATGCTTTCAGGTACATAGCAAGTCATGGTTACTATTGTGGAGTACAGTAACTTGATGTGACAAATAAACATAAGTCTTGCAATTAAATCATGGGAGTGAGAGAGGAAAGTCACAAGGGTGCAGGAGTCACGGGCGTGAGGGGAACACGAGTGTGCAAGAGTCATGGGTGTGACAGATAAAGACAAAAATTGGGTGAGATCACAAGTCAGACCTGTCCACATTTTTCACTAAATCTCCTTAAATTCAGTTCAGATGGCTATGAGTTTTGGTGGAGGGGTATAGAAATGTCTTACGAGTCCAATGGTCTATGTTTCATCTCATTTGGAGGTCGGAAGAAGAAGATATGGAAAAAAAACCATCAGATGTTCATTACTCTGAAAACTTCAAAGTTGCTATCGTGCATTAGCACGATAGTGTCCTTCTCCTATGAATCACCATGCACGACGGTGCAAATCCAATATCCTAAAAAAAAACACATTTTCACTATACCATAAGCACGACGGTGGATTTCGCCTAAATTCTCAAAAGTCACCGTTGTGCTTATGCATGAGGGTGCATTTCCACTTCTTCTTCTCCACCTAAATCTCAAATTTTGAACTCCATAACTTTTGATCCAGAACTCCAAAATTTACAAACTTTATATCAATAGAAAGATAAAAGAAAGATATACAACTGTCATGAAGACTATTCTATCGAAATCCATCTATATCAGTATATTAAATACATGGAAGTTTCAGATCAAAATTTTAACTCTCTTACTATTCATTCCCACAAATTCTCAGACTTCCATTCACTGTAACCCAACGCTTTAATTTTTATTACCAGTCTTTTTACTCCATTTCAATCAACTCATTTACCATAAAATCATACTTTCCTTAAATATGCAGATTTATTCAAGAACCACCAAAAACCACAAATTAGTGATTCATCCTATTTATGCTCTGTCACCTTTTCTGCATTTTCAACATTTTTCCATATTCTCAATTTTCCTCTCAACTTTCATTTATACACTCATACCCATCTCAGACCATCATTTTATAACTACTCTTCAACTAAAAAAAACCATTTTTTTGATCATCCCTAAAGTTTTCATCTACTCACGTATACACATACATATATATATATACATGCACAGTAAAGAAATAGAGCATATCGCCCTTTTCATAAATAATCTTCTACCCTAATCCCATACACCATTTTATTGCTCTTACTAACTCCAAAATCATTTTTACATCACTTAATCACTAACAATCCCTCAAATACTAGATTATCACTATAACCAAATTTTTTGTCCCATCAACACAGTATTCATGAATATACACGAAAATGCCATGTTCATGCAGATGATAGTAATTCATCAAATTTATTTCATAAATTCACAACTCTAAAGAATTTACTCAATACTTGTTAAAAACTCCATGAGCTTCATCTATCCCAAAGTCCTAAACTCCATGCAAAAACACGTATTCACTGTAAACATTAACCAATTTTTGGTTTTTCTTAGGGAAAAAGAAACAATTAGCTGTGGGGAAGTGGTGTGAGATAAGGAAAAGCAATGTAATCTCTCGGGAGGTATTTGATGAAAAACTCTGTGTATTGGGAGAAAAGTTGAAGAAGGTGACTACAAAGAAGGAAACTTAGGAAAATTGTTTGAAGTACATCTTTCAAATCACGTAATCTTTTAACTCTCAGAGCACAACAACTTACTTCTCTAACAAATTATAAAAAGTAACTTAACACTTGTCACTTTCCTAATGTCTAAGCTCTAACCAAGTTCCTTTCGAACTAATTCCTTTAATTCTCATCTTTACAATCCAATTATCTCCAATATCCTCTTGATTCCTTTTCCTATTTTCCATAATAATCTATAATTTCTGAAAATTATTCCTAAATTCACCAAAATTCACAAATACAACAATTCCACTAATCAATAATATTTCCAATATAACAAATTCAAAAATTTCAAAAATTTCAATAATATCACAACTCAGTCCAAGATATACCCGGAATTATCCATGAATGCATGTATAATTATTTTCATGTGCAACAACTTCACTATTCATGTGTATGTGTATGACATATTAGGCATGAGCATAAAAAATGCATTTCTAAGCTCTCATTGATCACTCATATTTACTATTATAGCTTCTTTGTAGGTAATGGGATGTTACAACTCTCCCCTCCTTAAATAAATTTTTTCCTCGAAATTCTTATCTGATTCATCAGGAAGGTAGGGGGTATTATTTCCTCATATGCTCCTCCGTTTCCCACTTAACTGTCATCACTCGAATATTTTCTTCCACTTGACTGTAGTCAATGGAATCACTCGGTATGTCAATTACTTATTTAGTCATTTTCTTTCTTAACTAGTTCCTTAATATATATCTCAGAGTACTCACTATTTTCACTTCATGTGCCGACAATTCATTTTTTTCAGATCATAATAATATTTCTTCGAATACTCACATATCACAAATTATGGATCTGAGACATCCTTTTATCAGTAACACTAACTCATAACAATTTCGTACAGACCGATTCATATCGGGCTTAATCTATCCTTTTTCCTAATCTAAGCACATCTTGTACTCATTGTGAGCACACCTTGGCAAGGTGATACTCTCAGAGACAATTCATCTTTTTCACTTCTCATCGGTGTTAATACACTTAACTTTTAAGTCTATCTCACTACATTTCATAACTTCAATGTTGTCCCACCAAATTTGTTCGCCTTTTATAAGCTAATTAATTTCTATTATAAATTCATTTAACCCTTTTCAATATCTCCAATCAATTCTGGTCTTCAACCATTTTTTTTGCCCCGCTTTATTTCAATGTAAGGGTGAACGAGTCCTTTGTCATATAACGCCTTATACAATATTCTAATAATATCACTGTGATAATGATTGTTATGTTTAAGTCACTTATAACTATACATTGATCTCATGTTCCTATGAACTCCAAAAGAAAAGCTTTAAGCATATCTCCAATAGTTAAGCCTACTACCAATTTATACATGTAATCACTTGGTTACACTTTCTTAGCCATCAAATGCCCTTTCAATGTATTACTAATGATGTATATCATAGGTTGTTATTGCTCTTCTCTAACAATCTCTTTCCTCAATCTTCCTTATTGGGTACACACACTTCTTATTTCAATCACAAAATATCATTCTTTCGATTCAAACACAAAAAATTCAGATTCATTTTCAATTTCCTTGATAAGATTCACAATTTATAAATCCTCAATTTGGGTTTTGTTAATCCTTTTATGCAAAAATGATTTTAAATTTCAATAACTAATAATACCTCCTTTGCCCCTTATCAGCTTAACATTCTACACTTTTTATCGCATTAGATTTGATAACCTGAATATCCAAATTTGTGATACTCTGCTATTGAATTTTCTATTCAATGCATTAGATTGCAACACTAGCTTTATTAGGAAATACTCATTTGCACAATCCTTTCAATCTTTTCAAACTCAATAATTACCTCAATCTTTATTGATCTATATATTCATATATGTAAATATATATCCAAAATACTTCTGTACAAATAATGTCTCTAAGCTTTCAAAGCAAGTACTATTGTAGCAAGTTTCAAATCATGTATCAAAATTAAGCTCATAAGGCTATAATTGTCCCTATATACACAAAATCACTTTATAATATTGCAACATATTGCATCTTAATCTCTAATGGGAAACTCTATTGTATATATTGCGAAATCTCCAAATTCAAACGGCATAATTAACATTAGGGTTATAGTCCTTCAAAAATTCTTTATACAATTATCACTCATATGGTTTACAATTTTTTTTGAGTATTCAAAATGTTCTTTTTACTTTTTGAACACACTCAAAATACCATTTATGGTCATAATCAATAACTGATATAATTTTGCTTGGATCACTTTAACCTTCAATATCATAATACTGTCAGGGCATTGTTAACTCCAACAAATATAACCTAAGACTCTTTATGCCCATGATTTTTTATCGTAATTCTTTAAGTATCTAATTCCTCAAATAAGGTAATATTTTCTAATGTTATTTTCAGTTTCTCAATTAACTCCCTTTCTCAAAGGATTTTTGTCAATTCATTCGATTTCCTGTGTTGGTAACCTATTCATCAAATCTGATTTGTATCTTTTATACTTAATGTCACCTCAAATTCCAGAATCTATCACTTATTTGGATACTTTACATCAAGAAAATGCATACACTCTTAGTAGCGTTTTCTACCTCTTATGCTTGAGTCTCCGTTAGAGATATGACTCCAATATTCACTTTTGACTCATTAACTACTCATTTCTGATTTGATCCTTCATTAATCATTTTTAAATTTAATCATCTAGTTTATTGAACTTATCTTAGTGAATTTTTTCTTTGGAAGAAGATTTCTTGACACTATCCTCGATCCTGCTTATGAAATCCTGATCAATCAACTATTTTTCATGATTACTTATGAGTCATTCTTAGTACCTCAAGAAGGTAAATTTCAACTTTTCATAATAACTCAATAAGATCAATTTATGCTAGAGCACCTAATCGGTCAAAACTCATTATAAATTAATTTTGAAACCGGAAACATAATATGCGGAAATCAATTATCAAATAGAGCCCACTTAATTCCATAAACATTTTTCAAATCATCAGAGTTTCGTTAATCACTAGGGCTCGTTCTAGAAACAAAACACTCATAATCATACTATCAATAAACATGGTTACATTTGCATACACATTGTATAATAATTTTAGAATACAATCCTTAATACAAAATTTGCAAAAAATACAATTCAGTATAAAAATAAAGGATTACAATGTAGATGCGAACTGATGCCGATCTCTATCTCTCACTTGCGTGAAGTAGGTATACTCCTGTTGCCTAACAGGGTATTCATTTGATCTTGAAAAATATTTCCAAGTTTTGGGTGAGTTTTGCGAACTCGATGAGGTAACCATCATCGATGATTCACTCAATTAATGTAACACATCATTTCAAATAACAAATATTTCAAAAAAATTACACTTTACATCAATATCACATTTTCACTTAAGCATAGGAAAATTTGGCATTTCAATCCAGCAAACATACTTAACAAAATGCATATGAAATGCTCATGAGACACTTTTCCAATTATTACGTTGTTGTGATCGAGTGCTTGAACTGTCCCGTATCTATTTTGGATACCGGACTCATTACTAACTGTCCCTTATCCGAAGAGGATACATGGCTCATTTTACATAGTGAGTTTTAGGCTCTTAATCATTGTCTGAGCTCGAGGCTCTTTTCACACATTGAGTTTTAAGCTCTGATTGGTGGCTACTCTGGTCATAACTCCTATTATCTGATTATGCATTCATGTATGAAATACATCTTACATTTTCAATCAATCATATCATAACACATCTAGTTCTTCACAGTCACATTCAAGCAGCACTTCAACATACATTCCACATTTCACAATCATTGGACCTTCTGTCTGGAATTCAACATAATTCAATTCACATTCAATTATCATTCATAACAGCATTTAAGCAAACAATAATTGAGAGAAATTATCTAGGTTACTCACAGTACGTTCCTGAAGCTAAAGCCTGGAAGTGTCGTCAACGTCTGAAGGTTGATGTTTCAATTGCTTCTCTAAATCAAATAACATACACATATATCACAATTTGCACAATTATAAGTGTTCAAAAATATGCACATGTATGAAATGAAATATGTACAATGCATGTTCATTACAATCCCAGGTATCTTTCCATCAATTTCATCAAAAAATCATTCTCATATCGAAACCCATCTAAGGATAATTTATACTTAGGTTTATGCCTCACTAACACCATTAAATTCACAATTCATTTCTCATTGAATCACTTTAGACTTTTCTTAGACATGCTTTCGGGTCTACTGTTCATGTTCAATCAGAAGGTTAAACTGATGTAATATGGTCATACTCTCTTCTAGAAAAGTGTTCCTCTATGTCTTATGTTTCTATTGATATCAAAATCACTCATTTTGGTTTAGTAATTTGGAAGATATACCTCAAACATTTTCTGATTGCTCTTATCGAAAATAGTAGACTACATATAGATTCCAACCAAATGTTGAACATCTTAGAGATAGAATCACCATTCAACTTTTTCATATGATTTGTAGCCCTATTTCTATTGTTTACTCTAAATAAAAAATCATCTCATTTAGAATCCTACATATCCAAATATAATCAAATTACCAAAGTGTGTTCAGTAAGATATTCCTATTCACATTGTTCCAACAGATTCCCACACTTTCATTTGATCAAACTTTTTCAAATTAATTTAGAATGATACATATTTTTGTAAAGAGATAGAATAATGCATTAGGAATCTATTTTTTTAAGAATCAAGTCATTTGGATGTCTAGAGAAGATGTTATAATAGAAAGAAGCAAGATGGTTCAACTTGCATAATGCTCTTGGGTACATAGCAAGTCAGGGTTACTATTGAGTAATACAGTAACTTGATGTGACAAATAAACATGAGTCTTGCAATTAGGTCATGTAAGTGAGAGAGGCAAGTCACAGGGGTGTAGGAGTCATTGGCGTGAGGGGAACATGAGTGTGCAAGAGTCATGGGTGTGACAGATAAAGACAAAAATTGGGTGAAAACACAAGTCAGACCCATCCACATTTTTCACTTAATCTCTCTCAATTCAGCTCAGATGGCTATAATTTCTGGTAGGAAGGTAGAGCAATGTCTTACGAGTCCAATGGTCTTAGTCTCATCTCATTTGGAGGTCAGACGAAGAAGATAATACCAAAAACCATCGTTTGTTTATTACTCTGAAAACTTCAAAGTCGCTATGAATCAACATAAACATGACGGTGCAAATCCAATATCCTCAAAAAGCCGCATTTTCACTATACCTCAAGGTTACCGTCGTGCATGCATTTCTCCTAATTTCTCAAAAGCATGATGGTGCATTTCCACTTCTTCTTCTCCATCGAAATCTTAACTTCTGAACTCCATAACTTTTGATCCAGAACTCTAAAATTTGCAAACTTTATATCAATGGAAAGATAAAATAAAATCTACAACTTTCATGAAGACCATTTTGTCGAAATCCATCTACATCAGTATAGTAAATTCATGGAAGTTTCAGATCGAAATTTTAATTCTCTTACTATTCATTCCCAAAAATTCGCAGACTTCCATTCACTGTAACCCAACACTTCAATTTTTATTACCAGTCTTTTTTACTCCATTTCAATCAACTTATTCATCATAAATTTACACTAATACTAAATATGCATATTTAGTCAAGAACCACTAAAAACCAAAATTAATGGTTCATCTTATTTATGCTCTGTCACCTTTTCTGCATTTTCAACATTTTTCCATATTCTCAATTTTCCTCTCAACTTTCATTTATACACTCATACCCATCTCAGACCATCATTTTACAACTACTCTTCAACTAAAAAAAACCATTTTCTTAATCATCCCTAAAGTTTTCATCTACTCATGTATACACACACACACACACACACACACACACACACACACATATATATATATATATATATATATATATATATATATATATATATATATATATATGCATAGTGAAGAAGCAGAGCATATCACCTTTTTTCATAAATAATCTTCTACACTAATCCCATACACCATTTTATTGCTCTTACTAACTCCAAAATTATTTTTACATCACTTAATCACTAACAATCCCTCAAATACTAGATTAATTGTAACATCCCGTCACCGATGTGATGGGTACAGTTCATTGCATTCATATTTGACATGTTCATGCATGATTCATTTATGTATAATTGGCAATGATTTTATTGACATTCGTACGTACATACATGTATGACATATTCCGATTTGATTTGGATAAATTGAATTTGGAGATGATTAGGACTTGTGTGGAAAGTAGGTCAAATTAAGCTCGAGAATTGAATTTGAGTTAGAAATGAAAGTCAGGAAATTGAATTATGAAATTAGAGTATATGATAATGAGTTTTCTATTTTTGAGGATTTATAGGAATTTTTCTGGAATTTTCGGAGCAATAGGCCCAGACCGGAAAATTGATCAATGACTGATTATTTGAATGTCCGGTTCCGAAATTGATTATCCAATGGCACAGACAGGTTAGAAATTTGATTTGAGGAATTAGGATTTAGTCATTGGAATTCGGGAGAAATTAGAATTTGAAATTGGTTTGAAGTTGTTCGGAGTTGGACTTGTGGCAATTAACGTTTGCCAAACAAGCCTTAGTCCTTTTGTATATAAGCCCTATTCTTTGAATTTACCTTCCACGATTTTCTCTCCTCTTTGAAAGACATTTAGCCTTGATTTTCTTCTCCATCGTGGATCCTCCTTGGAGTTGCTGCTGATTTCTTCTTGCTATTTTCTTCCTCTTCCATTCTTGAATCCATCCTTGAGTTGGGTGTTGAAGAAGAGATGAAAATGGGTTTTGTTTGGGTGATAGCCGTGGGTGTCGATGAGCTTGGATTTGAGTGATCCTTGGAGATTTGAGGTTTTTAATCAGGTAAGTTACTTCTATCTTGTCTTATATAGTTTGATTGGTTAGTTTATAGAGTTATTTGATGATTTGATTTGTATATTTGAGGAATTGTTATGTAGGGTTTCCGATTGGGTATTTTCGTTAGTTTTAGGGTTGAAAATTGGGAATAATGGTTGTTTGATGAAATAGAAGCTAAAGATTGGTTGTATGATGTGTATGGAATTATTTAGGAGTGATTTGTAAGGAGAAAATCTGGATTTGGAGTTGTTATCAGTCGAAAATCTAGAAATTTCTGGGTTTTTAGGCGTGTCGTGGTTTGCCTTCACTTGTGTATGAAGAACACGCCTTGGTGGCAGCGGATTACTCATGACGCTACGACGACGTCTTGAAAAAGCGCCTTGTGGCGAGGAGGAAAGGCGCACGTCGCGACGTCTGTGATGCGTCTGCCATGACGAAGAAGTATGATTCGCCATGACGACGTGGAGAAAAGGGGCTTTCGCCATGGCGAGGATCTGATCTCTTGGCGAGGAATGCGAATTCCGAAATTGAAATTTGAGGTTTTAAACAATTGGGATTTAGGCAATTGATGATTCATTTAATTATGGATTAAATTTAATTTGGAGATTATGAATTTGGGAATTAGAAATTGAGATTGAGAAATTCAGAATTGTGTCAGAAATGTCATAACACGTATAGTACGTACATTATTCGATTCATATGCATCATTGGACATTAGAATTGGTACATTTATTAATGTTATTTATATTTTGATTGTTATAGCGGCTCCAGTGGATCGCCGATTGTCCGACGTAGGCGACACTTCTCGGCAGTAGCTCGGAAGTTCTGAGGTGAGTAACCTAGTTGGTTTCTCAACCTATATGTGTTTAATTCTATGCAAATATTCCATGAGGAGTTAAGGATGAATTGTATGTGTTTGTTTTGATTGATTTCGGACCACAGGTGTCCGAAATATTTTGGTTGTGATATAGAAGTGTTAATTGTGTATAATTGTTCATAATTGGTTTCAAATGGTGAGAATTAGGTATATGAAGTTTTAGTGCGATGCATGTATTGGAAATTGGACATGTGCATACATGCATAACAGTATGATCAGATAAAGGCAGTTGTGACCGGTGTAGCCACCGTATCCAGAGCTTTAAGCTCAACGCACAGGGCTTCGTGCCCAACGATTTTTAGAGCTTTATGCTCAACGTATTTTTTAGAGCCAATGGCTTAACGTATATGAGCTCAGGTGCACGGTCACAACAACGAAAGAAAATGAAAGAGTCACATGTACATTGCATATATGAATGTTTACATGGGAATTTTTGTGAAAGGCATATCGCCTTATAAATGTGAAATTAACTGCATGTGATATCTTGTTTATGCGATACTGTGTGATTGTTTGCCTATGCATGAGTTGGGTGGACCATCGATGATGGTTTCTCACTAAGTTCGCAAACTCACCCAACATTGCATCTATTTTTCAGGGCAGCTATAGTTTGACTCCTAGCTCCAGTCAGTGAGACTTTTCTTGCTGTGTGTGTGCTGGCTAGAGGAGCATGGCCCACAGGTCGGTCAGTTGGGATCTTTTGGGGATATTTTGTGGATGACTTATCTAGGAGCTGTGTTAGTTATTTTGGACTTGCATAGTTATAAATATGATCGAATGTTGTATTCAGGGTTTTATGAAATGAATGAAAAGGAGATCTTTTGGTTTTAAAATTTAGTGAATTTGATTTTACTGCTTTCTTTGTATTGATGCCATGAGGTGAATAGAAATGACCGTTTCGTAGTGCACCCTCGTCGTAGGTTATGCATCGGTACGACCTACGGGCGACCCGGTGTATACTCTACGGTGAGGGGGCACTACATTAATACTATAACCAAAATTTTCATCCTATCAACACAATATTCATGAATATACACGAAAATGCCATGTTCATGCAGATGACAGTAATTCATCAAATTTATTTCATAAATCCACAACTCTAAAGGATTTACTCAATACTTACTTGTTAAAAACTCCATGAGCTTCATCTATACCAAAGCCCTAAACTTCATGCAAAACACGTATTCACTGTAAACATTAACAATGTAACATCCCGTTACCTACAAGGAGGCTAGAATAGCAAATAAGAGTGTTTAATGAGAGCTTAGAATTTGCAAATTGTTGCACATGGAAATAATTGTACATGCATTCATGAAACTGGGCATATTTGGACTGAGTTGTGATTTTTTGAATTTTGTGAATTTGGAATTTATTTATATTGGAAATTTTATTGATTAGTGGAGTTGTAATATTTTTGAATTTTAGTGTTAATTTTCGAAATTTATGGAGTAAAATGGAAAATAGGAAAAATGAATCAAAAGAAGATCAGAGACAGTTATATTGTAAAGATGAGACTAAAGGAATTAGTCTAGAAAGAAACTTAGTTTAGGCTTAGGCATTAAGAAAGTGACAAGTGTCACGTAGTTAAATTGCTTCTATAACGTTGTAGAAATAAGTTATAGATATCTGAGAGTTAAAAAGGGTTGAGTAACATGTCTTAAGTGTCATTTTCCAGTCACCTTCTTTGAATTTCCTTTCACTATACATAGTTTTCCATCAAATACCTTCTGAGGAATTTCTTTGCTTTTCCTCATCACACACCTCTATCACCGCTACTAATGGTCTTTTCTACCTCAGAAAAATCAGAAATTGGTCAGTTTACACAGTGAATACGTGATTTTTGCATAGAGTTAGGGTTTGAAGATAGTCGAAGCTTTTGGAGTTTTCAATAAGTAAGTAATGAATAAACCCTTTAGAGTTGTGGATTCATGAAATAATTTGATGAATTATTGTTAGTTGCATGGATCATGGCATTTACGTATATATATATTCATGAACATTGTGGACGAGATGAATTTTTTTTGGTTATAGTGTTATTTAGTTTTTGATGGATTTTTAGTGATCTGATGTTGTAGAAATAGTTTTTGGAGTTGATATAGTAATGGAATGGTGTATATGATTAGTGTAGAAAATTAGATATGGAAAGGTGATATGTGCTCTGTTCTTCACTATGCAAGTTTATATATATATGTGTTGTACATGAGTAGATGAAAACTTAGAGATGATCAAGGAAATGGTTTTTGAGTTGAAGAGCAATTGTAAAATGATGGTTTGAGATGGGAATGAGTGTTTAAATGGAAGTTGAGAGGAAAAATAGTGATTGAGAATAAAAGTTGAAAATGTAAAAAAGTAACAGAGTATGAATAGGATGAATATGAAATTTTGGCTTTTGATACTTTTTGATTAAATTTGTATATTTTGGAGTGGTATGAATTTATGGTGAATGAGTTTAATAAAATGGAGTAGAAAAACTAGAAATAAAAATTCAAAGTGTTGGATTTTGGAAACTAGAAGTCATCTGGAAATGTTTTAAGAATGGATGGTTAGAGAGTTGAATTTTCGATCTGAAACTTCCATTAATTTTCTGTACTGTTATATAAATATTTTGACAAAGTTGAATATCTTTCTTTAAGCTTTCCATTGATATAAAGTTTGTAATTTTTGGAGTTTTGGATCGAAAGTTATGGGGTTTGAAAGTTGAGTTTGTAGGTTCTATCATGGTTTGGAACAGTCTGTAGTGTTTTTAGCATACCTTGTAGAAAATGAAACCAAATTGCATGAAATTGGTTTCATGTGGAAGTTAAGACATAAAGGAATAATTGTTTAGAAGAAAGTTTCTCCTAAATTGTTCGTTTTCGTTGTCAAAATGATCGGGAAAAGTGATTGAAATTCTGCTTTGGGAAGGGCTGGAGAAAAAAAAAGGAAGAGTGGAAGAAGGATGCACGACAACGACTTCACAGGACCACTTGAGATGTCATGGTTGTGCATGTGCTTGATCACAAGCTTGCAGGACCACCCGGAGTGTCACGATCGTGCATGTACACGATCGTGACTTCCCTGTTTATCCAAGGGAGGTTATTTTTTTGAACATACTTTGATCATTTTGTTATAACTTCTTCTCTATACCTCTAAATGATCTGATTCTTAAACCAATTAATTACTAACACATTTTTCTTTCCCTTCATAAAATTTTGTAGCATTATGAACTGAACTGAGAAATATCGATCAAATCGAAGTGTGGAATCTGTTGGAATAGTGAAATAGGATTTTCTTCCTGAATACCCTTCAGTATTTTGATTATATATGGATCTATAGGATTCCAAATGAGATGACTTTTGATTTGGAGTAAACTAGAGATATAGGCCTATAAATTGTATGAAGAAGTATAATTTTTATTTGTGCTATAAGATATTGAATTTCTGGATGGAATTTGTAAATAATACATTGTTTTTGAATGTCAAATGTTTGAGGTATATCTTCCAAATTAATAAATCAAATTGAGTGATTTTGGTATCAATGGAAACATAAGACATAGAGGAACACTTTTCTAGAATATATTTGGACTAAATTACATCATTTTCACCTTCTGATTGAACTTGAACAGTAGACCCAAATGTGTGTCTTGGAAAAATCTGAAGTGATCCAATGAGAAATGAATTGTGAATTTAATGGTTTTAGTGAGGCGTAAACCTAAGTATAAATTATACTTAGATGAGTTTTGATATGGGAATGATTTTGTAATGAAATTAAAGGAAAGATACCCAGGATTTTCATGAACATTCATTGTACATAATTCATTTCATCCTTGTGCATTATTGAACAATTATAATTGTGCATAGTGTGATATATGTGTTTGTTGTTTGATATAGAGGAGCAACTGGAACGTCAACCTCCAGACGTTGCTAGAACTTTCAAGCATTAGCTTCGGGAGCAACTTGAGAGTGACCTAGACGGTTTCTCTCAATTATTGTTTGTTTAAATTATGCTTTGAATGATAAATGAATGTGAAATGCATGTGTTTGATTGTTGATTCCGGATATAAGGTCCGATGAATGTGAAAGTGGAATGTATATTAAAGTGTTGCTTGAATGTGAATGTAAAGACTTAAGTGCTTTATAATGTGAGTGATTTTGGTACATGCATTCCATTCATGAATGCATAATCAAATAATAGCAGTTGTGACTAAAGTAGCCACCGATCAGAGCTTAAAGCTCAATGAGTGAAAAGAGCCTCGAGCTTAAACAGTGATTAAGAGCCTAAGGCTCACTATGTACAATGAGCCCTGTATCCCCAAGTAGATAAGGGATAGTTATTAATGAGCCTGGTATCCAAAATAGGTACGGGATAATTCAGGCACTCGGTCACAACAATGTAATAAATGGAAAGTATATTGTTAATTGAGAAACTGAAAATAACATGAGAAAATATTGCCTTATTTGAGGAATTAGATACGTAAAGAATTACGAGAACAAATCATGGCCATGAAGAGTCTTAGGTTATATCTGTTGGAGTTAACAATGCCCCCGACAGTATTATGATATTGAAGGTTAAAGTGATTGGAGAAAAATTATACCAGTTAGTGACTATGATCATAGATGGTATTTTGAGTGTGTTCGAAAAGTAAAAAGAACATTTTGAATACTCGAGAAAAAAAGTGTAAATCGTATGAGTGATAATTATATAAAGAAATTTTGAGGGACTATAACCCAATGTTAATTATGCCACTTGGATTTGGAGATTTCGTAGTATATACAATAGAGTTTCCCATTAGAGATTAAGATGCAATCTGTTGTAATATTATAAAGTGATTTTGTGTACATAGGGACAATTATAGGCTTATGAGCTAAATTTTGATTTGAACTTGCTGCAATAGTAATTACTTTGAAATATTAGAGGCATTATTTGTACATAAACATATATATATATACAGATTAGTAAAGATTGAGGTAATTATTGAGTTTGAAAAGATTGAAAGGATTGTGCAAATGAGTATTTCCTAATAAAGCTAGTGTTGTAATCTAATGCATTGAATGGAAAATTCAATAGCAGAGTATCACAAATTTGGATATTGAGGTTATCAAATCTAGTGCGATAAAGAGTGTAGAATGTTGAGCTGATAAGGGGCAAAGGTAGTATTATTAGTTATTGAAATTTAAAACCAGTTTTGTAAAAAAAAAAAGAGATTACCAAAACCTAAATTGAGGATTTAGAAATTGTGAATCTTTTCAAGGAAATTGAAAATGAATATGAATTTTTGAGTTTGAGTCAGAAGAATGATATTTTTTGATTGAAATAAGAAGTATGTGTACCTGATAAAGATGATTGAGTAAGGAGATTGTTATAGAAGCACATAACAACCTATGATATGCATCCTTAGGAATACACTGAAAGGGCATTTGATGGCTAAGAATGTGGAACCAAGTGATTACATATACAGGTTGGTAACAGTCTTAGCTATTGGAGATATGTTTAAAGCTCATATTTTGGAGTTCACATGAACATGAGATCAATATATAGTTCTAAGTGACTTTAAGCATAACAATCATTATCATAGTGATATTATTAGAATATTGTATAAGGCATTATACGATAAAGGAGTAGTTCGCCCTTACATTGAAATAAAGCCGAAAAAAATGATTGAAGACCAGAATTGATTCGAGACAATTAAAAGGGTGAAATGAATTTATAATAGAAATAAAGTGACTTATAAAAGGTGAATGAATTTGGTAGGGACAACATTGAAGTTATGAAATTTAGCGAGAGAGACTTAAGAGTTAAGTGTATTAACACAGATGAAAAGTAAAAAAAATGAATTGTCCCTGAGAGTATCACCTTTTCAAGGTGTGCTCACATTGAGTAGAAGATGTGCTCAGATTAGGAAAAAGGATAGACTAAGCCCGATATGAATTGGTCTAAATGAAATTATTATGAGTTAGTGTTACTGATAAAAGGATGTTTTAGATCCATATGTGTGATATGTGAGTATGCTAAGAAATCTTAATATGATATGACAAAGATGTATAAGCGGCACATGAAGTGAAAATGGCGAGTAATTTGAGATATATATATTGAGGAACTAGTTAAGAAAGAAAATGATTAAATAAGTGATTGACGTACAGAGTGATTCCATTAACTACTGTCAAGTGGAAGAAAGTATTCGAGTGATGATAGTTAAATGGGAGACAAAGGAGCATATGAGGAGACAATATCCCCATCTGTTCGAGCAAATAGGTAAGAATTTCGAGGACAAAATTTTTTTAAGGAGAGTTATAACGTCTCATTACCTACGGGGAGGCTAGAATAATAGATAAGAGTGTTCAATGAGAGCTTAGAATTTGCATTTTCATGCTCATGCATAAAATGACATATACATACACATGAATAGTGAAATTGTTGCATATGGAAATAATCGTACATGCATTCATGAATAATTTCGGGCATATTTGGACTAAGTTGTGATTTTGGGATTTTTTTGAATTTGGAATTGATTTATATTAAAAATTTTATTGATTAGTGGAGTTGTAATATTTTTGAATTTTGGTGTTAATTTTCGAAATTTATGGAGTAAAATGAAAAATAGGAAAAAGGAATCAAAAGAAGATCGGAGATAGTTATATTATAAAGATGAGACTAAAGGAATTAGTCAAGAAAGAAACTTAGTTTAGGCTTAGGCGTTAAGAAAGTGACAAGTGTCACTTAGTTAAGTTGTTTTTATAACCTTATAGAAGTAAGTTATAGATATCTGAGAGTCAAAAAGGGTTAAGTAACATTTCTTAAGTGCCATTTTCCAGCCACCTTCTTCAAATTTCCTTTCACTACATAGAGTTTTCCATCAAACACTTTCTGAGGAATTTCTTTGCTTTTCCTCATCCCACACCTCTATCACCACTACTAATTGTCTTTTCTACCTAAAAAAAACTAGAAGTTAGTCAGTTTACACAGTGAATACGTGATTTTTGTATGGAGTTAGGGCTTGAAGATAGTTGGAGCTTTTGGAGTTTTCAATAAGTAAGTAACGAATAAACCCTTTAGAATTGTGGATTCATGAAATAATTTGATGAATTATTATTAGTTGCATGGATCATGACATTTACGTATATATATATATTCATGAACACTGTGAATGAGTGAAAAAAATTTGGTTATAGTGTTATTTAATTTTTGATGGATTTTTAGTGATTTGATGTTGTGGAAATAGTTTTTGGAGTTGAAATAGCAATGGAATGTTGTATAGGATTAGTGAAGAAAATTAGATATGGAAAGGTGATATGTGCTCTGTTCTTCACTGTGCAAGTTTATATATATGTGTGTTGTACATGAGTTAATGAAAACTTAGAGATGATCAAGGAAATAGTTTTTGAGTTGAAGAGCAATTGTCAAATGATGGTTTGAGATAGGAATGAGTGTTTAAATGGAAGTTGAGACGAAGAATAGTGATTGAGAATGAAAGTTAAAAATGAAGAAAAGTAACAGAGTATGAATAGGATGAATATGAATTTTTGGCTTTTGGTGGTTTTTGATTAAACTTGTATATTTTGGAGTGGTATGAATTTATGGTGAATGAGTTTAATAAAATGGAGTATAAAAACTAGAAATAAAAATTTGAAGTGTTGGATTTTGAAAAATGGAAGTCATCTGGAAATTTTCTGAGGAAAGATGGTTAAAGAGTTGAATTTTTTATTTGAAACTTCCATGAATTTTCTGTACTGTTATAGAGCTATTTTGAAAAAGTTGTCTTCATAAAAGTTGTAGATCTTTCTTTAAGCTTTCCACTGATATAAAGTTTGTAAATTTTGGAGCTTTGGATAGAAAGTTATAGAGTTTGAAAGTTGAATTTGTGGGTTCTGTCGTGGTTTGGAACAGTCTGTAGTGTTGTTAGCATAACTTGCAAAATATCGAACCCAATTGCATGAAATTGGTTTCATTTGGAAGCTAAGACATAAAGAAATAATTTTTTATTAGAAAGGTTGGCCTAAATCCTTCGTTTTCACTGTCTAAATGATCAAGAAATAGTGACCAAAATTCTGATTTGGGAAAGGCTGGAAAGAAAAAAAAAGGAAGAGAGGAAGAAGGATTCGCAGGTCCACTGGAGTGTCACGGTTGTGCATGCGCATGATTGAGACTTCACAGGACCACCTGAGATGTCACGGTCATGCATGTGCACGATCGTGAGCTCGCAGGACCACCCGGAGTGTCACGATCGTGCATGTACACGATTGCGACTTCCCTGTTTATCCAAAGGAGGTTATTTTTTTGAACATACTTTGAACTTTTTATTATAACTTCTTCTCTACTCTAGACCTATAAATGCTCTGGTTCTTGAACTAATGGATTCCTAATACATTTTTCCCTCCATAAACTGTTGTAGCATTGTGAATTGAATTGAGAAAGGTTGATCAAATCGAAGTGTGGAATCTGTTGGAACAGTGAAATAGGATTTTCTTCCTGAACACAATTCAGTATTTTGATTATATCAGGATCTATATAATTCTAAATGAGATGATTTTTAATTTGAAATAAATTATAGATATAGGCCTACAAATTGTCTCAAGAAGTCAAATTTTGATTTGTGCTCTAAGATATTGAATTTCTGGATGGAAGTTGTACATAGTACACTATTTTTGAATGTGAATAACCCGATAATGCTTGAGGTATATCGTCCAAATTATTGAACCAAATTGAAACATTTTGGTGTCAATGGAAACATAAGACATAGAGGAACACTTTTTTAGAAGATAATTTGACCAAAGTACATCATTTTCACCTTCTGATTGAACGTGAATAGTAGACCTGAATGTGTATCTTGGAAAAATCTGAAGTGATCCAAAGAGAAATGAATTGTGAATTTAATGGTTTTGATGCGACATAAACCTAAGTATAAATTATACTTAGATGAGTTTTGATATGGGAATGATTTTGTAATGAAATTAAAGGAAAAATGTAGCACCCCACTCCCGCCAGACCCGAACCCGATATCGATGGTGATATTCGAGCCCGCGCCCCGCGAGGGTGGCGTACTAGAGTACTCAAATCCGTTCAGAAATTTCGTAAAACAATTTCGTACTTTTTGAAACAAATGAGTGCGCAGAATCATTAAACAATTTGGGCCCGCGATACAAAGACATTTTTCCATCAAAATACTATTTCAGTAAACAAATAGCAATACAGAATTAATCAATTGGGCCCTACAAATATGCGGAAATACAACTTTACACATAAATTAGGATAACACAAGTGCAGACGCGAACTGATCCCGACTTCAAAATCTGACTCTCTTGCAGTAATCATACTCCCGTTTCACTAACAAGGTAATCGCCAATTCCTGAAAAATAATTGCAATGTTGGGTGAGTTTGCGAACTCAGTGAGAAACCATCATCGATGGTTCACCCAACTCATGCATACACAGATCATATACACATAATCACATAATAACATTTACAAAGAAAATAATATCACATGCATTTTCAATTTCACATTTTGCAGTCCATCATATACATATGCAATGCGCATGTGACACTTCCATTTTCTTACGTTGTTGTGACCGTGCGCCTGAAACTGTCCCAGTGATGGGAACATTGCGTTGAGCCAGTGGCTCTGGAGACGTTGGGCGTGATATGCCCTGATACATTGAGCCTGAGGCTCTGAGTACGTTGGACCTGAGGTCCTGTGCGTTGAGCTTAAAGCTCTCATATACGTTGGGCGTGATATGCCCTGATACGGTGGTTGCTCCGGTCACAACTGCCTTTATCTGATCATGCCATTATGTATGAATGCATATGCTCCAATTTCCATTTACAGTCATTTACATTTCAATGAAATTTTCCATTCCTTCGGACCTTTGGTCCGGTATTTCAGTCATGTACATTTACGATTTATTTCATTGATGCATTCATGGTCATTTACACTGATAGCACTTCAATATCATATATTGATATTTGGACACCCATGGTCCTAAATCAATCAAATCAAACACACATATATCCATCCATTATCTCCGCATGGCATTAATGCATAAAATATTAAACACATAAAGGCTTAGGAACCAACTAGGTTACTCACCTGCACTTCCGAGCTACAGCCTGGAAGTCCCAACAATTTTCGTGGAATTGTTCCATCGGTGCCTCTAAAACAATCAAATAATTACCCAATTACTAATGCACAGTCAAAGATAATTTGATGATGCATATGCTTTAAATAAAAGACGCACGCTGCCTAATCATGACCTTTCCCGGTGCAATTAATTTACTTTCAAAGTCTCACATTATACCCCAATTACCAAGTACAATCCTTAGGTTGAAATACAATCACATTCTTAACTATCTTTCACTAATTGCGATCTCAAAAACCTGAATGCAAACTCTCATTCTTTTTCTCAATTGTAGACCTCTTTATCTAGATCACAACGAATCAAACATCACCTCAATTGGAGGTCTACACCATTATTTATGCCTAAAAAATCCAATCAAAAATTCCCCCTCGTCGCGACCTCAAGCCATTCGCCGCGGCGTCTAGCAGGCGTTTGCCGCGACGTGTAATGACGCTCGCCGCGGCGCCTAGAACTCGAGCTCGCCGCGACGTCAAGAGGAGCTCGCCGCGGCGTCCAACGCTTTAAAGCTCGCCGCGACGTCCTCCCTCCTGCTCGCCGCTGCGAGGCTTCACGCATGCCGCGACGTGCGAGTCGCAGGTCGTCTTCTCCGACTAGTTTTCTCCCATTTTCTCTCTCTAACACCAGTATTAATTCACTCCAATTAATCAAAGCCGGGAAATTGTCATGAATGCATTTACTTACATGTGCATGTGCCAAATGACTCAGTCCTCGACAATTAGAGGCCAATTGAATGTTTACATTTCAAATATGCAAATGCAACAACCTAGCCTGTCCCAATTTACCAGTTTACCCTTCCCATATGGAAACGGGATGTTACAAAAGATACCTAGGATTGTCATGAATATGCATTGTACATAATTCATTTCATCCATGTGCATTATTGAACAATTATAATTGTGCATAGTGTGATATATGTGTATCTTGTTTGATATAGAGGAGCAACTGGAACGTCAACCTCTAGACGTTGCGGGAGCTTTCATGCATTAACTTCGGGAGCAACTTGTGAGTAACCTAGATGGTTTCTCTCAATTATTGTTTGCTTAAATTATGATTTGAATGATAAATGAATGTGAAATGAATGTGTTTGATTGTTGATTCCAGACAGAAGGTCTGATGATTGTGAATGTGAAATGTATATTAAAGTGCTGCTTGAATGTGAATGTAAAGACTAAGTGCTTCACAATGTGAGTGATTATGGTGCATGCATTCCATTCATGAATGCACAATCAGATAATGGCAGTTGTGACTAAAGTAGCCACCGATTAAAGCTTAAAGCTCAACGACTGAAAAGAGCCTCGAGCTCAAACAATGATTAAGTGTAGCATCCCACTCCTGCAAGACCCGAACCCGATATCGATGGTGATATCCGAGCTCGTGCCTCACGAGGGTGGTATACTAGAGCAGTCAATGCAGTTCAAAAGCTCGATAATGCATTTTCATTTTTGAAAATAAAGCGCGCAGATATCAGTAAATAATTTGAGCCCGCTTTAATATGAAATCATTTTCGGTCATAAAACAATTCATATAAACAATATCCATAGTCAAATTGGGCCCAATACAATATCGGTACTATTATGCGGAATTTGCAGAGTTATAAATTTACACATAATTCAAAATGACATTAATACAGATGTGAAACTGATCCTGACTTCAACCTCTGACTCTCTTGCGGAAATCATATTCCCGTTTTTCTAACGGGGTACTCGTCAATTCCTGAAAAATAATTGCAACGTTGGGTGAGTTTACGAACTCAGTGAGAAACCATCATCGGTGGTTCACTCAACTCATGCATATCGCAAGCAATTCACAGTTTCATTCAATTACACATTCAGCATTATCATATAACAATTTACAGAACTCATGCGATTTCATAAATCAGTTATCACATTTGTATGCAATGCACATGTGACTCTTTTCCAGTTTATTACAGTGTTGTGACCGAGTGCATAACAGTGATCAGTATTCAGTGGACGCGTCAGGGAGTAGGAGAGCCCTCTGGGAATGCACTAACTCTCCTCGAGCTCGAGGCTCGGTTCAGTACAGTGGCGTCTCGGGTCAACAACTATCATTATCTGAACATGCCATTATCCATGAATGCTTATGTCCCAATTTCCATTTACAGTCAGTAGACAGTTCAATGCCCATTTCTCATTCTTTCGGACCTTCGGTCCGGTATTTCAGTCATGAACATTTTCAATTTATTTCAGTAAAACATTTATAATCAGTTACACACAATAGCACTTTAATATCAAGTTTCCAGTACTTCGGACACCTATGGTCCGAAATCAATCACAATCAAACACACATATCCTTCCATTATCTTCACATGGCATCAATGCAAAATATTAAACACATAAAGATTGAGGAACCAACTAGGTTACTCACCTGTACTTCCGATCTATAGCCTGGAAGTCCCAATAATATCCGTGGAATTGTTCCATCGGCGCCTCTAGAACAATTAAATAATTTCCATTACTAAATGCACAATCAAAAATAATTCAATAGTGCACATGTCTTAAATAAAAGATGTACGATGCCTATTCATGACTTTCCGGGTACTATTTCCCATTTTCGACTTTCTTTTGTCACATTCTAACCTTTTACTCAATTTCTCAATAATGACTCACTTTCGATTCAATAACATATTACAGAACTCCATCAATTCCATTTCTAATATTCAGTCAATTTATCAAGTCATACTCGCTAAGGTATTACCTCAAAATCAATATCACTATTCTCAAGATCGAATTTATCCTTTATGCTCAATTTCTAAAATTCCCAGTAGCATTGATTTTATTTTCAAAGTCTCACATTATACTCCAATTGTTAAGAAACAATCTTTAGGTGCAATACAATCTCGTCCTTAACTTTCTTTCACTAATTGAGATTTCTAAAACCTGAATTCAAACTCTCATTCTTTTCTTCAATTGTAGACCTCGTTCTCTAGTTCATAACGAGTCAATAATCACCTCAATTGGAGGTCTACCCCATTTGTTATGCCCTAAAAATCAAACTAAATCAGTTCAGAAATCTGGTCCTCGCCGTGACGTATGGACGCTCGCCGCGGCGTCTATACAATGGCTCGCCGTGACGTATAAACTTGCTCGTCGCGATGTCACAATCTATCGCTCGTAGCGACGTGCGCTCGTCGTGGCACCTATGCACGTCGCGGCATACGCGCGTCGCGATGTATACTCCTTTTCTCGTCGCGACGTGCGGGCCCTGGTTCATCTTCTCCGATTCCCTTTTTACTTTTCTCTCTCTAAAACTAGTCATAACTCACCCATAACTTCCCCAATCTTCCACAAATAAACTCATATATGCGTTAAAAAAAAATAAAAACACATTAAAGCCATTTCACTTACCAATCAAGCCTCAATCCTCAAATCTTCCGAAAATCTTCTAAACCTTTAACACCAACGGTTTCCTCCCAAAACCACACCAACGATCATCTTCCTTAGGATTTAGGCTTGGCTTTACACAAGGAGAAGGAGCTATCAAGCAACAAGCAAAAGATCAAGCACGGTGAAGAAACAGAGAATCGATCGAAGGAGAGGAAAATTTGCCCTAGGGAGGAAGAATTTTCTTTCTTCTTCCCTTATAACCGTAGATATTTAAAGGTTAATCACCTAAGTCTCTTGTCTTTTTCCTCGCTAAACATTTAAATCTCTTTCTCTTTTCAATTCATTTCCAGTCCAATTTGTCTCCAAATTTCAATAGCTCGATATATTAAATTCCAATATCATATATCTAAATTTTTCCATTGCCATTTACCAATTATTTTAGCATTATGCAGTCAATCAGTCCGTCACTCGAAAAATTTTCGGTCCGAACTTTTTCTCCCGAATTTCCAGAAAAATTTCCTAAAGTTCACTGCAACTGGCGATCACTCAATACAATTCCAACTCAATATTCAAACTCAATTATTCCCAAAATTCTCAATAATTCATAATCAAATCTAATTATCTCACAAATCACAATTCATATCAAATTCAAAATCAAATGTCGGGAAAATGTCATGAATGCATGTACCTCCATGTGCATGTGCAAAAGACCTATTCCTCTAAAATTAGAGGCCAAATGAATGCTCAGTCAATAATATGCGGTAAAAATCCTAACCTGTCTCAATTTACCAATATAACCTTCCAATCGGTGACGGGATGTTACAATTCTCCCCTCCTAACAAAAATTTCGTCCTCGAAATTTCATATACGATTGATCAAGAAGGCAGGGGAGTCTTTTCGATTGACTCTCTGTTTCCACTTATTTCGCTACACGAATAATTTCTACCACTTAACTGAAATCAAAACAATCAATGAACCACTCTCCTTTCTCAAACTCTACATTGCCTTACTGTTCTCTCATGATTACTCGCAATTCGTTACTTTCAATATCAATAACGGATATCGATCTAACAATATTTCCTAATCACCTATGTAACACTTTGGATCGAATCATCTTTTAGGTTTTAAACTGAATTGCCAATTCTTATCTACACCACAGTCACATAGATGACCTCTATAAGCCTTTATCTCTATCTAGTGTATCTTGGCCGAGGCGATACACTTCGAAGCATTTCATTTATCACTTATCAGATTACATCTCCTTAGAGTTAAAACACTAATCTCATAAGATTTTAATAGCCTCGATCCACTCAAATCATTGCCCTTTTACTTGGATTTCCTATCCTCATTACAGATTCATTTTACTCATCAATATAATACACTGTTCAAATGGTATCACCCACACAACAATTTTTATGTCCTCAATCTGACTGGACTATACATCAATTTCATGTCCCTATGAACCCCACAATACCAGTTTGACATTTGTTTCCAACAGTTAAGTCCATTGGTTGATCACACATATAATCATTTGATTTTTCCCTCTAAACCATCAATTACTCTTTCGATGTACTCTTACTAAACCATAAGGCTCTGATCGTTCTTCGCGATTTCTCTAACGGTTTCTTTAGTCCGTACTAAACATATTTCTTAATCGAACTATACATATCACTTTCCTCAACAATTGGAGTTATTTTCAATTTCTCGATAAGGTTCGCAAATTTCAAACACCTTAATTTGGTCTTTACCAATCCTTTATATACACAACTGATTTTGAAATTCCAATAACTAATAATGTAGGAAAATCCCGGGAGGTACATCATATGTACCAGGTGCGGAAAACTAAAATTTTTGTCCCCGGGACCTTCCCGAAGGCCAGGATCTATGTGTCGGTATGAAGAATCAAACCTGAATAGCCAATAGAGACTATCTCTAAAGGTATCCACGCAGAGATCAGAAAACCTAAGGGACAAACCCTTTGACACAGGAATAGCTAGAACAAAGTAAAGGCTGCTAGACCTACCTCGTCCTTGGAGAGCTTGGATCAACGTTGGAAAGCTTGCTTGGAAGAAGAGAGAAAGCGATGGTTGCCAAAGAGAGAAGAAGATGAAACCTTTTCTACTAACTTAACATTTAAGCTATTCTTCTCTTCAAACCCATAAGGCTAAATCGACCATCATCACTAAGCCATCTTATATGTATCTTTTAACAATTAAAAGACTACCATAAGATGAGGCCAAGTGTATGGCTTAATAGCCATTCATTAATTAATGGAATAAATTAATCAAATTTGAAAAGTCAAAGGCTAATCTCTTCTTCCCTCTTTCAAGCGTGCACATGGGCTAATAAATATAATAATTAATTAATTAATTACTTAATTAATCAATTAAGATATAATTGCTAAGGTCCGATCCAAGCTGGAATTGATCCACGGCCTCACCAGGGCCCCGATCTTGAAAGCGACTCCTAAACCTTTCTTAGCAATATTGATGTCGCGATCTCATCGGGACATATCCCAATCTCATCGGGATCCATTTAATCCTAATGCTCTCCATTATGAAACTCATCCAATACTATTTTACTGATTCTCGAAACACTCTTATCGTGTGACCCTTTAGGTTCCGGTTATGTTGGCCACTTAGATTAACAATTAATCTGAGCAAGTCATGGCGGCGTCTAGCAACACATCATGACCCCAATTGACCGAAAAGTAATTGGTTTGATGAATTCATCACGAACTAGATCACGAACCCTTCCATAGATAATTACTGTGCAATTAGTCCTTTCAACATCCTATACCCCACTTGGTTATGAGTATGGTCAAAGTGTCAACTCTTACTAGACTAAGTCTAGCCCAGTGATATCGGTTCTGTCTTGGGACTCATTACTTTATATGTCCATGATTCATGACATAATTATGCTCGACGGAGACTTAAAGTAATGATCGACAAGAGGCGAGTATCTCTTCGCTATCACGAAGTGATGAATCCTTTATTGGCTACTCAATTACCTTGAATACCTCAAGTCGTACCCAAGCACCACCCTATGAGTAACCTCACGAAGGCAACAAGGAATGGAGTCAAAGCACGAATCGGTATCAAGATATCCTTGAGTACCTCAAGTCTAAGGATACTTGCACCATTGCTATGATGAGATTATCGCGACATTAGAATAGGACATCCATGTGATGATCTCATGGCGGGTCATCTAATGTACTTACTACCCTTAGTAAGCATCCACATGTCAACTCTAAATATCCCATATTTACAGTTTCGAGATCCTTTGCTTGATCCAATCAAGGAGTATGACATATCTTAATCCATGGGATTAATGATGTCGGTCTCATTAATCCTATGACTAGGAAAATTTAGATATTGACATAATTGCACATGATAGGAATCTCAGGATTATGATCACATCATAATTTCCTTCATGCTATGTCATATATCATGAACTGCATTAATTTGATTATAGATCAATATCAATTCATAAAGAATATCAAATTAATGAAATATGCCTTTCTTTATTTATTTATAAAGTCTGTACATGACTATGAACAAAATGCGTTAAAGGGGATTGCCTTTAGGGCACTACTCTAACAATCTCCCACTTGACCTAAAGCCAATCGCCTTGGTATCTAATACCATAAGCGAGTACATGAGAATCAAAATTCTTACGTGACAATGGCCGTCAGCGGATCAACAATGTTACGCTCTGTGGAATTCTCTCGTCGCGACATCACCTCGGCAATGATCTCGAATCGGATGATATCTGCAGATGCGTGTTTAGATCGTTGGTGAGACCTTGGTTCCTTTGCTCGAGCAATATCCCCATTGTTGTCACAATACAACCGTATGGGCCCATCACGCCTAGGAACCACACCAAGTTTAGTAATGAACTTCTTGATCCAAGCGACTTCCTTTCTTTGCCTCTCGATGCAAAGAATGTACTCTGCCTCGATCGTTGAATCGTGATGCGTCTCTTGTTTGGAACTCTTCCAACCGATCGCTCCGCCGTTCGATGTGAAAACATAACTTTGTTGGGATTTTGAATCATCCTGTCAGTTGGCGGCATCCGTATGCTCGCTCACTTGGAGATTTCCATCTCCATATATCAAGAAAACATCCTTAGTCCTTGCAAGTACTTGAGGATATTGTTGTGACCACCGGTGACCCTCACGGGATCGATTGGTATCCGCTCGTGACACTCGAGCATACGATACATCGGGTCTCGTACATAACATAGCATACATGATCGATCCTACTGCAGACGCATACGGGATCTGATCCATGTGCATCCTCTCATCTTGTGTCTTAGGACACCTAGATTTCGAGAGTGTTATCCCATGAGATATGGGAAGAAACCCTCTCTTGGATTGCTCCATGCTAAACCTCTTTAACATCTTGTCTATGTACGATGATTGTGAAAGACCAAGCAACCTTTTTGATCTATCTCTATAGATTCTTATCCCAAGGATATAAGTTGCTTCACCAAGGTCCTTCATGGCAAATTGTTTGGACAACCAAATCTTGACTGATTGTAGCATCGAGACATCGTTTCCTAGTAATAATATGTCATCTACATATAACACAAGGAATACGATTGCAGTCCCATTAACCTTCTTATACACACAGTATTCATCCGGATTTTGTGAGAAACCAAACTCTTTGATTACCTCATCAAAACGGATATTCCAACTCCTGGATGCTTGCTTCAATCCATAAATGGATTTCTGAAGCTTGCATACCTTTTCGCCATCGATGGAAGTGAAGCCCTCTGGTTGTGTCATGTACACATCCTCGACCAGATTTCCATTAAGGAAAGCTATCTTCACATCCATTTGCCATATCTCATAATCATAATGAGCGGCAATGGCTGGGAGTATCCGAATGGATTTAAGCATTGCTATGGGGCTGAAGGTCTCGTCATAGTCAAATCCTTGTCTTTGACGAAATCCTTTGGCCACAAGCCTTGCTTTATAAGTAATCACATTACCATTCATGCCGGTTTTCTTCTTGAAAACCCATTTGCACCCTATGGGTTTGATTCCTTCGGGTGCATTCACCAAAGTCCATACTTGGTTTTCGTACATGGAATCCATTTCGGCTTTCATGGTGCAAAGCCATTTTTCAGACTCTGAACTTTTCAGAACCTCTTCATAGGTAGCAGGCTCATCATCTTCTATGAGCAATACGTCATTCTATTCACTTACGAGAAATCCATATCTCTCAGGAACAGTGCGTATCCTACTTGACCTACGAACTTCGTGTGTAGTAGAAGGTTGAACTGTTACTTCATCGAATGAGTGGCGGTCTCGAGTTGAGCGGTTGATCGTGTACATTTGAGCATCTTGAACTTCTTCAAGTTCGACTTTGCTCCCACTGTCCTCTTGCAGAAGAAACTCTTTCTGTAAAAAAACAGCATGCTTTGAAACAAACACCTTTTGTTCCTCAGCAAGGTAAAATTGATATCCCATGGTCTCTTTAGGATATCCTACAAACAAACACTTGTCAGACTTTGCTTCAAGCTTATCTGACTGAATCCGCTTCACATAAGCAGGACAACCCCAAACTTTCAAATGAGAAAGATAAGGTTTTCTGTTAGTCCACATCTCATATGGAGTAACATCAACTGTCTTAGAGGGAACTCTATTTAACAAGTAAACAACTGTCTCTAGCGCATACCCCCAAAATGATTTTGGTAACTTTGCGAAACCAATCATTGATCGTACCATGTCCAACAAGGTTCGATTTCTCCTTTCAGCCACACCATTGTGCTGTGGTGTGTAAGGAGGAGTCCACTGAGATAAAATGCCATTATCTACGAGATAATCCAAGCTGTTGGTCTAAGTATTCTCCACCACGATCGGATCGTAATGCCTTGATACTTTTACCAAGCTGGTTTCTACTTCATTTCTGAATTGTTTGAACTTTTCAAATGCTTGATTTGTATCTCATCGATACAAGTACCCATATCGAGAATAATCATCGATAAAGGTAATGAAGTAACGACAACCACTTCTAGCATGGATGGACATCGGACCACATACATCGAATGTATTAGGTCTAATACTCCGCTTGCTCGCTCACCCTTTCCTTACAGGGTAACTTAGTCATTTGCCTAATAAACAAGATTCGCATGTGTCATATGATTCATAATCAAATGACCTAAACCGCCACTCTTATGGAGCTTAGTGATGCGTGTCTCATTTATATGGCCCAATCGACAATGCCATAAGTAAGTTGACTTTAAATTATCTCTTTTATGTCTTTTGGTGTCATTGACATTCATAATTGGATAAGACATATCTAATATGTAAATTCCATTGCATAATGTACCAAGATTACCATAAAGCATTCCATTAGAATTAATAGAACAACCATTGCTATTAAAATTCAAATGGAAACCAGCTCTATTTAAACAAGAAATGATAATATGTTCTTTGTCAAAAGCGGGTAAAAATAACAATCATCCAATTCGAGTACAAGCCCGGTGGGAGAGACAAAACATAGGTTCCTACGGCTAATGCAAAGAACTCTTGCTCCATTTCCAACACGCAGTCTACTTCTCCCTTCATGAGTCATCTCATCGTCCTTAGGCCCCGCATATCATTACATATGTGTGAGCCATAACCAGTATCAAATACCCAAATGTTGTGATCGAAGCGATATTAACCTCGATGACATACATACCAAGTAGTTGAGGCATCGATGCCTTCTTCGCCTTGGCGACTCGAATAGACTTTGCAATTAAGCCTCCAATGGCCATATTTACCTGATGGAAGCAAGTTCCTTTTGGGGCAGCTTCTTTGGTCTTCTTCTTGATGGCACTTCCTTTGGTTTCTTGGCCTTCTTCTTCTTTGGGTTCTTTTCTTCTTTGAACCAAAAAGAAGCAGCCACCATTAACACTTGCTTACTATCATTCTTGATAGATACGCTCATTGTCTTGAGTAGATTGATCAACTCGGTATTGTTGTGGATATTTGGTTCATCCGATAGTTTAACACGAATCGTGAATAAGCTGCCGGACAATCCAACAAAATTAAGTCTATACTTAACTCATAATCCATTACAAAACCTAAGGCGACCAATCTCTCAATATAGCTATTCATCTTCGAGGCATCTTGGATGAGATGTCCTGGAGCCATCTTTAATGGTGAAGAGAAGCCTTGAGGTCTCGAACCTTTCGGACCGAGCTTGCTCATCAAACAGCTCCTAAGATGAAATACTATAGTGTGAGCATCCATGGACTCGTCCGCTTCTGCACTCTGGTGACATCGAGGCAAGCATAATGCATGTAGCCATGTCATCGTCCTTTAGATGCTTACGATATGCCTTCGATCCTCATCAAGCATCGACGGCAGTGCATTTGGAAGTGGAACATCTAGGATGTATCCGGTTCCTCGGATCCGAGAACAATTCTCGATTCCTTAGCGATCAAGAAAATTCGGTCCGATTAACTTGTTGGAATCCATTAGCGGCGTAAGTTCACTTTGGAAGACATCTTGACCAACCTAAGCGGAAAGAGAGAAAGAATGTTAGAATAAGAAAAGATGCATAATCATAAGGACTTGAATGATATGCGTAAAGCTCCCACTAGTTTCATAGAATCCATAACCCTCATTCTGAAGCCAAAGAAACAAGATGACATAATGTCTAGTGGGTTGATATCCGATATTGCTAAGAATGACCTTGGGTTTACCCAACAAGCCCTGACTTAGGTCAATCGGTAGGTATCGAACATACCAATTGCATCATCGATAACCGAGCATTAAGCATGACCTTGGGTTTACCCAACAAGCCACCTTATGTCTCGGGAGGTATCAAACATACCAATTACATCTTAGACACAACTATCGATCCGCTATCAACTTGTTGATGTGTGCACTTACATTGGGTTATCACCTCTTTGATGCGCATACATCGATGTATGCTACCCAATTCGCCTATCCACGTTGACCTTGAGTTTACTCAACAAACCAACGCTTCTAGTGAAAACCAACCCATTAATCCGAAAATCACATTTTCATGGTTCGAACATATCCGTATAGAGCGAGCTTGGGTTTACCCAACAACCCAACCCTATAAGAACTCTGGTTCTTACCATATTAATGGTAGGCGTTAGTTTTCATATAATAATTGAGGGATTTCGAACTCTAGACTCCAAGCTGAAGGATTATAGTCGCCAGGACTATATGGAATGATTTAGGTTTCATCAATCACATTGAATATTTCCTTATAATCATCCATCATCCCTCTTGAACATGTCACAAGTCGACTTACATAAGAATGCAAGTCGCCGTATGCTCCTGCCCACGCACAAGTCGCCTTGTATAATCGACTTATGCAAAGACCTTGAACAAGTCGACTTATGTCCTGTATAAGTCGACTTATCCAGCGAAACTTGCTATTATCTCTAATCGGCTAATTCCTCAATCCATGTAATCCCAATTCACAATACCAACATACCTAAGGTAATATCTATTAATTTGATGTACCAATGAACACTTCATTGTTACATGATTGCCATATACAGTCAAACCATACAAGAAAAGCTTGAAAATGAGTCATTACTCATAAATATCCAAACAATTTAGGAAACACTAAATTATCACCTAAGCATCTCTAGCTAGTCCATCGTTATCAAATTACTTCGCACAAGTCACAAAAAATTATGACGGCCAAAACAAGCAAGATAATGAAATACACTAACGAGACGCTAATGTGACCTATTCGGCATCCGAAAATTCTTGGAAAACCAACTTCAAGCAATTCAGTTTGAAAAGCATACAACATCAATATAACACATTTTAAATCACATTAAAAATGGTCCAAGGCATTGGAACTGAAAAATACACATTCAATTATGTCAAGCAAAACAGTCCCAACAATTTTCACAAAACTGCCAAGTTCTGTACATTGCTCGAAATAATCATTGAAAAAATTTCAATAAATTCTAAGAAAATTACACAGGTTACTACATGTTCAGAAAATGCTTCATGAATTTTTTCAGGATTTATAGCCATCAAAACCTCAGTCAACCTAAGCAACAAAACCGATTCAAAATCTGTGTTCATCAACACAGCTATTCCCAACAGCATAGAATAAATTCGTAAATAAATAGAAAATCACCTTGAAAACACTTTTCCATCCACATAGACATTCATAAACATCTTAGGGACATGTAAGTGAAAAAAAATCCGAAAATGTTTTTTCTAGAATTTATTATCGAATTTATACACATGCCTGTTCACAGAATGTGTCACAAAACAGCATCTAGAACCTTAGGGAATAAATTAGCAAAACTATATCAAATCAAATTGATAAATTCTCATCTTTCACAGAAATATTATATAACATGTTATGAACAATTCTGGGCAGAAAAATTTCGAAAAACATATCCCTATATTAATTCGAAATTTGGACAGCATACATGCATCAATGTCAAATTCAAATAGGAAGTCCGACCTAGCTAGGGTTTTAGCTTCATACACAACACAAGTGGCTCTGATACCATTGTAGGAAAATCCTGGGAGGTACATCACATGTACCAGGTGCGGAAAACAAAAATTTTTGTCGCCGGGACTTTCCCGAAGGCTAGGATCTATGTGTCGGTATGAAGACTCAAACCTGAATAGCCATTAGAGACTATCTCTAAAGGTATCCACGCAGAGATCAGAAAACCTAACCGGGACAAACCCCTTTGACCTGGGAATAGCTAGAACAAAGTAAAGGCTGCTAGACCCTACCTCTGTCCTTGGAGAGCTTGGATCAACGTTGGAAAGCTTGCTTGGAAGAAGAGAAAGCGATGGTTGCCAAAGAGAGAAGAAGATGAAACCTTTTCTACTAACTTAACATTTAAGCTATTCTTCTCTTCAAACCCATAAGGCTAAATCGACCATCATCACTAAGCCATCTTATATGTATCTTTTAACAATTAAAAGACTACCATAAGATGAGGCCAAGTGTATGGCTTAATAGCCATTCATTAATTAATGGAATAAATTAATCAAATTTGAAAAGTCAAAGGCTAATCTCTTCTTCCTCTTTCAAGCGTGCACATGGGCTAATAAATATAATAATTAATTAATTAATTACTTAATTAATCAATTAAGATATAATTGCTAAGGTCCAGTCCAGCTGGGTCGGTCCTACCCGGCCTCTCTAGGGCCCCCTAGATCAAAGCGACTCTAAACCTTTCTTAGCAATATTGATGTCGCGATCTTATCGGGACATATCCCAATCTCATCAGGATCCATTTAATTCTAATGCTCTCCATTATGGAACTCTGTCCAATACTATTTTACGGATTCTCTGAAACACTCTTATGCGTGTGACCCTTTAGGTTCCGATTATGTTGGCCACTTAGATTAACAATTAATCGAAGCAAGTCATGGCGGCGTCAGCAACACATCATGACCCCAATTGACCGGAAAGTAATTGGTTTGATGAATTCATCACGAACGAGATCACGAACCCTTCCATGACAATTCTTGTGCAATTCGTCCTTTCAACATCCTATACCCAACTTGGTTACGAGTATGGTCAAAGTGTCAACTCTTACTAGACTAAGTCTAGCCCAAGTGATATCAGTTCCTGTCTTAGGACTCATTACTTTATATATCCATGAAGACCCTCTTCATGACATAATTATCTCCGCCAGAGACTTAAAGTAATGATCGACAAGAGGCGTGGTATCTCTTACGCTATCACGTAAGTGATGAATCCTTTATTGGCTACTCAATTACCTTGAATACCTCAAGTGTACCCAAGCACCACCCTATGAGTAACCTCGAAGGCAACAAGGAATGGAGTCAAAGCACGTAATCAATTATTCAAGATATCCTTGAGTACCTCAAGTCTAAGGATACTTGCACCATTGCTATGATGAGATTATCACCGACATTAGAATAGGAAATCCATGTGATGATCTCATGGCGGGTCATCAATGTACTTACTACCCTTAGTAAGCATCCACATGTCAACTCTAAATATCCCATATTTACGGTTTACGAGATCCTTTGCTTGATCCAATCAAGGAGTATGACATATCTAGTCCGTCATGGGATTAATGATGTCGGTCTCATTAATCCTATGACTAGGAAAATTTAGATACTGACATAATTGCACATGATAGGAATCTCAGGATTATGATCACATCATAATTTCCTTCATGCTATGTCATATATCATGAACTGCATTAATTTGATTAAAGATCAATATCAATTCATAAAGAACATCAAATTAATGAAATATGCCTTTCTTTATTTATTTATAAAGTCTGTACATGACTATGAACAAAATGCGCTAAAGGGGATTGCCTTTAGGGCACTACTCTAACAAATAATACATTCTTTTTGCCCCTTGTTGCTAGCTCGTCAGATTTCACTCAATAATACAAGCTTATCGCCCGAATTGTGATCTTCTGCCATTGAAATTTTTGTTCAATCCATTAAATTGAACCACTAGCTTAGTTTGAAATAATCAATCGCTTAATCCTTTTCAAATCATTCGAATTCCTGAAATCTCTTGACCGTTATCGATTTGCATATCCATGAACATCTTCAAAATGTTTCTGTACAATGAATGTCTCCAAGCTTTTAAAGCAATACTCAGTACAACAAATTTCAAATCATTAATCATAATACAACCCATGAAGTTATATTTGTCCCTAGGTACATAAAATCACTTTACACAATTTCAATAGATTGCATCATAACTTTTACTGGGACACCTTAGTATATATTGCAAAATCTCCAAATATAGCGATACAATCAATACTCAATTTGTAAATTTTCTCCAAAAGTCTCTTTTACAATCATCAATCATACAATTCACAAATTTTCCTCAAACATTATTGTCAAAACTAAACCAGAAAATCTTTAACAATTTCTGGACGTATCCAGCATTCAGTTAGTTCTAATAAACTCCAAATCCCATATACATACATTCCTTGTAATTTCGCATTTTATCAACACCTCTATCATCATTAAGTCTCCCAATGTGCCATATTTGTATACTAATTCATCCACTATTTATTTGGTCAACTATGATTCACTCTTATGAAACTTGCATAATAAACAATTTCCTCAACTGTGCCAACTTATCTACTTCATTTTTCATATGCATTCAATCGATCATCAATGCTTATAGTCATTACCCACTCTAAAAACAATTGAGACATTTTACTCTTCAGTAGTATAATAAACTCCTTATATTCATGATCAATTCATATAATTCCCTAAATATCGATTGTCTCCAATGAGGAACAATTCTCTTACAACTTAGTTTCATCATAACATATTCTGAAACACGTTCCTTTACCCTAGTTCTCCACATAATCTAATTTATTGCCATCATTACAAACTGGGTTGATAACACATTCATCATATCAAATTTGTACTTTCAGATATTCTTCTCATATTCACAATTAATATAATTCTCTTACATAATCGGGTTCATCTCATCAACATAATGTACACTTTTTCAGTAGCATATTTTATCTCATACACTTAAGTCTCCACTAGCATTAGAATTCCAAAAATTAACTTTTACTTCATTTCAAATTTATCTCTTCAATGATTACCCTCAAATCAAATTATCAGATCAACTAAACCTTATCAATCATTAATACTGTTCATAAAATTTTATCAATCAACTATTTTTCATCACTACATATCAGTCATTCTAAATACTTTCAGAACATCCTTTACAATGAGGCTTTGTAGGGCATTTAAACAATTTCATTTACTCTAATACATCGCCACGATCATCAGATCTTATCTAAAAATGTATTCATATCAATTTACCCATCAGTAGCCTTACTATTGAGAACACTTTAATCCCATTTAGTTCTAGATAACCTTTCTCTTTTGGTACTCGTTCTCGAACATGGGGACTTTGCTATGCTCATGTCCCCCTTTTATTCCCTCACGTTCATTACCTATACTAACATCTTTAATAGTCTCACTTCTTTCTTAATTGATTTTTACAAGCATTCTCATGCCTTACTCTAACTCATCTTGAACTTGGTGCTACAGGAACTATGATCGAAACTTATTTAATAGGCCACCAATTACCTCCTGTATCCCATTCACACATATTACCCATTTATGCTTAATAATTTCACTCATGTGGTGATCCCACTATCAGATGTACACTTACAGTGACAATATAATTTGAACTCAACAACTTTCCTTTTTACACCTGTCCTCGCTCATGAGGATCGTATACAATCTCTATTCATTCCCAATTGATCATTATGAGCACTTTCATTTCTTGTTCTAACCCATATTGGATTCTTATAGTAATCCACAAGAATAGGACCAGCAATTATCCACTAACTCATTAATTGTTTCTCATAATCAGGTATGCATTTACTTAGGCAAATCAACTAAACCCGAACAACTTTTTCATTTATCAGTATCATAGTCTTACCTTTCAATCTTTTCATTATTGCATCATACCCATGTATTTTCACACTCAAATCAATATCATAGATATACAATCACTCTTGATTTCTCACTAACATAATTGATTCACAGTCATAGATCATTATTCATAACTCTTGTCACGGTAATCAATCCCAATTATAACTTTTCTATATCATAGAACACTTTATTTTCATCCACTTTATACACTTGAACTCTTGCCATTTCCATCATATTTCTATTTTCCTCTATCAATCCATAACCACAACTCCATTTCTATCCCACATTTAAAGATATACCTCAATGTAACACTTATATCCACTAATACCAATACACTTAATCTTCTTTGGTCCAATCGGACTAGACACCTTTTTCTCATTTTACGACGTCCACAACTTCCTTTTTATCATCTTCTAACATATTATCATTTTCCTTACTATTTCTAACCGCTTAAATGACTGATATATGCTCATACATGTGACTCATACACTAGACTGGGGATCAGCTATCACTGTCTGCCGAGACATGACTTTAATGTATGTAACTTGACACATTTTTTAGAATGCCCATGTAAGATTGTACTTCTAGGCTCTGATACCACAAATGTAGCATCCCACTCCCGCAAGACCCGAACCTGATATCGATGGTGATATCCGAGCTCGTGCCTCACGAGGGTGGTATACTAGAGCAGTCAATGCAGTTCAAAAGCTCGGTAATTCATTTTCATTTTTGAAAATAATTGAGCGCGCAGATATCAGCAAAAAATTTGAGCCCACTTTAATATGAAATCATTTTCGATCATAAAACAATTCATACACACAATATCTATAGTCAAATTGGGCCCAATACAATATCGGTACTATTATGCGGAATTTGTAGAGTTATAAATTTACACATAATTCAAAATGACATTAATGCAAATGTGAAACTGATCTCGACTTCAACCTCTGACTCTCATGCGGAAATCATACTCCCGTTTGTCTAACGGGGTACTTGTCAATTCCTGAAAAATAATTGCAATGTTGGGTGAGTTTGCGAACTCAGTGAGAAACCATCATCGATGATTCACTCAACTCATGCATATCGCAAGCAATTCACAGTTTCATTCAATTACACATTCAGTATTATCATATAACAATTTACAGAACTCATGCGATTTCATAAATCAGTTATCACACTTGTATGCAATGCACATGTGACTCTTTTCCAGTTTATTACAGTGTTGTGACCGAGCGCATAACAGTGATCAGTATTCAGCGGACGAGTCAGGGAGTAGGAGAGCCCTCTGGGAATGCACTAATTCCCCTCGAGCTCGAGGCTCGGTTCAATACTGTGGCGTCTCGGGTCAACAACTATCATTATCTGAACATGCCATTATGTATGAATGCATATGTCCCAATTTCCATTTACAGTCAGTAGACAGTTCAATATCCCATTTCCCATTCCTTCGGACCTTTGGTCCGGTATTTCAGTCATGAACATTTTCAATTTATTTCAGTAAAACATTTATAATCAGTTACACACAATAGCACTTCAATATCAAGTTTCCAGTATTTCGGACACCTATGGTCCGAAATCAATCACAATCAAACACACATATCCTTCCATTATCTCCACATGGCATCAATGTAGAATATTAAACACATAAAGATTGAGGAACCAACTAGGTTACTCACCTGTAGTTCCGAGCTATAGCCTGGAAGTCCAAGCAATATCCATGGAATTGTTCCATCGGTGCCTTTAGAACAATTAAATAATTTCCATTACTAAAGGCAAAATCAGAAATAATTCAATAGTGCATATGTCTTAAATAAAAGATGTACGATGCCTATTCATGACTTTCCCGGTACTATTTCCCATTTTCGACTTTCTTTTGTCACATTCTAACCTTTTACTCAATTGCTCAATAATGACTCACTTTCGATTCAGTAACATATTACGGAACTCCATCAATTCCATTTCTAATATTCAGTCAATTTATCAAGTCATACTCGCTAAGGTATTACCTCAAAATCAATATCACTATTCTTTAGATCTAATTTATCCTTTATGCTCAAGTTTTAAAATTCCCAGTAGCATTGATTTTATTTTCAAAGTCTCACATTATACTCCAATTGTTAAGAAACAATCTTTAGGTGCAATACAATCACGTCCTTAACTTTCTTTCACTAATTGAGATTTCAAAAACCTGAATTCAAACTCTCATTCTTTTCCTCAATTGTAGACTTCGTTCTCTAGTTCATAAAGAATCAAGAATCACCTCAATTGGAGGTCTACCCCATTTGTTATGCCCTAAAAACCAAACTAAATCAGTTCAAAAATTTGGTCCTCGCCGCGACGTATGGACGCTCGCCGCGACGTCTATACAATGGCTCGTCGCGAAGTATAAACTTGCTCGTCGCGACGTCCCAATCTATCGCTCGTCGCGACGTGCAATTTATCGCTCGTCGCGATGTGCGCTCGTCGCGGCGCCTATGCACGTCGCGGTATATGCGCGTCGCGGCGTATACTCCTTTTCTCGTCGTGACGTGCGAGCCCTGGTTCATCTTCTCCGATTCCCTTTTTACTTTTCTCTCTCTAAAACCAGTCATAACTCACCCATAACTTCCCCAATCTTCCACAAATAAACTCATATATGCATTAAACAATCATAAAAACACATTAAAGCCATTTCACTGACCAATCAAGCCTCAATCCTCAAATCTTCCAAAAATCTTCTAAACCTTTAACACCAACGGTTTCCTCCCAAAACCACACCAACGATCATCTTCCTTAGGATTTAGGCTTGGCTTTACACAAGGAGAAGGAGCTATCAAGCAATAAGCCAAAGATCAAGCACGGTGAAGAAACAGAGAATCGATCAAAGGAGAGGAAAATTTGCCCTAGGAAGGAAGACTTTTCTTTCTTCTTCCCTTATAAACTTAGATATTTAAAGGTTAATCACCTAAGTCTCTTGTCTTTTTCCTCGCAAAACATTTAAATCTCTTTCTCTTTTCAATTCATTTCCAGTCCAATTTGTCTCCAAATTTTAATAGCTCGATATATTAAATTCCAATATCATATATCTAAAATTTTCCATTGCCATTTACCAATTATTCTAGCACTATGCAGTCAATCAATCAATCCGTCACCCGAAAACTTTTCTGTCCGGACTTTTTCTCCCGAATTTCCAGAAAAATTTCCTAAAGTTCACTGTCAATTGGCGATCACTCAAAACAGTTCCAACTCAATATTCAAACTCAATTATTCCCAAAATTCTCAATAATTCATAATCAAATCTAATTATCTCACAAATCACAATTCATATCAAATTCAAAATCAAATGTCGGAAAAATGTCATGAATGCATGTATCTACATGTGCGTGTGCAAAAGACCCATTCCTCTAAAATTAGAGGCCAAATGAATGCTCAGTCAATAATATGCGGTAAATGTCGGAACCCGACCCGGAGATCGGATCCTGACTGTTGGATCCCGTTTTCGGAACCCAACTCTCTTGCTTAAAATCGTGAAACCTGAGCGTGCGTATTACTTTGAAGGGTTATAATTTTTTTTTTAATCCCTTGAACCCTTAAAGACATCATGAATTCATTCTCATGCTCAAAACGCTCCCAATATTTACTTACCAAAGTCCCTTAGTGTGCCCATGTACCTAATCATCATACTTGAACTTATTTCCACTACGCGTTCACCGAATTTGAAAAACTCAATATCTTAAATTCATTTGAAATTCTCTTGTAAATCCTAGCCTTATGACTCTTGTTTAATTTAAGACAATAATTGCTTCAATCGGAGTTATATAACTCAAGATACACTCTAAAAACCTGAAAGAGTTCATACCGGAGACATGCTCTCTTAACCGGCCTTTAACTTACTTTGATGCAAACTTTCTCAATTTAACTCCAAATAATCCCAATTGTTTTATCAAGGAAGATATATGCCTTATAAATCCAATGGTTCAAGCGTCACCTCAATTGGAGGTCGTATGAGGGATTTATGCCCAAAACAATAGACCATGGTCACTTCAAAAATCCAATTGAAACTCTTTTGGAGCGATTGCCATAACTTTTTCTACAAATATCCAAATGCCTTCGTTATAGTTCCATTTGAAAGATAACATCAATATATACAACTCGTATTAGAGACCTCCAAGCGATATTCGGCCTCAAAACTGGTCAAAAACGCATGTTTCTCCAAGTGACCCGTAGCTGTCCGTTAAACGGACAGACATGTCCGTTTAACGGACACATACGGCCAAGAGTATGCCAAATCGTCCGAGAAAGTCCGTTTAACGGACATCCGTGTCCGTCTAACGGACATACACATAGAAAGGGGTCCTTTTGACCCATAGCTGTCTGTTAAACGGACATCCATGTCCGTTTAACGGACACGCCATTTTTCCAAAACTTCAAATCTTAAAACCAACTTCAATTCACTTGAGACTATCACCTTTCAACCCTCATAACTCCTTATTCCTACTCCAATATGTGCATACTATACCTCCATGGAGAGATAACAAAACGAACTACAAATCTCATGAAGGATGCAAATGCTAATTCCTTCATTAATCAAGGCAAAAAGCCACTCAAAGGACACTACTCATTAAAGACCAATGTAACAGTACATGAATAGTAACTGAATGTGTTCTTCACCTCATAACTTTTTAACCCTAAGTCCAAATGAGACAAAAGATATACCCTTAGAAAGATCTGAACTTCTACTACAATCTTCACGAAAACTTCCCGATCTAAATCAATCTCTAATGGAGTCTAAAACTGAAGCGAAGTTCTGTCAAATTTTAGGAAAATTTGACAGCACTTCCCTTGAAAATGCAACTAACCAATTTTCAATTCTAATACTTCCACCTGCATAAAACTCAACATGCAACCTCATATAACATAACTTAATTCCAAGAGTAACTCCAAACTCAATTCAAGGCAACAACCGCACTCTTAATCATCTAATCATATCCAAGCTATACAATGATACAATTGTACATTCACAACCATACTCAAGTCCATATTGCATTAATAATCATACATAAGAGTTTTACAATTTCATTGGCATTTCCTAGCCAAATTTCCAAGACCAATAACAATATCTCATTTACCTTATTCACTTGCTCATATGAATTACAACTATACATTTACATAACCAAACTTCAAATACACAATAAAACAAGTACAAGATGCCTTGATCCACTTCCTCTTGAATTCTTGCTAAAAACCTGGAAATTGGGAAAATAAGGGGGGGGGGGGGGTGAGCTTGGGGAGCCCAGAAGGTTCTATGCTTATAACCAAATAATGAACAAAACAGTTTTAGAAGTCCATTTCCATATAAATTTCCTTTGGATCATAAAACATTGTTTTCTTCAAAACTCTTGTCATTTTCTTGAAATCACAAATCATTCATTTTTTTTAAAAGTTCATGAAATCATAAACTAAGAACTCTTGTCATTTTCTTGAAATCACAAATCATTTATCTTTCAAAGGTTCATAAAATCATAAACGAAATTCATGCATTTTTCAAACTTTCATGAAATCATGAATGCAATCCAACTTATCACATCATATAACACATACAATCTAACACATCATAATGGTTTGGCAAGTCCACAATTCTTGGCAACCATATAATCTCATTTAATGAGCTTATATGGGCAAATCTTGAGGAGTCCAAATATTGGATCATCCTATGCCCACGGTCAGGCGGCGGGTGAAGGCTTTTCATGGTCATCGTGCACGAGACATTTCTTGGGTGGACTTAACCTAACCCACTTAACATATAATCATGACTTGAAACTTGATTGCCCTATGGCAAAAATCTTGGAAATCTTGTTTTGCATAAATCATGCAAATTTTCATAAATCATTTCATGAACATGAGCATTTCATATGCAATGCATCATCATTCCTCAAGCAAATTCACATAACAACCACATTCACATATCAAATCATCAATCATCCAATCCACATAACATTTTCAAATCATTCATACCATGATACATCAATTTTTTTGAAATTTCGCAAGGCATTCAAAAACAATGAATTTGAAAGCATTTTTTTGATTCGTAAATTTTTTTTTTGAAAAATATATTAATGGCCCATTATTTAACTATAAACATAAAACCTACCTTATAATTCCTTGCTTGAATGACCTTCCCTTGCTTTCCATTCCTCTTGCCTCTCACCATTTTCCTCAAAATCAACACAAATTCCCAAATCAAAAGTCATCCAAAATACAACAAATCCTAAGGACAAATCATGAAATTGATCTTGGAATCACAATACCCATTCCATTTTCAACTCTTCTCAACCATAACCCAAACAAAACCTCACACTTAAACAAAAGGCTTACCTTAAATCTTCAACAACACCAAGAGTTTCTTGGTTCAAGATGAAGCTCTAGCCTTCCTCTCCACTTTTAACTCTTGGATTTTCTTCAAAAACCCTCTAGATCTCTTGGAAAATCAAGCCCTAACCAAAGCCTTTCTTTTTCTTCCTCTTCTTTCTCCCTTGCACGAAACTTCTCTCCTCTCCCTCTTAATTTTCATAACTCCTCTCTTCTCCCCTTACAACTCACTTATTTCCCTCCTTTTATACTCCTTTACAATCTTACTTAAGCCCATAGGCCCAAGCCTAACTCCCTTCTTCTTCCTCCTTATTTCCTCTCTTTTATACTCTTTACTAAGTCACTTAAGCCCATTTCTTCATTTAAGCCCATTTACTCTTCTCCTCTTCTTCTTATTCTCCCATTAATTCATTTAACTCCTCTTCTTTTTATACTCCTTCTTCATTTAACTCAAGCCCAAGGCCCAAGTCCACTTCATTTAATTCCTCTTCTTCTTTTACACTACTTCACTCACTTAAGCCCATCTTAACTTAAGCCCATTAGGTTTTTTAATACAAACCCTCTTCTATTCTTACTTAAGCCCACTTATTCTTCCTTCTTTCTTCTCATCCTACTAAATCCCTTAAGTCCAAACCATTTCTTCTTCTTTTCATTTGATTTAGGCCCATTATTCTCTTAGGCCCAATTAAACTCTAAACTCTTAAATTTAACTAACACATTTAATTGTATTAATTCATGCCACCCAACTCATTACTCTCTTTTAATCCTCTTCTTTTTATATCACCACTTAAGCCCAACTTGAGTCCAAGGCCCATTTAACCCTTAATACATTTATAACCTGCATAACACCTTAATACACTTAATCTATGCCATATTGTCTTAGTCTAATCAACATGTTAATTAAATTTCCTTAACATGCTAATTAAATCCACAAAATACAATAATTGACTCCCATTAAATCATGCCACCTAATTTCATGATACCTTACCTTAAGCATATTAACATGTCAATTAATTCCACGTTAATCCATCTCGTATTTGAACCATATCTTCCATTTCATTTCAATTTCAAGAATTCTTAACTTCTTTACTCATGAATAATCATTCAAAAATCCTTATTTAATAATCCTAGCTTACCAAAAAGATTCGGGGTCCAATAGTAAAAATCCTAACCTGTCTCAATTTACCAATATAACCTTGCCATCGGTGACGGGATGTTACAATTCTCCCCTCCTAATAAAAATTTCATTCTCGAAATTTCATATACGATTGATCAAGAAAGCAGGGGATTCTTTTCGATTGACTCTCTATTTCCACTTATTTTGCTACACGAATAATTTCTACCACTTAACTGAAATCAAAACAATCAATGAACCACTCGCCTTTCTCAAACTCTACATTGCCTTACTGTTCTCTCATGATTACTCGCAATTCGTCACTTTCAATATCAATAACACAGATATCGGATCCTAACAATATTTCCTAATCCTATCTATGTAACACTTTGGATCCGAATCATCTTTTAGGTTTTAAACTGAATTGCCAATTCTTATCTACACTACAGTCACATAGATGACCTCTATAAGCCTTTATCTCTATCTAAGTGTATCTTGGCCGAGGCGATACACTTCGAAGCATTTCATTTATCACTTATCAGATTACATCTCCTTAGAGTTAAAACACTAATCTCATAAGATTCTAATAGCCTCGATCCACTCAAATCATTGCCCTTTTACTTGGATTTCCTATCCTCATTATAGATTCATTTTACTCATCAACATAATACACTGTTCAAATGGTATCACCCACACAACAATTTTTATGTCCTCAATCCGACTGGACTATACATCAATTTCATGTCCCTATGAACCCCACAATACCAGTTTGACATTTGTTTCCAACAGTCAAGTCCGTTGGTTGATCACACATATAATCATTTGATTTTCCCTCTAAACCATCAATTACTCTTTCGATGTACTCTTACTAAACCATAAGGCTCTGATCGTTCTTTGCGATTTCTCTAACGGTTTCTTTAGTCTGTACTACACATATTTCTTAATCGAACTATACATATCACTTTCCTCAACAATTGTAGTTATTTTCAATTTCTCGATAAGGTTCGCAAATTTCAAACACCTTAATTTGGTCTTTACCAATCCTTTATATACATGACTGATTTTGAAATTTCAATAACTAATAATACATTCTTTTTGCCCCTTGTTGCTAGCTCGTCAGATTGCACTCAGTAATACAAGCTTATCGCCCGAATTGTGATCTTCTGCCATTGAAATTATTGTTCAATCCATTAAATTGAACCACTAGCTTAGTTTGAAATAATCAATCGCTTAATCCTTTTCAAATCATTCAAATTCCCGAAATCTCTTGACCGTTATCGATTTGCATATCCATGAACATCTTTAAAATGTTTATGTACAATGAATGTCTCCAAGCTTTTAAAGCAATACTCAGTACAACAAATTTCAAATCATTAATCATAATACAGCCCATGAAGTTATATTTGTCCCCAAGTACATAAAATCACTTTACACAATTTCAATAGATTGCATCATAACCTTTACTGGGACAACTTAGTATATATTGCAAAATCTCCAAATATAGCGATACAATCAATACTCAATTTGTAGATTTTCTCCAAAAGTCTCTTTTACAATCATCAGTCATACCATTCACACATTTTCCTCAAACATTATTGTCAAAGCTAAACCAGAAAATCTTTAACAATTTCTGGACGTATCCAGCATTCAATTAGTTCTAATAAACTCCAAATCCCGTATACATACATTCCTTGTAATTTTGCATTTTATCAACACCTCTATCATCATTAAGTCTCCCAATGTGCCATATTCGTATACTAATTCATCCACTATTTATTTAGTCAACTATGATTCACTCTTATGAAACTTGCATAATAAACAATTTCCTCAACTGTGCCAATTTATCTACTTCATTTTTCATATGCATTCAATCGATCATCTATGTTTATAGTCATTACCCACTCTAAACACAATTGAGACATTTTACTCTTCAGTAATATAATAAACTCCTTATATTCATGATCAATTCATATAATTCCCTAAATATCGATTGTCTCCAATGAGGAACAATTCTCTTACAACTTAGTTTCATCATAACATATTTTGACACACGTTCCTTTACCCTAGTTCTCCACATAATCCAATTTATTGCCATCATTACAAACTGGGTTGATAACACATTCATCATATCAAATTTGTACTTTCAGATATTCTTCTCATATTCGCAATTAATATAATTCTCTTACATAATCGGGTTCATCTCATCAACACAATGTACACTTTTTCAGTAGCATATTTTATCTCATACACTTAAGTCTCCACTAGCATTAGAATTCCAAAAATTAACTTTTACCTCATTTCAAATTTATCTCTTCAATGATTAACCTCAAATCAAATTATCAGATCAACTAAACCTTATCAATCATTAATACTGTTCATAAAATTTTATCAATCAACTATTTTTCATCACTACATATCAGTCATTCTAAATACTTTCAGAACATCCTTTACAATGAGGCTTTTTAGGGCATTTAAATAATTTCATTTACTCTAATACATCGCCACGATCATCACATCTTATCTAAAAATGTATTCATATCAATTTACCCATCAGTAGCCTTACTACTGAGAATACTTTAATCCTATTTAGTTCCAGATAACCTTTCTCTTTTGGTACTCGTTCTTGATCATGGGGACTTTGCTATGCTCATGTCCCCCTTTTATTCCCTCACGTTCATTACCTATACTAACATCTTTAATAGTCTCACTTCTTTCTCAATTGATCGTTACAAGCATTCCCATGCCTTACTCTAACTCATCTTGAACTTGGTGCTATAGGAACTATGATCGGAACTTATTTAATAGGCCACCGATTACCTCCTATATCCCATTCACGCATATTACCCATTTATGCTTAATATGTAGCACCCCCTCACCGTAGGGTACATTTCAGGACGCCCGAGGGTCGCTCCGACACGTATCCCACGATAAAGTTGCACTACCAAAAAATCCGACTAATAATCCACTTGGCATCGCAATAAATAAATCATAATATCAGAAACCACTAAATTTTAAAATCCAAAATAATCTTGATATAGTCATCCATATCAGAATAGACAAGTCTATCAGTCCCCTAAACAACACCAAAAAGGAAACTGATACAAGCATCTATCCTAAGTCATCCGCAAAAGTCCAACCTATCTGACCGACCTGTGAGCCATCGCTTCTCTTGCCAGTACGCTCGCACGACAGGAAAAGACTATCTCCGGAGCTAGGGGTCTAATCTATCAGTCCTGAAAATTTAGATGCAATTTTTGGGTGAGTTTGCGAACTCAGTGAAAAACCATCATCGATGGTTCACTCAAATCATGCATTACGATATATCATGATAAAGACGTAAAGATTCAATTTATCATATAGCAATTACAATAGCATATAACAATTTGCAGTATCATATCACAATTTACAGTAAATCATGCCATCACGTAATCAGTCATTGTCACAAATCAGTTAATCATGAAATTGCAATGCATATGTGACTCTTTTCCAGTTATTCAATGTTGTGCCCAAGCGCTCAGTTAGTATCAGTATTCAGTGGGGACACATCAGGGATTTCTCCCCTCGGGCTCGAGGCCCGGTCAGTACAATATTAGAGCTCGAGGCTCATTTCAGTAAAATCGTGACTTGGGTCACAACGTCCATTATTTGATCATGCATTTATGCATGTAACGCAATGTTCAGTAATTCAGTGATATGGCTATAAAAGCCCAGTATTTCAATTCCCAATATCATGTAGTAGTCCAATCCCATACAGTAGAAGCATGCAATTCGGTTATATACATTTCAGTAATCATGAAATTCACATTGGCAAATAATTCACATAGAACATTTAGACAATCAGGAATTTGAGAAACCAACTAGGTTACTCACCTGTAACTTCCGAAGCATCGCTCGAAGTCCCAAAGAATGTCCGTGGAATGACGATCCAACGGCGCCTTTATAACGCTTAAATACAAATTCCCATTACTAAATGCTCAATTAAACAATTCAGTGATGCATATGTCTCAATGGAATTATGTACAATGCATGTTCACGATTTCCGGCGCTAAAACCCAATTTTGAACTCTTATGGCCCATTCTAACTCTTCACTCAATTGATCGACAATAATTGATCCATTCCTAAAAATTCAGTTCAATTTCCTTAATTCATGTACCCTATAGCAATTCCATATCCATTGGGTCAAAACCTTTATTGAAAATCCCAATTAAAACTCCAATTATCACACTTCAATATTTAGGTCACTATAGGAACCATAATTGACCTTAATCTCGATAATTCAATACCATTTAAATTAAATTCTAACTTCCATAATTATCCTCAATTGTAGACCTCTTTTCCTAGTTCATAATGAATCGAGAATCACCCCAATCGGAGGTCTATACCATAAGTTATGCCCAATAAACTAAAAATCAATCCATCGAGCTCTCTTTCATGACGTACGGAAGATCGCTCTCACAGAGATTTAAAATGTTCGCCGCGGTGTGAAACCATGCGCTCATCGCGGTGTCTCGCTGCGCTCGTCGCGGCGAGGCTGCGCCAGACGTCGTGACGTGCGGGTCGCGCCTCCGTCTTCTCCGATTGCTTTCCGTCCATCTTTCTCTCTAAAACCCCCATTAACACTCCCAACTACCCATTCAAACACAATAATTGCCATAAACGTAACAACTAACCATTAATAACAACATTAAAGCCATAAATACTTACCAATCGAAGATCAAACTCCACAAATCCCTCAAATCTCTGTAAACCCTAAAATCCTTCAATATCAACGATTAACCACTCTCAAAGCTTCTCAACCTTCATCAATCACAATAAACAAATTAGCTTTGCACAATGAGGAGAAAACCACAAGAAAAAATCGAAGAACCTCACCGATGGAAGGAATCGAAGATCACCGTGGGAGGAGAAGAAGAAATGCTAAAGCCTTAGGATAAAATCCCCAAATTTCAAACCTATCTATTTATAGACATAGGTCTCCAAATCAGTTCAAATTTCAGTCTCTAAATTTCAATGGCTCAACATTTTTATTTCCAAACAGTATAACTCTAATTTTTCCATTGCCATTGGACAATTCTTTCAAGATTATACTATCTAATCGATTCATCATCACTCCAAAATTTCTGGTTCGGGCATTTTCTCCTGAATTTCCTGAAAGTTTCATATAAGCCACTGTCAATAGCCAATCACTCTTAAACTATTCTAAATCAGTCATTCGAGCCCACTTACTCCTAATTTTTCAATTAATCACGATCTAGTCAGTTCAGTCAGTTCATGCTCACAATTAAAATACCGAAAAACCATGGATGCATGTACCTATGAATAAATGCACATGCAATAAACCTGTTCCTATATAATTAGAGGCCAGTAACATGCTCAATTAGTGAATGCAATGAAACCTATCAGTCTGACCTAATATTACCAAAATACTCTTGCTAACAGTAACGGGATGTTACAATTCACCCCTCCTAATAAAATTTCGTCCCGAAATTTAATACCTGTCCGATCGAATAAATGAGGATACTGACTCCTCATATGCTCCTCAGTCTCCCATGTAGCTTCCTCAGAAGAGTGGTTCTTCCAAAGGACATTCACCAATGGAATCACCCTGTTCCTCAGCTGCTTGACCCGTGATCCTATAATCTCTACCGGCTCCTCAACATAACTTAAATCACTGGCTACCTCAATCTCCCGTTTGGAATCACATCGCCGAGTCCGAACGGCAGTGCGTCGGAGCATACTAACATGAAACACGTGATGCATCTGGGACATCTCACTCGGTAATGCCAATCTGTAAGCCAACGGTCCTATCCTCTCAAGGATCGCATACGGACCAATGTACCGAGGGCTCAACTTACCCTTCCGGCCAAACCTCAGTACTCCTTTCCAAGGAGACACCCGGAGAAACACTCTGTCAACCACATTGTACTCCATCTCTCGTCGATGCTGATCCACATAGCTTTTCTGTCTGTCCTGAGCTGCCTTGATGCGACTCCGGATCAACTGTACCTTATCCACTATATCCTAAATCAGCTCGGGACCCTCAGTCGATCTCATACCCTCTTCATCCCAATACAATGGCGATCGACACGGTCGCCTATACAAGGCCTCATACGGTGCCATCCCAATACTACTATGATACTGGTTATTATAAGCAAACTCGATCAGTGCCAAATACTGATCCCATGCTCCTCTGAACTCCAATACACATGCCCGAAGCATGTCCTCAACAGTCTTAATCGTCCTCTTGCTCTGTCCATCTGTCTGAGGATGAAACGTTGTACTGAAGTTCAACCTCGTATCTATAGCAGTCTGTAAGCTCTTCCAGAACCTCGAAGTAAATCTGGGATCCCGGTCTGAGACTATCGACAACGGAACCCCATGCAACCGTACAATCTTCTTTCACGCATTTGGGCCAACTGATCGAGAGTATTGCTCTCCCTCACTGGCAAGAAGTGAGCCGATTTAGTCAATCGGTCCACTATGACCCAGATAGCATCATGCTGCCTCGGTATCCTAGGCAACCCCATCACAAAATCTATGGTAATTCGCTCCCATTTCCACTCTGGAATGGGCAACGAATGCAACTTCCCCATCGGAGCTCGATGCTCGCTTAACTCGCCGACAAATCGGACACACCGAAACATACTCGCCACTTGCCTCTTCATACCAGCCACCGAAATCTTGTCTCGATGAATTATACATTTTGGTCGTACCAGGATGCATAGCATAGGCAGCTACATGTGCCTCCTCTAGGATCTCCCGTCTCAAATCATCAACATCTGGCACACACAGTCTCTGTCCCATCCATAAAGTCCCATCTCTCAACTCAAACTCTGAATCTGTACCAATCTGCACTCTCTCAATCAGTCTCACTAACACTGGGTCTTGATTCTGAACTCTCCGGATCCTATCATGCAACATCGGCCTCAGTCTCAGAGTAGCAATCAGAGCTCCATCCTGACCCAAATCCATCTCAGAATTAAGATCTCTCAACCGAATCGCACTGTAACCTCGAAACTCGAACTCGAGTCAGACTACCATGCGATCTCCTACTCAGTGCATCGGCCACCACATTGGCCTTCCCTGGATGATACTCAATCGTGCAGTCATAATCCTTCAGAAGCTCAATCCATCTCCTCTGTCTCAGATTGAGCTCTCTCTGACTCAACAGGTATCTGAGACTCTTATGATCAGTGAAGATCTGGAACGTCTCACCATACAAGTAATGTCTCCAGATCTTTAGAGCAAATACAACTGCGGCCAATTCCAAGTCATGTACCGGATAATTCACCTCGTGAGACCTCAACTGTCTCGAGGCATACGCTATAACTCTCCCATGCTGCATCAAAACACAAACCAATCCCTGGTGCGAGGCATCACTGTAAACCACAAAGCCTCCAGTCCCAGATGGAATGCCTAACATCGGTGCAGTCGTCAACCGATGTTTCATCTCCTCAAAGCTCTTCTGGCACTCCTCAGACCATCTGAACGACACATGCTTCCTTAATAGCTTCGTCAAAGGGGCGGAGATCAACGAAAACCCCTCGACAAACCTCCGGTAATATCTGGCCAATCCTAGGAAACTCCGTAACTCTGGCACACTCCTCAGAATCTCCCAACTCATAACCGACTCTATCTTATGAGGGTCAACCTGAATACCCTCACCAGACACCACGTGCCCCAGAAATACAATCTCATCAAGCCAGAATTCACACTTAGTGAATTTGGCGAACAACTGTCTCTCTCTCATGACCTGAAGGACAATCCTCAGATGCTCAGCGTGCTCCTGTCTACTCCTCGAATAAACCAGAATATCGTCAATAAATACAATCACAAATCGATCCAGGTAGGGCTGAAAAACCTTATTCATCAAGGCCATGAAGGTTACCGGGGCATTAGTTAACCCAAACGGCATCACTAAGAACTCGAAATGCCTATACCTGCTCCTGAAATTACTCTTAGGCACATCGGCCTCTGCAATCCTCAACTGATAGTAACCTGATCGCAGGTCTAACTTAGTGAACACCTGAGCTTCCTGTAGCTGATCAAATAAGTCGTCAATCCTAGGCAGTGGATACTTGTTCTTCACTGTCACCCGATTCAACTGCCTATTGTCAATACACAGTCTCAGAGTCCCGTCCTTCTTCTTCACAAACAGTACCGGAGCTCCCCATGGAGAAACACTTGGTCTAATGAACCCCTTATCCAGTAGCTCCTGCAACTGAGCCTTAAGCTCTCTCAGTTCCACCGGTTCCATCCTATACGGAGGTATCGATATAGAGCGGTACTGGGAATGAGATCAATCTCAAACTCTGTCTCCCGCTCTGGCGGCAATCCCGGTAACTCCTCGGGAAACACATCTGGAAATTCCCTGACTACGGGAACATCTTGCAATCTCTGCTCAACTATGGAATCCACTACGTGGGCCAGATAGGCCTCACAACCTCCCTGCATAAATCTCAGGGCACTCAAGAAGGATATCATCCTCGCTGGCACTGCCTGACTAACTCCTCGAAAAATAACCCTGGGCTGACCAAGAGACTCCAATACAACCTCCTTGGTATAACAGTCCATGATAGCCCTATGTGCAGTCAACCAGTCCATCCCCAATATCATGTCAATCTCCCTTAGAGGCAAAATGACCAGATCAGCACTCAAAACTGCTCGGTCGATCTGAACCGGACACCCTATACAGACTTCTCCCAATATAGTCGTACTACCTAGAGGTGTACTCACCTCTAACCCATACTGTAACCTCTGCCTATCCCCATGCAGTCTACATGCTAAATGCGGTGCAATGAAAGAATGAGTGGATCCAGGATCCAACAATGCATATGCTTCAAAACCAGAAATTAGAAGCATACCCGCAACAACATCCGGGGAATCCTGGGCCTCCTGCCGAGTCATGGCATAGACCCTGGCCTGAGACTGTTGTCTGCTGCTCGGTCCCTCTGACCTCACTGCGGACCCCTCTGCTCGGCCTCGGCCTCAGCCTCGGCCTCTCCATCCCGATCAACCGCCACGGCTCTGCTGCACCGTGGTATTACTGCCTAATCTTCCAGTCATAGTAGACTGGGCTCCCAAAGTCTCTGGGCAGTTCCTTACCAGGTGGTCCATCGAGCCACACCTCAAACAGGCTCCAGACAGCCATCGACACTCTCCACTATGCCTCTTGTCACAATGCTCACAAAGTGGAACAGTCTGCCCTGAACCTCTAACACTGCCGCTGCCACTACCAGTCTGGGCAAATCTGCCCCTCTGCCCATGACCAGTCTGTCTAGCCCCTCCTGCGGACCTAAAGGGCCTACTCTGACGCTTGTTGTACCCTCTGCCAGCACTGCCCTGACTGTCACTAGATCTCTTAGTCCTGGTCCCCTGACCAGTCTCAGCCATACTCTGTCTCAGTAGCTGCTCGATCCTCACTGCTGCAGCCCTCAACTCAATAAAATTGCCCATATTGGACCTAGCCAATCGGGTACGGATCTCCAGATTGAGTTCGCCCTCAAAACGCCGACACCTGTCAGCCTCAGTAGTAACCAATGTAGAAGCATAGTCCGTCAGCTCGTTGAACCGCGCCTCATAGTCGACCACGGTCATCTGCCCCTGTCTCAGCTCTAAGAACTCCTGCATCTTCATTTCCAGATAGACCTTGGGCATGAAATTTTCCTTGAAGGCCCTTAGAAAGTCATCCCATGTCAGTGTATAGGGCCTGGTGGTACTGCCCAGGATAGTCTTAAACCACTGAAATGCAAGACCCTGAAGGAGAGAAACCGCGTAGTCAAAACGCTCATCCGGGTCGCAGTCCATCTGATCGAGGACTCTCTCAGTCCTCTCTAGCCATCCCTCAGCCTCCGCAGGATCGGTGCTACCATAGAAGTCAACCGCCCCCTACTTACGCAGTCGATCGTATCTTCGTTCCCATCTCACAGGAACTCGAGGAGGCAACTCCTCTGAAAGAGGCATCGGGGACTCCCTATTAGCTCCTACCGATTCCAGGTCAGCTGGTAGCTCAACTCGATCTCCAAGGACGGATGACCTAAAACAGACAAGAAATTTCGATCAGTTCTGCTATTCTTACAGTGATTCCAGTCTAAAATACACTATGCCCAAAAGATGCCAAACTTGGTTTTGATACCACTTAATGTAGTGCCCCCTCACCGTAGGGTACATATCGGGACGCCCGAGGGTCGCTCCGACACGTATCCCACGATAAAGTTGCACAACCAGAAAATCTGACTAATAATCTGTAGGAAAATCCCGGTGTGAGCATCACATGCCCACGGTGCGGAAAACAAAATTTTTTTGTTCCGGGACCTTCCCGAAAGCCAGGATCCATGTGTCTATACAACAAACTCAAACCATAACGGCCAAAGGAGACCGTCTCTAACGATATCCACGCGAAGATCGGAGAACCTAACCGGGACAAACCCTTTGACCCGGGAATAGCTAGAACAAATTAAAGAATGCTAGATCTTACCTTTGTTCTATGGAGAGCTTGAATCAACGATGAAGAAGAAGGAGAAGCTTGAAAGATGAGATGAAGATCGTTGGTGAAGAGAGGATGATGAGAGAACACTTTCTCTTATAGGTTTTCCCAAAAACCTTCCTCTTCCTTCAAGATTCACGAAGATCATCTTCAAAGAGCAAGAAACTCTTTCTTCTCTTCAAAGCCACGATCCACTTCAATCAAAATAACAAAGAAACTCTTTCCTTTTTATTTCAAAGCCAACGATCATGCTTCATCTTCACTCATCTTTTAAGTTTTGTCTTTTAGTCATTAAATACTTTAATGACTAAGCAAAACAATGGAAGCTTCCTCTCTTTCCACGTAAATGCCATATATATATATATATATTAATTATTTATTTAATTAATCATATATATAAATATGTATATATATTGCTGAAGTAGTCCAGTCACACTGGGGTCGGTCCCACCGGGTCCCGGTAGGGAAAAATCACCGGAGACCTTTCTCAGCAATATCGATGTCGCGATCTCATTGAGACATATCTCGATCTCATCGGGATCCATTTAATCCGTCTGCTCTCCATATATTGGAACTCTGTCCAAAACTATTTTATGAGTTCTCCGAGACACTCCTATGCGTGTGACCCATTAGGTTCCCGGTTATGTTGGCCACTTAGATTAACACTTAATCTAAGCAAGTCATGAGCGGTATCTAGCAACACATCATGACCTCCAATTGACCGGAAAGTAATTGGTTTGACGAATGAACATATATTCATCAGGAACCATATCACGAACCTTTCCATAGACAATTACCGTGCAATTCGTCCTTTCACCATCCTATACCCCACTTGGTTATGAGTATGGGCAATGTGTCAACTCTCACTAGACTGACTACGTCAAATCTAGTCCAAGTGATTTCAGTTCTTATCCTGGGACTCATTACTTTATATGTCAATGAAGACATTCTTCATGACATATATGCTCTGGCTAGAGACTTCCAAGTAATGACCCTGACAAGAGGCCATGGGTATCATCTTCTGCTATCACAGAAGTGGTGAATCCTCTATTGGCTACTCAATTACCTTCAATACCTCAAGTCGCACTCCAAGCACCACCCTATGAGCGACCTCTGTAAGGCAACAAGGAATGAAGTCAAAGCACAGAATCAGTATCCAAGATATCCTTGAGCACTTCAAGTCTAAGGATACTTGCACCATTGTTATGATGAAATTATCACTGACATTAGAATAGGACATCCATGTGATTATCTCATAGCAGGTCATCCAATGTACTTACTACCTCTAGTAAGCATCCACATCTCAACCCTAAATATCTCATATTTACAGTTTCTGAGATCCACTGCTTGATCAAATCAAGGAGTTTGAGATGTGCTAGTCTTTCCGGATTACCGATGTCCAATCTCAGTAATCCTATAACTAGGGATAATTTAGATACTGACATAATTGCACATGATAGGAATCTCAGTAGTATGATCACATCATAATTTCCTTCATGCTATGTCATATATCATGGACTTCATTAATTTGCTTATAGATCAATATCAGTTCATAAATTATGAACAGCAAATTAATGAAATATGCCTTTCTTTATTTATTCATAAAGAATGTACACAACTTTGTACAAAAATGCGCTAAAGGCGATTGCCTTTAGGGCACTACTCTAACAATCTCCCACTTCACCTAAAGCCAATCGCCTTGATATCTAATACCATAGGCGAGTACATGAGAATCAAAGTTCTTCTGTGATAATGGTTTTGTCAACGGATCAGCAATATTCTGCTCTGTGGTAATTCTTTCGATCTGGACATCACCTCGTCCTATGATCTCCCTGATTAGATGATATCTGTGGAGTACGTGTTTGGATCGTTGATGAGACCTTGGTTCCTTCGCCTGCGCAATAGCCCCATTGTTGTCACAATACAACTGTATGGGCCCATCACTGCTAGGAACCACACCAAGTTCAGTAATGAACTTCTTGATCCAAACTGCTTCCTTTGCTGCTTCTGAAGCGACAATGTACTTTGCCTCGGTCGTTGAATCGACAGTCGTCTCTTGTTTGGAACTCTTCCAACTAATTGCCCCACCGTTCAGTGTGAATATGTAACCTGATTGGGATTTGGAATCATCCTTATCGATTGAGGCGGCATCTCAGATACTCGCCACTTTGAGATCTCCATCTCCATATATCAAGAAAACATCCTTAGTCCTTCGCAAGTACTTGAGGATATTCTTGATGACTACCCAAAGGACCTCACCAGATCCGATTGGTATCCGCCGTAACACTTAGAGCATATGATACATCGGGTCTTGTACATAGCATTGCATACATGATAGATCCTACCGTAGATGCATACGGGATCATATTCATGCGCATCCTCTCATCTTGTGTCTTAGGACACATAGATTTCGAGAGTGTTATCCCATGAGTCACGGGAAGGTACCCTCTCTTGGATTGATGCATGCTAAACCTCTTTAGCATCTTGTCTATGTAAGTTGATTGTGAAAGACCAAGCAACCCTTTTGATCTATCTCTATAGATTCTTATCCCAAGGATATAAGTTGCTTCAGCAAGGTCTTTCATGGAAAATTGTTTGGACAACCAAATCTTGGTGATTAGTAGATGTAGACATCGTTTCCTAGTAATAATATGTCATCTACATATAGCACAAGGAATACGATTGCAGTCCCACTAACCTTCTTATACACACAGTATTCATTCAAATTTTGTGAGAAACCAAACTCTTTGATTACCTCATCAAAACGAATATTCCAACTCCTGGATGCTTGTTTCAATCCATAGATGGATTTCTGAAGCTTGCATACCTTTTCGCTATCATAGGAGGTGAAGCCCTCAGGTTGTGTCATATACACATCCTCAACTAGATTTCCATTTAGGAAAGCTGTCTTCACATCCATTTGCCATATCTCATAATCATAATGAGTGGCGATGGCTAGGAGTATCCTAATGGATTTAAGCATTGCTACTGGGCTGAAAGTCTCGTCGCAGTCAACTCCTTATCCTTGACGAAAACCTTTGGCCACAAGCCTTGCTTTATAGGTAATTACATTACCATCCATGTCGGTTTTCTTCTTGAAAACCCATTTACACCCTATGGATTTGATTCCTTCGGGTGCCTCAACCAAAGATCATACTTGGTTTTCATACATGGAATCCATTTCAGATTTCATGGCATGAAGCCATTTCTCAGACTCTGAACTCTTCAGAACCTCTTCATAGGTGGTAGGCTCATTATCTTCTATGAGCAATACGTCATTCTGTTCATTTACGAGAAATCCATATCTCTCGGGAACAGAGCGTATCCTACGTGACCTACGAACTTCGTGTGTTGTAGAAGGTTGAACTGTTACTTCATCTATATGACTCACAGTTTCAGGTTCAGGCAGTTGATCTGCGTCTGTTCAAGCATCTTGAAATTCTTTAAGTTCAATCTTGCTCCCACTGTCTTCTTGTAAAAGAAACTCTTTCTCTAAAAAGACAGCATGCTTCAAAACAAACACCTTTTATTCCTCAGCATGATAGAACTGATATCCCATTGTTTCTTTAGGATATCCTACGAACAAACACTTGTCAGACTTTGTATCAAGTTTATCTGACTGTGTCCGCTTCACATAAGCAGGACAACCCCAAACTTTCAAATGAGCAAGATAGGGTTTTTTGTTAGTCCACATCTCATATGGAGTAACATCAACTGTCTTTGATGGAACTCTGTTTAGCAAGTAAACAGCTGTCTCGATTGCATACCCCAAAAGGATTTTGGTAACTTTGCAAAGCCCATCATTGATCGTACCATGTCTAACAAGGTTCGATTTCTCCTTTCTGCCACACCATTATCTTTGTGGTGTGTAAGGAGGTGTCCATTGAGATAAAATCCCATTATCTACGAGATAATCCAAAACTCTTGGTCTAAGTATTCCCACCACTACGATCGTAATGTCTTGATACTTTTCCCAAGTTGGTTTTCTACTTCATTTCTGAATTGTTTGAACTTTTCAAATGCTTGATTTGTATCTCATCGATCTGGTACCCATATTGAGAATAATCATCGATAAAGGTAATGAAGTCAAGATAACCACTTTAGCATGGATGGACATCGGACCACATACATCCGAATGTATTAGGTCTAATACTCCGATCGCTCGCTCACCCTTTCCTTAAAGGGTAACTTAGTCATCTTGCCTAATAAACAAGATTCGCATGTGTCATATGATTCATAATCAAATGACCCTAAACTCCCACTCTTATGGAGCTTAGCTGTCGTCTCTCATTTATATGGCCAAGCGACAATGCCATAAGTAAGTTGATTTTAAATTATCTCGTTTATTTCTTTTCGTGTCATTGACATTCATAATTGGATGTGACATATCTAATATGTAAATTCCATTGCATAATGTACCAGTACCATAAAGCATTCCATTCAAACTAATAGAACAACCATTGTTACTAAAAGTCAAATGGAAACCATTTCTATTTAAACAAGAAATGCATAATATATTCTTTGTTAATACTGTAGAAAATAACATTCACCCAATTGAATTACAAGCCCGATGGGGAGTGACAAAAGTAAGGTTTCACGGCTAATGCAAAGAACTCTTGCTCCATTTCCCACACGCAGTTCACCTCTCCTTCATGAGTCATCTCATCGTCCCCGAGGCCCTACATATCATTACATATGTATGAGCCACAACCGTATCTAATACCCATATGTCATGGTCGAAAGCAGATAACCTCAATGACAAACATACTTGAAGAAGCTGAGGCATCTGATGCCTTCTTCTGCTTCAGTTCTTCCAAATAGACTTTACAGTTTTGCTTCCAGTGGCCAGTCTTGCCACAATGGAAGCAAGTTCCTTTTGGTGCAGTCTCTTTAGTTTTCTTCTTGGCTGCACTTCCTTTTGGTTTCTTAGACCTTTTCTTCTTTAGATTCTTTTTCTTTGAACCAGAAGAAGAAGAGGCCACCATATTCACTAGCCTATGATAAACTTTCTGATCCTCATCAGAAGCATCAACAGCAAGTGAATCAGGAAGTGGAACATCTAGGATATATCCCAGTTCCTCAGACCTGAGAACAATTCTCAGATTTCTCAGCCAATCAAGAAAATTTGGTCCAGTTAATTTGTTGGAATCCATAAGTGAGCGCAAATTCACACTAGAGGTCATCTTCAATCAACCTAAAGGGATAGAGAGAAAGAATGTTAGAATAGGAATAGATGCATAATCATAAGGACTTGCATGATATGCATATGGCTCCCACTAGTTTCAAAGAATCCATTACCCTCATAACGAATCCAAGAAAAATTATGACATAATGTCCTAGTGGGTCGATATCCGACATTCCTAAAAATGACCTTGGGTTTGCCCAACAAACCACCTTAGTTCAATCGGTAGTTATCGGTCATACCAATTGCATCATAGATAGAAATCCGACATTCCTAAAATGACCTTGAGTTTGCTCAACAAGCCACCTTAGTTCAATCGGTAGGTATCAATCACACCATTTCCATCTTAGGTGCAACTATCGACTAGTGCTATCAACTTTTGATGTATGCACACACATTGGGTCATCAACTCTTGATGCATGTACATCTGATGTACACTACCCAATTTCGCCTCTGTCCACGTTGACCTTGAGTTTGCTCAACAAATCAACGCTTCTAGTGAAAACCGACCCATTAATCCGAAAATCTCATTTTCTATGGTTCGAACATATCCGTATAGAGTGAGCTTGGGTTTGCCCAACAACCCAACTCTACAAGAACTCTGGTTCTCCCCATATTAATGGAAGGCATTAGTTTTCATATTATTTGAGGGTTTTCAGGTCTCATCTTCTTCTCCTCCAAGCAGTAGGATTATAGTCATCATGACTATATGGAATGATTTAGGGTATTTCATCAATCACATTGAGTATATACCTAAAATCATCCATCATCCCATCTTAGCATGTTATAAGTCGACTTGTATATGTACAAGTCGAGTTATGACTCTGTATAAGTCGAGTTATGCATGTATAAGTCGACTTATGCAACTATGCACGTACAAGTAGACTTGTACGATTGTGCAAGTCGACTTATTCGTCTACAGTGCACGGACAAGTCGACTTGTGAATGTGTAAGTCGACTTATCCACGTGGAATTGCTATCTAATCGGCTAATTTCTCAATTCGTGTAGTTCAAATTCACAATACCAAGTGTAATATCCTTTATTATGATGTACCAATGAACCACTTTCATTGTTGCTTGCCATTTATAGTCAAACTATACATGAAAAAACTTGAAACCGATGAATACACAATTATTCACTTAGATTTCCAAATAATTTGAGAATATCAAATTATCACCCTAAGTATCTCTAGGTAGTCTACACTTTATCAAGACTACTTTGGCACATGTCACAAAATTTGTGACGGCCAAAACAATCAAGATAAGGGAATATACTAACGAGACGCTAATGAGACACATTTGACATCCTAAAATTGTTTGGAAACCTAATTTCAAGAAATTAAATTTGGAAAGCATAAAAAATCAATATAACACATTTTTAATCACATTAAAAATGATCAAAGGCATTGGAATTGAAAACTACACATTTTCTCATTCCAAACAAAACAGCTCCAGCAACTTTTTCAAAACTGCCAAGTTCTATGTTTTGCTTGAAAAAATCATTGAAAAAATTTCAATAAATTCTGAGAAAATTAATGAGGTTACTAAATGTTAACAAAATGATCCATGACTATTTTCAGGATTTATTTCCAACAAAAACTCATTCAAACTCAGCAACCAAGCCAATGTAGAATCTGTGTTCATCAACACAGCTATTCCCAGCAGCACACAATAAATTATTAAATAAATAGTAAATCACCTTGAAAACATTTTTCCATTCTCATAGACATTCATAAACATATTAGAGACATTTTGGTGAAAGCAAATCTGAAAAACAAGTTTTCTACAATTTATTCTCGAATTTACAAGCATGCCTGTTCATTGAATGTTCACAAAGACAGCAACCAGCACATTAGGGAATAAATTAGCAAAATCATATCAAATCACTTTGATAAATTCCAAGCTTCCACAGACATATGCAACAATATCTTGTGAACATATCTGGGCAATAAAATTTCGAAAACTATATTCCATACTGAATTCGAAATTCAACATATACAACATGCATCATCATCACAAGCTATAGGCAGCTCCGACCTAGTCATGGTTTCTTCGTTATATATGACACAAGTGGCTCTGATACCACTGTAGGAAAATTCCGGTGTGAGCATCACATGCCCACGGTGCGGAAAAATAAAATTTTTTATTCCGGGACCTTCCCGAAAGCCAGGATCCATGTGTCTATACAACAAACTCAAACCATAACGGCCAAAGGAGACCGTCTCTAACGATATCTACGCGGAGATCGGAGAACCTAACCGGGACAAACCCTTTGACCCGGGAATAGCTAGAACAAATTAAAGACTACTAGATCTTACCTTTGTTCTATGGAGAGCTTGAATCAACGATGAAGAAGAAGGAGAAGCTTGTAAGATGAGATGAAGATCGTTGGTGAAGAGAGGATGATGAGAGAACACTTTCTCTTATAGGTTTTCCCAAAAACCTTCCTCTTCCTTCAAGATTCACGAAGATCATCTTCAAAGAGCAAGAAACTCTTTCTTCTCTTCAAAGCCACGATCCACTTCAATCAAAATAACAAAGAAACTCTTTCCTTTTTATTTCAAAGCCAACGATCATGCTTCATCTTCACTCATCTTTTAAGTTTTGTCTTTTAGTCATTAAATACTTTAATGACTAAGCAAAACAATGGAAGCTTCCTCTCCTTCCACGTAAATGCCATATATATATATATATATATATTATTTAATTAATTAATCATATATATATATGTATATATATTGCTGAAGTAGTCCAGTCACACTGGGGTCGGTCCCACCGGGTCCCGGTAGGGAAAAATCACCGGAGACCTTTCTCAGCAATATCGATGTCGCGATCTCATCGGGACATATCTTGATCTCATCGGGATCCATTTAATCCGTCTGCTCTCCATATATTGGAACTCTGTCCAAAACTATTTTACGAGTTCTCCGAGACACTCCTATGCGTGTGACCCATTAGGTTCCCGGTTATGTTGGCCACTTAGATTAACACTTAATCTAAGCAAGTCATGAGCGGTATCTAACAACACATCATGACCCCCAATTGACCGGAAAGTAATTGGTTTGACGAATGAACATATATTCATCAGGAACCATATCATGAACCTTTCCATAGACAATTACCGTGCAATTCGTCCTTTCACTATCCTATACCCCACTTGGTTATGAGTATGGGCAATGTGTCAACTCTCACTAGACTGACTACGTCAAATCTACTCAAGTGATTTCAGTTCTTATCCTGGGACTCATTACTTTATATGTCAATGAAGACATTCTTCATGACATATATGCTCTGGCTAGAGACTTCCAAGTAATGACCCAGACAAGAGGCCATGGTTATCATCTTCTGCTATCACAGAAGTGGTGAATCCTCTATTGGCTACTCAATTACCTTCGAATACCTCAAGCTGTACCCAAGCACCACCTTATGAGCGACCTCTGTAAGGCAACAAGGAATGGAGTCAAAGCACAGAATCAGTATCCAAGATATCCTTGAGCACTTCAAGTCTAAGGATACTTGCACCATTGTTATGATGAAATTATCACTGACATTAGAATAGGACATCCATGTGATGATCTCATAGCAGGTCATCCAATGTACTTACTACCTCTAGTAAGCATTCACATCTCAACCCTAAATATCTCATATTTACAGTTTCTGAGATCCACTGCTTGATCAAATCAAGGAGTTTGAGATGTGCTAGTCTTTCCGGATTACCGATGTCCAATCTCAGTAATCCTATGACTAGGATAATTTAGAATCTTGACATAATTGCACATGATAGGAATCTCAGTAGTATGATCACATCATAATTTCCTTCATGCTATGTCATATATCATGGACTTCATTAATTTGCTTATAGATCAATATCAGTTCATAAATTATGAACAGCAAATTAATGAAATATGCCTTTCTTTATTTATTCATAAAGAATGTACACAACTTTGTACAAAAATGCGCTAAAGGCGATTGCCTTTAGGGCACTACTCTAACATAATCCACATGGCATCGCAATAAATAAATCACAATATCAGAAACCACTAAATTTTAAAATCCAAAATAATCTTGATACAGTCATCCATATCAGAATAGACAAGTCTGTTAGTCCCCTAAACAACACCAAAAAGGAAACTGATACAAGCATCTATCCTAAGTCATCCGCAAAAGTCTAACCCAGCTGACCGACCTGTGAGCCATCGCTTCTCTTGCCAACACGCTCGCACGGCAGGATGCATATGCTCAGTAAATATAGTCCCATTACTAAATGCTCAATTAAACAATTCAGTGATGCATATGTCTCAATGGAATTATGTACAATGCATGTTCACGATTTCTGACGCTAAAACCCAATTTTGAACTCTTACGCCCCATTCTAACTCTTCACTCAATTGATCGACAATAATTGATCCATTCCTAAAAATTCAGTTCAATTTCCTCAATTCATGTACCTTATAGCAATTCCATATCCATTGGGTCAAAACCTCTATTGAAAATCCCAAATAAAACTCCAATTATCATACTTCAATATTTAGGTCACTATAGGAACCATAATTGACCTTAATCTCGATAATTCAATACCATTTAAATTAAATTATAACTTCCATAATTATCCTCAATTGCAGACCTCTTTCCCTAGTTCATCATGAATCGAGAATCACCCCAATCGGAGGTCTATACCATAAGTTATGCCCAATAAACTAAAAACCAATCCATCAGAAAACTGCTCTTCGCTGCGACCTACATCCTCGCCTTGGCGTAGAAGATCGCTTCATTGTGGCGTGAAGGACGCCTCACAGGCGTGCATCCTCTTCATGCTCGCCAGAGCGTAAAAACGTTCACCGCGGTGTGAAACCATGCGCTCATCGCGGTGTCTCGCTGCGCTCGTCGCGGCGAGCACTTAATTTACTCGTCGCGGCGAGGCTGCGCCAGACGTCGTGACGTGCGGGTCGCGCCTCCGTCTTCTCCGATCGCTTTCCGTCCATCTTTCTCTCTAAAACCCCCATTAACACTGCCAACTACCCATTCAAACACAATAATTGCCATAAACGTAACAACTAACCATTAATAACAACATTAAAGCCATAAATACTTACCAATCGAAGATCAAACTCCACAAATCCCTCAAATCTCCGTAAACCCTAAAATCCTTCAATATCAACGATTAACCACTCTCAAAGCTTCTCAACCTCCATCAATCACAATAAACAAGTTAGCTTTGCACAATGAGGAGAAAACCACAAGGAAAAATCGAAGAACCTCACCGATGGGAGGAATCGAAGGTCACCATGGGAGGAGAAGAAGAAATGCTAAAGCCTTAGGATAAAATCCCCAAATTTCAAACCTATCTATTTATAGACATAGGTCTCAAAATCAGTTCAAATTTCAGTCTCTAAATTTCAATGGCTCAACATTTTTATTTCCAAACAGTATAACTCCAATTTTTCCATTGCCATTGGACAATTCTTTCAATCTATATCTGATCGATGATCATCACTCCAAAATTTCCGGTTCGGGCATTTTCTCCCGAATTTCCCGAAAGTTTCCTATAAGCCACTGTCAATAGTCAATCACTCTTAAACTATTCTAAATCAGTCATTCGAGCTCACTTACTCCTAATTTCTCAATTAATCACGATCCAGTCAGTTCAGTCAGTTCATGCTCACAATTAAAATACCGAAAAACCATGAATGCATGTACCTATGAATAAATGCACATGCAATAAACCTGTTCTTCTATAATTAGAGGCCAGTAACATGCTCAATCAGTGAATGCAATGAAACCTATCAGTCTGACCCAATATTACCAAAATACCCTTGCTAACAGTAACGGGATGTTACATAATAATTTCACTCATGAGGTGATCCCACTATCAGATGTACACTTACAGTGACAATATAATCTGAACTCAACAACTTTCCTTTTTACACCTTTCCTCGCTCATGAGGATCGTATACAATCTCTATTCATTCCCAATTGATCATTATGAGCACTTTCATTTCTTGTTCTCACATTATACTCCAATTGTTAAGAAACAATCTTTAGGTGCAATACAATCACGTCCTTAACTTTCTTTCACTAATTGAGATTTCAAAAACCTGAATTCAAACTCTCATTCTTTTCCTCAATTGCAGACTTCGTTCTCTAGTTCATAACGAATCAAGAATCACCTCAATTGGAGGTCTACCTCATTTGTTATGCCCTAAAAACAAAACTAAATCAGTTCAGAAATTTGGTCCTCGCCGCGACGTATGGACGCTCGCCGCGATGTCTATACAATGGCTCGTCACAATGTATAAACTTGCTCGTCGCAACGTCCCAATCTATCGCTCGTCGCGACGTGCAATTTATCACTCGTCGCGATGTGCGCTCGTCGCGGCATACGCGCGTCGCGGTGTATACTCCTTTTCTCGTCGCGACGTGCAGGCCCTGGTTCATCTTTTCCGATTCCCTTTTTACTTTTCTCTCTCTAAAACCAGTCATAACTCACCCATAACTTCCCCAATCTTCCACAAATAAACTCATATATGCATTAAACAATCATAAAAACACATTAAAGCCATTTCACTTACCAATCATGTAGCACCCCACTCCCGCGAGACCCGAACCCGACATCGACGGTGATATCCGAGCCCGCGACCCGCGAGGGTAGTATGCTAGAGCAGTCACTGCAGTGTTAAAACTCATTATGATTTTTTTGAAAAACCAAATGAGTGCGAAATTAAAATAAGCGATTCGGGCCCGTGATACAAAAACCCTTTTAGTCATACACTTTATCAAAGATCACATGTCAAATAATATTTATCAATTAGGGCCTCAATCAATTCAATACAATTTTTGCGGAATATAAATTTACAACTAAGTCAAGATAACACGAATGCAGACGTGAACTGATCCCGACATCGGACATCGACTCTCTTGTAGTAACCATACACCCGGTTCACTAACGGGTACTCTTCAATTCTGAAAATAGTTGCAATGTTGGGTGAGTTTGCGAACTCGGTGAGAAACCATCATCGATGGTTCACCCAATTCATGCATATTCACAGATTCACATAGCTATATCACTCAAACACATTCAGAAGTACCACATGAATATCACGTTATCAGTCAAAAGAATCCAATTCAAATGCACATGAAATGTGTATGAGACGCTTTCAATTTAATTTGTTGTTGGATTGGCGCAAACTGTCCCTTAAAGGGCGATAATCGATGAGCCATAGGCTCTAAATCACTTTGTGGACTCAAGGCCCAATCCGTTGAGCTTAAAGCTCTCGTTGCTATCGCCCGTCACAACCGCCAATTCTCGATCATGCAATTATGTATGAATGTAAATATCCAAATCCACACCATAACCGATTCCTATTTAACATATTCACATATGTCTATCCCAAGTAGTCACATGAACATCAATTCCAGACTCGATATCTCATTCCAAATATTTGAGACACCCATGGTCCAAATCATTCAAAATCAAACACACATGTTCCCATCCATTATCTCCACATGGCATAATTGCGAGATATTAAACACATAAAAATTGAGAAACCATCTAGGTTACTCACCTAATAACTTCTGAGCTATTGTCGGGAAGTCTCTGCCAAGTCCGTGGATCTACGGTCCCACTGAGCCTCTATAGCAATTAAAATAGGCAAACATTACTAACTGTATAGTTAGAGTGACCAACTAATGCACATGGAATAATTAAAACGTGTATAATGCATGTTCATGAATTCCCGGCCCTAATCTCATTTTTTTCCCTCAGAAAATCCCGTCTAAAAATTAGAAAACTATTGGCGCTGACGGAGCGCAATTCGGACCTCTATAGGTCCCCAATTAAATAAAACAGTGATTACCGAACAATTATCCGGGCCACGTCAATTTCCGTCCAAAATTCCCAAATTCTCACAAAATGAAATTAAATATTATCTGAATCCGATGCCTCAAGAATCAGGTCAATCGGACGTCGGACGGAAAAGAAATTGACAAAGGAAGCAAGAAATCCTAAAATACCCATTTAACAAATCAAAATAATAATAACAAAATAAATAAAATAAAAAAAGAAAACCAGCCTCGCTCCAGCGAGGCTGTTTTATCCAGCCTCGTCACTAGGGTGAGGCGTCACCCTAGTGACGCTGCCCCTCATTAAGCCTCGTCACTAGGGTGAGGCATCACCCTAGTGATCAGGCAAAATTCTCATTCCCCTTCTCCTTTTTCCTGATTTTTAATCCAACTTTCAATACCCATAATTCTTAGCACACAATCCAGAAAAATACAAAATATACCTTGTTGGAAAGCTTATGAAACCCTCTACAATTCTCAAGAAGACCATAAAAATCAATTCCACCCCTAAGGGTGTCAAAAATCCTATCAAAGATGCTGCCTAGTCCATACCTCTTAAAACAGAACAGCACATGGTAAATTTAGTAACTCTCATTCTGTTCAGTAAAAAATTGCACAATAAAGATGCTCATCAAGATCACAATGTCATCTACAAATTTCATGAACAACCTAAAATCAAATTCCATTGCTAAACAAGTCAATTAATTCACTCAATGCTGCTGTTCCTGAAATCAGTCAATTTGAGCAGTAAACTTTGAACAAACATAACTCCCTGTATACAAGTCGAAAAAAATCAGAACTTTATATCCCTGTAAAGATAACATCTCAAACTTCAATTTTCATGAAGCACTCATCATCCAATTCGATCTCTAACAATTTCAAACTGTTATGGAAGATACTGTTATGATCAGTCATTCATAACCTAAGGTAGGGTCAATCTTTGCAAAATCATAACTCCCAATTCTGACTTCTAAAAATTACACACCATATATCATTTTCAAGGTAATCTCTTCCTCTACAACTTTTCAGAAGTTCACTCACACCAATTCAGTTCACATAAAATGTTAAAATTGCCTCCAATCAGTAAACTCACAAAATCACACTTAAGCTAGGTTTCATCCAAAATGCTCAAAACCAGTCCTTAGTAATCAATTCATATCTCCCAATATACAATTCTAAAAATAGCAATATCAGTAGAAATGGAAAGATAATTCAATATGATACAACTTCCATAAAGACCATTTCTCCTAATTCCATCTCAATTAATTCATAAAATCAGCAAAGTTCATATGTTGTGGTCTCGGTTACTGTTCACAGGCAATGGAACAGTAACTTTCCATGCAAAATTCACCCTTCTATCATTGAAATTCAACAACACCTATTTCACACTAAATTGAAGCCAACATCCCAAAGTTTCAGTGGCCACTAACCTTACCTCATTTTCATTTCTGTACAATAAGTTATGGTCAAATCAGTGCAATAGGTCAAAGTTAATTTTCCAGCATCTACTTCTCTATTCACTTCCTTTCATTCCAACACCTTCCTACATCCATAAGCATCTTAATTGGACACAAAATCAGTCCCTATATCATGTCTACATTCACTAGGCATTCCTACCAAAATTGGCAGCACTAACCTCTTCCTTTCCATGCACAATTAATCATCAATATACAATCAAAATCATATTAAAACCAAACTCTATCATAACCATTTATTATCCTAACATACCTTACACTTATACCCATTTATTTATACAATAATTCTCATTAAGGTAAAACATCAATAAGCTTAATAATAATACCACAATCCCTTTAGATGCTTCTAACTACCATGATGTATTAAACTACAAAATCAAGCATACTTAAACACTTAACTTAAAACTTTACCTATTTAAAACTTCCAATCTTCAATCCCTTTGCTATCCCACCTCAACACCTTCTTCACTCACTTCAAACACATACAAGTGGAAGGTCATCATGGCAAGGCAACAACTTGGTTGCATGAAGGAAAGCTTGAGTTTGGAAGAAGGATTTATTTGAAAGGAGGAAAATCGATGGAGAGGAGAAGAAGCAAGGTGAATTTGGATGATGAGGTGAAAACAACCAACAACTCATCTTTTCTTTCCTTTATAATAAAGTTCTGAAACAAAGAGATGGGAATGCATTAAATGAAGAAGATGTTGGCCAAAGTTGATTGGTACAAAATTTCAAGAAAAGTCAAAGAAAGTATTTAAATATAAATTCAATTCACAATAATTTCCACCCAATTTCGGTTCCTACTAAATTTTAAGGGTCCCTTTATGGGTCCCACCACAATATGCAATAGATAAGTACCAAATGTCAGTAGAAATTCAACCGGTTCGCCATCGGACGATTTTATCCGGTCCGGGAATTTCCGGGAATTTTCCCCAAATCATTTTTCTGAGAATTAATGAAATTCCCCAAAATTATAAAACATGTAAAAATGCACTCTAAATAATTTTTCAATCACGAAAATCACCTTTTCTCCCCAAAACATATTTAGGCGATTCTGGGCGATTTTGTCGATGCTCGAAAGTTTCTTCGAAAATTCGAAAAATTCCTATAAATCCCAAAATGTAAAACGCTCAATGACGCACTCAGAATAATTTTTCAAATCCCATAACCCCGTTAATCACAATAAAATGCCGTTATGCCCTAGTACCGGGAATGTCATGAATACATATACCGTAATTCCATGTACACAATTGATACTGTGTATCAATCCTATTATGCATGAACAGTACTAAATATTCCCTATCAGTCTCATCATACGCCAAATTTTACTATTTTACCCTACCAGGAGGGGGTGGGATGTTACAATTCTCCCCTCCTTATAAGAATTTCGTCCTCAAAATTCTCAGTCAACGGTTCACTATGACAGTAATCACATGATTCGACATATCCCATACACTTTTCCACTTAATGATTCACTTGTCGAGTGATCACAATAACCACTCTCAGTCCGTGGTTCAGTTACTAATTTGGCTAACTCATTATCACTTAGGACAGTAGACGGATTCGACAAGACTATTAGTTGGCGATCTCATTTTCTTAGCTATCTCACTTGCCATTTCTAGAATAGCCATTACCTGTGGTTCCGATATGTAGCTCAGTTCAGTATTTTCGAATCTATTCACTGATCACATTTTATCCTTCTAATACCTTTTTCTCCAATGCCATATAATCCAATTTATATTCCATTGAGTACGTCTCCATTTCTTTGGTACCTCTCTTTACCACGTCAGGGACGATTTACATTCCTTTGGTACCAATACTGTGACATTTAACTCCACTTCACTATAATCAGTAACAATGTACCTAATGCAGTCATTTGTTATATGCCATTCACTTTACATTTAAATTCGATTCTCGTAAGACAATTCACTATTCTATAGTGTCCACACACTTTAGTCGGATATACCTTTTACTCTGTTTCATTTTTCCGATCCTGATCCACTTTAGCTAACCCATGCAGTTTTCCTAGGTCAACTTTCCTTTTTCTCACACATTTTAGTCTCAAATCCATTATGGTCTTTAACTCCCAGTAGGCACTGTAGAGTTAGGCACTGTGCAGTGTAACAGTATATTCCTCCAGTGAATCAAAACTCTATAACACGACCATAATCAAACCTTTTTCCTATTGGACATTCAACCTATAAACACTTGAGTCAATAATCACTTCATTCTATACCTACAATTACTCAATTTCACTTTTCACATATGCTTACTAGAATGTCTAACTTTGACTGTTCACTTTCTTGTTCTAATACCTTTTTATCGGGTACACTTACTTCTTCTTTGAATTTTTCACTATTGTTTTTTTTCCAATTCAATTCAGTATATTCAAACTCATCATAAAATTTATCACTTTACTTTCTTGCACTCTTAACCATTCTTATCACTAGATTTACAACTTCAATTTTCCGTAAACACTTCACAATTACCCATAATCTGCTTGACACTCATTTAACATCCCAATATCTGTAATTGATCTGTTCATTGCAGCATTATCTGTTCACTAGTTGAGTTTAGTAGGTAGAATTGTTCGTTCATTTCAGCATTGTCGTATTTATACCTGTCTCTTTCCTCAAATTAACACAGTGTATGCTTATAGGAATCTACAGTCTTCAAGGCTTTCAATCGCGAGCATGACGCCAATACCATTTATCAAAGTCAGTTCAATTTATTTCATACCCGTTCAACATATTGTCTCAGTTCAACACGCACTGCCCACTCTTCCAGTGTATGTTTATCATCAGTATCAGATTCCTCAATTAGTCCTATCGTTCTTTTTACTTTTCACTGTCCAACACTTCCAAACACATTCTGTCTCTAATCACAGTTACTACCATTTGCTTACCTCGTATAAATCCCTATTAGGGTCTTTACCATACATCTTTTACCCTTTTCATTGAGTCCACAATTAGTGTATCTGCAATTTCTTTTTGAAAGTGTCACTACATCACCTCATTGTCAGTTTCCCTTTTGAACCTCTTGTCTTCATTTCAGTTACTCTTTTTCATTTTCTCTTCGCAATTGTTTTCATATCATTCATATCAACATATGTTAATACCTTGTCATCCATATTTAAACCTCCAAAATTTCCATTTTATTTTAGTACCTCACTTCTCAGTTCGGAACTCTTTTATTCTTCGTTTCAAATCTGGATTCCTCAACAGTTTTGCATCATAACTGGAGATCAATTTACTTCACATTGCAATAGGATTACCTCCAATTAAAATTTCACTTATATTGGATACTTTACATTTCTGTACATACAGTGCAGATAACCTCAACTATATGAGCTATGTCTCAATTTCACCTTTAAATTTGTCCGTACTTCTATCCATTTGACCGTTCGTCTTGATACCATCTTTATACGGTTCACGAAAATCTCATCAATCAATTATTATCCCTAATTGCTCTTCAATCCTTCTTCACTATACGTACAATCTCAATTAGAACAATTTTATGCCATAATTTAAATATCAGAACATTCCTTTCACGAAGGTTCCTTATGACAGTCACTTAAATACTTTCTTTCACACTTATTCGTAATCTATACCGTAATCACTTTTCGATTCCTCTCATACAGTACACTCGGTCCACTTTTGTCTTACTTTAACCCTTACGAACTTCACACTTATAATCACTCTAAACATTTACCGCTCATTTCCTCTATGGTTTCCATATATACGTAATATATATTTCATGAGTCACAATCGATATTACTATCCAATAAATATCCCCAACAAATACATCGACTTAAATACAACAACTCTCTTCATATACTGCTATTGTGGTTTCATTTTTCAAGATCGTTATTTCATTCTCCCCGTATCATTAAACTGTATGACTCATTCCCATATCCGTTACGTGCAACTTGACCTTGTAAGGTCATATCAACTTGGCTTATCAGCTTATGATCCTATTTTTTTTTATTCTATTTTCTGCTACTTATCTTCTATTTTCCTCAAACAGTCTATAATCGGGTGTTCACAGTCCCCAATACCCGACAAAATCGTTGATACCACTCCATTTTATCTCTATCTATATGCCTATCCATTTCCCATTTTAGCATTTCCGATACACCATCAAGAGAAATCATCTCATCTTTTTTTTCCTTTATGATTTTATCATCCAATTTCCAAACTCGTAACACAATAATCACATAACCATTTCACAAATTCTTCATTTATCTGTACACTTTTATCTCACTCTAATAGGCTTTGGGCATCATACTTTTCAGTTCTTTTAGTTCTCAATAAACCGTTCAAGATTCTATTGAGCTTCTTTCCATCTCGCTATCATCTTCCGCTTATAATATCTCTCGATCTCTAACTCGAATCTGATGAATCAAAAATATGCCCGATCGGACCATCTACATTTTACTCAATTCAATATTTCCCTTTCATGACATATACAATGAAGCGTAATTACCTAACCATCCCGGGCTTTTTCATTTCACTTAGATCTACTATAACCAATATGCTTCCCATATCTCTAATGGACCTCTCCAAGTACTCAACATCTTTTTTTTTCTGGCACCATAATATTGTCAACTTAATTTGGAAATTCTTAATTAGTCGAGGCCAACACAGTCATTCTGCTATCACATATGAGGGTTTCTAACCCAGTACAATATCAAAATTCTTATCCATTTTTCCTTTATCCTTTCCTAATTGATTATCCCCTTTTTGGGATTTACACTCTAATCCCGTTTCATTCTTCTCTCACTTAGTCACTTGACACTTATGCACCCGTAGGATTTATTTTCGTGCGACTCTGACTAGGGATCAGTTACCACGGTCTGCAACGACGCGACTCACATGCATGCAACCTATGTTCCAAACTGTGCCCAGATACATTACGTACTACTGGGCTCTGATACCACCTAATGTAACACCCCACTCCCGCGAGACCCGAACCCGACATCGACGGTGATATCCGAGCCAGCGACCATGAGGTAGTATGCTAGAAGCGATCCTGCGGTGTTAAAACTCATTATGATTTTTTTGAAAAACCGATGAGTCTGTGAAATTAAAATAAACGATTAGCCCGTGATACAAAAACCCTTTTAGTCATACACTTTATCAAAGATCACATGTCAAATAATATTTATCAATTAGGGCCTCAATCAATTTAATACAATTTTGCGGAATATAAATTTACATAAGTCAAGATAACACGAATGCAGGCGTGAATCGATCCGACATCGGACACCGACTCTCTTGTAGTAACCATACACCCGGTTCACTAACGGGTACTCTTGATTCTGAAAATAGTTGCAATGTTGGGTGAGTTTGCGAACTCGGTGAGAAACCATCATCGATGGTTCACCCAATTCATGCATATTCACAGATTCACATAGCTATATCACTCAAACACATTCAGAAGTACCACATGAATATCACGTTATCAATCAAAAGAATCCAATTCAAATGCACATGAAATGTGTATGAGGCGCTTTTCAATTTAATTTGTTGTTGTGATCGGCGCTCAAACGCCCCTTAAAGGCGCGATAATCGATGAGCCATAGGCTCTAAATCACTGTGGACTCAAGGCCCAATCCCGTTGAGCTTAAAGCTCTCGTTGGCTGCTCTGGTCACAACTGCCAATTACTGATCATGCAATTATGTATGAATGTAAATATCCAAATCCACACCATAACCGATTCCTATTTAACATATTCACATATGTCTATTAGTCACATGAACATCAATTCCAGCACTTCGATATCTCATTCCAAATATTTCAGACACCCATGGTCCGAAATCATTCAAAATCAAACACACATGTTCCCATCCATTATCTCACATAAGATAATGCGAGATATTAAACACATAAAATTGAGAAACCATCTAGGTTACTCACCTAATAACTTCTGAGCTATTGCCGGGAAGTCTCTGCCAAGTTCGTGGATCTACGGTCCCACTGAGCCTCTATAGCAATTAAAATAGGCAAACATTACTAACTGTATAGTTAGAGTGACCAACTAATGCACATGGAATAATTAAAACGTGTATAATGCATGTTCATGAATTTCCGCCCTAATCTAATTTTTTCCTCAAAAAATCCATCTAAAATTAGAAAACTATTGGCGCCGACGGCATAATTCGGACCTCTATAGGTCCCCAATTAAATAAAACAATGATGATTAGAACAATTATCCGGGGCCACGTCAATTTCTCGTCCAAAATTCCCAAATTCTCACAAAATGAAATTAAATATTATCTGAATCCGATGCCTCAAGAATCAGGTCAATCGGACGTCGGACGGAAAAGAAATTGACAAAGGAAGCAAGAAATCCTAAAATACCCATTTAACAAATCAAAATAATAATAAAATAAATAAAAAAAAAAAACCAGCCTCGCTCCAGCGAGGCTGTTTTATCCAACCTCGTCACTAGGGTGAGGCGTCACCCTAGTGACGCTGCCCTCATTAAGCCTCGTCACTAGGGTGAGGCGTCACCCTAGTGATCGTGCAAAATTCCCATTTCCTTCCCTTTTTCTGATTTTAATCCAACTTTCAATACCCATAATTCTTAGCACACAATCCAGAAAATACAAAATATACCTTGTTGGAAAGCTTATGAAACCCTCTACAATTCTCAAGAAGACCATAAAATCAATTCCACCCTAAGGGTGTCAAAATCCTATCAAAGATGCTGCCTAGTCCATACCTCTTAAAACAGAACAGCACATGGTAAATTTAGTAACTCTCATTCTGTTCAGTCAAAAATTGCACAATAAAGATGCTCATCAAGATCACAATGTCATCTACAAATTTCATGAACAACCTAAAATCAAATTCCATTGCTAAACAAGTCAATTAATTCACTCAATGCTGCTGTTCCTGAAATCAGTCAATTTGAGCAGTAAATTTTGAACAAACATAACTCCCTGTATACAAGTCGAAAAAAATCAGAACTTTATATCCATGTAAAGATAACATCTCAAACTTCAATTTTCATGAAGCACTCATCATCCAATTCGATCTCTAACAATTTCAAAACTGTTATGGAAGATACTGTTATGATCAGTCATTCATAACCTAAGGTAGGGTCAATCTTTGCAAAATCATAACTCCCAATTCTGACTTCTAAAAATTACACACCATATATCATTTTCAAGGTAATCTCTTCCTCTACAACTTTTCAGAAGTTCACTCACACCAATTCAGTTCACATAAAATGTTAAAATTGCCTCCAATCAGTAAACTCACAAAATCACACTTAAGCTAGGTTTCATCCAAAATGCTCAAAACCAGTCCTTAGTAATCAATTCATATCTCCCAATATACAATTCTAAAAATAGCAATATCAGTAGCAATGGAAAGATAATTCAATATGATACAACTTCCATAAAGACCATTTCTCCTAATTCCATCTCAATTAATTCATAAAAATCAGCAAAGTTCATATGTTGTGGTCTCGGTTACTGTTCACAGGCAATGGAACAGTAACTTTCCATGCAAAAATTCACCCTTCTATCATTGAAATTCAACAACACCTATTTCACACTAAATTGAAGCCAACATCCCAAAGTTTCAGTGGCCACTAACCTTACCTCATTTGCATTTCTGTACAATAAGTTATGGTCAAATCAGTGCAATAGGTCAAAGTTAATTTTCCAGCATCTACTTCTCTATTCACTTCCTTTCATTCCAACACCCTTCCTACATCCATAAGCATCTTAATTGGACACAAAATCAGTCCCTATATCATGTCTACATTCACTAGGCATTCCTACCAAAAATTGGCAGCACTAACCTCTTCCCTTTCCATGCACAATTAATCATCAATATACAATCAAAATCATATTAAAACCAAACTCTATCATAACCATTTATTATCCTAACATACCTTACACTTATACCCATTTATTTATACAATAATTCTCATTAAGGTAAAACATCAATAAGCTTAATAATAATACCACAATCCCCTTTAGATGCTTCTAACTACCATGATGTATTAAACTACAAAATCAAGCATACTTAAACACTTAACTTAAAACTTTACCTATTTAAAACTTCCAATCTTCAATCCCTTTGCTATCCCACCTCAACACCTTCTTCACTCACTTCAAACACATACAAGTGGAAGGTCATCATGGCAAGGCAACAACTTGGTTGCATGAAGGAAAGCTTGAGTTTGGAAGAAGGATTTATTTGAAAGGAGGAAAATCGATGGAGAGGAGAAGAAGCAAGGTGAATTTCGGATGATGAGGTGAAAACAACCAACAACTCATCTTTTCTTTCCTTTATAATAAAGTTACGAAACAAAGAGATGGGAATGCATTAAATGAAGAAGATGTTGGCCAAAGTTGATTGGTACAAAATTTCAAGAAAAGTCAAAGAAAGTATTTAAATATAAATTCAATTCACAATAATTTCCACCCAATTTCGGTTCCTACTAAATTTTAAGGGTCCCTTTATGGGTCCCACCACAATATGCAATAGATAAGTACCAAATGTCAGTAGAAATTCAACCGGTTCGCCATCGGACGATTTTATCCGGTCCGGGAATTTCCGGGAATTTTCCCCAAATCATTTTTATGAGAATTAATGAAATTCCCCAAAATTATAAAACATGTAACAGTGCACTCTAAATAATTTTTCAATCACGAAAATCACCTTTTCTCCCCCAAAACATATTTAGGCCAGTTACCGGCGATTTTGTCGGTCCGGAAAGTTTCTTCAGAAAATTCCAGAAAAATTCCTATAAATCCCAAAAATGTAAAACGCTCAATGACGCACTCAGAATAATTTTTCAAATCCCATAACCCTGTTAATCACAATAAAATGCCGTTAGGCCCTAGTACCGGAAATGTCATGAATGCATATACCGTAATTCCATGTACACAATTGATACTGTGTATCAATCCTATTATGCATGAACAGTACTAAATATTCCCTATCAGTCTCATCATACGCCAAATTTTACTATTTTACCCTACCAGGAGGGGGTGGGATGTTACAAATCAAGCCTCAATCCTCAAATCTTCCGAAAATCTTCTAAACCTTTAACACCAACGGTTTCCTACCAAAACCACACCAACGATCATCTTCCTTAGGATTTAGGCTTGGTTTTACACAAGGAGAAGGAGCTATCAAGCAACAAGCCAAAGATCAAGCACGGTGAAGAAACAGAGAATCGATCGAAGGAGAGGAAAATTTGCCCTAGGGAGGAAGACTTTTCTTTCTTCTTCCCTTATAACCTTAGATATTTAAAGGTTAATCACCTAAGTCTCTTGTCTTTTTCATCGCAAAACATTTAAATCTCTTTCTCTTTTCAATTCATTTCCAGTCCAATTTGTCTCCAAATTTCAATAGCTCGATATATTAAATTCCAATATCATATATCTAAATTTTTCCATTGCCATTTACTAATTATTCTTGCACTATGCAGTCAATCAGTCTGTCACTCGAAAAATTTTCGGTCCGGACTTTTTCTTCCAAATTTCCAGAAAAATTTCCTAAAGTTCACTGTCAACTGGCGATCACTCAATACAGTTCCAACTCAATATTCAAACTCAATTATTCCCAAAATTCTCAATAATTCATAATTAAATCTAATTATCTCACAAATCACAATTCATATCAGATTCAAAATCAAATGCCGGGAAAATGTCATAAATGCATGTACCTACATGTGCATGTGCAAAAGACCCATTCCTCTAAAAATAGAGGCCAAATGAATGCTCAGTCAATAATATGCGGTAAAAATCCTAACCCGTCTCAATTTACCAATATAACCTTCCCATCGGTGACGGGATGTTACATTAAGAGCCTAAGGCTCACTATATATAATGAGCCCTGTATCCCCCAAGGGGATAAGGGACAGTTATTAATGAGCCCAGTATAAAAATAAATACGGGATAGTTTAGGCACTCGGTTACAACAATGTAATAAATAGAAAGTGTTTCATGAGCATTTCATAGGCATTTATATCAAGTATGTTTGATTCATTGAAATGCCAAAATTTCCTATGCTAGATTAAAAGTGTGATACATGATCTATTATGCAAAATTGTGAATTACATGTTATGTGAAATGGTGTGTTGTATGAATTGAGTGAACCATCGATGATGGTTATCTCATTGAGTTTGCAAAACTCACCCAAAATTTGCAATTATTTTTCAGGTTTGAAGAGTACCCCGTTAGACAAATAGGAGTATACCTACGTCATGCAAGTAAGAGATAGAGGTCAGGATCAGTTGGCGTCTGCATTAGTATTTCATTTATTTTGTATCGAATTAAGTCTTCTGCAATTATTGTAACTTGTGTATTCGAATATTTCTGTTTTGAAATAAATTTCCAAATTGGAAATGTTTGTATATGGTTTTTGTAATGTAATGAAATTTTGACAAGTATTTTGTATTTGTAACGGGCCCAAATAGCTATTGAAATTTCTGATGATTGTATTGCTATGATTGAAAATGTTTATGAAATAAAGTGGGCCCGATTTGGTTATCGATTTTCGTACTTTATGTTTGTGATTTCAAAAACAAAAATTTGTACTAAGTTTTGAATGATTGAGTGCTCTAGCATGCCACCCTCGTGGGGCACGGACTCAGATATCCCTCAGGATGTCGGGTACGTGTCTTGTGGGAGGGGGGTGTTACAAACCAACTTTTGGTTTTTTTAAGGGCAGAAGAAACAATTAGCTGTGGGGAAATGGTTTGGGATAAGGGAAAGCAAAGTAATCTCTCGGGAGGTATTTGATGAAAAACTATGTGTATTGGGAGAAAAGTTGAAGAAGGTGGATACAAAGAAGGAAACTTAGGAAAATTTTTTGAAGTACATCTTTCAAATCACGTAATCTTTTAACTCTCAGAGCACAGTAACTTACTTCTCTAACAAATGATAAAAAGCAACTTAACACTTGTCACTGTCTTAATGTCTAAGCTCTAACCAAGTTTCTTTTGAACTAATTCCTTTAATTCTCGTCTTTACAATCCAGTTATCTCCAATATCCTTTTCCTATATTCGATAATAATCTATAATTTTTGAGAATTATTCCTAAATTCACCAAAATTCACAAATACAACAATTCCACTAATTAATAATATTTCCAATATAGAAAATTCAAAATTTTTAAAATTTCCAATAATATCACAACTTAGTCCAAAATATGCCCGAAATTATCCATGAATGCATGTATAATTATTTTCATATACAACAACTTTACTATTCATGTGTAGGTGTATGACATATTATGCATGAGCATGAAAAATACATTTCTAAGCTCTCATTGATCACTCATATTTACTATTCTAGGCTCCCCATAGGTAATAAGATGTTACAAGTTAAGTGCATCTTCATATGCTCCCAACTCTGAGGCAGTGAATGAAACACAGCTTGCACTTGTTGTTCATCAGACAACTCATAACCAACATCACATAACTCACTTATCATGTAGGAAATTTTCCTCAAATGCTTTTACATTGTATCATCTGGGTGCTTTTTATAAGTTTCAAACTTAATTGTAAGTGACCTCACTTTGGTCACTAAAGCACATCCCAAATGAGAAGCCAATGCAGACCACATGTCCTTTGCAGTTTCAAATTTACAGAACTCACGCATGATACAGAACTCACGTATGGTATCATTATCCATGCTACTTAGCAACATGATGTAAGCTAAAGAGTTCTTCTTTTTCCATAATTCATATGCATCACGGTCCATTCTATGTTGGGCTGTAGTGCCCTCCTCAGGAACATCTATGGTTAGGTTTAATGGTTCAAGAGCCTCTTGCTCTTCCAGTACATATTGAATTTTCATGCTCCAGATTTCATAATTGTCACCATTGAGTTTCTCAACCCTATTAAGTTCATCAACAATATTCTTCGAAGCAGTAGCCATTTCGAAACACTAAGTTTCTATAATAAGAAAAATATATATATGCACGTTAATGTGTAATTAATCGTTCACAGAGTAAACAATTTGATCACAATTGCTTATGAAATCAAAAGTCCACAAATGTGTTCAATCATCATCCATACAACAATCGAATCCTAATTACTTTACAGATGAATTCCTACATACAATTCATGTAAACATATTACATAAATATTAAGACTTAGTTCTTATAAAACAACATATTGTATTAATTGTGTTTCAACCTACGAACATCCTATAGGTAACGAACCTTACACGGAAATGAGTTCATAAGTTTGCGAAACTCGATTTACAATAGCTCTTACTATTTCCATTGAAGACCTATAGGAAATAAAGTCCTAATCAACTCCCTTCTACGCATCTCTTTAATAAATGTTATCACTAACAAATTATAAGTCTTCTCATTAGGGATATTATTCCATAGCATTCGTAATAGTTCACCTTGAGGTTGAGGTAATGTTTCAAGCAAAGTCATATACTTTACTTCAACATTTGTATAAGCTTGACAACCTTCAAAATATAACTCTTGCATCATGTTATTAACTAAAATAACATGTTGTGTTAGACCGTTTCCAGGCATTAAACGCATGTTAACTAACTTTACATACATGTTGCTAATGCGTCTCTTCTGTGCCTCACATCGAATAAGCTTAGGTGTCTGCTTAATAATAGGCATTTTCTTGAAAAGCAAATTTTTAGGGATCAAAAGAGTGTACAAAATAACAAATTATTTTGTCTAACATATAGCGAACTTATGCTCATACATGGAAATAATTTAATTTATTTTTAATTATATTTTTATTAACAATTTATTGAGCTGATCAAATTATACTTTTAATGTCTAATCAATTAGAAACTTATTTCTAATCTAAATTATAATTAAACTAATAAAATGTATTGATTTAATTAGAAACTGATTTCCAATAAAATTCCTTTTTAATTTCAAGTAAACAAAATAGTTTTGATTTTAATTAGAAAACTCATCTCTAATTTTGTTGATTTTAGAAACTTATTTCTAAATTTATTTTAACTAAAAAATTAGTTTATTTATGTTAAAACAATAATAATAATTTCTAATATTTTATATTAATTAGAAACTAATTTAAATAACTTAATTAGTTTGTGTCAATTAGAATATGTATTTCTAATTTTTATGTTACATTTATTTTAAAACATATCTCCAAAAACCTATTTATTAAGACTTTTTGTCTTTTTATTCTCATATGTTTAATGATGTAATACATTAACAATAAGACAAAAAAGGGTTGATTGCAACTTTTGAGTGTCATAAGCAGTAACCATTCAACTTTACACGTGCCTCTTTGTTGGCTAACCAATGCAATGTTTGAGACAAAAAAACACATGCCTTTCTATAGAGAAGGAAGAAGAGTGTTCTTCCTCTTCGTCCTATATTTTGTTTTCTTCGTTTGTTTCTTTTAAAAAAAAAATCTATTTTCATCAACAACGCAACAACAACAAAAAAAATCTGTATTAATTCATAACAAATGTTCAAACCCCAGGATACTAAACCAAGGATGAAGACGAGTTAAACATGTTTCTTCTGCAAATCCATTAATGGGCTTGTCTTACTCGTTGCCTTTTTTCAAAAGACTATAACTAACCATAAAACCCTCACCATATAGATGTAAAGCATTGATTTTTTTGATAGGATGTAGGTTCACATCCACTCTTAACACCATATTGATTCATATAAACAACGCTGGACAAAAAAAAACCTAACCATAGTTTTTTTTTAAATCGTAAGCATGCATATATAAAAAGAAACCTATGCTCTGATACCAATGTTAGAAATAATAAACAAGATAAAACATAATCATAGAGAGATCATGTGATAAAACTCAATCACAAAGACCATATTAAACAGGATCGTTTTATATGCATATAAAATAAAAAACACATACTTGATTTAATGTTGTAGTTCCGCTAGTTAAAGAACATTATCACCAACTTTACACTGTAGAATCCTTCCTTTATTTTTCTGTACTCTTTTATTGATGAAGAAGATAAACAACCATACACACAGATGCATATATATAACATTATGTTCTTCATATAACTACTCTTTATAGTTATTTCAAGAGTATAATGACTATTATACCCTTCATGGGTGTAATAATGACTCATATGATTCTTGCACTTGAAGAAAAACTACTAATGAACCTAACTTTTGCAAGAATATGAAAACAATCCCTGGTGGACCTTCTAAAGCATCCATATAGCTGATATATGCATATGATAATTACTAGGTCTATAGTTACAGGTTAACAGACATCCCATGAACTATTTGCAATCATAATCATGCCCATAAGATAAGGGCCTAGCAGTCAATCGCATTCACTAGCAGATAATAAAATGCCACCATTTGTTGACTCTATATAAAATAACATTATAAAAATTAAGGTCTTCCCTTTTTTAGCATCAATTTAGAACTTAGGATACCATAAGAATGGAGTACTGTTCATCTAGTGACATGAAAATAGACAATTTTCTTATTGTGGTTGTCAATCATCTAGAAGAAGACATGCAACAAAACAATGTTGTGAAGCAATAAGAATTAATTGCAAGTACTCATTCACTCTCATATGTTGCAGCAGTGATTTTCTATTTTTTTTCTCTTTTTTCTTATTGAAATATTTAACTATGCAACAAAATAGCTCATCTATTAGTCATAACAAAAATTTTAATTATGGACCTAAAAATAACTATGAACTTGTATTAACGACTAAAATGTGAAAAGTACATGTTTTGATATCTATTGAACGATGAACAAACTATTGAACCATTTGAACAAGCTCATGAAACTATCAAATCAAGTTTTATGAAAGTTGTATATCTTTATGCCATTAACGTCTGTCTACACCTTTCTTAATGTGTGGACCTCTTAATGGGTCAGAGAAACTAAATGTCCACAAATTTACTTGTGTAGGTAGTAAAAGACCTTAACAACTATTTATAATAACCTTATTAAGTCTCCCCATCATAGGCTCAATAAATAAATGACTCACACTAATTATGACTCTTTTTTTACTGGACTTCAGCTAATTTAACTAGATCCTTTATTAGACTTCTTTATTATCTTTAGTCTAGATCAAATTTGATTTTCTTAATCTTAATTTCATAAAAAAACCCATAATTAATAATTATCCAATTAAAATTACTAACATTCTCCCTCTTGGACAAATATTAATCACAATAATTGTAACAATAATAAAAATAACAAAAGTGGTTTAAAAAATCAACGAAAAGGTCGACCAATTTAAAAAATTTGATCAAAAGATAATGAATGTCCATCATTCGGTCTCATAAGGCTTTTGATACTAAAAATATCAAATGCATGTGTCAGATGTGATATTGATCCAATACAATCACGTATATCTAATACCTGACTAACATAAATGAGAAAATGAAGTGTGACAAACTACAATTGTACTCATATAATCTAAAATGTATCATCTTTTTGTTTGTTGGTTTCAATTTCTCTAAACTATATGCTAAACTACATAAGAGAAATTTGTTTTTTCTTACTAATTGTTAAACCACATTAGAAAAAACCTTTATGGGATTAAATACTTATTTCCCTCTATGTCTCATCAAGTCTATTGACTTATTTATGTATCTATATGTATCCAGAAGACACAGGCTCAAGGTTAATTAATATATATATATATATATATGCCTAATGCCCTTAAAATGCTTAAGATTGACATATATATTAAAACTTTCACATATATTATATCAATGTACAACAAATAGTATGACTAAGAACAAAATGATGGTCATCAATATATAAAATATATTGTCATAATATATGAAATATGTACAAATGCATCAAGAGAAAATACAATGATCTTTAACTAACAGTGTTTAAGGACTTCAATAAACCCATTATATACATATTTCTTTAAAAAATAACTAGGTGAAGTTCTTTAGTTAGAGGACCAACAAACTTGTACTTGATCTCCAAATGCTCCACGTCATTGTCACCTTTCTATATTAATTCCTTTATGGTTAAATATTTAACCTTCAAATGCTTATACCTTATGATGTTCTTATTTTTGTTATTGAACAACACATTAGAAAGATTATCATAATACAATCAAATAGGTCCAACAATTGAATCAACCATTGATAACTTGAAAATCAAGTTCTTGAGCCAAACCACCCATGAAGTAACCCATAGCAAGCTACAAACTCTACATGCATAGTCGAGGAAGTTACTAGTATCTTCTTGACATTCTTTCATGACACATAATCATTTGCTAACATATTAATATATCATATTATGGACTTCCTGTGATCCAGACACATAACAACATTCAAATCTGTATATCCAATAAGGTTCAATTTGTTGACTTTCCTAAATGTCAACATATAATCGTTAATTCCCTTAAGATATTTCAAAAATCGATTGATTGCATTCCAAGGGTCTATTATTGGGTTAGCCAGATACCTACCTAACAGTTCAACAATAAATACAATGTTCAGTCTAGTCAAGAATAGGCATACATCAGATTACTAATTGCACTAGCATAAGTTACATTCTCCATAGACTCTCTCTTTGTAACATTCTTCAGACATTGTACCACAGATAATCTCCCACAATGAGAGATAGGTTCCATAACAAGTTTATAATAAGTCATATTAAATCTTTGCAGCACATGCTCAATGTATGCTTTCCGCGAGAGACCCAACAAATGTAGAGACCTATCCTAGTGAATATGAATACCTAGGATAAAAGATGCCTCACTGAGGTCCTTTATACAAAGATGGTTGACCAAAAACTATTTTATCTCATACATGGATAAGTCATTTGTTGCAAGCAAGATATCATCCACATGTTGGAGTTATGTAAATATAGTGCCCTGGAAAGCAAGTGTATTTACATGTAACTTTATCTTCTTCAGTTACAGTTTTGTAATGAAAATATTTATTATTAATAAAACAAAAGAGTTTGGTTTTATTTGTGTGAGCATTATATATCTAGTCAAAAGGTACCAAGATTCTTTTGGAAGTAATATACATATACATAGAGATGTATGGGAAACATGTATATTATAAGAATATAAATTAATTGATTCACAGTTGAATAATCAAGTTGGTCGCTTGATTATAGTTTAGACTGTAGTGTTGCAATTTATCTCCATATAAGTATTCAAAGTTTACTTAAAGGGAATGATGAGTTTCATATCATGATAGTAGTCAACTATCGATAATGGCACTATTAAATGAATCTGGAATCAAGTATGTTTTTAAGAATAAAGTAGGCCGTTACTTTAATCTTGAAACATACAACTTTAGCATTCACTTATTATAAACCATAATCTTGATGAGTGGTGAACTCGTATGTATTTCATTATAATTCTTGATATGTTCAGAATGAATTTTTACACAGTATTAATCTAGTGTCTGCATGTTGGAATTATTAATTGAAACATATATCAGGGAACATTTACTCAAATAAAGAGTTTATAGTGATATCATCACTTCTAGATGTTTTAAGGAGATTTGGTAATTAAACTGGCGCCAATAGTTTGATGGAGTAGCTACCCATCAAGTCTTAACACCAAGATGAGATCTTGTGTGTTAATCACCATATAAAGTAAAACAGGAGATCTAAAAGGAAAAACCAACATAAGGGCAAAACAATATTTTTACCCTTTATTGTGTGGATGGCTATAATAAGGTTCTAAATAGGGTTTGCAATTGGATATAAAATATGTACTCTCATAATATTTAATAATTCAAGGGTTCAACTAATTGTCTTTAGTGGAATGACATTTAGTTAATAAGCTAGAATTAATTATAATGAGATTAAGTTAATTCTAGGCTTATTAAGGCTTGAATTATCAAATTCCAATAAGATTCCCCACTTGGCTTCTATGAAGGTTATCAAGCTAAGAAAGAAATATAAATGGAGTTTTTAGAAGCCCATAATTGAATATTGGACTTGCTCTAATTAATGGTTAATTAGAAACCCAAATGTATATTTAGAAATGGGTTAAACTTTGGTTTAGTGTAATTGATTAGATTAATTATATTAAAACAAATTTTTTTAAAGAAAGGAGTAGCATTTTCAGTTTTATTAGGCTTGAATGTGCGGCTGATCATTTAACATTCAAATGCTAAATAAAGATGGTCTTTATTATGGTTTATCATCATTAAATGGAGTTATGAACTTACCATTAAATGGTTTAATGGTTACCTTTTAATGTTAGCATATAACCTATCAGCATTCATTGGATTAAAGAAGAAAGATGTACATTGGATGGACCATCTTCCTTCTTCCATCTTCCAAAATCGAAATTGGTAGGTCATGTATAGGTTAATAGTCTTTTCATATAGCCACCTTAAAGATAAATGAGAAAAGTCTCATTTATTGGCTACTTTATGATTGATTAATGAAAGAAGTGATGCATTGGATGTTATTCTCTTCTTCCATACTATGCATAACCAAAATTGAGTGTGTAAGAAGGTGTTCTTGCATGGTTTGACTCTCTCTCTCCTTTCATGCATGAGTGGACCGAAATTAGCAAGAGAAGAGTCTCAATTTTGGTTCATTTTCTTCTAAGAAAAATCTCCTCCAAACATTTCTTCTCATTTCCCACCAAAGGATTTTGTTAACCAAATTGTCCTAGAAAAAAAAGAGGTAATTAAATTAGTTGAGGATATAACAACAAGGAGAAGATAGATTACTAAAGGAAAATATTCAAAAGCAAAGGTTTTGGATACAAGAAGAAGGAGAGGATAACATAGCGAGGAATTAAAGCTGTATCAAAGGATTCGGTAATAGTCTTCATCTTGTTTATGTTTATTATTATCCTTATAACATATCATGTATGGATTGGCATGATGATTTGGATATGTTGCTTCCGCTGCAAATATGATTTCTAAAAATTTTTGAAATCTACCAGTTCTCCAAATATAGCATGTTTCCGTTTTCCGATCCAACACCATATATAAAAGTAGAAGATATCTTTACTTCCTTTAACCTTGTTGTCACAACCCGGTATCATATCAGGCCTATGACACTTAAGGTATCCTTAATCTGACTATGCAAGGATAATTGAATATCTCTTCTTCTTTTTTTCGTTTTTAAAACTCTGGGTAGCACAATGGCTATATTTAAAAATCCCAAAACTCACTCAAATACCTACAAATAATTTTTAAACACACTTTTATATTTATATCCAATCACAACTTCAGAACTTTAAAGTCCACTCAAAGTAATCTCAACTACAATATCAAAAGTTCATAGATAAGGTCTTTTATAACAACAAGAAATTCAAGAGTTAAATTTATATAATCATAAAGAATATGAACATAACCAATCTAATAAAAATAGTAAAATTGTTTATGAACCATTATATAACTAAAATCTAAGATAGAAAACTACCCATGTGTGGTAGTACCCCAAAATATCAAAAGACCGCACGATCTACTCAGAGCTTTAAGCTCACTAAATTAACCTACATGGTTGGAAAATAGAAGGGGGTATGTACACTATGTACTCAGAGAGCAAGAAAAACATATATCACGAATAGAACTCGATACACACCAAGACGGTGTAGATAACCTATAAAGTGAACATACAGCACATAGAAACACATAGGCCTAGTTTATGACTCAACGTATACTGGTTATGAACCAAATAGGCCTAGCCTATTAATTCACTAATTTGGTGAACAAGGTTCCAGTTCTAGTACACAAAAGTATAAAAACATCATATGTATAAATCAAATCTCGTCAGAAGACAAATATTAGGATAAGCTAAAACAATCATGTGTGTCATCACTAGTCGGCCAAACTAATATGCACACCCACTGATTCTCGGTGTTGGCTCGACTTTCATCTGTGGTGAGTCCATACTACAGTTGACAAGAGTGTCACTATCCTAGGTGATGACCTCGTTGGTGTCCAGACCCTAAGTGTGGAATCACCTACAAGTCCCATAAAAAGTATCGATATGGAGACTCAACTTTTATGTATTAACGTCAAGGGTACGGAGGTTATTTAATCAGTTGTGCCTAGCACCTGATTAACCAATCGCTTCCTCACCAATCAAAAAAATCATATACAACAATTAAGTACAAAAATCAAGTATAAGTACAAAAATCAAGTAAGGCACCATGTGTTGGACCCCGAACTTTTCTTGAAAGTTGGAACTATTAAATGAGAAATTAATTTCGATTATTTATGTGTAAAGAAAAGAAGAATTCTTGAATTTGAAATGAAGTAGAAAAGATAGTTAGGACAAGATGGGTTATATGTGAAATATTGGAAGTTTTAAGTTGCAACATGTTCATTGAATATGCTTTGGTATTTTAGCCATAACTTTTTCTTTAGTTATCCAAATGAGATGACTCTTGATTTGGACTAAACTAGAGAAATAGGGTTACAACTTATCTGGTGAAATCGAGTTCTAATTTGGTCTCAAAGAATTTCAATTTTTGTGTGGAAATTGAGCAGATAACATTGTTTCAGTATAAGAGTAGCTAGGAAATGTTTGGGATATAACTTTTGGATTTCCAAACCAAATTGAATGATTTTTATGTCATTAGAAAATTAAGACAATGGAGAACACTTTTCTAGAAGGAAGTGTTATCAAATTCCTTCAATTACATGATTAGAAAAACGTCTAAAGTTTTGGAAGGAGTTAAGCATGATTTAAATAATTTTAAGGTTTTGCTAGATTAATTATTTTATTTCGAGTTCATTATTATGTTAATGTTGTTAGGATTTTAAAATATGGTTTAGTTGCATTAAGTAGTAAAAGTGTGTATATATAAGGGCTTTTTGGGAAGATCACTTAAGCGATTTAAGTTACAAGGCATGTAAGGAAGGGAATAAGGGTCTTTGTATACTCATTAATGGAAAACTTGAAATAAAAGGTGTATTCTTATGTTTAAGAAGGGGCAAAAATGTGGATTGGATGAGGGAAAGGTGAGAAGCAACGAAAATTAGAGAGAAAGCAAGGAGAGAGTGTTGGTTTTGGAGTCTTCACTAAAGTTGTAGATCTAGAAGTTTTCATTCAAACCATCTAAAAATGAAGTCAATCCGACACCTATAGTGAGAGTTATGGCAATTGCGCCAAGGCATGTACAATATGAGTAAGGAAATGAACACGTTGGATTCGTTTGGCCATAACTTCTTTGTCTGACCTACGATTGAGATGATTCTTGAAGTGATAGATTCCTAACACGTTTAGATACCTTCCCAAAAAAATTGATAGCCTTTGGTGTTGAATTCAAAAAGATTGATGGAAAGAAAATGATGTTGAACCGATGAGGGCTAATGAGGGTTAAATGAAATAACTCTAAAGGTTAATACGCTCACGTTTTGAATGGTTTCCGAATGTTGGGCTTTGAAAACGAGATCCATCGTTGTATGGTATAAAAGAAAGAGTTGGATTCTGAAAATGGTGCCCAACACTATATCTTTATTTATCAGTCCAACCGATAAAATAAAACCTTGCCATGACTCTAAGCCAAAAGAGAAGACATACACATAGCATATATGACTCGGTTATCCATGTGAAAGTTCCAAAACATTATTTCATGAAATAAAAGTCATCTTTTGCATACAAAGTGCAAAGTTGCTAAAAAATGTAGTTTTAAAAAAATAAAACGTTGTCCATTGCATTTTAATTGCAAGTTTATTGAAAGCAATATCATTTTTCAAACTACATAATGAAAACATCAATTGCACTCCAAGTGTAAAGAGATATTCAAAACAATGACATTTGTTAAATACCTAAGCATATTAACATCCATTTGAAATTCAATTCTACAATACGTTGACTAGGTTCAAAATTCACATACAAGTCATCATGCTTGTCTTAGGATGTTTTAGTCCTATTTGAGAAATATGGTTTCCCCAACTCACCTCAAAAGAAGGTGCACTCCTTTGTTTTCAAAAATCCTCAGTACGAACTCCTGGATTCACTGCTCCCGAGCCTTTATACATAAAAGACATACAATAAAATGACTACTTAATCATAAATTTCATATTTATACACCATCATATAAGTGTATAAAACACAGTATCACTCCCTTTAAGTTATAGGATTCGACCATTAAACTTTTCACATGGTTACTTCCTTACTATTCACATTAGCTTTTCTTTTGCATTTTCTAAGGCATTTAATGCCTTTAATCCAATACTTACTCATTTCAAAACATAATTAAGCACATCTTTATCCAAACCCATTAGGTCATCACTCATCATTCTAAGCAACAATTCAAGTTTAATCCAAGTAAACACAAAAACATTTTCCAATGCATACCATTACAAAGCCTTAAATCGTAAGCCAAGTTCACGTCTGCTTTTTAACAAACACCTAATGTGCACGACTTTTAAGTTGCATTTTTAAGACTTTATCATAGTAATTCATGGTCTTATCTTGTTATATAATAAACACTTCTAATCAATGACACATTCAACCACTCCATTCAAACCAACTCCCTTCATTTAAACTACATTTATGAATTACACAACTCATTACCTTAATCTACTTCTTCTCCCATCATTTCGGCCCAACCTTAACCAATATACATCTTCTCCATTCTTCATCATCAATTCACATTATACATGTATAATTAACACCATAAAATTCATTTAAATCACCAATTCCAAAAGTAATTCAAAAATTCACAAACTTTCACCAAAGAGAGGGCATTTCATTTTTGGTTTAAAGAACCATATCCATGACACATTTCATTCCTCTAAACCACATTTCATGTATATTCAAGCATGGAGAACAACATATCTTAACACCAAACTCAAAATCCTAATGTAGAGTGAGATGAGACAAAATTTACTTAAACCTTCCTTTAGTGGTATCTTCAAATCCTTTCAGAATTTCTCAAATATAATGATAGATTTGAGTTCCTTGACCCCAAATTAGCTTAGAACACCTTGATTTGAGTTGAAGAATAAAAAAGAATGGTAAATTTTGGTGATGGCCAAGACCCCATCTTCTTCCTCTCTTCTCCTTTCTTCTCCTCTCTTTTAATTTAAACAAGATGGTTTAAGTGTTAACAATGAAGTTCACGGTTACACATAATAAGGGTCTAGAATTTTGACTCTTCTTTGATCAAAATATGGTGAAATTACCTTTTTTCCTTTAAGTTAAGTGAAATTACCAATTTACCCTCCAAACTTTTCCTAAATTTGTTATTGATGTTTAAATTCAATGTAATATAAAGAATTAGAAATAAGTTTTCTAATTTACTTATATTAATCAATTTTGTTAAATCAGTTTTCAAATTAAAATAAAACAAACTAATTTGTTTAGTTCAAAATAAACTTAGAAATAAACTAATTTTGTTGGTTTATTTTCTAATTGAATCAATACTAATTTGTTTAGTTAACATTAGATAAGAGTTTTATTAGAAATTAATTTCTAATTAAACCAAAATAAATTATTAGTTCAATTATAATTTAAATTAGAAATAAGTTTCTAATTGATTTGAAATTAAAAGCATTTTTGATTAGTTTAATAAATTGTTGATAAAAAATAAAAAAAAAACTTAAATTATTTCTATATATGAGCATAAGTTCGCTATGTGTTAGACAAAATAATTTGTTATTTTGTATACTCTTTTGATTCATGAAAATTTGTTTTTCAGGACAATGCCTATTATTAAGTAAACACGCAAGCTTATTCGATGTGAGGCATAGAAGAGAAGAATTAGCAGCATGTATGTGCAGTTAGTCAACATGCGCTTAATGCCTTGAGATGATCTAACACAACATGTTATTGCAGTTAATAACGTGATGCAAAAGCTATATTTTGGAGATTGTCTAGCTTACACGGATGTTGAAGTAAAGTACATGACTTTGCTTACGACATTGCTTCAACCTCAAGGCGAACTATTACAAATGCTCTAGAATAATATGCCTGAGAAGACTTATAATTTGTTAGTGATAACATTTATGAAAAGGATGCGTAGAAGAGAGTTGATTAGAACTTTATATCCTATAGGTCTTCCAATGGAAATAGAAAGATTTATTATAAATCGAGCTTCGCGAAGTGTGTCACGCGAACTCATGAACTCTTTTCCACGTAGGGTTTGTTACCTATAGACTGTTCGTAGGTTGAAGTACATTTAATAATATAGGTTGTTTATTTTTTTTTGGAGAACAAGGTCTTAATGTTTATGTAATATGTTTACACGAATTTTATATTGGAATTCGTCTAAAGTAACGTAATTAGGATTCGATTGTTGTATGAATGATGATTGAACACATTTGTGGACTTTTGATTTCATATGCAATTATAATCGAATTATTTTCTCTACGAACGATTAATATGACATAAACGTGTATATATATTTCTTTCTTATTATAGAAATTTAGTGTTTCGATAATGGCTACTGCTTCGAAAAATATAGTCACTGAACTCAATAGGGGTGAGAAACTCAATGGTGAAAATTACGAGATCTGGAGTATGAAAATCCAATATGTACTAGAAGAGCAAGAGGCTCTAGAACCATTAAACCTAACCTTGAATGTTCCAGAGGAGGGCACAACAGCCCAAGATAGATGGGACCGTGATGCGTAAGACTTATGAAAAAAGAAAAACTCTTTAGCTCGCATCACGTTACTGAGTACATGGATAACGATCTCATGCGTGAGTTCTGTAAGTTCGAAACTGCAAAGGACATGTGGTCCGAATTGGCTGCTCGTTTTGGAGGTGTTTCAATGACCAAAGTGAGGTCACTTACAATTAAGTTTGACACTTATAAGAAGCGCTCAGATGATTCAATGCAAAAGTATTTGAGGAAAATGTCCAACATGGTAAGTGAGTTACGTGATGTTGGTCAAGAATTGTCTGATGAACAACAAGTGCAAGCTATGATTTGTTCATTGCCTCAAAGTTGGGAGCATATAAAGATGCACCTAACTCATAATGAAAACATCAATACAATGGAAGATGCTACAAGGCATCTTATCTTGGAGGAAGAGCATCTCGAAACCTCAAAGATGTCTTCTGAGACATATGCAGTGAGTTCTAGTTCACATGGAGCTATGAACAAGAAATGAAAGCATCATGGTGGATATAAGTGGAAGAAGAATAAGAAATTCAACCACTCTCCTCAGGAATTCAAGAAGCCAAAATGGAACCAACGTGGAAAGGGAAAATGTCCCTTCAAAAAGAAGAACATGAAACATGTAAAGTGCTATAATTGTGGTAACAAGGGCCACTTTGCTAGAGATTGTACTGAGCGTAAGAAGGTACAACTTTATAGTACATACATTTTTTCTGTAAATGTTTCTTCTTCTGTTTTTCTATCTAAATCATATGCTTTGTGGATTGCAGACTCAGGAGCAACCAACCATGCAGCGAAGGATCATGATGCCTTCGTTGAATTTCGTAAACTACCACATGGAAGTCGGTGACTTTATGTAGGTGATAATTCCAAAGTTGCAGTACAAGGAATTGGCACATGTAAATTGGACATGCGTGGAGGGCGACCTCTTATCCTACATGAAGTCTTATTTGCTCCACAGATTCGTAGGAATCTTTTATCTATATTGATGTTAGTTAAACTTGGTTTTAATGTAAATTTCCACAATAGTGGAATGGATTTGTATCTTGGATCTATTAATTATGGTCATGGTTTTTTATTGGATGGTTTTATTGTGCTGGATGTGTTAAAGGAAAATAATAATATTAGTTATTCATTATTCACATCTAGTAATTCCAACAATGATGTAACTTTGTGGCATGCTAGACTATGCCATATTGGTCAAACTCGAATAAGTCGATTGGCTAAAGAAGGACTGTTAGGTAATCTAAGTCAAGTAGAACTACCTACATGTGAGCATTGTTTAGCTGGTAAAATGGCACGAAATCCATTTGGAAAAGGGAACACGAGCATTATATCCATTGCAATTAATTCATTCTGACATTTGTGGTCTAATGAATGTAAGGGCTAGACGTGGGGTAATTTATTTCATCACTTTTATAGATGACTATACTCGGTATGGTCATGTCTATTTGATTTCTCATAAATCGGAGGCATTCGATTGCTTCATAAAATACATGAACTTAGTTGAGAATCAATTATATAAAAAAATAAAAGCTTTACGAACTGATCGAGGACAAGAATACTTGTCAGACAAGTTCAAAGCTTTATGTGATGAGAAAGGAATAGAAAGACAATTAACAATTCCAAGGACCCCACAACAAAATGGTGTCTCTGAAAGATGAAATAGGACACTATTAGAAATGATTAGGTCCATGATGGCCCAAGCAAATTTACCTATCACCTTTTGTGGTGATGCATTGCTAACAAGCACCGATGATCCTATGGTATATGATATGTTCATATATTTTCTTCCATTGGTATCAGAGCAATAGGTTTTGCGTGATTTGTTATATGTTCTACCATAAAGATATCTGTTGTATTTTTCTATCTTTGTAATGGCATGCGTGTTTGTTTGCTTTTTTTGTTCTTTTCTCTTACTTTGCGTTTCACTACTTCCATTTAAAAAAACGTCTTATGGAATCATCAATTTATGAGAAAGTTCCGAAAGAAATGGGTTTATGGTAAATCTGCAATGTTATTTTTTTTGTGAAGAATAGAACAAAACCTTGCAGTGTTTATGAAGTTAATGGGTGTGTGTTGTGTTGAAGTTATGTTTTTTCTAATTTTCTTGAATGGATTTCCGTAAGGCTAAGAGAAAAGAAAGAAAAAAAAAAGAGAAACAGACACGAAACGCTGGAGGAAGAAGAAGACGTCTTCTTCTTGAAAAAAGGCACCTCTTGTTTCAATTAATGCAAAGGAACGTGGCCTTTTCGTTTTCCTTCAAATTGACAAGTCTTTGTCTTATAATAATTTCAATTTTGAGTTTTTTTTTCCAAAAGCCATATGCCACATTTTGTATGTATATATAATAAGACAAAACTAATTAATGTTTTTTTTGTAACTTTCAAAGGCATATATATATATATATATATATATATATACATACTTATATAAGATAACGTGTGTGTTGGACCGATGGTGGTTGACAAATTAAATCCCTTTATGTTTTGATAATAATAAAATATCTAGAATTAGTTAAGAAATTATTTCATGTTTTATTCAATGAAAGAATTGTGCAAATCAAGATGAGCAAGTGCTTAATCATTGAAGAATCAAGATGGGAGTTTCCTTATAAGTGAAAATGGCATAAAACATGAGGATTATAGAAGATTTGGTTGGATGTTACCGTTGAAGGCAACACAAGTCGACTTGCACAACATAAGTCGACTTACACATGAAGATCTGAACAACATAATTCGACTAGAACACCATAAGTCGACTAACAGATGAAGATATGTCAACACAAGTCGACTAATCATACATAAGTTGACTTATCGAGGACGACAAGTCGACTTAGATAGCACAAGTCGACTTATAGAAGAGCGGAGATGAAATTTTACGTAAAATGTTGTCACAAGTCGACTTATACAAGACGACAAGTCGACTTATGGGTACAACAAATTAATTCCGACGGTCCAATTAGCCACAAATGGAAAGGAGATTGTTAAGGAAAGGCTATAACAATCATGCAACGGCTATAATGAGTTCCAACAGCTATTTTTCTTCTAGTATAAAGGGTGGATGACTGATGAAGAGATTACTAAGGTTCCATAAGCTAAAATACTCTTCCTTTGGTCCAAAATTGCTCATTATTGTTCTTATTTTGTTACAAAATTGTATTGAGCACTTGTTCTTCAATCTTTATCATATTTCTCTTACAATTTGAGTGACGAGTGGTAGGTCACGTGTGAGGTAGGATTTGTGCCGAAAGACAAATCGATTGTAAAGGTAGCTTGAGCCAGAAATCAAGTGGCATTGTAAAAAGTAATCAAGTGGCATTGTAAAAAGTTCACACTCAACTACAAAGTGTGCAAATAAAGTGGTTTGCAAAATCCTAAGTGGGAGCTTAGGTAGAGGACGTAGGTCTTAGCACCGAACCTCTATAAAAACAGTATTTGATCTTCTTCCCTACTCTTTTCCTTTAATTTTATTTAAATTGTTTTTATGTGTATTAACTTCTGATTTTATTGTAGAAAATTTCAAAAAGCTTAAAGATCTATTCAACCCCCCTTCTAGATCACTTACAATTGGTATCAAAGCAGAAGTATTCAGGGATGGCACACAACAACCTAGCGGAAGAAGGTAATACAAACAATCTCCCTCCTTTATTTAATGTACTAATAATTCTTCTTAGAAAAATCCTATGAAGTATCACATTATAAACGAGGGAGTAGAATATTGGAAGATCATTATCTTCGGTCCACAACCACCGTTGAAAGAAAATGGTGAGTTAAAAGCGAATTTGGAATACGATGACAATATTTGGAGGCAAGCTACATCAACATGAAAGGCTATGAAGTTGATATATTGTGCTCTCACGGTTGAGGAAAGAAACCGAGTTAATTCTTGTACCAGTGCCAAGGAAATGTGGGAAAGACTTCGCATCACCCATGAAGGAACCAACCAAGTCCGGGAAACAAAGATCAACATGCTTCTTCATGACTATGAAATGTTTTTCATGAAGGAAGGTGAGTCTATTTCCACTATGCTTGATCATTTTGCAGAAATCATAAATGGATTAGGCAACCTTGGAAAGCATATGACTGATAGCGAGAAGGTGAAGAAGATTCTTCGCTCTCTACCGAAAGAATGGGATTCGCAAGTCACCGCTATTATGGAGTCTAAGGATCTCAATCACTTGGAATTCAACGCCTTGGTGGGATCACTTATCAACTATGGGATCATTCTCAAATCCAGAGGAGGTAGAGGTAAGTCACAAAAGTCAATTGCTTTAAAGGCTAACATTTCTCCTCTTGATGAAAGTGATGAAGAAATAGATGAAGAAGAGGATGATAAAGAAATGGCAATGTACGCCAGAAATTTGAAAAAAATCAGGGGACTTCTCAAAAATCGAAGGAAGGAATTAAATGGCGGAAGACATGGAGAAAGAAAGAGGTTTGCTGTGGAAAGAAAATCAAAAGGGTATGATGAAAAGAAAAGCAATGAAGAATGTTGGAAGTGTGGAAAGAAAGGACACCATGCAAGAGAATGCAAGAGTACATCTTCCATATCAAATTTCCAGAAAAATGACAAATACAACAAAGGAAAAAAGAAAACTAGCCTGGTAGCAACTTGGAGTGATGATGAGGAAGCATACCAAAGCGATGATGAAAACAACTTGGAACTTATGGCAAATAGCTCATCAAGTGATGATGAAAATGAGGTAACTCTCAATGACCAAGATCTAAGAGATTCTTTTGATGCTTTACAAGCTGATTTTGAGGAAGCTATTGAGATTAACAAAAAATTGAGAAAGAAAATACGAGAATTGGTTGCTAAAAATAGTACCTTACATGAGACTATTGATGATTTAGATAGTCCAAAGGAAGCTCATTCTGCATGCCTTGTTGAAAATGAAAATCTTATTTGTGAGCTTGATAGACTTAGAAAAGAATTTTCGTATGTGGTTGGAAAATTTGCAAATGGAAACGAAAAGTTTGAAAAATTGTTATCGTTGCAAAGATATTCAATTTCTAAACATGGATTAGGATATGATCATTTTGATAGAGATTGCTCGTTAATTTCCAAATTTACTAAGGATGGAAAAATCGCTCAATGTGCTAGATGCTTGAAAGATGGTCATATAGAAATTACATGCAAAAGTACTAGGAGATATATTAAGTTTAAGAAAGTTTGGGTGTTAAAAGGCTCAATACCACCAAATGTGGTTTATATGGCTAACCAAAATGGACCCAAAATAGCTTGGGTACCTATAAGAAGAAAGAATGTTGATATTGTAGGTACAAGCAAGGGATGAAAGGCCATCAAGCACTTGGTACATCGATAGCGGATGTTCAAGACACATGAGTGGAGACAAGAAACTTTTTGCGGAAATTAAACCAAAGAATCAAGGTTATGTCACTTTTGGAGACAAAAACAAAGGTAAGGTCATTGGTATTGGTAAAGTGGGTAAGGAACCTTTGCCAACCATTGACAATGTTTTGCTTGTAGATGGTTTAAAGCATAACTTGTTAAGTGTTTCTCAACTATGTGATATGAATTTTAATGTAGTTTTTGAATCATCACATTGCATGGTTAAGAAAGATGGTCATGTTGCTTTCATTGGTTTGAGACATGGTAATATATACATTGTTGATTTACATGATGATAGCTCTTTTAATGAAAAGTGTTTGGTGACATTAGAAGAAAATGCATTTTTATGGCATAGAAAATTAGGACATGCTCCTTTGCCTTTAATATCAAAGCTTTCAAAAAATGACATTGTGAGAGGATTGCCTAAAATAAAATTTGTTAAAGATCACTTATGTGAATCTTGTTTAAAAGGCAAACATGTTAGAGAATCTTTCAAACCTAAGAAAGAAATTTGCCCATATGGATTTGATTGGACCATCTAGACATGCTAGTCTTAGTGGTAAATTATATGTCCTTGTGATTGTGGATGATTTTTCTAGATTTACTTGGGTGAGATTTCTTGCTAATAAAAGTGATGCTTTTAACGAATTTACCAAGTGGTGTAGGTTGGTTCAAAATGAGAAAAATTTGCCAATTGTTGCAATTAGAACCGATCATGGAGGTGAATTTGAATGTGAACCATTCGAAAGTCTTTGAGACAAATACGGAATGGAACACAATTTCTCAACACCAAGGACTCCGCAACAAAATGGTGTAATAGAAAGGAAGAATCGTTCTCTTGATGAAATGAGCAGGACTATGTTAAATGAGTACAATTTTCCTAAAACATTTTGGGCGGAAGCATTCAATACAGCGTGCTATGTCATCAATAGGGTGCATTCTGAAGAGACAAAATAAGACACCATCGAACTTTGGAAAGGTAAGAAACCCAATATCTCTTATTTTCATCCTTTTGGTTGTCAAGTTTTTATTCATAATAATGGAAAGAACAATTTAGGGAAATTTGATTCAAAATCTGATGTTGGTGTGTTTATTGGTTATTCTCAAACTAGTAAGGCTTTTAGAGTTTATAATAATAGGACTAAGTGTGTTGAAGAAAGTATTCATGTTAAATTTGATGATATGATTTCACCCCCAAGAAAGGTTTGTTTTGATGATGATGCAGGAAGTTCAGGTAATAAAGTTGAAGAAATTGAATCGAAGATTGAGGAATTGAAGTTAGATGAAGAAAATCCTGTACCTAACATTAATACATGGGCGAAGGCAAAGAATCATCCTATGGAGCAAGTCATTGGTAGCTTGGATGATGGTGTGAGGACCAGGAGAAATATCTATGAGAATATGAGAAATTCAGCCTTCATCACATTAGTAGAACCCAAGAATATAGAAGAAGCTCTTGAAGATGAAAATTGGCTATTAGCTATGCAAGAAGAGCTTAATCAATTCAAGCGGAATGATGTATGGGATTTGGTAGCTCCACCAAAGGACAAGACCATTATTGGAGTCAACTGGGTAAATCGGATAAAATATGATGAGAATGGTGAAGCGATTAAAAATAAATCAAGGTTAGTGGCTCGAGTTTCATCGAAGAAGGCCTTGATTACAATGAGACATATGCTCACGTGGCTCGGTTGGAGGCAATAAGGCTATTATGTGCTTTCGCGTCTCATAAAAGGATCAAATTAAATCAAATGGACGTCAAGAGCACATTTCTCAATGGATACATTCAAGAGGAAGTCTATGTCAAACAACCACCGGGATTTGAAGATCATGAGCATCCGGATTATGTTTACAAACTCAAGAAGGCACTCTATAGATTAAAGCAAGCACCGAGAGCATGGTATGAAAGGTTAAGTTCTTTTCTAACTCAACATGGGTATGTTCGTGGTAAGATTGATAATACTTTATTCATTAAACATGTTGACAAGGATATGCTTATTTGTCAAATTTATGTTGATGATATTGTGTTTGGTGCTACTAATGAATTTTTGTGCAAAGAATTTAGTGATTTAATGCAAGGCGAATTAGAAATGAGCATGATGGGGGAACTCAAGTTCTTTCTTGGATTGCAAATCAAACAACACAAAAATGGCATTTTCATCCACCAATCAAAGTATACCAAGGAACTTCTTAAGAAGTTTAAAATGGAAGGATGCAAAGTGGCAGCAACACCAATGGCAACAAATGTGGTCTTGGAAAAAACATGAACATGAAGAAGATGTTGATCAAAAACTCTATAGAGGTATGATCGGCTCTCTCTTGTACTTAACTGCTTCTAGACCTGATATTATGTTTGCAACGTGTCTTTGTGCTAGATTTCAATCTTGTCCTAAGATTTCTCATTTGAGTGCTTGCAAAAGAATATTTAGATATTTGAGTAGAACTATTAATCATGGTTTATGGTATCCCAGTTGTGAATCCTTTGATTTGTATGCTTATAGTGATGCTGATCATGGTGGCTGTAGAATTGATAGAAAAAGCACTAGTGTCTTGTGTCATTTCTTAGGTTCATCTTTGATATCTTGGGCTAGTAAAAAGCAAGTTAGTGTAGCTATTTCCACTACTGAATCTGAATATGTAGCAGCTAGGAGTGCATGTGCCCAAGTTCTTTGGATTAAACATCAATTGCTTGATTATGGTGTTGTGGTTAAAAATATTCCTATTTATTGTGATAATACCAGTGCAATTTGTTTAAGTAAAAATCCAATTTTGCATAGTAGAACAAAGCATATAGAAATTAGACATCATTTCATCCGTGATCATTTTTTTAAAGGTGACATTTGCTTGAAGCATGTATCATTTAGTGATCAATTAGCTGACATTTTTACTAAACCTCTTAAGGAAGATGTGTTTGTGAACATTAAATTGAGACTAGGCATGTGTGATTTAAAGTCCTTTGGTTGAATTTATTTTTGGCTACATTCATATATCAAATGGTCAAATTATGAGGCAAATGTGCAATCACATCTGAAGATACATTCATCATGTTGCATACTCGGGCTGAAAAGAGATTTATTTGGAGTTTGGACACATTTTATGACTTGTCCATTGGCAAGTCGACTTATCTGGGAATCAGTCGACTTATGATTTTTTCACAGTGTTTGGGGAATGCAAAAATTTGAGGATAAGTCGACATATGTAGATCGACAAGTCGACTTATGTAGGTCGATAAGTCGACTTATGAGGGAGACAAGTCGACTTATGTTTATACGGAGGCTTTAAAACCTTTTCTTCCCTTTCTTCTCCGCAGACCTATTCTTTCTAAATCTCTGAAATTCCTCTCATACAACTCGACTTATTTCTTCAATCTCTTCAAATCTTCCTTACCCATCAATTTTCGACCTCCATTATCACAAAACCCCCTCATTTTATCTTCAAATCAACCTTCTTTTTCAAAAACCCCTCTCTCAAAACCTTAACCTGCGATTTTTCTCCTCTTCTCTCTAAAGATCCATGGCTCCAAGACAATCTTCAAGGAAAGGGAAAGAAACCGCTCCTCGACAAGGTCCTCATTTTCACTTTGGACTAAGAGCTCGTGGGTCCTCTTCGACGGGAGATGCTTCGAGAGAGGACGATGTGTTTGAACCTAGGTTTGTGTCAAAGGACGCACAAACTCTCTACTATAAGGTGCTACAAAATGAGGTATTGATTCCTTCTATGAGATTTGACTGGAGTGAACTAGACCATAGTGAGTTCACTGATGTGTTTACTGAAATTACGAATCTGGGATTGCGAGATTTCTTAGGATTTCAAGATGATATTTATGAAGATGTAGTAAGAGAGTTATATGCGAATCTCTTTGTGACTAGTAGTAATGTGGTTGATGGGGTCACTCTGAAATCCAAAATCAATGGGAAGGATATTACTCTGTGTGAATCAAATTTGTGTTCTCTGTTTCATTTTCCTAGAGGTGGAGTAAGACCTAGAGCATCTTTTACTGATTTTGAGATTTTGAGGAATGTGGAAGGTGATACTGATGAGGAAGCCGAAGAGAATTTCGGCTCTACTGAAGAAAAAGGGGCTGATCTGTTGAGTCGGTTATGTTCCGATCATTCCCCTCCCTTTGAGCCTATGGATCTACCTTTAAATTATCGATTATTACATTATCCAATTAACAGGGTTGTTTACCCAAAGAAGGCTAGTAACAATCAGATTACTTCATTAGATAAGGAGATTCTTTGGCATATGGAGGAAGGGAGGAAAATCAACTATCCGAGCTTGGTTATTCAAATGATGAGGAAAAAGGCTAGTTTATTACGAGGACAGCTAAAAGGGAAACTAGTCCGGCATAAAGGAATGCCTTATGCTGCTTTGATTACCCATCTCTCTCAGTTCTAAAGATGCAATCTGGATTCCTATGCTCATCTTCCTTATCCTCAGAGTTGGAGATTCACGCCTTATAACTTGAGAAGTATGAAGCTGGTAAAAACAGTTGAAAAAGGCTGGGTCTACTCTTATCATGTTGAGAAGCTTGGTTTGACTTTAGAAAGTGGCGGTACCTTGAGGAAGCGATCTAAGAGGCGTGAGATCGTCCAGTAGCTCACGACCCGATAATATGAGCAGTGAGGTATCTCATGAGGAAATTGCTGAAATTAATGAACAATTGGATGATTTACATGATCGCATCGATGGTATCCAGTCTGTACCTCATGGGTTTGCAAAGAAAATGGATGCACAATACCAAATGCTTAAGAAGATCTTTAAGAAGTTAGGGTGTAGGCACGATGATTCTTCGTCATGATGTGTATTGACTTTTGCCTTGACTGACATTTAATCTTCTGTTTCTGTTTTATGTCTTTGGTGCTTTTTTCGTTTGTTGGATTGACATATTTTGTAATGACTATTGCTATTATTTGTGTTTGATGCTATGTTTGGTTATAAACTTCATTAATCTTCATTTGAGACTATTTTTCCTATTGATTTTTTTTTATTATGACAAAAAGGGGGAGTAAAATGGAAATTGATATTTGGTCATAGTCATTTCATTGAGGGGGAGTGAAAATTCATTGATTTGCAACTATATTGATTTCTATTTAAATCCTTGGTTTATTAATTAAGGGGGAGACAAACTAACCATCAAGACAAGGGATTAAAAACCTTGATCACGTTTTATATCTTTCAAATTTCTTTTCAATTTCTAAATATTTTGTCATTATCAAAAAGGGGGAGATTGTTGGACCAATGGTGGTTGACAAATTAAATCCCTTTATGTTTTGATAATAATAAAATATCTAGAATTAGTTAAGAAATTATTTGAGTTTATTGATGAAAGAATTGTGCAAATCAAGATGAGCAAGTGCTTAATCATTGAAGAATTAAGATAGGAGTTTCCTTATAAGTGAAAATGGCATAAAACATGAGGATTATAGAAGATTTGGTTGGATGTTACCGTTGAAGGCAACACAAGTCGACTTCCACAGCATAAGTCGACTTACACATGAAGATCTGAACAGCATAAGTCGACTAGAACACCATAAGTGTTTGACCCCGAACCTTGAGTGACATTTTGACTTAGTAATATGAATGATAAAGTGGATGAGTTGATTGAAATTAAGTTAAAAATCTAGAAATAATGAGAAAAAGAGTGAAATTATGATAGTTGACTTTTTGGCCTTTGGAAGTTGACTTTTGATTTAAGCATAATTTGAGAAAATGATATACTGGAAACTTGTAGATTATGTTAAGAGCTTTCTGTAGACATAAAGTTTGCAATTTTTCGATATCGGGAGTGGAAGTTATGTTCAGTCAAAGTTTATGTTTGATAAGGTTGACTTTCGACTTTAATTATGATGACTGAATCTTTGACTGAGAAATTAATCTAGTTAGAGGTTAATTGAGCTTTGATGTTCTTCATGAAAATTGAAGGGTTTGTTTTGATCTTTATTTCGATATAAAGTATGCAATTTTTCGATCTCGGAATAATAAGTTATGATTTTTACAAGTTTATATTGTGGATTATTAGAGGATAGTATCTTTGACCGGAAAATGGACTCCCGTAGGAGTCGAGTTGAGTTTATGTCCTTCGTGAAGATGTAGAGCTTCCTCTAGCTTTCTATAGAGACTAAGTTTGTCAAAATTGGAGTTGAGTTGAGAATTATGAATTTTGGAAGTTTAGATGAAAAAAAAGAGGAAAATGATTTATTCCGTCACTAGGGCGTAGCGTATCGCCATAGCGATGGCGGCGTCCAACCGCCGTCGCTACTGGCGGCAATATCGCCATAGCGATGGCGACGTCGCCGCCGTCGCTACTACGACGCCATCGCCATAGTGATGGCGAGCATTCACTCGCGTCGCTAGGCTGGCGACGCGTCTTCGCCTCGCCAAAGCGGGCATTTCTGCTTGGAGCAGCGCGTTTTGTTTCTCCAATACGGTGCCGTTTGATTCCTTTGTTAGTTTCCTTTCACAAATTCGACCTTTGTTCACTATTTTGTTTATATCTTTTCCGTCCGACATCCGATTGAGTTGATTCTTGCGGCGTTGGATTCCTAAGACAATTATCTACATCCTCACAGAAATGTGTGAATTTTTGAGATTAAATTAATGGTGATTAATTTAATCAAAGTGAGTTGGAAAATTTTCTGAGCATAGTTCAGTGTTTTGTGAAATTCGGGATCTGTAGAGATCCGATTGAAGCGATTCTTGAGGCAAAATACAGATAAGACAAGGGGCTACAAATCATATGAAGACATGAAATGTCAATTTTGCCCCTAAGACTTTTAATTTCTGAATTTAAGTTCGGATTAGGATGAAATGTTTGGATTAGGAACACCTGAGAGTATTTTGAGCATAACTTTTGATCTGGAAATTGAAATGAGGCGATTCTTGATTTGAATTAAACTAGAGACATAAGGCTACAATTGTTATGAAGACATCGGGTTTCAATTCTGGGATTAAGAATGTAAAATTTTGGACGGAAATAATCGTGCATGGAAAATGTGTTAGAATATGGATATTCCCGAACTGTTTTGTGCATAACTTTTGATGTAGTGATCCGAATTGAGCACGGTCAGTGGCGTTGGATTCGTATGATTGAGAGGAACATTTCTCAAGAAAGAAGTTTTGACAAATTCCTTCAAATTGATAGTACGAATCAAACCCGCATGTGAGAATGACATAAAGTAACAAGGCAAGGACATTTTGGTCTTTTGATTAAATTTTAATGACATGGCACATTATGTGATGAGTTTTCGTGTAAGAAGGATCTGGAAAATGAAAGAACAAAATTAAAAGAGTAGAAGTCGTGGAGGAAAGAAGGAAGAGGAGAAAATAAGAAGAAAATGAGAAGAGAGAAAAGATGAGAGAGTTCGTATGGGAGAAAAGATTGGAGAAGAAGAAAATTTCCGATTTTCTTTGATATTCTAAGGGATTTTCATTGTTTCTAAGAGGAAAGGGGAAGAAGAACATGAAAACTTGCTTGGAGCTCTCATGGCCGAATCTTAGAGAGAGAAGGTAAGAGAGAGAAAATTTTAATGTTTGAATTTTGATGAGTTTATTGATTGATTTAGCTTAATATAGTTATGAATTGAAGTTTCCTATGATTAATTGAAGAGATTAGGCTATGATTATGCTTAATTTTGGATTAGGATGAAATTTGAGTTTATGTCAAATTTTGAAATTGGGGTTTTGTGAAATTGATGATTTAGATGGCTTGAATTAGTGATGAATTTGAGATATCCTAAATTAATTTTGATGTTTATGCTTTAGGTTATGTTTAATTTTGGATGAAAATTTGATTTAGGTTTAGGCTTAATTTTATGATTAAGAATTTTGTGAAATTTTGGTGTAGAATTATAGATAATGATATGGGTTTGTAGAATATGAGGTTAATTTTGAAAAAATTGTGAATCATGATACAGAATTTGTGAAAATTGGGTTAGGCCAATTTTCAAAATTGGGGATTTTTTAAATTGGTGGTGTAGATATTTTGGAATTAATGTGAATTGATGAATTGTGAAGTTAGTTTTGAAAATTAAGTTATTTATGAGATTGAATTTGGGTGTATTGGTTTAGGCCAATTTTAAAAATTGGGGATTTTCAAAATTGGAGATTGAAATAGCTTGGAAATATTTTGTTTATGAATTTTCGATAGTTAATTTTGAGATTATGCAAATTTATGATGTGAATTTGGGTGATTATGGCTTAGGTCATTTTTAATTGAAAGAAGGAAAGAAGCAAGGATCAAATTGAAGCTTGGAACAAGTTCTAGCGTCATTTAAAGTGGGTAGCATATTTATATTTTGATTTGTAAGTTATATATTACTTTTAGAAAATTTAAGGAAATGAAAGAAAAGATTTTAGTACTTTATTAGTTTAGAATGACTTTTTAAACATTATTACAAGCTTAAATTTATTGTTTGAAATGATTTGATAAATCGATAGAAATTCTGAAAATTCATATGTTATGAGTGCATTGATAAAGCTGTGCAAAGTGTTGAATTTGTGGAATTACTTGATTTGATTTAATTGTATGAATTGTGTAGGCGAGAATGTGTATAGTATCTGCGTATGAAAAACAAGACTTTTGAAAAGTGCCTTGAGCAATTTGAATTTCCGTTTTCGATATGTGTTATGTGGGTTTGGTAAGGTCCTTTGTGAGTCGGTATTTGTCTCTATGTGTATAGCCTTCTCCCATTTGCCCATTAGTGACACGGAGCTCGATTCGGACTCCTTCACGACTATAACTGGACCATTATCTGGAAAAGTGTAATGCGTTACATTCATTTGCCACAGGACATTATGCGGGGCTATGCGATCGTTCTGTTGGACTAGCTGGACCATTCGATATGTTATGTGTTTTCAATTTTGTTTACGTATGTTGCATTCAAATTTATGAAAATTGAGAATGTTTGAAAAATAAGAAAAGTGAGATTACTATGAAAAGTTTGAAAGAAAAATAAAAAAAAATTAAAAAATTATAAAGTTTGAAAAATTCGCCCTTTTTGGCAAAAAGATTATTAAAAACGATTTTAGCTTATTTATCAGTTTATAAATGTGTTATACAGATTTGTGTAGCTACCCCCCTTTCATCCCCATCTCGGGTTTGACGGAGATCGGATGAAAGTATGTCAAGACGTTTGGTTTGATTTTGTATCATTTGGATTCGTGAGTTGATGTGTATATATGAGTTAGATAAGTTTGGATAAGTAGATTTGCGTAGAAAGATGAGTATGGTGTATGTACATAAATGATTGGGTTGTGTTTAGATTGAATTAAAGCATTGTATCTGGTATAAGAATAAATGTGAATGAGTTTTGGACATTAAATTGCGTTATGAATGTATATTGAGATTTATGGAAGTGTTAGATTTATGTTTGCGTTTTGCTGGTGTTTGGATTAGGACGGGAGTGTCCGATGATTACGAGATCTGTTTGGGATTATAGAAGTGGTTATTTACCTTTGCGGGTTTTCGGTTAGGATAAATCGGTGACCGTTATCTTTCTTAGAAATTTAGTTAGAAAATAAAGTGAAAATGAAGAAAAATAAGATTTAGATACATGAAAGATGGATTTATGAGTTGGTATAAATGTAAAGAACTTTGTTATGATTTGAGTGGGATGATGAAATTGATAAATATTGCTTTGTAAGGGTTTGAGTAAAAATGGTCATAAGAGATGGAATAGAAAAGAAAAAAAAAAAATTATACCGGATTTTTGAAACATCTCAGGGTTTCCAACGCGACTATGTTCAGTCGATCGTTTCCTTTGAAAATTGTTGTCGGATGTCGACTCCGTTTTGCTACGTGTTTGTTTCGCATTCGCTTTATACCTTTAATTCCGCTTGTTGTTTCGTTTACGTATTCGACTAGCTTTTCGATTCTATATTCGTTTTGCTATTGGCTTCGCATTTTATTTTCGATTCGAAATTTCCGTTTCTATCCGATTTCGCTTCCTGTTCTTCGTTTTCCGGTTGGGATCCGATTCCCGGGTCGGGTCTCAACATAGATCGTATCAGAGCCCAGTAATAGGATCTTACTTGGGCGTATGAGTATGAGTAAGAATTTGAGAAGAGTTTGTAATGATAAGAGTGAATTTGTGAGAATGTACTAAGAGATCATTTGATTTTGATGAAAGGAGTATGATTGTCTTTAGGAATGTGAAATTGATGTGCATTACTATTTGACGAATCCATGTGATTGGCTCGATTTGGATGTCAAGAATATGATTGATTTTCGGAGTGTGTTGAGGAACTTAAGATTAGAATTTCTTGATTTTATTGTGATGAATTGATATAGATGAAAGAAAGATGACATAATGATAAAGATTAGATACTAATTGAACCATATTAGGGTTCCTTAAGAAATGGACCATTAATTTGTGTCCATATATAAAGAAATAACGAGTTATAGATATAGTGTTTTGATATGATATGAGTGGTATATGATTTAAGGAAGTGAAAATTGTGAAGAGATTGAGAATATGTATGATGAGTAAATTGGATGAAAAAGTAATTGATTATGAGTTTTTGGAAAGAAATTAGTAAGAAAGTACTTGATGTTTTTTGTTTAAAAAGAAATTTATGCAGTTGAAGTTTACGTAAGTATGAATTTCGAGGACGAAATTCTTTTAAGAGGGGGAGAAATGTTGGACCCCGAACCTTGAGTGACATTTTTACTTAGTAATATGAATGATAAAGTGGATGAGTTGATTGAAATTAAGTTAAAAATCTAGAAATAATGAGAAAAAGAGTGAAATTATGATAGTTGACTTTTTGACCTTCGGAAGTTGACTTTTGATTTAAGCATAATTTGAGAAAATGATCTACTGGAAACTTGTAGATTATGTTAAGAGCTTTCTGTAGACATGAAGTTTGCAATTTTTCGATATCGGGAGTGGAAGTTATGTTCAGTCAAAGTTTATGTTTGATAAGGTTGACTTTTGACTTTAATTATGATGACTGAATCTTTGACTGAGAAATTAATCTAGTTAGAGGTTAATTGAGCTTTGATGTTCTTCATAAAAATTGAAGGGTTTGTTTTGATCTTTATTTCGATATAAAGTATGCAATTTTTCGATCTCGGAATAATAAGTTATGATTTTTACAAGTTTATATTGTGGATTATTATAGGATAGTATCTTTGACCGGAAAATGGACTCCCGTAGAAGTCGAGTTGAGCTTTATGTCCTTCGTGAAAGATGTAGAGCTTCCCTCTAGCTTTCTATAGAGACTAAGTTTGTCAAAATTGGAGTTCGGGATTGAGAATTATGAATTTTGGAAGTTTAGATGAAAAAAGAAAGAGAGGAAAATGATTTATTCCCGTCACTAGGGCGACGCGTATCGCCATAGCGATGGCGAGCGTCCAGCCGCCGTCGCTACGACGACGCGTATCGCCATAGCGATGGCGAACGTCCAGCCGCTGTCGTTACGGCGACGCGCATCGCCATAGTGATGGCGAGCATTCGGCTCGCGTCGCTAGGGCGACGCGGTCGCCAGGGCTACCGCGTCTTCACCTCGCCCAAACGCGGGCGTTTCTGCGTGGAACGACGCCGTTTTTGTTTCTCCAATACGGTGCCGTTTTGATTCATTTGTTAGTTTCCTTTCACAAATTCGACCTTTGTTCACTATTTTGTTTATATCTTTTCCGTCCGACATCCGATTGAGTTGATTCTTGCGGCGTTGGATTCCTAAGACAATTATCTACATCCTCACAGAAAGGTGTGAATTTTTGAGATTAAATTAATGGTGATTAATTTAATCAAAGTGAGTCAGGAAATTTTCCGAGCATAGTTCAGTGTTTTGCGAAATTCGGGATCTGTAGAGATCCGATTGAAGCGATTCTTGAGGCAAAATAAAGATAAGACAAGGGGCTACAAATCATATGAAGACATGAAATGTCAATTTTTCCCCTAAGACTTTTAATTTCTGAATTTAAGTTCGGATTAGGATGAAATGTTTGGAATAGGAACACCTGAGAGTATTTTGAGCATAACTTTTGATCTGGAAATTGAAATGAGGCGATTCTTGATTTGAATTAAACTAGAGACATAAGGTTACAATTGTTATGAAGACATAGAGTTTCAATTCTGGGATTAAGAATGTGAAAGTTTGGACGGAAATAATCGTGCATGGAAAATGTGTTAGAATATGGATATTCCCGAACTGTTTTGCGCATAACTTTTGATGTAGTGATCCGAATTGAGCGCTGTCAGTGGCGTTGGATTCGTATGATTGAGAGGAACATTTCTCAAGAAGGAAGTTTTGACAAATTCCTTCAAATTGATAGTAAGAATCAAACCCGCATGTGAGAATGACATAAAGTAACAAGGCAAGGACATTTTGGTCTTTTGATTAAATTTTAATGACATGGCACATTATGTGATGAGTTTTCATGTAAGAAGGATCTGGAAAATGAAAGAACAAAATTAAAAGAGTAGAAGTCATGGAGGAAAGAAGGAAGAGGAGAAAATAAGAAGAAAATGAGAAGAGAGAAAAGATGAGAGAGTTCGTATGGGAGAAAAGATTGGAGAAGAAGAAAATTTCCGATTTTCTTTGATATTCTAAGGGATTTTCATTGTTTCTAAGAGGAAAGGGGAAGAAGAACATGAAAACTTGCTTGGAGCTCTCATGGCCGAATCTTAGAGAGAGAAGGTAAGAGAGAGAAAATTTTAATGTTTGAATTTTGATGAGTTTATTGATTTATTTAGCTTAATATAGTTATGAATTGAAGTTTCCTATGATTAATTGAAGAGATTAGGCTATGATTATGCTTAATTTTGGATTAGGATGAAATTTGAGTTTATGTCAAATTTTGAAATTGGGGTTTTGTGAAATTGATGATTTAGATGGCTTGAATTAGTGATGAATTTGAGATATCCTAAATTAATTTTGATGTTTATGCTTTAGGTTATGTTTAATTTTGGATGGAAATTTGATTTAGGTTTAGGCTTAATTTTATGATTAAGAATTTTGTGAAATTTTGGTGTAGAATTATAGATAATGATATGGGTTTGTAGAATATGAGGTTAATTTTGAAAAAATTGTGAATCATGATACAGAATTTGTGAAAATTGGGTTAGGACAATTTTGAAAATTGGGGATTTTTTAAATTGGTGGTGTAGATATTTTGGAATTAATGTGAATTGATGAATTGTGAAGTTAGTTTTGAAAATTAAGTTATTTATGAGATTGAATTTGGGTGTATTGGTTTAGGCCAATTTTGAAAATTGGGGATTTTCAAAATTGAAGATTGAAATAGCTTGGAAATATGATGTTTATGAATTTTCGATAGTTAATTTTAAGATTATGCAAATTTATGATGTGAATTTGGGTGATTATGACTTAGGTCATTTTTAATTGAAAGAAGGAAAGAAGCAAGGATCAAATTGGAGCTTGGAACAAGTTCATAGCGTCATTTCGAGGTGGGTAGCATATTTATATTTTGATTTGTAAGTTATATATTACTTTTCGAAAATTTAAGGAAATGAAAGAAAAGATTTTCGTACTTTATTAGTTTAGAATGACTTTTGAAACATTATTACAAGCTTAAATTTATTGTTTGAAATGATTTGATAAATCGATAGAAATTCTGAAAATTCATATGTTATGAGTGCATTGATAAAGCGTGCAAAGTGTTGAATTTGTGGAATTACTTGATTTGATTTAATTGTATGAATTGTGTAGAAGCGAGAATGTGTATAGTATCTTTGCGTATGAAAAACAAGACTTTTGAAAAGTGCCTTGGGCAATTTGAATTTCCGTTTTCGATATGTGTTATGTGGGTTTAGTAAGGTCCTTTGTGAGTCGGTATTGTCTCTATGTGTATAGCCTTCTCCATTTGCCCGCTAGTGTACGGAGCTCCGTTCTGGACTCCTTCACGGCTATAATTGGACCATTATGCGGAAAGTGTAATGCGTTCATTCATATTTACCGCAGGACATTATGCGGGGATATGCGATGCGTTTATTTGGACCTAGCCAGACCATTCTGATATGTTATGTGTTTTCAATTTTGTTTCTGTATGTTGCATTCAAATTTATGAAAATTCGAGAATGTTTGAAAAATAAGAAAAAGTGAGATTACTATGAAAAGTTTGAAAAGAAAAATAAAAAAAAATTAAAAAATTATAAAGTTTGAAAAATTCGCCCTTTTTGGCAAAAAGATTATTAAAAACGATTTCAGCTTATTTATCAGTTTATAAATGTGTTATACGAATTGTGTAGCTCACCCCCCTTTCATCCCATCTCGAGGTTTGACGGGAGATCGGATGAAAATATGTCAAACGTTTGGTTTGATTTTGTATCATTTGGATTCGTGAGTTGATGTGTATATATGAGTTAGATAAGTTTGGATAAGTAGATTTGCGTAGAAAGATGAGTATGGTGTATGTACATAAATGATTGGGTTGTGTTTAGATTGAATTAAAGCATTGTATCTGGTATAAGAATAAATGTGAATGAGTTTTGGACATTAAATTGCGTTATGAATGTATATTGAGATTTATGGAAGTGTTAGATTTAGGTTTGCGTTTCTTTGGTGTTTGGATTCGGACGGGAGTGTCAGATGATTACGAGATCTGTTTGGGATTATAGAAGTGGTTATTTACCTTTGCGGGTTTTGGGTTAGGATAAATCGGCCGTTATCTTTGCGAAATTTCGTTAGAAAATAAAGTGAAAATGAAGAAAAATAAAATTTAGATACATAAAAGATGGATTTATGAGATTGGTATAAATGTAAAGAACTTTGTTATGATTTGAGTGGGATGATGAAATTGATAAATATTGCTTTGTAAGGGTTTGAGTAAAAATGGTCATAAGAGATGGAATAGAAAAGAAAAGAAAAAAAAATTATACCGGATTTTTGAAACATCTCAGGGTTTCCAACGCGACTATGTTCAGTCGATCGTTTCCTTTGAAAATTGTTGTCGGATGTCGACTCCGTTTTGCTACGTGTTTGTTTTCGCATTCGCTTTGCTTCTACTTTGATTCCGCTTCAGTTGTTTCGTTTCCGTATTCGACTCGCTTTTCGATTCTATATTCGTTTTCGCTATTGGCTTCCGCATTTTGTTTTCGATTCGAAATTTTCGTTTCTATCCGATTTCGCTTCCTGTTCTTCGTTTTCCGGTTGGGATCCGATTCCCGGGTCGGGTCTCAACATAGATCGTATCAGAGCCCAGTAATAGGATCTTACTTGGGCGTATGAGTATGAGTAAGAATTTGAGAAGAGTTTGTAATGATAAGAGTGAATTTGTGAGAATGTACTAAGAGATCATTTGATTTTGATGAAAGGAGTATGATTGTCTTTAGGAATGTGAAATTGATGTGCATTACTATTTGACGAATCCATGTGATTGGCTCGATTTGGATGTCAAGAATATGATTGATTTTCGGAGTGTGTTGAGGAACTTAAGATTAGAATTTCTTGATTTTATTGTGATGAATTGATATAGATGAAAGAAAGATGACATAATGATAAAGATTAGATACTAATTGAACCATATTAGGGTTCCTTAAGAAATGGACCATTAATTTGTGTCCATATATAAAGAAATAACGAGTTATAGATATAGTGTTTTGATATGATATGAGTGGTATATGATTTAAGGAAGTGAAAATTGTGAAGAGATTGAGAATATGTATGATGAGTAAATTGGATGAAAAAGTAATTGATTATGAGTTTTTGGAAAGAAATTAGTAAGAAAGTACTTGATGTTTTTTGTTTAAAAAGAAATTTATGCAGTTGAAGTTTACGTAAGTAGAATTTCGAGGACGAAATTCTTTTAAGAGGGGGAGAAATGTTGGACCCCGAACCTTTCTGATATGTTATGTGTTTTCAATTTTGTTTCTGTATGTTGCATTCAAATTTATGAAAATTCGAGAATGTTTGAAAAATAAAAAAAAGTGAGATTACTATGAAAAGTTTGAAAAGAAAAATTAAAAAAAATTAAAAAGTTTGAAAAATTCGCCCTTTTTGGCAAAAAGATTATTAAAAACGATTTCAGCTTATTTATCAGTTTATAAATGTGTTATCCACGGAGCTGTGTAGCTCACCCCCCCCTTCATCCCCATCTCTCCAGGTTTCGAGCAGGAGATCGGATGAAAGTATGTCAAGACGTTTGGTTTGATTTTGTATCATTTGGATTCGTGATCCGCTTCCTGTTCTTCGTTTTCCGATTGGGATCCGATTCCCGGGTCGGGTCCCAACAATAAGTCAACTAACAGATGAAGATATGTCAACACAAGTCGACTAATCATACATAAGTCGACATATCGAGGACAACAAGTCGACTTACATAGCACAAGTCGACTTATAAAAGAGCGGAGATGAAATTTTACGTAAAATGTTGTCACAAGTCGACTTATACAAGAAGAAAAGTCGATTTATGGGTACAACAAATTAATTCCAACGGTCCAATTAGCCACAAATGGAAAGGATATTGTTAAGGAACGACTATAACAATCATGCAACGGCTATAATGAGTTCCAACAGCTATTTTTCTTCTAGTATAAAAGGTGGATGATTGATGAAGAGATTACTAAGGTTCCATAAGCTAAAATACTCTTCCTTTGCTCCAAAATTGCTCATTATTGTTCTTATTTTGTTACACAATTGTATTGAGCACTTGTTCTTCAACCTTTATCATATTTCTCTTATAATTTGAGTGACGAGTGGTAGGTCACGTGTGAGGTAGGATTTGTGCCGGAAGACAAATCGATTGTAAAGGTAGCTTGAGCCGGAAATCAAGTGGCATTATAAAAAGTTCACACTCAACTATAAAGTGTGCAAATAAAGTGGTTTGCAAAATCCTAAGTGGGAGCATAGGTAGAGGACGTAGGTCTTAGCACCGAACTTCTATAAAAACAGTGTTTGATCTTCTTCCTTACTCTTTTCCTTTAAGTTTATTTAAATTGTTTTTGTGTGTATTAACTTCTGATTTTATTGTAGAAATTTTCAAAAAGCTTAAAGATCTATTCAACCCCCTTCTAGATCACTTACAGTGTGTACATATATATATATATATATGTGTGTGCTATTATTAGGATTAAAGGCTTATTCCTTAATAACTAAATTAAGGTTGAAGTAGACCTTAATATATATATTGATGTTTAAATTCAATGTAATATAAAGAATTAGAAATAAGTTTTCTAATTTACTTATATTAATCAATTTTGTTAAATTAGTTTTCAAATTAAAATAAAACAAACTAATTTGTTTAGTTTAAAATAAACTTAGAAATAAACTAATTTAGTTGGTTTATTTTCTAATTGAATCAATACTAATTTGTTTAGTTAACATTAAATAGGAGTTTTATTATAAATTAATTTATAATTAAACCAAAATAATTGATTAGTTCAATTATAATTTAAATTAGAAATAAGTTTCTAATTGATTTGAAATTAAAACATTTTTGATTAGTTTAATAAATTATTGATAAAAATAATTAAAAATTAAATTATTTCTACATATGAGCATAAGTTCGCTATGTGTTAGACAAAATAATTTATTATTTTGTATACTCTTCTGATTCTTGAAAATTTATTTTTCAAGACAATGCCTATTATTAAGCAAACACGCAAGCTTATTCGATGAGAGGCACAGAGGAGATGAATTAGCAGCATGTATGTGCAGTTAGTCAACATGCGTTTAATGCCTGGAGATGATTTAACACAACATGTTATTGCAGTTAATAACATGATGTAAAAGCTATATTTTGGAGGTTGTCTAGCTTACATAGATGTTGAAGTAAAGTACATAACTTTGCTTGCGACATTGCCTCAACCTCAAGGCGAACTATTACAAATGCTCTGGAATAATATGCCTGAGAAGACTTATAAATTGTTAGTGATAATATTTATGAAAAGGATGCATAGAAAAGAGTTGATTAGAACTTTATATCATATAGGTCTTCCAATGGAAATAGTAAGATCTATTGTAAATCGAGCTTCGCGAAGTGTGTCACGCGAACTCGTGAACTCTTTTCCACGTAAGGTTCGTTACCTATAGACTGTTCGTAGGTTGAAGGACATTTAATACTATAGGTTATTTTTTTGTATTTTGGAGAACAAGGTCTTAATGTTTATGTAATATGTTTACACGAATTTTATATTGGAATTCGTCTAGAGTAACATAATTAGGATTCAATTGTTGTATGAATGATGATTGAACACATTTATGGACTTTTGATTTCATAGGCAATTGTAATCAAATTATTTTCTCTATGAACGATTAATGTGACATTAACGTGTATATATATTTCTTTCTTATTATAGAAACTTAGTGTTTCGATAATGGCTACTACTTCGAAGAATATAGTTGATGAACTCAATAGGGGTGAGAAACTCAATGGTGACAATTACGAGATCTGGAGTATGAAAATCTAATATGTACTAGAAGAGCAAGAGGCTCTAGAACCATTAAACCTAACCATGAATGTTCCTGAGGAGGGCACAACAACCCAACATAGACGGGACCGTGGTGTGTATGACTTATGGGAAAAAAACTCTTTAGCTCACATCACATTGCTGAGTAATATGGATAACGATATCATGCATGAGTTCCGTAAGTTCGAAACTGCAAAGGACATGTGGTCCGGATTGGCTGCTCATTTTGGAGGTGCTTCAGTGACTAAAGTGAGTTCACTTACAATTAAGTTTGACACTTATAAGAAGTGCCCAGATGATTCAATGCAAAAGCATTTGAGGAAAATGTCCAACATGGTAAGTGAGTTACGTGATGTTGGTCATGAATTGTCTGATGAACAACAAGTGCAAGCTGTGATTCGTTCATTGCCTCAAAGTTGGGAGCATATGAAGATGTACCTAACTCATAATGAAAACATCAAGACAATGGAAGATGCTACAAGGCATCTTATCTTGGAGGAAGAGCGTCTCGAAGCCTCAAAGATGTCTTCTGAGACATATGCAGTGAGTTCTCGCTCACATGGAGCTATGAACAAGAAACGCAAGCATCATGGTGGATATAAGTGGAAGAAAAATAAGAAATTCAACCACTCTCCTCAGGAATTCAGGAAGGCAAAATGGAACCAACGTGGAAAGGGAAAACATCCCTTCAAAAAGAAGAACATGAAACATGTAAAGTGTTATAATTGTGGTAACAAGGGCCACGTTGCTAGAGATTGTATCGAGCCTAAGAAGGTACAACTTTATAGTACATACATTTGTTCTGTAAATGTTTCTTGTTATGTTTTTCTAACTGAATCACATCCTTTGTGGATTGCGGACTCAGGAGCAACCAACCATGTAGTGAAGGATCGTGATGCCCTCGGAGAATTTCGTAAACTCCTACATGGAAGTCGATGGCTTTATGTAGGTGATAATTCTAAATTTGCAGTACAAGGAATTGGCACATGTAAATTGGACATGCGTGGAGGGAGACCTCCTATCCTACATGAAGTCTTATTTGCTCCACAGATTTGTAGGAATCTTTTATCTGTATTGATGTTAGTTAAACTTGGTTTTAATGTAAATTTCCATAATAGTGGAATGGATTTGTATCTTGGATCTATTAATTATGGTAATGGTTTTTTATTGGATGGTTTTATTGTGCTGGATGTGTTAAAGGAAAATAATAATATTAGTTATTCATTATTCATATCTAGTAATTCCAACAATGATGCAACTTTGTGGCACGCTAGACTATGCCATATTGGTCAAAATCGAATAAGTCGATTGGCTAAAGAAGGACTGTTAGGTAATCTAAGTCAAGTAGAACTACCTACATATGAGCATTGTTTAGCTGGTAAAATGGCACGAAAGTCATTTGGAAAGGGAACACGAGTGTTATATCCATTGCAATTAATTCATTCTGACATTTGTGGTCCAATGAATGTAAGGGCTAGACGTGGGGCAATTTATTTCATCATATGGTCATGTCTATTTAATTTCTCATAAATCGGAGGCATTTGATTGCTTCATAAAATACATGAAATTACTTGAGAATCAATTAAATAAGAAAATAAAAGCTTTACAAACTGATCGAGGACAAGAATACTTGTCATAAAAATTCAAAGCTTTATGTGATGAGAAAGGAATAGAAAGACAATTAACAATTCCAAGGACCCCACAACAAAATGGTGTCGCTGAAAGAGGAAATAGGAAACTATTAGAAATGATTAGGTGTTGGAACCCCTCCCCAGTGAGTCGCGTGCCCGACGTCCTACGTGACATCTGGATGCGCATCTCACGAGGGAGGAATTCCTCACTACGAAAGAAACCTCAAATCGAACTTAATTTAGCGTCATCCAAACAAAAATTGATAAATTTACCCTAATTATCCTCCAATAAAATTGATTTTCTTAGGGCCCATAACTAAATCTGAATCCTAAGCTAAAATGAAATTTCATATCTCTAGGTCAATTAGAATCACAAATCGCCTCAATCGGATCTCTATAGCTCACAAAATCGTCCAAAAACGAAATTACATTCAAAACCGTCACGTAATTGACTCTCTTTAATATCATCCGTAAAGTCCAACCAAAACCCGACACTCTCATTTTACCAAAAAGGGAAATAAATTTTTTTTTGAAACTCAACGCTTCGAAAATCGTAAAAATCGGAGGTCAAACAGAGGAAAGACAAAGAAAATAAGAAAATGGGTTTTATTTATCATATTTGAAAAAAAATTAGAAATTAATATTAAAAAAATTAAAATAAAATACAAAATAGTGTCGCACTCTCTCGCACTCTTTTGCTGAGTGCGAGGAACATTTCTTATTATTATTATTTTTTTAAATGAAAAACCCTCTACTTTGAATAGGTCTAATTTTTCATCCCGAAATTGAAATATTGAAATTTCATAAATTTAGTGTCAATACAAAGATAAAAGGAAGCTCTACAACTGCCTAGAAGGATTTAAAAACTAATTTAGCCATTAAGAGGGTCATAAATTGCTTCAAAGTTGCTGCCACTAAATTTAAATTTCCCTACACAATGCCAAGAATTTGAAAATTCATATCTTTTAGCGCACAAGTTTAAAAATGACACATTTTATCTCATTGGAAAGATAAGAATATGACCTACAAGTTTCATGAAGGGAGAAAAAATCAATTCAATCATTTAAAGGGGTAAAAACACTCTCAAATTTTCAGCCTAAATGAAAATCAATGGAACAGTAATTTGGCTCAATAAACAGTAACTGTCAACTTCTCAACCTCGTAACTTTTTGTTCCTAACTCCAATAGTTGCAAATTATACCTCATTTTAATGATAGGAGAACAATCTACATTTTCTATGCAGAAAGAAAAAATCAAAACTGTCTCTAAGAAGGTGAAAAAGCCTTCTAAAAGTTCTGCAAAATTTTAGTTGTTAACAACAATAGCTGAAACCTTTCAACTCTCATAACTTTTTCATCATAAGTCCAAATGTGACAAACTTTGTGTCATTTGAAAGATCTAAACATGTTCTACAATCTTAAAGAAGACCTCTCACTTAAATTCAATCTCTAATAAGGTCAAAACGTCAATTGAAAGTTTTGTCCATTTTAAGAAAATTGGACAGCACCTCCCCTAAAAATGTAACTTGCCAAATCTTCAATCCAACTCAACAACCTGCATAAAAACTCATTCTTCCAACTTCCATAACACAACTCAAACCCAATATACTTCAAATCAAAGGCAGTAGCAAACTCCTAGGATTCTATTTGTTTCCAAAACATAAAATAATCCAACTTTAATCTTTCTTTTGTGAAGTTTAACCATACAATTATACATTCTTTGAAAACGTATACAAGGTACATTTAAACTTCGAAACCTTTATATTTACATGAAAACAAGTCAATACAAAGCTTCAGAGGGCATTTAGCCCAATTACATCCCAAAATAGAAAAAGTGAAAGTACAAAGAACAAGCTAATGCTTTGATTTCTCAAAACACGACTTCAAAAGCAAAATGCATCGGACTTGCCTCAATCCCGATGTGGTGACTCGGTTTCTCGTTCGACACCTGTGGAGGGAAAATGGGGGGTGAGCTCGACGACTCCGTGGGTAATAACTTAATAAACGAGAATTAAGCAAAAACCATCATTCATTCCTTCGTTTTAAAAAACGATGTCACATTAATAAAAGCAATTTCACCTTACCAATCTTTTCACAGAATTTGTCACTTAGAACAATCTACAAACTTAACACGTCACAAAATAACCTAGCAAATCACAAATTCAAAAACAAAGTGATTCGGGTGGATCCAAAACGGAACGTACTACACATTTTCGCGAAGCGGTCATGTGTAGCCGTGACTGATGGGACTTCTTGAAAGGAACTCCGATGCCACTAGCGGGCAGGAGAAAGAAGGCTATGGATAGACAGGTGCACCTGACTCAGATGGGACCACCACAAAACTAAAAAAAACATATAATTCACACAATTCAAAACCAATTGCCTCAACTGGCATTTACAAATTCATTTTCACGTGAATTGCCAAAATGGCAATCTTTTTCCGAAATCACAAGTTCTTATTTTTTTCCACTTAACAAATCATTAAACAAATTATTTCAACATAAATTCATAATCAAAGAACATCACATACAAGTTCAAAACATCACCAAGAGTAATTCCTACAAAAATTCTAAGTCATTGGAAACCTTAATTCGCATTTATTATAAAAACGGTAATATGCCTATTAACTTAATTATTAAGGAATCACCCACCTGAAATCTTTTAACTTTGGGATTGATCAATTGGCCTTGCTTCTTCCTCCAATTGCCTTAATTCACCTTCATTAAGCATAATCATCCCATAAGCATAAGAGATAGCAAAATTGGACTTTCTAAGGAAAGAAAGACATGAATTCAACCCCATCTAACCTTACCCATACCTTAACTAAGCTATTTAAACCCAAAACCTATCAAGAAACTTCAAAAATTTTGAAATTCCCCTTACCTATATGAAACCCACGAAATTCTGATTTTGCTTCCAATAGAGGATTAAACTTTCCTCTACCTTCTTCCTTCTAAAAGATCACTCTAATTCCCTTTTTTAAAGCAAAAGAAACCAAGCTCTTACTTCTCTTCTTCTTCTTCTTCTTCTCTTGGTCGAAAGTTTCCTCTCCCACTCTTTTATTTTGAAGTTTCGTAGCTTTCCTTGTAAATGACTTAAGAAACATTGTTTTTAACTTATAACCTAAGCAATACTACATAGTTTCATTTAATTCCCTCCTTTCCTTGCCATTTTCGTTCCCTTCTTCATGTTTTAAGGCTAAATCATCAAGCATTTCCCTCTTAAACTTAAAAATTCCATGGGCTTCCTCTTGATCCACGACAATCACCATTTAATTCCTTCCTTCCTCTTTTAAATGATATTTAAAAGGGCTAAAAGCCCATCTCCTAAGCCTTAAGCCTTAAGAACATATACAAACTTCCTAATTTACCCCTACATCATCTTATGCCTTTAATTTCTAAAAATTTATTAAAATTCTAATTTTAACTAAATACCTCCAATTAATTTCTATTAATTAAGTACTAAAACTCCCAAATTATTCTAATTAAAAGGAAATTAGCAAACTAATCCTCAGAATAAAATAAAACTTACTTAATGCGAATCGGGGCCCAACATTAAGTCCATGATGGCCCAAGCAAATTTACCTATCACCTTTTGGGGTGATGCATTGCTAACAGCCACCTATGTACTTAATCGTGTGCCCAAAAAATCAGTTACTAGCACACCATATGAGTTATGGACTGGTAGGAGACTTGATATGTTAAGTCTCAGACCTTAGGGGTGTGCAGTATATGTTCACGATCTCTCTCATAAACATGGGAAATTATGCCCAAGAGGGAGAAAAAGTATTTTTATTAGATACTCGGAACACTCAAAAGGATATGTGTTCATTAGTGAACAAAGTAATGGAGGTGTAACTGAATTTGAATCACAAGATGTAACATTCTTAGAGAATTATTTTCCAAAGCAAGGCGAAATAGGTAAAGACCTATTAATATATGAGTCGCTTGATCAGAATGATTCTGTTATGACGAGTCAAGATGGGGAACTTCAACCAAGTGGGAGCAATTCCACAGAAAGGTTCTCTATAATGACTGATCCAAGTGGGAGCAATCAGATCAATCATGAATTTTTTTATGATGAACCTCGATTAAGACGGAGTAATCGAGGAATAATTCCCCGACGTCATTTTGAGATTGAAGGAGAAATTAATATGATTGTTCCACAAGAAGAAGAAGAGCCAAGGAATGTAAATGAGGCTCTTACTGGCCCTGTTAAAGAAGAATGGATGAAAGCAATGACAAAAGAAATGACTTCTTTAAGCTCAAATCAAGTATAGGACTTGGTTGACCTCCCAGCAGGGCGTAAAGCAATTGGGAATAAGTGGGTTCTCAAAATTAAGCGAAAACCTGATGGCAATATCGAAAGATATAAGGCATGTCTTGTAGCAAAAGGGTACACACAATAGGAGGGAATTGATAATGAGGAAACATTTTCAGCTGTTGTGAAGTTTGCTTCAATCCGTTTTATTCTGGCTATAGTAGCCAGTATGGATCTTGAATTACATCAAATGGATGTAAAAATTGCTTTTCTCAATGGAGAATTAGATGAAGAAATCTATATGGAACAACCTGTAGGTTTCATCAAGGCAGGTCAAGAAAATAAAGTATGTCGATTGTTAAAATCAATTTATGGCCTGAAGCAGTCTTCAAGACAATGGTATATTCATTTTCATAATGTAATCATTTCGTATGATTTTCAAATGATCGATGAAGACCATTGTGTGTATGTTGAGAGATCTAAAGATAAATTTGCGATTTTATCTTTATACGTAGATGAATTATTGATTGCTTGTAATGACTGTGTGTTTCTCACGGAAATCATAGAATGGTTATCATCTGAATTTGAAATGAAAGACATGGGTGAAGTGGCATACATTCTTGGAGTCAAGATTTCAAGAGATCGTTCAAAGAAATTGTTATCGCATTCACAAGCGATGTACATTCAAAGAATTCTTGAACGATTCCGTATGCAAGATTGCAAATCAATTGATAATCCTATTGCTAAGAATGAAGGCCTTAGTAAAATAAATTGCCCATCAATGCCACAAAAAAAGAAACAAATGAAGAATGTTCCCTACACTAGTGTAGTTAGATGTCTTATGTACGCAATGTTGTATACAAGACCAGATATTTGTTATGCTGTTGGGATGGTAAGCAGATATCAGTCAAATCTAGGCTAAGCACATTGAAAAGCAGTAAAGAGAATATTTAGGTATCTGAAGGGAACCGTGGACTATGCATTATGTTATCAAGGCAATGATCTATGTATACAAGGATATACAGATGCAGACTAGGGAGGAGATTTAGATGAAAGAAAATCTACCTCAGGATATGTATTCTTACTAAACCATGGAGCAATATCATGGAAAAGTAAGAAACAATCCTGCGTTGCATTATCCACAATAGAAGCCGAATTTACAGTGTTCTCAACTACAGTGCAAGAGGTTGTGTGGCTTCATCGATTCCTTGTGCATTTGGGAGTCACTAAAAGCAAAATCAATCCAGTGACCATCAATTGTGACAGTCAAGCTGCAATCGCTTATACAAAAGACCCTAAATTTCATTGTAAGATAAAGCACATAGATACTAAATACAATTATGTGAAAGATATAGTTGCACAAGGAGAAGTGAACATGAGATATATATCTACGCGAGATATGATATCAGACCCAATGACAAAACCAATTTCTAGAGATGTATTTATTGGGCATGTAAAGTCACTAGGACTGTGTAGATGTTGAAATGTACTGATAAAACATTTCTCTATATATGTTCACTCAGTCTAATGTCACTTGTTTGGATATAATGTATGATGAAGATTATACATTGTATATCATTTGATTCATGAATGAATGTATTTTGTATAAATATATTTTGGGATGAATCATAAATATATGAGACAGATTATAGATCGGCCCTCTCACACAGGAAATCACCTCTAATGTTTATTATCTAGGTGATAATTGAGGGCGAGAAAATTAAACCATAAATGCCGCAAGGAAATTGGTTCAAAGTGATTTATTAATCACTATATCTGTCTTACGTTACTAGATGTAGGTTCTGAATAAATTGGTGAGTAGATAAGTGAACTCAAGTTAAACATTGAGTATGTTTGAAGTATCATCTGTACGATATTTCTTGATTAAAAGATGTTTAAGTCAAACGAAGTGGGTAAATACTGTAGCATATGACTCGTACCATGTGTGCACAACTGATCACAAAAGGGATTAATGTAAGTTAGAAGATCTCATCTTACATTGTGTGAGACCTTTGAGGTTAAGAAGAACCTCATCGTATACCCTTATGACTCTTGTTTCATTCTTGCGAATTGAATTTAAGGTTTGCTACTTTAGGTTATTGCCAAAAGATCATGCAAGATACGATCCTATGGAATAATTCTAGGAAAGCAAATTAAATTTAATTTAAGAGAGAATTGATGATAGAGAAAGGTCATTTAATTTAGATCAATGACTCGCATGAAAAGTATTCATAGATGGCCATCGTCTCTTTAAGAGAGAACTTGAATACAGTCATGACTTAAAGAAACTAAAAGAGATCAACGAAAAACAATGCAAATGCGAGATATGACCTAGGGTATAGCATACAATTTCTACTCAAAGACACAACAATCTCAAGATCAATTTGTTAATCGATATGTCATATACTCCTAATAGATATGTGACTATATACTCTCGTCGTATACTGGTCACACTGGTTATTGAACGAGTATGAGTATTGCAGAGTTTTTGTTTTAAACTCATCATGCGTGAGTGGGAGATGATGCCATTTGACACCCATGATGGGTCAAATGGTCATCTGCCATGAGCAACTACCATCGGTAGTTATTCACAGATGAAATATAAATAGAAAAAGGCAACGGTTTGAATAGAACGTATGTATGTTTGGTCTGTTTGACGGTGTTTGGAAAAACTTCGGGAGAGGAGAACTCTGCTTCTTTAACCAGTGGAATCAAAACAGAAATTCAAATATGTGATTTCTATTTTTTCCACGCATATACAAATGATCCTACGGTATATGATTTGTTCATATATTTTCTTACAAGACACAACTGAGATTGGCTACTTACCACATCTAAGAACTGAGAAGAACAAACAAGAAGACACGATTGAGATTGTCGAAAGAATAATGATTGTCACAGGAGCACAAGACACGACAGAGATTGTCAGAGGAAGAGAGAAGAATAAATGAGAAGAGGGCGATGACTATTATTAAAGGAAAATAGAAGAACAGATAAAGGAACTTTTGGTTGAGGAATAAGGATTAGGGATTAGGGACAGATGACAACATTTAGAATTTTCCCAGACGTTGTCATCTAACTAGATAAGTTTCAGTGTTTTTTTTTCTAAGTTTTGGACAGTACTTATCACGTAAAATGCATATTTGACAAAGATTCTACAGAAAAAAATACAAAGAGGGGACAGAAATGTTAAGTGGAAGATTAAATTGAATGTTTACAAAATTTGATTTTTTTAACGATTTAAAACATTTAGATTGAAATTGAATGTTGAAGAAAACATTAGAATCCAATTTAATAATTTTACTAAATATATGCATGTAAAACGACCAAAAGATACATAGTTAATGTGAAAAATATACCTCGACATTTTACAAAAGTAAAATAATTTTTGCAATTTTGATATTTATAAGTTAATCTTTGACATAAATATATGTTCACAAAATAATTTTTATATGTTATAATATATTTAAAATAAACCAAAATTTTATGTATTGAATTATTTTTAATATTTATGATTAATATAAAGAAATTGAGTGTATTTTAAATATAATTAATCCACGACATACTAATTCTCATTTTATTCTTCTGAGTTTTGTTTGTCAAAGAAAGAAATTGGCCTCCCTCGTGAAAGTTAACTCCTGCCGATGGTGAACAAAGTCTCCAGCCTTGTGCAAGTTATTGCAAATTGTAACATAGAACTCGTCTGATGACAGTGTAGCCAGGGATCACGTAGTTGATTTCAGATTGTTGTCACGTTAAAGAAACCTGACGCAAGTGCGATATACGATGGGTTTCATCATCATCATCATCATCATCACCCAATCTGAAATCCCGCAATGAAGTAGGGTTTATACGATGGGTTTATATAAAGTTAATGTCGTCGTGCGGAGATAAGGAGCTTGGTAAGAAATTTCTTCACTACTCATTACCAGTAATGAAGAAACATCTATCTGTCACAACATAATTATGAATCCAACGGTTTGAATATGCTATACTTGGGAACCAAAAAGTGTAGAGTTAATAATAGGTCAAGTACATTCCAAAGATTTTGAAAAAAAAATAAATTCCTAAAATTTTAACTTTTAAAAGTTAATTATCAAATGAATATTCATTCATAAAATAACTCCTATAAGTAGTGATATATTTTAAATAAATTAGAAACTTATGTATTTGATGAAGTTATTTAATAATTCTGATTAATACTAAAGTTAACCCACAACATGATAATTCTGCATTTTATTCTTCGTTTTTTTGTTTGCTAGATAGAGAAATTGGTCTTCCTCATGGAACTCATATCCTGTTGATGCTGAACAACTGGAGATTGCAAATTGTAGTTTGAAACTCTTCCAGTAGAACGAGTTATAGTTTATGGAAAGGTAGCTAGAATCATGTAGCCTTTTTTATATATAAAAAGGAAGAAGGAAAGCAATTTACAACATATGTCCAGGGGACCACGGTCCCGTGGTATCCGCTACAAGAAGATAATGACACCCACGGGGTGGTTCGTCGAGGTATGTCACGCCGAGGTCAAACGTAGAAGCGTGATTCGCGAGCCAGTCAGCGTATCTGTTGCTCTCTCGATAGATGTGGCGATGAGCAACGGTCCAGTTCCGGTTGAGCAGCTCATGTATACCTTGAACGATGGGATTGAGGGCAGTGTCTCTAGGAGCGGCAGAAGAGATGCATTGTAGTGCCATGGTGGAGTCCACCTCTAACTCAATCCGGCAAAATATCAGGTTCCATGCGAGGGTGAGACCAGTAAACATCCCCCAAAGTTCTGTAGACAACGGGAAGCACCAACCGATGTTGTGAGTGAACCCACCAAGCCAATGACCTATAGCGTCTCGTAGTAGCCTGCCGGCGGAAGCTGTGAGTGACGCTGGTTTACTGGTGCCATCAGTGTTGAGTTTCACCCAACCCTAGGAAGGCGTGAGCCAGTTGAGGCAGTGCTGAGGTCGAGGGTGGGAGCCAGAGAATGGAGGGTGCCGCCAACCTTCTACCTGTCGGATAAGACCTGCATAAGACAAAAGACAAGAAGTGAGAGAGGTAGGCCAAGTAAAAGTGTCATCGAATACCGTCTAATTACGCCATGTCCATAAGAGCCAACAGGCGGTGCCGAAGAGGGTCGCTCACTCGTGGCCGTGAACGTGTCGATGGTGCTAGAGGTTGTGCAGGACCCACTCTTTCACCGACATAGTGAAGAAGCCGCGAGGCAGAATATGGGGGCGGGGGAAGGTGGCCCATATATGACTGGCTTTCCTGCAATCTCGAAGGACGTGGAGGGAGGATTCTGCCAGGCGGCAATGAGGACAAGCATCGTCCGCGGTGATGTGTCGACGTACGAGCTATTTTTGGTGGGAAGACGGTTGTGCGCCAGGAGCCAGAGAAACGAGCAGATACGCTGGGGGCCCTTCCATTGCCAGATCGGATTAGGCAAGGCAGTATCCTGATCTGTGAGCAGGGCATAAGCGGAGGCGATCGTGAAGTGGCCCGTGTCGGAAAATCCCCAGATTAATCGATTCGAACCCAAATATGGTTTCGGGGGAAAAGAACTAGCGATTGCCCTACAAACCGATGAGGGCAGAAAGGGTTGAATAACGTCCCAGTTCCAGTTGCCATCCATATCCACTACGTGATGGATCTTGAGAGCTAGGATGGCATCTGGTATCGGGGATGTGGTCTAGGAAGCTAGAGGGCCCAATCGTGGGAGCCAAGGATCGGTCCAGAATCGGATTCTAGAACCGTCGCCTATCCTCCAATGCATGCCCTTGAGCACAAGATGCCAAGTCGTCTTAATACCATTCCAGATCATCGAGCCCCTTGTACCCCCAAGCTCGGTGGGAATGTTGGTAGCGTCAAAATGGTATTTCGCGGAAAGAATGCGCACCCAAAGAGCATCAGGCTTGGTAAGCAAGCTCCAACCTAATTTGGCTAAGAAAGCGTCATTAGTGGCTCGGATTTTTCGAATGCCGAGCCCCCTATAGATTTTGGTTGACTGACCTCCTCCCACGGGACGTCATGGAGCTTACGGTGCCCATCAGAGGCCCCCCACAAAAATTGACGCATCAGTTGCTCCAGCTCGTCACACAGACGACGGGATAGTCGGACCGTCTGCATAGTGTACATGGGAAGAGCCTCGATGACCGCTTGGGTTAAAGTGGCGCGACCCGCCAAGGCTAACAGGTTTGTAGTCCAGCCGGACAAATGCTGGTATACCTTATCAAGTATGTACCGATATGTGCACCTACCAGCTCGTTGGGGCAGTAGGGGAATCCCAAGATACCTTCCCAGATCAGTGGTCGGAGGAATGTTCAGAGCGCGGCTTAAAGCTGAACTAATCGACAGCGGAACATTTTTGAAAAACTAGCAGCAAGATTTAGCCAAATTAACCCGTTGTCCGGAAGCGTCACAAAAAGGTTGTAGCGTGTCCCGAATGACTCCTACTTGATCCAATGAGGCTTCTGCGAAAAAGAATGAGATCATCGGAAAAAAAAAGAGATAAGTAAGAGGAGGCCTAGATCGACTAAGTTTGATCGGTTTCCATTGACCTTGGGACACCGAATGGATGATGGAATATCCTAAGCGCCGCAAACAAAGGACAAATATATAGGGCGAAAGAGGATCGCCCTGACGTATTCCTCTGGAGGGGCGAAAGGTGGCGCTGAGGTCCCCGTTCTAGGTCACTTGCATGGAGACCGTGGAAACGCATTGCATGATGAGGGAAATCAGCGAAGTGGGGAGTTCGATATCAGAGAGTGTATCACGAATGAAAGCCCAGGATAACCGATCATAGGCTTTTTCTAGATCCACCTTCAAGGCCATGATCCCGCGAATCCCTGATTTGCGTTTCATGGTATGGATGACCTCTTGGGTGATGATAATGTTATCCGTGATCAGCCTTCCCTGGACGAAGCTGTTTTGAGTAGGGGCAACAAGATGACCGAGGTAGGGTTGTAGCTGGTTCACAATGATTTTCGTATGTGCTTTATAAAGCACAGAGCAGAGAGCGATAGGACGAAAATGAGTGATAGACGTGGGGGACGGAAGCTTGGGAATGAGTACCATGATGGTTTTGTTAAGCACCGGGTCCCAGTCCAGAAGCTGAAAAGTTTGCTGTAGGTAACGAGTCACTGAAGGGCCAAGGGTATCCCATTGGGATTGGTAAAAGAGAGCAGGAAGTCCATCGAAGCCCGGAGCCTTGTGTGGATTCATGCTATGAATAGCTGTCCAGATCTCCTCGGGACTAGGGGTGCGGGCTAGCAAATGCTGAGTCGATTGGGGGAGGGGAGGGAAATGACCAGATAAAGGAGGAGGAGCCTGGGTTAGGTTGTCCTCTGTGTATAGACCCTCAAGAAAGGTTTGCGGTAGTCGACGAAAAGACGCAGGATCCGAGATGTGAGTGCCAGAGGCATCAGTTAAGGAATGAATCCTAGTTTGGCAGCATTTGTGGCGGGTGATGGCATGATAGTACTTGGTATTGCGATCATCTTGTCCAAGCCATTTGCAGCGGGATTGTTGATGTCAATATAGTTCTTCTTGATACAGGACCTGCTCTAATTCGAGTCGTAAGGATTTCTCAAGGTCCTGGAGAGAGTCCGAGGTCGACTCGTCGAGGTGTTTTTAGATACCCTCAAGGCGCGCCATGAGACGGCGCTTGCGATGGAAAACGTTGCCAAAAGTGTGGCGGTTCCAACTTTGTAAGTGCTCTGAAAACGACCTAATTGACCTGCTAAAATCGGTAGGGGTATGGTGCCAACGATCAGTGACAAATTGGGCAAAATCCGGGTGGGTGAGCCAAGTGGACTAAGATTGTTGCCTCATCAAAGCAATATAAGATTTGACAAATTCATCTAGAATCATGTAGTTATTATGAGATTGTTGCCTCATCAAAGCGACGGAGACATTTATAATGGGTAAAGCATTGATACGAACGATTCTTATAATGAAGAAACACTTTTATATCACAAAATGATTAGGACGATTTTAATATTTTGAAAAATATAAGATTAATTATACGAACACACTTTTAATATTTTTTATAAAACTTTTAATAAATTTATAAACTATTTATTTATAAATATATTCAAGGAACAACTTTTAAATTAAAAAATATTAATAAAATAAATAAATATTTTTTTAAAGATGTTCATCCTATATTAAAGTGTACTATCAGACTTTTTCAAATCTCGCTTTATTACGAAACTTTGAATTGGATGTGAGGAAGATGATATGGAAAAGGAATAAGAGCTCCTACATATTTCAGTACTTGATTGGACACACAATTCTTTTTTAAGCGTAAGAACTAAGAAGTAAAGCCAGGGTTGGTTCTCTCTGAGGCCACTTCTACAAGGAACAAGTAGACAAAGACTGGCCCCTGAACTGGATATAGGCATTGTTAGCAGACATGTGATCGGGCGCCCACTTACGATTAGTCTTGCCTTTGGATCGTCGTCAAAGTAAAAGAACCAAATTACCAAGAAAATGGATTGGGAACACAAGTAAATGAATAATTTCACATTATATGCTGTTTCATTAATAGAATTTGTAACTTTGCCTGTTATGTTTGGTACTCACCATTAACACTGATGCGGGCAAGGAAAAGAAGCTACAAAATCATTTTAAGTTGCAAAGAAGATATTAAAGTTAATAAATTTTATGTTATATGAAAATAAGCAAGAAATTTTGCAGTAGAATGTATTATTTTAAGAAATGATCAAGAGAGTACAGATCATCTATTTCTATTATTCTATTCCTATCATATTTTATGAGCATCTTTTCGTTCAATTTTTATGAGTGTTATTTATTGAATTAATAAATGCTCATAAATTAAGTAAAAATAGAGTGACTAAAACAAGTGTTTTGAGCTCCTGAATCAAGAGGCCCCTAAGAGTATCACTGGACTTGGAAGGAAATTCGTTTTTTGAGCAAGTTAGTTCTTCATGTTGTCCAATTACGTTTCTGGTAAAAACACGCACCAGTTCAGTTGTGTGGACTTTGAACAATTGCAGTGTTCATTTTCACCGACACGGCTTTCAACGAAGATAAACGATCCAGTTGTGGGTCATGACTAAGTCAATTTGGGAGGACAAAACACAAATGTTGTTAACTTTTGTCATTATCACACGACATTTCCCTTTAAGCATTTCTAGAGACGGCAATACTCAAAGCCAGTGCAGTGCATCCAAGTTACGGAAGGCAAAAACAGAATGCATCCAAGTTACGGGATGCAAAAACAGACTTTTATCAATTACATAAAGCTTTAATCGCACGCAGTGATTCATTTGACATAAAATTTACAGGAGCAAAAATCTCCAACCGAAGCGAAAACGGCGGGGAAGATGAGCTAAACTGATAAAACAGAGATTACCCTCTTTTGCATTTTCTTCCCCTTCCTTTCTTTCTTCACCTCATTAGTGCAGCAACTACATAAGATACATATTTTCAGTTAAAAGTGTAATATATGTGTAACTTAAAAAATCGATCAAAGGGTAATATCGTGTCCTCTCAGTATATCAAATAGTACGATGGAAGGTCTGAGAAGGACCCTGCTCATGGAACAACAGTATCAAGTGCCAGGTTCATTTGTTGCTACTTAGTCCACGGGTGTGGAACAGGGTGCCAGCGTTTTCATAGGGAAGTTTACCCCACCTCCTCTAATAGATACTGACGAACCTCTAAATGAGCTTGCTCTGCTCACAAGATGTGAATCAAGAAACACAACTATGACTGTGATATCATCATGGAAATGTCGGCGGACCCCACGATCAATTTTCTTCAAATCTGAGTATCTCATTTCTCTTTTCTTAGCAGCTTCTTTCAAAGCATCTTTCAAAAGCCTACGAGCAATTCCCTGAAGCACAAAAAGTACATAGATTAACTAGAATTTTTGTTTCCCAATAAGACTCCTTAAGCTTGACCAAAGATTAACTAGAATTTTTGTTTCCCAATAAGACTCCTTAAGCTTGACCAAAGAAGTTGTGTTTCCCAATAAAAACTTGCCCCAGAATTGATGCAACAGAAGCAGAAAGACGGAACTACCTAATATGAAATACAGAAAAGTTCCAAGAGACAATTGAAAACAAACCAAACCAAACAAAACAAAACAACTACGTTAATATGGTCCGAAATGCTGCTTGAACCACATATCTCACACCCATGTAATGAAACAGTGCTTTCAAACCCTGTTTTCTCGTCACTTTATCCCAGAAAATGAAGGCAAAACTGATTTAAAACAATGTAAACTGTTTCCAATTAAGTCTACAATCTGAAAATTCCTGAAGTATCACACTCATCTAGATAGAAACTGCAATTATGTGCTGAAACAGAAGTCTTACATTGTGTGGGTGGTTTTGAACTATATCAACTGCTTCTTGATTGCTAAGATGTTCCCACAGCCCATCAGATGCAAATATGAGAAACTGATCATAAGGCTGTAGTTCATGAACAGAAATTGATGGATCTGCACTCAAAATTGGCCTCTTAAAAGGTTCCCGGAGGCGGAATTTCGCATACAAAGGCTCTCTGTTGAATTCAGCCTTTTTAAGATATACATCACCAATTGATCTGGAAACCTGTAAGACAAATGTTAACAACATACATCACCAATTGATCTGGAAACCTGTAAATGTTAAAAATGTTTATAACCATATAAACTTACTGACATTTAAACTAGCATAAGCAAAAGCCAATATCAATCAAGTGAACCGCACATTGAAGACCAATATCAATCAAGTCCAAGCAATAATTACCCTGTTTACAGATCGAGTTTTATATTACATTGTTTAGGAAAGTTCAACCAAATAAAAGATCAAAATTTCACACCATATATATATCAGCAACCCTCGGAAAAAGATTTGTGCTATTTCTATATTGGGTTGTGTCTATAGTTAACAACCAACCTCATTTACATGATTTCTGTGTTGAGAAGTATGTAGCATCCCTTACCCCCCAAAAAAATTTGCATCACATTACATCATAATCTTTCTATTTTGTTTCATTTATATTAGATGCCCATATTTCAATCCTGGAGGAGCTGCTCACCAATCAATATCCAGCCCATGCATCAGAAACTAAAACACAAAAACTAATTAGAAACTCCAGGAATAATCATAATAAGCTTTATATATTTAAAATATGGAAACTGCAAAGTTCCATCCTACAGAAACCTCCAATTATAGTGCCAAACTTGGAGTAATTTTACCAAACTCAAAAAAAATTATCACTCCTTCAAGATCTGCTTCAAGACTATCGGATCACCATTTCCAGATATTAACTTTAGAAAACAAGGTGCTTAAGCGGGCATTTCATTCAGTGAATACATTACGAGCAGTGCACTTGCAACAATCATTAGTCAGTAGAGGAATGCTTTAAATACTCATGTAGCAGGCCAATTATAGTTAGAGCTCAAAATTAAAATGATAAAAAGATAGACTAAACAAGTGATATTAAATGGAACTACATAACTGCAGCAACTCCTTGTGCAAAGCATCACCTGTATCAGGCCTTTCACACGCCATACGTTATGCTTTAAAACAACAATATGTGAATCATCTGGGTGCAAAGAATGCATCTCCTGCCTGACAGACTCTAAGCAAACATTGTGCTCTGATGAAAGCTGGATCGCAAGAACTTCACCAGTTGCCCGAACAAGCCTCCCAAGGACAGCTCGAGAATCACCAAGATTAGCTATATAAAGGATACCATCACAGATGACGCCCACCAGACAGCAAGAACCAACAGCTGCAATCTGGGGCTTCATAGGCCATTGTTTAGTGACAAGAGAAAGAAAACCTTCCTCCGTTGCTTGGTAAGCTTTTTTTATAACGTCCACGGACATAGTCTGCTGCTCCGTAGCAAACCCTGTAAAATCATTCATCAGCAGAAAGACATGAAACGTCAACAATAAATAAGAGCAATAATGAAAATTTAAAATTCTCCTATGGGGAAGCTGGTCTGACAAACTCATAAAGGGTTTCAAATCTCTTACTCTTAAGATGCTGGAATAGATGATCACAGACATAACGAGATGTCTCTGGACCTCCATGGCCATCATATACTCCAACAAATGTACCATAAGGACCTGACTCAAGAGTGCTCAAGATTCCAGACTCAATCTGGCTTTGATCCTCAAGCAAATTATTCGCCTGCACAACAGCCATAGAGAATTCACCAAAAGAGTGCTGCCCGACGTCCTTATACCAGAGAAGGCCATCTTGCCGGCCTGCTGTATCCGAGCTGGTGTGAAAGTTATCTGATGACGGCTGCCAGCAGGCCCTCAAAAAGTCCATCAATCTTGATAGCATCCCTCATCTCACCCACGCCAACCTAAAATTCCCACACATCCAAAATTGGATGCAGTCACACTCCTTCCAATAGCGCTCAATGATCCTCCCCTCTGCAGACCAATGAATTTACGAACATATAGAAGAAGAAAGACCAAAATTTCAAACGTTACCTAACCAATTTCCAAATGCAACTGCAATGTTGACAAAAAAGAAACAAGGTTTTATCCCTAATCAGATAAATCTCATTGACTAGGAAAAATGAGAAAATAAACATGAAACCAACTGCATCTCCGCTTAATATAGCAAATAATCACTACCCTTATGCTGATGCTGCCTAAGCCAGGATAAAATGGCAGAAACAACAACTCGTTGAAACTAAAACTGAATAGGGTCAAATCCAAGTCGGCATTCCACACTTAAAGTTCTAGGACATAAATTTTCTGTCACAGATTGACAAAACTCAGTAAGTTTTTCAAGTGCCCAACACAGAAAAGGGAAATAGAACAAAATCGTCAATCCAAAGGAATGCAAAGAAGAGAAAGAAGAATAAATAAACTCACAATATAGATTCGGTTATCTCCACAGTTTCTAGTCACAGCAGAGGATAAAAATACATGTGGGTCTAAACAGGATAGATCTGTAGATCCATCAAAATCAAAGCTTTCCAGAAAAAGAAAAAAAAAGACTTCTTTTTTTCCTCTTTGCTTGGCTTCTTGATAGTTCTCTGCCTCAAAACACAGACAAGTTCCCTTTCGCTTTTACCTTTTCCTGGGTTGCTAATCCAAATAAAGAGAGCAGTAGATGGATAAAGAAACAGAAGGTAAACTCAGAAGTAAAAGAGAGAGTTCTCTCAATCAGTGTGATTGAACAAACTATTCGGCCTTTCTCAGCAGAGCAAGAAAAACCCAACAGATGAATGGTTGAAAGCCAGCAACGCATATGGGCAGCCTGGGCTCCACTCTTATATATGCAATTACACAACACTCATATGGCTATTCATGTTTTCTTTTCTTTTTTTACTTTATATTTAAGAAGACAAAATCTGCCCAAAATCTTATCTTCTTTATTTATCCAACATAGACCCATTAGGACATAAAACCGGGGATCCTCTTTTTGTTTATTATGTTAAAATTTTGAGCATTTAATGATGAATATAAGAAAGAAAAATTCTGAATGGTAAGAAGTGCTCATGGCTATCAAACATCCGAGTTGACTATAGAACGAATAATTCTACAGCGTAATGCATGAAATTGTTTAAAAAGCTTATCCATTTTCGTCCTATTTGTTGTGTAAGTTGGTGTTGCTTTGGTCAACTCTGGTAACATGCATTGAACTTCTTGTGTAAAAGAATGGTCAATGGTGCTCTTTCTAAAGTTATAGGGAAGTATAATATTATAGAGGAAATGACATTGAAGAAGCGCCTTCTCTTCTTATATAAGTACATTGATGTGGTTGGGATTATAGCTTATTACTTAGTTTGATCTTCTTCACGAAGAATTATCCATACTTGCATTTACCTATTGACAGTCATTTCCTTGCATGAAAATGCATAATACTTTATAAGAGGAAATATATTTTAGACCTTATCAATTATGGATTGTACGAATTATCCTTGGCATAGCATGCAGCATGTAAGATTCAATTACTTGATAAAACCTTCACTGAATAGCAGGCACAAGTAGTGCAACAACGAATCCTCCATCTATTTTTTATAAGCTTTCCAATATTAAGCCTCTAAAGTTGTTTGTTCCTCCTCTCGATCTGACGCAAATTTTTAACAAGAAAATGTTTTAATTTCAGCTAACTTGTAATGCAAGTACTCCTCTCTTGGATAACGATGTCCATATGTGTGTGTATACGAGAATTCTTATAATCAAATGGCACAAGTGCATAGGTGTCACGTTGTTGGAGTTGACAAACATACGTGTCAACCTATGCAAACAAGCAAGTGGCAGCTGCTTTAAGGGTTGTTGAAGACAATATCTATTTGACTTGGACACACATGTTTGTGACATTTATTTTTCATCCCTTACCAAAGGCAAATACTTTTTTTTAACCATATATAAAAGAAAAGGAAAAACAAAGTCCTACTGAATATCTCATATTAGTCGACATTCTAAAACCATAACATGACAGGTTAAGTTAGTTGAGCTAGAGGCTTCAGCAATAACTATACATCAAAAAGTATTTGGGTAAAGGAAGTTTATTTCTATTACTAGCATGCATCATATAATCAACCGGTAAATTTAATAGGAAAACACAATGAAAGTTGAATCTCACGATAGAAACTTAATTCAATTAATTAAGGAAATAGAACAATAATATGATAATAATAGGTTCATATAGAATGACAAATTTCTTAAAATTTGAATATTAAAATTCCTTTAAAATTTAAATGAATATATATATATATATATATATATATATATATATATATATATATATATATAGTAGAACTATCTGACACTCACTAGTCACTATTGGTTTGATAAGCGAAAAAACTCTTCAAATTTAGAGAAATAGATTACAATTAACATCTCTTAGTAGAAAATTAATTCAATTGATTAAAGAAATACAATATCAAATATGATCATGTTTATATTTTCATAAGTAAAATACTAAAAGTCTTTCAATATACATACTAGAACTGTCTATGAAAGTTTAACAAATGAAACATTTTAACAAAGAAAATTTTAAAATTTGGTAAAGAGAAATGCATAATTCAATTAATTAAGGAAACACAATATTATATTTAACAATAATTAAAATTTGATACTAAATTTTAAGATAAAAGATATTCCTTTAAAATTAAAATATTACAAGTCCTTAAGAATTTAAATGAGACACTCTACAATGAAGATAATTCTCAAAATTTAATAAATAAAAATAATAATAATTGACATCTCACAATAGAAATCTAATTCCATTAATTAATAAAATATATCCAATAATAATTAAGATTTCATATTAAAACATAAGATGATGAGATCTCTTTAAAGTTAAAAGGATTACTATTTTAGATCTTCTTACTTTAGCCATTGTTTAGTTAATTACTTCTATTCAAAGAAATTTCAGTGGAGTTTTTCACTCCATATCCGATAGTTCTTTAATCTGACAACCTGACGTGAGACCAATGTAAGTCCAAAAATATCAAGTTAAAAACTTACTGACAAAAGTCTTTAATGTGGTTCTCTTACTCTCCATAATTCAAACCCACTTTTCTCCTTTGCACTTAATCATTTTTGCTCTTTACATGAAAAGAATAATAACAAATCAAGAATTCTACATGCTATTTCGAATTGGGGAATTGCTTGTCTTGGTCAAGTTGTTTTGCGTTGCTAGCAACTCTTCTTAAGAAACACCCAGCTCGCCTCTCAGTCACCTTTTACACATGTTTCTTCGATTTCATTTAGTTCCTCGACATCTTTGATTTTTAATTCCAGTGGTGAAATCTTCTCCTTTCTATTGTTTTTCCTCGACCTTTTCACAAACTTACTTGTTGACAAAGATGATTGAAAGAATGTAAAGAAAGCAGAAATTGATATATGGTTGAACTGGTTTTCCATTGTGATTCAATGAATTGCTTTACACTGCATATATACAAGTTGGTGATGATCTAAGTTGTTGAGATACTATAAGATACAAATGAATTCAAATGAGATTACAAGAGATAAAGCTAAATACAAGATAATACAAATCATAATAATGTTGGTGAGATTGTAGAAGATCTTCACATGTTTATCAGGCCCCCTCAAGCGCATAGTGAGTTTTCACAGTGAGCTTATCACGAAGCTTATGAAATGTAGAGGAAGATAAAGCCTTGGTCATGATATCTGTAATTTGATCACTGGAAGAGAGATGTTGAATAATAAGTGCCTTGTTGGTAATCAAATCTCTAACAAAGTGAATGTCAATCTCTATATGTTTTATACAAGTGTGGGTGATGGGATTAGTGGCAAGAAATGTTGCAACCAGATTATCACACCAAAGAGTGGGTGTGTTGTGAGAGAAACCAATTTCACCAAGAATCCAACAGATTTCAGTAGCAGCATTAGCTATACTGTGATATTCTGCTTCAGTGTTAGATCTAGCAACAGTAGGCTATTTCTTTGCACTCTAAGAGATAGGGTTTGGGCCTAGAAAAATTCAGTAACCAGAAGTGGATCGACGATCATCAGGACACCCAGCCCAATCTGCATCACAATAGGCTTAAAGAGAGAGAGAGAGGTTTTTCAGGTTAAATGGATATCAAAAGTTTATGTGGAGCGAAGATAACGAAGGATCCTTTTAACAGCGGTCCAATGAATGTCGGTAGGATAATGAAGGAATTGAGAGACTTCATTTATTGCAAATTCAATGCAGGACGGGTAAGACAAAGATATTGGAGAGCACCAACGATACTGCAATATTCAGAAGGATCAGGAAGAGGGGTACCATGATTTTTGGAGAGAGGAAGAGTTGGGGTGATAGGTGTGATGGAAGGTTTAGATTGGCCAAGGCCCGTGCAGAGGAGGAGGTCTTTAGTGTACTTAGTTTGGGTAAGAAGAAGTCTAGTTACTTAGTTTGGGTAAGAAGAAGTCTAGTGGATGTGGTAGTTGCATTTATCCCAAGAAAGTAATGAAGAAGACCAAGATCTTTGATGGAGAATGTAGTGTTTAGGTCTTGAATAAGAGTGGTGATTAATGAGGACGAAGAGCCAGTAATGAGGATATCGTTAACATATACGAGAAGATAAGTGGTATGAGAAATAGTGGAATGAACAAATAAAGACGTGTAGGATTTGGTGGGGGTGAAATTGAGAGCAAGGAGCTTTTGATTTAGGCGATGAAACCAGGCCCTTGGAGCTTGTTTGAGGCCATAGATGGCTTTATGAAGATGACAGACATAAGATGGGTTATGATGGTCAATGAAGCCAGGTGGTTGAGACATGAAAACTAGTTTATTTAGAGTGCCATTGAGGAAGGCATTGTTGACATCGAGTTGGTGAACCGGCCAATTTTTGGATAGGGCAATGGTAAGGATAAGCTAAATAGTGGTGGGTTTGACGACAGGGCTAAATGTATCAGTGTAGTCAATACCAGGAGCTTAATGATAGCCTTTGGCAACTAACCGAGCTTTATAGCGAGCTAGGGACCCATCAGAATTTCTTTTGGTGCAGAAAACCCATTTACATCCAACAATATTGGCATTAGGAGGTGGAGGGATAAGAGTCCAGGTGTGATTACGATGTAGAGTTGTGAACTCATCAAGTATGGCTTCAAGCCAATGTGGAAATTTGTTGGCTTAGGTGAAGGAGGTGGGATCAGGAGTAGATGAAGTCTATATGTTTGTAGAATAGGTGACAAAATCGAAAAAAATTCGGGGAACACAAGTGTTATTACATTTACGAGTGATCATATGGTGCTGAGGTGAAGGGGAAGAAGGCAATGGATTTGGTGTAGTATTTGATGAGAAGGAAGAGGTTAGAGCAGGTAGTGGAAGCAATATGGTAGAAGGAGAGAATGTGGGGGAGATATTAGAGGTGGAATTTGCATAATGGAAAATAGTTTCAATAAATCAGACATGTCGAGAGATGTAAAGTTTGGAGGTGATAAGGTCAAAACAACGATAACCTTTGTATTGTAATGAATACCCTATGAAGACACATTTGGTGGACTTTGGAGTGATTTCGTCCGTACGAGTTGCCCCAAGAAAAGGAAAACAAGCATACCCAAAAACACAAAGGTGTGAGAGATTTGGGTGATCGAGAATCAGGGCTTCATGAGGTGATTTGTGGTTGAGGATAGGTGTGGGAAATAGATTAATTAGGTAGGTGGCTGTGGAGAAGGCTTCCAACTAAAAAGGTTTAAGTAAAGAGGCATGAAGGAGAAGAGTAAGTCCAGTTTCGGTAATATGGCGAATTTTGCACTCAACAAGTCCATTTTGTTGTGGGGTTATAAGGGCACGAAATGTTGTAGGATATGCCACAAGAGGCAAGCTAAGCGGTAAAAGAACCTTTGATGAGTTCAGGAGCTTCATCGCATTGGAAGTTTTTAATTATGGTAGAAAATAGATTTTCAACATTAGTTTTGAAAAGTTGAAATTGACCAAGTGCTTGATTTTTATGGGTTAAAGGAAAAATCCAAGTATAGCGACTGAAATCATCAATGAAAATAATTAAGTAATGATAGTTGGAAAAAGTTGGAGATGGTGATGGACCCCAAATATCACAGTGAATAATTTGTAATGACATAGTAGAAACACGTGAGGATAAAGTAAATGGAAGACGTGTTGGAACCCCTTCCCGGCGAGACACGTGCTCGACCTCCTACGTGACATCTGGACGCGCAACCCACAAGGAAGGGATTCCTCACCACAAAAAATAACTCAATTGAACTTATTTTATTGTCATCCAAACACATCTTGAGCAATTCACCCTAATTTTCCTCCAATAAAAATTGATCTGCTTAGGGCCCACAATTAAATCCTATTCCTAAGCTAAAATGAAATTTCATGTCTCTAGGTCAAATAGGATCATAAATCTTCTCAATCGGATCTCTATAGATCACAAAATCGCCCAAAAACGGAATTATATTCAATACCGTCACATATTCGATTCTCTTTCATATTATCCGTAAATCCTCACTAAAACCCAAAAGCTCTAATTTTACCAAAAAGGGGTAGAAATTTTTTTTAGAGAATTCAAGTTTCGAAAACCGAATAAATCGGAGGTCAAACGAAAAAGTTACAAATTAAATAATGAGAGGAGGTATTTCTTGGAAATTAGGAAAAAAATATAAAAAATATATATATATAATTAAAATTAAAGTTAAAATTGTGTCGCACTCTTTAGAGTGCGAGGAACATTTCATAAATTTTTTCTTTTTTACAAAAACGAAATAAACCTTCTAACTTTGAAAATTAATAACTCTTCACCCCGAAATCTAAATTTTGCAAATTTGGTATCAATAAAAAGGTAAAAGGAAGCTCTACAACTTCCAAGAAGGATTGAAAAACTAGGTTGGCCTTTAAGGGAGTCAAAAATTGCTTCAAAGTTTCTGCCCAAACTCAAAATTTCCTACACAATGCCAAAAGTTTGAAAATTCATATCTTTTAGCACTCAAGTCTAACAATGTCACATTTTACCTCATTGAAAATATAAAGAGATGATCTACAACTTCATGAAGGGTGTATAAATCAATTCATTCATTTAAAGAGGTAAAAACACCCTAAAAGTTTCTGCCTATAAAAAGACCAATGGAACAGTAAAATTGTCTACATGAGCAGTAACTGTAATCTTCTCAATCTCATAACTTTTTATTCCTAACTCCAATAATTTCAAATTATACATAAATGGAAAGGGAAAAAGATAATCTACATCTTCTATGAAGGATGAAAAAATCAGATCAGTCTCTAAGTGGGTGAAAAACCCTTCCAAATGTACTGCACAATTATAACACTTAACAGTAGTAACTGAAATATTTCAGCCCTCATAACTTCTTCATCCTAAGTCCAAATTTGACAAATTATACATCATTAGAAAGCTCTAAACAATTACTACATTCTTCAAGAAGACATCCTAATTCAATTCAAGCTCTAAAATGTTCTAAAACCCAAACCAAGTTTCTGCCCAAATTTGCCAAATGAACAGTAACTGAACTAGGTCTAACCCCCATAAGTTTTTATTCCTAACTCCAAATAAGACACATTATACACCATTAGAAATCTCTAAACATATGCTACAATCTTTAAGAAGACCTCCCAAACTAATTCAAGCTCTAAGGAGGTCTAAAACCTAAGCGAAGTTTCTGCACACTTTAGGAAAAATTGGACAGCACCTCCCCTATAACGTATTTAGCCAAAATCTTCAATCCAATTCATTTACCTGCATAAAAACTCAATTTACACAATCCTCAAATTTCCCAAAGCACAAACCAATCCAATATCCTATAATATCTACTCCAATGGCAACCACCACACTCTTAGGATTCTACTCATTTTCAAAACATATCAAACAACATAATCTCATTTTTTCTTTGATTTATAGCAAACATATACAAGATACATTTAAAGTTCAAAACCCTTACATTTACATGGAAATAAGTTAATACAAAGCTTTAGAGGGCATTTTCGTCCAAATACATCGAAATAGCACAAGACCAAAAGTACAAAGAACAAAGATGCTATCTAAAGCCTTGTTTTCTCAAATACAACTTCAAAAGCAAAAAGTATCGGAGTAATGCCTCAATCCCGATGCGGTAACTCGGTTTCTCGCTCATCACCTGTGGAGGGGAAAATGGGAGGTGAGCTCGACGGCTCCGTGGGTAATAACTTAATAATCGAGAAATAAGCAAAAATCTTGTTTATACATTTATTTCCAAAATCAATATCACATTGATAAAACCATTTCCAATTGATCAAATATTTTCACAAAGTTTTATTTACAACCCAACATATCACAAAACAACATAACATATCACGAAATCACAAACAAGGTGGTTCAGGTGGATCCAAAACGGAACGTACTACACATTCCCGCGAAGCGATCATGTGTAGCCGTGACTTATGGGAGTCCGTGAGGAACTCCAATGCCACTAGCGGGCAGGCGGAAGAAGCCTATGGTTAGACAAGTGCACCTGACTCTTATGGGACCACCACAAACCCAAAGACATCTCATACAAGTTAAAAACATCACAAAGAGTAATTCATAAAAAAATCATAAGTCATTGGAAAGCATTTATTATAAAAAGTTCATTAAGCTGATAACTCAATTATTAAGAAATCACCCACCTTAATTCCTTAGTTTTGAGATTGGTCAATTGGCCTTGCCTCTTCCTCTAATTGCCTCACTTCACCTTCATCAAACACAATAATCCCAATTTAACATGAGATATCCAAAATTAGCCATTCCTAGGAGAGGAAAGCATGGAATTGAACCTATCTAACCTTACCCATACCTTACCTAAGCTATTAGCATCAAAACCCATCTATAAAACCAGAAATTTCAAAATTTTTCTTACCTTAGAGACAACCCATGAAATTGATTTTGCTTCTAATGAAAACTTAAACTCTTCCTCTTCCTTTTTCTTCTTAAAGAAACTCTCCAATCTTCTTTTCTAAGGTAAGATAAACCAAAGCCCTTTTCTTCTTCTTCTTCTTCTTCTCCTTGACTCAACCGAAGGTCAATCTCCCTATCTTTTCTTTAAATTTTTCGTAAGTCTCTTAAAAGACTTAGGGAAAAAATATTTCTAACTTATAAAACCTAAGCTAAAACGTTGTAGTTTCATCATTCCCTTCTTAAAACTTGAAAATTTCGTAGGCTTCCTCTTCACCCACGGCAACACATCACTTGTTTCATTTCTTCTTCATTTAATGGTATTAAAAAGACTAAAATGTCCCTCCTTATAAGCCTTAAGTTTTAAAAACATAAATGATCTACCTAAATTGCCCTTACACCAACTTATTCCTTTAATTTCTACTAACTTATCAAAACTCTAATTTTAACTAAATCCCTTCATTTAATAATCATTAACTAAGCACTAAAAGCCTCAAATTATTCTAACTAAGAGGAATTTATCAAACTAAACCTCAAAATAAAAATAAACATGCCTATTTACTATGAAAAAGAATTAGGGTCCAACATTTCTCCCCCCTTAAAAGAATTTCGTCCTCGAAATTCTTACCTGAATCAATGAAGAGATAGGGAAACTTCTCCTTCATAGCTTCCAATGGCTCCCACGTGGCCTCTTCCACCGAATGGTTCCTCCATAAGACTTTTACCAACTGCACTGTCTTATTCATGAGAACCTTTTCTTTTGCATCTAAGATTTGCACTGGAAGCTCTTCATAACTCAAATCATCACTCAACTGAACTTCATCAACTTGAATGACATGAGAAGGATCAGATCGGTATATCCTCAACATAGAAACATGAAACACATCATGAATCTGTGAGAGCTCAGGAGGCAATGCTAACTTGTCAGCCAACGGACCGATCTGCTCCAGAATCTCATAAGGCCCCACATACCTCGGACTCAGCTTACCCTTTCTCCCAAATCTCAGGATCCCTTTCCAAGGAGAAGTCTTGAGAAAAACTTTCTCGCCGACCTCAAACTCCATTTCTTTCCTGTGAGCATCTTCATAACTTTTCATCCTATCCTGAGTTGCTTTTAATCTATGCTTAATTAAGTTGACCTTATCAACAGTCATCTGAATCAACTCTGGACCTAAAAGTTTCCTGTCTCCCTCTTCATCCCAACATACCGAAGTCCTACATCTCCTCCTATACAGAGCTTCATAAGGAGCCATATGAATGCTCGAATGACACGAATTATTGTAAGCAAATTCGATCAAAGGCAAGTGCTCATCCCATGCTCCTCTAAAATCCATCACACAAGCCCTGAGCATCCCCTCAAAGGTCCGAATGGTCCTCTCAGATTGCCCATCTGTTTGAGGATGGAAAGCAGTGCTATAAATTAACTTAGTACCTAGAGCTTCCTGCAAACTGCCCCAAAATCTCGAAGTAAAACGAGGATCCCTATCAGACACAATCGAATCTGAGATCCCATTCAATTTTACAACCTCATCAATGTACTTCTTGGCTAGCACGTGCAGAGGATCTGTCTGTCTGATTAACAAAAAATGGGCTGATTTCGTCAATCTATCCACAATCACCCAGATGGCATCATGCCTCCTACTGGTCCTGGGCAATCCCATCAGAAAATCTATAGTCACTTTCTGCCACTTCCACTCTGGAATAGATAAAGGCCTCAACTGATCTGAAGGTGCCTGATGCTCAACCTTGACTTGCTGACACACCAGACACTTACTCACATACTCGGCCACATCCTTTTTCATACCTCTCCACCAGAAATGCTCCTTGAGATCCCTGTACATCCTGGTACCACCTGGGTGCATAGCATAAGGTGCATTATGCGCCTCATCCAGAATCTCATATCTCACCTCCTTGACATCAGGAATACTGAGCCTATTCCTGACTGTCAGGAGTCCATCATCACTCAACACCATATCGAACTTCTTACCCCTCTGCATCTCTTCCCGCAGCTTATTCAATTCTGGATCCTGAACCTGCAATTCTCTCACTTTTTCTCTGAGAATCGGTCTTACCCAAAAAGTGGCAACCATACAATCAGATTCCTCCTGCTTAAGACTGATTCTGAGCTTAGCCATTTCTTTCAATAGTGGCAGATAGACTGTCTGCACATATGCTATGGAAGACTTCCTGCTCAAGGCATCTGCAACCACATTGGCCTTACCTGGATGATACTCAATCAACAGGTCATAATCTTTGAGCAGCTCAATCCATCTCCTTTGTCTCAAATTCAGCTCCTTCTGACTCAACAAGTATTTGAGACTCTTGTGATCTGTAAAGATCCTGGTTTGTGCTCCATACAGATAATGCCTCCAGATTTTTAAGGCAAAGATCACAGCTGCTAACTCCAGATCGTGGGTTGGATAATTTACCTCATAAGGCTTTAGCTTCCGTGAGGCATAAGTTATCACCTTACACATCCTAACCACTTTCTGGAAGCATCACTATACACAGTATAACTCCCCTCTCCTGTGGGCAAAGCCAAAACTGGTGCACTAGTCAATCTGTGCTTGAGCTCCTCAAAGCTCTGCTGGTACTCATCACTCTAGACAAACTTCAGGTTCCTCCTTAATAGTTTGGTCAAAGTAGCAACAATCATGGAGAATCTGTCCATAAATCTCCTGTAGTAGCCTGGTAAACCTAGGAAGCTCCTTACCTCAGTCACTGTCGTCCCAGTTCACTACAGCTTCAATCTTCTTTGGGTCCACATGCACCCCACTCTGAGAAATAATGTGACCCAAGAAGACCACTTCATGAAGCCAAAATTCACATTTAGTGAATTTGGCATAAAGCTCTCTCTCCCTCAACCTCTGCAATACAATCCTCAAATGCTCCTTATGTTCTCCCTCACTCCTGGAATATACCAGAATGTCATCGATGAACACGATAACAAACTAATCCAAAAAGTCTTTAAAAACCCTATTCATCAAATCCATAAAAGCAGCAGGAGCATTGGTCAGTCTAAAAGGCATAACCAAAAACTCATAATGGCCATACCGTGTTCTGAAAGTTGTCTTGCTCACATCAGACTCCTTAATCCTGAGTTGATGGTAGCCAGACCTGAGATCTATCTTAGAAAAAACCGTTGCCCCCTGTAGCTGATCAAACAAGTCATCTATCCGAGGCAAAGGATACTTGTTTTTCACTGTCACCTTATTGATTCTCCTATAATCAATGCACATCCTCCAAGTTTCATCGTTCTTTTTAACAATTAAGATCGGCGCTCCCTAAGGTGAGGTGCTCGGTCTAATAAACCCCTTCTCTAATAAATCTTCCAACTGCTCCTTAAGCTCCTTCAGCTCAGCTGGAGCCATCCTGTACGGTGGAATGGATGTAGGAGCCATCTCGGGAGCCAAATCAATAGCAAACTCAATCTCCCTCTCCGGTGGCAAACCGGGCAACTCCTCTGGAAACACATCAGGAAATTCCCTCACAATGGGAATATTCTCCACCCTGCTCTCCTGCACACTGGTATCCACTACACACGCCAAGAAAGCCTCACAGCCTCTTCCCATCAGTTTATCAGCTAACAAAGCTGAAATGAGCCTTGGCGGTGTCATCTTTTTGTCTCATCTGAAAATCACTTTCTGACCCTCACCCAGATCAAACTCCATTTCCTTTCGACCACAATCAAGTTTTACTCGATATTTCTCCATCACATCCATGCGGATAATAACATCCAACCCCTTCAGATCTAGAGGTAGCAGATCCACTACCAACCTAGATCCCTCGATAACTAGCTCACAATCTCTAAAGATCCGGCTTACAATGACACGTCTCCCTAACGGAGTGCTAACAAGCAGAAAATTATCCAGAAGAACTGACTGCATACCAGACAATATCATACTTGCAGAGATATAGGAATGTGTAGAACCCGAATCAAATAAAACATATACATCAGAATGAAAGAGCTGAGCCATACCAGTAACAACCTCCGGTGCGCCTGTAGCCTCCTTCCGTGTCATAGCAAACACCTTAGCTTGTGCTTGCCCTCTCGGTCTCCCTGGAGGAATAGGCTTCCTAACTGAGCCAGAACTGCCCACCCCAGCAGTTGGTCTGGTCCCTATTGTCTCTGCTATCCTCTGAGCCTGTGGCTGAGATCCTTCCCCTCTAGTCATCTGAGAACAATCTTTAATTCTGTGGCCCTTCTCTCCACACTTGAAGCAGGCACCCAAAAGCTTATAGCACTCTTCCTGATGCAGCTTCCCACAGTACTCACATTGAGGATTCTGGTTCCTGCTTCTCTCAATTATGCTGTTTCCTCCCATTGAGGAAGTCTATATCGACCACTGCCCCGATCCGCTGAGGGCACCATCGCCACCCCGACTCAATCCGCACTCTTCCCACCCTCGCCACCGACCGCACACCCCTCTCCTGGATGAATGCTCTCTGCTCTTTCTCTTCCTGCTCACCTCCTATCTAATGTTCTCCAGCTTCTCAGCCTGGAGTGCAGCATCCACCAACTGCTGATAATCATAGAAATTATGAATGATAACCTTCTCTTTGATGCCCAGGTGGAGGCCTCCTTCAAACTTGCAGCACTTTTCTTCTTCACTGGCCATAATCTGAGGTGCATACCGAGATAACTGGGTGAATCTCAGTTCATACTCACTCACAGACATCTCCCTCTGAGTCAGATTCAAGAACTCCCTGGCCTTCTCCTGCATATAGACCCAGGAGAGGTATTTCTTTAACTCTCCAAAATCCCTCCATGTGAGTACTGGTGGCACTGCCTGACTCTGTGGCACTGACTCCCACTAGTGGAGAGCATCCCCCTGCAATAAACTCACAGCATACTCCAGCTTCTCCTCATCTGAGCACTTCATCTGAACAAGTACCCTCTCTGTCCTCTTCATCCAAGATTCAGCTTCCTCCAGATTGGTGGTACCATGAAAGTCCACCACCCCAAACTTCCACAGTTTATCATACTGCCTGCCCCTAGCCACTAGAGCTGGCACTGGAGTCTGAGACCCTTGACCCATGGAGAAGGTGAAAGCCTAGGCAAAGGCCTAAAAAACCTGCGGATCCATCGCAGGCATAGTATGAGGAGGAGGAGGCGGCTCCTCAGGTTGCACACTAGGTGCCTCAAAGTCAGGAGCAGAGTGTGTCCCCGCATCTTGTGGGATATGGGACTCATCGGTGCTCCCCTAGTGAGAGCGAGAACGAAGCCGAGCTCCTCGAGTTCTACTCCATTGTGACATATTTACTCCTTCAAAATAAAACCAGTGAAAAACTTTAATTCATGCAAAAACAATTTCCAAAGTGTACAGACCGACATGCAAAAACAATTTCCAAAGTGTACAGACCGATTAAATCATGAAAAATCATGCAAAACAATGTAAAACCATATAAATAATGCAAATCATTTAATTTCAAAAGAATGCAAAATAGGTCACGAAAATCCTAAAATTTCTCCTTCAACCCAGACCTAAACCGAAATGCTCTGATACCATAAGTGTTGGAACCCCTCCCCGGCGAGACACGTGCCCGACGTCCTACGCGACATCTGGACGTGCAACCCACGAGGGAGGGATTCCTCACCACGAAAAATAACTCAATCGAACTTATTTTAATGTCATCCGAACACATCTTGAGCAATTCACCCTAATTTTCCTCCAATAAAAATTGATCTGTTTAGGGCCCACAATTAAATCTGATTCCTAAGCTAAAATGAAATTCCATGTCTCTAGGTTAAATAGAATCAGAAATATACTCAATCGGATCTCTACAGATCGCAAAATCGCCAAAAAACGGAATTATATTCAATACCGTCACATAATCGACTCTCTTTGATATTATCCGTAAATCCCCACTAAAACCTGAAAGCTCTAATTTTACCAAAAAGGGGTAGAAATGTTTTTTAGAGAACTCAAGTTTCGAAAACCGAATAAATCGAAGGTCAAACGAAAAAGTTACAAATTAAATAGTGAGAGGAGGTATTTCTTGAAAATTAGAAAAAAATAGAATATATATATATATATATATATTAAAATTAAAGTTAAAATTGTGTCGCACTATGCTGAGTGCGAGGTAGTTCCTCGCACTCTGTAGAGTGCGAGGAACATTTCATAAATTTATTTTTTTATTTTTTATTTTTTTACAAAAACAAAATAAACCTTCTAATTATGAAAATTAATAACTCTTCACCTCGAAATCTAAATTTTGCAAATTTGGTATCAATAAAAAGGTAAAAGGAAGCTCTACAACTTCCAAGAAGGATTGAAAAACTAGTTTGGCCTTTAAGGGGGTCAAAAATTGCTTCAAAGTTTCTGCCCAAACTCAAATTTTCCTAAACAATGCCAAAAGTTTGAAAATTTATATCTTTTAGCACTCAAGTCTAAAAATGTCACATTTTACCTCACTGAAAAGATAAAGAGATGATCTACAACTTTCATGAAGGGTGCAAAAATCAATTCAGTCATTTAAAGAGGTAAAAATACCCTCAAAGTTTCTGCCTATAAAAAGACCAATGGAACAGTAAAATTGTCCACATAAACAGTAACTGTAATCTTCCCAACCTCATAACTTTTTATTCCTAACTCCAATAATTGCAAATTATACATAAATGGAAAGGGAAAAAGATAATCTACATCTTCTATGAAGGATGTAAAAATCAGATCAGTCTCTAAGGGGGTTAAAAACCCTTCCAAAGTTACTACACAATTATAACACTTAACAACAGTAACTGAAATCTTTCAGCCCTCATAACTTCTTCATCCTAAGTCCAAATTTGACAAATTATACATCATTGGAAAGCTCTAAACAATTACTACATTCTTCAAGAAGACATACCAATTCAATTCAAGCTCTAAAATATTCTAAAACCCAAACCAAGTTTCTTCCCAAATTTGCCAAATGAACAGTAACTAAACTAGGTCTAACCCCCATAAGTTTTTATTCCTAACTCCAAATAAGGAAAATTATACACCATTAGAAATCTCTAAACATATGCTACAATCTTCAAGAAGACCTCCCAAACTAATTCAAGCTCTAAGGACGTCTAAAACCTAAGTTAAGTTTCTGTCCATTTTAGGAAAAATTGGACAACACCTCCCCTATAATGTATCTAGCCAAAATCTTCAATCCAATTCATTTACCTGCATAAAAACTCAATTTACACAATCCTCAAATTTCCGAAAGCACAAACCAATCCAATATCCTATAATATCTACTCCAATGGCAACCACCACACTCTTAGGATTCTACTCATTTTCAAAACATATCAAACAACACAATCTCATTTTTTCTTTGATTTCTAGCAAACATATACAAGATACATTTAAAGTTCAAAACCCTTAAATTTACATGGAAATAATTTAATACAAAGCTTTAAAGGGCATTTTCGCCCGAATACATCAAAGTAGCAAAAGACCAAAAGTACAAAGAACAAAGATGCTATCTAAAGCCTTGTTTTCTCAAATATAACTTCAAAAGCAAAAAGCATCGGAGTAATGCCTCAATCCTGATGCGGTAACTCGATTTCTCTCTCATCACCTGTGGAGGGGAAAATGGGGGGTGAGTTCGAAGGCTCCGTAGGTAATAACTTAATAATTGAGAAATAAGTAAAAATCTTGTTTATACATTTATTTCCAAAATCAATATCACATTGATAAAACCATTTCCAATTGATCAAATATTTTCACAAAGTTTTATTTACAACCCAACATATCACAAAAAAACATAACATATCACGAAATCACAAACAAGGTGGTTCGGGTGGATGTGAAACAGAACGTACTACACATTCCCGCGAAGCGGTCATGTGTAGCCGTGACTTATGAGAGTCCGTGAGGAACTCCAATGCCACTAGCGGGCAGGCGGAAGAAGCCTATGGTTAGACAGGTGCACCTGACTCTTATGGGACTACCACAAACCCAAAGAAAACATGTATTTCACATAATTCACACAAGTCATAAGCATTAGCCATAAATGGCCTTTTCAAAACTTTCACTTTCACATAATCGCCAAAATCGCATATTCAAATCTTTTCGCTTAACAAACCATTTTTCAAATATTCCCAACATGAATTTACATTCAAAAGACATCTCATACAAGTTAAAAACATCACAAAGAGTAATTCATACAAAAATCATAAGTCATTGGAAAGCATTTATTATAAAAAGTTCATTAAGCCTATAACTCAATTATTAAGAAATCACCCACCTTAATTCCTTAGCTTTGAGATTGGTCAATTGGCCTTGCCTCTTCCTCTAATTGCCTCACTTCACCTTCATCAAACACAATAATCCCAATTTAACATGAGATATCCAAAATTAGCCATTCCTTGGAGAGGAAAGCATGGAATTGAACCTATCTAACCTTACCCATATCTTACCGAAGCTATTAGCATCAAAACCCATCTATAAAACCATAAATTTCGAAAATTTTCTTACCTTAGAGACAACCCATGAAAATTGATTTTTCTTTTAATGAAAACTTAAACTCTTCCTCTTCCTTTTTGTTCTTAAAGAAACTCTCCAATCTTCTTTTCTAAGGTAAGATAAACCAAAGCCCTTTCTTCTTCTTCTTCTCCTTGACTCAACCGAAGGTCACTCTCCCTCTCTTTTCTTTAAAGTTTTCGTAAGTCTCTTAAAAGAATTAGGGAAAAAATGTTTCTAACTTATAAAACCTAACCTAAAACGTTGTAGTGTCATCATTCCCTTCTTAAAACTTGAAAATTTCGTAGGCTTCCTCTTCACCCACGGCAACACATCACTTGTTTCATTTCTTCTTCATTTAATGGTATTAAAAAGACTAAAATGTCCCTCCTTATAAGCCTTAAGTTTTAAAAACATAAATGATCTACCTAAATTGCCCTTACACCAACTTATTCCTTTAATTTTTAGTAACTTATCAAAACTCTAATTTTGACTAAATCCCTTCATTTAATAATCATTAACTAAGCACTAAAAGCCTCAAATTATTCTAACTAAGAGGAATTTATCAAACTAAACCTCAAAATAAAAATAAACATGCCTATTTACTATGAAAAAGAATTGGGGTCCAACAAGACGTGTACTTTTTTCCAATAAACATGAAGTGCAATTATTCAGTACATGTGATGACAATTTAAAGGGAAGAGATAATCTAGAGAGGATGGCTGAACAAGGATGACCTAAACGTTGATGCCAGAGGTTGATTTGAGTAGAGGTAGCATGGAAGGCAAGAGAATTTCTGAGGCAGAGTGGGACCTTCATGGGATAGAGATTATTGTGGATGGATCCCGCAAACAGAGGTATCTTGGTACGGAAATCCTTCACAATGTAACCAAATGGATTAAACTCAATAAGACAAGAGTTATCTTTAACAAACTTAGTGATATAAAATAAATTGGAAGTAAGTTTTGGGATAATGAAAACATTGTTGAGATGAAGAGGACGAGTTGGAGTGGATAACGTGACATTACCAATGCAGGATATAGGTAGGGTTTGTCCATTACCGATAATCACTTGATTTGGACCATTGTAAGGTGTTTCAGTTTCAACAAGGTGAGGGTCGGGTGTCATGTGATTGGTTGCTCTAATGTTCAGAAGCCATTCAGTAATTGTGTTGGAGGTAAGGGTAGATGAGTCTTAAGGATTGTGAATGTTTAGGGCAGTAAAAGCAGAGGAAAGGTTATTTAGATGAGGTGTTTGTGGGACAATTTCGAGAGGCAAAGTAACAGAATCGACAATGAGCGGCAATGTGACCCCATTTCTAGCAAATTTGGCAACGATTGGATTTATTGTGGGTAATGGACTATTGGAAATAATGTGATTGGGTTGGGTATTGGTGATAAAAGTGGGTTTGATGATGCTAAGTTGCCTGTGAATTATGCCCATCTGCATTAAACGTTGAGAGCCCACGCAGGGAAGGCTCATGAGCGTCTAGATATGAAGGAGACCCGAGTCCACGCACATCCAGATGTGAAGAGGAACCGCCTTAGAGATTAAGGTTGAAATCCATGCGTCCCATGCATCCCCGACCATGACACCCGCCAATGCCTCCGCGACCATTGGAGAAGAAGGACCTGTGACCTGTGGAGGAGGCAACAAACGCTGAGTCGGAGGAAGGAAAAGAATGAAAAGAGAGTAGCATCTGTTTATGGAGGAGGAGTTTCGCTCTGAGTTCACCGAAGGAGACTGGAGATTTGCGGTGTTCGATGGAAGTGATAAAGGACTCATATTTCATCGGTAGGCTATTCAAGGTGAGAAGCACGAGGTCTTCATCAGAGATTTTGTCACCGATGGCAGCAAGTTCGTCGGCGGTAATAGAGACTGGGGTAAGAAATTCTGTGATAGAGTTCGATCCTTTCTTTAGTGTGTGGAGTTGTTGTCGAAGTAGAGATCGTTATGAGTGTGCTTGTTGCATGAAGTGATTTTCTAGAGTAATCCAAAGATCCCGCGTAGTGGTACAACCGATTGTAAGTCTTTCAATGGAGCTTATCAGAGATGCAGTAAGGAAACAGTATACCAATTTGTCAAATTTTTGGCACTTGGGAAAGTTGAAAGATTCATCATTTGGTGGTGTTATAGAGCCATCAATGTATCCAATAAGATCAGAGGTAATAAGGACAACATGAACTTGATTTCGCTAGATGAGGTAATTTATTGAATTCAATTGTGTAGTGAGGAAATTGGTAATATGATTGAATGGTAAAGTAGGAGAATTGAGGTATGCCATTTGAGATAGAATGTTTGGGTTTTGCAAAATTTGTGTTAGGTGTGTAGCAGAGACAAAATTGTTGTGTGTTTTCGGTTATGCTAAGTGGATAGGTGTTTGAAAAAAATTATGGCTGAATGTAAATTGTGTGGGTTAGGAAATTATTGTATCAGCTCTGATACCATGAAAGAATGTAAAGAAAGTAGAAATTGATATATGGCTGAACTAGTTTTCCCTTGTATTTCAATGAATTGCTTTATACTGTATATATACAAGTTGGTGATGATCTAAGTTGTTGAGATAGGATAAGATACAAATGAATTCAAATGAGATTATAGGAGATAAAGTTAAATACAAGATAATACAAATTATAATAATGCTGGTGAGATTGTAGAAGATCTTCACATGTTTATCAATGATGTTTTTGGATACAATGATTTAATTTTATCATTAATTTTGTGGACTAGTATAATAAACATAAATTTGTACAAACCCCAATTAATTTGATTTAATTTGATGTCAAGGTAATTGGGCTTAGTAATTCTCTCTCTAACGTGTCATTGTATAATAGGTAAGCTTAGCCCATGTATTGCAATGCACAAGAGGCCCTACTGCCTTAAATATAGTCGCCTTATTGAGAACTATATGTTTTTGCTAATCAGGGTTTCGAATAACAGTAATCAATCCTCTGCATCTCTATTACTTCGCTTCACATAAAATAACAATTGATTCAATTGTTTCTCAATTTCCAGCTATTTGTCCTTACAATTACTAAATATAGCATATTGCAATCCTAAGGTTAATCAATTGTATTGATTAATTATGAAATTAATTTGTGATTTTGTGTTTATTTTCCTTCAATTGGTATCAGAGCCAATTAACCCTAATTGTGACTGATAATTTTAGGTAATTTCGAGATATTAATTTCATGAAATCTGGGGATTTTTAGTTTTGTTAATTGTTTTATGCGAAATCGATTTTGTTGTTGTTAGTTTGTTTCGGTTTGGTGTCAAAGCGTGTGGTAGGTTTGTTAAATTTGTTATTGTCTTTTGAAAACCTCAAGAACTCAAAAAATTGAACCATAAAACTGTTCCTTTTGATTTTTTTGAAACTTTTTAGTAGTCTTTTTCATGCAATTGATTAAGGGGTTTAATAGATCGTGAAATTCTAAATCTAATGGCACCAATTTTGTTGAAAACGGATCAAAATTGAAGGATTTATGGACGGTTTTTAAAATTGGGTCACAAACTGGGTCGGCGACTCGAATACCAGTTATCTGGGTGGAGAAGAAGACACCCGACCTACCCGTCTCTTCCCCACGCGCAGTGGTGGCACATATAGCCTCCTCCTTTGGATGTTTTGTACCAAATTTTGTGCGTTTGCTCCATTTGCCCAGTTCTAATTTATGGTATTTTTTTGGATTTTTTTGAATAATAGAATTTTTATTTTTATTTTTCCTGAATATTAAAATTAATAAAAATATAACATACTCTCTGAATTTTCTCTTAAAAAATTTGGTACTTCTTTCTAGTATTATTTGGTTTTATGGGATCTTGTGTACTCTCAATATTATGTAGTTATGCACCAAAATTAATTTTGGATGTAGTTTATGCATATAATGTTATATTAGATGATTACTATGGTTAATTTTGTAATTGTGGTGCTTACTAGAACCTATGGGGTAATCTTGGGATATATTATTAGGTTGTTGTCATTCACTTTGTGTAATTGTGAGCTCGCCTATCGTGAGACCAATTATTACAAAATGCTATTGTGATGTTGTTATTGGGCATACATTAGATACTATGTTAATAATGCACTTACCCTATCAATTTGTCTTTATCAATGTGGTTTCTAATGTTTTGTTTAATTCATTGAATTATATCTTCAAGTTTTCAATATCCTATCGATACTAGATTTAGGGCATAATTTAATGTTCTAGGTTATCTGTATTGTAATTCGAGACCCGTACGTAAGACTACAATTTCATGAGAACCCAGTTGTGTTGTTTGCCCAATTTTGCTAGCTGTTGATACATTTGCTAAATCTTCCTGCATTGTATCAATTTCTATCTTTGAATTCTTTGATTAACCTATATGGGATTAATTATAACGACTTCTCTGATTTTGACACTTGTGTTGATTGCATAAAAGGGAAGTTTACAGCTAAAATAAGAAAGGAGAAAATGACTAGGAAGGAGGAATCATTGCAGATAATTCACACAAACATCTGTGGACCCATTAGTCCTATTGCCATGGGAGGCTATAAATACTTTATCACCTTTATTGATAATTTTTCTCGATATGGTTGGATTGAATTGTTGCATGAGAAATTTGAATCATTGGATGCTTTTAAGTCACTGAAAAATGTTATTGAATTGCAACTTGGGAAGTAGATCAAATATGTAAGATCTGATAGAGATGGTGAGTATTATGATCGGTATGATGAAACAGGAAGAAACCCTGGCCCTTTTGTTAGATACTTGCAGGATTGTGGAATTGAGACACAATATACTATGCCTATCACTCCTTAACAAAATGGGATTGTAGAGAGACGAAATCGTACTCTCATGGAAATGGTTAGGTGCATGCTTAGTCACTCCACCTTACCAGAGTTCTTGTGGTGAGACACCTTGAGGACTGCTGTTTATGTTCTTAATCATGTGCGTAGTAAGTCTATACCAAAGACTCATTTTGAGCTTATATCAGGAAAGAAGCCTAGTTTGAAGCATTTTGAAGCATTTCCGTGTTTAGGGCTATAAGGTTGAGGTAAGGACTTATAGTCCTCAGCTAAAGAAGTTTCCTAGAACTATTTTAGGTTATTTTATTGGTTATTGTACTGGCTCAAAAGGTTCAAGATTCTATTGTCCCAATCACGCTATTAGAGTCATTGAATCAGATCAAGCTGTCTCTTTTGAAGGAAACATGGAACATAATAAAAGACATGAGTCTCGTGTTATTGATTTTAGAGAGGATCGTGTTGTTGTTCCTACACCTATTGTTTTTCATCCTGAGGCAATTCAATTTCCTATGATTCATGATGATGTTGTTGATCTAGGAAATGATGTTGAAATTCCTTAACAGGTTGGCATTGATACTCAAGTCCCAGATGTGGTTGTAGTTCCACCTAGGAGATCTGAAAGGATTCCTAAATCCACCATGTCTTCTAAATTCTGAGACTATTACATTTACTTGGAGGAGCATGAATTTAATTTAGGTAAAGACTAAGATTCAATTTCTTTTCAGGATGCCATTTTTGGTCCTCGTAGTTCATAATGGTTGGCAACCATAGAAGATGAGATGGTTTCTACGAGTATCAATGGCGTTTAGGATTTGGTGAAATTACCCAGTGGTTGTAAATTTGTTGGGTGTAAATGGTTCTTTAAGATTAAACATGATGCTAGAGGTGAGATAGAAAGGTACAAAGCTAGATCTTTTTTTTTTTTTCCGTTCTCTAGTAAAGATTCATTACGTATTGTCATAGCTTTGGTTGCTCATTTTGATTTGGAGCTCCATCAAATGGATGTGAAAATTGCTTTCCTAAATGGTGATTTGTATAAAGATGTGTTCATGAATCAACCTGCTGGTTTTGTTGAGAAAGATAAGGAACACATGGTATGCATATGGGCTAAAACAAGCCTCCAGACAATGGTACTTGAAGTTTGACCAAATTGTTTACTCCCTTGGCTTTAAGAAAAATGTTGTTGATTAATGCATTTACTTAAAGAATAGTGGAAGAAAATTCATTATTCTTGTCTTATATATTGATGACATTTTTTTAGCCAGTAATGATATAGGTTTTCTTTCTGAGACTAAATAAATGTTGACAACTCATTTTGATATGAAAGATCTTGACGATGCTTCTTTTATTCTTGATATTGAAATTCATTGTGATAGATCTTTTGGTGTTCTTGGTTTTTCTCAAAAAAGGTATATTGAAAGGATCTTGAATAGATTCAACATGAAGACTTGTAATCCTTGTAGTGCACCCATCCAAAAGGGTGACAAACTCTCAAATAGCCATTTTCCTCAAAATGATAAAGATAAGTCAGAGATGGAAAAGGTCTCATATGCTTCTGCTATTGGCAGTCTCATGTATGCTCAAGCTTGTACATGTCCTGATGTTGCTTTTTTTGTTGGTGTACTTGGGAGGTGTGGTCATTGGCAAGCTGTGAAACGAGTTATGAGGTATCTGCAAGGTACTAAAGATTACATGCTCACTTACAGGATATTCGATCGCCTTGAGGTGATAGGTTATTCTGATTCTGATTATGGTGGCTACCTTGATGATCACAAATCCACATTAGGATATATCTTTATACTTACTGGAGGAGATGTATCTTGGAAAAGTGTTAAACAAACACTTACAACAACTTCAACTATAGAGGCAGAGTATGTGGCTTGTTACAAAGCTACTCGACATGCAATATGGTTGAGAAATTTCATTTCTAAGCTTCATCTTATGGAGAGTGTTTCCAGACCACTAACCATATATTGTGATAACTTTGTTGTGGTGGGCTTCTCTCAAATATGCAAGAACTACAAGCATTTGAAGCATTTTCATACAAAGTATATGTTTGTTAGAGAGAAGGTTAAGGAATTTCAAACCTATATAGAGCATATACCCACTGATCTTATAGTGGTAGATCCTCTAACCAAATGCTTGACTATTAAGGCTTTTGTGAGTCATGTAACTCATATGAGTCTATTTAGATCTTTCGATATCTTAGATTAGTGGGAGTCTATCTTTTATGTTAATTTTGATAACAACATTGTATTTGACTATTTTGTTATTTAGTCTAGAGACTTTTGCTTATAATTGTTGCTATTATTATTATTTCCATATACTTTATTGATATACTGTGTAGATATGTTTAAATGTTTGAATATATATGGCATTTTGTTGGAGACATTTTGTACCCAGTCTCATTTTGTTGTTCTGAGATATTTTGTTAGATCTCAGTTGGCATCATAGGTGGATACTTGGGCCATTTTGTTTGGAATTGCATAAAGGGATCACCATTTTGTGTGCATTTCCTTATGACACATTCTGTCCAGGACATTGAAGTATGGGTATCTTGCATATATATTATTAGTACTCCTATCGGGTTTGATTTCTATATTGTTGAGGTACTTGTAACCTTATTTTGAATTTATGATTGAGAGATTGTTGGCTCTACTTTGACATCCTATTGTGGCCACATGATGTTGTATATTAATTTGGGGATTCGTTTTTGTTGTTCATTGATGTTGGTTATGCTATCCAAGTAGGAGAATGATAGAATTTTATCATTAATTTTGTAGACTAGCTAATAAACATAATTTTGTACAAACCCCAATTAATTTGATTTAATTTGATGTTAAGATAATTAGACTTGGAAATTCTCTCTCTCTAACGTGTCATTGGGCCTATGTTCATGGGCTTGCTATGATGGGTAGGCTTGGCCCATATATTGTAATGCACAGGAGGCCTTACTACTAGCCAACCTTAAATACAGTCGTCCCATTAAGAACTGTACGAGTTTTTGCTAATCAGGGTTTGAAATAGTAGTAGTTAATCCTCTGAGTCTTTGTCGCTTCGCTTCGTAGAAAATAACAATAGATTTAATTGTTTCTCAATTTCCAAGTACTTATCTATATAATTGTTGAATATAGCATGTTGTAATCCTAGGGTTAATCAATTGTATTGATTAATTATTAAATTATTATGTGATTTCATGTTTATTTTCCTTCATACAAAATATGAAAACAAGATAAGCCAAAATGTTAGGTGTGTTTAATAATGAAACGAGCAAAAAAATTTCTTTTTAGACTTCTTTATTTCAAGGTATTCAATTTTTATTATATATTATAGGGAGTCGTGGCATTAAGAATGACAATCGTTGTGCAAATATGAACCATTTGTAGAAGTGGGCTTATGTTTGTTTCTTTTTATCCACCTCTTCAAACTCTTATCAACATTATTATGGCATTTTTTCTCTTTAGCCAAAAGAGTTGCAATTGGGAACATGAGTCCAACTTTTATACCATATAGAAAAAAGTATGTAATCTGAAACATCCGGAGGATTCCAAAAAGCTGGCTTTCCATACAAAAACTAGTATGCTTATTCTCATTTTTATTGCATATGTAATGACAATAAAGAATAAGTAATCACTACAAGAAAAATGAATTTTAGTGATGGAATTTACCGACAGACTAAAGCATCGAAGAAATGGTGGTAGGTAATAATTTATAACGAATCATAGAATGTCCATCGCAAATTTACCGACGGATATTTTGTATAATTGTTGGTGGATATACCGACGGTTATTCTGTGTTGTCTTTAGTCGGTAAAGTTACTGACAGACAAAACCTTACCGATAAATCGAATAGATTCTACCTACGAATTTTTTTTCTATTGGTAAATTTACTAAAACTGTTTTTTTTTTTAATTTCCCTACATTAAATTTTATTTGATGATTTTATAGTTGATGCATAATTTAAACATTTATGAGTTATTTGTTGATAACATTTTGATTTGTTTCTACATTTAATTTATTATAACAAAAAGTTGATTGATGATATAAAGTAAAAATTATCTTAATTGATAATAAAAAATTATTTTGTACATAATAAGTATTTGTAATTCATACGAAATGACTACAAGTATGCTATTCATTTGGTGACCGCAGATGTTCTAATTGATGCGATGAGGTGTTACCCCTCCCCTTCAACTCATTCATCTTCTTACAGAATTGAGTTATGTATTCCATCGATTGTTGCAACTGACTTGCCAATGTCTGTACTATGCTCCAAAGTTCATGGACTTCATTGGGTGCAGACCGCCTACTAGATGATGCTGTATTGGATATAAAGGATAGCGAATAACATGTGTTTGTAAATGAACCTAAGTCGAATATCCTTCTATAGTAGTCCCTACTACCTACTGCGTGAAAATTAGTTTGAGTCTCATCAATATCTTTAGACAGCTGAGACTATCGTTGAATGTTTTCTTATATTTGATCCTATCAGAAGGTAATGTTTATGTTAGTAAGTGATAATATTAAACATTAATATTAAAGCATAAATTTCACATACATTTAATTCTCTACATCGGGTGTTGACGAAGGTCACATTGTCATATTTCTTAATGTGAGTGTGTAAAAAGAGCTGATGAGGTGTACGTTTCATACCAATAGGCTTTTCCTACATTAGAATAAAATGTTATATATGAACTACAATTTATTAAAAAATCGGCCAAATTTTCTCTATTTTTATGATATTTACCCATTGTTGAACAAAGAAAATAACTCAACAACACAGTCATATATGGCACCAGACATTTATAAAAATATCATTCTCCATAATACACATATTTTTATTCCAAAATTCACACATCAAATTAAATTGAAATACATCAAAGTAAAAAAATCAAAATATAAATGTAAAGTGTAGATACTTACAAGTCTCTCTGTATGCTCATGATAGGTAATATATCCTCCGGTATGTACGAGAAGAGTCTCTCCCCCCGGTCCTCCCTGTTTGTTGGTAGAATTACGTTTTGAAATAGAAATCACCTCGGGTGATTTCCAATACTGCTACCAATGACTCCATATTTGTTCAAAAATATAAGGTAGTTGTACACTAGTCTTGTGTATCGTACCAACAAAGTCTCGATAACGTGTATATACTCGTCTCTCCCATACTTTATAACTGACTGCGTCAAATTCAAAATCCTAAAAAAATCTTTCTTAAACAAAAGGAAAACATATGATAAGTACTTATAATGTAATAATATTTATCTAATTAATGTATAAAAATCAATAAAAAAATAAAAAAATTGTACCTCAAACTCATGATAGTAAAATTCCTTTGTCACCTGAGAGAAATTCTTCAATATATAACCCTCAAGATCAATCTTTCCCTTGAATTTGGATGTCATGTTTCTTGAGCACTGTCCAAACGGAATGAACCTAATATAAAAACAATTAATTTTGTTCCATTTTTTTAAATTTAAACCTATAACTTAATTATAAACATATGGTGCTTCATGTATTTTCACTTATAGACTGTTGATAACTGTGATTTAAGTTCTTCCATCAGCTCCCTCAGCTCCAAACTGGAGATCGCCTCCTTCATCTACATCGTTTACCCCTAATATCCTTATTGATATAGGAGTGATGGATGGTATAGTAGTAGGTACAAAAGGTGATGTCTCATTTGCAAATATAGTAGCTGGAGGTGCATAATCTGATTTGGTTGCAACTGTAGAATGTGATGCTTCACCTGGATAATAACTGGCTCCAAATTGTGGTATGAACCTTGGTTGCATCAACATATTTCAACCTAAAATTTATAATTGATTGAATATTCTAGAAATATAAAAATTCCAATTCAATATTTCACACAATATATTGAAAATGAAAGAATTGATTTATTGAATATAATATTCTATTACAAACTCAAATTAATCGTTATCAGCACTTAATTGTAAATCAAAATCAAAATCATCGTCATCTCTTTTTCTGAAGAATTATAATCAAACTCATGCTCCTCTTTAGATCTCTCACCCTTCTCATCCTCTTCAGATGAAATTTCAACATATTAATTATTTGGATCGTTCAAAGGTTCATTCTCGTCATATGTAATAGATGCATTTATTTCATAAACATCTTCCTAAAACGGTTCACTTTCCATTTTCTATTATCCTTTTCCATATGATTGAAAAACACCTCTTAGTTAACTTTGCAAACGGCCAACCAATCTGACTTATCTCATCGTAAAATGAAAAAAGGGACATAATACACCCAGATCACTTGCATTGCTAACATGAAAGGTTTAAATTGTCTAAATTTTCTTCGCTTGTTGATTTCAACTAAATTGTATCGGCTATGCACTTTGATACCAACATTTGAAGTTAGATTAAACCAGTTACACTTAAATATCACACCTTGTTTTATTAGCAATGCAAGATACTCAATTCAAGTATCTCAATAATTTTACCATAATAATCTGGCAATTCTTCCTGTATGCAAACTCCACTATTTACTGTTGCCATGTTATTAACTTTTATTAGTTTCAAATTCTCTAACTTTTAGCAACCGTAATTCATGAATCTTCTGCAATATCTCTGCACCATCTTTCTAATAGGGAGGAGGTGTTTGTACCATCCTATTCTTAATCAACTTTTGTTTATTGCATCTAAATGGATGATCTGGAGGAAGAAATTTTCTATAGTTGTCAAACCAACATGTTTTGCCCTCATTTGGAAGGTAAAACGCATCAAAATCATTGTCACAATAAGGATAAGCCAATTTTCCTATTTTGTTCTATCCAGACAACATAGCATATGTCGAAAAATCACTAATGGTCCACATAAAAGTTGTTCTACACATAAAATGTTGTTTTAGAGACACATCATATGTCTCAACATTATATTCTTAAAGATGATGCAATTTAGATTTGGTTGTAAGAATACATCAATTTTATGCTTTGAATTTGTAGGCCCTAGCGCATTCACTATCAAGAACATATATACCTCATTCATACACATCCATGGAGGCCAATTATAAAGAGTAATTTTGATTGGTCATGATGAATATTATTGGTCGACCAAAAGGTTGAATTCCATCCATTGACAATCTTAACCTAACTACTTTCAACTGCAAACTAATAATGGGTGTTATTAAAATGTTTCCATGTTAATGCATCTGATGGATAACTCATTATTCCATCTTCTTATTCATGTTCATTATGCCATCTCATGTGAGATGCAGTAACATCATAAGCATATAGTCTTTGAAGTTTCAGAGTTAGCGGGAAATAATACATCTACTTCCAGGGTACTAATTTCTGTTTCATAAAATTCTTTCTAAGCTTGAACCTAGATTGACCATAAAATTTTTACTTTTGTAATTCCATATCATATCCCCAATATAACATACCTCCCAATTTGCAATAATTATTATTTTCAACAAACAAACTAAGACCCTTAATAAGTTTCTTCATATTGTAAAAAATATCAACCATTATATGATCAGGAGGTAATGATTCATTATATCATCCAAAAAATTTATCAAAAGCTACGATAAAAAATATTCCCTTCAAACTTTATGCTAAATATTCAAGCAATTGAGGACAATTGAGTCATTATTTAACAATTTGGCCATAATTCTGGGTCAGCTAAGTGTAGTAAGTCAAAAAATTATTTTGCATGTGAGTTTGGTTCTTCTTCAAGATTTTTTATATTTTCCTGAAAGGTATAACCGGCTACATCATAAACCATTTGCATGTAAGGATTTTAATTTGCATCCACATTATTTGTTCTAAATCCAATTCCCCCTTTAAACTTATCCACATTCACTGACAGTACTTCATTACCCCTTGAGGTGCTACAAATCAATGGTTCCCTATGTCGTGTCCACTCAAATTAATTTGGGACAAACCATTTTCTCAACAAATGCCCATTCACTTCATCGATAGGAAGGAAACGAATGTGTTTGTATTTTTTATATGGACTTTTGATCTTTTAGCCATCCATATATCCAAGTTGAGAACATACATAATGCATAAAAGTTTTAACTCCCTTAACAAGCTCAGAATTAATAAAACCATCAGGTGTTAATCGTCTATACATCCAAGATTCATTAACATTACTCATTTTTGCAAAACTGTTAATTTAAAAGAGTGATTTCATAGTTAGTATCCTTTATGTCTTCTGAGTTTACAGAATATCTAAACTTTGCACAACATCCCCTAAGTATTAATCAATCAAATTAATCACCTACAATTTATTCAATACTATGGTACGTGACATTGTTTAGACCTGTGAATCAAGAAAGCAAGTTCTTGTTGTGACTCCTAAGCTCGTTGAATTTTTCACCAATAAGCCTCACGGGAGCTGCATCATAGGTTTCCAACCTATATACTATCCTAGGGGTTTATTATACAAACAACTTTCTTGTCTATAAAACGTATGAATTTTTTATGTTAATACTGAGTTTGAATTAATCAAATTGAAGTTGAAGTATTAATCAATTGAATTAATCACCTACAATTGATTTCAAAACTATATTACGTGGCATTGTTTACACCTGTGAATTACGAAAACAATTTCTCACGATGACTCCTAGGTCATGTAATTTTTCATTGATAAGCCTCATTTGCAACACAGATTTCCAACCTATATATTATCTTAGGGGTTTATTATACAAAGAGCTATCTTATCTATAAAACGTATAAATTTTTTGTGTTAATACTAAGTTTGCATTAGTCACATTGAAGTTGAAGTATCTATGTTTGAATTAATCACCTACAATTGATTTCAATACTATGGTGCATGGCATTGTTTACACCTGTGAATTAAGAAAGCAAGTTCTTGTTGTGACTCCTAGGCTCATAGAATTTTTCACCGATAAGCCTTACAAGAGTTGCATCAGAGGTTTTCAACCTATAAACCATTTTAGGGTTTTTTAATGCAAACAACTATCTTGTCTATAAAATATATGAATTTTTTGTGTTACTACTAAGTTTGCATTAATCACATCAAAGTTGAAGTATTAATTAATTGACTTAATCACCTAAAATTAATTTCAAAACTATCGTACATGGCAATGTTTACACCTATGAATCAAGCAAACAAGTTCTTGCTATAACTCCTAGGCTCATGGAATTTTTCACCAATAAGCCTTAAGGGAGCTGCATCACGAGTATCTAGCCTATATACTGGTTTAGGGGTTTTTATGCAAACAAGTGTCTTGTTTATAAAACATATGAATTTCTTATGTTAATACTAAGTTTGCATTAATCAATTAAATTAATTTCAAAACTATGGTAAGTGGTATTGTTTACACTTGTGAATCATGAAAACAAATTATCTCTATGACTCTTAAGCTCGTGGATTTTTTCATCGATAAGCCTCACAGGAACTGCATCACGGGTTTCCAGCCTATACATCATCTTAGGGGTTCTTATGCAAATAATTGTCTTGTCTATAAAACATATGAATTTCTTGTGTTAATATTAAGTTTGCATTAATCACATCGAAGTTGAAGTATTAATCAATTGAATTAATCACCTATAATTGATTTCAAAACTATGGTATTGAATTAATCACCTACAATTGATTTCAAAACTATGGTACGTGGCATTGTTTACACATGTGAATCAAGAAAACAAGTTCTCGTTGTGACTCTTAAGTTTGTAGAATTTTTCACCGATAAGCCTCATGGGAGCTACATCACGGATTCTAGCCTATATATTGTCTTAGGAGCTTTTATGCAAACAACTGTCTTGTCTATAAAATATATGAATTTTTGTGTTAATACTAAGTTTGCATTAATCTCATCGAAGTTGAAGTATTAATCAATTAAATTAATCACCTACAATTGATTTCAAAACTATGGTATGTGGCATTGTTTTCATCATTGAATCAAGAAAACAAGTTCTCGCTGTGATTCCTAAGCTCGTGGAATTTTTCACCGATAAGCTTCATAGGAGCTACATCACGAGTTTCCAACTTATGTACCATCCTAGGGGTTTATTATGCCTTAAATCATCCACAAGATCTCAAGCTCATTCCACATGCTGTAACATCCCATCACCGATGGGAAGGGTAAAATGGTAATTTAGGACGGGTTACGAGTGTGTAAACTAGTCTCGGCATGTTCATGCATGATATGGCCTCCATATTTGCATAAATTGAAATTTGTACACATGCACATGATTGTACATGCATTCATGACATTTCCTGACATATGTGTTTATTGTAAAAAATGTGTTATTTGTGCTTGAAAAATAAATTGGAATGGATTTTTGTGTGTTTTCCATTTTTGGAACATTTTAGGAATTTTCTGAAAATTTTTAGGATACTTTTCCAGACCGGAAAAATTGTCAAGCGACAGACTGATTAGTTTCCGGTACTGGAAAAGACAGTCCAATGGCGCTGAAAATTTAGATACATGATGGTAGAATTTATTAATTTGAGTCATTGGAATTTGACGAGAAATTGGAGTAGAATTTGGAACCGAATTGGAAAGGAAATCAATGAGCGAATGAGGGGTTGACATGTGACAAGTGACATGTGTCACTTGCCTAACATACCAACATGTCATGGGTTTATTTATGTTAGTCTTTCACGATGCTTCTATAATTAATGACCAAACTTTCTTTGTTTTTCTCCTTCTTCCATCCGTAGCCTTCACTTTCTCTTCTTCCTCTTTGGTTTCTCCCTTTTATTAAGTGCTACTCATCTCCACCTACACAAACCCTCATGTCCTATGTATCCTCTCTTCTTTTATTTACAAAAAATCACAAACCTAAGCCTTGTAAGGGTGATGATCGTATGGTGTTGGAAGGAAGGTAGAGATTTGGTGTATAGTTAGAAAATTGAAGAATTTAAAGTTTGTTAGGTAAGATTTATGGTTTATGTTCTTTAATTGGTAGTTAGAAGCACTAATTGTGATTTATTGTGCATTAATTTTGTGATACTTGGGATTATCTTGGATGAGTATAAATTCATGTTTGTGTAAGGAGGAATTATATAACATGTAAAGTATAGTTAAATTGTGTGTTTTGGATGGATTTTTGTATGTTAGATGCTTACTTCTTAAATGAAAATGATTGAGTAATTGTGCTGGAATTTTGTGGGGTTATGTTCAAGTGAATGTCTTGATGATTTTGTGGCTGAATTAGAGACTAAATTGGATGCTTATTGAAGTAGGATTGGTGTTGGAATGAAAGAAGTTGAGTTGGATATGAAATCTGGAAAATGTTACTTTGTGTAGGTTTCAGATTTTTGCTCATAACTTTTGATATGGTTGTCCTATTGAGATGAGTTTTGGCTTAAATTAAACTTAAGAAGCATGGATTGAATTCATATGAAGGAATTTTTTTCCAATTATGGCTTTAAGGGTTTTAAATTTTGCTTGGAAAGTGAGTTATGTGTGCTGTGTGAATAGTGTCCTGATTTTGGGTCTAACATTGAAGACCAGAAACTTTGAGAATTTTTTTAGGATAAAGTAGATAGATTTTGTAAAATTGGTCTTCCTGAAAGTTGAAGATTTATTTGTTATCTTTCTAACACCACTGAGTATGATATTTTTCGATGTGTGGATTGCAAGTTATGGTCTGATAATGTTCAGGTGGTAATTCAGCCCAAATTGTGTTTTGGTGTGCAAATGCTCTAAGGGCATAGGTTTTGTGCTTTTTGTATTCTGATATTTATTTGGGACTGTTAAGGGTGAAATTGGCTCAAGTAACCTTCTGAAAAGTTGTAGAAGATTTTTGTAGCTTTCTAATGAGGTATTTTATGCGAATTTTGGATGTAAGGATTGTTAGATATAAATTTGTAAAGTTTTGTTAGGGTTTAGGTTAAATGCTGATTTCATAAACCCTAACAGGACAGCCACATTCATGAGAGGATTTGACTTAGTTTGAATTGGAATTTTCTGTGAGGTCCTTCTTGAGAATTGTAGTATATTGTCTGAGCTTTTTATTTCTATATGCTATGGAATTTTTCGCCAAAGGGATGTGGAGTTATGAATTTTGAAAGATTGGGTTATTGTTGAGAATAATTTGGGTAGGCTGAAACTTTGTTTGAGAATTTGATTTGGTTAGGGATGGAATTGGCTTCCAAGTTGTTCATGAAAATTGTAAAATTTGTTTTTCTCTTTTTATTGATATAAAATTTGGAATTTTTGACAAAGGGGATGAAAAGTTCTAATTTTTAGAAAGATACTGCACTGTTATGGTAAATGTGTGACTAGGCAGAATCTTTGAGTGCATTTTTGACACCCTTAGAGGTGTTATTAAATTTCAAGTTCTTCATGAAACTTGTAGGATTTTTTCAAGATCTTTCCAATGAGATCTAATTTTTGATTTTTGGATGTGAGTGTTAAAATTTGTGTGGTGTGGAAGAAAGGAAGGTTAATAGGTGGTTTTGCCTATTTTGGAAAATGAATGAAAAAAAAATGCAAGGCGATCGAGCAGGAGTCGAGGCGCTCGCCCATGCGGGGGAGTGATTGCATCGCTCACCCAGGCTGAGCGATTGCATCGCTCGCCCAGGCGAGTGGGGAGCTCGGCCAGGCCGAGTGGGCGCTCGCCCAACGCATCGGGCGTTTCGTCCGCGTGCGACGCCGTTTTTTTTATTTTTGCTCTTATTCCTTCCTAATCCGACCTTTGTTTAATCTTTTGTGTATAACTTTTTCATCCGACCTCCGATCGACCTGATTTTTGAAGTGTTGGATTCCTAAGATATTTCTTTATCTTTCCATACCAAATTTAGGATTTTTGAGATCAAACTGAGAAAGGTCAATCGGATCTAAGTGAGCAGACCAGTTGGAAAAGTCTGAACATGCTTCAGTAATTTGGAGATATCTTGAGCTATAGGGCTCCAATCGATCTGATTCTTATTTCTAATTAAACTAGAGACATAGATCTACAAATGTTATGAAGAGGTCAGACTTCAATTTAGCCCCTAAGATATTCAATTTCTAGAGTAAAGTTACATGTAGTGTGTTGGTTTGAACGTGTTTTGGGAATATCTTTTCCGTCCGACATCCGATTGACCTGATTCTCGAGACATCAGATTCGTGAAATATTTAATTTTAGTTATTTGTAAAATTAGAAATTTTTAGAGATGAAATTGATGGGGATTAATTAGTTCGAAGTGAGAGGACCGGGTAATTATTTTTCTGGTCCATCTTTTATTCATAATTGGACCTATAGAGGTCCGAATTGAGTGATTTTAGTTGTCTATGGGTTTCTAATTTTTGTAAGAACACTTTTTGATGGAAAATTGTGATATAGTGCTGGGAATGTCACGAACATGCATTGTATACATTTTAAATTGTTACATGTGCATTATTTAATATTTCTGATTGCCAATTTGGTAATGTTTGAATATTTGGACTATTTTAGAGACGCATTTGGAACGTCAAACCACAGACGTTGCCGAGACTTCCAGGAATTAGCTCGGAAGCTATAGGTGAGTAACCTAGATGGTTTCTCAATTATTGATTGTTTATAATTTTTCACTTATAAAACTGTGGAGAATAATGGCGGGCTTGTGCGTTTGTTAATGCCTGGATTCCGAACCGAAAGTGTCCGATGGATTGGGAGATTATGACATAGAAGTGTGATTTGTCTGAGAATTTGGAGACCTCCGTGTTTCCAATGTAATAAATTAAGATTGTGATTTTCATGTGAATAATTGTGAAATAATTGTTTGAATGTGATAATTTGGGTTTGATTGTGATGCGATATTGCTCAATTGCGACATATGCATGAATGCATGATCAGTTAATGATAGTTATGACCGGAGCAGCCACCGAGAGCTACAAGCTCAATGTTTATATTTGGGCCTTGAGCCCCACAGTGATTCAGAACCTCAGGCTCAACGATTAATGTACCCATATTGGGACATTTCAGAGCCTCAGGCTTAACAATTAATGCGCCATATTGGGACAGTTCAGGCGCTCGGTCACAACACCGAACTAAATAGGAAAAGTGTTACATGCGCATGTCATTTGCATCTAATTTTAATCTCTTTGATTAAGTGAAAGGCTAACTGCCTTATGCTATTGTGGTACCAATCATATGGTACTTCTGAATGTGATTTATGAAACAAATGTATTATGCTTCAGTGTTGTATGAACTCAATTGGTTATGAATGCCAAATTAAATGAAATGTATCAAATTGTGTAAGCTCAAGTGAAATTGTGAAATGTGATCCAATATGCAACAATGTGAATAATGTTATATGACTTGATATGTTGCATAAATCGAGTGAACCATCGATGATGGTTACCTCACTGAGTTCGCAAAACTCACCCAAAATTTGCAAATATTTTTTTCAGAACCTAGAAGAATACCCCGTTAGACAACGGGTGTATGGCAAGCACGTGAGAGTAAGAAGAGAAGTCGGGATCAGTTCGCGTCTGCATTAGTGTCTGATAGAGGTGTATTTTTTCTGAATTTTTTTATTAATGATTAGGTCATGTTGTAAAGGAAACAAACTGAATGAAATTGTATTTATAAAAAGGGCCCTCGTGGTCATTGAACTCACCGATGATTGTTTATGTAAATTGTTTCCGCATAATATTTACAATGTATGTGTATGTTTCTAAAAAAATTTATACTAAGTTTTGACTGAGTAATGTAACACGCCACCCTCACAGGGCACAGACTCAGATATCACCATCGATGTAGGGTTTGGGTCATGCGGAAGTGGGGTGTTACACATGCAGTAAATGCTTATGTAATCATACATCTATTCATCAATCATTTAAACATAACCCAAACATAAATGGTTAGACTATTAAAAAAGAACATAAAAACTCACTAATGATTATAAGAATATTCTAAACAATAACACAAAATCTTGACCTCCTTTGCATTCACACAAAACTCATACGCATATAATTAATATGTTGTTACAGCAGGATATATGGTAGATATTAATCGTCCAACTACAGACTACAAAGAAGAAGGATGAGTGACGCTCTTTAACATAAAATTGGGTCTGCGAAAAAAATTATTTTGTATTAGTTAATTTGTGGGAATGCACCACTATTTGAAAAGGACTATAAAGAGCATAAAATTCTACTTCATCTTCAAAAATATGCAAGATAAAACAAAGACATTGTGAACATCAATTTAAGAATTTTGAAGTTCAAATCCATCAAGCTCTTTTTTTAGCAAGGCTGAAAGAGAAATAAAGTTGGTTCACCAGAGGGAAAGGAAAACCAAGGGCCATTTCCTATGGGTTGTTCCAAATACTAGCCTTTTCTTCTTCTAATGTTATGAAGTCCTCTTCCGATTTTTGCCCCCCATTTTCACAATTTTCACACTCGTCTCCCTCTTATTAATTCAAGTGTGCTATTTTTTTTCATTTTGTTCTTCATCTCCTTCTTAATTGCAATCTAAACCACTTAATTTAGGAACTTTGCAGTTAGAGTAAGATATAAGTTATGAATCAAAAGGATATAAGGTATGATTAGAGATGAGGCCCAGCTAGATACCTAAGTTGTTTAAATAAGGTATGAATCAAAAGGTCAAATTTGGATGACTCTACTTAGTCTAATTCAATTGCTTCTCAACTCTCCTTCATTAATTGTTAAATAATTAATCAAAAATATTTATCAATTAATAACATGTATAATTGAAGGATAAGAGATTCGTTGAAATAATTTTAACGTAACACTTATTCAAACAGATTATCAAAATAAAACCGATTAGTTGATAAATGAACCACACAAAGTGTCCCTTTATAAAAAGAACTATTAGACCCCGCTTCCGGAGCCCAACATCGAAGTCATGAGACGTGAGCCTAATACTCTATAGTTTCCAGAGCCCAACAATCCAGAATCATAAAGTGTGAACGAGCTTCCTTGTGGGGTTATTTCAATGACTCCTCATTAGCTATCGTCCTATAAGAGTGATGTGCCCATGCTAGTTAAACACCAAATCATAAATTGACTTCTTCAAAACAATTGTAGCTCTCTGCTTTTTGTTTATTTTGAAATAAGAACTACCTCATTCGGAGCTCTATAGCTCAAGATATGCCTAAAAATCTAAGTACATTCATAACCCAATTATACTCTTCCAACCAATCCCTCATATTCTTTACATCAATATTTTTTAAATCTACATCAAAGGTTACCAATTTTTAAGAAGAGGTAGCAAAATGTATTAGGAATCTATTCCTTTAATAATCACTTCATTTGGAGGTCGAGTGATGAAGTTATGGCCAAAAGAATCAAGTGTGTTTATGTCCTCAATCATATTGTACCTCTCTTGGGAGAATTGGCATAACTTTCTCTATAACCCTCGGATTGGGGTCATTATTAGACGGTTTGAAAGAGAACTTCTACATCTACAACTTCTATAAAGACACTGACATGAAATTCGATTGTTTACAGGGTAAAAAATGTGACCAGATGATAGGATTAGATGAACAGTGCACCAAACGAAATGACGTCATCACCCGACGATATGACGTCGCTAGACGATACGTCATCACTTGACGAAGCATCCTCACCAGATGATAAGTCCTCATCAGATGACACGTCATGACCAAACGACACGTCATCACCAGACGATACATCTTCACTAGACGATACGTCCTCACCTAACGACGCGTTCTCACCAAATGATATGTCTTATACTCTTGAGCATCACCAAACGACACGTCATCACTAGATGATACGTATTCACTAGATGATACGTCATCACCAGACAATGCGTCCTCACTAGATGACACGTCATCACCAGATGATAAGTCTTCACTAGACGATACGTCCTCACCAGACGATGCGTCCTCATTAGACGACACGTCATCCCTAGATGATATGTCCTATACTCTTGAGGATCTCCACTTATAAGGATCATAACTTTTGACTCCGATATCCAAAAATTACATATTTTATAGCGTTGGAAAGCTAAAAAGACAAGCTACAACTTCTATGAAGATAACTTGTCAAATTCATCCTAGATCAATCCAAAATTTGTCCTAAAATTAGAAAACAAATCTTTCCCTTATGGAAGACTTGAAATTTTGCACTATGCAAACTTGAAGTGTTCTCAGCATAACCATTCAGCTACCAAAATGATCCCATTAAACTCTCAAATCTCAACTCATTTATTTGATCACCTTCAACTACATCTGATCAGTTATAATTCGTATCTTCCTTTCCATAATATCTTGCTTATGCATACATATGTATATATATCAACGATCTTATGTTCCAAAATCATCAACTCAAGTTGATTGCTTCTTCATGTATATCTCATTTCAACTCACATCATCCATGCACCAATCACACTTTATTAACATCAAAAGAATAAAGTTTTTAAAATGCTTTAGTGGGCATTTCGAGCCACCTTAGATCATAGTCCAAAAATACCAACTTTACAAGAACAATAATTTCTTAAAATGCGACTAAAGTCTTGTTTTACATGATCTAACTTCAAAAAAACAAAATATGCAAAATGGAGTGATGCCTTGACTCTCGGCTCGATCACTCGATATCTTGTTCATTGCCTATAGATGGGGAGGAATGGGGCCGAGCTTAAGGCTCGTAGGTAACAGTTTTATAATCAGTAACAAGCAAAACTTTTGAAAACCCTCATGAGCATAACAAATTTTCATGAAAATCTATACAACATAAATTCTCAACTTGCATAAATCAAACAATCATCAAACTTGTCAACACATGTAAACACATAAGCACATCATAATGGTTTGGGTGGATCCAAAACAGAACGTACTATACAATTCCCATAAGGGTCTTGTGTAGCCGTGAACTTAGGGGAGTCCATGAAGGAGCTCCATCCTAGGAGGAAGAAGCCTTTGATCAAAGTGCATTTGACATACTTAGGGGATCACCACAAACTTACATAATCATGCATCTCGCATTTTAGAAACTTGTTGCCCAAATGACACATTTTTGAAACATAACTTCAGAAACTTGATATATGCTCGAAAACATTTCCATTTTTGTTTCATAGTTCATCCAAAAACTTCATACACATACATATAGCACTTTCTCGAAGCATTTAGAGCATAATGAATGCACATTTTAAAAGTAGTTGAAAATATTTATTTCTCTTTTTTGAAAAAAACATTAATAGTTTATTATTCAATTATAAAAATGTAACCCACCTTAGTCTCCTTGCTTGAAAACTCGCTCAAGGATGTCTCTTCTCTTGCTCCTCTTGCCTCTCTTGCGTCCCTTCAACATTAGCAAGAGTCCCCATTCAAAAATGAACTCCAATTGGAAAACATAAAGAAACTTATGCATGAAATTGATCCTAGAATACCTAAACCCATGCATTTCCTAAGCTTCATGAACCAAAACCCTTTAAAAAATCTGAAGCATTAAAAATGCTTTTACCTTAAATCTTCACCAAAAGAAGAGATGCTTGGTTTCAAAGAAAGCTCTTGTCTTCCTCTACCTTTTTTCCTTCTTGCACAACCCCAAAATCTCTCTAGAAGACTAAGAAAAATTGAAACCTAGATGACCTCCCTTCTTTTCTCTTCTTTCTCTCTTTTTTCGTGCTTCTCTCTCTTCTCTCTTCTCTCTTTTCTCATTCACATTTCTGGCTTCTTCTAAATGCAAGACAACAAATTTTTCTCCCCTTTTATACCCTTCCTTCAATGCCTTAAAACTTTACCATCCTAACACTTTAATTCAATTAACCTATGTTATATAATCTCACTCATATTAACATGCTAATTAATTCCAACACAAATTAATCTAACAAGACCCCAAAATTAATCTAATCATGCTTATTCATCAAGAAAACAATTCAGGGGCCAACAAGAACTATCCAATAAATGTTGAAAATTATTATTGGCAATCATATACTACAACACCAACATTTCTAATAATGAACCATCAATGATGTATACACACAATCTTAAACCATTTGATTTAGTAACTCAATTTAATGGTAGTATGGATTTTGATATTAATTTTATAGATTCAAATAATGAAAGCGTTGATGCATTAAATCTAGTAAAAAAAATTATCCAAGGTATCTAACAAAGTCAAATCCACATTTACAAAACCAACTCTACATTTTTCATATTCACTGTCAACATTTATAGATAATACGTCCACATTTACAGAACCAAATTAACGATGTCTTAATCAACCTATACATTGACAGGATGACAACGACGACAACGAGGTGTGATGCACGAGAGATGATTATACAATACCTAAAACAGATGTGATGATGACAATAAAGACAAATAGTGACGAGCTGCGATGGCACGACCTGTGGTGCCCTTCAGTTGCAACAGAGATGAAGAAGTTGGCTACCCGAGGACGGTGGCACGCTAAGGACGCACGACAACACGACAATGACACATGGTGGGACAACTAAGAGGCATGGTGGGATGAAGAGAGCTATAGTCAGACGATGATGAAAAATGACAGAAAAAATAGGGTTGCGTGCTATGGATGAGGGAATTTGGGGGATGGGGGGCAACAAAAACTCCGTCGGTAAACTCTAACATTATTTAATTCTCCAAGCATTCTCGCTTTCTTTACCGACCGTCATTTCTTATCGCTGCTATATTTCGTCAAAAAATTTGCCGAGATTATTTCCCTTCATATTTATCGATAGATATTTTTTCTGTCACAATTTGAAACTTTTTCCGACAATTTTACTTACGGATAATGATTTTCCATCGGTAATTATCCATTTCCAATAACTAATTTTCTTGTAGTGAATAAAATTTGTCAAACAAGTGTAACACCCCACTCCCGCAAGACCCAGACCTGAAATCGATGGTGATATTCGAGACCGCGCCCCGCGAGGGCGGTGTGCTAAGCACTCGATCGATCAAAATTTGGTATATATATATATATTTATTTTCTTTTTACGAACACACATATGGAAGTCAATAATCAAATAGGCCATAAGCCCTTTTTCCATCAAACAATGCCATTTACAAAATTTTCATATGCCCATTTGGCCCTTTCACAAATGCAAACACTTGAATCATTTCAAATTACAATTCATACGGAAATTGCTGAATAAAAAATTTAATACAAAAATATAGACATGCAATGCAGACGCGAACTGATCCCGACCTCTATCCTTCACTTGAATGTTGTAGGTATACTCCCGTTGGCCTAACGAGGTATTCTTCTGAATCCTGAAAAATATTTGCAATTTTTGGGTGAGTTTTGTGAACTTAGTGAGTGACCATCATTGATGGCTCACTCAATCACATAACAAATCATTCACATATCACATTATTTCACATTCAGTACATTCAATCAACCATACTTTGTATCAGAAATCACATTTTTCATTATGCATATGCAATGCACATGAGACTCATTTTCATTTTATTTTTTTTATTGTCGTTATGACCGAGTGCCTTTTATCAGCTCATCCCTTCATCATGGATGTCAAGCTTTGTCGTATACGTCCCATATCGGATATCGGGGAAAGTCACACTCGAGCCTGAGGCTCTATTCACATTCCGAGCTTTAAGCTCTTTGTCCTGGCTACTCCGGTCATAACTTCCTTTATCTTACATGCATTCATGTAATGAATGTCGCACATTCACATTTTGATCACATTCATCATCGGACCTTAGTCTGGCATTCAGCACAGATGCTGAGCATACTTTTGCATTCATATGCACATTCACAATTTTCGTTCATATCCAAATACAAATGCACATTTAACAATCACATTCACATACAATTAACACTTCAATATCTCATTCATATAGCACCTTCTTCGGACCTTCATTGTCTGAATTTCAACAATCATTCAATTTATAACATAAACAAACAACAATAAGGTAAGACCATCTAGGTCTACTCACAGTACGCTCCAAAATAGCATTTGCTTCCCAATTCTGGAACGTTAGAATGTGGACACTAGACCTGCACAACCTATTTATGCAAGGCACACATTGCACATTCATCAATAACTGTACACATAACCACATTCATTTTTTTGTACAATTGTAATAATGGACTATGTACAATGCATGTTCAATAACAATATCGGGTATATGTTCTAATATACACTTTATGCTTATTTCCATTTCAAAATTCATATACGTTTCATATACTTCATTAGTACATGATCGTTCTAACTTCTCCTTTCAATCTTTGCCTTTTTTATAAGTCTAGCTTATTCATAAGCTTACACTTCAAGAACACTTGGTTACTGTAACACCCACTCCCGTAAGACCCGAACCCGATATCGTTGGTGATATCCGAGTCCGTGCCCCGCGAGAGTGGCGTACTACATCAGTCGATTTAAATCTCAGATACATTTTTTCTTTTCGAGCCATTAATTCAACGTTAGCGCGACAAACACAAATAAGTAAATAAAACTTGTGTTCAATATAAACCGATTTGATTATTACGGTCATCCAAGAATAATTTACAATCGGTCAATGCGATAAAACATTAAAACCACAATGGGCTCAAGAATAATACAAAGCCTTGATATACAATGATTGCGGAACACAATTTACTAAGACACTAATGCAGACACGAACTGATCCCGACCTCTAACCTTTACTCGTCTACAGTAGATATACTCCCGTGTCAACCGGTATTCTTCAGACCTGAAAATAGATGCAAATTTTGGGTGAGTTTTGCGAACTCGGTGAGAAACCATCATCGATGGTTCACTCAAATCATGCATTACGCCCATGGCGTCTGATGCGATCAAGAATAATCAATTACCGATGGCGATCAATAACAATGTCCGATGTAAAACCATTCACGAGAATTCATGCCATTACAAAAGCAGTACATGTCATAGAACAGTCATTTATGCGAATGCAATGCATATGTGACTCTTTCCAGTTATTCAGTATTGTGCCCAAGTGCTCAGTCAGTGTTCAGTGGGGACGCTGTGATTTTCTCCTCGGGCTCGAGGCGGTCGAAGACAAATGTGAGAGCTCAAGCTCTTATCGATAATAATAGCAACTTGGGGCACGTCCATTATCGATCATGCAATTATGCATGCGATCGATGGTCGATAAATATGCAGTGTTTGGCTATAAAGCCCAGTGTAGCAGTATATCCACGATATGGCTATAAAGCCCAGTATATCAGTATCAGTATCATTCAGTACAGTAAAATCATACAATACAATCATCCACTTTTATACATGCCAGAAATCATACAATTCACCTTTGCACGTAATTCACGTTGAGCATGTAAACAACCAGAAATTTGAGAAACCAACTAGGTTACTCACCTATTACTTCCGAGCTAATGCCGGGAAGTCTCTGTGACGTCGGTCAATCGACGCTTCAATTGGGCCTCTATATGAATCAGAAAAAGTACGAGTCACTAAATATGAAATTTGTGCTCATGTTGATGAGATATGCATGTTCATGAATTCCCGGCCCTAATCCCTTTTTTTTTCCATTATAAAAATTCATCAAAAATTTAGAAACCTATTGGCGCTGATGGTGCGCAATTCGGACCTCTATAGGTCCCCAATTAAATAAAACAGTGATTCATCGTTCCGTTACCCGAGGCTACGTCAAATTCCCGTCTAAAAATTCCCATTTTCTCATAAAATGAAATTCAATATTCAATGAATCCGATGCCTCAAGAATCAGGTCAATCGGACGTCGAACGGAAAAGTTATTCACGACAGAAACCAAAACTCAACAATTTATATTATTATATATAACCCTTATTTCCCCCTTTATTTTCTGATTTCCAACCAAACTTCCAACACCCATAACTCTTCCTACACATTTCTGAAAAATGCAAACTATACCTTGTTGGAAAACTTATGAAAAGCTCTACAATTCTCAAGAAGACCATAAAATCAATTTCACCCTAAGGGTGTCAAATATCCTTCAAAGCTACAGCCTACTCAAATCCCATTAAAACAGAACAGTACATTTCAAATTTAATAACTCTCATTCTGTTCAGTCAAAAATTGCACAATAAATATGCTCATCAAGGTCACAATGTTATCTCTAACTTTCATGAACAACTAAAAATCCAATTCCATTGTTAACTTGGTCAAATAATTCAATCAATGATGCTGTCCCTGAAATCACTCAATCTGAGCAGTAAATTTCTATCAAACATAACTCCCTGTACACAAGTCAAAAAAATCACTACCTTATATCCCTGAAAAGATACAATCTCAAACTTCAAGTTTCATGAAGAACCCACATTCCAATTCAACCTCTAACAATTTCAAATCCGTTATGCAAGTTTCTGACCTGATCAGGAATTAACATCCTAATGCAGGTTCAGATTTTGAAAATCCATAACTCCACATCTGATCTCCAACAATTACATGCCAGATACCATTTTCAAGATAAATGTGTCCTCTACAACTCTCCAGTAGACCACTCAAGCCAATTCAATTCAAAAAAATTCTTAAAATTGCTACTAATCAGAATGTGCATCAAATCTGTCATTTTAACTAGGTTTAACTCAATGCACAAAATCAGTCAATAGTTAACAGTTCATAACTCCCAACGTACATATCGAAAAATTGCAAAATCAGTGACATTGGAAAGCTAACAATACAGGCTTCAACTTTCATTTAGACCATTTCCACTAATTCCTTCTACATAAATCTAGAAAAATCATCAAAGTTTCAGATCATCAATCTCTGTTACTGTTCATACTGCACCTATACATCACTTTCAAAGCAAAATTCAACACTCTTATAATCACAATTGGGCAGTGCTCCCTTCACAACAATTGTAGAAAAATGTCTAAATTTTAAGTCAAAACAAGCCTCACCTCATTTTCTCAACCACACAATTAGTTATGGCAAAACATTAGAACATGTTCAAAGTACAATTTCCAGCTTTCATCAACAACTTAACTTCTACCATTTCTAACACCAATAACACATCACTAAGCATCCATTTTCACCTCTAATTCATCCACAAAATCATCACAACAATTTCTTATATATTAGAGCATATTTGGCAGCAATCCCATACACAACTTCCATATTTTATTTACATTCATCTAACATCATAACCATCATTAACAACCTTAAATTCACAATCTTTATCTACCATATCACTTTCCCTCACACAAACATATATTTATACCCAAATAATCCTACCCCTAGCTTCATGAAGTTAATGCATCATAAGCTTAATAATAACACCAAAATTCTCATTAAATGCATCTTAAAACCATGATTCAATAACTACATAATCAAAGCATCATTAAAGCTTAACTTAATCACTTACCTACTTAGCTTCCAACTCCAACTCTTAACTTCTCCAATTACTTTACTTCTTTACTTCTTTTCCATCCTAAGCATGGTGATCATCAAGATAAGAAGGTAGCAAGATGCAAGTTTACAAGCTTGTAAGAAAGGAAAGTACTTAAGATGGGAGGAAGGAAAATCGATGGAGGAGAGATAGTTAAAGGAGATTTCGGTGGATGAATGAATAACATAAACAAGTGATGATTTTCCTCCTCTTTAATCATTCCCTAAGACAAATACGAGAATGAAGGATAAGGAGCATTAAATGAAGCTTTTGGTGGCCAATTGTGATAGGTTGATAGTTTTAAAGAAAAGTCAAACATTTCATTAAATAATAAGCTTAATTTCTTCATTTAACCCATTTGTTCATTCTTTCCCCTTTTAACCATTTAGAAGCATCGAGAATGAGAAGAGAAGACCAAGTCCAAGCCATTTCCAAACACTAAATTAAGACGACACTTGGCAATGTAGGAAGGAATGAGAAAAGTCAAAGGACCAATCAAAATTTTGAAAATAATAAAACAAATACCAAGCCATTTCAATCCAATTTCGGTTCCTACAAGCTTTAAGGGTCCACTTTGGGTCCCTCCAAAATGTGCAAGAGTTTTAAGATCAAATAGCAGAGAAATTCAACCGGTTCATCAATTGGTGATTTTTTTCCGGTCAAGAATTTCCCGAATTATTTTTCGAGAATTAATGAAATTCCTAAAATTATAAAACAGGTAACAATTGCACTCCAAATAATTTTTCAATCACAAAATCACCTTTTCTAGTCCAAAACAAGTTTAGGCGATTCTCGCGATTTTGCGGTCCGGAATTTTCTCTAGGAAAATTCCAGAAAAATTTCTATAAATCCCAAAAAATGTAAAACGCTCAATGGCGCACTCAGAATAATGTTTCAAATCCCATAACCACATTTATCACAATAAAATGCCGTTAGACCCAATTACCGGGAATGTCATGAATGCATGACCAAACAGTTCGTGTGCACAAATTCACTAATCACAGTACCAGTATACCTGGACACTACTCACACATCCCTATTAGTCTCATCCAATGACCCATTTCCTATTTTACCCTTCCAGGAGGGGGTGGGATGTTACAATTCTCCCCTCCTTATAAGAATTTCGTCCTCGAAATTCTCAGTCAACGATTCCCTATGACAGTAATCATATGATTCTTCATATCCCATATACTTTTCCACTTAATGATTCACTTTTGGAGTGATCACAGTAACCACTCTCAGTCCGTGGTTCAGTTACTATGGCTAACTCATTATCACTTAGTACAGTAAACGGATTTGACAAGACTATCAGTTGACGATCTCATTTTTCTTAGCTATCTCACTTGTCATTTCTAGAATCAGTCACCTCCTTTGGTTCCGATATATATATAACTCAGTTCAGTATTTTCGAATCTATTCATTGATCACATTTTATCCTTCCAATACCTTTTTCCCCAATGTTATATAGTCCAACTTATGTTCCAATGATTACGTTTCCATTTCTTTGGTACCTCCCTTAATCACGTCAGGGACGAATTACATTCCCTTGGTACCAATACAGTGACACTTAACTCCACTTCACTATAATCAGTAACAATGTACCTAATGCAGTCATTTATCATATGTCATTCACTTTATATTCAAATTCGATTCTCGTAAGACACTTCACTATTCTATAATGTTTACACACTTTCTTCGGATATACAGTTTACTCTGTCTCATTTGTCCGATCCGATTCCACTTTAGCTAACCCATGCAGTTTTCCTAGGCCAACTTTCCTTTTTCTCACACATTTTAGTCTCAAATCCATTATGGTCTTTAACTCCCAAAGAGGTAATGCGCAAATGTAACAAAGATATTCCTCCAAATGAATCAAAACTCTATAACACGCACCATAATCAAACTTTTTTTCCTATTGGACATTCAACCTATAAACACTTGAGCCAATAATCACTTCATTCTATACCTACAATTACTCAATTTCACTTTTCAAATATGCTTACTAGAATGTCTAACTTTGACTGTTCACTTTCTTGTTCTAATACCTTTTTATCGGGTACACATACTTCTTCTTCGAATTTTTTTTTCACTATTGTTTTTCCAGTTCAATTCGTATATTCAAACTCATCATAAAATTTATCACTTTACTTTCTGCACTCTTAACCATTCTTATCACTAGATTTACAACTTCAATTTTCCAGAAACACTTTACAATTACCCCTGATATGCTTGACATTCATTGAAAACCCCAATATCTGTAATGGATCTGTTCATTAAAGCATTATCGTATTTACACCGGTCTCTTTCCTCAAATTAACCCAGTGTATCCTTATAGGAATCTCTGGTCTCCAAGGCTTTCAATAATGAGAATGGCACTAATACCATTTATCACGATCGATTCAATTTATTTCATACTTGTTCAACATATTGTCGCAGATTCAATACTCACTACCCACTCTTCCAATGTATGTATATCATCGATGTCGATTCCTCAATTAGTCCTATCGTTCTTTTACTTTTCACCGCTCCACAATTCCAAACACATTCTATCTCTAATCACAACTACTACCATTTGCTTACTTCAGATAAATCCCTTATTAGGGTCCTATTGACTTTACCATACATCTTTTACCCTTTTCATTGAGTCTACAATGAGTGTATCTACAATTTCTTTATGAAGTTGTCACTAAGTTTCCCTTTTTGACCCTCTTGTCTCCATTCAGTTACTCTTTTTCATTTTCTCTTCTCATTTGTTTTCATATCATTCCTATCAACATATGTTAATACCTTGTCATCTATATTTAAACCTCCAAAATTTTCCATTTTATTTTAGTATCTCTCTTCTCAGTACGGGACTCTTTTATTTTTCGTTTCAAATATAGATTCCTCAACAGTTTTACATCATAACTGGAGATCGATTCACTTCACATTGCAATAGAATCACCTCAAATTAAAATCTCACTCATATGGAATTCTTTACATTTCTGTACATACAATGCAGATAATCTCAGCAGTATGAGCTAGGACCCAATTTCACTTTTAATTTTGTCCACAAAAGTCTCATCAACCAATGATTATTCCTAATTGTGTTTCAATCCTTCTTCACTATATCGCATAATCTCAATCAAGACACTCTTATGTCATCATTTACAGATCGTAACATTCCTTTCTGAAGGTTCCTTGTGATGATCACTTAAACACTTCCTTTACCACTTATTCAAGAATCTATACCGTAATCACTTTTCGGTTCCTCTCATACAGTACACTCGGTCCACCTTTGTCTTACTTTAACCTCTTAAGAACTTCACACTTATAATCACTCTAAACATTTACCGCTCATTTCCTCTGTGATTTCCATATATCATCACATACATTTCATTAGTCACAATCAACATTATTGTCAATAGATATCCCTAATAAAGAAATCGATTTAAATGCAATAACTCTTTTCATACACCACTATTGTGGTTTCATTCATTTTAAGATCTTTATTTCATTCTCCCCATATCATTAAACTGTATGTCTCATTCCCTTATCCGTTCGTGCAACTTGACCTTGTAAGGTCATATCAATTTGGCTTATCAACTTATGATCATTATTATTTTACTGCTTTCTACCACTTATCTACTATTTTCCTCAAACAATCTATGATCGGGTGATCACAAATCCCCAATACCCGACAAAATCGTTGATACCACTCCATTTTATCTCTATCTATTTACTTCTCCATGTACCCTTTTTTGTGTCCATATACACCTAATTCGAATTTCCGATACCCCATCAAGAGAAATCATCATCATCTTTTTCCGTTATGATTTTATCACACAATTTCCAAACTCGTAACACAATAATCACATATCCAGTTCAGTCTCAAACTTATGCGGTCTAGATCATAACCATTTCCCGAATTCATTTCAGTCTATCTGTACACTTTTACCTCACTCTCATAGGCACTGGACATCTTACTTTTTCGATTCTTTCGGTTCTCGATAGGTCGTTCAAGATTTCTATTGAGCTTCTTACCATCTCTCTATCATCATCTGCCTATAATATCTACTGATCTCTAACTCGAATACAGTGAATCAAAATATGCCCGATCGGACCATTTACACTTTACTCAATTCCTATATTTCCCCTTTCATAACATATACAGTCAGAACTGTAATTACCTAACCATCCCGGGCTTTTAATTTCACTTAGATCTACTATAACCAATATGCTTCCCATATCTCTAATGGACCTCTCCAAGTTCTCAACATCTTCATTTTTCTGTCACCATAACATTGTCAATTTAATTTGGAAATTCTTAATTAGTCAAGGCCAACACAGTCATTCTGTTATCACATATGAGGGTTTCTAACCCATTACAATATCAATCTTCTTATCCATTTTTCCTTTATCCTTTCCTAATTGATTATCCCCTTTTAGGGATTTACACTCTAATCCCATCTCACTCTTCTCTCACTTAGTTACTTGACACTTATGCACCCGTAGGATTTATCCTCGTGCGACTCTGACTAGGGATCAGTTACCACGGTCTGCAACGACGCGACTCAAATGCATGCAACCTATGTTCCAAATCGTGCCCAGATACATTACGTATTCTTGGGCTCGATACCACCTAAATGTAACACCACTCCGTAAGACCAACCCGATATCGTTGGTGATATCCGAGTCCGTGCCCGCGAGAGGCGTACTACATCGATCGATTTAAATCTCAAGATACATTTTTTTTCTTTTGGAGCCATTAATTCAACGTTAGCGCGACAAACACAAGAAGTAAATAAAACTTGTGTTCAATATAAACCAGCCAGGTTATTACGGTCATCTAGTAATAATTTACAATCATCAATGCAAGAAAACATTAAAACCACAATGGGCTCAAGAATAATACAAAGCCTTGATATACAATGATTGGAACACAATTTACTAAGACACTAATGCATATACGAACCGATCCCGACCTCTAACCTTTACTGCGTCTACGGTAGATATACTCCGTGTCAACCGGGTATTCTTCAGACCTGAAAAATAGATGCAAATTTTGGGTGAGTTTTGCGAACTCGGTGAAACCATCATCGATGGTTCACTCAAATCATGCATTACGCCCATGGCGTCAAGATGCGAAAGAATAATCAATTACGAAGAAGATCAATAACAATGTCCGAGAATGAAAACCATTCACGATAATTCATGCCATTACAAAAGCAAGACATGTCATAGAAACGGTCATTTATGCGAATGCAATGCATATATGACTCTTTCCGATTATTCAAGATTGCCCAAGTGCTCGATCATTGTTCGATGGGGGACGCTGTGATTTCTCCCTCGGGCTCGAGGCGGTCAAGATCTGATGAGAGCTCAAGCTCTTATCGATAATAATAAGAACTTGGGGCACGCCCATTATCCGATCATGCAATTATGCATGCGACAAGAGTCGATAGAATATGCGGTGTTTGGCTATAAAGCCCGGTGTAGCAAGATATCCACGATATGGCTATAAAGCCCAAGATATCGATGTCGGTATCATTCAAGACAAGAAATCATACAATACAATCATCCACTTTTATACATGCCGAAATCATACAATTCACCTTTGCACGTAATTCACGTTGAGCATGTAAACAACCAGAAATTTGAGAAACCAACTAGGTTACTCACCTATTACTTCGAGCTAATGCCGGAAGTCTCTGTGACGTCGGTCAATCGACGCTCCAATTGGGCCTCTATATGAATCAGAAAAAGTACGAGTCACTAAATATGAAATTTGTGCTCATGTTGATGAGATATGCATGTTCATGAATTCCCGGCCCTAATCCCTTTTTTTTTCCATTATAAAAATTCATCAAAAATTTAGAAACCTATTGGCGCTGATGGTGCGCAATTCGGACCTCTATAGGTCCCCAATTAAATAAAACAGTGATTCATCGTTCCGTTACCCGGGGCTACGTCAAATTCCCGTCTAAAAATTCCCATTTTCTCATAAAATGAAATTCAATATTCAATGAATCCGATGCCTCAAGAATCAGGTCAATCGGACGTCGGACGGAAAAGTTATTCACGACAGAAACCAAAACTCAACAATTTATATTATTATATATAACCCTTATTTCCCCCTTTATTTTCTGATTTCCAACCAAACTTCCAACACCCATAACTCTTCCTACACATTTCTGAAAAATGCAAACTATACCTTGTTGGAAAACTTATGAAAAGCTCTACAATTCTCAAGAAGACCATAAAAATCAATTTCACCCCTAAGGGTGTCAAATATCCCTTCAAAGCTACAGCCTACTCAAATCCCATTAAAACAGAACAGTACATTTCAAATTTAATAACTCTCATTCTGTTCAGTCAAAAATTGCACAATAAATATGCTCATCAAGGTCACAATGTTATCTCTAACTTTCATGAACAACTAAAAATCCAATTCCATTGTTAACTTGGTCAAATAATTCAATCAATGATGCTGTCCCTGAAATCACTCAATCTGAGCAGTAAATTTCTATCAAACATAACTCCCTGTACACAAGTCAAAAAAATCACTACCTTATATCCCTGAAAGATACAATCTCAAACTTCAAGTTTCATGAAGAACCCACATTCCAATTCAACCTCTAACAATTTCAAATCCGTTATGCAAGTTTCTGACCTGATCAGGAATTAACATCCTAATGCAGGTTCAGATTTTGAAAATCCATAACTCCCACATCTGATCTCCAACAATTACATGCCAGATACCATTTTCAAGATAAATGTGTCCTCTACAACTCTCCAGTAGACCACTCAAGCCAATTCAATTCAAAAAAATTCTTAAAATTGCTACTAATCAGAATGTGCATCAAATCTGTCATTTTAACTAGGTTTAACTCAATGCACAAAATCAGTCAATAGTTAACAGTTCATAACTCCCAACGTACATATCGAAAAATTGCAAAATCAGTGACATTGGAAAGCTAACAATACAGGCTTCAACTTTCATTTAGACCATTTCCACTAATTCCTTCTACATAAATCTAGAAAAATCATCAAAGTTTCAGATCATCAATCTCGGTTACTGTTCATACTGCACCTATACATCACTTTCAAAGCAAAATTCAACACTCTTATAATCACAATTGGGCAGTGCTCCCTTCACAACAATTGTAGAAAAATGTCTAAATTTTAAGTCAAAACAAGCCTCACCTCATTTTCTCAACCACACAATTAGTTATGGCAAAAACATTAGAACATGTTCAAAGTACAATTTCCAGCTTTCATCAACAACTTAACTTCTACCATTTCTAACACCAATAACACATCACTAAGCATCCATTTTCACCTCTAATTCATCCACAAAATCATCACAACAATTTCTTATATATTAGAGCATATTTGGCAGCAATCCCATACACAACTTCCATATTTTATTTACATTCATCTAACATCATAACCATCATTAACAACCTTAAATTCACAATCTTTATCTACCATATCACTTTCCCTCACACAAACATATATTTATACCCAAATAATCCTACCCCTAGCTTCATGAAGTTAATGCATCATAAGCTTAATAATAACACCAAAATTCCCATTAAATGCATCTTAAAACCATGATTCAATAACTACATAATCAAAGCATCATTAAAGCTTAACTTAATCACTTACCTACTTAGCTTCCAACTCCAACTCTTAACTTCTCCAATTACTTTACTTCTTTACTTCTTTTCCATCCTAAGCATGGTGATCATCAAGATAAGAAGGTAGCAAGATGCAAGTTTACAAGCTTGTAAGAAAGGAAAGTACTTAAGATGGGAGGAAGGAAAATCGATGGAGGAGAGATAGTTAAAGGAGATTTCGTGGATGAATGAATAACATAAACAAGTGATGATTTTCCTCCTCTTTAATCATTCCCTAAGACAAATACGAGAATGAAGGATAAGGGAGCATTAAATGAAGCTTTTTGGTGGCCAATTGTGATAGGTTGATAGTTTTAAAGAAAAGTCAAACATTTCATTAAATAATAAGCTTAATTTCTTCATTTAACCCATTTGTTCATTCTTTCCCCTTTTAACCATTTAGAAGCATCGAGAATGAGAAGAGAAGACCAAGTCCAAGCCATTTCCAAACACTAAATTAAGACGACACTTGGCAATGTAGGAAGGAATAAGAAAAGTCAAAGGACCAATCAAAATTTTGAAAATAATAAAACAAAAACCAAGCCATTTCAATCCAATTTCGGTTCCTACAAGCTTTAAGGGTCCACTTTTGGGTCCCTCCAAAATGTGCAAGAGTTTTAAGATCAAATAGCAGTAGAAATTCAACCGGTTCGTCAATTGGTGATTTTTTTTTCCGGTCCGGGAATTTCCCCGAATTATTTTTCTGAGAATTAATGAAATTCCCTAAAATTATAAAACAGGTAACAGTGCACTCCAAATAATTTTTCAATCACAAAAATCACCTTTTCTACTCCAAAACAAGTTTAGGCCAGTTACCGGCGATTTTGCCGGTCCGGGAATTTTCTCCGGAAAATTCCAGAAAAATTTCTATAAATCCCAAAAAATGTAAAACGCTCAATGGCGCACTCAGAATAATGTTTCAAATCCCATAACCACATTTATCACAATAAAATGCCGTTAGGCCCAATTACCGGGAATGTCATGAATGCATGACCAAACAGTTCGTGTGCACAAATTCACTAATCACAGTACCAGTATACCTGGACACTACTCACACATCCCTATTAGTCTCATCCAATGACCCATTTCCTATTTTACCCTTCCAGGAGGGGGTGGGATGTTACAGTTACTCTATATCATAACTCAATTTTTCATCATCTCTTTTCTAACCTCACATGATCTCATAATATCAAATCCCCATTCATAGCTTAGCAATTTAAACATATGAACACATTGAGGCTTATTGCTTATTTACATAAAAACCATAAATACATATATTACCCACCTAGTTGTCTTGCAAAACTTCGAGTCAATTTGTCTCTCTCCTTGTTCTTGGGTAGAACTCTCTTGGTTACCTAAAACAAACCAAATCTCTTTCAATAGAAATCCACTTAAAAATTTCACAATGCAAAATCCCCAAAATTGATTCTAGGACATTTAAACCCAACCAATTTCTAAAATCCATAAGTTAGAATCCTTCCAAAAATCCAAAAGAGTCAGAAAGATCTTACCTTGATTCATCACCAAAAAGAGATCGTTAGCTCAAATGGAAGCTCTTATCTTCATTTTCCTTATTCTCTTCTTGAACAACTTTAAAATCTCTCTTAAAGGCTAAGGAAATTAAAACCCTAGCTTTATCTCTCTTCTTTCTCTCTCTTTATTTCTTCTTCTCTTCGTATTTCTCTTTCTTCTTCATGATATTTCTCTTTTGTTTTGTCCATTTTCGTTCTCCCCTTAATTTATAAGCCAGACCATACTTCTCTTTTTCCATTTATGCCCTTAATGAGTCCAAAAAGTCCATTTTATCCTTCCTTATAGGCTTATGTTCTTTTAAACTTAAGTGTCTTGCCCGAAATATCCTTGACCATTCTTACACATCACTTTCTTCTAGAAGACTCTTCTCTATTGTCTTACGGGTCTAATATCACTAAAAGCATTCGATCCGGTTCAGTGATTCAGAAGTTACACCTTAAACATTTTGGACTGTTCTTGTCCATAATAGTACACTATGCATAACTTCCATAAGAATTTTAGACATCCTAGAGACTGAATCAGATTCCAAGTCCTTCATACCATTTGTAGCTCCATGTCTCTAGTTCACCACGAATCAAAAATCATCTCATTTTTTATTTCTACAAATCAAGATATCATTAAAACACTGAAGTATGTTAAGTGGGATAACACTAGTTTATATCCTTTAAGAGCACCCACACTGTACCCTACTTACTCTTTTCACTTAATCTCTCTCCATACAATTTATATAACTTCAATTTTTGGTGGAGATATAGAGAAAGTTCTTACGAATCTAACGGTTTAAGAATCAAGTCATTTAGAGGTCTAGAGAAGAAGTTATGACCAAAACAATCCAACATGTTCATGTCCTCACCTGAAATGTACATATCCCACTACGAATGCCATAACTTTTGCTTCAGAAGTCCGATTAGTTTCGTTTTTAGACCATTAGAAATAGGACTTATGGATCTAAAACTTCTATGAAGATCTCAAAGGCCAATTCTATCGTATAACTTCTGTATCGTCTCACTTTTCTTTCATCTACTTTTATGCGTCTGCTTTTCTGCGTCTGTCTTTTTGGGTCTATACATATCTTAGTGTGAATGCTATAACTTTTGCTACAGATGTCCAATTGACTTTTTTTTGACCATTGGAAAGAAGACTTCAATATCTACAACTTCTATGAAGACCTCAAAGGCCAATTCTATCGTCTAGCTTCTGTATCGTCTACTTTTCTGCGCCTGCTTATCTGCGTCTGCTTTTTGCTTATGTACATATCTCAGTGCGAATGCTATAACTTTTGCTAAAGATGTCCAATTGACTTCATTTTTAGACCATTAGAAAGAAGACGTCAAGATATACAGCTTCTATGAAGACCTCAAAGGCCAATTCTATCGTCTAACTTCTGTATCGTCTCACTTTTCTTTCGTATTCTTTTCTGCGTCTGCTTTTTGCGTCTGGAACATCTCCACTTATAAGATGCATAACTTTTGAATCAGATGTCCAAAATTTACAAAATTTATACCTTTGGAAAGATAAAAGAAAGATCTACAACCTTTCAGAAGGAAAGTTTGCCAAAATCCATCTTTATCAATCCCAAATTGTCCCCTAAAGTCTGAAGACAAAATTTTCATTCATACACCAATACTGCACCCAATTCTTCACTTCATGACAATATTTGAGACTCTTAGGCACAGAATTGAAATTCGATGTCTTCATACGAATTGTAGCCATATACTCTTAGTTTACTCCAATTCAAGAATCATCTCGTTTAGATTACTAGAGAAAACGTTGTGGCTAAATAACTGAAGCATATTCAGTGAAAATTTTCTAGATCACTACCAATCTTGTTTCTAAATCTTTCCTTATTACAACTCATACCAAGATCACTCTTTCTACTCCTTCTACTCCTCATTTTCAATAAAATCACATTTAATACCATTTATACCCAGAAGTTGTCAATGAATGCATGTACCACTTTTTATGCTAAAGCATTTCGTATCTATGTGCTTATATGCTAGCATGATGCATGAGCAAGAAAATGCATTTCCTTAACCTCTCTTTGAGTTCACAAATACCAAAAGTTCAGGTACTAACCCTTAATAAGGGGACGGGATGTTACATTTCTCCCACCCTTAAGAAATTTCATCCTCGAAATTTTCATCTGATTGATCAATACAGTGGAGGTGACTATCATCGATGGTTCACTCAATTCATGAATATACAAACAGTTCACAATATTTCACATAATACCACACAATAATATATTCAGAAATATCGCATACATCATCATTTCACAATATAAGGCATTTCGCCCCTCACACAGTTCACAATTTGTCATTCATATATGCAGAATGCACATGTGACACCTTCCATTTTATTATGGTGTTGTGACCGTGCGCCTGATCTGTCCCAGTGACGGGCACATTATACGGTGAGCCTGTGGCTTTGAATTACGTTGGGCCTGAATGTCCTGATACGGTGAGCCTGTGGCTCTGAATTACGTTGGGCCTGAATGCCATGATACGGTGAGCCTGTGGCTCTGTATTACGTTGGGCTTGAATGCCCTGATACGATGAGCCTGTGGCTCTGAATTACGTTGGGCTCGAGGCCCTGTTGCGTTGAGCTTTAAGATCTGAAATACGATAGCTGCTTCGGTCACAACTGTCATTATCTGAACATGCCTTTATGCATGAATGCATATATCTCAATTCACATTAGCAATAAATAATTTCACACTCACACATAAATAGCACTTCGATATCAAGTTTCCGATATTTCGGACACCTATGGTCCGAAATCCCTCAAAATCAAACACATAAACCCTCCATTATCTCCACATGGCATAAGTGCATAATATTAAACACATAAAGGTTGAGGAACCAACTAGGTTACTCACAAAAACATTTCATCTCTCCTTTGATAGTTCACTTCTCTTTAATATTAACACATTCAACTCTTATGCCCATTTCACTATAGTCTCTAAATACGGTGTTGGTCCACCTAACTTATTTATCTTTCATGAGTCACTTTACTCCTATTTCAGATTCATCTAACTCGCTAGCATTATCTCACATTTATTATGGCCTCATATCATTTTAGGCCTTCTTCATCTCAATGTTAGGGCGAAAAACCACCCTTCTGTCATACTACACCTATATCACTTCTAATGATGCCACTACGATAACAATTGTTATACCTGTAGTCAATTCGAATTCTGCCTCAATCTCATCTTCCTACGAATTCAAAAATATGAGCTTCAAGTATATTTCTAACAGTTAAAACTGCTGGTAGCTCAAACCTTCAATCACTTGTTTCTACAACTTTAGAAGCTAAGATACAATCTTAGCATATCCCCACTAGGATGTTTATCTTAAGTTGTTACTTAGGCTTCTCTAACACTTTCCTTGCTCAATCATCTTAATCGGATATACGTACTTCTTATTTCAATCACCAAATATCATTCATTTTCCGATTTCACTCGAAAGTTCATATTCGTTTTTACCTTTTTCAGGGTGATTCACAATTTTGAATTCTTTAGCTTTTCGGTTTTCTTACTTCTTTCTAGTAGACTTGATCTTAATTTCAATGCAACTAGCAAACTTTATTTTTCCCCGTATACCACTCAATAATCTGCACTCCTCATTACACTAAATGTGGAAACCTCAATATCTGAATGTGTATTATTCCATTATAAAATTTTTTGTTCAGTGTGTCAGATTACACACTAATTTTACCAATATAGCCCTCATTTGTGCATTTCCTCCGAACTCAATAATTTCTTCAATCTTACATAATGTACATTTCAGAAATGATTTGGTACATCTAATGTCTCCAAGACATCGAAGTGATTTTTTTTATCATACACTTCTAAACCATGTATCAAAATCAACTCATAAGACTTTCATTATCCTATACACATCAAAAGCCATTTTTCACTATTACAATAGATTGCATCTTAATCTCTGACGCGAATCTTCATTAAGCATTGCACAATCTCCAAATCCAATTGATATTTTATCAACAGTATCTTATTCTTTAAATATTTAAAACGCCTCTTTTTACTTTTCAAACAGACTCAAAATATTATCTATGATCACAGTCACTAATTGATACAATTTTGCTTGGATCACTTAAATCTTCAATATCAAAATATCATTGGAGAATCATTAACTTCAATAGATATCACTCACATTTTTCCTTGTGTTAATTTCTTGCAATTCCTTAGGTGACTAATCCCCCAATGAAAGTAATTTTGTCTCATGCCATTTTCAATCTCCCACTTGACTTCCTGTCTCTAATGATTTTTTCTTTTCCTTCGAATTTGTTGGGCCTCGATTAGCATTAAGCATGTTTTAATTTATGTTTGAGGATTAATTTAAAATTTTATTTTGTTGGACTTAATTGAGGTTTATAGTGTTTAAAGGGATAAAAGTTTAATGAGGGATTAGTTTAAATTAGACTTAAATTGTTGTTAGAAATTGAAAGGACTAAAATAGCTTGAGGGCGAATTAGGAAGTTCAATTATGTTTGTAAAGTCTAAGGCTAAGATGGAAGGATACTTTGGTCCATTTAAGTTCTATTTAAAAAAAAGAAGAGGAATACATAGTGGAATCGTTCATGTGGGGGAGAGGAGCAAATTTGGTAAGGAAAGGTATGGTTCTATCCAAAACTACGTAGTTTTGGATAAGTTAGAGCTTAAGTTGTAAGTTAAAAGAACAGTGTTAAGGCTTACAGGAGAATCACGTACGAAATTTCTAGAGAAAAGGAGAGGGAGAGTTTCGGATAAGAAGAAGAAGAAGAAGAAGAAGAAGAAGAAGAAGAAGAAGAAAGAGGCTAGGTCTTTAGGATTTTCTTGCTTAGTGAAGGGTATTAGAGTGTTTAAGAAGGAGAAGAGAAAGAAAGGATTTAGTGTTCATCAAAGCCAAGAGAGAGAGGAATTTTCGTGGGTCTCTCCTTAAGGTAAGAAAAATGTGAAATTCTTTGGATTTATGAGTGGGTTTTGATGCAAATGGCTTAGGTAAGGTTTGGGTAAAGTTAGATAAGTTTAATTCCATGTTTTTCTCTCCTAGGATTGTCAAATTTTGGGATATCTCATGTTAATTGGGTCCTTATTGCTTAATGAAGGTGAAGAGAGGTTATTATAGCAAGAAGCAAGGTCAAGTGTCTAAATTCAAGGCTAAAGGTTTAAGGTGGGTAATTTCTTAATAATTGAGTTAATGAACTTGTTAAAGTTCTATAATAAATGCTATTAAATGCTATTGAATGCTTTCAAATGAGAAGTTTGATAGAGACTTGAAGTTTTGGGAAATCCCATTTCCATTAAACGGACATGGATGTCCGTTAAATGGACAGCCTCGGGTGCAAAAGCACCCCTTAGCCTGCCCATGTCCGTTTAACGGACATTTACGGATCATTTGGGCCACTTTCACCAGAACGTGTCCGTTTAACGGACAGCTACGGGAAAGATGTTGATTTTCTAAACTTTTAAAGGCCGAATCGCATTTTCTGGTCTTCGTGAAAGTTGTAGATCTAGATGTCTACGTTCAAAAGATCCAAAAACGAACAAATTCCGATTTATAAATAGAAAGTTATGTTGATCGCGCAAAAAGAGGTTCAAACTGATTTAGGGCATGAACATACTTGATTCGTTTAGGCATAAATCCCTCATCCAACCTCCAATTGAGGTGAGACTTAAACCATTAGATTCCTAAGACATATATATTTATCTCTATAAAAATTGGTACCATTTGGAGTTGAATTGAAAAAGTTTGCATTAAAGTAAATTAGAGGTCGGTTTGGAGATCATTTTTGGAGTATGAACTCTGTTAGGCTTTTTAAGCATAACTTGAGTTATATAACTCCGTTTGAGGTGATTCTTGTTCCAAACGAACTTGAGGCATAGAGTTACAACTTATGTGAATAGGTCAACCTATGATTTTGGTGTTTAAATAGTGTGCGCTCGCCACGAATGTGGAGTTACAGATTAGGACCCTGAAAGGTTCTAAACATAAAGTTCATGTTGTTGCAAATTTAGTGCCGAAGCGAGTTTTCCATCGTGGTGAGGAATCCCTCCCTCGTGGGTTGCACGTCCAGATGTCACGTAGGATGTCGGACCCGTGTCTCACCGAGGTGGGGTTCCAACACTTATGGTATTAGAGCTTTCGGTTGAGGTTCGGGTAGAAAGAGAACTTTAGGGTTTTCAAGACCTCCATCAAACATTGCATGATTTGTGCTCTTTTGCATTGTTTTAATTGATTTTACATGCCTACATGGTGATTTTGACTAAATGTTGATTTTGCATGATTTTGACCGGATTTTTCATGATTTAAATCGTACGATACATTTTGACAAATTGTTTTTGCATGAACTAAAGTTTTTCACTGGTTTTATTTTGAAGGAGTATTATGCCACCTCGGAGTAGAACTCGAGGAGCCCGACTTTGTTCTCGCTCTCACCAGGGGAGCACAGATGAGTCTCATGTCCTGCAAGATGTGAGGACACACTCTACCCCTAGTTTAGAAGCACCTAGTGTGCAACCTGAGGAGCCTCCTCCTCCTCCTCCTACTATACCTGCGATGGACCCGCAATTTTTCCAGGCCTTTGCCCAGGCTTTCACCTTCGCCATAGGTCAAGGGTCTCAGGTTCCGGTGCCAGTTCCAATGGTTTGGGGCGGGCAGTATGATAAGCTGAGGAAGTTTGGAGCGGTGGACTTTCATGGTACCACCAATCCAGAGGAAGCTGAAGCTTGGATGAAGAGGACAGAGAGGGTCCTGGTACAGATGAAGTGCCTTGATGAGGAAAAGTTAGAGTATGCAGTTAGTTTACTGTAGGGGATGCTCTTCACTGGTGGGAGTCAGTGCCACAGAGTCAGGTTGTACCACCAGTACTCATATGGAGGGACTTCGGAGAACTGTTTAGAAAGAAGTACCTTTCCCGGGTCTACATCCAGGAAAAAACTCGAGAGTTTTTGAATCTGACTCAAAGGGAGATGTCTGTGAGTGAGTATAAGTTAAGATTCACCTAGTTATCTAGATATACATCCCATATTATGGCAAATGAAGAAGATAAGTGCCGCAAGTTTGAGGGAGGCCTCCACTTGGGCATCAAGGAGAAGGTGATCCTCCATAATTTCCGTGATTATCAGCAGCTGGTGGATGCTGCACTCCAGGCTGAGAAGCTGGAGAACATTCGGCAGGAGGTGAGTAGGAAGAGGAAGAGCAGAGAGCAGTCTTCGAGGAGAGGGGGTAGTGTGCAGACAACTATTAGGGGTGAGAAGAGTTTCCATGCTCGAGTCGAGGTGGCAAGAAGTGCCCTCACCGATCGACGAGCTTCAGACTGGTCATCTGAGCTTCCTCAGTGGGAGGAAATAGTATAATAGAGAAAAGCAGGAATCAGAACCCTGTATGTGAGCACTGTGGGAATATGCATCGGGGTGAGTGCCGTAAACTTTCGGGTGCCTATTTCTGGTGTGGAAAAAAGGGGCATCAGATCAGGGATTGTCCTCTGTTGAGTAAAGGGGAAGAATCTCAGCCGTAGGCCTAAAAGAGAGTAGAGACAGTGGGAACCAGACCAACTGCTGGGGTAGGCAGTTCAGGGTCAGTGAAGAAGCCCATTCCTCCAGGGAGACCAAAAGGGCAAGTGCAAGCTAGGGTGTTTTCCATGACACGGGAGGAAGCTGCAGCCGCACCGGAGGTTGTTACTGGTATGGCTCAGCTCTTTCATTCTGATGTGTATGTTCTGTTTGATTCTGGTTCTACACATTCTTATGTGTCTGCAAGTATGATATTGCCTAATATGCAGTCAGTTCTCTTAGATAATTTTTCTACTTGTTAGCACTCCGTTAAGGAGGAATGTCATTGTAAGCCGGACCTATAGAGATTGTGAGCTTGTGATCGAGGGATCTAGTTTGGTAGTATATATGCTACCTCTAGATCTAAAAGGGATTGGACGTTATTGTCGGAATGGATGTAATGGAAAAGTATCAGGCGAAGCTTGATTGTAGTCAGAAGGAAGTGGAGTCTGATATGAGCAAGACCACCTTCAGGACACGTTATGGGCATTATGATTTTTTGGTTATGCCTTTTGGACTGACCAATGCTCCTGCTGCTTTTATGGATCTGATGAACAGAGTTTTCAAGGAGTTTTTGGATCAGTTTGTTATCGTGTTCATCGATGACATTCTGGTGTATTCAAAGAGTGTAGGAGAGCATGAGCAACACTTGAGAATAGTATTGCAGTGGTTGAGAGAGAGAGAGCTTTATGCCAAATTCACTAAATGTGAATTTTGGCTACATGAAGCAGTTTTCCTTGGCCACATTATTTCTGAGAATGGGGTGCATGTAGATCCAAAGAAGATTGAAGCAGTGGTGAATTGGCATGCCCCAACGACAGTAACGGAAGTGAGGAGCTTTCTAGGTTTAGCATGCTATTATCGGAGATTCGTAGAGGGATTCTCAATAATAGCTGCTCCTTTGACCAAGTTATTGAGGAAGAACCAAAAATTTGTCTGGAGTGATGAGTGCCAACGGAGTTTTGAGGAGCTCAAGCATAGATTAACTAGTGCTCCAGTTTTGACTTTGCCTAAAGGAGAAGGAAGTTATACAGTGTACAGTGATGCTTCCAGAAAGGGGTTGGGATGTGTGCTTATGCAAGGAGATAAGGTGATAGCATATGCCTCACGGCAGCTAAAGCCTTATGAGGTGAACTATCCGACCCACGATTTGGAATTAGCAGCTGTGATCTTTGCCTTAAAGATATGGAGGCATTATTTGTATGGGGTTCAAACTAGGATCTTCACAGATCACAAAAGTCTCAAATACTTGTTAAGTCAGAAGGAGCTGAATTTGAGATAGCGAAGGTGGATTGAGCTGCTTAAAAATTATGACCTGTTGATTGAATATCATCCAGGTAAGACAAATGTTGTTGCAGATGTTTTAAGCAGGAAGTCTTCCATAGCATATGTTCATACAGTGTATCTGTCGTTATTGGAAGAGATGGCTAAGTTCAGGATCAATTTAAGGCAGGAGGAATCTGATTGTATGATTGCTACATTTAGGGTGAGACCAATCCTCAGGGAAAAAGTGAGAGAGTTGCAAGTTCAGGATGCAGAACTAGGAAAGCTGCGGAAAGAGATTCAGGAGGGTAAGAAGTCCGATATGATGGTGAGTGATGATGGACTCCTGACAGTCGGGAATAGACTTTGTATTCCAGATGTCATGGAAGTGAAGAATGAGATTCTGGATGAGGCGCACAATGCACCTTATGCTATGCATCCAGGTAGCACCAGGATGTACAGGGATCTTAAGGAACATTTCTGGTGGAGAGGTATGAAGAAGGAGGTGGCCGAATATGTGAGTAAGTGTCTAGTGTGTCAGCAAGTTAAGGCTGAACACCAGGCACCTTCAGGTCAGTTGAGGCCATTACCTATTCCAGAGTGGAAGTGGCAGAAAGTGACGATGGATTTTCTGATGGGATTGTGGATATATTGACAAAATTAGCCCATTTTCTGGCAATTAGACAGACTGATCCTTTGCACATGCTAGCTAAGAAGTACATTGATGAAGTTGTAAGATTGCATGGGATCCCAGATTCGATTGTGTCTGATAGAGACCCTCGCTTTACATCGAGATTTTGGGGCAGTTTGCAAGAAGCTTTGGGTACTAATTTGAGTTTCAGCACTGCTTTCCATCCTCAGACCTATGGTCAATCTGAGAGGACCATTCGGACCCTTGAGGGATGCTCAGGGCATGTGTGATGGATTTTAGAGGAGCATGGGATGAGCACTTGCCTCTAATCGAATTTGCCTATAATAATTCATATCATTCGAGCATTCAGATGGCGCCGTATGAGGCTCTGTATGGGAGGAGATATAGGACTCCAGTGTGTTGGGATGAAGAAGGAGACAGGAAGCTATTGGGTCCAGAGTTGATTCAGATGACTGTTGATAAGGTCAACTTGATTAAGCAAAGGCTGAAGGCAGCTCAGGACATAATGAAAAGTTATGAAGATGCTAACCGGAAGGAAATAGAGTATGAGGTCGGAGAGAAAGCTTTTCTCAAGACTTCTCCTTGGAAAGGGATTCTGAGATTTGGGAGAAAGGGTAAGCTAAGTCCAAGGTATGTGGAGCCTTATGAGATTCTGGAGAGAATTGGTCCATTGGTGTACAAGTTAACATTGCCTCCTGAGCTCTCACAGATTCATGATGTCTTTCATGTCTCTATGTTGAGGAGATACTGATCTGATCCTTCTCATGTCATTCAAGTTGATGAAGTTCAGTTGAGTGATGACTTGAGTTATGAGGAGTTTCTAGTGCAGATCTTAGATACCAAAGAGAAGGTTTTGAGGAACAAGACAGTGCAGCTAGTTAAGGTTTTATGGAGAAATCATTCAATAAAAGAGGCCACGTGGGAGCCATTGGAAGCCATGAAGGAGAAGTATCCTCATCTTTTCATTGATTCAGGTAAGAATTTCGAGGACGAAATTCTTTTAAGAGGGAGAGAAATGTTGAGCCCCGATTAGCATTAAGCATGTTTTAATTTATGTTTGAGGATTAATTTAAAATTTTATTTTGTTGGAATTAATTGAGGTTTATAGTGTTTAAAGGGATAAAAGTTTAATGAGGGATTAGTTTAAATTAGACTTAAATTGTTGTTAGAAATTGAAAGGACTAAAATAGCTTGAGGGTGAATTAGGAAGTTCAATTATGTTTGTAAAGTCTAAGGCTAAGATGGAAGGATACTTTGGTCCATTTAAGTTCTATTAAAAACAAAAAGAAGAGGAATACATAGTGGAATCGTTCATGTGGGGGAGAGGAGCAAATTTGGTAAGGAAAGGTATGGTTCTATCCAAAACTACATAGTTTTGGATAAGTTGGAGCTTAAGTTGTAAGTTAAAAGACAAGTGTTAAGGCTTACAGGAGAATCACGAAATTTCTAGAGAAAAGGAGAGGGAGAGTTTCGAATAAGAAGAAGAAGAAGAAGAAGAAGAAAGAGGCTAGGCCTTTAGGATTTTTTTTCTTAGTGAAGGGTAGTAGAGTGTTTAAGAAGGAGAAGAGATAGAAAGGATTTAGTGTTCATTAAAGCCAAGAGAGAGAGGAATTTTCGTGGGTCTCTCCTTAAGGTAAGAAAAATGTGAAATTTTTTGGATTTATGAGTGGGTTTTGATGTAAATGGCTTAGGTAAGGTTTGGGTAAAGTTAGATAGGTTTAATTCCATGTTTTTCTCTCCTAGGATTGTCAAATTTTGGGATATCTCATGTTAATTGGGTCCTTATTGCTTAATGAAGGTGAAGAGAGGTTATTAGAGCAAGAAGCAAGGTCAAGTGTCTAAATTCAAGGCTAAAGGTTTAAGGTGGGTAATTTCTTAATAATTGAGTTAATGAACTTGTTAAAGTTCTATAATAAATGCTATTAAATGCTATTGAATGCTTTCAAATGAATTATCAATGTTTGCTTGTATTTTCTTGGAATGGTTTGAATTTGTATAAGATGTAAAAATATATGTATAATTGTTTGACAAGTGAAAAAGAGAGTTGAATATGTGATTTGAGCTATTGTGCGAAAGGTAGGTTGCAATGGCCATTGATGGCTAATATGTATGAAATGCATGAATGATTTGATATGCATGTTTCTATGGGTTTAGGGTGGTCCTTTATGTGATAGGTGCACCTATATAGGCTTCTCCTGCCTGCCCGCTAGTGGTCATGGAGTTCCTCACGGACTCCCTCATGTGTTCACGGCTACACATGACCGCTTTGTGGAAATGTGTAGTACGTCCTGTTGGACCCACCTAAACCAACTTATGTGTGACTATGTTATATTCTTTCTAAATTGTTCTTGGATGATATATTGTTTTGTAATTGCCTTTGATCATTTGATATTAATGAAGAATTGCTTTATGATAAAGATGTTTTAGTTCAATTCTTTGAGAATAAAGTGCTAAAGGATTTTGGCATGTTTATTCTTAGTTATTAAGTTTTTACCCACGGAGTCGTCGAGCTCACCCCCCATTTTTCCCCTCCACAGGTCATGAGCGAGAAACCGAGACACTGCATCGGGAATGAGGCATTACTCCGATGCATTTTTGGGTTTTGAAATCATATGTTTGAAACCAAGGCTTTAGATAGCATTTTGGAACTAGCAATGTACTTTGTATTTGTACCTTGAGATTTTGATGTATTTGGGCTAAATTACCCTATAAAGCTTTGTAATAACTTTGAAATTTTATGTAAATGCAAGATTGTTGAGTTTTAAATGTAATTCATGTAATTTTCTTATGTTTTATATACATGCATCTTTGTATGGTTTGAATTAGCAAAAAGAAGGAATGAGATTGTATGGTTTTATATTTGGAATTGGAGTAGGTGTCTAGGAGTGCGGTTGTTGCCTTTGAACTGTGTTTGAAGATAATTTTGGGATTGAATTAAGTTATATAAGGTTGGATATTGAGTTTTATGCAGGTGGAAGTGTTAGGATTGAAGATTGGTTAGTTAAACTTTCAAGGGAAGTGTTGTCAAATTTTCCTAAAATTTGACAGAAATTTCACCTTAGTATTAGACCCTCTTAAGGCTTGATTTTGATCGGGAAGTCTTCTTGAAGATTATAGTAGAGGTTTAAAACTTTCCAATGATATATAATTTGCCACAATTGGACTTAGGATTAAGAAGTTATGAGGTTGAGAATGCATTCAGTTACTGTTCATATAGCTATGTTACTGTTACATTAGTTTTTTATGAGCAGTGCCTTTAAGTGGCATTTTACCTTGTTTAATGATGAAATTAAGTTTTACAGCCTTCATGAAATATGTAGAGCATCTTGTTATCTTTCCATTGAGGTATAATATGTAATTTATAGGATTTGGAGTAAGAAGTTATGAGAATTGAAAGATAACAGTTAAAGTCCATTTTGGTTGTTCATATAGCTTATGAATTTATGATAACTTTGATGACAAATGATTGAAATCCATGCTTTGATGAATCATTTAAGCTGTAAATTGTGAAGTTGGTGAGTGAACTTGGAGTTTGAAGTGTTTAGGCTATGAAATGAACAAATTTGGGAAGTGTATAAATGGTTATGAAGTTAGGTTGAAGATGAGAAGTTTGATAGAGACTTGAAGTTTTGGGAAATCCCATTTCCATTAAATGGAGATGGATATCCGTTAAACGGACAGCCTCGGGTGCAAAAACACCCCTTAGCCTGCCCATGTCCGTTTAACGGACATTTACGGATCATTTGGGCCACATTCACCAGAACGTGTCCGTTAAACGGACATGAATGTCCGTTTAACGGACAACTACAGGAAAGATGTTGTTTTTCTAAAATTTTAGAGGCCGAATCGCATTTTGTGATCTTCATGAAAGTTGTAGATCTAGATGTCTACGTTCAAATGGTCCAAACACGAACAAATTCCGATTTATAAATAGAAAGTTATGGTGATCGCGCCAAAAGAGGTTCAAACTGATTTAGGGCATGAACATACTTGATTCTTTTAGGCATAAATCCCTCATCTAACCTCCAATTGAGGTTATACTTCAACCATTAGATTCCTAAGACATATATATTTCTCTCCATAAAAATTGGTACCATTTGGAGTTGAATTGAAAAAGTTTGCATTAAATTAAGTGAGAGGTCGGTTTCGAGATCATTTTTGGAGTATGAACGCTATTAGGCTTTTTAAGAATAACTTGAGTTATATAACCCCGTTTGAGGTGATTCTTGTACCAAAATGAACTTGAGGCATAGAGCTACAACTTATGTGAATATATAAATCTATGATTTTTGTGTTTAAATAGTGTGCGCTCGCCACGAATGTGGAGTTACAGCTTAGGACCCTGAAAGGTTCTAAGCATAAAGTTCATGTTGTTGCAAATTTAGTGCCGAAGCGAGTTTTCCATCGTAGTGAGGAATCCCTCCCTCGTGGGTTGCACGTCCAGATGTCACATAGGACGTCGGACCCGTGTCTCACCGGGGTGGGGTTCCAACACTTATGGTATCAGAGCTTTCGGTTGAGGTTCAGGTAGAAAGAGAACTTTAGGGTTTTCATGACCTCCATCAAACATTGCATGATTTGTGCTCTTTTGCATTCTTTTAATTGATTTTACATGCCTACATGGTGATTTTCACTAAATGTTGATTATGCATCATTTTGACCGAATTTTTCATGATTTAAATCGTACGATACATTTTGACAAATTGTTTTTGCATGAACTAAAGTTTTTCACTGGTTTTATTTTCAAGGAGTATTATGCCACCTCGGAGTAGAACTCGAGGAGCCCGACTTCGTTCTTGCTCTCACCAGGGGAGCACAGATGTTAGGCCCCAAAATTTTGTTTTCTTGAAGTTATTAAGTATGGATTTATTTTGATTTATGATTTATGGTTTAGTTTGATTTTAATGAAATTATTAGTGGAAAATTAGAATTATTGAGCATAGTATGGAGTAATATTTATGAAAGAGTAGAAATGTTGAGGGCAAAATGGGCAAGACACTTAAGGGTAAGAGGTTTTATGCTTGCATGGAGGGGCATTATAGTCTTTGCCCTATCTTGTAGGTTTAAGAAATTAAATAAAGGAAAAAGAAAAGGAAGAAGAAAATAGAAAGAAGAGAAGAGAAGAGCATCGTCGGCAGAGTGAGGGAGAAGAAAAGGAAGCTAGTTTCAGGTGTTTTCTGACAGATTTCAAGCATTCTTAAGGTAAGATTAACTCTTTTATCTTAGTTTGAGTTGGATTGAACCTTTGTTTTGCTGGAAATGAGTAGAAATCGGTGAAGTTAGGGGTTTACGGTGAACTTTTGTAGATTTGCTTGGGTTGTTGTGTTTTTGATGTTTTTGGTGTTAGAATAAGTTCAGAATGGTAGTATATAGCTTGATTTATGGATTGGATGTGTTGTAGTTGAGTAAGGGAAGGTTGTAAGGTTGAAAATGGCGGAAGTCTGGTTTGGGAGTCGTCCCTCCCATCTGCATCGTCGTAACGTCATAAGGCCCTTATTCACGGTGTAGAAGGGCCGACGCAATGGGTGTGCCAGTCATTCGTCATGGTGAGCGAGCCTCGTCATGCGAGGGCAGTTTTTCCAGCAGAAGTATTTTTAGTGTTTTGATCATATCTTTTGCTACAGAATTCCTTTTGGGGTGATTTTTTAGGCGTTGTGAACTAGAGAGATAGATGTACAAGTCTTATGGAGTGATGAAATTATGAATTGGTTTCAAAGATTATGGAATTTTAGATGGAAGTTAAGAATGGAATTATGGTTTCAACATGAGATTTTGAATAAGATTTTGGTTCTTATTTTAGGAGATCAAGAGAGGCAAGAGGATCAAGAGGCTCAAGAGGAAACTCATTCCTAGGCAAGACAAGCAAGGAATTCAGGTGGGTTCATGTTTATAATAGAGTAATTAAGTACTCATTGTTTAGTTCAAATAAAGCAAGATCTCATGCATTTACATTACATCATCCACGATCGCATTGCATACTACCATGAATGATTATATTCTGCATTGTAATTTGCATTCATGATTATTATCAAGATTTTCACAAAGGAGTGTTCTCCTTTCACGAATACAAGTACATGAATTCAAGTTTTGCGAAATACAAGACAAGCAAGATTACAAGCAAGTGCCAGTTTGGCAAACAAGTTTACAAGAACATGAATTATGCATACTTATGTGGGTTTGTGATGTCCCTCACGATAGTCAAGTGCACATTGACTCACGAAAAGGCTTCTCCTGCGCCTGATCGTGGGCATGTGGTTATCCCACAAGGATTCCCTCATGAAACTACGCCTACACATCAACATTTCGATGGCATGTGTAGTACGTCACGAACCCGGGACACCCAAACCATCATGTTATGTGCTATGTTTTGTTATGTGACATGCATCATGAATTATTTCAAGAATCAAGTATTTTCAAGAAATGACCCATACATGCTCAAGTATCATAATTTCAGCAAGTATTACTAAGAATGAGATAGTTTTGAATATTTTTGCTTATTACGATATTATAAATATGTTCCCACGAGCTTTATAGCTCACCCTCCAATCTCCCCATACTGGTGACAAGCCGGAGATCGAGTGAGTCATGAGTCTCGGCAAGACTCCTGCTTTCATTTCATATGTTTGATTATGTTCCAAGACTTTAGTTTCATTTCAGTATCATTAGTTCAAGAGTGTTTTATACTTTGGCTCTTGAACTCAAAGTTGTAATTTGATTGAGATAATTCATAAGGCTTTATGAAACTCTTCTTGGAGCATGAAATATGAATATGTTTAAAAGTATGAAAGTTTCACGATGGGTCCATTGAACTTAGATGGTCTCCTTTTCTAAATCGTTAAATTGCATGTTTGGATGTGATTGTTTAAATTATGCATGAAAGCGGGTTTCAAGCTTACTTTCCAGCAGGCCCATTAACCTTCCACGGGCTTTTCTTTTTCTTTTAAATGTATGAATCTCACGTTTTCCCGCCACGCTCTCATGTCAGACGTTGGGCCCCGGCAGCGAGGTCCAACATGCTTGGTATCAGAGCGCCTAGGTTTTGGATCTAGGGCTGCATGACATCACTTTCAAAAAATAACTGCATGGTTTTACATGATTGGAACTGTTTTTGCATATTTTGAAAAGTGTCGTACTTGAACTAAAGTTTTCAATGGTTTTCTATTCAAGGAGTGAACATGCCACCTCGAAGGAGAACTCGGGGACCTATGACTCGATCTCATTCTCGTAAGGGGAGTACGGATGAATCCCATGTTCCTCAGGATGCCGGGACACGTTCTGTTCCAATTTCAAAGGCACCTAGTTTGCAACAAGAAGTGCCTCCTCCTATGCCTCAGGGAACTCTCATGGATCCGAGTTTCTTTCAAGCCTTTGCTCAGGCTTTCACGTATGCCACGGGACAGGGATCGCAGATGCCGATGCAAGCTCCAGTAGATAGGAGTGGGCAGTATGATAAGCTCCAAAAGTTTGGGGCTGTGGATTTCAGTGGGACTACTAATCCAGAAGAGGCAGAAGCTTGGTTGAAGAGGACCGAGAGGGTTCTAGTTCAGATGAGATGCTCAGATGAGGACAAGCTAGATTATGCAGTCAGTCTGTTGCAGGGTGACGCACTGCATTGGTGGGAGTCAGTGCCTCACAGTCAGGTTGTGCGATCAGTGTTGATATGGAGGGACTTTGTAGAAGTGTTCCGAAAGAAGTATCTCTCCAGGGTCTATGTGCAGGAGAAGGCTAGAGAATTTCTGAATCTGATGCAAAGGGATATGAGTGTGAGCGAGTATGAGCTGAAGTTCACACAGCTTTCACGATATGCAGCTAACATTGTGGCGACAGAGGAAGACAAGTGCCGCAAGTTTGAAGGAGGTCTTCACTTGGGAATCATGGAGAAAGTCCTTATTCACAATTTTTGTGATTACCAGCAGTTGGTGGATGCTGCTCTCCAGGCTGAGAAACTGGAGAATATCAGGAATGAAGCGAACAAGAAGAGGAAGAACAGGGAGCAGACTTTCAGGAAGGGTGCTAGTGCTCCATTGCCTGAGAGGAGCACGAGGAGCTCTTTCAGTCAGAGTGAAGTGGGTAGCAGTGGGGCTACCAGGAATAAGCAGGTGAGAGCTGTTTCAGGGCAAGCCTCTAATGTGGGAGGCACAGGTAGAGCTAGAAGGAGCGGGTTCACCTACCCGTTATGTGATCAGTGTGGGAAGCATCACCAGGGAGAGTGCCTCAGATCACTTGGCGTTTATTTCGGATGCGGAGAGAAGGGGCATATAGCCAAGCATTGCCCACAGTACCGAGACCGAGAGGGTCACATTTGAGCTCCCAGCGTGCAGAGGCAGTGGGAACAGACCGCCACGAGGTAGGCGCTCTGGGGTATCGAAGGAAGACTGTTCCTCAGGAAGGCCAAGGGTCAAAGGCCGGCAAGAGTGTTTGCCATGACCTGTGGAGGAAGCAGCGGCACTTTGAGGTTGTCACAGGTATGGCTCGATTATTTGATTGAGAGTATTTGTGTTGATTGATTCGGTTCCACGACTCTTTTGTTTCTGAGCATAGCATTGCATGGTGTGAGTTCTGTGCCGTTGGATAGGCCTTTGATTGTTAGTACTCCTCTAGGGAGGAATGTGGTGATCAGTCAGATGTATGAGCAGTGTGAACTCTTTATAAATGGTGTTAGATTGGTAGTGGACTTACTACCGCTAGACCTTAGAGGATTAGATGTTATCTTGGGGATGGATAACATGGAGAAATATCTGGCCAAGATGGATTGTGGTCAGAAAGAGGTAGAGTTTGATTTGGGCAATGGTGAGAAGGTGATCTTCAGAGGGGATAGGAAGACACCCTCGCCAAGACTGATTTCAGCTATGTTAGCTGAAAGGATGATGGGCCAAGGATGTGAAGCTTTCTTGGCGCATGTTGTAGATGTCGATGTGCATGAAGGGAAATTAGAGGATTTCCCAGTTGTGAGGGAGTTTCCAGATGTTTTCCCAGATGAGTTACCAGGTTTGCCGCCGGTGAGGGAGATCGAGTTTGCCATTGACTTGATTCCCGAAACCGCGCCTATTTCTATTCTGCCTTACAGGATGGCTCCAGCTGAGTTGAGGGAGCTTAAGGAATAGTTGGAGGAACTGTCAGAGAAGGGATATGTCAGGCCGAGTTCGTCTCCTTGGGGAGCACTAGTTCTGTTTGTTAAGAAGAAGGATGGATCATGGCGGATGTGCATTGACTATCGGAGACTTAACAAGGTGACAATTAAGAACAAGTATTCGTTGCCACGGATAGATGACCTGTTTGACTAGCTGCAGGGAGCTAGGGTCTTCTCCAAGATTGATCTCAGGTCAGGCTATCATCAGCTCAGAATCAAGGAGTCTGATGTAAGCAAGACAGCATTCAGGACCCGTTATGGGCATTATGAGTTTTTGGTTATGCCATTCGACTTGACCAATGCTCCAGCTGCATTCATGGATCTTATGAACAGGGTCTTCAGGGAGTTTCTGGATCAGTTTGTCATAGTGTTTATAGATGACATTCTGGTGTTTTCCAAGAGTGAAGAAGAGCATAAGGAGCATCGCAGGATTGTATTGCAGACTCTTAGGGAGAGAGAGCTTTATGCCAAGTTCAGCAAGTGTGAGTTTTAGCTTCATGAGGTGACCTTCCTTGGACATGTGATTTCGCAAGATGGTGTGCATGTTGATCCGAGGAAAGTTGAAGCAGTAGTGAGTTGGCATGCACCCAAGAAAGCGACAGAGGTAAGGAGTTTTCTAGGTCTGGCAGGTTACTACAGGAGGTTTGTAGAAAGATTTTCCATGATAGCTGCTCCGATGACCAAGCTATTGAGGAAGAATCAGAAGTTTATATGGACTGATGAGTGCCAGAAGAGCTTTGAGGAGCTCAAGCTCAGGTTGACAAGTGCTCCAGTGCTGATTTTACCTTCGGGTGATGAAGGCTATACAGTGTACAGTGATGCCTCGAGGAAGGGTTTAGGTTGTGTGTTGATGCAAGGAGACAGAGTGATAGCTTATGCTTCAAGGCAAATGAAGCAGTATGAGTTGAATTATCCTACTCATGACTTGGAGTTAGTAGCAGTGATCTTTACCTTGAAGATTTGGAGGCATTATCTTTATGGAGTTCAGACAAGGATCTTTACAGATCATAAGAGCCTCAAGTACTTATTGAGCCAGAAGGAGTTGAATTTGAGACAGAGAAGGTGGATTGAGCTGCTCAAGGACTATGATTTGTTGATTGAGTACCATCCAGGTAAAGCAAATGTAGTGGCGGATGCTTTGAGCAGAAAATCTTCCATTGCTCATGTTCAGTCAGTTTATCTTCCTTTATTAGAAGAGATGGCCAAGCTTAAGATAAGCTTGAAGCAGGAGGAACCAAATTACCTCTTAGCTAATTTCAAAGTAAGGCCTATACTCAGGGAGAAGATTAAGGAGTTGCAGGCACATGATTCAGAGTTGAGCAAGCTTAGGGAGGAAATTCAGAATGGTAAGGTTTCGGAGATAGTAGTGAGAGATGATGGACTCATGACAGTGGGGAACAGACTTTGTATTCCAGACAGCAGAGAGGTTAAGGATGAGATATTGGATGAGGCACACAATGCACCTTATGCCATGCACCCAGGCAGCACCAGGATGTACAGAGATTTGAGAGAGCATTTCTGGTGGAAGGGCATGAAGAGGGATGTAGCAGAGTATGTCAGTAAGTGTCTTGTGTGTCAGCAAGTCAAGGCTGAACACCAGGCGCCTTCAGGCAAGTTAAGGCCATTGTCTATTCCTGAGTGGAAGTGGCAAAGAGTAACCATGGATTTTCTGATGGGTTTGCCTAAGACTAGTCGGAAGCATGATGCCATATGGTTTATTGTGGATCGGTTGACGAAGTCAGCTCATTTTCTAGCAATCAAGCAGACTGATTCTTTGCATGTGCTAGCCAGGAAGTACATTGATGAGGTAGTGAGATTGCATGGAATTCCAGATTCTATAGTGTCTGACAGGGATCCTCGGTTCACATCGAGATTTTGGGGAAGCTTGCAGGAAGCTTTAGGTACTAAGCTGCATTTTAGTACGGCATTTCACCCTCAGATGGATGGTCAATCTGAGAGGACCATTCGGACACTTAAGGGAATGCTCAGGGCATGTGTAATGGATTTCAAGGGAGCTTGGGATGAGCATTTTCCATTGGTCGAGTTAAGTTATAATAACTCGTACCATTCGAGCATTCAGATGGCTCCATATGAGGCTTTATATGGAAGGAGATGTAGAACTCCGATATGCTGGGATGAAGAAGGAGAGAGGAAGCTAGTCGGACCAGAGTTGATTCAGATGACTGTGGAGAAAGTCAATCTAGTTAAGCAGCGGCTTAAGGCAGCCCGGGACAGGATGAAGAGTTACACTGATGCTCATCGGAAGGAGATGGAGTATGAAGTTGGTGAGAAAGTGTTTCTCAAGACGTCTCCTTGGAAGGGAGTATTACGATTTGGCAAGAAAGGCAAGTTAAGTCCAAGATATGTGGGTCCGTATGAGATTCTTGAGAGGATCGGACCACTAGCTTACAGGTTGGCATTACCGCCAGAGTTGTCTCAGATCCACGACGTCTTTCACGTTTCCATGCTGAGGAGGTACAGATCAGATCCTTCTCATGTCATCCGAGTTTCGTATATTGATTAAGAGACGACTTAAGTTATGAGGAGATTCGAGAGCGATCTTAGACACCAAGGAGAAGGTCCTCGTGAATAAGGCATTCGACTAGTTAAGGTTCTGTGGAGGAACCATGCAGTGGAAGAAGCCACGTGGGAGCCTTTGGACGCTATGAAGGAGAAGTATCCAGGTCTTTTCGATGATTCAGGTAAATTTCGAGGACAAAATTTTTTTTAAGAGGGGGAGAAATGTTAGGCCCCAAAATTTTGTTTTCTTGAAGTTATTAAGTATGGATTTATTTTGATTTATGATTTATGGTTTAGTTTGATTTTAATGAAATTATTAGTGGAAAATTAGAATTATTGAGCTTAGTATGGAGTAATATTTATGAAAGAGTAGAAATGTTGAGGGCAAAATGGGCAAGACACTTAAGGGTAAGAGGTTTTATGCTTGCATGGAGGGGCATTATAGTCTTTGCCCTATCTTGTAGGTTTAAGAAATTAAAGAAAGGAAAAAGAAAAGGAAGAAGAAATAAAAAGAAGAGAAGAGAAGAGCATCGTCGGCAGAGTGAGGGAAGAAGAGGAAGCTAGTTTGTGTGTTTTCGATGATTTCAAGCATTCTTAAGGTAAGATTAACTCTTTTATCTTAGTTTGAGTTGGATTGAACCTTTGTTTTGCTGGAAATGAGTAGAAATCGGTGAAGTTAGGGTTTACGGTGAACTTTTGTAGATTTGCTTGGGTTGTTGTGTTTTTGATGTTTTTGGTGTTAGAATAAGTTCAGAATGGTAGTATATAGCTTGATTTATGGATTGGATGTGTTGTAGTTGAGTAAGGGAAGGTTGTAAGGTTGAAAATGGCGGAAGTCTGGTTCGGGAGTCGTCCCTCCGTCCCGCACGTCATGACGTCTTGAAGAAAGGGGCACAGACGCCTTGGGGCGTCGAGCTGTCGTCGTAATGCGAGCGAGCCTCGTCATGGCGAGGCGTTTTTCCAGCAGAAGTATTTTTAGTGTTTTGATCATATCTTTTCTCAGAATTCCTTTTGGGGTGATTTTTTAGGCGTTGTGAACTAGAGAGATAGATCTACAAGTCTTATGGAGTGATGAAATTATGAATTGGTTTCAAAGATTATGGAATTTTAGATGGAAGTTAAGAATGGAATTATGGTTTCAACATGAGATTTTGAATAAGATTTTGGTTCTTATTTTAGGAGATCAAGAGAGGCAAGAGGATCAAGAGGCTCAAGAGGAAACTCATTCCTAGGCAAGACAAGCAAGGAATTCAGGTGGGTTCATGTTTATAATAGAGTAATTAAGTACTCATTGTTTAGTTCAAATCAAGCAAGATCTCATGCATTTACATTACATCATCCACGATCACATTGCATACTACCATGAATGATTATATTCTGCATTGTAATTTGCATTCATGATTATTATCAAGATTTTCACAAAGGAGTGTTCTCCTTTCACGAATACAAGTACATGAATTCAAGTTTTGCGAAATACAAGACAAGCAAGATTACAAGCAAGTTTACAAGCAAGTGTCGATTTATAAACAAGTTTACAAAACATGAATTATGCATACTTATGTGGGTTTGTGGTGTCCCTCACGATAGTCAAGTGCACATTGACTCACGAAAAGGCTTCTCCCTTTGCTTGACTGTAGGCAGGTTATCCCACAAGGATTCCCTCATGAAACTACGTCTACATATCAACATTTCGATGACATGTGTAGTACGTCACGAACCCGGGACACCCAAACCATCATGTTATGTGCTATGTTTTGTTATGTGACATGCATCATGAATTATTTCAAGAATCAAGTATTTTTCAAGAAATGACCCATACATGCTCAAGTATCATGATTTCAGCAAGTATTACGGCAATGAGATAGTTTTGAATATTTTTGCTTATTACGATATTATAAATATGTTCCCACGAGCTTTATAGCTCACCCCCTCCAATCTCCCCCATACAGGTGACGAGCCAGAGATCGAGTGAGTCACGAGTCTCGGCAGCACTCCCGTTTTCATTTCATATGTTTGATTATGTTCCAAGACTTTAGTTTCATTTCAAGTATCATTAGTTCAAGAGTGTTTTATACTTTTGGCTCTTGAACTCAAAGTTGCAATTTGATTGAGATAATTCGTAAGGCTTTATGAAACTCTTCTTTGGAGCATGAAATATGAATATGTTTAAAAGTATGAAAGTTTCATGATGGGTCCATTGAACTTCCGATGGTCTCCTTTTCTAAATCGTTAAATTGCATGTTTGGATGTGATTGTTTAAATTATGCATGAAAGTGGGTTTCAATCTTACTTTCCAGCAGGCTCATTAACCTTCCGCGGGCTTTTCTTTTTCTTTTAAATGTATGAATCTCACGTTTTCCCGCCACGCTCTCATGTCAGACGTTGGGCTCCGGCAGCGGGGTCCAACAACAGATGAGTCTCATGTCCCGCAAGTTGTGAGGACACAGTCTGCCCCTAGTTCAGAAGCACCTAGTGTGCAACCTGAGGAGCCTCCTTCTCCTCCTCCTACTATACCTACGATGGACCTGCAATTTTTCCAGGCCTTTGCCCAAGCTTTCACCTTTGTCATGGGTCAAGGGTCTCAGGTTCAGTGCCGCTCCAAATGGTTGGGGGTAGGCAAGATGATAAGTCGAGGAAGTTTGGAGCGGTAGACTTTCATGGTACCACCAATCCAGAAGAAGCTGAAGCTTGGATGAAGAGGACAGAGAGGGTCCTGGTACAGATGAAGTGCTTTGATGAGGAAAACTTAGAGTATGCAGTTAGTTTACTGCAGGGGGATGCACTTCATTGGTGGGAGTCAGTGCCACAGAGTCAGGTTGTACCACCTGTACTCACATGGAGGGACTTCGGAGAACTGTTTAGAAAGAAGTACCTTTCCTGGGTCTACAACTAGTAAAAAGCTCGAGAGTTTTTGAATCTGACTCAGAGGGAGATGTCTGTGAGTGAGTATGAGTTAAAATTCACCCAGTTATCTAAATATACATCTCATATTGTGGCAAATGAAGAAGATAAGTGCCGCAAGTTTGAGGGAGGCCTCCACTTAGGCATCAAGGAGACCGTGATCCTCCATAATTTTCGTGATTATTAGCAGCTGGTGGATGCTGCACTCCAGGCTGAGAAGCTGGAGAACATTCGGCAGGAGGTGAGTAGGAAGAGGAAGAGCAGAGAGCAGTCTTCCAGGAGAGGGGGTAGTGTGCACACAGCTATCAGGGGTGAGAAGAGTTTCCGTGCTCAGAGTCAGGGTGGTAGCAGTGCCCCTCAGCCGATCAGACAGTTCAGGACTGGGTCAGTACAGGCTTCCTCAGTGGGAGGAAATAGTATAATAGAGAAAAGCAGGAATCAAAACCCTGTATGTGAGCACTGTGGGAATATGCATTGGGTGAGTGCCATAAACTTTCGGGTGCCTATTTCTGGTGTGGAGAAAAGGGGCACCAAATCAGGGATTGCCCTCTGTTGAGTAAAGGGGAAGGATCTCAGTCGCAGGCCCAGAGGAGAGTAGAGACTATGGGAACCAGATCAACTGCTGGGGTGGGCAGTTCAGGGTCAGTGAAGATAACTTTGATGAGAAATGATTGAAATCCATGCTTTGATGAATCATTTAAGCTGGAAATTATGAAGTTGGTGAGTGAACTTGGAGTTTGAAGTGTTTAGGCTATGAAATGAACAAATTTGGGAAGTGTATAAATGGTTATGAAGTTAGGTTGAAGATGAGAAGTTTGATAGAGACTTGAAGTTTTGGGGAATCCCATGTCCATTAAACAGACATGGATGTCCGTTAAACGGACAGCCTCGGGTGCAAAAACACCCCTTAGCCTATCCATGTCCGTTTAACGGACATTTACGGATCATTTGGGCCACTTTCACCCGAACGTGTTCGTTAAACGTACATGAATGTCCGTTTAACAGACAGCTACGGGAAAGATGTTGATTTTCTAAAATTTTCGAGGCCGAATCGCATTTTGTGGTCCTAATGAAAGTTGTAGATCTAGATGTCCATGTTCAAATGGTCAAAAAACGAACAAATGTCGATTTATAAATAGAAAGTTATGGTGATCGCGCCAAAAGAGATTCAAACTGATTTAGGGCATGAACATACTTGATTCTTTTGGGCATAAATCCCTCATCCAACCACCAATTGAGGTGAGACTTGCACCATTAGATTCCTAGGACATATATATTTCTCTCCATAAAAAGTGGTACTATTAGGAGTTGAATTGAAAAAGTTTGAGTTAAAGTAATTGAGAGGTCTGTTTGGAGATCATTTTTGGAGTATGTACTCTGTTAGGCTTTTTAAGCATAACTTGAGTTATATAACTCCGTTTGAGGTAATTCTTATTCCAAAACGAACTTGAGGCATAGAGCTACAACTTATGTGAATAGGTCAACCTATGATTTTGGTGTTTAAATAGTGTGCGCTCGCCACGAATGTGGAGTTACAGCTTAGGACCCTGAAAGGTTATAAGCATAAAGTTCATGTTGTTGCAAATTTAGTGCCGAAGCGAGTTTTCCATCGTGGTGAGAAATCCCTCCCTCGTGGGTTGCACGTCCAGATGTCACGTAGGATGTCGGATCCGTGTCTCACCGGGGTGGGGTTCCGACACTTATGGTATCAGAGCTTTCGGTTGAGGTTCGGGTAGAAAGAGAACTTTAGGGTTTTCATGACCTCCATCAAACATTGCATGATTTTTGCTCTTTTGCATTCTTTTAATTGATTTTACATGCCTACATGGTGATTTTGACTAAATGTTGATTATGCATCATTTTGACCTGAAAAAAGGGGCATCAGATCAGGGATTGCCCTCTGTTGAGTAAAGGGGAAGGATCTCAGCCGCAGGCCCAGAGGAGAGTAGAGACAGTGGGAACCAGACCAACTGTTGGGGTGGGCAGTTTAGGGTCAGTGAAGATAACTTTGATGAGAAATGATTGAAATCCATGCTTTGATGAATCATTTAAGCTGGAAATTGTGAACTTGGTGAGTGAACTTGGAGTTTGAAGTGTTTAGGCTATGAAATGAACAAATTTGGGAAGTGTATAAATGGTTATGAAGTTAGGTTGAAACTGATTTAGGGCATGAACATACTTGATTCTTTTGGGCATAAATCCCTCATCCAACCTCCAATTGAGGTGAGACTTGAACCATTAGATTCCTAAGACATATATCTTTCTCTAAATAAAAAGTGGTACCTTTTGGAGTGGAATTGAAAAAGTTGGTGTTAAAGTAAGTGAAAGGTCGGTTTGGAGATCATTTTTGGAGTATGAACTCTGTTAGGCTTTTAAAGCATAACTTGAGTTATATAACTCCGTTTGAGGTGATTCTTGTTCTAAAACGAACTTGAGGCATAGATATACAACTTATGTGAATTGGTCAACCTATGATTTTGGTGTTTAAATAGTGTGCGCTCGTCACGAATGTGGAGTTATAGCTTAGGACCCTGAAAGGTTATAAGCATAAAGTTCATGTTGTTGCAAATTTAGTGCCGAAGCGAGTTTTCCATCGTGGTGAGGAATCCCTCCCTCGTGGGTTGCGCGTCTAGATGTCACGTACGATGTCAGATCCGTGTCTCACCGGGGTGGGGTTCCAACAGAATTCCTTTAATTCACATCGGCTTACTCAAACGCTTATTCACTCTTACTAATTCATCCACACATTTCAATTTACTTGAATGCTTCACTTTGTGTGTGTTGGTATTTCATTCCTTAGATTGAATTTGTATCTCCCGAACATATTTGCATCGAATGTAATGGGGGACCTATATTTTCCTCACAGTTGTAATAGTGTCACCTCGAGTTTATAATCCACTCATGTAGTTGATGTATACACTCTCAGTGGCATATTCCACTTTTTATGCCTGAGTTTCTGCTTAGGATATGAATCCATTATTCACTTTTGACGTGTTACATATTCTTTTCCGATTTGTCTCTTCATTGGTTACTCTTAAATCAAATCGTTAGATCAACTTAACTCAATTTAGGGAGATTCTTCTTTGAAAGAAGATTTCTTACTACAATCATCAACACTATTCATAAAAACTTTATCAATCACCTATTTTTCGTCATTACACATCAGTCATTCTTAATACCTCGAGAAGATCAATTTCAACTATGCATAATATCTCAATAAGGTCAATTTATGCCATAGCTTATATGATCAGAACATCCCTTGTAATGAGGCTCTGTAGGGACACTTAAACAATTTCATTTACTCTTGGCATAACTCATGTGAAGCTTAAATCTCCACTTCACAAATATATTCTCACACTGAATCGTAAACTCTTATATCGATAATCAACTTAACTTATATACTTTCATCTTATTTTTTCTACTTATATCCTTATTAAACTTTTCAACAATTCATGACAAGGTATTCACATATATATCTCATCTTCAAGGACATATCTATCTCCTGATACTGAATTATAACCTCTTATCACAATACTCACATAACCATTTCGATTCCAAATTCACCCTTTTATGATAATAACAATTTTATGATTTCACTTCATTCTGTCTATACACGTTAGTCTCCTCATTTCAATTCATATTCTTATTTTCCCCAATCAATCCATGGAAATATGCCGATTCACACTTATTTCAACCCCAAAGGACATATCACCTTCAAGGATATGTACCCTTTTGTGGGGGACTCTTATCTACCATGCAAAACCAGATACTATGTCTCATTTCCAATATGTCCATAAACCTTATTTTCTCACATTCAGTCAGATCATCAATTTTTTCAATGCATTTAACCGCTCAAACTCTTAAGGAATTGCCCATGCATATAACTCATACTGGGGATCAGTTGCCGTTGTCTGCTATGACATGACTAATATGCATGTAACTTGACACATATTTCAGAATGCCCATATAAGATTATACTTCTGGGCTTTGATACCACATAAATGTAACACCCCACTCCCGTAAGACCCAGACCCGAAATCGATGGTGATATCCGAGACCGCGCCCCGCGAGGGTGGTGTGCTAAGCACTCGATCGATCAAAATTTGGTATATATATATATATTTTTCTTTTTACAAACACACATACGGAAGTCAATAATCAAATAGGTCATAAGCCCTTTTTCCATCAAACAATGCCATTTACAAAATTTTCATATGGCCATTTGGCCCTTTCACAAATGCGAACACTTGAATCATTTCAAATTACAATTCATATGGAAATTGCGGAATAAACAATTTAATACAAAAATATAGACATGCAATGCAGACGCGAACTGATCCCGACCTCTATCCTTCACTTGAATGTTGTAGGTATACTCCCGTTGGCCTAACGGGGTATTCTTCTGAATCCTGAAAAATATTTGCAATTTTTGGGTGAGTTTTGCGAACTTAGTGAGTGACCATCATTGATGGCTCACTCAATCACATAACAAATCATTCACATATCACATTATTTCACATTCAGTACATTCAATCAACCATACTTTGTATCAGAAATCACATTTTTCATTATGCATATGCAATGCACATGAGACTCATTTTCATTTTATTTCTTTTTATTGTCGTTATGACCGAGTGCCTTTTTCCAGCTCATCCCTTCATCATGGATGTCGAGCTTTGTCATATACGTCCCATATCGAATATCGGGGACAATCGCACTCGAGCCCGAGGCTCTATTCACATTCCAAACTTTAAGCTCTTTGTCCTGGCTACTCCGGTCATAACTTCCTTTATCTTACATGCATTCATGTAATGAATGTCGCACATTCACATTTTGATCACATTCATCATTGGACCTTAGTCCGACATTCAGCACAGATGCTGAGCATACTTTTGCATTCATATACACATTCATAATTTTCGTTCATATCCAAATACAAATGCACATTTAACAATCACATTCACATACAATTAACACTTCAATATCTCATTCATATAGCACCTTCTTCGGACCTTCATTGTCCGAATTTCAACAATCATTCAATCTATAACATAAACAAACAACAATAAGGTAAGACCATCTAGGTCTACTCACAGTACGCTCCAAAATAACATTTGCTTCCCAATTCTGGAACGTTAGAATGTGGACACTAGACCTGCATAACCTATTTATGCAAGGCACACATTGAACATTCATCAATAACTGTACACATAACCACATTCATTTTTTTGTACAATTGTAATAATGGACTATGTACAATGCATGTTAATGACAATCTCGGGTATATGTTCTAATATACACTTTATGCTTATTTCCATTTCAAAATTCATATACGTTTCATATACTTCATTGGTACATGATCGTTCTAACTTCTCCTTTCAATCTTTGCCCTTTTTATAAGTCTAGCTTATTCATAAGCTTACACTTCAAGAACACTTGGTTACTCTATATCATAACTCAATTTTTCATCATCTCTTTTCTAACCTCACATGATCTCATAATATCAAATCCCCATTCATAGCTTAGCAATTTAAACATATGAACACATTGAGGCTTATTTCCTATTTACACAAAAACCATAAATACATATATTACCCACCTAGTTGTCTTGCAAAACTTCGAGTCAATTTGTCTCTCTCCTTGTTCTTGGGTAGAACTCTCTTGGTTACCTAAAACAAACCAAATCTCTTTCAATAGAAATCCACTTAAAATTTTCACAATGTAAAATCCCCAAAATTGATTCTAGGACATTTAAACCCAACCAATTTCTAAACTCCATAAGTTAAAATCCTTCCAAAAATCCAAAAGAGTCAGAAAGATCTTACCTTGATTCATCACCAAAAAGAGATCTTTAGCTCAAATGGAAGCTCTTATCTTCATCTTCCTTATTCTCTTCTTGAACAACTTTAAAATCTCTCTTAAAGGCTAAGGAAATTAAAACCCTAGCTTGATCTCTCTTCTTTCTCTCTCTTTATTTCTTCTTCTCTTCGTATTTCTCTTTCCTCTTCATGATATTTCTCTTTTGTTTTGTCCATTTTCGTTCTCCCCTTAATTTATAAGCCAGACCATACTTCTCTTTTTCCATTTATGCCCTTAATGAGTCCAAAAAGTCCATTTTATCCTTCCTTATAGGCTTATGTTCTTTTAAACTTAAGTGTCTTGCCCGAAATATCCTTGACCATTCTTACACATCACTTTCTTCTAAAAGAGTCTTCTCTATTGTCTTACGGGTCTAATATCACTAAAAGCATTCGATCCGGTTCAGTGATTCAGAAGTTACATTTTAAACATTTTGGACTGTTCTTGTCCATAACAGTACACTATGCATAACTTCCATAAGAATTTTAGACATCCTAGAGACTGAATCAGATTCCATGTCCTTCATACCATTTATAACTTCATGTCTCTAGTTAACCACGAATCAGAAATCATCTCATTTTGATTTCTACAAGTCAAGATATCATTAAAACACTGAAGTATGTTCAGTGGGATAATACCAGTTCATATCCTTTAAGAGCACCCACACTGTACCCAACTTACTATTTTCACTTAATCTCTCTCCATACAATTTAGATAACTTCAATTTTTGGTGGAGATATAGAAAGTTCTTACGAATCCAACGGTTCAAGAATCAAGTCATTTGGAGGTCTAGAGAAGAAGTTATGACCAAAACAATCCAACATGTTCATATCCTCACCTGAAATGTACATATCCCAGTACGAATGCTATAACTTTTGCTACAAAATTCCGATTAGTTTCGTTTTTAGACCATTAGAAATAGGACTTCTGGATCTAAAACTTATATGAAGACCTCAAAGGCCAATTCTATCGTCTCACTTTTCTTTCGTCTACTTTTCTGCGTCTGTCTTTTTGGGTCTGTACATATCTCAGTGCAAATACTATAACCTTTTCTACATATGTCCAATTGACTTCATTTTTAAACCATTAGAAAGAAGACTTCACGATCTACAACTTCTATGAAGACCTCAAAGGTCAATTCTATCGTCTAACTTCTGTATCGTCTCACTTTTCTTTCCTCTGCTTTTCTGCGTCTGCTTTTCTGCGTCTGCTTTTTGCGTTTGGAACATCTCTACTTATAAGACGCATAACTTTTGAATCAGATGTCCAAATTTTAAAAAATTTATACCGTTGGAAAGATAAAAGAAAGATATACAACTTTAAAGAAGGAAATGTTTCAAAATCTATCTTTATCAATCCCAAATGGTCCAGTAAAATCTGAAGACAAATTTTTCATTCATACACCAATACTGCACCCAATTATTCACTTCATGACAATATTTGAGACTCTTAGGCACAGAATTGAAATTCGATGTCTTCATACGAATTGTAGCCATATATTCTTAGTTTACTCCAATTCAAGAATCATCTCGTTTGGATTACTAGAGAAAATGTTGTGGCTAAATGACTGAAGCATATTCAGTGAAAATTTTCCATATCACTACCAATCTTGTTTCTAAATCTTTCCTTATTACAACTCATACCAAGATCACTTTTTCTACTCCTTCTACTCCTCATTTTCAATAAAATCACATTTAATACCATTTATACCTAGAAGTTGTCAATGAATGCATGTACCACTTTTTATGCTAAAGCATTTCGTATCTATGTGCTTATATGCTAGCATGATGCTTGAGCAAGAAAATGCATTTCCTTAACCTCTCTTTGAGTTCACAAATACCGAAAGTTCGGGTACTAACCCTTAATAAGGGGACGGGATGTTACAACAAGAATATTTCAGTATCATGCAATTGTATCTCCTGGCTTCTATAATTTAGTACTTTAACCGTCCATCATTCTCATGCCATGGAGTTTGGGTGGTTGTGGAGGTGAACAGAACAGTATGCGCAGTAACAAATGCGACTTTTGAGGGCCAAGAATTGGAGCTATGGAGAGAATTGAGAAGGAGAGCGTTTATCAAAAGCAAACGAGAAAGTGGACTCGAATTTTGGAGAGTAGGGCAACATTTGGAAATGTAGCAAAATGGTTAGTCAGCTTATTAAGTTTAGAGGTAAACATCCACGTAGTTCTTCGTGTCATCTTCAAATTGATTTGATTGTCCATTTAAATTAAAAGAATCAATGGAAGGGGCTTAAATAAAAAAATTAGTAACGTTAAATAAACAATTGTTGGTAACTATTCTTTCTATAAGTGCCCATATTACTTTACCATCCTTTATGACATAACAAATAATCAAAGCAAAACATTTTTCTTGCCGGATCCCTAGACCGTTTCCATCCTATTCCTATTTATTGAGCCTACTTAATTCTTCCTGAACTTGCCGTCACCTTTTACCAATGATTCTTGCCAATTTTATACGATTGCTCGTAGCGCCGACCAACAAAAGAGGAAGGTTGTCAGCAATTTCCATGGTGCGATAAATGTGATTGCTAAGAAAATTGTTGATGAGGCGGGGGCAACCAATGCTAGATTTTTTTAATGTCCCATGTAATTTATTGATTGAGTCCTATGAAATGCACCCAAGATAATGGTTATTGGGTATTACCGACTGGGTCTCAAATGGGTCATAGACCCTTTTCCTCTCTCTTCTAATTCCAAAGGACATGCCCTTTGGTAATGGTATATAAGTTGCAAATAACTTATGAAATGATTGATTCTGAACCATTGAGGAATTTGCTAACAGGAGAAGACGAGAGGAAATCAATACGATCATTTATATCAACATCACGACAGACGCTATGGATACGGGTACGCATAACGAATCGATCCTATTATAGTTTACAATTGGTATCAGAGCCACGGGTATTACATTATTGTCATCTACCATACACCGTGGTTGTTTATGCTATTTTTATCGATAATGTTCCATGTTTAGTTTACGGTATGACTTTGTTTTGATATGTTCATTTACGGTATTCCTACATGAAAAGTATTGCATGATTTGTGTTCCACCGTGGATCAATTATGTATGATTGGATGTTCATAACGTAATGTTTTTGATTATGATATCTATGTTTTTGGGTTGTTATCACATTGCATAAGAGAACGTACGAAAAGAAATGGATGTTGATTGCATTCTCACTGTTTCACCGAAACATAATGGTCATGAATATATGGTTCTTGAAACTAAAGGTTTGTTTCAAGTTTATGAATATATTCATTGCATTTCTGGACTTTGGTTTTCGGTTTTAATGGTGGAAAGGAAAAAGAAACGATACTTATGGTTTTTGAGTGAGAAAATCAATGGGTTTTGTATCATGTAATGACTCCCGAAGAATTTAATGGTGGATTACATTTGTTGGTTTATGAGAGAGAGGATTCTAGAAAGATCTTGGAAGAAGAATCCATAAAAGTAAAGATTAGAAATTTAAAAAAATGAGAAACAGTGTCTGAGGAAGACGATGAATAGCGTGCAGACGCAGACAGCCAAGGCTGCTCGCCAAAGACACACCGAGACTCCTCCGCCAGACCTTAGATGTCGGCACGCAAAGGCACGCGCCAGTCGGGCTTCCAAGCCCAATAAGGGTATTGTGGACTGTTTTTTTGGCCTTTGGGTTAATTAATAGTTATAGACTTTAACCCCTAAAGAAAAATTATTTTAGGATGGAACATAAGGGATTATTTAATTCATAATTAATTTATACATAATATAATTTTGAGAAATTAGTACCATATTATATATTTCTTTGGTACTTTGAATATTTATATTATGTAATAATAGGAATTAAATTTTCCTAGCATATGTTTAATAGAATACATGACATTATGGACATTTATAATAGTTTGTTTGTCACCAAAGTGACCAAACTAGTTATATTAACTTTGTCATGTATGATAATTGTCCAATTAAATGTTTATTGTATGGAAAGCTTGTTAGTTACCAAAGTGGCCTAGCTTAAAAATTTTAATCATTTAATTGTGATTTATTTCAATTGTTCAATATAATATGATGCAAAATGACATAACGGTTGAATTGAACAATTGAGATTATTAATTATAACGCTAGGAGGTCACCCAAAGGTGGACCATTGCTTATAATTAATGACATTAAAGGGATTTTATCAACATATTAAGTTAATATGATTGTATATTCAAAGATAACATACATATTGACTGTAATATGCTTAATTGTCCATTATAGTATTATTTATAAGCATCATACTAGGTTATTTCTATGTATTTAAATTTCACCCAAAGGAGGATTTAAATGCATAATTTATGTTTATTAGTTAGTTTGAATCCATTTAGGTTTACGCAAAGCATTAATGTGAACTATATGTTGTATGTACAACATCTACTAGTTTGTTCGGCTTAGGCAATGGCTTGATTAAATTCAATGGTCTGAATTATGGGGATTGGTCTGAACAAATCTAGTTTCAAATGGGTGTAATGGATTTGGACTTAGCCATAGTTTCAGACGTAAGGCCTGAACCCATAACTGAGGCCAGTTCTGAAGCTGACAAGTCTTATAATGAGGCTTGGGAACGGTCTAATAGACTGAGCTTGAATTTAATGCGAATGACGATCGCAGAAAATGTCAAGCCATCAATGCCTAAAACGGACAATGCAAAAGAGTTCATGTTGAAGCTGAAAGAATACTCCCAATCTGATATAGCTAACAAGTCCATAGTAGGGACTTTAATGAGCGAGCTCAAGACCAAGAAGTTTGAATGGTCATAGCCCATTCATGATCATATAACTCACATGTCAAACCTAGTTGCAAAGTTGAAATCTATGGGTATGGATGTGAGTGAGTCTTTTTTGGTACAGTTTATTATCAACTCACTTCCTCTCGATTTTGGCCAGTTCCAGGTTAATTATAACACCATTAAAGAAAAATGGAACCTTCAAGAAATTAAGGCCATGTTAGTTTAGGAGGAAGGGAGATTGAAGAAAATAAAGGATCACTCCATTCATCTCACATTTCATCAAGGTGCTAGTAGCAGCAAGAATAAGCCACGAAAGAAAGGCAAAGAGAAGGACAAAGCTCTCAGCAAAGTTAATGAGGGTCGAATCAAGAAAGATAAGAGGTGCCATTCAGAAGAAGCCCGCCACTTTCGTAAAGAATGTCCAAAAAGAAAGGCTTGGTTCGAAAAGAAAGGTACATACTATGTCTCAGTATGTTTTGAATCAAATCTTATTGATATGCCTAAAAATACTTGATGGTTAGATTCTAGTGCAACTACTCATGTGTCAAATGTTAAACAGGGATTCCTTACAATCCAGACCATAAACGTAACTGAAAAGTTCTTGTATATGGGGAAATGTAATGAAGGCACGGATAGAGGGCATTGGGACGTCTGATTGATCTTGGACACTGGATGTTGCCTAGATCTAGAAAAGTGTCTTTATGTTCCTGAATGTGCTAGAAATTTAGTTTCTGTTGCAAAATTGGATGATGTAGATTTCAATTCAAGATTGGAAACAATGTCTTTTCATTGTATGACATAAGTACTATTATGGTTCTGGTACATTAATTGATTGTTTATATCGTTTCAATCTTGATGTTGATTTTGCTGAATCTCTGTTTCATGTTGACCATATTATAGGAAATAAACGTAGTGCAGATAATGAATGTGCTGCTTTTTTGTGGCATAAAAGATTAGGTTATATATCCAAAGAAAGTGTACAGAGGTTGGTGAAAAATGAAATCTTACCTCCATTGGATTTTGTTGACTGGGATATATGTGTGGATTGCATTAAAGGCAAGCAAACCAAACATATATCAAAACATCTAGCCACAAGAAGTAACGCATTACTTGAATTAATACACACTGACATCTGTGGTCCTTTCGACGTTCCTTCTTGGGGGGCGAAAAATATTTCATTACCTTTATTGATGACTTCTCATGATATGGATATGTTTATCTGCTACATGAGAAGTCTCAGTCAGTGGACATCCTAGAGATGTTCATTAATGAGATAGAAAGGCAGTTAGATAGACAAGTAAAAATAGTGAGGTCTGATAGAGGTGGTGAATATTACGGAAAATTTGATGAAAGTGGACAATGTCTAGGTCCATTTGCAAAGTTTCTTGCTAGTCGAGACATATGTGCACAATACACAATGCCTGGTATACCACAACAAAATGGTGTAGTTGAAAGGAAGAATCGTTCTCTTATGGAAATGGTTAGGAGCATGTTAAGTAATAGTACTATACCTTTATCATTGTGGATGCATGCATTAAAGACCGCTGCGTATCTGCTAAATAGGATTCCTAGTAAGGCAGTTCCTAAGACACCTTATGAATTGTGGACAGGAAGGAAACCTAGTTTACGACACCTCCACGTTTGGGGTTGTCCGGCAGAAGTAAGGCTGTATAATCCACATGAAAAGAAGCTCGATGCGAGAACCGTTAGTGATTATTTCATCGGCTATCCCGAAAAGTCAAAGGGGTATAGATTTTATTGTCCTAATCATAGTACAAGAATAGTTGAGTCCGGAAACGCTCGGTTCATTGAGAATGGTCAAATCATTGGGAGTGGAGAAACACGAAAAGTGGATATTCACGAGAATCAAGTATAAACTACTCAAAGTCGAGTAGAATCTACTACATCAGACGTGATTCCACCAATTGTTATTCCTCTTGTTGCATCACGAACACGCAACATACCGGAACAACAAATTAATTTTCCAATTCCACAAATTGAACATATTAATGACGAACCAGCAAATAATGATCAAGTTGCAAATGATCAAATCATGTCACAAGACGTAGCATTACGAAGCTCTGTAAGGCAAAGAAGACCAGCTATCTCAAGTGACTACGAAATTTACTCACTTGAGCATGAATGTGACTTGAGCATTGATAAAGATCCAGGCTCGTTCAAACAAGCCATGGAATGTAACAATTCTGAAAGATGGTTCAATGCTATGAAAGAAGAGTTGAAATCAATGGATGACAACAATGTCTGGGAATTAACTAAGTTGCCAGAAGGTGCAAAGCAAGTGGGTTGTAAATGGGTCTTTAAGACCAAATGAGACTCACAAGGCAACGTTGAAAGATATAAAGCCAGACTTGTTGCCAAAGGTTACACTCAGAAGGATGGTATTGACTATAAAGAAACCTTCTCTCCAGTTTCAAAGAAGGACTCTTTAAGAATTTTTATGGCACTGGTAGCTCATTATGATTTAGAGCTTCACCAAATGGACGTAAAGACCGTCTTTCTTAACGATGACTTGGAAGAAGAAGTATATATGGAACAACCAGAAGGTTTTGTGACCACAGGAAAGGAACGATTAGTGTGTAAATTGAAGAAGTCAATATATGGACTGAAACAAGCTTCCCGACAATGGTATCTTAAGTTTAATGATATCATTACGTCTTATGGTTTTATAGAAAATATCGTTGATCAGTGTATCTATATGAAGGTTAGCGGGAGCAAGTTTATTATATTAGTCTTATATGTTGACGATATTCTTCTTGCTGCGAATAATGTTGTTTTGTTATATGATGTAAAGAATTTTCTTTCTAATAATTTCGAAATGAAAGATATGGGTGAGGTATCCTATATAATAGGAATAGAAATATTTTGGGATAGATCACAAGGATGGTTAGGATTGTCTCAGAAAGGATATATCGAGAAAATATTAGAAAGATTTCAAATGGACAAATGCTCTGCAGGGATAGTTCCAATTCAGAAAGGGGACAAATTTAGTTTAATGCAATGTCCACGAAATGATTTGGAACGTAAGAACATGGAGTATATTCCTTATGCGTCAATAGTTGGGAGCTTAATGTATGCTCAAACATGCACTAGGCCAGATATCAGTTTTGCTATTGGAATGCTAGGACGATATCAAGGTAATCCTGGACTGGATCATTGGAAATCTGCAAAGAAAGTCCTTAGATACTTACAAGGCACCAAGGAATATATGCTTACATATAGAAAATCAACTCATCTTGAAGTGATAGCTTACTCGGATTCAGACTATGTTGGTTGTATAGACTCACGAAAATCTACATTCGGCTACATGTTCCTATTAGCTGTGTTAGAGTAGTGCCCTAAAGGCAATCCACTTAGCGCTTTTTGTTCATAGTCATGTACAGACTTTATGAATAAATAAAGAAAGGCATGTTTCATTTATTTAATGTTCTTTATGAATTGATAGTGATCTTTAATCAAATTAATGAAGTCCATGATATATGACATAGCATGAAGGAAATTATGATGTGATCATACTCCTGAGATTCCTATCATGTGTAATTATGTCAGTATCTAAATTTTTCCTAGTCATAGGATTAATGAGATTGGACATCATTAATCCGGACAGACTAGCATATGTCATACTCCTTGATTGGATCAAGCAAAGGATCTCGTAAACTGTAAATATGAGATATTTAGAGTTGACATATGGATGCTTACTAGTGGTAGTAAGTTCATTGGATGACTCGCCATGAGATCATCACATGGATTTATGTCGTTGATAATCTCATCATAGAATGGTGCAAGTATCCTTAGACTTGAGGTACTCAAGGATATCTTGATATCGATGATCACGTACTTTGACTCCATTCCTTGTGGCCTTCCAGAGGTTACTCATAGGGTGGTGCTTGGGTACAATTTGAGGTATTCAAGGTAATTGAGTAGCCAATAAAGGATTCATCACTTCGTGAAAATGAAGAGATACCAACCTCTTGTCGGGATCATTACTTTAAGTCTCGGCGAGCATGACTATGTCATAAAGAGTGTCTTCATGGACATATAAAGTAATGAGTCCTTAGACAGAACCGATTTCACTGGGCTAGACTTAGTCTAGTAAGAGTTGACATATTAGCCATACTCATAACCAAGTGGGGTATAGGATGATGAAAGGACGAATTGCACAAGAATTGTCATAGAAGGGTTCGTGATCCGGTTCGTGATGAATTCATCAAACCAATTACTTTCGGTCAATTGGGGTCATGATGTGTTGCTAGATACCGCCATGACTTGCTCGATTAATTGTTAATCTAAGTGGCCAACATGTAGGAAACCTAAAGTGGTCACACGATAAGAGTGTTTCAGAGAATCAGAAATAGTAATTGGACCGAGTTCCAATTATGGAGAGCATTAGATTAAATGGATCCCAATGGATTGGGATATGTCCCATGAGATCGCGACATCAATATTGCTAAGAAAGGTTTTGAGTTTGTTTCAAATCGGGGCCCTAGAGTCAGTAGGACCAACCCCCAGTTTGATCGACCTCTTATTAATTATATATATATGTTAATTAATTAAGTAATTAATTAATATATATATATATATATGCATTCGTTGGAAAGGGAAGAGAGGATAAAGACTTTTGACTTTTCAAAAGTTAATGCATTTAATGCTTAGCCAAATGTATGGTCATTTATCCTCCACTTGTTATGATCTTATGGATAGTCTTTTTAATTGTTAAAAAGACATATAAGATGGCTTGTAAAATGGGATGGCCGTAGGTTTTGCTAGAGAAAAGAAAGAGCAAATTTCTTAAGGGTTAAGGAAAGAGCATTGGAAAGGGTTTTCAAGTTTTCTTCCTAAGGCAACCATCGATTCTCTCTTCTCCAAGGCAAGTTCCAACGTTATTCTCAAGCTCTCCAGATGAGAGGTAGGGTCTAGCAGCTCTTATTCGTTTAGCTATTCCCGGTCAAAAGGGTTTGACTCGGTTAGGTTTTTCGATCTCTCGTGGATACCTTTAGAGATAGTCTCTATTGGCTATTCAGTTTGAGTTTTCATATCGACACCGGGATCCTGGGTTTTCGGGAAGGTCCCGGGACCAAAAAATTTTTGTTTCCGCTGCTGGAACATGTGATGTTCCTCCCGGGATTTTCCTACAAGCTGGAGGAGCAGTTTCATGGAAAAGTGGAAAGCAGTCCTTCATTGCTACTTCCACTATGGAGGCAGAATTTGTAGCATGCTTTGAGGCTACAGTTCATGGATTGTGGATGCAGAACTTTATCTTAGGTCTTGGTCTTGTCGGCGGTGATTGCTGCACCGTTAAGAATTTATTGTGACAATTCATGATGATTCTTCTCTAAGAATGACAAATATTCCAAGGGTGCGAAACACATGGATTTGAAGTATTTGTCTGTGAAAGAAGAAGTGCAAAAACATAAAGTGTCAATTGAGCATATTGGTACCGATATCATAATAGCGAATCCGTTAACGAAAGGCTTACCGCCCAAAACATTTATTGGTCATGTTGAACGTATGGGGCTTATAAATAAGTCCTTGTTAGTATAGTATTCAAACATGTATATATACATATCATTGTCTTGCTCGAATTGTTATGAAACTTGTTGAATTCAATTATAGTCTTATGTTTTTGCACACTTATCGGTTATCTACATTATGTTGTATACAATAATTATTATTTAGATAACAATTACCGAATTACCCACTTAAAGTTTGATGAGTTAAGCTGATTCTGTGATACATGGAAGGAATCAGGTTATATAACTTGTGACCGCCATGATCCCATTCGCTTAATTCAATTAAGGGTGACTTCATCAATTCCATGTATTGTGTGCACTTAAAGTTGTTGGATCATCAAGTTGTAACATGGGCCAAGTGGGAGAATGTTAGATTTTTTTAATGTCCCATGTAATTTATTGATTGAGTCCTATGAAATGCACCTAATATAATGGTTATTGGGTATTACCAACTGGGTCTCAAATGGGTCATAGAACCTTTTCCTCTCTCTTCTAATTCCAAAGGACATGCCCTTTGGTAATGGTATATAAGTTGCAAATAACTTATGAAATGATTGATTCTGAACCATTGAGGAATTTGCTAACGGGAGAAGACGAGAGGAAATCAATATGATCATTTATATCAACATCACGACAGACGCTATGGATACGGGTACGCATAATGAATCGATCCTATAATTGTTTTTCAACCAAAGGATGATTGTCCTGTGGTTGTGGGCATTTTACTAGTCTTCATGGTGGGGATGTGCTCTATAACTATACTCGGAAGAAGATGAAGAAGGAGAGGCTCAAACAAGGCATTGTAGTTCCAGGAGTTTATACAAGACTTTCTGGACCATGATTTCTTTTTGTCTTTCTTCTTCTGTCTATGTTACGTTATTACTATAAACTATAAGCTTATGTACCTGGCAAAAGAATTGTCGTGGAATTTAACAATAAAAAGCTTAAAATTAATTAAATAAACACATTCCAATTTAACTTTAATTTTATTCATTACCAATAATATATTAGATAATATATACTTCCAATTCATTTTCTATTTGTTTTATTTTTCTCTATATCTTTAATTAAATTATGTATTACAAGCTGGAAAATGTTGTTCTAATGCACAATGTTATTCACTTCGTGAGAATCATAGAAAAGTTCATCAATTTTAAGCAATATTTTTATATTTTAACAAAAAATTATTTTTATGACTCAACTCCATGACATTTTAGTCACAAAGTTATAATCTTATCAATTGACATCATGATATATGTAATCTTTATGTAGAATAAACTACTATTTAATTATTAGTTATCATTATGATGTGGATATATATTAATACTGCAGATGTTGTTACTTTCATTGAAACATAATTTTGGATTCGACAATGACGTTGAAAAAAATGTTTCATGCACTAATATTATAATTCACCACATGTAACACGATACAATAATGGAGAGTAACTTCAAGCTCATTTATGGTTAGCGTGAAGTACTTCTCACCGTCCTTAATTAGACTCTAGCTCGTCTTCATCCCTTTTTTTTGGTGAAGGGGGCGGGGTATGAAAAATTAACTCCGTAAAAACACTATAGCTTGAGAGTCTGCCTCTAACATCAAGCGGATCCCCGGAGACGGGATGGACCAAAAAGACCATAGCTGCATCTGTGATGATCCAAGCTTAGCAAGAAAAGTCCGCACATTGATTGCCCTCGCAAAGAACATGTTGAAGTTCACAACTCCACAGTCTGGCCATTAACTCTTGGATATCCCGAATAAGAGCAAGGTGTGGATGAAAGATCTGCGAGCAGTGTGAAACAATAGTTTCCACAGCTAGGCAATCAATCTCTGCTATCACTCGTCGGTATCCCAGTTCTCATGCAAGTTGGAGGCCATGTTTAAGTAGCTGTAATTCTGCAACCATATTTGTCGCAATTCCAATAGAGTTAGAGAAGCCTGCAAGCCATCAACCAAACGTATCCCGAAGAAGGCCATCATAACCAGCTCTACCTGGATTACCAAGAGCGCTCCCGTCAGTATTAATCTTAACAAACTTGTCAGGGGGCTTTGTCCAAGAGATTCATCGACGGGTAGGAAGAGGCTTTGGATTCGTGATTGGTCCGACGACGCGAATATGATCCTGGAGAAGCGTGCGATGCCAAAACAACTGATTCACATAAGAGAGAGAATTACCTTCAATAACCTCATTATTGCATGCACGACAAATAACCCATTAACCAAGTACAAAGCTGAGTCGGGTAATTGGAGTAATAGTAGGGTCAAACACATGGGACATCATCCATTCGTCTATGGAACAGGTAAAGAAAGAAGGGTCCAGAATAGGGCCATGCAGACATTGCCAAAGTACTTTCGCCGACACGCAATCTCAGAGTAGATGAATGGTAGTCTCAGGGAACATAGCACACCTAGAACATAACGGCGATGTAGCGATGCCCCGATGAAATTGAAGAGCGTTGGTCAGGAGGTGGTCTCTATGGATCTGCCAAAGGAAGAATTTGAGCTTCTCGGGGATGTGAAGTTTCTATAGTGATTTCCAAAACTTGCTAGCATCGGGCAGGTATAATACTTTCGCCGACACGCAATCTCATTCTTCCTTTGGCAGACATTGCCAAAACATGCATTGCCAAAAAATCTCATTCTTCCTTTGGCAAATAAAACATGATTTCCAAAACTTGCTAGCATTGGGCAGGTGAAGTACTTTCGCCGACACGCAATCTCATTCTTCCTTTGGCAGACATTGCCAAAAAAGCTTCTATAGTGATTTCCAAAACATGTAGACATTGCCAAAGTACTTTCGCCAACACGCAATCTCAGAGTAGATGAATGGTAGTCTCAGGGAACATAGCACACCTAGAACACAACGGCGATGTAGTGATGCCCTGATGAAATCGAAGAGCGTTGGTCAGGAGGTGATCTCTATGGATCTGCCAAAGGAAGAATTTGAGCTTCTCGGGGATGTGAAGCTTCTATAGTGATTTCCAAAACTTGCTAGCATCGGGCAGGTAAGGGACTTTAGAGATGAATTTATACTCGAAGCAAGATGAATAGACATTCAATGATGATGCGCCCCACACCAGAAGGTCTTGGAGTGGCCGATGATGGGGTAGAGGAATCACAAGAATTTTTTGTCGAATATCCACTAGGAGGGTCGGATGGATCAAGAGTAGGTCCCAATGAGACGAAGGTGAGATAACCTCCTCAACTGTAGCATGGGAATCCTGCACATCAGTAAGAGGGACATGATACCGGAGGGGAGTATCCGTAGCCCATCTATCATGCCAAAACGACACATTTTCACTAGTCCCGATTCGCCACGTAAATCCATCTCTGAGAAATGGGGCCACCTTTTTGATGGCCCTCCTCATAGGGGATGCCCCTGTTGGGCGTCGTGGTTGAGCACCGAAGGGCCTCCATAATATTTTGTGTGAAGAAGTTTAGTTCACAGCTTATCCTCGCCTGCGACCAGTGACCAAAGTAATTTACCTAACAAGGCAATATTGTTATCTCTGGCCCGGTGAAGGCCTAATCCTCCCATGATTTTAGGGTTACAAATCACATTCCAACTGACGAGGTGTAGCTTCTGATTAGTAACAGAGGAGTCCCAGAAGAAACCCCTACACGTTTTATCAATCCCTGAGCAGATGGATGAGGGGAGCCAGTGAGTCTGCATGGAATAGAGTGGGATAGTGGACAAGGTAGATTGGATCAGTGTATGACACCTAGCCTTATTTAAAAGTTTGGCCTTCCAACTTTGCAGCCGAGAATTCATTTTGTCCATAAGTAGCACCCCAAGTCCGAGGAGAAGTGGAGACCAAGGTGGTACTTGAGCACAATCTTATGGGCGGGTTTGGTATGCGGTGAGAGAAACACTTTGGATTTCTACTCATTAATCAACAGACCAGAGCACTCACAAAAGGCGCGCATGGTATCTAGGACCACCTGGCATTGGTTAGTAGAGGTATCAAAAAATAAGAGAACGTCATCCGCGAACAACAGATAGGAAATGGACAGAGAGCACCGCAAGATTTTATAGGTTTCCAACTACCAGAGTTGACTTTCTCAGTAATGAGCAGAGACAATTTCTCTATACAAAGAAGAAATAGATATGGAGAAAGAGGGTCCCCTTGGCGTAAACCCCGCTAAGGAGAAAGCCTCCATAATGTGGTGTCATTCCATCAGATCATTAGTCAAGATTGAGAAACACTCGACATAATAAGGGTCATTAGCAGAGAAGGGAAGCCAAAATCATCCAAGGTCTACTTCAGGAACCGCTAGTCCACCCTATCATAGGCTTTCGCCAGATCGATCTTCATTGTTAAGTAACCATGTCTCCGTTTAGTGCGTCGTATACAGTGGACAAGCTCCCTAACCACAATAATATTGTCTGTTATAGTCCGACTAGGTATGAAGGCGCCTTGAAGGGGACTAATAAGATCGTTCAACAATGGTCTAATACGTTGAACAAGAACCTTCGTGAGGATGCGGTAACTAACATTACAGAGATTGATTGGCCGAAATTGGGACATAGTACTGGGGTGCTTTGCCTTATGAATGATAACTAGCATGGTATCAGTGATCTCCAATGGGCATATCACAGTCCTGAAGGCCTTGTGGACCATGTCGTATATAGTGTCCCCGACGATAGACCAATACCTCTGGTAAAAAATCAATTGGAATCCATCTGGTCTTGGAGTTTTGTACGACTTCATGGACATAATCGCCGCATGCACCTCCTCCCTGGTAACAAGCGACTAAAGGGCCTAGAGATGGTTCGTGGACACCCGAGGATGGTCGAGGATTTATAGGAATGACATAAGAATGTTTAAGGTCACGCAGTACAGACCTTGGTAAAAATTCTGAGCCTCAGTCTGCAAGGTTGCATCATCCACTAGCCAAATGCCATCCGTGTTGTGAAGTCGTTCGATTTTATGCCGCTTGCGTCGACAGATAGTCATAACATGAAAGAATCGTGTGTTGCGGTCGCCATGTAGTAACCATTGAACTCTCGATTTTTGGTACTAAAAGAGTTCCTCCTGCATAAGGATAGCATTATACTCTAATAGAAGTTCCTTTTCCAAGGAGATCAAGGATGGGAAGGGCCTGTGAAGAAAGAGCTATTGGAGTCCTTCAATTCTAGCAAGAGTTCTCTGTTTACGTTGAAAAAGATTCCCAAAGGTGTCTCTATTAAACGTTAGAGTTGTTATTTGAACATTGTGACGCGCATCAGTCAAGGAATGATGCAGAGTAAGCCAAGCTGCATGTACAACCTCCTGAAACTCCTCATGCATGGTCCATGCAGCCTGAAAGTAAAGTACGCAGGGACACTGGAGGGATATCACCAGCTAGTTTCAGTAGGATCGGGATATGGTCCGATTGTGTATGTGGCAAATGGTGGAGAGAAGCCTCTGGAAAGAAGAGACGTCACACAGAGTTACATAGAGCCCTGTCTAGTCGAACATAGGCGGAGAAGACTCCATTATATTTTTGGCGATAGGTATATGTGGTGCCTTTGAACCCTAAATCCATGAGGTCATCCCTAACATTGAAGTGCCTTAGCATTGAAGTCCTGTCCTACATAACATAAAGGTGCCTAAAAAAAGAGGACATAGTTGAATCAACGAGAAAGCCATGCATAGTTAACTGTATTCTGTGCAATAAATTCCTTGAATGTACGCCATAGAACACCAATTTCTTCAGAGGTTAGTGTAAAGGATTTTTTAATTAAACATGTGGGCTTATATCTATATAATTGTATATAAAGGCTATCATATAAAGTTGAGCCCAATTAATTAAAGTGGTCTAATATGTTAATGGTATTTTGGGATTTTTATATCTATTTTAAATGTAGGCCTTATATGTGTAGAAACCGGATTTATAATTTCTAGTTTTATGATAGACCAAACTAGAAATTAGAGAAATTATATTAGGTTAAAACCCTAATATAAGTGGTTATGGTCTGCCAATTAAACGTACACATAATTCTTTTCTAACAATCCATCATCAGATAAAAAATAGAGAGTTATAGAAAACTCTGAAAAAAGATTACGTTCTAATTTGGAAGACAAATTGCATGACTCCAGTGCAAATTTCATAATGGATTCAAGTATGCTTCTGCTTTTATTTGAGTCTTGATGATTTGATATGAACGGATCCTGCTTAAAGGGATTAAAACCTAACAAGTGGTATTAGTGTTGGACCCCGATATTTGAGTGAAATTTAGAAATATTAAATGAACTTGAATGAGTGTGTTAGTATATGTATTGTGTTAAAGATGTATTTATGCTTAAAGGAAATTGATGAGAAATAAGTGATTGGTTTTGATGATTTTGAAATTTGAGTAGAGTTGTATGAGTTATGAAAGTTAAAGTGAATGAGTTGATTGAAATGGAGTTGAAAAGCATGAAATAAATAGTGAAAGTGTGAGAATTTGAAGAATTAAAAAAGTTGACTTTTTGGGGATAGAGAGTTGACTTTTTGATTTAGGCAAATTTTGAGAAAATGATCTTCATGAAACTTGTAGCTTATGTTGCAAGCTTTCTGTCGCTATAAAGTATAATATTTTTCGATATCGGAATTGAAAGTTATGATTTTACGAAGTTAATGTTATTTTACTTTGTCTTTGAAAATGCTCTTAAGTATAGGATTATGTATGTTGTGCTTTGAGGCGAATTCTGGATTGATATGTTTTGAATTGAGTTAAGTGGTCTTCATGAAAGTCATATAATATTTTTCTAGTTTTTCAGTGAGGTATCATATGTTAATTGTAGATGTGAGAATTGGAAGATATGAATTTATGAAGTTTGGATGTGGTATAGGATGACACACTATTCTGGTAGAAACTTTGACTGAAGAATTGACTTACTTAGAGTTTAAAATTGCTTTCAAGTTTTTCATGAAGGTTTTATATTTTGTTTTCATCTTTCCATTAATGTGGAGTATGCAATTTTTGGACCAGGAAATATGAAGTTATGATTTTTGCAAGTTTCTGTTACTATTTTAGCATGATTATTAGATGACAGAACCTTTGATTAGAAATTTGACTTCCTTATAGGCCAAATTGATCTTTCTGTCATTCATAAAAGTTGTAGTTGGCTTTCTGATCTTTGAATTGATAGAAAATATGACATGTTTGGACTTTGGAGTTGAAAGATAGAAATTTTCAAAGTTGAGTCCTTGTTTAGGGATTGATTATTTGGACAAAATGTTTGATTGGATTTTTGACCCCTTTAGAGATGGAATTGATTTTTGAGTTCTGCATGGAAGTTGTAGAGCTTCCTTGGATCTTTCTATTGATACCCAATTTGTCAAATTTGGAGTTCTGGACCAAGAGTTATGAATTTTGGAAATTTCGGTTATATATATATATATATCTATATATATGAAAAATCCTTTTGTTTTTGCTATTCTCCTCCCCTAATCTGACCCTTGTTCAATCTTTTGTTTATAACTTTTCTGTCCGACATCCGATTGATTTAGTTTTCAAAGAGTTGGATTCCTAAGACAATTATCTTCATCAGAATGTGAAAGTTATAAATTTTGAGATTAAATTGAAAGAGATTGATTTAATCAAAGTGAGTTAGATATTTTTCTGAATATAGTTCAGTCTTTTGAGAAATTCTTGATCTGTGGAGATCCAATTGAGTTGGTTGTTGTGGAAAATTAAATTAGAGACATGGGGCTACAAGTCTTATGAAGGAATTGAATTTCAATTTAGCCTCTAAGACTTCCAATTTCTGAATGGGCGTCGGGTTTAGTGTGCAGTCTTGGATTAGAAAAATCTGAAAGTATTTTGGCCATAACTTTTTCTCTAGTAATCCAAATGAAGTGATTCTTGATTTGGATTAAACTATAAAGATAATAATACAATTTGTCTGAAGTAAGTGAATTTTATTTCAGTCTCTAAGAATGTCAATTTTCGGAAGGAATTAAAGTGCTGAAAAATGTTTTAGCATAATGATAGTCTGAAATGTTTGGACTATACTTTTGACGTAGTGCACCAAATTAAATGATTTTGGTGGTGTTATGAAATTAAGACAATGAGGAACATTTCTCTAGAATGAAGTTTTGGCAAATTCCTTCAATTTGATGGTGAGAAAAATGTCCTAAAGTAAGCATGAATTGAAATAAAGTTCAGGGGCAATTTTGGAAGATCACTTAAAGAGTTAAAGTTTTAGGCTTAGATGGAAGGGTAATATGGTCATTTAGCATTCATTAAAGACAAGAGACAATGTGGCTGTCGTTTTTATGAGTAGAAGCACGACTTTGGACTAAAGAAAGAAAGAAAGAAAGAATAAGAGAAAGAAGAGAGAAGAGAGGGTGCTTCGATGGAGAAGGGAGGAAGAAGAAAGAAATAACTAGGGTTTCGATTTTCATGGCTTCAAGCATGATTTTTTTCGTAGATTCAAGGAGAAAAAGAAGGAAGATGACGAAAGTTTCCTTCCAAGCTAAGAAAAATCCGAAATTGGAGAAGATAAGCTAAGAGATGTATTTTGATCTTTGAGTTTTTCATGAATTTTTAGGTTAGATAGCTTGGAAATGATATGGGTTTGTGTTTTCCAAGTTCAATTTTGGTGATTGCTTAGTATTATTGGTTCATTTTTGGATGATTAATTAATTAGGGTTTATGTTATTGAATTAGGGAAAATTAAGGAAATGCTTTGGAGAATTGATGCTTGGGACAAGTTTCAAGCATGGAATTGAGGTGGATAATATGTTTATATTTTGAATTATAAGCTAATTATGTGATTTTGAAAAATCAAGAAACAAATGTTTTCAAATTATTGTTTATGTTAATGTTTGAAAATTATGATTTTCGAATGATTAAATTCAATGCTTTTGGAATGATTTTAAGAAATTGAAATAATTATGAAATTCATTATTATTCAAATGTTTTGAATAATTTGGGAAATTAATGATTTCATTGCTTGAATGAATGGGAATTTATTTGATTTATGATTTTGATAAATTGCAAAATTGTTGCATTCTTTGTGATTGATTGATTGAAAAATGGTTATGTAAATTATGATTTTAAGAAATTGCTATGATTTGTGCATTCTTTGTGTTTGGATGAATTAAGATTTTGATATGTGAAATATGTGTCACATTATGCTTGATTATGACATGAAATGAAAATTTGAGATTTCGAAATATGCCTTCGGGCAATCTGATTCTCAAGCATGAAAATGTGTTATGTGGGTTTAGTTAGGTCTCATAAGTTAGAGTCAAGTGCACTTGTCTTGTTTTCATAGGCTTCGCCCGCCTGCCCGCTAGTGGCACTGGAGTTCCAATTTCGGACTCCCATAAGTTCACGGCTACACTGGACTGCTATGCGGGAAAGTGTAATACGTTCTGTTCACGACTGCACATGACCGCTATGTAGGAATGTGCAATACGTTACGTTTTGGACCGACCCAAACCATTTTGATATGTTATGTGTTTTGATTTGTGTTTATATGTGATGCATTCATGTTTCGATTTTATTTATGAATTGTGAAAATTTTTGAAATTTTTGAGGAATGAGAAAGTGAGGTTTTCAACCGTGAAAGTTTTGGAAACTGATTATGAATGATTTGAAAAGTTCAAAAAATAAGCTTTCGATAAATTTCCTACTGTGAGATTTTTTTTATTAAATGGCAAAAGTTTAGAAAATGATTTTGCTTATATTTCAATTTATAAACATGTTATCCACGAGCAATAAGCTCACCCCCCCCCCTTCATTCCCATCCACAGGTGATGAGAAGAAGATCGGGTAAAAGAAAATGAGGGTTTCTGTTTGTATGTGTTCATATTGTATTATTGTTAAGTTAGATTGTTGCTGAGAAATTTAAAATTGTTGTGTATTGTGTACTTTGGATTGTGGTTATTGGTATTGTATATGGCATGAAACACCATAAAGGTTTTGTAAGCATTAAATTCATGATGGTAATGAGTTATGGAATTGTACATGAATATGAATTATGAATTTATGTATGGATTTGAGTTATAAATTGGTGTATGATTATGGAATATGAATTGTGATTGTATATAAATATTATTGGAATGTGTTTGGATTGATTTATGAATTGGTACAGTAATTTGAGATATGAATGTGACTTGAAATGTGAATTTGATATGGATAATGGGAATTGAATATGAATGTGTTTTGGATTCCGGACGGGAGGTCCGATGATTTTGAGTTTTGTTTAGGAATTATAGAAGTGCGTTTAAAACTATTTGCAGGTTTTTGGGATTGTTTAAATACAGCCATTATACTGCCCAATTTTTGAAAAAAAAACAAATAAGATTTTGGTTGAAAGATGAATTATAGGATATGTATGAATGTATAAGAAGAATCTTATGATTTGATATTTGGATTTGAGGATGAATTTCCAAAAGGGAAATTGTATTGATTTGTTTTGATTTGAATGAGATTGAATAAAGATGAAAGAGATGAGAAAGAAAGAAAAAAATATACCGGTTTTGATTGAATTAGACCGATTGTCACATGGTTTCCAACGCGATAGTTTTATAAGATACAGTTTTCGGATGTCGGATCTGCGTTCAATTTGGTTTCGCTTTATGAATTGATTGAACCATTTGTTTGCTTTCGATTTTTGAGCCATTCGATTCGCTTTCGTTTTCGCACGCCTATTTGATCCGATTTGTGATTCGTTCGTATGTTTTCGCCACTTTGTCTTCTTTCGAATTCGATTTTGTTCGTTTTCGCTTTCCGTCACTTTGTTTTCGTTTTTGTTTTCCGTTGGGGTCCCGTGTCCGAGATCGGGTCCCAACAATCAGAGCAATTCGTATTAGATTATTAAGAATTTTTAATTATTTATTTTTCATGTTTTCGATGGCTTTAGCGAATGTATAATGGTGAAGTTTTTTTTTAATTTGGTAAATTTCGATTGATGATGTCGATAGATTAGGTATCTCTTTTGGTTCTCCTGTTCGATGAAGAAACGAAACTAACGAATCAGATGTCAATAAGCTGTGTTAAAAAGAAACAAGTTTTCTGGTTATTTTCAAAAGCTTTCATCTTTATCATGGTTTGTTGGTGAGTTTTAATCAAAGCTTTGCCCATTGGATAAAGAACATATTTAACCATTGTATAAAGATGTTATTGTTTAACCATTGGATGTTTTCAAAAGGTTGCTTTTAAAAGCCCTTCATCTTTATCCAGTAACCAATAAAGTCACGTTTTTTTTTTTTGTTAATAAAGTCACGATGTTTGTTTTTATATTGACCAATGGATTCAGACCAGAAATAACCCTAAAATTTTAGCATCTTAGAAAGTTTTAAATTTATACTTGTTAGTTTGCATATTATGAATTAATATTATTATGAGTTTTGGGGTCAAAAATTATAATTTCTGGTTTGATTTGTAAAATTTTTGACCAAATTTTTGATTTAAACTGACAGGATTGTCAGTGTTGTATCATTAAGAAATTGGATCTATAACGCTTCATATACCTTATGCAAAATTTGGTATTTTAATTTTAGATTTTGGTATTTTTAAAAAATATAGCATTTGAAATTAAATTAATTGAAGCAACATGTTGCCAAAACAACCTCTCTGGTGAAAATTAATTTAACTTAGATTGTTAAAAAGTCTTATGTGCATGTTATTCAAGTGATATAGATTGGTCATAAGGAAAGTTAATATCTGGTCGAATTGCATATACACTTATGGTGATAAATGTGTGGCAACTATGCAGTATAATATATAAACATTAAATCAGTTCAAAGAAAGGTTTATTATTTGACATGCCTTATTGCTAGTGTTTGATCACTACACCAAGGTACCACTTACAAGTTAGTATTTCTGTCCAAAGACTAAATATTAATATTGTGCAAGGTATCTTGTGATGGGGCCCTACCATTATCTGTATATAATTAATTTGGCATATTATAGTGTTGTTATGTGAGTAATTAGATTTTGTTTGTTTTGTTCTCTGTTTAGTTCCTGGTTTTGCTGCAAGTATCTCTGTGATAATTCAAATTATTCTTATATGATTTTGGGATTAATTAGAACTAATTTGACTTATCTCTATTTGAATTTGAAGCCTTATTTGGTTAGTTCTCAGACATTTCAACTTTATTACTTGATAGTTACAAGTTGATAAATTTTGGGAGAAAAAGGCATAACTTTTATCATGGATTTCGGATTAAGGTCGTTCAAGGATTCTTTTGAAGAGGACTCCGAGTGCTACAACTTCTGTGAAGACTTCGAGGAGAGATTCTGTCAACTTAAGGGGTTAAAGATGTTCATTTTGTAAATGACCAGTGTATGTCCGTTTTACGGACATTACTTGAACAATTCCACTCCAGAGACCCGAGAAGGTTCGCTTAACAGACATCATGTCCGTTTAACAAACATTGTCTACCAACTTCACTTCCTAGACCTGAGAAGGTCTGCTAAACGAACATCAAGTCTGCTTAATGGACTTTATCGACCTAAGGACGATCTGCCTTCCCTTGTTTAGTAAAAGCTAGCTTTCTTTAAACCCAAGACATTATAAATACTCATTTTTAAGACCTGTTGAGGGGGCTGGATGTAACATCCCATTACCATAGAATATATACCCGAACATCCAAAGAACATTCAAGTACATATCCTATGATAATGGTATATTAGAGCAAATACATGTCCAACTTAATCATGGCATCGTCTAATATAATTAAAAGTCACCAAATTTAAAAGCATTCCTTGCATTCATTGACAAAAGCTTACAATTCTTATACAAGCTCTATATGACAAGAAACTACAAAAATACAAGTTACAACTTTTTTGTTGTCAGCTGACAAACCTTTGAACCATAACTTAATCCAAAATGTTCCTTTAGTCCAGTCTTATAAACTAAATCTCTTGTCTCGTACCTGAAAAGTCACGTTGCAATTTTTATGAGTTTTGCAAACTCAATGAATGAACCATCATTGATGATTTCACCCAAGTCAAATACACAATATCACACATTTCATATATATTCTTTCAGAACATGAATAATCCAAATACTCACATTATCACGGCACATTATGATATCATCGCAAATTCAAAACAGATACAGACAAATACAGATGCATATAAGACTCCATATTTGTTATTAATATTATGACCAAGTGCCTTTCAAATACAAATACAGATACATATATTGGCCTATTGGGCTCAGTCAGAAACAAAAATCACGGACCAAAGCTCTACATGCAGAATACTGAGCTTAAAGCTCTTTCAAACTGGCTACTCTGATCATAACGCCTTTATCTGAACATGCATTTTATAAAATGCATCAAATAAATAATATGTCAATTGCCAAGTAGAGCAATCATTTATAGTGCATAGTCTGAATCTCATAGTCATCGGTGTTAGTTTATGCCCTTGCAGCTAATTATTTGGATGCAGATTAATGTATGGCATTATATTTAATTAATGAAAAGGTGTTATTTATCTTTGTGTATTAATTTCATTAATATTTTTTATTTTAATATTAAAGATAAAATCTTTGGAATAATTATTGTGTAATTGAAATTATGATAAGATCATAATTATGAGTAGATATTTTATTGAATATGGTGAAAGGTCCAAATGGTACATATGTTATTGTCCATCTTAAAGTACTAAGTCTGTGGAATCAAAAAATAAAAAATTTCTTGAGAATGACTTAATCAATGGGAGTGATCAATCTCGAGACTTAGTTCTTAAGAAGGATCATTATGAAATACAAACTCCTACTTCAAGTAATTTATTGATTGTTATTCATAGCATCCTTCAAAGTCAAATAGGTGTTGAACAACCAATTATTGAAGTTCTACAAGCTACTGATGACAATCTAGTAGATTCGATTGTTCAGCAATCACCAGAGATTGTTAAGCAACCAGTTGTACAAGCTCCTCCACAAAAGGGCGCTAATAGAACATTAAGAAGATCAACTAGAGAGAAGAAATCAGCAATATCTAGTGATTACGTTGTGTATTTATAAGAATTGATTTTAATATTGGAGCCGAAAATGACCCTGAAACATTTTCACAGGCCATGAGTTGCAATGAATCTCAATTGTGGTACAATGCCATGGTAGATGATATGAATTATATGACATCTAGCAAAGTCTGGGATCTTGTCAAGTTGCCTAATGGTGCAAAAGTCATTGGATATAAATGGGTCTTCAATACAAAAAGGGTCGCATTAGACAATATCGAAAGATATAAAGCCAGACTTGTTGCCAAAGAATTTACTCAATAAAAAAGAATCGATTACACAGAGACCTTTTCTCATGTATCTAAGAAGGATTCCTTACGAGTGATTATGGCATTGATTGCCCATTTTGATCTTGAACTTCATCAAATGGATGTGAAAACAACATTCCTAAATGGAGATCTAGAGGAAGAGGTTTATATGGAATAACCGAAAGGATTCTCCTCCAGTGATGGTGAGCGTTTAGTGTATAAGCTTAAGAAATCCGTGTATGGATTGAAACAAGCCTCTCTCGTCAATGGTATTTGAAATTCCATGATATGATCTGGTAATATGGTTTTGTAGAAAATATCATGGATCAATGCATGTATTAAAAAGTTAGTGGGAGTAAAATTTGTTTCCTTGTTTTATATGTGGATGATATTTTACTTGCCACTAATGATAAGAGTTTGCTATTGAGGTAAAACAATTTCTTTCTAAGAATTTTGATATGAAGGATATGGGTGAGACATCTTATATCATTGGCATTGAGATTCATAAGGACAAATATCAACACATTTTGGGTCTATTTTAAGAAACCTATATTAATAAAGTCTTAGAGAGATTTTGAATGAAATATTGTTTACTGAGTATAGAATCTATTGTCAAGGGTGATAGGTTCAATTTGAACCAGTGCTCATAAAATGAGCTTGAAAGGGACCAAATGAAAAATATTCCATATGTTTCTGCAGTAGAGAGCCTAATGTATGTTTAGGTTTATGCAAGACTTGACATTGCATTTGTTATGGAATGCTGGGAAGATATTAGAGTAATCCAAGTATAGACTATTGGAGAGTTGCCAAAAAGGTGATGAGGTACCTTTAATGGACCAAAGATTACATGCTTATGTATGGACGAACTGACAATCTCGAAATACTTGGCTACTTGGATTCGAAGTTTGCTAGTAGTGCTAATTTGCGAAAGTCAACATCTGAATATGTGTTTGTGTTTGCCAGTGGAGCAGTATCTTGGAGTAGTTCAAAGTAGACTTTGACTGCTTCTTCTACCATGGAGGCAGAGTTTGTTTCTTGTTTTGAGGCTACCTCACATTATGTATAGTTGAAGAGTTTCATATCTGGGATTAGAATTGTCAATTCCATTTCTAAGCCATTAACAATATACTATGACAATTCAGCTGCAGTTTTCTTGGCCAAAAACATCAAGAGTGGTAGTTGAAGTAAGCACATCGACATCAAGTATTTGGCCATTAGGAAACGTGTCAAAGAGAAAAAAAGTAGTCATTGAATACATTAGCACTGCATTTGTTAGAAGTTCTATGAACATATCTTAAACTATAGGATCAATTGTATATGCATGGATAAAAAAAACCAGAAATCACATACTTGAATTCCTGTTATGATTCCAACAGTTAAAGAACTGGTACTGCCTTGTTTGCTGGTTTTTTTTAAGTTTCTCTACTTCTTTCACAAGTTTCTTTTTCGCAGATATCTTAATCTGTTGTGTCTCTTGTGCTTTTAAATGCTACACCATTAACTACCTGTAAAAGTTATGGAAGGGAAGTTTTCTTTAATACCCTTCATGGGTGTATCTAATGCATTATCTCCCACTCACACATGATGGGTTTAAAACAAAAAACTCTGCAGTACTCATACTCGTTCAATAACCAGTGGGACCAGCATACGACGAGAGCACATTGCCATACATCTATTAGGAGTATATGACATCTCGATTTAACAAATTGATTCTAGGACTTATAGGTCCTTGAGTAGACATTGTATGCTATACCCTAGGTCATATCTCGCATTTGCATTTTCCGCTTTGATCTCATTTAGTTTCTTGAGTCATGACTGTTTTCAAGTTCTCTACTAAAGAGACGATGGTCATCTATGAATACTTTTCATGCGAGTCAATGATTTAAATTAAATGACCTTCCTCTGTTCTCAATTCTCTTTTGAATTAAATTTAATTTTCTTTCCTAGAATTATTCCATAGGATCGTATCTTGCATGATCTTTTGGAAATAACCTAAAGTAGCAAACCTTAAACTCAATTCGCAAGAATGAAACAAGAGTCATAAGGGTATATGATGAGGTTCTTCTTAACCTCAAGGGTCTCACACAATGTAAGATGAGATCTTGTAACTTACATTAATCCCTTTTGTGGTCAGTTGTGCACACATGGTACGAGTCATATGCTACGGTATTTACCCACTTTGTTTGACTTGAACATCTTTTAATCAAGAAATACCGTACAGATGATAGTTCAAACATACTCAATGTTTAACTTGAGTTCACTTATCTACTCACCAATTTATTCAGAACCCACATCTGGCAACATAAGACAGATATAGTGATTAATAAATCACTTTGAACCAATTTCCTTGCGGCATCTATGTTTAAGTTTCGCGCTCTCAATTATCACCTAGATAATAAACTTTAAACATGCCTCATCCCTAGCGACCATAAACACTAGAGGCGATTTCCCGTGTGAGAGGGGCAATTTATAATCTGTCTCATATACTTATGATTCATCTCAAAATATATTTATACATAAAACACATATATTCATGAATCAAATGATACACAATGTATAATCTTCATCATACATTATATCCAAACAAGTGACATTAGACTGAGTGAACATACATAGAAAAATGTTTTATCAGTACATTTCAACATCTACGTAGTCCTAGTGACTTTACATGCCCAATAAATACATCTCTAGAAATTGGCTTTGTCATTGGGTCAGTTATCATATCTCGCATAGATATATATCTCATGTTCACTTCTCCTCGTGTAACTATATCTTTCATATAATTGTATTTAATATCTATGTGCTTAGTCTTACAATGAAATTTGGGGTCTTTTGTATAAGCGATTGCAGCTTAACTGTCACAGTTGATGGTCAATGGATTGATTTCTCTTTTAGTGACTCCCAAATGCACAAGGAATTGATGAAGCCACACAGTCTCTTGTACTGTAGTTGAGAACGCTATAAATTCAGCTTCCATTGTGGATAATGCAATGCAGGATTGTTTCTTACTTTTTCATGATATTGCTCTATGGTTTGGTAAGAATACATATCCTGAGGTAGATTTTCTTTCATCTAAATCTCCTTCCCAATCTGCATCTGTATATCCTTGTATACATAGATCATTGCCTTGATAACACAATGCATAGTCTACAGTGCCCTTTAGATACCGCAATATTCTCTTTACTGCCTTCCAATGTGCTTGGCCTAGATTTGATTGATATCTGCTCACCATTCCAACAGCGTAACAAATATCTGGTCTTGTATACATCATTGCGTACATAAGACTTCTAACTGCACTTATGTAGGGAACATTCTTCATTTGTTTCCTTTCTTGTGACGTAGACGGGCAATTCCTCTTACTAAGGCCTTCGTTTTTAGCAATAGGATTATCAATTGGTTTGCAATCTTGCATACGAAATCATTCAAGAATTCTTTGAATGTAAATCGCTTGTGAAAGCGATAGCAATCTCTTTGAACGATCTCTTAAAATCTTGACTCCAAGAATGTATGCTGCTTCACCCATATCTTTCATTTCAAATTCTGATGATAACCAATCTTTGATTTGCTTAAGAAACACACAGTCATTACAAGAAATCAATATATCATCCACGTATAAAGATAAAATTGCGAATTTATCTTTGGATCTTTTAACATACACACAATGGTCTTCATCAATCATTTGAAAATCATACGAAATGATTACGTTATGAAAACTAATATACCATTGTCTTGAAGACTGCTTCAGGCCATAAATTGATTTTAATAAACGACATACTTTATTTTCATGACTTGCCTTGATGAAACCTTCAGGTTGTTCCATATAGATTTATTCATCTAATTCTCCATTGAGAAAAGCAGTTTTTACATCCATTTGATGTAATTCAAGATCCATACTGGCTACTATAGCCAGAATAAGATGGATTGAAGCAAACTTCCTAACAGGTGAAAAAGTTTCCTCATAATCAATTCCCTCCTGTTGCGTATATCCTTTTGCTACAAGACGTGCCTTATATCTTTCGATATTGCCATCAGCTTTTCGCTTAATTTTGAGAACCCACTTGATCCCAATTGCTTTACGTCCTTCAGGGAGGACAACCAAGTCCCATACTTGATTTGAGTTTAAAGAAGTCATTTCTTCTGTCATTTCTTTTATCCATTCTTCTTTAGTAGGGCCAGTAAGAGCCTCATTTACATTCCTTGGCTCTTCTTCCTCTTGCGGAACAATCATATTAATTTCTCCTTCAATCTCAAAACAACGTTGGGGAATTACTCCTCGATTACTTCGTCTCAACCGAGGTTCATCATAAACAAATTCATGATTGATCTGATTGCTCCCACTCGGATCAGTTATCATAGTGAACCTTTCTGTGGAATTGCTCCCACTTGGTTGAGTTCCTCATCTTGATTCTGCATAACAGAATCATTCTGATCAAGCGACTCATATAATAATAGGTCTTTACCTTTTTTCGCCTTGTTTGGGAAAATCATTCTCTAAAAATGTTACACTCGTGATTCAAATTCAGTTACACCTCCACTACCTTGTTCACTTATGAACACGTATCCTTTTGAGTGTTATGAGTATCTAATAAAAATACTTTTTCTCCCTCTTGGGCCTAATTTCCCATGTTTGTGAGAGAGATCATGAACATAGGTTGCATACCCCCAAGGTCGGAGACTTGACACATCAGGCCTCCTACCAGTCCACAACTCATATGGTGTGCTAGTAACTGAATTCGTAGGCACACGATTAAGTACATAAGTGGCTGTTAGCAACGCATCACCCCAAAAAGTGATTGGTAAATTTGCTTGGGCCATCATGGACCTAATCATTTCTAATAGCGTCCTATTTCGTCTTTCAGCGATGCCATTTTGTTGTGGGGTTCTAGGAATTGTTAATTGCCTTTCTATTCCTTTTTCATCACAGAAAGCCTTGAACTTTTCTGACAAGTACTATTGTCCACGATCAGTTCGTAATGCTTTTATTTTCTTATCTAATTGATTCTCAACCAAGTTCGAGTATTTTATGAAACAATCAAATGCTTCCGATTTATAAGAAATCAAATAGATATGACCATATCGAGTATAGTCATCTATAAACGTGATGAAATAAATTACCCCACGTCTAGCCCTTACATTCATTGGACCACAGATGTCGGAATGAATTAATTGCAATGGATATAAAGCTTATGTTCCCTTTCCAAATGGCTTTCTTGCCATTTTACCAGCTAAACAATGCTCACATGTAGGTAAATCTACTTGACTTAGATTACCTAAAAGTCCTTCTTTAGCTAATCGACTTATTCGATTTTGACCAATATAGCATAGTCTAGCATGCCACAAAGTTGCATCATTGTCGGAATTACTAGATGTAAATAATGAATAACTAATATTATTATTTTCCTTTAATACATCCAGTACAATAAAACCATCCAATAAAAAACCATGACCATAATTAATAGATCCAAGATACAAATCCATTCCACCACTGTAGAAATTTACATTAAAACCAAGTTTAACTAACATCAACACAGATAAAAGATTCCTACGAATCTGTGGAGCAAATAATACTTCATGTAGGATGAGAGGTCGTCCTCCACGCATGTCCAATTTACATGTCCCAATTCCTTGTACAGCAACTTTGGAATTGTCACCTACATAAAACCATCGACTACCATGTGGGAGTTTACGAAACTCAACGAAGGCATTACGATCCTTCGCTATATGGTTGGTTGCTCCTGAGTATGCAATCAACAAAGGATGTGATTCAGTTAGAAAAACAGAACAAGAAACATTCACATAACAAATGTTTGTACTATAAAGTTGAACCTTCTTGGGCTCGGTAAAATCTCGAGCAAAGTGGCCCTTATTACCACAATTATAGCATTTCACATATTTCATGTTCTTCTTCTTGAAGGGACGCTTTCCCTTTCCACGTTGGTTCCAATTTTTCTTTTTGGATTCCTGAGGGGAGTGGTTGAATTTCTTATTCCTTTTCCACTTATATCCACCATGATGCTTGCGTTTCTTGTTCATAGCTCCATGTGAGCTAGAACTAACTGCATATTGAGGCTTCAAGACGCTCTTCCTCCAAAATAAGATGCCTCGTAGCATCTTCCATTATCTTGATGTTTTCATTATGAGTTAGGTGCATCTTCATATGCTCCCAACTCTGAGGCAGTGAACGAATCACAGCTTGCACCTGTTGCTCATCAGACAGCTCATGACCAACATCGCATAACTCACTAACCATGTTGGTCATTTTTCTCAAATGCTTCTGCATTGTATCATCTGGGCGCTTCTTATAAGTATCAAACTTAATTGTGAGTGACCTCACTTTGGTCACTGAAACACCTCCAAAATGAGCAGCCAATGCGGACCACATGTCCTTTGCAGTTTCGAACTTACGAAACTCATGCATGATATCATTATCCATGCTACTCAGCAACGTGATGCAAGCTAAAGAGTTTTTCTTTTTTCATAAGTCATACACATCACGGTCCCTTCTATGTTGGGCTGTTGTGCCCTCCTCAGGAACATTCATGGTTAGGTTTAATGGTTCTAGATCCTCTTGCTCTTCTAGTACATATTGGATTTTCATACTCCAAATCTCGTAATTGTCACCATTGAGTTTCCCACCCCTATTGAGTTCAGCAACTATATTCTTCGAAGCAATAGCCATTTTCGAAACACTAAGTTTCTATAATAAGAAAGAAATATATACACGTTAATATCACGTTAATCGTTCATAGAGCAAATAATTCGATTACAATTGCTTATGAAATCAAAAGTCCACAAATGTGTTCAATCATCATTCATACAACAATCGAATCTTAATTAATTTACTCTAGACGAATTCTTGTATAAAATTCATGTAAACATATTGCATAAATATTAAAACCTTGTTCTTATAAAACCAAACAACCTATTGTATACCTATGAATAATCTATAGGTAACGAACCCGACGCGGAAATGAATTCATGAGTTCGAGTGAAATATTTTGCGAAGCTCGATTTATAATAGATCTAACTATTTCCATTGGAAGACCTATAGGATATAAAGTCCTAATTAACTCTCTTCTACGCATCCTTTTCATAAATGTCGTCACTAACAAATTATAAGTCTTCTCAGGTATATTATTCCAAAGCATTTGCAATAGTTCGCCTTGAGGTTGAGGCAATGTCGCAAGCAAAGTCATGTAGTTTACTTCAACATCCGTGTAAGCTACACAACCTCCAAAATATAGCTTTTGCATCATGTTATTAACTGCAATAATATGTTGTGTTAGATCATCTCCAGGCATTAAGTGCATGTTGACTAACTGCACATACATGCTGCTAATTCGTCTCTTATGTGCCTCACATCGAATAAGCTTCCGTGTTTGCTTAATAATAGGCATTTTCCTGAAAAAAAAATTTCAAGAATCAGAAGAGTATACAAAAAAAAACAAATTATTTTTTTTCTAACACTTAGCGACCTAATGCTCATATATTGAAATAATTTTAATTTATTATTTTGTATTATATTGTTTATCAACAATATCAAAAAAATAATCTCTAAGTAATTAGACACTTATTTCTAATTTACATTATAATTGAACTAATCAATTATCTTGGTTTAATTAGAAACTAATTTATAAATAAATTAATAAAAAATCATTTTAATGAAACAAAATAGTATTTATCCAATTAGAAAATAAACCAACAAAATAGTTTATTTTTACGGGTAATCTCATTTTCACTAAACAAATTAGTATTGAGTTAATTAGAAAATAAACCAACGAAATTAGTTTATTTTGAACTAAACAAATTAGTATGTTTTATTTTAATTTGAAAACTAATTTAACAAAAATGATTAATTTGAGTAAATTAGAAAACTTATTTCTAATTCTTTATGTTACATTTAATTTAAACATCAATATATATATTAAGGTCTACTCCAACCTTAATGTAGTTATTAAGGCCTAAGCCTTCGATCCTAATAATAACATATATATTTATATATATGTACACACGTTATCTTATATAAGTATGTATATATATATATATGCCTCTGAAAGTTACAACAAAAAACACATTAATTGGTTTTGTCTTATTATACATACAGACCAAAAAAAAACGTGACTTATGGTTTTAGAAACAAAAAAAACTCAAAATGAAATTATTGTAAGGCAAAGACTTGTCAATTTGAAGGAAAACGAACAAAAGCCACGTGCCTTTGCATTAATTGAAACAAGAGGTGCCTTTTCAAGAAGAAGATGTCTTCTTCTTCCTCCGGCGTTTCTCTCTTTGCATTTCATGTCTGTTTTTTCTTTTTTTTCCCTTTTTTTTTCTTTCTTTTCTCTTAGCCTTATGAAAATTCATTCAACCAAATTAAAAAAAAAACATAACTTCAACATAACACACACCCATTAACTTCATAAACACCGCAAACTCATCAAGGTTTGTTCTTTGATTAATCATCGAAAAGAAAAAAAAATACATTGTAGATATACCAGAAGATTAAAACACATGTATATATATTGCTTTCAACCCAATCGGAAACTCATTGCATTCAATGCTTTCAACTTGAACCATCCATATGAGTGAAACACAAAGAGAAAAGAAGATAAAAAAATAACGCATGTCATTTACAAAGATAGAACAAACACAGCATATCGTATACGGTAGAATCTCTATAACAAGTCATACAAAACCAAATGTTCTGATACCAATGTTAGAAGTTCTATGAACATATCATAAACTATAGGATCAATTATATATGCATGGATAAAAAAACCAGAAATTACATACTTGAATTCCTGTTATGATTCCACCGGTTAAAGAACTGGTACTACCTTGTTTGCTAATGATCGCTGATCCTTTAACAAAATGCATGCCACAAAAGTTTTCAAGAACATGTTGTTAGAATAAGACTCGGTTCTATTATGTGATTTATTGTATGTACTTTCACGAAACTCTTATTAAATTTATTGTTTTCTTATTTTGGTGTACATATTTTTATTTTGAGAATCACAACTTTTGCATGTCTTGTTTTAGAACATTTAAAGTTCATTTACTTATGTACATGAGCCTTGGGAAACCTTTGTCTTGTATTGTATAAAGCAGTGTTGATGATAGATGTTTGTAACGACTTAATAATGTACTGATAATCAAGGATCCTGTGCAGAAAACTGCAAGTTGTTTTGTGCGCTGGAAGGTGTTGCTGGCTCCCTTTGTGGTGATTTGAATTTCGGTAGGATGGTCATTATAGTAAACCAGAAACGTACTGTTAGACAAACATATACTGACAGCTTTTCCTAAATTGAATCACGGTATTACTTTTATTATTTTTGCATGTATCTACTTTACGTTTATATATCTCTTTTGTTCCACGATTGATTGTTCGCTTACCTCTGTTTGTATCTCATCTACTGCAAGTTTGTTTGGATCCATATTTGCTGTTGTCACTTGTATTGTCAATTGCTATTACTGCCATCAGTCCTATTTTTCCGTCTTTTCCTGTGCTTTGGCCTTCATTTTACTTGGGACCATAATGATCTGCATTCACGTGTTACACTGCCTATCCTTTTACTCTCCCGCATTCTACACCGCCTATCCTTTTGGAGAGGCAATGCTCTCGGTATTTTCAATTTGATAGTAAAATCACATGGACTGTTTTTAGTAAATATCTTCAAGATGAGTCCTGTTTTTTTTTTTTTCTCACGAAATATTTTAAAATGATTCTAATTATAAGAAAATATCTTTAAACTATTCATTTTTAGACTATTTTTCGTTCAAATTGGATAAGTTTCTTGCGAGAGGAAAAACTCTAACTCTAAATTTTAAACGGTTGCATATATGAGAACAATTCAAACTCATAATCTCACTTAAATTAAGAGAACCCTTATCAATTCACCAGCGACTAGGAGTTTCAAGACTGGTCTTTTAATGTTATGGAATGCGCACTTCCACTGCATACGTTTGACTTATTTGTCCCGGGACCACTAACGTGATACTTCTTCCTCCTTTTCAATTGTGTGTAGTAACATTGTAGTGCGTTCACCTTAATTTGCCATTCAACTGGCACTGCAAGAAAAATGAAGTTTAGCGACGAAAATTAACAACGGAATTTGGACATATTCCGTCGGTAACCTTACTTAGCGACGACATTTACTGACGAAAAAAGTTGTCGGAGATATAGCCGTAGTTAAATTTACTGACGGAAATTATTCCATCGGTAAATTTATCTACGGAATTACCGACGGAAATTATTTCCGTCGGTAAATTTACCTACGGAATTACCAACGATATTAAATAAAAAAATTTTCGGTCAGAAATTTACCAACGGAATTGACTTTCCGTCGGTAATTAGCGACGGAAAAAAATTCCGTCGCTAAATCCAATATTTTACCAACGGAATTTTTTTTCCGTCGGTAAATTTGCTGAAAACGTTTTTTAAAATTCTACCTACAAAATGTTTAGTTTCTGTAAAAACTACCTTGAAGATAACTTCATTATTTCAAGTAAAAGAATTCAAATAATAAAATTCATACTAAAAAAGATCCGAAAATAAAGAACTGAAATTATTTTTTTAAAGAACAAACATTTCATCAAACACCGTACATGTATTTATACCTTAAAGTTACGTCTTGTCCCTTCTATCATTAATATTTATACCTTAAAGTTATTTTCCAATCACAAAATACACAAATAAACGAAAGAAATAAATACCCAATCAAATTAACTTTCATCCAATATACGAAAAAACACAACAATAGTTGCAAAAATACCTCCACCGAGGGACATGATGACAATGGCTGGAGAAGACAACGTCGACGAGCAGAAAAGGATTCCACAACAGAGAAATGGACTCCAAGAAAACCGAAGAGGAGACACAGGAAGAAGGAAGAAGAAGAAAGGAAGAAGAAGACACAAGTGAGAGGGAGATGTCGGAATTTATAAAGAATTTACCGACGGAATTACCGACGAAAATTTCCGTAGGTAAATTTAAAAAAATTTTATTCCGTCAAAAATTCCCGCCTTTTTACCGACGGAACAAAAATTTCCGTCGGTAAATATGATTTACCGACGGAATTTACTTACGGGATTTTCCGTAGGTAAACTCAAAATTTTTTATTCCGCCAAAAATTTCCGCCTTTTTACCAACGGAACTTTTCCGTCGCTATATTCCGTCGCTCAATCACTCAATTTTAGCGACGGAAATTACTTTCCGTAGCTAATTACCAACGGTCATATTTGTTGTCGCTAAATTTCGTCGTTAATTTTGCCGCGACGAATTTTCCTCCAAATTTAGCGACGAATAATAGGACCGTCACTAAATCACTTAATTGTAGCGACGGAAATACGCATTCCGTCGCTAATTACCAACGGTATATTTGTCGTCGCTAATTTTTCGTTGCTAAATTGTAGTGATTACCGACGGTTATATTTTTCGTCGTCAAATTCCGTCGTTAATTTTGCCGCGATAAATTTTCTCCAAATTTAGCGACGGATAATAATACCGTCGGTAAATCACTCAATTTTAGCGACGGAAATATGCGTTCCGTCGCTAATTACCAACGGTATATGTTCCGTCGCTAAATTTCCGTCGCTAATCCACATTTTTCTTGTAGTGTAGTCACATAGATTGCTAATATATTAGAATGTTCCAACATTTTTTTCTCCCATAATTAAAGAATTTAAAAATTCTCCACATTAATCTATTAAAAACTCCAAAATTTTAAAACATAAACAAAGAGTTTTTGATAATGGAAGTAATTAGATTTATGTTACATTTGTAAGTATATAAATTTGTACAAATAAAAATCGATTTTATAAAAGCAACACCATATATAGTATTTTAATAATTTATAGTGAATATAGAAAGAGATTAATTTTATGTTAGATAATTATATTTTATAGAAAATGTTGAAACACTTCAATATAACTAAGCTTATGAGCACAATCTATTTTGATATTAACTTATAATTATAATAATTTTAAATAATTATTAATTATTATCCAGTAATTTATTCGTAGGAGAATTCTGTGCTTGTATTGGAATATTTTGACAAAAAATAAAAGAGACTGCAATTAATTGTTAGATAAAAGGGAACAAGTTTGCAAAAATTTTCATTATAGTTAACGCGTGGCTAAGTGATTCTTTGAAGGCATTTCACTATGTGGCGATATAAGTCTAATTGCCATTCATAAGCACACCCTCAATCATATCTCTTGCCATCTAATATTCAACGTGACTCCCCCAGCGTGTTTACGTATTTAGGCTCCACAGATGAGAGTCCAGTCCACCTGCTCTACACTCGTCTTAAACTGAGACTGATTTGGTTTAGGTGTACCAAAACATGGGGTCGCTTACCAATGTGACAATGACAAATATCAATCATTCTTTTCTTACTTCTTCCCTAAAAATCTTATCTTATGGAAACCTGAACTCTATGTGCTATAGCGGGCACCTTATGAACGCGTTTGGTACTGAAATTCAACGCTTTAATGATCATGAGGTTGCCCTTGGTAGTTTACAACCATCTCAGGACACTTTGAATCAGATGACACGTGTTTAGAGGAATATGTTTGAGCACTGTGACTGTTGCGATGCGACCCGATTTATGGATAAGAATATTACTGGTGAACTAAAGAAGAGTAGGTTGAATCAAAACTCATGCAGCATTTAGGAAAAGAAAGATCAATTACAGCAAAATCTTGGTTTATTTGAGTAGGAATCCTCCATGGAGGCTGGTTTATGCCATTTATTGCTGGCAGTTGAAGAAAAGCAAGATCGTAACACCCCAGACTAGCCGACTGAAATCCTCTGTTCTGTTGTCAAGCATGCTTTCGTCACATTACCATATTGAACTCAGAAAATGAAAAAAAATACAAATATATAGTCTATATTCATATCGTATACGCGCATGCTTATGTGGCTTCATCGGAAATGTTAGAATGGACAAAAGGCTAATAATAAAAAAAAGGCTACCTGTTAGATTCTGACGAAGAACTACGACTGGGATTCGTATTCGTATTATATAATCAATGATGTAACGGGTTACTATCGGCCAACGACCCTCCAACAACCTTTATGATCATGTTTTCGTCTCGAGTCCTTGCTTTTCTTAGTTATCATGTTTTGACCCTCCTGTCCTGCGTTTACAAAGCACATTGGTCCAATTTCATTGCCGGATATTCCAAGGGATAAAGTCATTGTTTTAATCCTTGAGGACCCATACTTCATGCGACTTAATACATATTTCTAAAAGTATACATAAATGTACATCTAATTTATATGTATATCTTAATTTTATCTAAACATGTGAAGAATTTTTGAGTACCAGTAATTACATTTCAGGAATGATTGAAACCATCTCCATATCGATTGTACACCTTAACGTGATAAAAGATTTGTGTAGCATGCTTTGTTAATGTGAAGTAAATAGTAAATAGTAAATAGAATGTCATTGTTAAAGCATTCTTACATTAGTAGTCAAATGAGAAATACTATTCCACCACCTACAATTTTGATATTCATTCAAATATGAAATGAAAAGCAACCTTCTATCTAAATACACAAAAGAGTTCATTCCTTCTCATCCAAATCTAGAAGAAGCATGAGTTTTGAGAGTTAGGAACTTAACGAACATAAAAAAGAGAGAGAAAGAGTAGGAATATGGAAGAGGAAAGTTGACGGAGGACAAAGGTGCGAAAATCATAGAATCAGACAAAGCAAGACTGTTTAAATACTCAATACTGCAGGACCCATATCCCCAACCCAATCCGACCCCTCCAACGCACTCGCGCCTCTGGTATAGCGTAACTCTCTCTCTCTCTTTCTCTGCAACAACGGAAAACGACACTGTCGCTCTGTTGTTTCACAGCGGCGTGCCTGCACTCCGGGTGTCGTCATTTGATCTTCTCTGTTCTTTTGGTCGGCGAATTCCGGACTGTTAATGGCCCAAGTTAGCGTCTTCTTTTGCAGTTACCTTAACATCTACTACTACAAGTTTCTGTGTTCGTTACTATCGTTGGTGTTATTATCATCGGTGAGAACTTCTCACGGCTTTGGAACATTCGGGTTCGATATCCATCACCGCTACTCCGATCCAGTTAAGGGAATTTTGGCGGTTGATGAGTTGCCAGCAAAGGGTAGTTTTCAGTATTTCTCTGCCGTGGCCAACCGCGACCGCGTGATTCATGGTCGGAGGCTTGCCACTGCCGATGGGTCCGCTCCGCTTACTTTTTCCTATGGGAACGAGACTTATCGAATCGACTCTTTGGGATAGTAAGAAATGACCCTTAGAACGTTTTCGGTTATCTTAACTTCTTGTGCACGTGTGATTATCATTTTCATGTTTGTACTGTAGCTTACTAGATGGATCAAGAAGAGAACGTGTGGAGAGTAGAGGATTTGGGTTTGGTCTTTCCTTTGTTTGGTTGTGAGAAAATCGTAGATAACTGGGTTACAACCGATATGCTTGTTTCAAGCTCCCATAAGTACCTTCTACCAGTTCACTTTTTTTTTTTTGGTTCCCCCCTTAGAGATAATAGTTTGTGACATTTCTTAGTCGTCTTTATTATTGGATTAATGAATTTAGGATTGAAATTTAACACAAACCATCTCCAAAATCCAAACTTGGAGTTCTCAGTCGCATCTTGAATCAGATTCTGTCTTTATCTTTCTCCATTTATTCCAAATTTTGACTCTTTTAGTCGTTTTTCTACATCTCTCTCTCTCTAAAAATTTAAACTCAAGAAGCTTATGCTTTTTCTTCTTTTTCACGCTATACCAAAAACAAGAGCAAAAGTAAAGCTGCAAATTTAGTTCTTTTGTGCTCATGTTGGTGAGATTGCCGAAAATGGATATCATCATGGGGTCCTGTTACTTTTTCCTTTGGTTCCAATGTTTATTAACTTTCTGATCTAGTCTTACAAGTTTTGTCAAGAGTGAAGAAGAAAATTGAGAAATCATCAGACGTAAAGCTAAATAACTGGAAAAATACTGAACTTATGGAAATCGTCAAGCAGATGAGTCACCCCCTTCGATTGGATAGTACTATTGACCAGGCTGTTGCTTTTCCAGTTTCGTTTAGAATGATTTTCATTTCCTGCAGATCATACCTTCTACTAATTTCTGTGTCGGTAATTCTGAAAGCGGATGTTACGGCTTTTCCTTCGTTTTTAAGTGATTTAATTAGATACAAGCTTAATTTTCTGGGCAGCCAAACATGGAATTTTCTTTTTCTCGTTCCTCGCCGTTTAATACAGCCTTGATGACATTTTTTCCCCCCCTTAACTTGTGCATTCCTCTGATTGTTCAATCTTCAGTTTACATTACGCTAACATTTCAATTGGAACTCCAAGTTCATGGTTTCTGGTTGCACTGGACACTGGAAGTGACCTCTTGTGGTTACCATGTGACTGTAGTAGTTGTGCACATGGCTTCGAAACTGCTTTTGGAAAGGTAATAGTCAATATATTTCCCAAAGATTTTTGTTTCAAGAGCTATGTGATATTTCTAGTCTTCTCCTTGTGTTCAATTGTTTCTTGAAATTTAGTGGGTAGGAGTTCCCTCACATGGCAATCTTGTTTCTATTGCAATTTATGGACTGTATATTGCAATCTGGAGATGTGATTTTTAAGTTGGTTAAACGGCTTCCTCCATGGAGATTGGTAATCATTTAAGTATCTCTCTTGTGGTTAGGTTATGAAGGACTTGATTTTGTTTAACTTATTCAATTTTCTGTTCATGATTTTATATGGAACATGAAGCTATGCATCATTTGGCTAACTTAGGTTTTGTATCAAACAGCAACTAGAGCTTAATATCTACAGCCCTAACATGTCATCAACAAGCCAGAACATCCTCTGCAACAGCAACTTGTGTTCACTACAATACCGTTGCACATCTGCTCAAAGTAATTGCCCTTACCAAATAGCATATCTTTCTAATGGTACTTCTTCAAATGGGGTCTTGGTAGAGGATGTCTTGCACTTAGTCACGGATGATACTCAGGCAAAAGCTGTTGACGCAAAAGTTTCATTTGGGTGGGTAATTTTGTATATCACAGACCTCAGGGGATGTTGGTTGCATGTCTATACTGACCTCCTGTAGTATGCATGGATGTTGGTGTGTACTGGCTTGTCATTTTCTTCCCTTGATGATTTTTCCATTGATTGCGAAATCCAGCTTTTGATTCCCAACTCTATAGCATTTCTGTTTAAGATTGTTATTTCATAAAGTCATGTGGTGACACGGACATGCTCCCTTCTTTACAGTTGTGGTCAAGTTCAGACAGGTTCATTTTTGGACGGGGCTGCTCCAAACGGTTTATTTGGCCTTGGAATGTCCAATATATCAGTTCCTAGTACTTTAGCAAGGGATGGTTATATCTCCAATTCGTTCTCCATGTGCTTTGGAGCCGATGGGCTTGGGAGAATCACTTTTGGAGATAAAGGAAGTTCAGATCAAGGAGAAACACCTTTCATTCTGCACCAATCACAGTGAGTGCTCATTTTTGTCTTTATTGAGCAATAGATCATAGATGTACACGCATACTTTAAACACAAACTCACAGAGACATATAAATTCACTTAAATACAAAATTTAACCTGAAATGTGTGATGGTTGTATTAATTCCAGTGGAACTTTGTTGTCAGTCGAACTTACAATATCAGCGCCACTCAGATAATTGTGGGAGGAAATGCCGCTGACTTGGACTTCTATGCAATTTTTGACTCGGGTACCTCATTCACATACCTAAATGATCCAGCTTATACACTTATAACTGAAAGCGTAAGTAATTTATTTGTCTTTACATAGCCGAGAGTATTTATATCGTGTTAGTCATTATGATTCTCATTTTCCTGCAGTTTAATAGCCTAGTGAAAGAAACACCTGCATCTGTTTCCGATATCCCTTTTGAGTATTGTTACAACATCAGGTCAGTTTTCATGTAGAAACCCACAATCCTACCTTGTCTGCTTTTCTTGATCCCTCAAGAACTTGTTTTCACGTTGACAGTCCAAATCAAAATGACTTGTTGATTCCACAAGTCAATCTAGTAATGAAAGGTGGAGATCAATTCAATGCAACCAATCCAATAGTAATAGTTGGTAGCCAGGTATAGTCTTGCTTGCATTTATATCAGATATTACTCTTGCCCCTTGGATCCCAAATTTCTTACTGCAATATCCAGGGTGGTGCTTCTGTATACTGTCTCGGTGTTGTGAAAAGTGGAGATGTCAATATCATTGGACGTGAGTTCTTTACAGTTGAAACATGTATTCAATTTGGAACTTTTAACATAGGAATTGTACAAATTCTCAGACTTTTAATCTTCTGCATATCCATTAACAAATTTTTATCTAAATGTAGAAAATTTCATGACTGGTTACCGAGTTGTTTTCGATCGTGAGAGGAATGTGCTAGGTTGGAAGCCATCTAACTGTAAGTGTAATACCTGCATTTCAATTTCAACAACTTGCTTCTGATTTTTTCTATTGGCGGTCCTCTGTACAGTGAGACACTTTCTTCTACAGGTTACGATGATGTTGTTAATTCCAACACTATGCCGATTGGCCCACCTGTCTCTTCAGTGCCTCCTGCTACTGCCGTGAATCCACAGGCTACGGCAGGAATCGGTAACAATCCCCATGTATCAGGGATGCGAACGCCCGCTGGACATCATATTCACCAGCTTAGCCTTCTCACTCGCATGTTTATAACGATTTTAGTTCCATTCTTTGCCATTGTTTAAATATTTTGCCTCCCCCTACTTTCAGTATTCTGCTTGCCAAGGTCTTTCTCAGCCCGTAACATATTTGTTTAGCCCACAGGTTCTACTTCCCTACTCACACTTCAAATTTGAAGCATCGTTGGCCATGCTTCCACCATTTTTGGTACCAATAGCATGATTTGATTCTCGGGGTGTAAATATCTATTGATTACACTGAGAAACGATATAGTACTGGCAATTTTTTCTTACAAGCTGTTTTAGTTTATCGAGTTTGAAATAGTTCTTTCCTTGCTATAATCGGGGTTGTATCGTTTGACAACATATAAAAAAAGATTAATATTTTAAAAATATTTAAAATTAACAAAATTGTCAACTTTTTTAAGTCAAAATAATAATTTTAATAAAGGGTTCAAGTTGGTCACACATACGATTGAAGTGTCTTTAAAAATTAAAAATTTTAATTAATTTAAAATCCTCATCTTCAAATCTCCATATTTCTCTTCTTTATGGTGTGATTCTCCCTCTTGCTCTCTTTTGTGTATAAATATATAACGTTAGACAAACTTATTCTCTGAGGCAAGATCGTTCGTCACCTTCTGAGAAACTTGAAGTGATGTGCCTAAATTTCTTGCTCCAGTGACATGAGATTCACCAGTATCAAACTATTCATGATGTTTCTGTTTGAATTTGTACGCGTTGTCCATAAATATTTTCTTATCACTGTTTATCCTTTTATATTTTCCATCTTTGATAACGTCGCAAGAGATGTTGGGAAAATTAGGTATTTTTTTCTCTAAGGTAAACAATTAGTGAAGTGAACCGATTCGGTAATACTCAGAAAAGACCACCAAATGGACTCTTAAAACAGTATTACCATTCCACGTAAGATCCCAGGAAAAGGTGGAGGGGTCACAAACGGTCTCACTTAAAATCCAGCCTCCTAGATAGAAATTACGTGCACGGTGTATTTATCACAACCTAAACCTGTGTACACACACGAACAATAAATACACCCAAATAATTTGAACACAACACTACAAATATACCCGACAAATAATATTGAATACTATAAATGCGAAATAAATAAAAGAGATAAGGAAAGAACACACCCGAAAATTGATAACGGAGTTCGGCCAATTTTGCCCACTTCTCCGAGCACCACTTAAGGCAGCCTGCTCTCATTAAGAAGATAATATTAAATTTGATACGTATACAACTTTTGAATATTTATCAAATTTTTTGGATGAAAGACATTAGGAGGAGGAGGAGTTATTTTATAACTTAGCAAACTTCTCCCATCTTCATTTCTTCCCAACATGGGATAGAAATTTTGCCACCAAAGTCAAAAAAATACCAAATTCATCAAAGTCAACAAAAAATACTAAAGTCAACATAATACAACAAATCTCCACCTTGGTATAATTTCAGATCCCACCAAATGCAAGCATCATTTATCCTCCCAATCAAACAAAACAGCCTTTGTAGTGATTCTAATTTGCGCCCTCAGGTACCAACTCAAATGTGCAGGATATTAACCAAGTCTAAACAATGTTCAAACTTGGCTCTTGTAACCACCTTGGTCATCATATCTGCAGGATTCTCTGTAGTCCGAATCTTCTGAATAAGTATCTCCTCTTCTTCCAGAATTTCCCGCACAAAGTGATAACGAACATCAATGTGCTTCGTCCTTGCATGAAAGACTTGATTCTTTGCTAAATGAATAGCACTCTGTCTGTTAGAATATACCTCAAGTTGTTTATGACCAACTCCCAAGTCTTTAAGCAATCCATGAAGCTAAATCGCCTCTTTCACAGCTTCTGTAATAGCCATATACTCTGCCTCTGTTGTAGACAAAGCCACCGTTGACTGCAAAGTAGACTTCCAACGAACTGGCGCCTTTGCTAAAGTGAACAAATAGCCAGTTGTAGACCGTCGCTTATCTAAGTCACCTGCATAGTCAGAATCACAATATCCAACTACACGTTGACTAAGTAATTCATCTTGCTTAAATGCTAAACCAACATCTACGGTATGTAGGATATACCGTAGAATTCATTTCACAGCTTGCCAATGAACCTTACCCGGATCATGCATGTACCGCCACAACACTTATCGCTGTGAAATATCGGTCTAGTACACACCATTGCATACATCAAGCTTCCTACTGCATTAGCATAAGGGACTTTTGCCATGTATTCTCGTGCTTCATCTGTCTTTGGAGATAACTGGCTACTTAGTTTCAAATGAGGAGCAAGTGGGGTACTTACAGGTTTTGAATCTTCATGTATACCAAAATGTTGTAATACCTTTTCAACATCGCTTCAGGACAACCAAAGCTTGCCCTCTCTCTATCCTCGCTTATCTCCATGCCGAGAATCTTCGCTTCCCCAAATCCTTCATCTCGAACTCTTTACTCAACTGAGCCTTCAATATGTCAATTTCATTTTGGCTCTTTGCCGCAATCAGCATATCATCAACATATAAGAGTAGGTAGATGTAGGACCCATCTTGAAATCTGCGCAAATATACACAATGATCGTATTTACTTCTTGTGTATTTCTGACCCTTCATAAACTTGTCAAATTGTTTGTACCACTTCCTTGGAGATTGCTTCAGTTCATATAACGATTTGTTCAATTTGTAAACCCAGTTTTCTTTACTAGCAACTTTGAATCCATCTGGCTGAGACATATAGATTTCCTCCTCCAAATCACCGTGTAGGAACGCGGTTTTCATATCAAGTTGAGCTAGCTTCAAATTTAACTGCGCTATCAAGGCCAACAAAATTCTAATGGAAGAATGTTTAACAACCGGAGAAAATACCTCATTATAATCAATTCCTTCCTTCTGTGCGTAGCCTTTAGCCACTAACCTTGCCTTGTAGCGAATATCATCTTTATCAGGAAATCCTTCTTTCTTTGGAAATACCCATTTGCATCCAATTGCCTTCTTTCCCTTCGGTAGTTGTGTTAGCTTCCATGTCTTATTCTTCTCAAGAGATTGCATTTCCTCTTCCATTGCACCTGCCCATCTTCCACTTTCTGAACTTCGGATTGCTTCTGGGAAGGTAGATGGAATATCATCAACAACTGGAAGTGCATAAGCTACCATGTCAGTAAAACGAGCAGGTTTCTGAATCTCTTGTCTTGTCCTTCTAACAGCAATTGACTCTGATTGTTGCGGAGGTTCTTGGGTCGGAACCTCTTCCTCATCTGACTCTTCTTCTGCTATAGGAGAGTCATTAGTAGTGCTTTTCCCTGGGATCACTACTGTCTGTTCAAACTCAACCTGCTTTGGTATACACTCCACCTGCTGTGAAGTACTATTAGCCCCTTCTGGAGTTACCTTATTTAACACGACAGATTCATCAAAGGTAACATCCCTGCTGACAATTGTCTTCTTTGAATCTAGACACCACAAACGGTATCCCTTAACTCCAGCATTGAAGCCCATAAATAGAGCCTTCTTTGCTTGTGGGTCTAACTTTGATTCATTCACATGATAATATGCAGTAGAACCAAAAATATGCAAAGAATCGTAATCTGTTGCAGGTTTCCCAGACCATACCTCTAATGGAGTCTTGCCACCAATTGCAGATGATGGCAAACGATTAATGAGAAAAATTCCATTTAAGCTTTCCACTTAAGAAAAATTCCAAGCACATCATTTTTGTTCTTCATAGTAAACACCCAAACTCTTCTGAAAAATCATCAACAAAAGTGACAAAAAATGCCTACCTCCAAGAGATGGAGTCTTAGCAGGTCCCCATACATCTGAGTGCACATAATCCAAAATTCCCTTAGTATTATGAATAGCAGTGCCAAATTTCACTCTTCGTTGTTTTCCCAGAATACAATGCTCACAAAATTCTAATTTGCAAGTTGTCGTACCTTTTAATAATCCTTGCTTGGCAAGAATTTGCAAGGATTTTTCACCAGCATGTCCCAACCGCATATGCCACAACTTTGTTGCCTCTGCATCCTTCTTGCTACTAGAAGTTCTTTGCCATCGTCTCCCAACAACTGCATACTTCCTTGGTAGTAATACAAATTATTTTTCCTTATGCCTTTCAACATCACAAGTGCTCCTGAAGTTGCCTTAAAAATTCCATCTCGCATCATCACAACTAGACCTTTTGATTCTAAGGTCCCCAAAGAGATGAGATTCTTTTTCAATTTCGGCACATAACGCACGTCCCTCAAAATTTTGGTGGATCCATCATGACTCCTCAGCTTGATTGAACCTATTCCAGCTGTTTTACATGGATTGTCATTACCCATGTAAACAACTCCACCATCAATTTCTTCAAAATCAAAGAACCACTCCCGGATGGGAGACATATGATAGGTGCAACCTGAATCCAGAATCCACTCGTCTGAATGGAACGTTGAAGGTGATACCACCAAAGAGACATCTGACTCTGCATCACTTTTACATTCTGCAATATTTGCATCTTGCGGAGCCTTTCCTTCTTTAATTTTGGACAGTCTTTCTTTCAGTGCCCTTTCTCATGACAGAAAGCACACTCATCTTTTGCAACTCTGCTTTTTGATTTGGATCTTCCTCTTCTTCTTTTCTACTGGCTCTGCTGACGGCCTCTTGCCACAAATGCTTCATCTTCTATAACTGCTTTACTTTTCTTTTTATCTTGCTTTCGCAATTCATGACTATACAAAGCAGAACACACAGCATCTAAAGATACATTCTCCTTCCCATGAAGTAAAGTAGTTTCTAAGTGTTCAAATTCATCCGGAAGGGATGATAACAACATCAAAGCCAAATCTTCATCCTCAAATTTCACATCCAAATTCAACAGGTCTGCTACTAACTGATTAAACATAGTGATGTGTTCATTCATAGTATTACTTGGTCGGTAATCAAATCAGAACAACCTTTTCTTCATAAGGAGCTTATTCTGACCACTCTTTTTCAGAAATTTGTCCTCCAATGCCTTCCACAGTTTGTGTGCAGAAGTCTCGTTTTTAAAAGCATACTTCTGCTGTCTAGACAGACATGATCGAATTGTTCCGCATGCCAACCGATTTATGATACTCCAATCCTTATCTTCTACATAGTCTGGTTTTATTTCTTCAATAGCTATGTCAAGACCTTGTTGGAAAAGAGAATCCAGAACCTCACCTTGCCACATCCCAAAATGACCAGTACCATCAAATATTTCCACCGCCAACTTCATACTTGACATTGGAGTCCTCTGCCATGAGGAAGTCGATGTCACCTGTGTCATATTTGATATGTCTCTAGTTGTTGGTGAATTTATAGACGTCATTATAGACTCAAATAATAGTATTCAATATTACAAATATTACAAACAAACTAAAAGATAAACCTTCGGCTCTAATACCACTTGTTGGAAAAATCGGGTATTTTTCCCTCTAAGGTAAACAACTAGTGAAGTGAACCGATTCGGTAATACCAAGATAGTATTACCATTTCACGTAAGATCCTAGGAAAGGGCGGAGGGGTCACAAACGGTCCCACTTAAAATCAGGCCTCCTAGACAGAAATTACGTGCACGGTGTATTTATCACAACCTAAACCCGTGTACACACACGAACAATAAATACACCCAAATAAATTGAACACAACACTACAAATATACCCGACAAATAATATTGAATACTATAAATGCGAAATAAATAAAAGAAATAAGGAAAGAACACACCCGAAAATTGATAACGGAGTTCGGCCAATTTTGCCTATTTCTCCGAGCACCACTTAAGGCAGCCTGCTCTCATTAAGAAGATAATACTAAATTTGATACGTATACAACTTTTGAGTATTTTATCAAAATTTTGGGATAAAAGGCATTAGGAGGGGGAGGAGTTATTTTATAACTTAGCAAACTCCTCCCATCTTCATTTCTTTCCAATATGGGATAGAAATTTTGCCACCAAAATAAAAAAATACCAAATTCATCAAAGTCAACAAAAAATACCAAAGTCAACAAAAATATCAAAGTCAACACAATACAACAAGAGATGCCAAGTAAATGCCTAAAGTCAGAGTTTCCAAGAATTCTACAACGAATGCCCTGTTCTACGATTTATCCAAAGAATGCTCCCTGTCCTTGGAAGAGTGGGGAAATGTATACTACTTTTGCTTCAGTATGAAAGTTGTACATCTTTTACAATTTGAACATAAGTAGATATTTTGCCTTAAAGATTTCCCATGATACATGTTCCCAGGCCACTTTAGAGGTTTTGTCATGTAGCGAGTACTCTTGGGGTGTTTGTTTCCAGTTCAAGTCGTGGATGGTTACAATGTCAGTTTCTCTTCAACATGCCTAAAAGTAGGATAAACACTGGTGTGGAAAATCTAAATACATGTACGGCCTGTTTGGTATTGGAGAATAGCTCTTCTATTTCCTTCCTATTTTTAACATATTATTAAACCTGTAATTAAATACAGAACAGATTATCTTCAAAAATACCTATTCTAAAATTTGAAGAATAGACAAAACATGCCCCAACCTATCTTTATCTATTTTAAGAAAATCTAATCTTCTTCAAGACAAATTTATCCTTTACATTAACCTTCTCCAAACTTCTCCTTCTAATAATAATAATAATAACAACAACAATAATAATAATAATAATAAATAAATAACAATAATTAATAAGAATAAGAATAATAAAGTTCATAATAATAATAATAATAATAATAATAATAATAACAACAACAACAACATAATTGATTTCATTTAATAAAAATAAAATAAAAATAAAGTTAAAAATAATAACAAGTAAAAAATTTATAATAATAATAATACTAATAAAGTTAATAATAAAAAATAAAAAATAAAAATAATTAATAACAATAAGAATAATAAAGTTCATAATAATAATAATAATAATAATAATAATAAGAAATTAATTATGTATAATAATGATAATAAAAACAATAATAAGAAATTTATTTTTGTATAATAATAATAATAATCATCACCATCATCATAATATAATTAGTAATAATAAAAATAGAAGATAATAATGAATTTAATAATAAAATAAGAATAAAATTAATTGATAAAATTAATAATGAGCAGAAATTTTATAATAATAATAAGAATAATAAAGTTAATAATAATAATAATAATAATAATAATAATAATAATAATATAATTAGTAATAATAATAAAATAGAAGATAATAATGAATTTAATAATAAAATAAGAATAAAAATAATTGATAAAATTAATAATAAGCAGAAATTTTATAATAATAATAAGAATAATAAAGTTAATAATAATAATAATAATAATAATATAATTAGTAATAATAATAAAATAGAAGATAATAATGAATTTAATAATAAAATAAGAATAAAATTAATTGATAAAATTAATATAAGCAGAAATTTTATAATAATAATAAGAATAATAATAAGAATAATAAAGTTAATAATAATAATAATAATAATAATAATAATAATAATAATAATAATAATAATAATAATAATAATAATAATAATAATAATAATAATAATAATAATAATAATAATAATAATAATAATAATAATAATAATAAGGATATTTTAACCTTTTGTTGGTTATTCCTTTCTCATTCCAACTTTATATTTTCAAACCAAACATTAATATAGAAATTCTTTATTTATTCTATTTTTAAACCAAACAAAATAATACTCATTATATTTTTGTTGGATCCTAAATTGTTCTTGGAAGTTAGAACTATTATATGTGAAATGTTGGAGGTGAAAATTTGGAAAATATAGTTGGAACATGTTCATTGAGCATGCTTCGATGTTTTATTATAAATTTTCTCTAGTTACCGAAATGAGACGATTTTTGATTCGGATTAAACTAGAGAAATAGAGCTACAATTGTTATGAAGAAATTGAGTTTCAATTTTGTCTTTAAGAATGTCAATTTTAGGATGGAAATAATGTGCTGGGAAATGTGTTAGCGTAAGACGAGTCTGAAATATATTGAGCATAACTTTTGATGTAGTGCTCCGAATTGAATGATTTTGGTGGTGTTATGAAATTAAGACAATGATGGACATTTTTCTAGAAGGAAGTGTTAGCAAATTCCCTCAATTGTTCTATGATAATTAGTTAAGAAGTTAGAAGTATAAGATGTGAGTTTAAAAGACCAAAGGAGGGTAAAATGGGAAGGACCAAGTTAATGAAGGGTAAAATGAGAAAAGACCAAATAAATAGGTTTTAAATAAGAAGAAGAGGAGAGTTGTTGTGAACCATAAGAAAGAAGAGTTAGTTGAAGTTAGAATTGAACTAAGCTAGTTGGGTCATTAAAAGCCAACCAAGGGCATAGTTGGACAAGGGCTTTAAGTGAAGGGCATAATGGGCATAGAAGGAAGATAGAAGAAGACAAAAGTTAGAGGAGAAGGGGGCATTGTCGTCGACTGCCAAGGATAAGAGGAGAAGAGAGAGAAAAGTGGGAGAAATAGAGAAGAAGAAGGAGGTTTCGAAAATCCAAGAGGAAAGGTGGAAAAATCGTGGAAAGGAGGAGAAAATCAAAGCTTCTAAGGTAAGTTATCCTATTTTCTTCTTGATTTGTTGAAGAAAAGGGTATTGTGTTGTGAATGGGGAAGAACCTAGAGAGAGAGAGAGGGATTTTCGTGGATGAAGAAGAAGATGGAGAGACCTTTGGATTTCTTTGAGTTTCTAAGCTAGTGTTGTGATTTCTAACCTATAGGAGATATGGGTAGGTTGGATTTGTGTTTAATTAGGGTTATGACTTTTGGGGTTTTGTTGATTAAGGGAAAATTTGGGGATTTTCCCAATTAGATTGAAGGTATGAATTTTGTTTGTGTATAGGCAATCAAGAGGCTATTCTAGAGCAAGGAGAAAGAAACCATTGATTTTGGAGATTGCAAGGCTAAGGTGGGTAAATTATTTATGGTTTTTGTGCAAAATGAGCAAATGCTTGTATATGCATTGTATGTGACTTGTTCGCATATTTGTTATGTTGATATGATGTATATCATGATGATTAAACCATAGAAATGTGATTATGCCATGTTATGTATGAATGAATGCTTGACATTTGGATAAGAATGTATGACATTGAATGAAATCATGGCATTTTGTTATATATGAATGAATGCTTGACATTTGGAAAAGAATGTACGCCATTGAATGAAATCATGACATTTTGTTATATGAACATTTGAATTGGATTATATGCTTTGTTTGGGCTGAGAGGAACCGTTTCGAGTCACGTGCACGTCGACGTCAAAGCCTTATCCCGGCTGCCCGTTTGTGGCTCACGAGATCTGAGAATGGACTTGTTTCGATTCACGGCGTAAACTTCGGTTTCGTCGTTTTGTTCACGGAACCCTCTAGCCATTGAAATGTGCATTGCATTTGATGTTCTAAGTTGCCTTGAAATGAATTACATTTAGTGTGTGAAGATGATTTGAAATTATGAGTTGTCAATTGCTTTATGAATGTTGGATTCTCATTGTTATATACTTATCCCTAAACATGCTAGTATGTATATGTATTTGGTTGATTGTGTGGCTTAATGCCATTGGCTATAAATGGTTTAGCCACTGAGCTGTGAAGCTCAACCCATTTTTCCCCACTCCTCAGGTGCATAACAAGAAGAATTAGAGATCCTTGCAAGACAATTGGACAACTTCGAGATAGATAGCCTTTGTACTAAGCTAGTTTGAATTCTTTGTATAGCTTAATAAGTATGCTGAACATTGAACATTCATTTGTATTGTTCTCAATTTGTGATGTGTATTTTGATTTGTAAATCAAGTTATTTAATGATTTACTTTGTATAGAAATGAGAACAGGAAATCGAGGATTTCCTTTTGTATTTGTATATGTCTTTTTAAGGTTGGAATTTATGATAATGAAAATGGCTTGTGTGTATGCATATGATTCTTCGTTGAGATTGTAAATTGTTGTTCATTTTAGAATAGGATGTTAGCGATTGGAAAGACTTCATGGGATGAATTAATTGAGTTGGAATTAAGCAAACTTAAAAAAGAAATCCTTTGAGTTGATGAACTTTGAATATGAGTGTTATATATGTGTGAGATATTATGGAGAAGCAAGAGAGGAGCTTGGTGATTTATAAGATGTTATTGAATTTAAGAAATTATACTAATTGAGGTAGAGTGATGTATGAATGCCAATTGGAGGATGAATGGTTGGGAATGATGTTGTGATAGAAGAAGTTAGTTGGGATGAATGTGCTAAGTTTTCATAAGGGAAATTGTATGTCCTGACTTCCAATGAAAAACTTTATCGATCTAGGTAGAATTAGCCAAAGTGTCCTTCTTGAAGGTTTTAGTTCGTCTTTATAGCTTTCCAACGCTATAAAGTGTGCAAGTTTTCGAGATCGGAGTTGAGAGTTATGCTTATTAAAAGTTAGGATGTCGTATAGGATTAAATTCCCGAACCATTTGAGTTTATGAAGTGATATCGGGCTCGAAAGAGTGGATTTTTGGCAAGGTTATGAGTATATGAGAAGTTAGGATGGATTTAGGACCCCTTTGGAGGGGTCTTAGAGGGTGAAATTTTGCTATACCCGAAGGTTACACGGTCTACCCGTGTGAATTTACACGGGCCGTGTATTTCCCAGCGCAGTGACACCCTTCCCACCCGTGGGTTACACGGTCCGTGTAATTCGACACCCAAAACGACAAAATTTCAAATTTTGGGCTTCATGAAAGTTTTACCCCTAGATGTCTACTTTCTAACCATCAAGAACGAAGTCAATCCGACATCTATCGTGAGAGTTATGACGTTTGCGCCAAAGTATGTTCAGTGAGAATCAAGATATGAACATATCGGATTTGTTTGGCCATAACTCCTTCGTCCAACCTCCAAATGAGGCGATTCTTGAGGAATTAGATTTCTAACACGTTTTTCTATCTCTCCATAAAAATTTGTATCAATTGGAGTTGAATTCAAAAAGTTTGATGGAAAGGAAGTGAGGGGTCGGATAGGAGAGCTTGATCGGGCTATGAATATACTTTCGATTTTTGAGCATATCTTGAGTTATAGAGCTCCGATTGAGGTGGTTCTTGCTTCTAAATGAACTAGAGATTAAGGGCTACCATTTGGAAGAAGTCAATTGTGATTATTGTTGTGATTTTGTTGTGTGGGCTCGCCTTGGTGGCTTGTATGTCACACGAATGGAAAATTTTTCTGTTCTTTTGATTAGGGTTAGAGAGCTTGGAAGTCCGCTTATGTTTTCATTTACGGTTCGAGGGTTGAGTTTCGAAAAAAGATGCCAACATTTGTGGTATTATGTTGATATGAGCTTGGAAGTCCACTTATGTTTTCGTTTACGGTTCGAGGGTTGGGTTCCGAAAACGGATGCCAACAATTCTATTCCTCATCTTTTCTATTTCTAAAAATAACTATTTTATTCCTTATCTATTCCGTATCCTGAACCAAACAAGCCGTTAGTTGTTGATGAATTGTTGCATTTAGAATATCAGAAATATGGGGATTTGGAGATTTAGTGTTTCTGAAGCCTAAAAATCCTATATCCTTTAACTAACTAGAGATTAAATTTTTAAGGGTCTATGAAAATTGCATACGTTGCTGAATTGGATTCCTTAATTTTAACAAAAACTAAGTCAATAAAATTGAAGAAACCTTAATAGTTCCATCAATTTGAGAGTCATCGTAAACGTTATTTAAGATGTTAAGATTCTTTTTGTATTTTGCCAAACATTAATAAGGTATAACTTAAATTTGTTAGGCGCGAGGGACCCATCTCCAACAAAATTTTGGTAAATAAAATGTGCCTTCATCCAATTCTTGGTCAATCTAAGACACGTCATGGAAAGTTTAAATCCATTTGGTTAGTTTGTGAAATCCTGTATCCTATCCAAACTTGAGAGGAAGAATGATGATTTAAACTATAAGGAGAGTTAGAAATGAACAAAGAAACTGAACAAAAGGCAGTATTAACTATCTTATGATTCCCATTTAGGTACCTGCATAACGCAAATTTGTTTTATGTGATTCGCCAGTGGGATTTGTTTATCTATGTGACTTTATATGTAAAGATTATATTGATTGCAAATAATGAATTAATTTAATTGAATAAATATCAGTTTATATACAAATGCAAGATGATATTGTGTGGTCAAGCAAATATTCTAAATCTAAGTAGTTATTTTAAGTTACAAATATAATCAAATAATTAATAAATTGATTCATCTAATATTCCCCCTTAAGATAGAGCTCTTGTGGAGAGTGTAATCTTGGTCTTTGAGAATTGAAAATGAGGTTTGGTAAGATACATTGGCTAATTAATTGTCTAAGGATATATGGGTGACATATAATGCTGCACTTTGTACTTGATCCCTAATAAAATGATAATCAATCACGTCATACTTCATATGCGAATGTAATGTAATATTGGAAAAAGATGATTTGCTTCAATATTGTCACAATAGATAACTGAAACATTCAAAATACAAACCCCAAGCTTAATTAGAAGAGAGAAAATGTAATATAATTCAGCCATTGTGGCAATAATAGAGCAATATTTAGTTTCATTCAAGAGTATATAATTGTGCCTTATTTTTTAAAGAACTAAGTTATAGATTGCTACCAGGATACACAATATAAATGAGGTGAATGTCCAGTCATCCTTATTGCTAGCCCAGTTGCATTGAAAAGGCATGAAGAGATAAAGATGTACAATGGTGCAAGGTAAGATCATGATCAATTGCATAGAAAAGATAGAGCAATATTCAGTTTTAATCAAAGAGTGTGCACCTGTGCCTTATTTCTTAGATGACTAGAATATCATATTACAACTAAGATAAACAATATAAGAACTAGTGACGGTTTATTCATCCTTATTACTAGCCTAATCAACATTTGAAAAGGCATAAAGAGATAAGGATGTGTGATGGTGCAAGGCAAGACCACGATCAATTGTACCAAACAAATAGTGAAGCAAGTGCTTGAAAATGTTCCAATGATAAGTAGTATAATTGAGATAACTTATTAACAATATATGCAATATCAAGGCGAGTGAGGCTTAAGTAATAGAGACTACCAACAAATGATTTCTTTATTTAGAGGGATTTGTCTATGCATATCTAGAAAGAGTTGTAAGTATTGGCTTAATGACAAGGTAGAAATATTTGTCCATAAAGATCAACAAATCATTGAGTCACAATAGTATTACATCCAGTAATAATTATGCCATCAATGTATATAAGGATGATTATAGTACTACTATTATTGAGGATAAAGAGTAATGACTCTACATTAGAGTTATGATGATTTAATGAAAGAGAGATGTGTGGGGTTATCATGATGAAGAAAATATGATAGTTATGCCATATAAACATCTTTAGAGAAATGAACTTATAAAAAGGCATTCTTGACATCAATTTAATGAAAATACCACCTAAGAGTAATTTCATGATTAGGAACCAAACTAATTATGGAAGGTTTAACAAACAAACTGAATGTGTCATGATAATCTATACCAAGGATTTAATGGAAGCTTTTAATAACTAGTCATTCTTTCTACCTATAATAGAGTTATTAGGTAAATGTTTAATTTTAAATAACTACTTATAATTAACAACATTTTGAATGGAATCAGGTAGGATAAGTTCCCATCTTCCATTTTGCACAAGGGTGTCATACTCTTTAAACTTAAATTGACACTAATTTGAATCTTTAAGGGTTTGGATCATTGTATTCAACTCAAGTGGATGATTTAAGTTTATGGTAGCAATTATATCAAGTTTTTGGAAGGTTTTATGGATATGGTTTTTAGAATGATTGGTTATAATGTGTGTGTTAGTAGGAAGGTTTAGAGGTAGGGGATTTAGAAATAGTGGAAAGACAGGCAAGGATGGGTGGTATAGACTATTAATGGTGCCATATGAATGTTTTAGTTGACCAGATGGTGGAATGGGATCTTTAGATGATATACGATCAACCTAAGATGTGGGATAATTGATTGGATTCTAGTATAAGGGAGAAGCTATTGAAGATGTATTAAGAGGTGCAACTATAGTGGGAAATAATGACACAGTTACAAACAAATTAGAAGGTGTTTTTAAATTTATATAACTGAGATGAATTTGAATATATTTGAGTAGAAAGACATTTTCTATGAATTTTTCATAATAGGATGTGTAAATTATATAAGTAGGATCAAATCAATATATATCCTTTGGTTAGTGAGTACCCAGCAAACAGACAAGGAAGGGATCAAGACTAAAAATTATGACTATAATAGGAATGAAGCCTGGGGTAGCATAAACAATCAAAGATATGGATCTTTGGTACAATTTGATGAAGAGTGGAAAAGGGACTCATGGGGAGAGTGAAGACAAAGTTTTAGTATGGGTATGCGATTAATGAGATAACAATAGTTTTTTTTTATAGAAATGAGATAATAATAGTTGCAAAGGCATATTTCTAGTATATGACTGGAAGTGTGGCATGAGTGAGTAAAGAAAGACCAACTCCAATAATATATCAATGTTGACGTTTTGAGAGCCCATTTTTCAAGTGTATTAAAAGGAGAAGTAAGATGAAATATGCTATAAAGAGATAGAAAGAGATAAAATGCTTACAATTCTCTACTATAATAAGAGTAAAGAGGAACAATGTGTTGGATCGCCTATGGCTCGAGTATTCACAATACGTAGTGGAATGGACCATATTACATTGCAAGAAGTATAATAAAAAATTATAACACATACGAAATTAGCTCTTGATGCGGATTGGATGTAGCACCCCACTCCCGCAATGACCCAAACCTGACATCGATGGTGATATCCGAGTCCGTGCCCCGCGAGGGTTGTGTGCTAAAGCACTCAATCTTTCAAAAGCCCACGATTTTTTTTGAAAATCGATAACAAAAAATGCGGAAATCGAAACTCAAATTGGGCCCACATTCTTTCATAAACAATTTCACTTAACACAATTTTCAATAGCCATTTGGGCCCTTTCACAAATATAAAACACTTGTGTCATTTCAAAATACAATTTTATACAAAAAGATGCAGAATATACAATTCAATACAAAATGTGAAAAACACAAATGCAGACGCGAACTGATCCCGACCTCTATCCTTCACTTGAATGCTATAAGTATACTCCCGTTGGCCTAACGGGGTATTCTTCTTACTATAAAAATAGTTGCAAATTTTGGGTGAGTTTTGCGAACTCAATGAGAGACCATCATTGATGGCTCACCCAATCACATAAATCATAATTCATATAACACATACATCTCATATTTCACATTATTTTACACTTCACATTCACTTTAACACTTCATATTCATTACACTTAATCATTCATATTATGCATATGCAATGCACACGAGACTCACTTTCATTTATTATTGTTGTTATGACCGAGTTCCTTTTCATTCACTCATATCCCTTAGTGGATATCGAGCAGTAGCATAATTTGTCCCATATCCCTTAGTGGATACCGAGCTGTGTCATATAACGTCCCATATCCCTAAGTGGATACCGGGTACAGTCGCACTCGAGCCCGAGGCTTTAATCACATTATAAACTTTAAGCTCTTTATCCTGACGACTCCGGTCATAACTTCCTTTATCTTGCATGCATTCATGTAATGGAATGCATCACTTATATTGCATGCTCTTATTCAGTCACAGTCACTTATCCTCGGACCATAGTCCGACATTCAACATATAGTTAAAAATTAACACTTAATTTGCATGCAATATCACATTCAGAGTTCACTTAGTAAACATTTCTGTGCACTTAGTTCATCTCTTTCACATACAATTAACACTTCAATATCCAAATCACAATCACAATCATCGGACCTCCTGTTCGGAACCCAACATAATCAAACACATTCAGAATTCAATTAATATAAAAAAGGCAAACAAAACAAACAATAGAATGAGACCATCTAGGTATACTCACAGTACACTCCATATTAGCATTTGCTTTCAATTTCTAGGAATGCCAGAATGCGGACACTTGACCTGCACAACCTATTTATACAAGACACCCATTGTATATTCGTCAATAATTACACAAGTAAAAGCATTCATTTATGCACAATCGTAATAATGGACCATGTATAATATGTTGGGCCCCGGTTCGCATTAAGTATGTGTTAATTTATTTGTGAGGATTAATTTGAATTTTTTTTTTCCTTTTAGTTGGAACAAATTGAGGTTTATAGTGATTAATGGGATGAAAGTTAAATGTGGGATGAGTTTAAATTAGAATTAAATTGTTGTTAGAAGTTGAAAGGAATAAAATGGCTTAGGGGAAATTTAGGTATTTTACTATTGGTTTTAGAGACTAAGGCAAGGAAGGAAGGCTAATTGGGTCCTTTTAAGTCCAATTTAAAACAAAAACAAGAGGAATACATAGTGAAATCGTTCATGTAGGGAAGAGGAGCAAATCTTATGAGGAAGGGACCAAAACTATGTAGTTTTGGATAAGTGGAGCTTAGGTTTTTTAATTAAAAAGTCATGTGTTAGGGAAGTTAGAAGAGGATTCACGAATTTTCTAGAGAAAGGGAGAGGGAGAGTGTCATTTATGTAGAAGAAGAAGAAGAAGAAGAAGAAGAAGAAGAAGAAAGGTTTAGGTCTTGTGTTTTCCTTACTTAGAGAAGAGTGGGAGAGTGTTTTAGAAGGATAAGAGGGAGAAGGGTTTAAGAGTTCATCAAGCCAAGAGAAAGAGCAAATTTCGTGGGTTCCCTCTCAAGGTAAGAAAAATGTAAGATTCTTTGGATTTATGAGTAGTTTTTGATGCTTAAAGCTTGGGTAAGGTTTGGGTTAAGTTAGATAGGCTTAATTCCATCTTTTCCTCTCATAGGATTGTCTAATCTTGGGATATCCCATGTTAATTGGGTTCTTACTTGCTTAATGAAGGTGAAGAGAAGTTGTTAGAGCAAGAAGCAAGGGCAAGTGTCTAAAATTCAAGGCTAAGGGATTAAGGTGGGTAATTTCTTAATAATTGAGTTAATAAACTTGTTAAAGTTCTATAATAAATCCTATTGAATATTTTCAAATGACTTAGCTATGTTGCTTGTTATTCTTGACATGGTTTAAATTGATATGAGATATGAAAATGTATGTATGATGTTGAACAAGTGAAAAATAAATGCAAATATATGGTATAGGCAATTATGGGAAAATGGATGTTCAAGGTTCATTGAGGACTAACGTGTATAACATGCATGAATGATGTGATATACTTGTTTCGTGAGTTTAGGGTGGTCCTTTATGTGATAGGTGCACCTATATAGGCTTCTCCTTTTGCTGAAGTGGCTATGGAGTTCCTCACGGACTCCCTCATGTGTTCACGCTACACATGACCGTTTCTGAAATGTGTAAGTACGTCTGTTGGACCCACCGAAAACCAATTTATGTGTGACTATATTATATGCCGTCTAAGTTGTTCTTGTGTGATATATTGTTTTGTAATTTCCTTTGATCATTTGAGACTAATGAAGAATTGGTTTATGAAAAGATGATTAGTTCAATTGTTTGTGAATGGATTGTTAAAGGATTTTAGCATGTTTTTCTTAGTTATTAAGTTTTTACCCACGGAGCCGTCGAGCTCACCCCCATTTCCTCCACAGGTCATGAGCGAGAAAGAGACACCGTGATCGGGAATGAGGCATTACTCCGATGCAAGTTTTGTTTTTGAAATCATGTTTTAGAAACCAAGGTTTTAGATAGCATTTTAGAGCTAGCAATGTACTTGGTATTTTTGTCTTTGAGATTTTGATGTATTTGGGCTAGAATGCCCTCTAAAACTTTGTAATAACTTTTAATTTCATGTAAATGCAAGATTGTTGAGTTTTAATTGTAACTTATGTAATTTACACATGTTTTATACATATGCATCTGTGTGTAGCTATAGTTGACAAAAAGAGTGGATTGAGATTGTGTTGATTTATATGTTGGAATGGAGTAGATGACTAGGAGTGCGGTTGTTGCCTTAAATTGCATTTGGAGATACTTTAGAATTGAAACATGTTGAATGAGGTTGGATATTGGGTTTTATGCAGGTGATGTTTTTTAGATTGAAATTTGGTTAGTTGAAATTCCAAAGGAAATGCTGTCAAATTTTTACAAAATTTGACAGAACTTCACTTAGATTTTAGACCATCTTAGTGTTGGAATTGTATTGAGGTGTCTTCTTGAAGATTATAGTGCTTGTTGATAGCTTTCCAACGATATAAAATTTGTCACTATCGGACTTAGGATGAAGAAGTTATGGTATGGGAAACACATTCAGTTACTGTTCAAGCTGATGTTTTTACTGTTCCATTAGTCATTATAGAAGCAGTACATTTGAGTGAGCTTTTACCACCTTTAATGATGGAACTGAGTTTTGCATCTTTAATAAAATTTGTAGAGCATATTGTTATCTTTCCAGTAAGGTATAATATGCAGGTATTGGAGTTAGGAGTAAGAAGTTATGGCAATTGGAAGATATCTGTTTAAGTCGTTTTGATGTTCATTTGCTTGTGAGTTATGATAACCTTGACGATTAAGGATTGATTTCATGGATTTGATTAACTATTTAAGTTGAAATTTTGGTGAGTGGAACTTGGTGTTTAAGGTGTTATGAATTGTTTATACTTTAGAATAAATTAAGTTTGTGAAAAATGCAAGTGGTTATGAAGTTAGATTGAAGGTGAAAGGTTTGGAAGAGGTTTTGAAGTTGGGAAGAATGGCATGTCCGTTTAACGGACATTTTCGAAGCTTTTGGGACACTTTCACCCGAATGTGTCCGTTAAACGGACATGGCTGTCCGTTTAACGGACAGCTACGGGAAAGATGGTGCATTTTCGAATTTTTAGAGGCCGAATCTCGTTTTGTGGTCTTCATGAAAGTTGTAGATCTAGATGTCTACTTTCTAATGGTACAAAAACTAAAGAAATTAAATTTATGGATCAAAAGTTATAGTGATCGCGCCAAAAGAGTTTCAAACTGATTTAGGGCCTGAACATACTTGACTCTTTTGGGCATAAATCCCTCGTCCGACCTCCAATTGAGGTGAGGCTTAAACCATTAGATTCCTAAGACATATATCTTCCGATACACAAATATTTGTATAATTTGAAGTCAAATTGAAAAAGTTTGCATTAAAGTAAGTGAGAGGTCTGTTTGGAGATCATATTTAAAGTATGAGCTCATTTAGGTTTTTTAAGCATATCTTGAGTTATACAACTCCGTTTGAGGTGATTCTTGTTGCGAAACGAACTTGAGGCATAGAGCTACAATTCTTATGAATAAGTAAACCTTTGATTTTTGTATTTACATAGTGTACGCCGCCACGAATGTGGAGTTACAACTAAGGACCCCAGAAGGTAATAAGCACAGGCTTCGGGACTGGAAATTGGGCTCTGGAGACGGGTCCAATAAACGTGGAATTAAAGCAAGAGTGATAGTGTGAGGTTTTAAGCAGTTGGGGTCCGGTCTCCGGGTCGGGTTCCAACATTTATGGTATCAGAGCGCCGGAATTGAGATCTTATATGGGCGCAGGTGTATAAGTTACACACATACGCAATGGTTAAGAGTTTAGGCGAATGGAGTTAGTGCGCAAAATGATATTGTTTCATGATATGAGAAAATGAAAGCTATGGATACCTGGAAATGAGAAATAGTACATGGTCAAAGATGATAGGTAATGATTCAATGTATTTTATAGTGGGAGATCCAGGGTGAGGTATTATGATGATATACCTTCGAATGCGATTTAGATGAGAATGTATGATCATGGCTTGTTCGGGGAAAACGAGGATGTGAGTGGTTATCTTGAGTTTAAGTGAGAAAGTGAAGTGTATTTGAAAACAGAGATGCATATGGTCTTCCGAAGATGAAATCGGAAATTAAGTGGGTTTTCATGTTTATAAATTTAAATAATGAGCCTTTAATGTGTTTTCAAGAAAAATCAAGAAAAATAAGCATGTTTTTAAGCTATTGTTTTCCAAATGATTAAAATCAATTGATTTTGGAATAATTTATGAGTTCATGGTTTTTGAATGATTTAAGAAATCTTTTTAATTATTCCGGACGATTCTTCATGAAAAAAATTTATATTGCATCATGATTGTTGCATGTTGTGCCTTGAATGCATTGAGAAATTGCTACATGTTTGATGTGTGAATTGTGTGATGATTTTCCCATCTATAAGTTTGAACCAATGGTGATTATACATATTGAAAATGTTATGTGAAGAATAATGGAAAGATGAGACGAATGATAGTAATGTTTGTACAAGTCCAGGACGGTTAAATTGATAACTATTGTGAGTAGCTGTATGATGGACTATCATCATACACAAGTGAGTATATTAAGTATATAGGTAATATATGTACATATATAAATACATGTGGAGATGATAGAGGAAGAAACTTATGACTTATTGGGAAATTGTTGGTCATAGCTCCCATAGTTTAAAGTTCAAGGGGAAATTAGAGTAACATATGAAGGTGCTTATAATGATCATGTGGGGTTGGTTTGAGATTTGTTAAAGATGTCGCAATGAGAAATAAACTGATCTTAAAAGAATATTATCTAGGGTTAATGGAATTGATAAGTGGTCAACATAGGATGAATTTGGTGATGTTACCCAAACATGTGCGACAATAAGTATGTTCTTTACTCCCTTGGGTTTTGGGTGATTTGAACATTATGACCTTGGGAGGAAGATAGAAATAGAAATTGGTCTTCCCACGGAATTATAACTAGTTGCTAATAAGTGATTGATCAAGATTGCATAAAGAGTATAGGTGATGGCAACAAGAAACCCTCGATTGAAGAAAAGAATTTTTGTTTAAGTTAAAATAAGCAGATCAGATAGTTTATATCAGGGATGATCCATGAAAGAACTGATCAAAAAGGAATATAGAATGATTCGAAAGTGAGTACACTCCCCTAACAGAGCATCAAGCAAGGAGGTGGAATATGTTACAAAAATAAGTACATATTTTGTTTAGTGTAAGGGGTCATATGAATGGATTCTTGAATCTATGGAGACTTGAATTTACTAGTATGAGGAGTATGTACATTCAAGTTACACTATGTGAAAGTATATTGAGGAGATATTGATTTTAATATGAGGAGTATATAGGTTCGTGGTATATCCTGTGTAAATATGTTCAGGAGATACAAGATCTGTCTGGATAAAATGTCTTAAAAATCAAGAAGTTAAGTCTGAAAATAAATTACAATGGGTGGAGAAATTAGTATGAATGAACAAACATGAAAATAAGTGCAAGAGAGATATGAAGAAATTTAAGGAATGGAGAAAATCATTCGCGAAAGGAAGTCAAGTAGGCAATTGAAAAGAAAGCGAGACAATGTACCTTATTAAGGATCAGTTATTAAGAAATCACGAGAGCTAATCAAGAGGCATATGAAATTTGATAATAATTGGTTGAGTTCACAAATGCCTAATAGCACTATGGTATTGGAGACTAAAGAGATTCAAGATTTGAGGGTGTATTGAAGGCATTCGAAGAATTGAGAAAAATAGTTTGAATACATGGAGAAATGTGTGAAAAGCGTATGAGTGACGTGAGTAAAGATAATTTTGAAGGAACTAGGCTAGGGTAAATTATATCATATAGATTTGGAAATTTTATAGTATACATTGATGTTGTATAAGGCAAGAGGTTGGAATCAAATGCAACAGTAATAAAAGCGATTTCATATGTATGGAGACAATTGAAGTCTTATAAGTTGACTATTTGATACATGATTTAGAACTGCTACATTAATGATTATTTTGAAAGTTTGAAGACAGTATATGTGTTAGAGTAGTGCCCTAAAGGCAATCGCCTTTAGCGCATTTTGTATAAATTTGTGTACAGTCTTTATAAATAAATAAAGAAAGGCATATTTCATTAATTTGTTGTTCATTATTTATGAACTGATATAGATCTATAATCAAATTAATGAAGTCCATGATATATGACATAGCATGAAGGAAATTATGATGTGATCACACTACTGAGATTCCTATCATGTGCAATTATGTCATTATCTAAATTATCCCTAGTCATAGGATTACTGAGACTGGACATCGGTAATCCGGAAAGACTAGCACATCTCATGCTTCTTGATTTGATCAAGCAGTGGATCTCAGAAACTGTAAATATGAGATATTTAGGGTTGAGATGTGGATGCTTACTAGAGGTAGTAAGTACATTGGATGACCTGCCATGAGATCATCACATGGATGTCCTATTCTAATGTTAGTGATAATCTCATCATAGCAATGGTGCAAGTATCCTTAGACTTGAGGTGCTCAAGGATATCTTAGATACTGATTCTGTGCTTTGACTCCATTCCTTGTTGCCTTACAGAGGTCGCTCATAGGGTGGTGCTTGGGTACAGTTTGAGGTATTGAAGGTAATTGAGTAGCCAATAGAGGATTCACCATACGTGATAGCGTAAGATGATACCCATGGCCTCTTGTCGGGGTCATTACTTAGAAATCTCGGCGGAGTATGTATGTCGTGAAGAGTGTCTTGATGACATATAAAGTAATGAGTCCAGGACAAGAATTGAAATCACTGGACTAGATTTGGCGTAGTCGATCTAGTGAGAGTTGACACATTGCCCATACTCATAACCAAGTGGGGTATAGGATGGTGAAAGGAAGAATTGCACGGTAATTGTCTATGGAAGGGTTCGTGATATGGTCCATGATGAATATATATTCATTCGTCAAACCAATTACTTTCCGGTCAATTGGGAGTCATGATGTGTTGCTAGATACCGCTCATGACTTGCTTAGATTAAGTGTTAATCTAAGTGGCCAACATAACCGGGAACCTAATGGGTCACACGCATAAGAGTGTCTCGGAGAACTCGTAAAATAGTTTTGGACAGAGTTCCAATACATGGAGAGCAATCGGATTAAATAGATCCCGATGAGATCGAGATATGTCCCGATGAGATCGCGACATCGATATTCTTGAAAAAAGTTTAGGGGTTTTCCCATACAGGGACCTTAGTGAGGACCGACCAGTGTGGATGGACCACTTGATAATATATATACATATATATATATGATTAATTAATTAAATAAATTATATATATATATATATATATATGTTGAAAACGTGGATGGAGGAGAAGAAGCATGGAAGCTTCTTTATTTTGTTTAGTCATCACTTTCATTAAATGGCTAAAAGACAAAATAATAAAGTGAAGAAGAGGAGGATCGTGGCTTATGGAAAAATAAGATGAAAAGAAGAGTTTCTTGCAAGAAGATGATGATCTTCGTGGCCATGAAGCAAGATAAAAACGATGGATGAAGATTGGAGGTTTTAGAAAGGGTTTCTATAGTCATCTCTTCATCTTCATCATTGGTTAAGCTCATCTCCTCTCAAGTGTTTCATCTTCCATCATCGTTGGTTTCAAGCTCTCCATAGAACAAAGGTAAGATCTAGCAGTCTTTAATTTGTTCTAGCTATTTCCGGGTCAAAGGGTTTGTCCCGGTTAGGTTCTCCGATCTCTGCGTGGATACCGTTAGAGACGGTCTCCTTTGGTCGTTCGGTTTGAGTTTGTTATATATACACATGGATCCTGGCTTTCGAGAAGGTCCCGGAACAAAAAATTTTTGTTTTTCGTACCGTGGGCATGTGATGTTTACACCGGGATTTTCCTACAGTGGTATCAGAGCCACTTGTGTCGTATATAACAACGAAACCATGACTAGGTCGGAGTTGTTATAGCTTGTGATGATGATGCATGTTGTATGTGTACAATTTCGAATTCAGTATGAGATATAGTTTTTGAAAATTTCTTGCCCAGATATGTTCACAAGATGTTGTTGCATATGTCTGTGGAAGCCCGGAATTTATCAATGTGATTTGATATGGTTTTGCTAATTTATTCCCTAATGTGCTGGGTGCTGTCTTTGTGCACATTCACTGAACAGGCATGCTTATAAATTCGAGAATAAATTGTAGAATTTTTTTTTCAGATTTTCTTTCTCCTACATGTCCCTAAGATGTTTATGAATGTCTATGTGGATGGAAAAATGTTTTCGAGGTGATTTACTATTTATTTGAGAATTTATTGTGTGCTTCTGGGAATAGCTGTGTTAAGGAACACAGATTTTTCATTGGCTTTTTTGCTGAGGTTGAATGAGTTTTTGATGGAAATAAATCCTGAAAAAATTCATGGAGCATGTTGGGAACATTTAGTGACCTCTGTAATTTTCTCAGAATTTATTGAAATTGTTTCAATGGGTTTTTCAAGCAAAACATAGAACTTGGTAGTTTTGAGAAAATTGCTGGAGTTGTTTTGTTTGAACTAAGAAATTGTGTAGATTTCAGTTCCAATGCCTTGGATCATTTTTAATGTGATTAAAAATGTGTAAAATTGATGTTGTATGCTTTCCTAAATGAATTTTTTGAAATTAGGTTTCCAAATAATTTTCGGATGTCAAATGTGTCTCATTAGCGTCTCGTTAGTATATTCCCTTATCTTGATTGTTTTGGCCGTCACAAATTTTGTGACCAGTGCCGAAGTAGTCCTGATAAAGTGTAGACTACCTAGAGATACTTAGGGTGATAATTTGATATTCTCGAATTATTTGGAGATCCAAGTGAATAACAGTATATTCACCGATTTCAAATTCTTCATATATAGTTTGACTATATATGGTAAGCAACAATGAAAGTGTTTCATTGGTACATCATAATAATGTGTATTAGACTTGGTGTTGTGAATTTGAACTACACGGATTGAGAAATTAGCTGATTAGATAGCAATTTCTCTTGGATAAGTCGACTTACACAATGTACAAGTCGACTTGTCCGTGCACTGTAGACGCATAAGTCGACTTGCACAATGGTACAAGTCGACTTGTTCGTGCACAGTTGCACAAGTCGACTTACACATGCATAAGTCGACTTACATAGAGGCATAAGTCGACTTATACATACACAAGTCGACTTATAACATGCAAAGGAGGGATGATGGATGATTTTAGGTATAAACTCAATGTAATTGATCATATGCCCTAAATCATTCCATATAGTCATAGTGACTATAATCCTACGGCTTGGAGAAGAAGAAGATGAGACCTGAAAACCCTCAAATCATATGAAAATTAACGCCTTCCATTAATATGGAGAGAACCAGAGTTCTTATAGAGTTGGGTTGTTGGGCAAACCCAAGCTCACTCTATACGGATATGTTCGAACCGTAGAAAATGAGATTTTCGGATTAATGGGTCGGTTTTCACTAGAAGCGTTGATTTGTTGAGCAAACTCAAGGTCAACGTGGACAGAGGCGAAATTGGGTAGTGTACATCAGATGTACACGCATCAAGAGTTGATAACCCAATGTGTGTGCATACATCAAAAGTTGATAGCACTAGTCGATAGTTGCACCTAAGATGGAAATGGTATGATTGATACCTGCCGATTGAACTAAGGTGGCTTGTTGGGCAAACCCAAGGTCATTTTAGGAATGTCGGATATCTATCTATGATGCAATTGGTATGACTGATACCTACCGATTGAACTAAGGTGACTTGTTGGGCAAACCCAAGGTCATTTTTAGGAATGTCGGATATCGACCCACTAGGACATTTTGTCATAATATTTCTTGAATTCGTACTGAGGGTTATGGATTCTATGAAACTAGTGGGAGCCATATGCATATCATGCAAGTCCTTATGATTATGCATCTATTCTATTCTAACATTCTTTCTCTCTTTCCCTATAGGTTATTGAAGATGACTTCAAGTGTGAACTTGCGCTCGCTTATAGAATCCAACAAGTTAACTGGACCAAATTTTCTAGATTGGCTGAGAAATCTGAGAATTGTTCTCAGGTCTGAGGAACTGGGATATATCCTCGATGTTCTACTTCCTGATCCACCTGCTGTTGATGCTTCTGATGAGGATCAAAAAGCATATCGAAAGCATCTTAAAGACAGTGACATGGCTACCTGCATTATGCTTGCCTCGATGTCACCTGAGCTGCAGAAGCAGCATGAGTCTATGGATGCTCATACCATAGTGTTTCATCTTAGGGAGTTGTTTGATGAGCAAGCTCGGTCTGAAAGGTTCGAGACCTCGAGGCTACTCTTCACTACTAAGATGACTCCAGATTCATCTGCAGTGTAATATGCACTGAAGATGAATGGGTATATTGAGAGATTGGCCGTCTTAGGTTTTGTCATGGATTATGAATTAAGTATTGACTTAATTACGATTGGATTGTCGATAGTTATTCACGGTTTGTGTTAAACTATCGGATGAACCAAGTATCCACAACAATCCTCGAGTTGATCAATCTGCTTTCGAGGCAATGATAAGCTATCAAGAAGGATAGCAAGCAAGTCTTGATGGTGGACTCTTATTCGGTTCAAAGAAAAGAAGCAGAAGAAGAAAAGGTCTAAGAAACCGAAAGGAAGTATAGCGAAGAAACAAAAGAGAGCGCACTAAAAGGAACTTGCTTCCATTGTGGCAAGACCGAGTCCTTGGTAATGGGCTGTAAAGTCTATCTGGAGGCTCAAGCGAGAAGAAGGCATCGGATGCCTCGACTTCTTGGTATGTTTGTCATTGAGGTTAATCTTGTTTCGATCATAACATATAGGTATTAGATACGGTTGTGGCTCACACATATGCAATGATATGCGGGGCCTCGGGGACGATGAGCGACTCATGAAGGGAGAGATAGACCTGCGTGTGGGAAATGGAGCAAGAGTTGCTGCATTAGCCGTAGGCACTTACTTTTTGTCACTCCTCAGTGGGCTTGTAATTAAATTGGATGATTGTTATTTTGTACCTATTTTAACAAAGAACATATTGTCTGTTTCTTGTTTAAATAGAGCTAGTTTCTATTTGACTTTTAGTAACAATGGTTGTTCTATTAGTTTGAATGGAATGCTTTATGGTTCTGGTACTTTATGCAATGGAATTTACATATTAGATATGTCACATCCAATTATGAATGCCAATGACACGAAAAGACATAAACGAGATAATTTAAAATCAACTTACTTATGGCATTGTCGGCTTGGCCATATAAATGAGAGACGCATAGCTAAGCTCCATAAGAGTGGTAGTTTAGGGTCATTTGATTATGAATCATATGACACATGCGAATCTTGTTTATTAGGCAAGATGACTAAGTTACCCTTTAAGGGAAAGGGTGAACGAGCGACTAGAGTATTAGACCTAATACATTCAGATGTATGTGGTCCGATGTCCATCCATGCTAGAAGTGGTTATCTTTACTTCATTACCTTTATCGATGACTATTCTCGATATGGGTACTTGTATCTGATGAGATACAAATCTGAAGCATTTGAAAAGTTCAAACAATTCAGAAATGAAGTAGAAAACCAACTTGGGAAAAGTATTAAGACATTACGATCTGATCGTGGTGGGGAATACTTAGACCAAGAGTTTTGGATTATCTCGAGATAATGGGATTTTATCTCAATGGACTCCTCCTTACACACACAAACATAATGGTGTGGCAGAAGGAGAAATCGAACCTTGTTAGACATGGTACGATCAATGATGGGCTTTGCAAAGTTACCAAAATCCTTTTGGGGTATGCAATCGAGGCACTGTTTACTTGCTAAGCGAGTTCCATCAAAGCAGTTGATGTTACTCCATATGAGATGTGGACTAACAAAGACCCTATCTTACTCATTTGAAAGTTTGGGGCTGTCACGCTTATGTGAAGCGGACTCGGTCGAGATAAACTTGATGCAAAGTCGACAAGTGTTTGTTCGTAGGATATCCTAAAGAAACAATGGGATATCAATTCTACCTTGCCGAGGAACAAAAGGTGTTTGTTTCAAAGCATGGTGTCTTTAGAGAAAGAGTTTCTTTTACAAGAAGGCGGTGGGAGCAAAATTGAACTTGAAGAAGTTCAAGATCTTGTGAAACAGACCTTGAATCAACGCTCGAACTCAAGCTGTAACTCATACGGATGAAGTAACAGTTCAACCTTCTACAACACACGAAGTTCGTGGTTACGTAGAATACGCTCTGTTCGAGAGATATGGATTTCGTGAATGAGCAGGATGACGTATTGCTCATAAAAATGATGAGCCTACTACCTATGAAGAGGTTACGAAGAGTTCGAGTCTCGAAATGGCTTCATGCCATGCAAGCGAAATGGATTCCATGTATGAAAACCAAGTATGGACTTTGGTTGAGGCACCGAAGAATCAAACCCATAGGGTGCAAATGGGTTTTCAAAAGAAAACCAACATGGATGGTAATGTAATTACCTATAAAGCAAGGCTTGTGGCTAAAGGTTTTAAATCAAAGACAAGGAGTTGACTACGACGAGACCTTGACCCGAGAGCAATGCTTAAATCCATTAGAATACTCTAGCCATTGCCACTCATTATGATTATGAGATATGGCAAATGGATGTGAAGACGACTTTCTAAATGGAAATCTAGCGAGGATGTGTATATGACACAACCCGAGAGGCTTCACCTCCTATGATGGCGAAAAGGTATGCAAGCTTCAGAAATCCATCTATGGATTGAAGCAAGCATCCAGGAGTTGGAATATCCGTTTTGATGAGGTAATCAAAGAGTTTGGTTTCTCACAAAATCCGGATGAATACTGTGTGTATAAGAAGGTTAATGGGACTGCAAACGTATTCCTTGTGCTATATGTGGATGACATATTATTACTAGGAAACGATGTCTCTATATCTTTAAGCGATCAAGATTTAGTTGTCCAAACAATTTGCCATGAAAGACCTTGGTGAAGCAACTTATATCCTTGGGATAAGGATCTATAGAGATAGATCAAAAAGGTTGCTTGGTCTTTCACAATCAACGTACATAGACAAGATGCTAAAGAGGTTTAGCATGGAGCAATCCAAGCGAGGTACCTTCCGTGACTCGTGGGATAACACTCTCGAAATCTATGTGTCCTAAAACACAAGATGAGAGGATGCGCATGAATATGATTCCGTATGTATCAGCGGTAGGATCTATCATGTATGCTATGCTATGTACGAGACCCGATGTATCATATACTCTAAGTGTTACGAGCAGATACCAATCGAATCCTGGTGAGGGTCACTGGGTGGCTGTCAAGAATATCCTTAAGTACTTACGAAGAATTAAGGATGTTTTCTTGATATATGGGGATGGAGATCTCAGTGGCGGGTATCAGATGCGTTTTCAATCGATAAGGATGATTCCAAATCCCAATCAGGTTATGTATTCTGCTTGAGCAATGGGCGATCGGTTGGAAGAGTTCAAACAAGAGACGATCGCCGATTCAACAACCGAGGCGAGTACATTGCCGCTTGAAGTAGCAAAGGCGGTTTGGATCAAGAAATTCATTCTTGAACTTGGTGTGGTTCCTAGCGGTGATGGGCCCATCTGATTGTATTGTGACAACAATGAGGCTATTCTTGCAGTGAAGGAACCAAGGTCTCATCAACGATTCAAACACGTACTCCGCAGATATCATTTGATAAGGGAGATCATAGGACGTGGTGATGTCTAGATCGAGAGAGTTCCCACCGAGCAGAATATTGCTGATCCTTTGACGAAGCCATTGTCACAAAAGAGTTTTGATTCTCATGTACTCGCCTATGGTATTAGATATCAAGGCGATTGGCTTTAGGTCAAGTGGGAGATTGTTAGAGTAGTGCCCTAAAGGCAATCTCCTCTAGCCCATTTTGTATAAATTTGTGTACAGTCTTTATAAATAAATAAAGAAAGGCATATTTCATTAATTTGTTGTTCATTATTTATGAACTGATATAGATCTATAATCAAATTAATGAAGTCCATGATATATGACATAGCATGAAGGAAATTATGATGTGATCACACTACTGAGATTCCTATCATGTGCAATTATGTCATTATCTAAATTATTCTAGTCATAGGATTCTTGAGGCTGGACATCGGTAATCCGGAAGACTACACATCTCATGCTTCTTGATTTGATCAGCGGTGGATCTCGAAGCTGTAAATATGAGATATTTAGGGTTGAGATGTGGATGCTTACTAGAGGTAGTAAGTACATTAGATGACTGCCATGAGATCATCACATGGATGTCCTATTCTAATGTCGGTGATAATCTCATCATAGCAATGGTGCAAGTATCCTTAGACTTGAGGTGCTCGAGAATATGTTGGATCTTGATTACGTGCTGACTCCATTCCTTGTTGCCTTCTGAGAGGTCGCTCATAGGGTGGTGCTTGGAGTGCAGTTTGAGGTATTGAAGGTTATTGAGTAGCCAATAGAGGATTCACCACTTTTGTGATAGCGAAGATGATACCCATGGCCTCTTGTCGGTCATTACTTAGAAATCTCGGCGTAGTATGTATGTCGTGAAGAGTGTCTTGATGACATATAAAGTAATGAGTCCGGACAAGAACTGAAATCACTTGGACTAGATTTGGCGTAGTCGATCTAGTGAGAGTTGACATTGCCCATACTCATAACCAAGTGGGGTATAGGATGGTGAAAGGACGAATTGCACGGTAATTGTCTATGGAAGGGTTCGTGATATGGTCCATGATGAATATATATTCATTCGTCAAACCAATTACTTTTCGATCAATTGGGGGTTATGATGTGTTGCTAGATACCGCTCATGACTTGCTTAGATTAAGTGTTAATCTAAGTGGCCAACATAACCGGGAACCTAATGGGTCACACGCATAAGAGTGTCTCGGAGAACTCGTAAAATAGTTTTGGACAGAGTTCCAATATATGGAGAGCAATCGGATTAAATGGATCTCGATGAGATCGAGATATGTCCCGATGAGATCGCGGCATCGATATTGTTGAAAAGGTTTCCGGGGGTTTTTCCCATACCGAGACCCGGTAGGACCGACCCCAGTGTGACTGGACCACTTCAGTAATATATATACATATATATATATGATTAATTAATTAAATAATTAATATATATATATATATATATGTTGAAAACGTGGATGGAGGAGAAGAAGCATGGAAGCTTCTTTATTTTGTTTAGTCATCACTTTCATTAAATGGCTAAAAGACAAAATAAAAAAGTGAAGAAGAGGAGGATCGTGGCTTATGGAAAAATAAGATGAAAAGAAGAGTTTCTTGCAAGAAGATGATGATCTTCGTGGCCATGAAGCAAGAGAAAAACGATGGATGAAGATTGGAGGTTTTAGAAAGGGTTTCTATAGCCATCTCTTCATCTTCATCATTGGTTAAGCTCATCTCCTCTCAAGTGTTTCATCTTCCATCATCGTTGGTTTCAAGCTCTCCATAGAAAAAAGGTAAGATCTAGCAGTCTTTAATTTGTTCTAGCTATTCCCGGGTCAAAGGGTTTGTCCCGGTTAGGTTCTCCGATCTCTGCATGGATACCGTTAGAGACGGTCTCCTTTGGTCGTTCGGTTTGAGTTTGTTATATATACACATAGATCCTGACTTTCGGGAAGGTCCCGGAACAAAAATTTTTTGTTTTCCGCACCGTGGGCATGTGATGTTCACACCGGAATTTTCCTACAATATGTACAAGAATATCTTCAATACACATATGCAAGTGCAGATCGTAAAAGTTTGAGTCAATCAATGAATTGGGAGAAGTAGTTATAAGACGTAGGAGTTTGAGATAAATGCTAAAAGGCTATGTTTGTTCTAGCGAGAAAGTCCAAGTGAAGCTAAGTGGTATGTTAGATGCCTTAAGTAGAAATGTGATATTGAGGTTATCGAACAAATACAAAAGAAAGCATAAAATAGAGGTTTAGTTTACCCCAATTAAGGATTAATGGATTATGAGTTGAAAGCAGATATGAGTGTCAAGTTTGAATGAGAAGAAGCGTATAGGGTGAATGAATAAGAAGTATATGAAATCAATAAAGATGCTTGAGTTGAAAGAATTGTATATGAGATTGAGGCAGTAGGTAGAGTTATTCGAAGGGTTATGATTGTGTAAGTGAGTACTAAACAGGTAAAGTTGGTGTTATGATCAGATGCATTGAATAGAGAAATCAATAGCAGTGTATCATAAATTTGGATATTGAGGTTATTAAATTTAGTATAGTAAAGAATGTAGAATGTGGAATTGAATTTTAGGCAAAATGATTAGTCACTGAAAGTTTAGATTAGTTCATATGAACCAAGCCCAAATTGACAATTCAGAAATTGTGAATCGTACTAAGCTGGAATGAGTATGAATTTTGAGTTCGAGTAGGAGAAATGATACTGGGTAATTGAGATAAGAAGTATGCGTATAGGCAAAGATGATTAAGTAAAGAGACTATGAGAAAAGTAATGGTGATTTTTAAGCTATATATCCTAGAAGAAATATGTCAAGTGGCTAAAAGTTTAAATTGTTGACGGTTTTAACTGTCAGAGATATGCTTAACGTTTATAGTTTAGAGTTTGTGAGAACATGAGATCAACGTATAGTTCTACTTGTCTTTAAGCATCTAAATTTTTGTCTTAGTGTATTGATAGAATCTTGGATGAGGAGTTAGAAGATATAAAGAGTCATCGCTTTTGTATTATGATGAGTAAGACCTAAAATGATTGAATGTCAAATCGATTTAAAGAGGTATTAGAAAGTAAGTGATCAAGAAAGGTGAAGGAATTAGTTGGATACACGACAAAGATATGGAATACAGGAAATTGACATAAGAGTTAAATGAAATGAGACTAAAGTGATGTGAATTATTAAGTGAAAATTGATTTGTCTCAGAAGGTATCACCTTTCGAGCGTGCTCGATGTTAGGAAAAAGCCGCCATGAATGAGTTATTATGGAAGTATTAAGAGTTAATGCTCTTGACACAAGGATTCAAAATATAATGTATGTGAGTATGTTAAGGAAATATTGATGTGATAAGATTAGGGTGTTTTGATACGGAAGTGGAAAACAAATTTGTGAGTGATCTGAAGCATAAAGAGGAACTAGTTAAGAAGTAAATGATCGAATAACTAATTTAAAGACCGAATGAGTCGACTAAATGCTATCATTTGATAGAAAGTTTTGAGTGATGAAGTTAAATGAGAAGCGGGGAGCATCCTACACTCCTGAGCAACTCGATAAGAGATATTGGTGTTTGGATTTGATATGGATGGTATTGCAAATAAGAGGTGAAAAATATTTTGATATTAGGATTATTTAGAAGACATGAGTAAAGAAATTGTATTGCTTGGCGTTTGCTTAAGTATGAATTTCGAGGACGAAATTTCTTTAAGAGGGGGAGAAATGTTGGGCCCCGGTTCGCATTAAGTATGTGTTAATTTATTTGTGAGGATTAATTTGAATTTTTTTTCCTTTTAGTTGGAACAAATTGAGGTTTATAGTGATTAATGGGATGAAAGTTAAATGTGGGATGAGTTTAAATTAGAATTAAATTGTTGTTAGAAGTTGAAAGGAATAAAATGGCTTAGGGGCAATTTAGGTATTTTACTATTGGTTTTAGAGACTAAGGCAAGGAAGGAAGGCTAATTGGGTCCTTTTAAGTCCAATTTAAAACAAAAACAAGAGGAATACATAGTGAAATCGTTCATGTAGGGAAGAGGAGCAAATCTTATGAGGAAGGGACCAAAACTACGTAGTTTTGGATAAGTGGAGCTTAGGTTTTTTAATTAAAAAGTCATGTGTTAGGGAAGTTAGAAGAGGATTCACGAATTTTCTAGAGAAAGGAGAGGAGAGTGTCGTTTATGTAGAAGAAGAAGAAGAAGAAGAAGAAGAAGAAGAAGAAGAAGAAGAAGAAGAAGAAAGGTTTAGGTCTTGTGTTTTCCTTACTTAGAGAAGAGTGGGAGAGTGTTTTAGAAGGATAAGAGGGAGAAGGGTTTAAGAGTTCATCAAGCCAAGAGAAAGAGCAAATTTCGTGGGTTCCCTCTCAAGGTAAGAAAATGTAAGATTCTTTGGATTTATGAGTAGTTTTTGATGCTTAAAGCTTGGGTAAGGTTTGGGTTAAGTTAGATAGGCTTAATTCCATCTTTTCCTCTCATAGGATTGTCTAATCTTGGGATATCCCATGTTAATTGGGTTCTTACTTGCTTAATGAAGGTGAAGAGAAGTTGTTAGAGCAAGAAGCAAGGGCAAGTGTCTAAAAATTCAAGGCTAAGGGATTAAGGTGGGTAATTTCTTAATAATTGAGTTAATAAACTTGTTAAAGTTCTATAATAAATCCTATTGAATATTTTCAAATGACTTAGCTATGTTGCTTGTTATTCTTGACATGGTTTAAATTGATATGAGATATGAAAATGTATGTATGACTGTTGAACAAGTGAAAAATAAATGCAAATATATGGTATAGGCAATTATGGGAAAAATGGATGTTGCAAGGTTCATTGAGGACTAACGTGTATAACATGCATGAATGATGTGATATACTTGTTTCTATGGGTTTAGGGTGGTCCTTTATGTGATAGGTGCACCTATATAGGCTTCTCCCGCTTGCAAGAGTGGTATGGAGTTCTCACGGACTCCTCGTGTGTTCACTGACACACATGACCGTTTTACGGAAATGTGTAGTACGTCCTGTTGGACCCACCCGAAAACCAATTTATGTGTGACTATATTATATGCCGTCTAAGTTGTTCTTGTGTGATATATTGTTTTGTAATTTCCTTTGATCATTTGAGACTAATGAAGAATTGGTTTATGACAAAGATGATTAGTTCAATTGTTTGTGAATGGATTGTTAAAGGATTTTAGCATGTTTATTCTTAGTTATTAAGTTTTTACCCACAGACGTCGAGCTCACCCCATTTCCCTCCACAGGTCATGGCGAGAAACGAGACACCGCGATCGGGAATGAGGCATTACTCCGATCAAGTTTTGTTTTGAAATCATGTTTTAGAAACCAAGGTTTTAGATAACATTTTAGAGCTAGTAATGTACTTGGTATTTTTGTCTTTGAGATTTTGATGTATTTGGGCTAGAATGCCCTCTAAAGCTTTGCAATAACTTTTAATTTCATGTAAATGCAAGATTGTTGAGTTTTAATTGTAACTTATGTAATTTACATGTTTTATACATATGCATCTGTGTGTAGCTATAGTTGACAAAAAGAGTGGATTGAGATTGTGTTGATTTATATGTTGGAATGGAGTAGATGACTAGGAGTGCGGTTGTTGCCTTAAATTGCATTTGGAGATACTTTAGAATTGAAACATGTTGAATGAGGTTGGATATTGGGTTTTATGCAGGTGATGTTTTTTAGATTGAAATTTGGCTAGTTGAAATTCCAAAGGAAATGTTGTCAAATTTTTACAAAATTTGGCAGAACTTCACTTGGATTTTAGACCATCTTAGTGTTGGAATTGTATTGAGGTGTCTTCTTGAAGATTATAGTTCTTGTTGATAGCTTTCCAACGATATAAAATTTGTCACTATCGGACTTAGGATGAAGAAGTTATGGTATGAGAAACACATTCAATTACTGTTCATGCTGATGTTTTTACTGTTCCATTAGTCATTATAGAAGCAGTACATTTGAGTGAGCTTTTACCACCTTTAATGATGGAATTGAGTTTTGCATATTTAATAAAATTTGTAGAGCATATTGTTATCTTTCCAGTAAGGTATAATATGCAGGTATTGGAGTTAGGATTAAGAAGTTATGATAATTGGAAGATATCTGTTTAAGTCATTTTGATGTTAATTTGCTTGTGAGTTATGATAACCTTGACGATTAAGGATTGATTTCATGGATTTGATTAACTATTTAAGTTGAAATTTTGGTGAGTGGAACTTGGTGTTTAAGGTGTTATGAATTGTTTATAGTTGGGAAGAATGGCATGTCCGTTTAACGGACATTTTCGAAGCTTTTGGGACACTTTCACCCGAATGTGTCCGTTAAAAGGACATGGCTGTCCGTTTAACGGACAGCTACGGGAAAGATGGTGCATTTTCGAATTTTTAGAGGCCGAATCTCGTTTTGTGGTATTCATAAAAGTTGTATATCTAGATGTATACTTTCTAATGGTACAAAAACTAAAGAAATCCGATTTATGTATCAAAAGTTATAGTGATCGCGCCAAAAGAGTTTCAAACTGATTTAGGGCACAAACATACTTGACTCTTTTGGGCATAAATCCCTCATCCGAACTCCAATTGAGGTGAGGCTTGAACCATTAGATTCCTAAGACATTTTTCGTCCTATCCACAAAATTTTGTATCATTTGGAATCAAATTGAAAAATTTTACATTAAAGTAAGTGAGAGGTCAGTTTGGAGATCATATTTAGAGTATGAGGTCATTTAGGCTTTTTAAGCATATCTTGAGTTATACAACTCCGTTTGAGGTGATTCTTGTTGAGAAACGAACTTGAGGCATAGAGCTACAATTCTTATGAATAAGTCAACCTTTGATTTTGGTATTTACATAGTGTGCGCTCGCCACGAATGTGGAGTTACAGCTAAGGACCCTGCAAGGTAATATGCACAGGGCTTCAGGACTAGGGAAATTGGGTTCTAGAGACGGGTCCAATAAACGTGGAATTAAAGTAAGAGTGATAGTGTGAGGTTTTAAGCAGTTGGGGTCCGGTCTCCGGGTCGGGTTCCAACATTTATAGTATCAGAGCGCCGGAATTGAGATCTTATATGGGTGCAGGTGTATAAGTTACACACATAAGCAATGGTTAAGAGTTTAGGCGAATGGAGTTAGTGCGCAAAATGATATTGTTTCATGATATGAGAAAATGAAAGCTATGGATACCTGGAAATGAGAAGTAGTACATGGTCAAAGATGATAGGTAATGATTCAATGTATTTTATAGTGGGAGATCCAGGGTGAGGTATTATGATGATATACCTTCGAATGCGATTTAGATGAGAATGTATGATCATGGCTTGTTCGGGGAAAACGAGGATGTGAGTGGTTATCTTGAGTTTAAGTGAGAAAGTGAAGTGTATTTGAAAAAAGAGATGCATATGGTCTTCAGAAGATGAAATCGAAATTAAGTGGGTTTTCATGTTTATAAATTTAAATAATGAGCCTTTAATGTGTTTTCAAGAAAAATCAAGAAAAATAAGCATGTTTTTAAGCTATTTTTTTTCCAAATGATTAAAATCAATTGATTTTGGAATAATTTATGAGTTCATGGTTTTTGAATGATTTAAGAAATCTTTTCAATTATTCCGGACGATTCTTCATGAAAAAAATTTATATTGCATCATGATTGTTGCATGTTGTGCCTTGAATGCATTGAGAAATTGCTACATGTTTGATATGTGAATTGTGTGATGATTTTCCCATCTATAAGTTTGAACCAATGGTGATTATACATATTGAAAATGTTATGTGAAGAATAATGGAAAGATGAGACGAATGATAGTAATGTTTGTACAGGTCCAAGACGGTTAAATTGATAACTATTGTGAGTAGCTGTATGATGGACTATCATCATACACAAGTGAGTATATTAAGTATATAGGTAATATATGTACATATATAAATACATGTGGAGATGATAGAGGAAGAAACTTATGACTTATTGGAAAAGTGTTGGTCATAGCTCCCATAATTTAAAGTTCGAGGGGAAATTAGAGTAACATATGAAGGTGCTTATAATGATCATGTGGGGTTGGTTTGAGATTTGTTAAAGATGTCGCAATGAGAAATAAACTGATCTTAGAAGAATATTATCTAGGGTTAATGGAATTGATAAGTGGTCAACATAGGATGAATTTGGTGATGTTACCCAAACATGTGCGACAATAAGTATGTTCTTTACTCCCTTGGGTTTTGGGTGATTTGAACATTATGACCTTGGGAGGAAGATAGAAATAGAAATTGGTCTTCCCACGGAATTATAACTAGTTGCTAATAAGTGATTGATCAAGATTGCATAAAGAGTATAGGTGATGGCAACAAGAAACCCTCGGTTGAAGAAAAGAATTTTTGTTTAAGTTAAAATAAGCAGATCAGATAGTTTGTATCAGGGATGATCCATGAAAGAACTGATCAAAAAGGAATATAGAATGATTCGAAAGTGAGTACACTCCCCTAACGAGCATCAAGCAAGGAGGTGGAATATGTTACAAAAATAAATCGTATTTTGTTTAGTGTAAGGGTCATATGAATGGATTCTTGAATCTATGGAGACTTGAATTTACTAGTATGAGGAGTATGTACATTCAAGTTACACTATGTGAAAGTATATTGAGGAGATATTGATTTTAATATGAGGAGTATATAGGTTCGTGGTATATCCTGTGTAAATATGTTCGGGAGATACAAGATGCATGCGGATAAAATGTCTTAAAAATCGAAGTTAAGTCTGAAAATAAATTACAATGGGTGGAGAAATTAGTATGAATGAACAAACATGAAAATAAGTCCAAGAGAGATATGAGGAAATTTAAGGAATGGAGAAAATCATTCGCGAAAGGAAGTCAAGTAGGCAATTGAAAAGAAAGCGAGACAATGTACCTTATTAAGGATCAGTTATTAAGAAATCACGAGAGCTAATCAAGAGGCATATGAAGTTTGATAATAATTGGTTGAGTTCACAAATGCCTAATAGCACTATGATATTGGAGACTAAAGAGATTCAAGATTTGAGGGTGTATTGAAGGCATTCGAAGAATTGAGAAAAATAGTTTGAATACATGGAGAAATGTGTGAAAAGCGTATGAGTGACGTGAGTAAAGATAATTTTGAAGGAACTAGGCTAGGGTGAATTATATCATATAGATTTGGAAATTTTATAGTATACACTGATGTTGTATAAGACAGTAGGTTGGAATCAAATGCAGCGTAACAAACTGATTTCATATGTATGGAGACAATTGAAGTCTTATAAGTTGACTATTTGATACATGATTTAGAACTGCTACATTAATGATTATTTTGAAAGTTTGAAGAAAGTATATGTACAAGAATATCTTCAATATACATATGCAAGTGCAGATCGTAAAAGTTTGAGTCAATCAATGAATTGGGAGAAGTAGTTATAAGACGTAGGAGTTTGAGATAAATGCTAAAAGGCTATGTTTGTTCTAGCGAGAAAGTCCAAGTGAAGCTAAGTGGTATGTTAGATGCCTTAAGTAGAAATGTGATATTGAGGTTATCAGAACAAATACAAAAGAAAGCATAAAATAGAGGGTTTAGTTTACCCCAAATTAAGGATTAATGGATTATGAGATTGAAAACAGATATGAGTGTCAAGTTTGAATGAGAAGAAGCGTATAGGGTGAATGAATAAGAAGTATATGAAATCAATAAAGATGCTTGAGTTGAAAGAATTGTATATGAGATTGAGGCAGTAGGTAGAGTTATTCGAAGGGTTATGATTATATAAGTGAGTACTAAACATGTAAAGTTAGTGTTATGATCAGATGCATTGAATAGAGAAATCAATAGCAGTGTATCATAAATTTGGATATTGAGGTTATTAAATTTAGTATAGTAAAGAATGTAGAATGTGGAATTGAATTTTAGGCAAAATGATTAGTCACTGAAAGTTTAGATTAGTTCATATGAACCAAGCCCAAATTGACAATTCAGAAATTGTGAATCATACTAAGAAACTGGGAATGAGTATGAATTTTGAGTTCGAGTAGGAGAAATGATACTGGGTAATTGAGATAAGAAGTATGCGTATAGGCAAAGATGATTAAGTAAAGAGACTATGAGAAAAGTAATGGTGATTTTTAAGCTATATATCCTAGAAGAAATATGTCAAGTGGCTAAAAGTTTAAATTGTTGACGGTTTTAACTGTCAGAGATATGCTTAACGTTTATAGTTTAGAGTTTGTGAGAACATGAGATCAACGTATAGTTCTACTTGTCTTTAAGCATCTAAATTTTTGTCTTAGTGTATTCAATAGAATACTGGATGAGGAGTTAGAAGATATAAAGAGTCATCGCTTTTGTATTATGATGAGTAAGACCTAAAAATGATTGAATGTCAAATCGATTTAAAGAGGTATTAGAAAGTAAGTGATCAAGAAAGGTGAAGGAATTAGTTGGATACACGACAAAGATATGGAATACAGGAAATTGACATAAGAGTTAAATGAAATGAGACTAAAGTGATGTGAATTATTAAGTGAAAATTGATTTGTCTCCGAAGGTATCACCTTGCTCAGGCGTGCTCAATGTTAGGAAAAAGCCGCCATGAATGAGTTATTATGGAAGTATTAAGAGTTAATGCTACTGACACAAGGATTCAAAATATAATGTATGTGAGTATGTTAAGGAAATATTGATGTGATAAGATTAGGGTGTTTTGATACAGGAAGTGGAAAACAAATTTGTGAGTGATCTGAAGCATAAAGAGGAACTAGTTAAGAAGTAAATGATCGAATAACGAATTTAAAGACCGAATGAGTCGACTAAATGCTATCATTTGATAGAAAGTTTTCGAGTGATGAAGTTAAATGAGAAACGGGGGAGCATCCTACACTCCTGAGCAACTCGATAAGAGATATTGGTGTTTGGATTTGATATGGATGGTATTGCAAATAAGAGGTGAAAAATATTTTGATATTAGGATTATTTAGAAGACATGAGTAAAGAAATTGTATTGCTTGGCGTTTGCTTAAGTATGAATTTCGAGGACGAAATTTCTTTAAGAGGGGGAGAAATGTTGGGCCCCGGTTCGCATTAAGTATGTGTTAATTTATTTGTGAGGATTAATTTGAATTTTTTTCCTTTAGTTGGAACAAATTGAGGTTTATAGTGATTAATGGGATGAAAGTTAAATGTGGGATGAGTTTAAATTAGAATTAAATTGTTGTTAGAAGTTGAAAGGAATAAAATGGCTTAGGGGCAATTTAGGTATTTTACTATTGGTTTTAGAGACTAAGGCAAGGAAGGAAGGCTAATTGGGTCCTTTTAAGTCCAATTTAAAACAAAAACAAGAGGAATACATAGTGAAATCGTTCATGTAGGGAAGAGGAGCAAATCTTATGAGGAAGGGACCAAAACTACGTAGTTTTGGATAAGTGGAGCTTAGGTTTTTTAATTAAAAAGTCATGTGTTAGGGAAGTTAGAAGAGGATTCACGAATTTTCTAGAGAAAGGGAGAGGGAGAGTGTCGTTTATGTAGAAGAAGAAGAAGAAGAAGAAGAAGAAGAAGAAGAAGAAGAAGAAGAAGAAAGGTTTAGGTCTTGTGTTTTCCTTACTTAGAGAAGAGTGGGAGAGTGTTTTAGAAGGATAAGAGGGAGAAGGGTTTAAGAGTTCATCAAGCCAAGAGAAAGAGCAAATTTCGTGGGTTCCCTCTCAAGGTAAGAAAAATGTAAGATTCTTTGGATTTATGAGTAGTTTTTGATGCTTAAAGCTTGGGTAAGGTTTGGGTTAAGTTAGATAGGCTTAATTCCATCTTTTCCTCTCATAGGATTGTCTAATCTTGGGATATCCCATGTTAATTGGGTTCTTACTTGCTTAATGAAGGTGAAGAGAAGTTGTTAGAGCAAGAAGCAAGGGCAAGTGTCTAAAAATTCAAGGCTAAGGGATTAAGGTGGGTAATTTCTTAATAATTGAGTTAATAAACTTGTTAAAGTTCTATAATAAATCCTATTGAATATTTTCAAATGACTTAGCTATGTTGCTTGTTATTCTTGACATGGTTTAAATTGATATGAGATATGAAAATGTATGTATGACTGTTGAACAAGTGAAAAATAAATGCAAATATATGGTATAGGCAATTATGGGAAAATGGATGTTGCAAGGTTCATTGAGGACTAACGTGTATAACATGCATGAATGATGTGATATACTTGTTTCTATGGGTTTAGGGTGGTCCTTTATGTGATAGGTGCACCTATATAGGCTTCTCCGCTTGCCCATGAGTGGTATGGAGTTCTCATGGACTCCCTCATGTGTTCACTGACACATGACCGTTTCTGAAATGTGTAGTACGTCCTGTTGGACCCACCCGAAAACCAATTTATGTGTGACTATATTATATGCCGTCTAAGTTGTTCTTGTGTGATATATTGTTTTGTAATTTCCTTTGATCATTTGAGACTAATGAAGAATTGGTTTATGACAAAGATGATTAGTTCAATTGTTTGTGAATGGATTGTTAAAGGATTTTAGCATGTTTATTCTTAGTTATTAAGTTTTTACCCACGGAGCCGTCGAGCTCACCCCCCATTTCCCCTCCACAGGTCATGAGCGAGAAACCGAGACACCGCATCGGGAATGAGGCATTACTCCGATGCAAGTTTTGTTTTTGAAATCATGTTTTAGAAACCAAGGTTTTAGATAGCATTTTAGAGCTAGTAATGTACTTGGTATTTTTGTCTTTGAGATTTTGATGTATTTGGGCTAGAATGCCCTCTAAAGCTTTGCAATAACTTTTAATTTCATGTAAATGCAAGATTGTTGAGTTTTAATTGTAACTTATGTAATTTACACATGTTTTATACATATGCATCTGTGTGTAGCTATAGTTGACAAAAAGAGTGGATTGAGATTGTGTTGATTTATATGTTGGAATGGAGTAGATGACTAGGAGTGCGGTTGTTGCCTTAAATTGCATTTGGAGATACTTTAGAATTGAAACATGTTGAATGAGGTTGGATATTGGGTTTTATGCAGGTGATGTTTTTTAGATTGAAATTTGGCTAGTTGAAATTCCAAAGGAAATGTTGTCAAATTTTTACAAAATTTGGCAGAACTTCACTTGGATTTTAGACCATCTTAGTGTTGGAATTGTATTGAGGTGTCTTCTTGAAGATTATAGTTCTTGTTGATAGCTTTCCAACGATATAAAATTTGTCACTATCGGACTTAGGATGAAGAAGTTATGGTATGAGAAACACATTCAATTACTGTTCATGCTGATGTTTTTACTGTTCCATTAGTCATTATAGAAGCAGTACATTTGAGTGAGCTTTTACCACCTTTAATGATGGAATTGAGTTTTGAATCTTTAATAAAATTTGTAGAGCATATTGTTATCTTTCCAGTAAGGTATAATATGCAGGTATTGGAGTTAGGAGTAAGAAGTTATGATAATTGGAAGATATCTGTTTAAGTCGTTTTGATGTTAATTTGCTTGTGAGTTATGATAACCTTGACGATTAAGGATTGATTTCATGGATTTGATTAACTATTTAAGTTGAAATTTTGGTGAGTGGAACTTGGTGTTTAAGGTGTTATGAATTGTTTATAGTTGGGAAGAATGGCATGTCCGTTTAACGGACATTTTCGAAGCTTTTGGGACACTTTCACCCGAATGTGTCCGTTAAACGGACATGGCTGTCCGTTTAACGGACAGCTACTGGAAAGATGGTGCATTTTCGAATTTTTAGAGGCCGAATCTCGTTTTGCGGTCTTCATAAAAGTTGTATATCTAGATGTATACTTTCTAATGGTACAAAAACTAAAGAAATCCGATTTATGTATCAAAAGTTATAGTGATCGTGCCAAAAGAGTTTCAAACTGATTTAGGGCACAAACATACTTGACTCTTTTGGGCATAAATCCCTCATCCGAACTCCAATTGAGGTGAGGCTTGAACCATTAGATTCCTAAGACATTTTTCGTCCTATCCACAAAATTTTGTATCATTTGGAATCAAATTGAAAAAGTGTACATTAAAGTAAGTGAGAGGTCGTTTGGAGATCATATTTAGAGTATGAGCTCTTTTAGGCTTTTTAAGCATATCTTGAGTTATACAACTTCGTTTGAGGTGATTTTTGTTGCGAAACGAACTTGAGGCATAGAGCTACAATTATTATGAATAAGTCAACCTTTGATTTTGGTATTTACATAGTGTGCGCTCGCCACGAATGTGGAGTTACAGCTAAGGACCCTGCAAGGTAATAAGCACAGGGCTTCAGGACTCGGGAAATTGGGCTTTGGAGATGGGTCCAATAAACGTCGAATTAAAGCAAGAGTGATAGTGTGAGGTTTTAAGCAGTTGGGGTTCGGTCTCCGGGTCGGGTTCCAACATAATACATGCTCAATGACAATCCCGGGCATATGTTCTAGAACACATGTTATGCTCATTTCCATTTCATAATTCATAGGTGTCTAATTTAACTTAGACTTACACTTCATTTGTACATGATCAATCTAAATGCTCCTTTCAATCTCTTACCTGTTTTATATGTCTGGCTTATTCATAAGCTTACACTTCAAGAACACTTGGTTACTCTATATCATAACTCAATTTCTCATCATATCTTTTCTAACCTCACATGATCTCATAATGTCCAATTCCCATTCATAGCTTAGCAATTTAAACATATGTACACATCTAGGCACATTGCCTATTTACATAATAACCATAAATATTTTACCCACCTAGTTTGCTTGCCAAAACTCCAAGTCACAATTGTCTTTCCCCTTGTTCATGGGTAGGATTCTCTTGATTTCCTTGATTCTTAACCAAATTAAGAGATCTTTAGCTAAACTGGAAGCTCTTTTCTTCCTCTTCCTTATTCTCTTCTTGAACAACTTCAAAATCTCTCTTGAAGGCCAAGGAAATTAAAACCCTAGCTTGTTTTCTCTTCCTTCTCTCTTTCATTTCTTTTTCGTGTTCTCTCTCTCTTATCTCTTTTCTAATCCACTCACTTTGCTTCTCTAGAATCTTCTGATTCACGTTTCTCCTTTATTTATAAGCAAGACAACACTTCTTCTTCCATTTATGCCCTTAATAAGTGAGAATTGTCCCGTTTACCCCTTTTATTTGTGCCTTATGTCTTTTATACTTAAGTGTCTTACCAAAAGTACCCTTGTATATTCTAACATAAAAATTTCTTCTAGAAGACTCTTCTCTATTGTCTTACGTTTCTAATGACACCAAAAGCATTCAATTTGGTTCAGTAGTGTGAAAGTTATACTCCAATATCTCCGGACTGCTTTTATTTCGAGACAGTACTTTATACTCAACTTTCATCCAAAACTTGAAACTCTTAAAGTCCGATTCAGAATTTGCTTTCTCCATATAAGTTGTATCCCTATGTTTCTAGTTTACCATAAAATAAAAATAGTCTCATTTAGACTTCTACTGATCCCGAAAACATCAAAATACTGAAGTATGTTTAGTGAGATAACACCAGTTCATATTATTGAAGAACACACTCACTGTACCCGTCCCACTCTTTTCACTAAATCTTTCCCCATTAGTTTCATATGACTATTATTCTTGGTGGAGATGTAGGGAAATATCTTACGAATCCAATGGTTCAAAAATCAAGTCCTTTGGAGGTCTATAGAAGAAGTTATGGGCAAAAGAATCAAACATGTTCATATCTTTACTCGTACTATACATGTCTTGGCGCAATTGCTATAACTCTCACTACAGATGTCTTATTAACTTCATTTTTTGACTATTGGAAAGAGGACTTCCTAATCTACAAGTTTCTTGAAGATCTCTAAGGCCTTGATTGACAGAGTAATCAGACGAATGGTGTTTGTTAAGAGTGTTATCTACTCGGGTACTATAAGAAAAATGGGCTTGAAGAATCTGGACAAAGCAGAAGCAGATTCTGAGAATAAAGCCAGAACTGAGGGGAAGCGGATACAGAAGAGATCTCCCACAAAGATTTCTAAATCTCTGGATAGTGGAAGATTGCCCATGATTGAAAGAAGAAAATCATCTGAAGAAGTTTCGAAGGAAAAGATGATTTCTCAAAAAGAAAGTAGCCAAGTTCGGAGTATAGACGAAAGTGTCTTGAAAAGAAAAGGGGAGAAGCTTCTGAGTGATATACCAAAGAAGGTGAAGAGATCACCTAGGATTTGAACCTTAAGATAGCAAGAAGAAAAGAGGTCCAGAGAACTTACTCAGGCAGAAGTCTCTGAGATTTACGCACCGAAGGCTACGAGATCTCTAGTCTCGATCTTAAGTGAAGATTCAACCAAACAGGCCAAGGAGACTGAGAGGAAAAGAAAATTATAGTCTGAGAGGCAGAAACCCCAACCTCAAAAAACTTCAAGACTGACTGAGACAGTGAAGAAGACTAAGGTAGTTAGTCAGAAGAAGAGTGTTACTACTGCTAGGGAAGTTAGTCAAAAAATGACTACTTCAATTGTTGAGAAATCAAGTTAGGAGAAGGCTACTCCTATTGTTGTTCCACCAGAGAAATCAACAGAAGTTAGTCAGAAGCAGAATACTCCTATTGCTGTTCCACAAGAGACAACAGCAGAACTAAGTCTGGTAAATGTTATTTCTACTGAGGTTTAGCATCAGGAAGCAATAGAACTTAGTTGAGTACAGGTTCAACAGGAGGAATCTGAAGAACTCAGTCTGGTTTCATACAACTATTATAAATTTCTGATGAAAGACGAATTGGAAATCAGATTGATTGAAGGAGTTCAACCTGTGACTAAAAGGAGTACTTTAATAATCATCAGGGATACACTGAGGAGGTTAGTAAAGGCATACTTACAACCTATTCCTATAAATAGTGAGACATGGCATCTGTTGAATGAAGATGAAAGGAATTTTTATGAAGCCTTGAGGTATGCTACTACAAAACCATACCCTACAAAGATGACCAGTCAACTGTACACTATTTACTCGATTACAGAGGAAACGGTGATAAAGGTTGTACCAGACCTTCAACCAAGATATCCCATTGATGTTAATAAGGGGAAGAAGAAGTTATAACCAGAAGGGGTAATTGATGATCTGTCTGCAGATCAGATTGAAGAAGAAGTGTGAAAAATAAATGAAGCATGCACTTCAGAGAAGTCGACGACGGTTACAAGAGCTAGTAGCAGTTCTACAGCGAAGGATGAACATTGTCTAGTGGGGGGAAAGCTTACTAAAGGGACATTTACTGAATCCCTTGTGTAGACAATAATGCGTATTAGGCTACTATCTAATACACTGTCGATTGAAGAAGAAGCCCTACCCTTGTGTGGAAGACAAGTGTTAAGGCTACCTGCTCCTTATGACATAGACCTTCCTGAACCCAACTTATTGGTTTAACCACCTATTTTTTAGATTTTTGAAGACAATATTCCATCTTCAGAAGCATATGTTACTACAATTGCTTTTGAAGAACTCCCGGAGGATGATGATCAACCCACCTTACCTTTTGACTTGCAAGCAGAGGTAATGCACCTACGAAGAGAAGTCAAGGAGTTGAAGGAGATGGTGAAAGAATTGTTGAAGCATCATCGGTCGTAGTCATTTTTTGATTAATAACAAATAGGGGGAGAATGGATAGTAGAAATCAAAGGGAGTGAATGAAGGAGATGAATTTTTGAAGAAGCAAAAAAAGATAGGGGGAGGAAGAATAAACAGAACATGAAGAAGTCGGACGAAGACAGTATGAAGATATGTTTTTCACCTTAATCGTATGATTATTTGTTATCATAAAAAAGGGGGAGATTGTTAAGTCAAAATGACTTTACATTAATGATTTTTATGAAGTACAAATAATGGGAGATGAAAAACAGACAGAAGTTGAAAAAAAGACGAAAGAAGAAAAACAGACGGAAGAATGAAAAGCAGACGGAGATAGAAAAACAGATGGAAGAAGAAAAGTAGACGGAAGATTTAAAAATAGACGAAAGAATGAAAAGCAGATGGAGATTGAAAAATAGACGAAAGATTGAAAAAGCAGACGGAAGATAGGAAAAGCAGACGGAGATTGAAAAGCAGACGGAAGCCGGCAGACGGAAGCAAATCACATCTGAATCAAGAATCAGTTTAAGTTAGTTACAGAACTCAACTGAATAACCGTTTCTTTCAAGATTCAAGAAGCAAGATTCAAGAAGCAGTTGCAGATGAAGGCTATAAATATGAGTCGAAGTCGAAGATTGCAAAGTTACAACAACAATATACACATTTGAACATTAAAAAGCTGTCAATACGTGAGAGAAATTTTGTGCGATTTGTCTAGAGCTATCTTACTGTAAGAAAGCTCAAACATCTTTCTATAAGAAAGTAGTACAGATAGCCTGTAGAGGCTAAAAGTAAAAGAATACTGACTGTAAAGAGACCTGAAGAGGCACAGAAAGAAAAAATACTTATAAAGTTGTTGAGAGATAGTGAAATCTCATAAAGACATCTGAGGACTGGACGTAGCCCACAGTTTGGGGTGAACCAGTATAAAAATTACTGTGTCAACTTCTCTCTATCCTTATCTCTCTTATCGTTCAAAGTTTCGATTTTACTTAGTTTTCAAACAAGTTTTCAAAGAATACGATTAACTTTGATTTGCAGTAGTTCTTGTGAAAAGAACAAGGTTTTATTTTGACAAAATGATTTTGAAGATTTTTTAAAAAGGGGAAATACACAATTCAACCCCCCTTCTTGTGTATTTATACATCGTATAATAAGCATTGTAATAACGTGTGATTCACTTCAGTTCTTACAACCATTGATATCTGAATTGTAGCATCTATGGGAATATGGTGTTCAAATATATGATGTCTCTCTAAAATAGAATTTTGTATTGAGGGCGGCTTTGATGTGGACCATTAGTGATTTTCTAGCATTTTCCATGTTATCTGGATGGAGCATAGCTAGAAAATTGGCTTGTCCTTATAGTGGAAATGATTCTGATGTCTTTTATCTTCCAAACGGGGGGAAAGAGTGGTTTGACAATCATAAGAAATTTCTTCCTCCAGATCATCCATCCAGACGCAATAAACATAAGTTCATTAAGAATACAATGGTGAAAAAAACTTCTCCCCCTTATAAAGATTGTGAAGAGATATTGCTAATGATTGATGAATTAGGCTTGCTAAAAGTTATAGAATTTGAAGCTGATGAAGTTAATACAAGCATCAGTAAAAACTTTGGTTGGAGAAAACGAAGCATCTTCTAGGATTTGTCGTATTGGAAAACGAATTTGATATATCATATTTTAGATGTCTTGCATATTGAATTTGTTTTTTGAGAATATGTTCAATACCATAATGAACATTGACGGGAGGTCAAAAGACAATGCAAAATCACCAGCTGATTGGTAAATTTTTTGTAGAAGGAACGAGTTATATAAAGATCTTCGCACTATTAAATATCCGAAAGCATATTACATTTTTGACAAAAAACAAAGGGAAATATTGTGTGAATGGTTGAAAGGTTTAAAGTTTCCCGATGGTTATATTTCAAACTTGGCAAGGTGTGTGGACATGAGGAAGTACACATTATTTGGGTTGAAAAGTCATGATTGTCACGTGTTTATGCAAAGGTTAATTCCAGTCACATTTTGAGAGTTGCTACCGAATAAGGTTTAGGAAGTGATTACAGAAATAAGTTTGTTTTTCAAAAGTTTAACATCATCTGAAATCAAGTACAGTGACTTGGAAATCCTAGAAAGGGAGATTCCAGTAATTTTGTGCAAGTTAGAAGAAATTTTTCCTCCAAGCTTTTTCGATTGTAAGGAGCATTTACCTATGCATTTAACATATGAGGCTAAACTAGCTGGTCTAGTTCAATATCGATGGATGTATCCGTTTGAGAGGTAATTCAAATTCAAAAATTAGTAAATGAAGTTATAACATGTTTTAACTGTTACATTGTAATAATCATATTTTCTAATATAGGTATTTGCATCACTTGAGGAAAAATGTCCAAAAAAAGGCTAGAGTTGAAGGTTCCATTTGTAATGTTTATTTAGTTGAGGAGGCTAGTACATTTTGCGGACATTATTTTTGTAATACCCCACTCCCGTATGATCCGAACCCGACATCGATGGTGATATCCGAGTCCGTGCCCTGTGAGGGTGGCGTGCTACATCACTAAGTCAAAACTCAGTATAAATTTTTTTTGAAACATTCACATACTTTATTTAGTATACGGAAAACAATTTACTTAAATAATCATCAGTGAGTTCAATGACCCCGGTGGCCCTTTTTGTAAATACAATTTCATTCAATTTGTTGGCTTTACAACATGACCTATTCATTTGTACATAAATTCAGAAAGTACAATTTTTATTAAACTCTAATGCAGACGCGAATTGATCCTGATCTCTTTTCTCACTCGCATGCGGTTGCTATACGCCCGTTGCCTAACGGGGTATTCTTCTGGGTCCTAAAAAATAATTGCAAATTTTGGGTGAGTTTTGCGAACTCAGTGAGGAACCATCATCAATGGTTCACTCAATTCATGCAACACATTGTTTCACATACATATATTCATATTGTTGCATATTTAATCACATTGCACAATTTCACTTGAACATAAACAATTTGATACATTTTATTCTATTTGACATCCATAACCAATTGAATTCCTAAAACACTCAAGCATAAGCCAATTGTTTCATAATTCACATTCGAAATGATTGATACCACAGAAGCATAAGGCAGTTAGCCTTTCACTCAATGAAAGAGATAAAAAAGATTAGATGCATATGACATGCGCATGTGTCACTTTTCCAATTTATTTCGGTATTGTGACCGAGCGCTTGAACTGTCCCAATAAGGGCACATTAATCGTTGAGCCAGAGGCTCTGAAACTGTCCCAATAAGGGCACATTAATCGTTGAGTCAGAGGCTCTGAAATTGTGGAGCTCGAGGCCCATATACGTTGAGCTTTAAGCTCTCGGTGGCTGCTCCGGTCACAACTATCATTTATTGATTATTCACTCATGCATGTAATGCATATGTCACAATTATGCAGTATCCACATCCCTATCATTTCTAAATTATCACATTCGAACAAATAGTTCACAAGTAATCTCATCAAAATCACAATCACATTTATCACATTTAAAATCACATATGACACTTCTATGTCATACTCTCCCAATACATCGGACCTCCTGTCCGGAATCCAGTCATAAACAAACGCACAAGCCCACCATTCTTCTCCACAGTGTTATAATTGCAAAATAAGAAACAAATAATAATTGAGAAACCATTTAGGTTACTCACCAAATAGCTTCCGAGCTAATGCCGGGAAGTCTCGGCAACGTCCATGGGATGACGTGTTGGGTCCCGCTTCCGGAATCCAACTCTTACTAAAATACCGTCATACTTGAGCGTGATTTCCTTGTAATTCTTCTTATTCTAATACCACATATGTTGGGACCGAAACCCAACTGCTTAAACTTAACACTTTCACTCTTGCTCGGATACCATATATATTTACATCTGTTGGACCCCGTTTTCAGAGCCCAACTTCCTGAGTCCTGAAGCCTTGTGCTTATTACCTTGCAGGGTCATTAGCTGTCACTTCACAATCGTGGCGAGCGCACACTATTTAACCATCAAAATCATAATTTACCTTATTCATAAAAATTGTATCTTTAAGTCGCAAGTTCGTTTTGAAACAAGAATCACCCCAAACAGAGTTATATAACTCAAGATATGCTTAAAAAGCCTAAGAGAGCTCATACTTTAAACATGCTCTTCTAACCGACCTCTCATTTACTTTAATGCAAATTTTCCCAATACAATTCCAAATGGTACAAATTTTCATGTAGAGGAAGATATATGTCTTAGGAACCTATTGGTCTAAGAATCACCTCAATTGCAGGTCGGATGAGGGAGTTATGCCCAAAAGAATAGACTATATGCACACCCAAAAACAAATTGAACCTCTTTTGGCGCGCTTATCATAACTTTTACTCTAGATGTCGGATTGAGTTCGTTCTTTTACCATTTGAAAGCAGACATCTAGATATACAACTATCATGAATACCATAAAACGAGATTCGGCCTCTAACTATGTTAACAATCACAATGTTTCCCGTAGATTTCCGTTAAACGGACATCCATGTCCGTTTAACGGACATGAATCGAATGCAGAATGCCAAATGACCTGAGAAAGTCCGTTAAACGGACATGCATGTCCGTTTAATGGAAATTGACTGGAAAAGGAGTGTTTTGACACCCGAGAATGTCCGTTTAACGGACTCTCATGTCCGTTTAACGGACATTGGGGCTCCCCAAAGCCCCTAATGCTTCCAATCTTCAACCTTACATCATAAACACTTGCACACTTCACAAATTCACTCATTCTAAAGCCTAAACACTTCATAACACTTTAAACTCCAAGTTCAACTCACCAACTTCACAAATTCCAACTTAAATGGTTACTCAAATTCACAAAATTTCAGTCATTAATCATCAAAGCCATCTTAAACACACAAACTATATGTTCAGCAAAATGGACCTTAACTGTATACTTCCAATCCTCATAACTTCTTACTCCATATTCCAATAACTACATATTATACCTCAATGGAAAGATAACAAGATGCTTTACAACTTCAATGAAGGATGCAAAAGTCAGTTCCATCATTAAAAGAAGTAAAAAGTCACTCAAAGCCACTGCTCGTATAAGGACCAATGAAACAGTAAAATAATATTATGAACAGTAACTGAATGTACTCCCAACCTCATAACTTCTTCATTCTAAGTCCAAAAAAGCTCTCAACAAATACTATAATCTTCAAGAAGACACCTCAATTCAATTCAAACACTAAGAGGGTCTAAAATCTAAGCGAATTTTCTGTCAAATTTTGCAAAAATTTGACAGCATCTCCTTTGAATATTTAACTAGCCAAACTTCAATCCAATTACCATCACCTGCATAAAACTTAATATTCACAATCTTCAATCTTTCAACTACCAACCAAAATCCAAAAATCCCACAACTACTCAAATGGCAGCAAACGCAAGCTTATATCTCTAATCATTCTCAATCCATAAAGCAATCCTCAACCCACTGTAGTTACCAATTCAAACCATACAATGGTGCATTTGTATAAAACATGTGGAAATTACATGAATTACATTAAAACCCAGCACTCCTGCATTTACATGAACAATATGAGTTATTACAAAGTTTTAGAGGGCATTTAGCCCGATTACAATCCAAAATGTCAAATGTCAAAGTACAGAGTGAATCAATTCTCCAAAATGCAACCTAATGCTTTATTTCCAAAAATGACTTCTAAAGTAAAAGCATCGGGGTGATGCCTCAATCCTAATACTGTAACTCAGTTTCCCGCTCGTCACCTGTGGAGGGAAAAAGGGGTGTGAGCTCGACGACTCAGTGGGTAACAGCTTAATAATTAAGAAATAAGCAAAAACATTCTTTATTTCTCATTCTCAAAGCAACTTTCAGATTGATAAAAACCTTTCAAATTTATCAAATCCAATTTACATTGATCAAAACAATTTCAATTCATCAAAACTCCTTGTTTTCAAAGCCAAAATCACATTGATGAAAACATTTTCAATTTTATTAAAACTTTTCACAAATTCATCACATCAAAATATTCACACATCAAGCTATCACATAAACACAGATAAAGTGGTTCGGGTGGATCCGTAATAGGACGTACTACACATTCCCGCAAGCGGTGTGTAGCCGTGAAACACATGGGGAGTCCGTGAGGAGCTCCAATGTCACTAGCGGGCAGGCGAGAGAAGCCTATGGTTATACAGGTGCACCTGACATATATGGGATCACCACAAACCCAAACAAAGTATGCATATCACGTAATTAACATAATTCATAAACATTAGCCACAAATGGCTTTTACAAATATTCACTTTCACAAGATTTTCACATAATCGCCGAAATAACATATTTGAATCTCTTTCACTTGACAAAACAAGGTAAGAAACATTTCCATAAGGCATTTACATCAAAAACATCTTATACAAGATTAAACTATCATAAAAAGAAACTCATTCACAAATGAAAGGTCATAGGCAAAAACAAAAACCTTCAATGACATTTATTTCAAAACAATTGAGTAGCCTATTATCTCAATCATTAAAATATTACCCACCTTAGTTCCTTTAGCTAGGAGCTTGAACAATTGGTCTTTCCTTTCACTTCAATTCCCTCTCTTAACCTTCATCAAACATAAAATCCCATAGGAAGCATGAGATGTTAAAATTGGTCATTCTAAGGAGATGAAAACATGAAAAATTAACCCATCTAACTTTACCCATACCTAACTTAAGCTATTTTCACTAAAACCCATCCATAATTCCAAAAGAATTCATATTTCTCTTACCTTAACAAGAGACCCACAAAAATCCCCTTTTTCTTCTCATGGATGTTTGATCCCTCCCTCTCCTTTTTCCTTCTCCTTTCTAAAGCAAGATGAACTAAAGCCCTAACCTTTCTTCTTCTCTCTTCTTCTTCTTCTTCTTCTTCTCCACTTAGTCGAAATCTCCTTCTTCTTTTCTTCCTCCTTGAAATTTCGTAGGGTTCTTTAAAATGACTAAGAAACTTTGTATCTCTTAACTTAAAAACCTAAGGCAAAACTACGTAGTTTTGATATCTAATCTTCACTAGCCATTTGTCCTCTCTTCTTTTTCCCTTGCAATTTCAGCCTCCACTCCTCACATACGACTACACTTCTTTAAATTCTCTTCCTTTTTATTTTAATTTAAGCTAAAAGACCAATGAAGCCCTCCATGAATGCCTTAGTCTTTAAAAACATGAGTAAACTTCCCAAATTGCGCTTAAGCCACCTTATTCCTTTTAATTTCTAACAACTTAGTACACTATAATTTAAACTTAATCCCTCATTTAATTTCCATTTATTAAGAGCTAAAACCTCAAAACAATTTAGACAAAACCTCAAAATAATTTAAACATGCTTAAATAAATAAATAAAAATTTCAAGGGCTAACATGACGTTCCAACTGTGCCTCTATAACATTCAAAATATTCACACATTACCAAATCTACAATCAGAAATATTAAATAATGCACATGTAGCAATTTAGATGTGTACAATGCATGTTCGTGACATTTTCGACAATATTCAAAAAATTCCCAATTTTACAATGAAATAAAATTAAATATTTCACGAATTCGATGCCTCGAAAATCAGGTCAATCGGATATCGGACGGAAAAGTTATTCACAAAGGAAGACATAAATCAAATTTAAACAATTATATATATATATATATATATATATATATATATATACTAATGCCTTGCTTCCTCGCGAGGGCGAGGGGCGAGCTGCCTACATAGGCCATCCTCAACAGTACCCATTCTTTCAAACGTCATAACTCCTTACCCAAATGTCCAAAAAATGCATACTTTATATCAATAAAAATTTCAGACAACATACTACAACTCTTATGAAGGACTTAGAAGCCAATTCCATTTCTAACTAAGTCAATTGCTTCCATGAAGGTTGCTGCCCTGTTAAAGGGTGATAAGTCACTATAGAACCTAAACTAAATCAAAACTTTACAAATTCATAACTCACAATCCATCCATCCAAACTTAGCATATTATACCTCATTTCAAATTTAAAGCATTCCTCTAAAACTTTCCAGAAGACCATTTGATCTAATTAACATCACAACAGTCCAGAATTTTACTTCAAAGACAAAAATCACAAAACCTACATCGAAGACTAGATTCCAACACAATGTACAGTAACAACAGAAAATCAACAGGGCATAACTCTAAATGTACAAATAGAAAAATTGCATACTTAGTGGCAATAGAAAGCTAACAAGACCATATTCAAGTTTCATGATGACCAAATTGGCAAATTCAATCTACATCAACCTAGAAAATTTCATCAAAGTTTCAGGTCTTCAATCTCGAAGTACTGTTCATCCTGTACAAGAACTCACTTTCAAGGAAAAATTAAGCACTCTTTGAACCACAATTTGGCAGAACTTCCTTCATAAGAAATGTGGCCAACCTTCTCAAGTTTAATTCAAGCCAAACCTTGCCTCATTTGCTCAACCACACAAAGAGTTATGACCAAAATACTAAAACACATACAAGTCACATTTTCCAGATTTTATACTTAGACTAAGTTCTATCACTTTCATTTTTTTTTTCAACCCAATAAGCATCCCAAGTAGACAAGAAATCAACCAATATGTCATCAAGACCTTCACTTAATCACCTAGCCTTAAAAATGGCAGCACACACACAATTGTCTTTCCTTAAATTTCCATTCATCTAGCATTACAAAAACCAACCTAAAACACTTAAATCACTCCAAACCTAGTCCACAACATGTTAAAACATCCATTCTCACATAGACATAAATTTATACCCAAACAATCAAACCACAACCTTCATGAACTTAATGCATAATAAAACTTAATTAATGCACAATAACTCCCAATTAATGCACCTAACTACTAATTGAAGAACATGTAATTAAATTCTCACCTAAACAAGCTTCTAACTCTTTAATTCTTCAACTTATCACACCTTCAATTCCTCCTCATCATGCACGACAATCACTATAGGAAGGGAGGTAGGAGGTTTAAGCTTGCATATATGAGAAGAAAGCACTTAAGGTAGGAGAGAATAATAACATGTAAGTTAGAATAAGTGGAGAAAAAAATAACAAAGAAGAAGGTAAGATGATGTTTCGGATGAGAAGGAAAAGAGATCTCTCTAGAAGCACTTTCACTCTTTTAAATGTTTAGAAGAGTTGTGAATGGAGCAAAGCGTTAAAGGATTTAAGAGTGTCATGACACTTGTTAATTAATGAAAGGAAAGAATCAATTTAATTAATTGTAATAAAAGAAACCTAATAGCATTAAATTTTTAATCCACCCAATTCCAATGGCTCTAATTACAATCCCAAAATCATGTACCTAATATTCCGGTGCTATTAGACAGAAATTTTCAGTACCGGTAACCGATTCAGTCCGCTACTTGGCGATTTTTTCCGGTTTGGAAATTTTCTCCAAAAATTGCCAAAAAATTCCCAAAATTGGCCAAAAATGCAAAACACATAACAGTCTACTCCAAATAATTTTTCAAGCATGAAATCATATTTTTCCACAATAAAATCACATTTAGACACATATACCGGGAAATGTCATGAATGCATATACAGTCATTTTCATGTGCAAATTTCACTATTCACATGTACGACTATGCATGAACATTTCAAAACAATCCTAAACACTCTTAGCCCTTGCCAAATAGCCCTTGCCAAATTACTATTCTACCCTTTCCATCGGGAGTAGGATGTTACAATTTTGCGCCACACATTCACACAAGAGAAAGAAAAGTTCCTCGTAATGACGATGGGGGAGGAACCAGTGATGCTGATGGTAATATATCCATTTTCACATTTCCTGGGCAAGCATATGAGCGTGCAACAAGAAGAATGTTAACAGAGCAAGAAATTGAGGCTGCCCATGGTTACATTTTATTAAACTGTCAAGAGGTTCAACCTTTCATGCAATAAGTTGAAGCACAATATATCTGTAGCATCCCACTCCCGCAAGACCCGAACTCGACATCATGGGTGATATCTGAGTCCGTGTCTTAATATGCTAGGGCAGTCAATTACAGTCTAAAAATTCAGTAAGATATTTTTTTATTTTTGAAAACAATCGCATGCGCGGAAATCGTTAACCAATTTGAGCCCACTTTAATACGAAATCAATTTCGATCATAAAGAGTTTCAGTCAATAAAAAGACACTCACAGTAATTAGCCCATTCAAGCACAAAAATCCGTAGTCAAATTGGGCCCAATACTATTCCTGAACGGTTTCAGTAATCACATTTTCATACAACATTTATCAATTTGGACCCTCTAAAATTTACAGTACTATTCTGCGAAAATTTCAGAATTTCAAATCTACAATAATACAGAATGACACTAATGCAGATGTGAAACTGATCCCGACCTCAAACTCTGCCTTACTTGTAGAAATCATACTCCCGTTTCACTAACGGGGTACTCTTCAAATCCTAAAAAATAATTGCAATTTTGGGTGAGTTTGCGAACTCAATGAGAAACTATCATCGATGGTTCACTCAATTCATGCATATACAATCAATTCACAAATATAAGGCGTTTCGCCTTTTACACAGTCCATGCTGTAAGCGATCTAGAAGGGTGGTTGAATAGATCTTTAAGCTTTTTGATAATTTTCTACAATAAAATCAGAAGTTAATTCACACAAAAATAATTCAATCAAATCTAAGTGTAAAGAGTAGGGAAGAAGAGCAAACACTGTTTTTATAGAGGTTCGGTGCTAAGACCTACGTCCTCTACCTCCCACTTAGGATTTTGCAACCACTTTATTACACACTTTGTAGTTCAGTGTGAACTTTTACAATACCGCTTGATTTCCGACTCAAGCTACCTTTACACTTGATTTGTCTTTCGGCACAAATCCTACCAATACCGCTTGATTTCCGGCTCAAGCTACCTTTACAAATGATTTGTCTTCCGGCACAAATCCTACCAATACCACTTGATTTTCGGCTCAAGCTACCTCACACATGACCTTTCACTAGTCACTCAAATTGTAAGAAAAACAAGATAAAGATTGAAGAACAAAGCTCAATACAATGATGTAACAAGATAAGAGCAATAGTGAGCAAACTATGAAGCAATAGTGGAGTATTTTTCTTGTAGAACTTCTCTCTACTTTTTCTCTGATCATCCACTCTTATATATGAAGAAAAATAGCTGTTGGGAACCCATATAGCCGTTGTCTAATTGTTATGACCATTCCTTGATAATCTCCTTTCCATTTGTGGCTAATTGGACCGTTGGAGTTGATTTGTTGTATAAATAAGTCGACTTGTCGAATGAATAAGTCGACTTGTGTCAACCATTTACATAAAATTTCATCTCCGCTCTCCAATAAGTCGACTTGTGCTATGTAAGTCAACTTATGTATAATTAGTCGACTTGTGTTGACATATCTTCATGTGTAAGTCGACTTATGATGTACTAGTCGACTTGTGCTGTTCAGATCTTTATGTGTAAGTCGACTTATGCTGTGCAAGTCGACTTGTGTTGCCTTCAACGGTAACATTCAACCAAATCTTCTATAATCCTCATGTTTTATGCCATTTTCACTTATAAGGAAACTCTCATCTTGATTCTTCAATGATTAGACACTTGCTCATCTTGATTTGCACAATTCTTTCATTGAATAATACCTGAAATAATTTCTTAACTAATTCTAGATATTTTATTATTATCAAAATATAAGTGGGATTTAATTTGTCAACCACCATTGGTCCAACAATCTCCCCCTTTTTGATAATGACAAAACACTTAGAAATTGTTTAAGAAATGAAAACAAAGAAACATTGATCAAGGTTTTATACCTTGTCATTTTGGTTAAGTCTCCCCTCAATCATATAAATCATTGAATTTAATAACCTTGTAAGATCAAATTCATAAAAGTAATTTGAAATCATGATAGACTTAAATTAAAGACAATTATCACATACTCCCCCTTAATCAAGTAACTAAAGAATATCCAATTTCTCATTTTTCTCCCCCTTTTTGTCATAATCAAAACAACTAATACAAACCAACAATAGATGAAATATCGCAATCACATTAAATAGAGAAACAAGTCATCAAACACAAATAGTGTCAAGTAACAGTCACAAACAATATGAAATTTTGGTCTTGGCTAGATAGAAAAACCATCATGGTGGAGAAACATCATCATGAATAAATCTCAAAAGTAGAAGAGAATATGTTTTTGGAGATTTTGGGAAAAAGAGAATTTTTAAAGAAGACCCAGATGACTTATATTCGACTGGCAGTTCATAAGCAAACACAAAGAAAATGCAAAGTCATTACATAACATAACAATCCAACAATGGAACCCGTGTAAACATAAGTTGACTTGTTTTACCTCCATAAGTCGACTTATCGACCACCATAAGTCGACTTGTCGATTTTTATAAGTCGAATTATCCTGAAATTTCTTCATTTCCATAGTGCTGTGTACATCATAGGTCGACTTATTGAACCACACAAGTTGACTTGTTAGCAGACTTGTCACCAATTAGTCAACATCCACTATCAATGTACCATGTACTTGGTAGATTTTCATTCCTTGCTTGTACCTACAACTAAAACATTCTTTCTACTCATTGGTACCCAGGCCATTTTGGGTCCATTTTGGTTAGTCATATAAACCACATTAGGAAGAGCTATACCTTTTACTACCCAGATTTTCTTAACATTAATACATCTTCTAATACTTTTGCATGCAATTTCTATATGACCATCTTTTAAGCATCTAGCACATTTAGCAACTTTGCCATCTTTAGTAAATTTAGAAATCAAAGAACAACCTCTATCAAATGGATCATATCCTAAACCATGTTTAGAAATTGAATATCTTTGTAAAGATAACATCTTTTCAAACTTTTCATTCCCACCAGCAAATTTTTCAACCACATAAGAAAATTCCTTTCTAAGTCTATCAAGCTCACAAGTAAGATTTTCTTTTTCAGCAAGGCATGTAGAGTGATCTTCCTTAGTGTAATCTAAATCATCAATAGTCTCATACAAGAAACTATTTTCAGCAACTAGCTCTCTTATTTTCTTTCTCAATTTCTTGTTGATTTCAATAGCTTCTTCAAAATTGATTTATAAAGCATTAAAAGAATCTATAAGATCTTGATCAATGAAAGTTACCTCATCTTCATCATCACTTGTCAAGAAGCTATCTGTCATAAGAGCAAGGTTGTTTTCATCATTGCTTTGATATGCTTCCTCATCATCACTCCACGTGGCTATAAGGCTAGCTTTCTTTTTCCCTTTGTCATTTTTCTGGAGATTTGAATTTGAGGATGAGCTTTTGCATTCTCTAGCATGATGTCCTCTTTCCATGGTGTACTTCTTTCTTTCTTCATTTCTTTCACTACGTAATTCTTTCCTCCTATTTCTGAGTAGTCCTTTGAACTTTCTCAAGTTTCTAGCATACATTGCTATTTCTTCATCTTCGTCTTTTTCATCTATTTCTTCATCACTTTCATCAAGAGAAGAGGCATTAGCTTTTAAAGCAATTGACTTTTGTGACTTACCTCTTCCTCCTCTTGACTTGAGAATGATCTCATAGTTTATGAGTGATCCCACCAAGGCATTGAATTCCAATCGATTGAGATCTTTAGACTCCATAATGGCTGTGACTTGTGAGTCCCATTCTTTCGGCAATGAACGAAGAATTTTCTTTACCTTCTCGCTATCAGTCATATGCTTTCCAAGGTTGCCTAATCCATTTATGATTTCTGCAAAATGATCAAGCATAGTAAAAATAGACTCACCTTCCTTCATGACAAACATTTCATAGTCATGAAGAAGCATGTTGATCTTTGTTTCTCGAACTTGGTTGGTTCCTTCATGGGTGATGCGAAGTCTCTCCCACATTTCTTTCGCGCTGGTACACGAGTTAACTCGGTTTCTTTCCTCAACCGTGAGAGCGCAATAAATTAGCTTCATTGCTTTCGCGTTGATGTAAGCTTGCCTCCAGTCATTGTCATCGTATTCCAGCTCCATTTTTAACTCACCATTTTCTTTTAACGGTGGTTGTGGACCGAAGATAATGATCTTCCAATATTTTACTCCCTCGCCTATAATGTGATACTTCATAGGATTTTTCCAAGAAGAATAATTAGTACCATTAAATAAAGGAGGGCGGTTGTTTGTGTTACCTTCTTCTGCTAGGTTATTGTGTGCCATCCCTGGATACTTCTGCTCTGATACCAATTGTAAGCGATCTAGAAGGGGGGTTGAATAGATCTTTAAGCTTTTTGATAATTTTCTACAATAAAATCAGAAGTTAATTCACACAAAAATAATTCAATCAAATCTAAGTATAAAGAGTAGGGAAGAAGAGCAAACACTGTTTTTATAGAGGTTCGGTGCTAAGACCTACGTCTTCTACCTAAGCTCCCACTTAGGATTTTGCAACCACTTTATTACACACTTAGTAGTTCAGTGTGAACTTTTACAATACCGCTTGATTTCCGGTTCAAGCTACCTTTACACTTGATTTGTCTTCCGGCACAAATCCTACCAATACCGCTTGATTTCTGGCTCAAGCTACCTTTACAAATGATTTTTCTTCCGGCACAAATCCTACCAATACCACTTGATTTCTGGCTCAAGCTACCTCACACGTGACCTTTCACTAGTCACTCAAATTGTAAGAAAAACAAGATAAAGATTGAAGAACAAAGCTCAATACAATGATGTAACAAGATAAGAGCAATAGTGAGCAAACTATGAAGCAATAGTGGAGTATTTTTCTTGTAGAACTTCTCTCTACTTTTTCTCTGATCATCCACTCTTATATATGAAGAAAAATAGCTGTTGGGAACCTATATAGCCGTTGTCTAATTGTTATGACCGTTCCTTGATAATCTCCTTTCCATTTGTGGCTAATTGGACCGTTGGAGTTGATTTGTTGCATGAATAAGTCGACTTGTCGAATGAATAAGTCGACTTGTGTCAACCATTTACATAAAATTTCATCTCCGCTCTCCAATAAGTTGACTTATGCTATGTAAGTCGACTTGTCGTCCTCGATAAGTCGACTTATGTATAATTAGTCGACTTGTGTTGACATATCTTCATGTGTAAGTCGACTTATGATGTACTAGTCGACTTGTGCTGTTCAGATCTTTATGTGTAAGTCGACTTATGCTGTGCAAGTCGACTTGTGTTGCCTTCAACGGTAGCATTCAACCAAATCTTCTATAATCCTCATGTTTTATGCCATTTTTACTTATAAGGAAACTCTCATCTTGATTCTTCAATGATTAGACACTTGCTCATCTTGATTTGCATAATTCTTTCATTGAATAATGCCTGAAATAATTTCTTAACTAATTCTAGATATTTTATTATTATCAAAAAATAAGTGGGATTTAATTTTTCAACCACCATTGGTCCAACACATGCTCAATCATATGTATATGCAATGCACATGTGACACTTTCCAGTTTATTACGGCATTGTGACCGAGCGCATAACAAATGATCGATATTGATGGGCGCGTCGAGGAGTAGGAGAGCCCTCTGGGAATGCACTAACTCCCCTCGAGCTAGAGGCTCGGTTCAGTACAGTGGCGTCTCGGGTCAACAACTATCATTATCTGAACATGCCATTATGCATGAATGTATAGGTCCCAATTTCCATTTACAGTCAGTAGAAAGTTCAATGTCCCATTTCTCATTCCTTCGGACCTTCGGTCTGGTATTTCAGTCATGAACATTTTCAGTTTATTTCAGTAAAACATTTATAATCAGTTACACACAATAGCACTTCAATTTCAAGTTTCCAGTACTTCGGACACCTATGTTCCGAAATCAATCACAATCAAACACACATAACCCTCCATTATCTCCACATGGCATCAATGCAGAATATTAAACACATAAAGATTGAGGAACTAACTAGGTTACTCACCTGTACTTCCGAGATACAACCTGGAAGTCCCAGCAATATCCGTGGAAGTGTCGTTCCAACGGTGCCTCTATAACAGTCAAAATAATTTCCATTACTAAATGCACAATCAGAAATAATTCAATAATGCACATGTCTTAAATAAAAGATGTACGATGCCTATTCATGACCTTCCCAACGCTATTTCCCAACTTCCACTTTCTTTTGTCAAATTCTAACTTTTCACTCAATTGTTCAATAATGACTCAATTCCAATTCAATAACATATTACAGAACTCCACCAATTCCATTTATAATATTTAGTCAATTTATCACGTCATACTCGCTAGGGTATTACCTCAAAATCTATATCACTATTCTCAAGATCAAATTCACCCATTATGTTCAGTTTCTAAAATTTCCAGTAGCATTGAATTTATTTTCAAAGTCTCACATTATACTCCAATTGTTAAGGAACAATCTTTAGGTGCAAAACAATCACATCCTTAACTTTCTTTCATTAATTGAGATTTCAAAAACCTGAATTCAAACTCTCATTCTTTTCCTCAATTGTAGACCTCGTTCTTTAGTTCATAACGAATCAAGAATCACCTCAATTGGAGTTTTACCCCATTAGTTATGCCCTAAAAACCAAACTAAATCAGTTCAGAAATCTGATCCTCGCCGCGATATAGACGCTCGTTGTGACGTCTATACAGTGGCTCGTCGCGACGTATAAACTTGCTCGTCGTGACGTCCCAATCTAACGCTCATTGCGACGTGTAATTTATCGCTCGTCGCAACGTCTAACCCTTTTCTCGTCGCGACGTCTAATCATTTTCTCGTGGCGACATGCGAGCCTTGGTTCGTCTTCTCCGATTCCCTTTTTACTTTTCTCTCTCTAAAACCAGTCATAACTCACCCATAAATACCCCAATCTTCCACAAATAAACTTATGTATGCAGTTAGTTAATAAATAAACAACATTAAACCAATTTACTTACCAAATCAAGCTTCCCCTCTTTAACTCCCGAAATCTTTCCAAACCCTAACACCAACGATTAAGCTTTCAAACTCTCACAATCATCGTCTTCCCTTAGGGTTTAGGCTTGGCTTTACACAAGGAAGGAAAAGCAAGCAAGTAGAAGGGCAAGGATCGAAGATCACCCAAGGAAGAAGAAGCAATCGTGCCCTGGGAGAGAAGGATTTCTCTTTTTTTTTTAAATCTCAAAACTTAAGGCATTTATATGCAGAATAAATAAGCCTCTTATCTTTTTCCTCCCAAAACATTTAAATCTCTTTCTCTTTTCAATTTCATTTCCAGTCCAATTTGTCTCCAAAATTCAATGGCTCGACATATTAATCTCTAAAATCATATCTCTAAATTTTCTATGGCCATTGGACGCTTATTCTAAGACTACGCAATAATCAAATCATTACTGAAAAATTTCTGTGCGGACTTTTCTCCGAATTTTCCAGAAAATTTTTGAAGAGTCACTTTCGACTGGAAATTACTCTAAAACATTTCATATTCACATGCTCAAACCCAATTCTTCCAAGATTCCCAATAAATCATAATCAAACCTAATTATCTCACAAATCACAATTCATATCATATTCAAAATCAAAAGCCGGGAAAATGTCATGAATACATGTACCTATATGTGCATGTGCAAAAGACTCATTCCTCTAAGATTAGAGGCCAAATGAATGCTCAGTCAATAATATGCGGTAAAATCCTAACCCGTCTCAATTTATCAATATAACCTTCCCGTCGGTGACGGGATGTTACAATTCTCCCCTTCAAACAAAAATTTCGTCCTCAAAATTTCATATATGATTGATCAAGAAGGCAGGGGAGTCTTTTTGATCATTCACTCTCTTTTTTCCACATATTTCGCTACACGAATAATTTCTACCATTTAACAGAAATCAAAACCATCGGTGAACCACTCACCTTTTTCAAACTCTACATTGCTTTACTGTTTTCTCATGATTACTCGCAAATCGTCTCTTTCAATATCAATAACACATATATTGGATCCTAACAATATTTCCTAATCCTATCTATGTAACACTTTGGATCCGGATCATCTTTTAGGTTTTAGACTGACTTACCAATTCCTAGCTCCATTCACATTACAGTCACATAGAGGCCACTTTATAACGAATTTAGTTTCCCCTAATTACACCTTTATCTTATCTAAGTGTATCTTGGCCGAGGCGATACACTTTGAAGCATTTCCTTAACCGATTTTCAGATTACATCTCTTTAGAGTTAAAACACCAATTTCATAAGATTCTAATAACCTCAATAATAATCAATTCAACTCATTGTCATTGACTTGGATCACTTAATCCCCATTACAGATTCAATTCACCTATCAACATTAATTCAAATCAATCAGGGCCTTCGACTATTTTTAGGTCCTGTTCACTTTACTATAGGGGTGAACGACTTCTTTTTACTGTAAGACGTCTTATACACTATTCAAATGGTATCACCAATAAAACAATTTATATGCTCACAATCAATCTGAACTAAACATCGTTTTCATATCCCAATAAATTCCCAAAAATTTCAGTTTCACATTTATCTCCAGTAGTCAAGTCTATTGGTCACTCACACATATAATCATTTGATTTCACATTTTAAACCCTCAATTACTCTTTCAATGTACTCTTACTATAACATATAGCTTCGATTGTTCCTTGCATTTTCACTAACAGATTCTTTAGTGGGTAAAACACACGACCTCTACTCCAGTCATAACTATCAATTTCTTAAAAGTTGGGTTCATTTGCAATTCCTCGATAAGGTCCGCATATTCTAAATTCTCATTTCGGATTTTTGCCATTCTTTTTATACACACCTGATTTGGATATTCCAATAGCTAATAATAATACTTTCTTTTTGCCCCTTACTAGCTCGACAGCTCGCACTCGGTATTACACTAGGTTTATTAACCTTATCGCCCAAATAATAATCTTTTTCCATTGCATTTTCTATTCAATACGTTTAATTGCATCACTAACTTAATTCTAAAACAGTCAATCTCTTAATCTTTTTCAATTCTTTCAAAATTCCCGAAGCATTTTAACTATTATCGATTTGCATATTCATAGACATATCCAAAATTGCTTCGGTACGAATAAAATCTCCAAACTTTCAGAGCAATACTCAGCACTACAAATCTCAAATCATCAAATACAATGTAGCCCATGAAGTTATACTTGTCCCCAAGTACATAGAATCACTTTGCACTATATCAACAAATTGCCTCATAACCTTTACTGGGACACTTCACTAACTAATGCAAAATCTCCAAATTAACGTGATACCATCAATACTCGAACTGTAAATTTCTCCTATTGTCCCTTTTTACAATCACTCGACATACAATTCACACGTTTCTCCTCAACAATTTCATCAAGGACTAAGATCAGAAAACCTTTAACAACTTCTGGACGCATCCAACATACAACCAGTTCTAAATTAACTCCAAATCCCGTATACATGTGTCCCTTGCAATTTCGCATTCTATTATTACTTCTATTGTCATTAAGCCTCCCCAAATGAGCCATGCTCAAATACTAATTCATCCACAATTTATTCGATCAAAACAAGATTCACTTTTTATGAAACTTTCATGATATGAAATTTCCTCAATTATGCCAACTATTTTTCTTCACTCTCCAAATACATTTGATATATCATTAATGATCATAATCACTTTCCAATCTAAATACAATTAAAACACTTTACTCTGCGGTAGTATAATAAACTCCTTATACCCTTGATTGACTTTCCTAACTCTTTAAAAATCGAATTTCTCCAATGAGGAACAATTCTCTTATACTTTCTCAGATTCATAATAACATACTCTGACACATGTTCCTTTACACTAGCTTCTTCACATACTTCAATCTATTGCCACAATTGCAAACTGGGTTGATAACACATTCACCAAATCCACTTGTACTTTCCAAAAATTTTTATACAAAATAATCGTGAATCAATATTCTCCTCATAATCACAACTAATATCCCTTTACTGTTCAATAATCCTATTACACAGTCGAATTCTTTACATTATCATAACGCATACGCTTTTAGTAACATATTCTATCTCTTACACTTGAGTCTTCGCTAGGATCAGAACTCCCAATAAGGACTTTTTGTTCATTTCAAATTTATCTCCAATTTGTCCTTTCATTGCTAAACTTTTCAATTGTAATCATCTGATCGACTTAATCCAATTCAAGGAAACTCTTTTTTGGACGAAGATTTCTCACTACTTTCATCAATACCGCTCATGGAATTCCTAATCATCAATAACCGTCACATTTCTTGTCATTCAATCTCAATGCCTTAGGAAATCAAATTTAACTATAACTCATAATATCGCATAAAAATCAGTTATACCTCAATTCACATAAATCAGGACATCCTTTTCAATAAAATTCAGTAAAGTAAATACCATCAAAATCATTTCGTCTTATCGAGAGACAGGTGCAGGAAAATTCACCAATTAGTCACTTACACTAAGGATACCTTGATCTCATTTGATTTTTGGTAACACTCTTCCTTTTTGTACCTGTCCTCGCTCGTGAGGATTTTACCATGATCATATCCTGTTTACAATCTCAATTCATTCCCAATTGATTACTATAAGCACTTTCATTTCTTATTCTAACTCATTTTAAACTTTAAACTTTTAGAATTATGACTGGCAGTTATCCACTCACTCACCAATTGATCCTAATATCATCTACACACATATGATACATAAATGCTTCATATTTTCGCTTGCTATGGTGCTCCCAGTATCAAGTGTGCGTTCATAAAGGCAACTCAACTGAACCCTAACAACTAATTTATCTACCAATTTTATTGTCTTACGTTTCAATCTTTTCATTAGTCCATAATACCCATGTATGTTCACAATCAAATCAATCCCATATATGTACAATCATTCTAGCTTTCCACTAACATATTCTGACTCTAAGTCATCAACCCTTATTCATAACTTTCATCACAGTATTCAAACCCAATTATAGCCTCTCTAAATCATAAAACATTTTATTTTCATCCACTTTGCTTATACATTTTCAATCTTGCCATTTCTAACATATCACTATATTTCCTCTATCAATCGACAAGTATATATTCATATCTATCCCACATTCAAGGATATACTCCAGCATAACTCTGATGTTGTATTTCATAATGTATCCACCAAAACCAATACACTTAATCTTCTTTTGTCAAATTAAACCATACACTTTTCTTATTCCATGATATCCACAACTTCCCTTTTATCACATTCTAACATATTATCGTTTTCTTCACTATTTCTAACCGCTTAAACTACTGATACGTGCTCATGCATGTGGCTCATATGCTAGACTGGGGATCAGTTGTCACTGTCTACCGTGACATGACTTAAATGCATGTAACTTGACACATTTTTCAGAAAGCCCATGTGAGATTGTACTTCTGGGCTCTGATACAAAAAATGTAGCATCCCACTCCCGCAATACCTGAACACGACATCATGGGTGATATCCGAGTCTGTGCCTTACGAGAGTGATATGCTAGGGTAGTCAATTACAGTTTAAAAATTTAGTAAATTTTTTTTTTATTTTTGAAAACAATCGCATGTGCGGAAATCGTTAACCAATTTGAGCCCACTTTAATACAAAATCAATTTCGATCATAAAGAGTTTCAGTCAATACAAAGACACTCACAGTAATTAGCCCATTCAAGCACAAAAATCCGTAGTCAAATTAGGACCAATACTATTCCTGAACGGTTTCAGTAATCACATTTCCATACAACATTTATCAATTTGGACCCTCTAAAATTTACAGTACTATTCTGCGAAAATTTCAGAATTTCAAATCTACAATAATACAGAATGACACTAATGCAGATGTGAAACTGATCCCGACCTCAAACTCTGCCTTGCTTTGCAGAAATCATACTCTCGTTTCACTAACGGGGTACTCTTCAAACCCTGAAAAATAATTGCAATTTTGGGTGAGTTTGCGAACTCAATGAGAAACCATCATCGATGGTTCATTCAATTCATGCATATACAATCAATTCAAAAATATAACACGTTTCGCCTTTCATACAGTCTATGCTCAATCATATGTATATGCAATGCACATGTGACACTTTTCATTTTATTACGGCGTTGTGACCGAGCGCATAACAGTGATCAGTATTCAGTGGACGCGTCAGGGAGTAGGAGAGCCCTCTGGGAATGCACTAACTCCCCTCGAGCTAGAGGCTCGGTTCAGTACAGTGGCGTCTCGGGTCAACAACTATCATTATCTGAACATGCCATTATGTATGAATGCATATGTCCAATTTCCATTTACAGTTAGTAGACAGTTCAATGACCCATTTCCCATTCCTTCGGATCTTCGGTCTGGTATTTCAGTCATGAACATTTTCAGTTTATTTCAGTAAAACATTTATAATCAGTTACACATAATATCACTTCAATATCAAGTTTCCAGTACTTCGGACACCTATGGTCCGAAATCAATCACAATTAAACACACATTACCCTCCATTATCTCCACATGGCATCAATGCAGAATATTAAACACATAAAGATTGAGGAACCAACTAGGTTACTCACTTGTACTTCCGAGCTACAACCCGGAAGTCCCAGCAATATCCGTGGAAGTGTCGTTCCAACGGTGCCTCTATAACAGTCAAAATAATTTCCATTACTAAATGCACAATCAGAAATAATTCAATAATGCACATGTCTTAAATAAAAGATGTACGATGCCTATTCATGACCTTCCCAGTGCTATTTCCCAACTTCCACTTTCTTTTGTCAAATTCTAACTTTTCACTCAATTGTTCAATAATGACTCAATTCCAATTCAATAACATATTACAGAACTCCACCAATTCCATTTATAATATTTAGTCAATTTATCACGTCATACTCGCTAGGGTATTACCTCAAAATCTATATCACTATTCTCAAGATCAAATTCATCCATTATGTTCAGTTTCTAAAATTCCCAGTAGCATTGAATTTATTTTCAAAGTCTCACATTATACTCCAATTGTTAAGAAACAATCTTTAGGTGCAAAACAATCACATCCTTAACTTTCTTTCACTAATTAAGATTTCAAAAACCTGAATTCAAACTCTCATTCTTTTCCTCAATTGTAGACCTCGTCTCTAGTTCATAACGAATCAAGAATCACCTCAATTGGAGTTCTACCCCATTAGTTATGCCTCAAAAACCAAACTAAATCAGTTAAGAAATTTGATCCTCGTCGCGACGTATAGACGCTCGTCGCGGCGTCTATACAGTGGCTCGTCGCGACGTATAAACTTGCTCGTCGCGACGTCCCAATCTATCGCTCATTGCGACATGCAATTTATCGCTCGTCGCAACGTCTAACCCTTTTCTCATCGCGACGGCTAATCATTTTCTCGTCACGACGTGCGAGCCCTGGTTCGTCTTCTCCGATTCCCTTTTTACTTTTCTCTCTCTAAAACCAGTCATAACTCACCCATAACTACCCCAATCTTCCACAAATAAACTCATGTATGCATTTAACTAATAAATAAACAACATTAAACCAATTTACTTACCAAATCAAGCTTCCCCTCTTTAACTCCCGAAATCTTTCCAAACCCTAACACCAACGATTAAGCTTTCAAACTCTCACAATCATCGTCTTCCCTTAGGGTTTAGGCTTGGCTTTACACAAGGAAGGAAAAGCAAGCAAGTAGAAGGGCAAGGATCGAAGATCACCCAAGGAAGAAGAAGCAATCGTGCCCTTGGAGAGAAAAATTTCTCTTTTTTTTTAAATCTCAAAACTTAAGGCATTTATATGCAGAACAAATAAGCCTCTTGTCTTTTTCCTCCCAAAACATTTAAATCTCTTTCTCTTTTCAATTTCATTTCCAGTCCAATTTGTCTCCAAAATTCAATGGCTCGACATATTAATCTCTAAAATCATATCTCCAAATTTTCCATGGCCATTGGACAGTTATTCTAGCACTATGCAGTTAATCATTCCGTCACTCGAAAAATTTCTGGCCTGGACTTTTTCTCCCGAATTTTCTAGAAAATTTTCGAAGAGTCACTTTCGATTGGCAATTACTCTAAAACATTTCCTATTCACATGTTCAAACCCAATTCTTCCAAGATTCCCAATAAATCATAATCAAACCTAATTATCTCACAAATCACAATGTCATGAATACATGTACCTATATGTGCTTGTGCAAAAGACTCATTCCTCTAAGATTAGAGGCCAAATGAATGCTCAGTCAATAATATGCGGTAAAATCCTAACCCGTCTCAATTTACCAATATAACCTTCCCATCAGTGACGGGATGTTACAATATCGGTAGTAAAATTTTGTCTTGTTCATAACTAAATTACATGATAATGTAACTCAGGATATATGAGGCACTGTTACACGAGATGATCGTGGCTTTTTCGATTCGACCTTACAATCGATCCTTTGAAACCAGTCAAAAATAATAATTCCAAAGATTGCAATACAGGATGCAGCCTCGGGTCATCTCACTTAATTGGAACCAAATGAAAAAGATCTAAGCTAGCCTAATTACAAAAAATTGCAATCAAAGTTGATAAAATGGGGGGTTTTGGTCATTGATCGGAACTGGTAAAAGTAATTAAAATTGGAGAAAAAGTATAAAAGAATTTTTTTTTTGAATTTTTGGGAATTATGCAATTGACAAAAACTGAGATAGTAATCAAATTGATAAAATCCTCTTGAAAATGGGCGCAGGCTATCACGGTTCAAAATGATTTTTCAGGGATAGAATTCACTAAGTTTCAAAAGATCAACCCTAAAGGAGTCTTTAGGTCCAAAGATTTAATTAATTAACTCCATCATTTAAATCTTTGTTAAAAACCTTAGTGTTAGAATTGGACAAGTAAATGCAATCGGTCAATCGGATCAAAACAACCATCTAAATCAAACACAACTAGGCAGATAATGAGAGTCAATGCAATATCCGAATGACATATATGAGACTTCATATATTAAGCATCAAAATTCTACAAATAACTATGTCCAAATCGCAACATAATGTTCAGCACACGGTTAAACTATTAACTACGCTAATCTAGTTATACAGATGCAATCTCTAACTCAAAGTTTACATAAACATAACTAATCTTCAGAAATTATATGATTACTCCCCTTTTAAGCTACCGGTGAACTCAAACCATTGCTACATTTTCAGGAGGAAATGGTGTTTAGCTATGCATGGCTCCAGACTCTCTCACAACTGGTGAAGATTGGACGTCTTCCATGGTCGCAGAAGATACTGATGGTGGAGTCGAAATGATGGTGATGATCGAAGATGATGAAAATGGAAAATGATGGTAGAAGGGAATGTCGTCTCTACTGCTGCCTCCAGACATTTGGCGTAGATATCTCTCCCTTTGACCTAAAAATAACAAAGTTTTTAAATGATGGATGCGGGTTGGGTCAGAACAGTGAGAGATCTTTCCAAATGAAGTCCAGGTATCCGCTCGTACGTCGCGACGTGTGAATAAATATTCGTCGCGACGTGTAGAATTGGCTTGCTCGACGCGACGTGCGAATTAACATGCGTCGCGACGTGTGGAAGTGATTTGCTCGTCGCGACGTGTGGAATAACATGTGTTGCGACGTGCGGATAGGACCTCACGACCTGTTCACTTTCTGATTGGTTGACTCCTTTGCTCCCACAATATAAAATAACATTTTGCAGTATCAATTGTCCTTATGAAAATTATAGAGAAATTAATATCAAATTATGACAATTTACTGACAAATTGCGAATCACAAGAGCTCGTTATAAGGAACCAATTTAAGCACAAAAGTCATCAATCAGGAGTGAATGAGTGCATAAACAGTTATGAAAATGCAGCCAATTTATAATGTAAACTTGGCTCAATCAGATGCCCCTACACTTAGACCTTTGTACTCCTGGACAAAGTTTACAAGAGTCAAAAAGAATTCAAGAGGGAAAGAAAATATCTGCCCATGCTTAAAACAATAAAAGGAAATTGACTCAATTCACTTCCTCAGAATTCAACCACAACAAATTGAAAGAGTGCTAACAAAACAAACATTGAAAGAATTCAACTACAAGAGATTGAACAAAAGAGAATCACTCAGGATATAGTGTTTGTGCTCATCTCACTTGTGTTTAGGGATATTTTTACTCTCAATCTGCTTAATCCATCTCCTACCATAGGCTTATGTCAAGTCTATTTCTCCACTACAAGAACTATCATTTCGAAGATCAAGAGGACTTTTAGGGGTGTAATGTATGGAAGGCTAAATGAATGGATGAAGTGAAAGAAAGAAAATATGACCACATGCACTAAACGAGGAACTGATGTCAACAATTGAATTGAAACTAAACACTTGCATAAACAGAATGCATACCTTTTTTTTTACTGTCTCATTTTTGAGATATTGTCCTTTTTTGGGACACACAAAATTCACTATCCCTGTTTGGGATAAACCCCTTTTTTTGACATTATTTTTAACTAGAAGCGAAAGCAAAATAACTAATGACACCATAAAAATATGAATGCAAATGCTCATAACAAGAGGGCTCAAGGGGCTAGCAAGGGATAAGTGGTCAAGGGACTGTGTATGGGAAAAGGAGTTGAAGAAGGAACACCTTTATCACATCAAAAAAAATCTAGCCCATCAAGCTTCGAGTAAGAATTGAAACAAGTTCTAGAGAAGTATGAAATAAGCAGATGCACACAAAGATAAAAGAAAATTTTGGCTCAAATATCCTTCCAACAAGGGTATTGTCTCTATGAACAATCTCAAGTCTCAAAAACTTAAAATGCTACTTTGTTAGCATGCTTCCATTCACTTTGTTTTGAAAACATTAAAAGCAAGATTTTGCCAAATCTAACTATCATTAAAAGGATGGGAGGTGTTTTCAAAAACTCAAGCATCATTTTGAAACTAGTAAAAGCTTTGAAACAACAGACACAAAAGTCCAGTGCAGAAAATGTTTGAATTGAGTGGAAGAGTTAGGCAAAAATCATTCATGCATAAAGGTGACGTCGCGACGTACGCACTCGAATGAACAGCTTCGTCGCGACGTACGCACTCGAATGAACAGCTTCGCTGCGACAAAATGCATTATAGGCCAACAATTCATAAACACAATGTCAACAGGCATGCAATAAGAAAGATAAATGGGGAAACAGCTCCCCCATACTTAAAGCACACATTGTCCTCAATGAAAAAGTAGCAAGGAAAACATAAGAAGAACAAGGCACAAAGGGAGAGAAGAGGGAAATGAAGATTGATCATTAATTGGAACAAAGCAAGTACAAAAAGGAAAAAAGACTAAGGAACTAAATACAGGAAAAAAAACAAGAAAAGAAAAGAAATACAAGAAAAGAAAAGAGCAAAATGCCAAAATTAGGCCGGAGGATCATCAGCCGGCGGGTCTGAAGGGGCAGTCTGAGAAGTGCTAGGGTCAGCTGAAGAATCCCAGGGTGCAGGAGGGATGGGCAACTGAAGATGATCCGCAATCAATATGAACATGGAGTGGTAGAACTGGCGGTCAGCTGCCATCTGGGCCTCAATGCGCCGTAAGTCCTCACGAAGAAGGGCGACCTGATCAGGGAGGGCAGGAGGTGAAGGTGGTGGGTGTAGGCGACGAGGGTTGCGGAGACAGTTATACTTGAAGGCAGGGGCAGGCTCAAAAGTTAGGTCGGTCGGATGTTTCGGAACCTGATAGGCCCGGAACATTTCGGTGATCAGCTGAGCCCCTCTGGGTTGATACCAGTCGGTACCCTCGGGACAGAGGGTGCGAAGGACATCGTCCTAAGGGTACTAATTGATGAGTTCGGTGTAGTGGAAACGGGGGGTAGGAGGAAGGTGGTAATGCTCCCTAATGGAGACAACAGTGAAAGAGCGGGGAATGGTAACACCGCGGAACTGTATTCCGTAGGTGCCGGAGTAACGGGCATTGGTATAGTAGTGGCGGACGAAAGTGAGGTTCCCAGAGGTTCGGGGATAGGCTAAGTTGGAGAGGTTGAGTTGAAAAAGTTGTTGAACGAAGGGGTGGTTATGGGGGGTTAGAGGAAAAGGCTTTTCCTTAAGTATGGCCCTGGCCTCAGTTTTTGCAACCAGTTCAGCATACTCCGGATCAACCGGAAAGGAAGAAGAATGGGTAGGAGAAGGTTGACGGTGTGAAGAATGTGAAGGTGGAGGAGAAGGGGAGTGAGCGGAGAAATCCCCCAAAGAGGACGGAGAAGCAGCTGGGTGAGGGGGAACAGAATGGTCGGAGAAAAACTCGTCGAGCGAGTCGGAGGAAGAGGGGAGGACATGAGAAGGAGAATGGGGATGGTCGGCCCTGCTAGCATTCTTGGTTCGAGGCATTTTCCTACACACACAAAAAATAGAACAAAAAAATCAATAAGGAGTTAAGCAAAAATCACCCACACGTCGCGACGTAAAAATGTGAGCACGTCACGACGAGATCAATTACTTCGGACGTCACGACGAGGCAAGGCATTCGTCGCGACGCATGGTGATTTTTCAGATGCATCGCGACGAGCAACGCTAGTCGCGAAGACCTAACTTAAAACGATTAACAAGGAGGACGAAAAATGGGAAAACGAGAGGGAATGGGACACTTACAGAGGTCAAAAACGCAAGGAGGGAGACGACAGAGACTCTGGGCACAGCTGTACGATGGAGAGAATCGAGAGAAATCGAGAGCAATGACGGCAGAAGCAGAGTGTTAGAGGAGAAAAGATGAAGGGGAAAAGAAGAAGGATAAACGGTGAATAGAGGCAGAAGGTCACGAGGGGAAAAGACAAAAAGAGGCACCAGACAAAACGAGAAGACCAACGGACAGAAGAGGCAAAAAGGTATTTCAATTGACGGCACGTCGTAACGTAAAAATGTGAGCACGTCACGACGTAGGCGTCAAAGAAGAACGAGTACAAATTAAAATACGTCGCGTTGTAGGCGTCAAAGAAAAACGAGACACGTCGCGACGTACAAATTTAAATACGTCGCGACGCCTCTACCTGAACAAAAAACACAAACCTAAAATCCTAAGCAATATGCATAATCAAGTAACAATCAATCTCACAAAAACCAATCTCTTCTACCAATGTCATGCTTCGTTAATTCAGAAAGATTTAAGGCTCACAAAGGGGAAGTAATTTATCAGAACAAGAAACAGAAATCCTACCTAACTACAACTAATCCTACTGGTTGGGTCTCTCCCCCACACTTTGTCAACATATTCATGCACAACAGTGTCAATCCAATTTTCAATCTATATGCAAAAATATATGATAAGTGAAAGGAAAGAAACTACCCGGTGCTTAAGGTGGGTCCTGGTTCTCATGATAGAGCTTCAAAAGATGGCCATTCACCTTTAGTCGTGTCCCAGTTTCTTCATGCAAAAGCTCTACCATACCAAAGTTGTGCACCTTTGTGACTAGATACGGTCGATCCCAACGAGTATTGAAAGTCCCATGTTTGAAAGCAAACCGAGCCTTGAATAATAGGACTTTGTCCCCTTCCTTGAAGCTTTTCCTTTGAATGATCTTATCATGCATCAATTTTGCCTTTTCCTTGTAGAGCCGAGAGTGTTCATATGCCTCTAATCTCAACTCCTCTAGCTCTTGAAGTTGCAACTTCCTCTCCGTGCCGGAAGATTCTAAGTCCATATTGCATTGCTTAACTGCCCAATATGCTTTATGCTCCAGTTCCACAGGAAAATGGCAAGCCTTTCCATAAATCAGGCGATAAGGGGACATGCCTATTGGGGATTTATAAGCAGTCCGATATGCCCATAGTGCTTCCTCGAGGCGAAGGCTCCAATCCTTCTTTGATGGCTTCACAATTTTCTCCAAAATGTGATTCACCTCTCTGTTTGAAACTTCAACTTGTCCATTGGTTTGTGGGTGGTATGCAGTGGAGAATTTGTGAGTGACCCCAAATTTGAAAAATAGGTTATTAATGACTCTATTACAAAAATGTGTTCCCCTATCACTAACCGCAGCTTTTGGTATGCCAAATCGACAAAAAATGTTGAACTTAAGAAACTTAGACACGGTTTGGGCATCATCTTTTCTAGTAGGAATGGCCTCTATCCATTTGGACACATAATCAATAGTTAAAAGGATATACACAAAGACAAAAGACAAAGGAAATGGACCCATGAAATCAATTCCCCAAACATAAAAAATTTTGCAAAATAAAAGAGGTTGCTGTGGCATTTCATGTCGTTTCCCTAATCCTCCAAATCGTTGACATTTATCACATGACCGACAAAAGTTAAATGAATCCTTAAAAAGTGTAGGCCAATAAAAACCAGAATCAAGAATTTTCCTAGATGTTCTCCTTGCACTGAAATGACCACCACAAACCATGGAATGATAAGCTAAAATTATATCATCACACTCTTCATGAGGCACACATTTTCTAATCACCTGGTCACTGCACATTCTCCACAGATAAGGGGCATCCCAAATGTAATGTCGAGCTTCACTCTTTAGCTTCTGAGTTTGTCCCTGAGACTTAAAAGGAGGAGTGAGCCCAGACATTAGGTAATTAACAATATGTGCATACCAAGGTTCTTTAATAATTGAAGCACACAAAACCGAATCAGGAAATGAATCACAGGTAAGTTCGGAAGAATCCACTCCCTGTGTGTCGTTCGGTAGCCTGCTCAAATGGTCAGCTACATGGTTTGTCGCTCCCGCTCGATCCTTTATCTCGATATCAAAATTCTTGGAGTAGCAATGCCCACCGTATCAATCTAGGCTTCGATTGTGGTTTCTTGAAGAGATACCGAACAACTGCATGATCAGTAAAAATGGTTACATGTGAGTTCAAAAGATATTGCCTAAATTTTTCCAAAGCAAAAACTACTGCAAACAGCACTTTTTCAGTTGTTGTATAGTTGATTTGAGATGGATCTAGTGTTTTCGAGGCATATGCGATAACTCTTAGTAGTTTCTCCTCCCGTTGACCCAACACAATTAGATGAATCACATGAAAGCTCAAAAGGTAAGTTCCAATCAGGAGCAACTAAAATAGGTGGAGAAATGAGTTTTGATTTCAGCATGTTGAAGGCATTTTTGCAGGAATCATCAAATTCAAAATTTTCATCTTTTTTTAAAAACTTGGAGAGAGGTAACGCAATTTAGCTGAAATCCTTTATGGTTACCAGAAACCCTGCATGACCCAAAAATGATCGTATGTCACGAATACAAGTAGGGTAAGGCAAAGAAGATATAACCTCAATCTTAGCTTTATCTACTTCAATCCCCTTGCTAGAAATTAAATGACCGAGCATGATACCTTCACTGACCATGAAATGACATTTCTCAAAGTTCAAAATCAAATTCTTTTCAATGCATCTTTGTAAAACTTTTGCTAGATTGAATAAACAAGCATCAAAAGAATCACCATAGACTGTGAAATCATCCATAAACACTTCCATACATTCCTCTAAAAATTCACAAAAAATAGCCATCACGCAACGCTGGAAAGTTCCTGGGGCATTACATAAACCAAAAGGCATCCTTTGATATGCAAAACTGCCAAAAGGGCATGTAAAAGTGGTTTTGTCTTGGTCCTCCAGTGCAATGGGTACTTGAAAGTACCCAGAGAAACCATCCAAAAAACAATAATGTGAATTGCCCGCAAGCCTTTCAAGCATTTGATCAATAAAAGGGAGAGGGAAATGGTCTTTTCTTGTGGCGTCATTTAATCTTCTATAATCTATACACACACGCCACAAATTCTGCACTCTAGTAGGAATAAGCTCATCCCTATCATTTTTTACCACTGTTATCCCACTCTTTTTTGGCACTACATGTATTGGACTCACCCACTCACTATCAGAAATGGGATATATTATCCCTGCACTCAACAACTTTGTTATTTCTTTCTTCACAACATCTAAGATAAGTGGGTTGAGTCTTCTTTGAGGTTGCCTAACCGATTTTGACCCTTCATTCAATAAAATCCTGTGTGTGCAAATAGCTGGGCAAATCCCGGGTATATCTGCTAATGTCCATCCTATAGCTCTCTTGTGTTCCCTCAAAACATTCATGAGTCTCTCTTCCTTAGTGTGGGACAAGGTACTAGCAATTATGACAAGTAATCGCTCATCAATCTCAAGAAAGGCATACTTTAAAGTAGCAGGTAGGGGTTTGAGCTCAAGCACAGGAGGCTGCATAATAGAAGGAATCAATTTATGAAGTTCAAGAGAAAAGAGATCACTCCCTCTTTCTTTTGGGATGAAGTCTGCCTCCTGGTGAGTGGTCGTGGCTAACCCTTCTTGCTTCCCTGAAACATGGACAGAAAACCCTTTTCCAAGATCAAGTGAATGTAATACAGTATCCAAAGAATCTTTTTGTAACTCATATTTTTGGCAAGCATTATCCACAGCTAAATCAATCATGTTCACACCCAAAAGCGAATAATCCCCATGTGAATGTTTCATTGCCTCGTACATGTTGAAGCTTACCTTTTGATCGTCAACCTCCATGGTGATCTTACCTTCCTTCATGCTGATCATAGTGCTTGTTGTCCGTAAAAAGGGTCGCCCGAGAATCAAAGAAGTATCCTGCACAACTTCAGAAGACATATCAAGTACATAAAAATCAGCAGAAAATACTAAACCCTTTACCTGGACCAAGATGTCCTCAATTATACCCACTGGATGCCTAAATGATCTATCAGCTAGCTGTAGGACAACAGATGTGGGTTTCAAACTTTTCACTCCTAAGGACTGATAAACAGATTTAGGCATCACATTAATTGTAGCCCCTAGATCTAACAAAGCCCTTCCTATAGTTACTTTCCCTAAGATGCAAGGAATGGTGAAAGATCCAGGGTCTTGACATTTCACAAGTATTTGCGGTTTGAACAAGGCTGACACATTGGAACTCACTTGGACTCTCTCATTTGGCCTAAACTTCCTCTTATTAGTGCATAAGTCCTTCAAATATTTAGCATAGGCCGGAACTCTCTTCACTAAATCAAGTAAGGGAACGTTTATCTCTACTTTTCCAAACAAATCAATGATTTCTTTTTCATGTTTTATCTCATTCATGCGCTTGCTCATCAGATATGAATTTGGAAAAGGAAGGTCTTGAAGACTTACCTCCTTACCTTTGTCGGCTTGCTTGCTTGATTCTCCATGCTCAGCTTGATCTTTGTAACTCCCGGAAGTAGCTCCTTCATTTCTCGACACATGCTTCTTTTCTTTCAATAATGCTTCTTCCCTCACACTTTCAGATTTCTAGATCTTTTCCTTTGGTGAAAGAACTTCTTCACTCTCAATCTCCTCATCACATGCCTCTTCATCTACTTGAGGATTAAACCTCACTTGCTTCCCACTTCGAAGGGCAATTGCATTGAGACTCTTCGGATTCATCACAGTATTTGAAGGAATGGTTCCACTTCTTTTTGCTTGATTCTCACTCATGTTGTTAGACAACTGAGTGACATATGAATTAATGTTCTCTGCCTTGCTCTCCCATTGTTCCATTCTTTTCTCCAAGGCATTAAACCTAGCAACAGTTTTTGAGGAATCCTGTTGAATAAGAGAAGAAATAACATTAAACTAGTTAGTGTTAGAATCCCTCTCTTCCTTCATCAGAGTCATCATACTGTGAAGCAACTGGTTGGTGTCTTCCTTTGGTGGGACCGTTAGGGATTGTTGTTGATTGGGGAACTGGTTAGTGGAAGTACCAGCTCCTCCCCCTTGTGGAAATCTATTTTGAGCCCTACCTTCTTTATTCCTCCAACCGAATCTTGGATTAGATTTCCATCCTTTATTGTATGTGTTGGAGTATGGGTCCCACTTATGATTCGCTCTTCCTGGATACACTGTTGACACCTCTTCATATCTTCCAGGGCATACACTTGATATGTGCATCACTGACCCACAAGTGTCACAACTGGGTGTAGTAATATCCGTCGAAGATGATGGGCGATGCACATTCAAGTTCTTCAATTCTGCAGTAATACAAGACAATTGTGATGTTATCCTGTTCTCCAGTGAATCTACCTTTGTTTCCAGACTTTCCATTCTCTTGGCTTGAGCTGTTAAAGCTCGCAATTCATGTACTCCTCTGGAATCTCTCACACTGTATTGTTGATGGTTTAAGGCCATCTTCTTGATCAAGTCCCATGCTTCCAATGCTGTAAGGTCGATCAGAGTTCATCCAGATGTAGCATCCAACATACCTTTCTCTTGACTCTTCAACCCATCATAGAAATATTGCACTAATTGCTCATCTGGAATTTGGTGATGGGGGCATCTGGACAGAAGATCTTGGAAGCAGTTCCAATAGTCATATAGTGATTCATCATACTCCTGGCGGGCTGAATAAATTTCCTTCCTCATCGAAGATGTCCTGGAAGCTGGAAAATACTTCTCTAAAAAGGCCTTCCTCATATTGGTCCAGCTATGATAAGCATTGGCCACATGCCTCGGAAGACTCATATACCACTCCCATGCCTTTCCTTCCAAGGACAAATGAAATACCTTCCATAGAACTTGATCCAATGTAGCTCCTACTGACTTCATACTCTAGCAGATCATAGTAAAAAATTGTAGGTGCATGTACGGATCTTCTCCTTCCAAGCCATGAAATTTAGGAAGGGAATTAATCAACAAACCTTTAACCTCAAAATTAACATCAAAATTAGGGCAAGCAGCAGTAAATGGATCATAATGCACATCAGAGGTTGTTGCTTCCCTAATAGTCCTATGTCTCTGATTCTCATTGTTTTCTCCTACTCTCTCATGTTCATTATTTCCTCCATTAGTTCCATTTCTAGGTTGGTGTGCAGGAAAGTCAGGATTTGGGAAAATGTTTGGATTTTCAGCCATATTTTCTCTTTCTCGCTCAACTAATCTTCCTCTCTCTTTTTCTTTCCTCTCTTTCCTAAGTCTCCGCAAGTGTCTCTCAATTTCAGGTTGGAATTGAACAAGTCTACTCCTCCTGGGCATGCACAAAATCAATCCACAAATAAAAGATGCAGTAAAATTTTCTCACAATCACACAAAATCGAGTAAAAGTGAAATGTAATGAATGCGAGAGTATGAGTGTATGGATGTATGTATGAGTGTGTATGTGTGAAAATTTTGCTAAGTAAGAGACAAAATCGAAGTATTAAGTATGCTTATGCAAAGGAAAATCAAAACCTATACTATGAACAAGTATGAAAATTAAACTATCCTAAATGCACTACAAAAACAAAGATTCCGATTATCAACGACAATTGAAATGGGATGGCAATGACTATCCTACGGTAAACCAATTTCTTGGTTCCCCGGCAATGGCGTCATTTTGATCGCGGCTTTGTCGATGCGACCTTACAATCGATCCTTTGAAACCGGTCAAAAATAATAATTCCAAAGATTGCAATACAGGATGTAGCCTCGGGTCGTCTCACTTAATTGGAACTAAATGAAAAAGGTCTAAGCGAGCCTAATTACCAAAAATTGCAATCAAAGTTGATAAAGTGGGGGTTTTGGTCATTGATCGGAACTAGTAAAAGTAATTAAAATTAGAGAAAAAGTATAAAAGAATATTTTTTTTGAATTTTTGGGAATTATGCAATTGACAAAAACTGAGATAGTAATCAAATTGATAAAATCCTCTTGAAAATGGGCGCAGGCTATCACGATTCAAAATGATTTTTCGGGGATAGAATCCATTAAGTTTCAAAAGATCAACCCTAAAGGACTCTTTAGGTCCAAAGATTTAATTAATGAACTCCATCATTTAAATCCTTGTTAAAAACCTTAGTGTGAGAATTGGATAAGTAAATGCAATCAGTCAATCAGATAAAAACACAACCATCTAAATCAAACACAACTAGGCAGATAATGAGAGTCAATGCAATATCTGAATGACATATATGAGACTTCATATATTAAGCATCGAAATTCTACAAATAATTATGTCCAAATCGCAACATAATGTTTAGCACACGGTTAAACTATTAACCACGCTAATCTAGTTATACAGATGCAATCTCTAACTCAGAGTTTACATAAACATAACTAAACTTCAGATATTATATGATTACTCCCCTTTTAAGCTACCGGTGAACTCAAACCATTGCTACATTTTCAGGAGGAAATGGTGTTTAGTTACGCATGGCTCCGGACTCTCTCACAATTGGTGAAGATTGGACGTCTTCCATGATCGCAGAAGATACTGACGGTGGAGTCGAAATGATGGTGATGATCGAAGATGATGAAAATGGAAAATGATGGTAGAAGGGAATGTCATCTCTACTGCTGCCTCCAGACATTTCGCGTAGATATCTCTCCCTTTGACCTAAAAATAGCAAAGTTTTTAAATGATGGATGTGGGTTTGGTCAGAACAGTGAGAGATCTTTCCAAATGAAGTTCGGGTATCCGCTCGTACGTCGCCATGTGTGAATAAATATTTGTCGCGACGTATAGAATTGGCTTACTCGTCGCGACGTGTGGAAGTGATTTTTTCGTCGCGACGTGTGGATTAACATGCGTCGCGACATGCGGATAGGACCTCACGACCTGTTGACTTTCTGATTGGTTGACTCCTTTGCTCCTGCAATATAAAATAACATTTTGTAGTATCAATTGTCCTTATGAAAATTATAGAGAAATTAATATCAAATTATGACAATTTACTGACAAATTGCGAATCACAAGAGCTCGTTATAAGGAACCAATTTAAGCACAAAAGTCATCAATTAGGAGTCAACGAGTGCATAAACAGTTATGAAAATGTAGCCAATTTATAATGTAAACTTGGCTCAATCACGAGATCATGGCAGATAGCGCACATGATGAAGTAAATAATGAGGTTGGATGACACTTTGCGCGATGGTTCGAGAGATATGTTAGTTTCCACTTACAAATATTCTCATAATTAAATTATAAAATTCAAGTGTTGAAATAACCAGATGTATTATATTGAAATATATTTTTTTGTAGGCCTTAGAAAATTGAATAGAGAACAAGTTCATTTGTGATCTTGTTAAGGGACCTCTGCAAACTGTTAAATCGTATCTAGTTTATTTTGTTAATGGCTACAAATATCATACAAAAGCTTATGGTCATAGCATGGCAACAATAAATAGTAGAGTTTTCATACAAGGAGAATTCATGGATTACTATAGTAAAATCATTGAGATACTTGAAGTTGAGTACCATGCATTGCCAATCAAACGAACTGTGATATTTAAGTGTAATTGGTTTGACCCCACTCCAAATGTTGGAACAAAAGTGCATAGCCGATACAATCTTATTGAAATCAACTTACGTAGAAGATTGAAACATCTTAAACCTTTCGTTTTGGCTATGCAAGTGAAACAGGTGTGTTATTTCCCTTTTCTCAGCATATGACGAGATAAGTTAGATTGGTTGGCCGTTTGCAAAGTTAAACCTAGAGGTGTTTTTCAATCATATGGAAAAGAAGAAAAGAGGATTGAAAGTGAAACATTTCAGGAAGATGCTTATTTTATAAATGCATCTGTGACATTTGATGATAATGAACCACTGCACGATCCATCAAATGAATATGTTGAGATTTCATCTGGAGAGGAGGAAGATGGTCAAAGATCTGAAGAGGAGCTAGATTTTGATTCTTATTCTTCAGAAAGTGAAGATGATTGTAATTTACAATTAAGTTATGATAGCGATTAATTTGTGTATGTACTGGAATATTTAATTTCCTTTGACAAGTAATATGTACTCAAATTTTTCAATATATTCTGTCAAATTTTTATTTCAAATTTTTAATCAAGGAATGTCGACTTGGCATCTAGTTCCGAATGGTAGTAATTCATTCCGTTGGGAGGAATGTGGTATAATTGTCCCTGCCAAAAGAATAAAGGATGTATTAACATTCTCCACTTCTTTAAGTAATGATCGTTTGCCTTCCATGACCGATCTTCTACTTGAAGGTGTATAGTATCATCTGAACAACATCACTTTCCTTATTATATACATCTCAAATCAAACATATGAAGTTGTTATATTAACATTTCACGAAATACATTACATATTGTTTTAAGCTTTAATGAATCTTGAAGATGACATGTATGCCGAAGGAGGCGGGAGAAACTACACAATGATCGATGCAGGATTAGGCAAATCGGTTACTTTGGAAAAGATGGTAATTCCACAGAGCTCATCTAGAAATTCACATACATATAGGTATTCAGGATAGGTTCCATTATCTCGTTTTTAATATGACAATATGTAAGTTCCTTCCCATTGTATTGTAGGTAAACCGTTTCCAAATGTTTTACCAACAAGTTTAGCAATAGTGGAAACGTTGTTGCAAGAAGGTATTCAAAACCAATCATGTACGAGAAGAACTTTTACTGTTTCCATTGGAGCATTCGAACATGTGAGGAACCTTCTCAGGAATCCAACTATCGAGGAGTCATTTACCTTTACCGACTCTCATGTTACTTGGAATCCAACAAAAAGTTAATATTATTGTCATGTATCTCTGCAATACACATGATTGTGCTATAAACTAATTATATTATTGTACTATGATTGTAACAATTATTCTTATTACTAAATTCGAAGTTATGATATGAAACAAATCACCTAATTTCCTTTTACATATATTGTGTAAAATATTAGATTTACAATCAAATTCTTATATTTTAAGGAGAATTCAATAAACAAAGAATTTCAGGTACAAATATGGGACCAAAGAGACAACGTGAGTTCATGCAGCCCAGGCTCAGAAGCATGTTTGGAGGGACTTACTGTGAGGGTAGCCCATCACAGAATCCAACTGCAACTGAGTCACCACCACCACCTCTAGTGCCTACAGCTGCAGGAACATCATCATCTGCAATTGGTAATACGCAACAATCCAATACTCATATATCATCCAATACAACTATGGAGGATGAAGGAGACAAGATCCACCCTGGATCTGAGGGTCCTGATGGAAGAAAGTATATAAAAATAGTTGATAAATTGTAAGTGAAATCGCATGAAACACTATATATGTTTATCATTAACTTATATGTTTAAATTTGTGCAAATTTATGAACTTATTTGTTCTTATATTAGGTTCATTTCATTTGGAACGTGTTCAGTACAAATGACATCTACATTTAAAGAGAGGATTGATCCTAAGGGTTATGCATAGAAGAAGACCTCTTAGGCCACAAAGGCATTTTACTTTCAAGAGTTTGAGATACAATATGCATTTTTTTTCATTTTTTTGTATACATTAATAACATACATATAAATACATTATAAGTTATCGAATTTATTCTTTTATTTTCAAAAACATTTTTACTGAAGTTCTAATATCGACAGGATAATATATAGTGTATGGGAGTCGCGAGCTTGTACACGTTATCGCGACTTTATTAATCAGATACGCAATGCTGGTGTACGACCCTCTTTTATTTTTGACCCCACATGGTGTAACATCCCGTTACCGGTGTGATGGGTATGTCGGTAATTTGGATCGGGTTTACAGGCAAATGTTGCATTGCACATGCATTATAGTTTCGATATTCATTGGTAAATGATTTCTATTGCACAAGTATATATATGTACATACATGTATGACAATTTCCCGATTAAATTGTGAAAATTGGAAATTTAATGATAAGTGCATAAATCAGGTTTTGAATATAGAAATGGAAAGAAATTGAATTTAGAGGATTGGAAATTGGAATTTGAGTATAGGAATGGGTATGTCCTAATTTTGTGAATTTATGAGAATTTTTTCAGAATTTTTAGAGTAATGAATCCGGATCGGAAAATTGACTTAATGACTAATTACTTGGATTCCGGGTCCGAGATTGATTTGACAATTGATATGAAACAATTGGAGTTATGATTTCAGGATTTTTTTATTTATGATCATTGCGAAATTGGGAGGAAATTAGAATAAGAATTGGATTGATAGACCCTAAAGCTTTGGACTTGTGGCAATTAAATTGCGAAACAAGCCCTAGATCCTTTTGTTTATAAACTGAAATCGTTTGAATATGTCATCCACGAAATTTCTTTGCTTTCAAAGAAAATGGAGTTTTGCCATGGGTGAGGTTGCTGGGATTTGGAGGTTCTTGAGGAATTTTTCCTAAGATCTAAAGCTTGAATCAAGTAAGTTTCTACTTGTCTATGCCTTAAATCGTTTAAGTCGATCATTGATTTGAGTATGAAATTGTTTAGAAATTTAGAAAGTTTCGGATGATAGGGTTTTGTGAAGTTTGTTGCGTTTGATTTGGGTTTTTGATGAATAACGATTAAATGATGGATTTGAGGTTAGAAATAAGTTGGGTTTAATGTTTAAAACCGATTGAGAGTGTTTAGAATGGAATTGGATGAATTTAAATCGAAAGATTTGAGGAATTTCTAGTTTTCGGACGAATTTCTGGGTTCACACGTCGCGACGTGTGATGAACACGCCGCGGCGAGCCACCTCTCTTGCATGTCGCGACGAGTTTTTAATTATGTGCCGTGACGAACCGATTACTGTCGCACAACATGACGAGTGGAGTCATGCGTCATGGCGAAGGGCTTCGATCTGCACGTCATGAACGAAAGCGATGGCGCGCGTCGCGACGAGCATAAGTGGATTCGCTGTGTGAGAGCCGCGTACGTCTCGGCGAGCGGGCGTGTTTCAGCCACGAGGAAGAGAAGTCTCGCCGCGGCGAGCAATCTTACGCCGCGGCGAGGTTGCCTTGAGTCCGAAGGTGAAATGGTTTAGTTTAATTGGAAATTTTGAGGATTAATTCTTAATGGATTGGCTATGGATTAATTGAATTTTTGAGACTAGGAATTGCAATTTGGAAGAATGAAATTTCAGTATTTTTAAGGTGATTGTTACAAGTAATGAGTTTGAGGTTTTGATTTCTAATGAATTGGTTCCTTAGTGATTAATTGGAAATTAGAGACTAAGAAATTTGAATTGATAAGATGGAAATTTGGAATTGAATTCGATGATTCTTGGAATCGAGTGGCAAATGAATAGTGAATGTGATTTTATTGGAGTGTGACTTTAAAGTATGGAAATTAGTAAATTGAATTATGGTATCTGGAATTGTTATGAATTATAGTGAGAGTGATCAAATTGAGAAAATTCGGGAATGTCATAACATGTATAGTACGCAATCTATTTGATACATATGCATGATTGATTATTGAAATTGGTATAAATAGTGATGTTCGATTATTTGATTGTTATAGAGGCACCGCTGGAGCAATTCCACGGATATGCTGGGACTTCCAGGCTGTAGCTCGAAAGTGCAGGTGAGTAACCTAGTTGGTTTCTCAACCTATATGTGTTTAATTATATGCACTCATGCCATGTGGAGTTAAGGATGGATATATGTGATTGCTTTTGATTGATTTCGGACCATGGGTGTTCGAAATATTGAATTGCGATATTGAAGTGCAAATGTGAATAAATGTGTATAAATGCATTAGCGAATTGAGTTGTAAATGCATTAGTGAAATGAATTGAGTTTGCATATGATTGAGATACCGGACCAAAGGTCCGAAGAAATGAAAAGTGGTATCGAAATGAAAAGTGACATATGCATTCATGCATAATTGAATGATCAGATAATGGTAGTTGTGACCGGTGGTACCAACGTATTCAGAGCCACAGGCTCAATGCATTGTGCCCATCACTAGGCTTATCAGGGCATATCACGCCTAACGTATATGAGAGCTGTAAGCTCAGCGCACAGGACCTCAGGTCTAACGATTATTAGAGCCTCACTCACCGCAGGGCATATCACGCCCAACGATTTCAGAGCCACTGGCTCAACGTAAATGAGCTCAGGAGCACGGTCACAACAACGAAATGAAAATGGAAAAGTGTCACATGTGCATCATATATATGAATGATTAAATGCGATTTGTGTGAAAGGCGATACGCCTTATATGTGTGAAATTGGTAATGCATGGATTAATTTGGAATGTGATATTATGTGATACAATGTGAATTGACTGTATATGCATGAGTTGGGTGAACCATCGATGATGGTTTCTCATTGAGTTCGCAAACTCACACAATATTGCAATTATTTTTCAGGGTTTGAAGAGTACCCCGTTAATGAAACGGGAGTATAAGTACTGTAAGCAAGGTAGAGTTTGAGGTCGGGATCAGTGCACGTCTGTATTAGTGTTAATCTGTTTTCTTTGCATAAGATTAGTTCTGTATTAAATTGAGGGCCCCAATTGATAATTGTCGTATTTGAAATGTGATCGTTGAAAGTTTTATGACTGAAATTGTATTGTGATTGAAATGTTTTCGTATCACGGGCTCGAATCATTTATTGATTTCTGCGCACTCGACTGTTTTCAAAAAGAAAAATGTCTTAATGAGTTTTTAAAACTGAATTGACTGCTCTAGCATACCACTCTCGCAGGTCACGGGCTCGGATATCACCGTAGATGTCGGGTTTGGGTCTCGCTGGAGTGGGATGCTACACATGGAGTCGTTAGCAGGAGTACTAGACATCACCTGAGGCAATAATCATATTGGGCCGTAACTCCATCAACAGACGTGGTAGGTCAAGGACAGACAGTCTTTTCGTTCATAGGGAGGATCAATTACTCACTGCGAGTATGCAGAAAAACTTGTAAGTATATAAATATTACATTTATATTCTCAATTTTTACTTTGCTATATTTCAATGTAAATTGATGTGTGAATGTTGTGATGAACATATATGTGTAGTATGCCTAATGATCATGACTGTGTCGAATAATTGGCTAATGCCATTTATGGTTGTGTTGAGTACTTTGCTTTCTTGAACAGGGGGTAATATCATACAAATAGAAGAGACTCTGCTGAAATTTTTATAAATTCTAGTTTAACTTAATTATAACATTTTGTTGTTATGCAGGAAAAGTCGATGGATGTTAAGCTTACACCTCGTCAGTTTTTTTGCATACTCACGCTAAGAAACATGACGGTGTGACATTCATCAACAGCCGATGTCGAGAACTAAATGTATGTGAATTTCATAGTTTAATATTCAATCTTAATAATTATCACTTACTAATTATTGCCTTATAATATGACCAATTACATTAAACAATTGGGCAAAAGTCGTAGGATGAACCAACTGTTGATGAAACCCAGGCATATTTTGATGCAGTGGGGATAGTTATGGATGGATCTTTGGCTTAGGCTCATGTGCCAACACAGTTTTTTTCCAGTCCTCTATGTCCACTATAGTAGCATCTAGTTCACAGCCGACAACGTAATGTATCAATCAACTTGAGTCGACAGTTCAGACTTTGATGGAAGTAATAAATAAGCTCCAAAATGACATGGACTAAATGAGATCGAGGGATAGTGACTCACATCAACTATGCTCACCACGACAATAGGATTGTTATTGTCATTAATTTGGTATTAATTTATGTACTATTTAATGTTTTAATTATCAGTTAGGAAATCTTTTGTTCTTTTCAAGACCATTTAACTTTCTGTTTAAACAAATTCCGTGGGTTAAAAAATCCAAAATTTATGTAAGGATAATTTATAATTGTTGACATTGAAATCAAATTTCACGACCGGATTTTCAGAAAATTGTCATTCAACAAGACATTAACAAATAGTTAAAGGTGATCTCAACAATCTTACAGCTTCTACCTTTGGATTAAGCAATCAAGGTTATATTTGAAGAAGGTTTACAATTACCGATGGTTTGTCGTTACCGTCGATAATTTGAGGGAAAATCGTCGGTGAGGATTGACATATATTCTAACAGTTTCCATTGGTATATTACTACCAACTATACTGACAGTTTCATTATACCGTTAGTAAATATCACCGACTGTGTCTGCGCTGACGTAAATATCTGTCGCTCTATTCCGTCGGTAAATATCATTACTGACGGAAACTCCACTATTTCCGTTGGTAACTTCCATCAGTAATTCAACTTCTTCTTGTAGTGAGGATACTTTTAGGCTACCCTTTGGCAACGATTTTCAAAATCGTTGCTAAACATAACCAAATGTTTGTTAGAGTAGTGCCCTGAAGGCAATCGCCTTTAGCGCATTTTGTACAAAGTTGTGTACATACTTTATGAATAAATAAAGAAATGCATATTTCATTAACTTGCTGTTCATTATTTATGAATGGATATTGATCTATAAGCAAATTAATGAAGTCCATGATATATGACATAGCATGAAGGAAATTGTGATGTGATCATACTCTCGAGATTCCTATCATGTGCAATTATGTCAAGATCTAAATTATCCTAGTCATAGGATTCTTGAGAGATCGACATCGGTAATCCGAGAGACTAACACATCTCAAGCTCCTTGATTTGATCAGCGGTGGATCTCGTCGGTCGTAAATATGAGATATTTAGGGTTGAGATGTGGATGCTTACTAGAGGTAGTAAGTACATTGGATGAGCTGCTATGAGATCATCACATGGATGTCCTATTCTAATGTCGTTGATAATCTCATCATAGCAATGGTGCAAGTATCCTTAGACTTGAGGTGCTCAAGGATATCTTGAATCTTGATTACGTGCTTTGACTCCATTCCTTGTTGCCTTACGAGATCGCTCATAGGGTGGTGATTGGGTGCACTTGAGGTATTCGAAGATAATTGAGTAGCCAATAGAGGATTCACCACTTCTGTGATAGTAGAAGATGATACCCATGGCCTCTTGTCAGGGTCATTACTTGGAAGTCTCTGGTCGGAGCATATATGTCATGAAGAATGTCTTCATTGACATATTAAGTAATGAGTCCCGTGACGAGAAGCGAAATCACTGGACTAGATTTGGCGTAGTCGATCTAGTAAGAGTTGACACATTGCCCATACTCATAACCAAGTGGGGTATAGCATGGTGAAAGGACGAATTGCATGGTAATTGTCTATGGAAAGGTTCGTGATATGGTTCATGATGAATACATGTTCTTTCGTCAAATCAATTACTTTCCGGTCAATTGGGGGTCATGATGTGTTGCTAGATACTGCTCATGACTTGCTTGGATTAAGTGTTAATCTAAGTGGCCAACATAACCGGGAACCTAATGAGTCACACGCATAAGAGTGTCTCGGAGAATTCGTAAAATAGTTTTGGACAGAGTTCCAATATATGGATAGCAATCGGATTAAATGGATCCCGATGAGATCGAGATTTGTCCCGATGAGATCGCGACATCGATATTGCTGAAAAAGGTTTTCGGGAGTTTTTTCCATACCGGGACCCGGTAGGCCGGTAGGACAGACCCCAGTGTGAGTGGACCACTTCAGCATTAATATATATATATATATATATTATTAATTAATTAAAGAATTTTTTATATATATATATATATATATATGCCATACGTGGATGGAGGAGGAGGAAGCTTTATCTTTTAACTTTAGATATATATATATATATATATAAGCTAACATGGGTGCATGACTCACCATTAGCATTTATTTTCTTTTAATGAGTTAAAGAAAAAATGAAAAGAGTTAGAGGTAAGATGGAGCATCGTTGGTTTTGAAGGAGAAGAAAGAGTTTCTTTCTCCAATTCATACGATCATCTTCATCATCTCTTCATCTTTCAAGCCTCTTCATCTCCTCTTCATCGTTGGTTTCCAAGCTCTCCAAGAACAAGGTAAGATCTAGCAGTCTTCAACTTGTTCTAGCTATTCCCGGGTCAAAGGGTTTGTCCCAGTTAGGTTCTCCGATCTCTGCGTGGATCTGATTAGAGGCGGTCTCCTTTGGCGTTATGGTTTGAGTTTATTGTATAGACACATGGATCCTGGCTTTCGGGAAAGTCCCGGAACAAAAATTTTTGTTTTCCGCACCGTGGGCATGTGATGCTCACACCGGGATTTTCCTACAGTGGTATCAGAGCCACTTGTGTCGTATATAACAAAGAAACCATCACTAGGTCGGAGTTGCCTATTGCTTGTGACGATGATGCATGTTGATTGTGTGAATTTTGAATTCAGTGTAGAAATATAGTTTTCGAAATTTTCTTGCCCAGATATGTTCACAAGATGTTGTTGCATATGTTTGTGGAAGCTTGGAATTTATCAATGTGATTTGATATGGTTTTGCTAATTTATTCCCTAATGATCTGGTTGCTGTGTTTGTGCACATTCAATGAACAGACATGCTTATAAATTCGAGAATAAATTTTAGAGAAAAAAATTTTCGGATTTTCTTTCACCGACATGTCTCTAAGATGTTGATGAATGTCTATGAGAATGGAAAAATGTTTCTGTGGTGATTTACTATTTATTTGAGAATTTATTGTGTGCTTCTGGGAATAACTGTGTTGAGGAACACAGATTCTACATTGGCTTTGTTACTGAGGTTGGTTGAGTTTTTGATGGAAATAAATCCTGCAAAAATTCATGGAGCCTTTTGTGAACATGTTGTAACCTCTGTAATTTTCTCAGAATTTATTGAAATTGTTTCAATGAGTTTTTCAAGCAAAAGACAGAGCTTGGCAGTTTTGAGAAAGTTGCTGGAGTTGTTTTGTTTGAAATGTATGATTGTGTATTTCTCAATTCCAATGCCTTGGATCATTTTTAATGTGATTAAAAATGTGTTATATTGATGATTTATGCTTTCCAAATTTAATTTCTTGAAATTGGGTTTCCAAATATTTTTTGGATGTCAAATGTGTCACATTAGCGTCTCGTTAGTGCATTTCGTTGTCTTGATTATTTTGGCCGTCACAAATTTTGTGACATGTGCCGAAGTAGTCTTGATAAAGTTTAGACTATCTAGAGATACTTAGGGTGATAGTTTGATATTCTTAAATTATTTGAAGATCTAAATGAATAAGAGTGTATTCATCAATTTCAAGTTTTTCATGTATAGTTTGACTATATATGGTAAGCATGGAACAATGAAAGTGTTTCATTGGTACATCATAATAAAGGATATTATACTTGGTATTGTGAATTGGAACTGCACGGATTGAGAAATTAGCCGATTAGATAGCAATTTCACATGGATAAGTCGACTAATAAAGATACAAGTCGACTTGTCCGTGCTTGTATGAGATCGTAAGTCGACTTGCACAATGGTACAAGTCGACTTGTTCGTGCACAGCTGCATAAGTTGACTTACACAAAGGTATAAGTCGACTTATACATACATAAGTCAACTTACAACATGCAAAGGTGGGATGATGGATGATTTTAGGTATAGATTCAATGTGATTGATGAAATGCCCTAAATCATTCCATATAGTCATGGTGACTATAATCCTACGGCTTGGAGGAGAAGAAGATGAGACCTGAAAACCCTCACATATCATATGAAAACCAACGCCTTCCATTAATATGGGGAGAACCAGAGTTCTTATAGAGTTGGGTTGTTGGGTAAACCCAAGTTCACTCTATACGGATATGTTCAAACCATGAAAATAAGATTTTCGGATTAATGGGTCGGTTTTCACTAGAAGCGTTGATTTGTTGAGTAAACTCAAGGTCAACGTGGACAGAGGCGAAATTGGGCAGTGTGCATCAGATGTATGTGCATCAAGAGTTGATAACCCAATGTGTGTGCATACATCACGAGTTGATAGCACTAGTCGATAGTTGCATCTATGAAGCAAATGGTATGACCGATACCTGTCGATAGATCTAAGGTGGCTTGTTGGGTAAACCCAAGGTCATTTTAGTAATGTCGGATATCTATGATGCAATTGGTATGACCGATACCTACCGATTGACCTAAGGTGGCGTGTTGGGTAAACCCAAGGTCATTTTAGTAATGTCGGATATCGACCCACTAGGATATTTTGTCATAATGTTTCTTGGATTCGTACTGAGGGTTATGGATTCTTTGAAACTAATGGGAGTCATATGCATGTCATGCAAGTCCTTATGATCATGCATGTAGTTCTATTATAACATTCTTTCTCTCTTTCCCTATAGGTTATTGAAGATGACTTCCAGTGTGAACTTGCGCTCGCTTATGGACTTGAACAAATTAACTGGACCCAACTTTCTTGATTGGCTGAGAAATTTGAGAATTGTTCTCAGGTCAGAGGAACTGGGATATGTCCTAGATGTTCCACTTCCTGATCCACCTGCTGCTGATGCTTCTGATGAGGATCGAAGCATATCGTAAGCATCTTAAAGACAAAGTGACATGGCTACCGCATTATGCTTGCCTCGATGTTACCAGAGCTGCGAAGCGGCGATGAGTCTATGGATGCTAATACCATAGTGTTTCATCTTAGGGAGCTGTTTGATGAGCAAGCTCGATGCGAAAGGTTCGAGACCTCGAGGCTACTTTTCACTACTAAGATGACTCGGGTTCATCTGCGCAGCGATAAGTAATCAAGATGAATGGGTATATTGAGAGGTTGGTCGTCTTAGGTTTTGTTATGGATTATGAATTAAGTGTTGACTTAATTCTAGTTGGATGTCGATAGTTATTCACGGTTTGTGTTAAACTATCGGATGAACCAAATATCCACGACAATCCTCGAGTTGATCAATCTGCTCAAGACAGCAGAGCAATCTATCAAGAAGGATAGCAAGCAAGTGCTTATGGTGGACTCTTCTTCTGGTTCAAAGAAAAAGAAGCTGAAGAAGAAAAGTTTTAAGAAACCAAAAGGAAGTGCAGCCAAGAAGAAAACCAAAGAAATTTCACCAAAAGGAACTTGCTTCCATTGTGGCAAGGCCGCCTTTGGAAGCTAAGCAGAAAGTCTATCTGGAAGAATTGAAGCGAAGAAGGCATCGATGCCTCGACTTCTTCAGTATGTTTGTCATTGAGGTTATCTGTTTCGACCATAACATATGGGTATTAGATACCGGTTGTGGCTCACATATGCAATGATATGCGGGGCCTCGAGGACGATGAGCGACTCGTGAAGGAGAACTAGACTGCGTGTGGGAAATGGAGCAAGAGTTCTTTGCATTAGCCGTTGGCACTTATTTCTTGTCACTCCCAGTGGGCTTGTAATTAAATTGGATGAATGTTATTTTGTACTGTATTAACAAAGAACATATTATGCATTTCTTGTTTAAATAAATTTGGTTTCCATTTGATTTTTAGTAACAATGGTTGTTCTATTAGTTTGAATGGAATGCTTTAGGTCTTGGTACATTATGCAATGGAATTTACATATTAGATATGTCACATCCAATTATGAATGTCAATGGCACGAAAAGACATAAACGAGATAATTTTAAAATCAACTTACTTATGGCATTGTCGCCTTGGCCATATAAATGAGAGACGCATAGCTAAGCTCCATGAGAGTGGTAGTTTAGGGTCATTTGATTATGAATCATATGACACATGTGAATCTTGTTTATTAGGCAAGATGACTAAAATACCCTTTAAGGGAAAGGGTGAATGAGCAACTGGAGTATTAGACCTAATACATTCAGATGTATGTGGTTCGATGTCCATCCATGCCAGAAGTGGTTGTCTTTACTTCATTACCTTTATAGATGATTATTCTCGATATGGGTACCTGTATCTGATGAGATACAAATCTGAAGCATTTGAAAAGTTCAAACAATTCAGAAATGAAGTAGAAAACCAACTTGGGAAAAGTATCAAGTGTAGCGCCCCTTACCATAGAGTACCCATCGGAACGCCCGTAGGTCATTCCGGTACATATCCTACGATAAGAGATTACTACAGACAACTACCACTAAACTCCTCATGGCATCACAATCATAAAGCAGTACGAAGAAATTAACAATTTTTTTAAAACCAAACTGGATTTCATTTCATTCACTCAAAATTCAGAAATTTACAAACTGTCAGTATTTTCAGTCTGCAAATATTCCAAAACACCGTACACTACGTACCATACAGTAATGTACAAAGAACAGATCTAACTATAAGTTTCCAAAAGAAAACCCAGTTGACCGACCTTTGAGCCATTGTCTCTCTCGCCAATCCATAGTACACGGCTCTACAGTCCTGAGGGAGCTATCTGTCTACACTTAAGCCTGAAAAATAGATTGCAATTTTGGATGAGTTTGCGAACTCAATGAGAAACCATCATCGATGGTTCTCCCAATTCATGCATCACATAAGCATGATACAGTATGCATCCAGTAATCATACAATTACAATGCTAATACAATCACAGTAATAGGCATACAACACAGTCACGGTAAACATAACACAGTTACAGTCATATTACAGTATAGATACAGTCAGGTACCATGTCAATTATTCAGTCCAGTATGCAATGCACATGTGACTCTTTCCGATTTATTACGAGATTGTGACCGAGTTCTTTAGCGGTGTTCGATAATTAGTAGACGCGCTCAGGAGAATTATCTCCTTTGAGCTCTAGGCTCGCGATGTCGATGTCGATGGCGACTCGGTTCACATTTATTCTTTATCAGTTTATGCATCTGCATGAGTGCACATATTCAATTGACGATTACATAATAGTCTAGAATTCCCAATGAGCAGTAATTTACAGTCAATATCATGTAATCCAAGTAATCCCCGTAGGGCAAATAAGTCACAGTAAACATGTAGATTGAGGTAACCACCTAGGTTACTCACCTATTACTTCCGAGCTAATGCCAGGAAGTTTTCGCCCCGTAAGTCGAACGACGCTCCACTTGGGCCTCTATAAGAATCAGAGAAGGTACGAGTCACTAAATATTTAATTCGAGCTAGTATTGATGCACATGTAGGTGAAATATGCATGTTCATGAATTCCCGGCCCTAATTCCCTTTTTCCCTCAAAAAAATCTGTCTAAAAATTAGAAACCTATTGGCGCTGCCGGTGTGCAATTTGGACCTCTATAGGTCCCCAATTAAACAAAACAGTGATTAAAGGCTCCGTTACCCGGGGCCACTTCAATTTCTCGTCCGAAAATCCCCAATCTCTCAGAAAATGAAATTAAATATTCAGTGAATCCGATGCCTTAAAAATCAGGTCAATCGGACGTCGGACAGAAAAGTTATTCACGAAAGAAACCAAAATGCAACAATGAATATATATATATAGCCCTTATTTCCTTCTCTTTTTCCTGTTTTCCAACCAAACTTCCAACACCCATAACTCTTTGCACACAATTAAGTAAATTACAAACCATACCTCGTTAGAAAGATCATGAAACCCGCTACAAGTTTCATGAAGACCAAAAAAAATCAAGTTCACCCCTAAGGGTGTCAAAAGTCCCATTGAAACTACCGCTCACACATTCACTTCTTAAAACAGAACAGTCATTGGAAATTCACTATCTTTCATTCTATTCAGTCAAAAAAAAATTATACAATAAATATGCTCATCAAGATAACAATGTTATCTACAACTTTTATGAACAACCCAAAATCAGATTCACTTGCTAACTATGTCAAACAATTCACCAAAGCATCAGCCCACAGAATTTTCCCAATCTGAACAGCACATTTCACAACAGTATATCTCTTAGCACAAATGTCACCAAATTCACTACCTTATATCCCTGAAAAGATAAGATCTCAAAATTCAATTTTCATGAAGAACTCAACATCCAATTCGATCTCTAACAATTTCAAAACTGTTATGTAAGTTTCTGCCATGATCAGGAATCCATGACCTAACTTAGGTTCAGTTCTTTTCAAAATCATAACTTCCAAATCTGATCTCCACGAATTACATGCCATATATCATTTTCAAGATAATTACTTCCTCTACAACTTTTCAGAAGATCACCAAAGCCAATTCAAATCACAAAAATTGCTAAAACTGCTTCCAATCAGAAAGCTCACAAAATAGACAATTAGGCTAGGTTTCCACAAATGACAGAAAATCAGTCCACAGTCCACAATGCATAACTCCCAATATACAGATATAAAAATAGTAAAATCAGTGGGAATGGAAAGCTAACTTAATATTCTTCAACATTCATTAAGACCATTGTCCCTAATTCTATATCAATTAATTTATAAAAATCAGCAAAACTCTTTGGTCATAGTCGCGGTTACTGTTCACAGACAATAAAACAGTAACTTTCCATGCAAAAATTCGCCCTTCTAGCATTACAATTTAACAACACCTATTTCACACAAAGTTGTAGCCAACATCCCAAAGTTTAATTGGGCACAAACCTCACCTCATTTACTCACCTACACAATTAGTTATGATCAAAACATTACAATAGGCTCAACACCAAATTTTCCAGATTTCATCTATACCTCATCCTCTTCCATTCTATCACTTTACCTACATTAATATACATTAATTTACACCTCCAATTCAGCCACAAACTCAACACAACAATTATTTGTATACTTACACAAAAGTTGGCAGCACACATATACACAATTCCCATACTTTATTTCCATTCATTAAACATCATAAACATCATTAACAACCTTACTTTCACATTCTTTACCTACTCTATCCATTTTCCTCACACAAGCATGCATTAAACCCATTCAAACCTACCACTTTCATGATCACATAAATGCTTAAAGGATCCCCATGAATGCTTCTAACTACCAAAAGCATAAGAACAAACATCAGTACTCACCTTAAACAAGTTCAAGCTATCAATTCTCCAAGGCTTTTCAATTCTCCACAACTTCTTCAACTTGTAACTTCTCAATCACCACTCACGACTATCACCACTACACATGCATATGATCATCTTCTCAAGGAGCAAGCTTGGTCTTAGGTATGCACAAAGAAGAAGCAAGTAAAGAACCAAGGCAAATCTTCTTGTATAGGATGAGAAGAAGAACTTTCGTAGGAGGAGAAGAAACACACCAAAGAAAAGAAGTAAGTGTTCGGATGAATGATCACTTTTTTGCTTCCAAAGCACTTCATGTTATTCTTTTAAGGGAGCAAGGTCGTGGATGAAGTGGAATAAAAGACAAAGTTAATTAATAAAGGGACACTTGGCTTTTTAACATAAGAAAAGGACAAAAATTAAATAATTCTAGTTAATTAAGTACTAATCCCAATTAAACTCTAATCATGGCACTAAAATAATTTCCTAACATTATTTATCCACTAATCTCAAGCCATTAGGCAATCCTATTCAGTACAAAAAAAACTCACTCAGTCAGTCAGTTGAAATTTTTCAGTCCGGGAAAGAACCCCGAAAAATTCCAGAAAAATTCCCATAAATTCCTAAAAATGTAAAACACTCAATGGCGCACTCCGAATAATTTTTCAAATACCATTTTCACATAAATTTCACAAAAGATCTCAATTTGACACTTAAGCCGGGAAATGTCATGAATGCATGTATACCAAGTGCATATGCAAAACAATCATTATTATAGAGGCTATATGATGTATGTTCATGCCGAGATATAATTCAATATTCTTAACTTGTCCCAATTTACTAAAATACCCTTCCAATCGGTGATGGGATGTTACAATTCTCACATCCTAATAAAAATTTCGTCCCCGAAATTCTTACCTGGTTGATCGAAAAGATGAGAATACTGTCTCCTCATATGCGCCTCGGTCTCCCAGGTAGCCTCCTCAGTCGAATGGTTCCTCCAGAGAACCTTCACCAGTGGAATACTCTTATTCCTCAACTGTTTCACCTGTGTCCCGACAATCTGTATCGGCTCCTCTACATAACTCAAATTACTCGATACCTCAATCTCCTGAGCCGGTATCACATGAGTCGGGTCTGATCGATACCGTCGAAGCATACTCACATGAAACACATCGTGCAACTGAGACATCTCACTCGGCAATGCCAACCTATATGCCAATGGTCCTACCCTCTCGACAATCTCATACGGACCAATATATCTAGGGCTTAACTTGCCCTTCTTGCCGAATCTCAGTACACCACTCCACGGTGACACCCGTAAGAATACTCGGTCGGCCACATTATACTCCATCTCCCTCCTATGTTGATCCACATAGCTCTTCTGTCTATCCTGAGCCGCTCTGATGCGACTCCGAATCAGTTTCACCTTATCTACAGTATCCTGAATCAGCTCAGGACCCTCAATCATCCTCACACCCTCTTCATCCCAATACAAAGGCGATCTACACGGTCGCCCATACAGTGCCTCATATGGTGCCATCCCGATGCTACTGTGATAATGGTTGTTATATGCAAACTCAATCAGAGTTATATACTGATCCCATGCTCCTCTAAACTCCAATACACAAGCCCGAAGCATATCCTCCACAGTCTTAATCGTCCTCTCACTCTGCCCATCTATCTGAGGATGAAAAGTCGATCAAGTTCACTTAGTACCCATAGCGATCGCAAACTCGCCAAAATTTCAAGTAAATCTGGGATCCCCGTCGACACTATCGACTTTGGGACCCGTGCAGATCTCACTATCTCGACCACATACTTACGGGCCAGCCGATCCATAGTATTGTTCTCCCTCACTGGCAGGAAATGGGCCGATTTAGTCAACCGGTCCACTATGACCCAGATAGCATCATGCTGCCTCGGCGTCCTAGGCAATCCCATAACAAAATCCATGGTAATTCGTTCCCATTTCCACTCTGGAATAGGCAATGATTGAAGCTTCCCTACTGGAGCTTGGTGCTCAGCCTTAACTTGCTGGCACGTCATACATCTCGAAACATACTCCGCCACCTGCTTTTTCATGCCAGGCCACCAGAAATGTGGCTTAAGAGTGTTATACATCTTGGTAGTACCAGGATGCATAGCATAGGCAGCCATATGTGCCTCCTCTAGGATCTCTCGCCTCAAGTCATCTACATCAAGTACACAGAGCCTCTGTCCCAACCATAAGGTCTCATCTCTCAACTCAAACTCAGAAATCGAATCAGCTTTTACCTTTTTAATCAATCTCACCATAACAGGATCCTTGTCCTGAACTCTCTTGATCCTGTCCAGTAGCATCGGTCTCAGTTTCAAAGTAGCCAATAACACTCCATCCTGCTCCAGATTCATCTGAACATTCAAAGCCCTCAACTGAATCAAGTTAGGCAACCTCATTGCCTGAATCTGAGCTGTACTAATATGTGACTTCCTACTCAGAGCATCTGCCACTACATTGGCCTTCCCAGGGTGATACTCGATAGCACAGTCATAGTCCTTCAACAACTCACGCCATCTCCTCTGTCTCAAATTCAACTCTCTCTGGCTCAGTAAATATCTCAAACTCTTGTGGTCAGTGAAGATCTGAAAAGTCTCACCATACAGGTAATGCCTCCAAATCTTCAAAGCAAAAACAACTGCAGCTAACTCCAAATCATGCACAGGATAATTTACCTCATGAGACCTCAACTGTCTCGAGGCATAGGCAATCACTCTACCGTGCTGCATCAGAACACATCCCAATCCCTGATACGATGCATCACTGTATACCTCAAATCCTCTAGTCCCAGATGGAATAGCCAACACCGGCGCAGTAGTCAACCGATGTTTCAGCTCTTCAAAGCTCTTCTGGCACTCCTCACTCCATCGGAATGGTACATACTTCCTCAGAAGCTTTGTCAGAGGGGCTGAGATCAGTGAGAACCCCTCGACAAACCTCCGGTAATACCCGGCCAATCCTAGAAAACTCCGAATCTCTGCCACATTCCGTGAAGCTTCCCACTGCAGTACTGCCTGAATCTTACTAGGATCAACCTGTATACCCTCTCCAGTGACTATGTGCCCCAAAAAGATCGCCTGATCCAGCCAAAATTCACACTTACTGAATTTGGCATACAGTTGTCTCTCTCTCATAGTCTGTAAGATAATCCTCAAATGCTCACTATGCTCCTGTCTGTTCCTCGAATACACTAGAATGTCATCAATAAAAACAATTACAAACTAATCCAGGTAGGGCTGAAATACCTTATTTATCAAGGCCATGAAGGCTGCCGGGGCATTAGTCAACCCAAACGGCATCACCAAAAATTCAAAATGCCCATACCTGCTCCTGAATGCACTCTTAGGCACATCAGCCTCTGCTATCTTCAGCTGATAGTACCCTAACCTCAGATCCAACTTAGTGAACACCTGAGCTCCCTGCAACTAATCAAATAAGTCATCGATCTTAGGCAGTGGATACTTATTCTACACTGTCACCCGATTCAGCTGCCTGTAATCAATGCACAGCCTCAAAGTCCCATCCTTTTTCTTCACAAATAATACTGGAGCTCCTCATCGTGAAACACTAGGCCTGATAAAACCCTTCTCCAAAGAACTCCACTGAATCGAGCCTTGGCTCCCTCGCCCACAGGTGCCATCCTATATGGAGGTATAGATATAGAGCAGACTGAACGAGGTCAATGGTGAACTCGTCTCCCAATCCGCGACAAACCCAGAACTCATCAGAAACACATTTGGAAATTCCCTAACCACGGAATATCCTCAAGCCTCTGCTCAACTCGTGTCAACCACATGAGCGAGATATGCCTCCTGACCTCCCCTGCATCAACCTCAGGCACTCAAAAAAGAGATCATCCGAGCTGGCACTGCCTGGCTAACTCCTTTGAACACTGCTTTAGGCTGACTAGGAGACTCTAATACAACCTCCTTGGTGTAGCAGTCCATGATAGCCCTATGGGCGAAGGCGATCCATCCCGTAATCACATCAATCTCTCGGAGGCAACACTATAAGGTCCGCCTCAACACCGCTTGATCAATCTGGATCGAGCATCCTTGCGCACCTCTCCCAATGCAAGAGTACTACCTAGAGGTGTACTCACCTCTAGCCCATACAGTAACATCTCCCTATCCCCATGCAATCTACATGCCATATGAGGTGCAATAAAAGAATGTGTGGATCTAGGATCCAGCAAAGCAAATGCCTCAATATCAGAAATGAGAAGTATACCAGCTACAACATCAGGAGAATCCTGGGCCTCCTGTCTCGTCATGGCATAGACTCTGGCCTGGGATTGTGGTCACCTGTCCCGACCCTCAGTCCTCACAAAGGATCCCTCAGCTCTACCTCGGCCTCTACCTCGGCCCCTCTGTCCGGATCCACCCACTCTACTCTGCTGTACAGTAGTACTACTCCCGACTCGTCCACTACCAGCAGACTGAGCTCCCAATGTAGCTGGGCAATCCCGAACCTGGTGCTCCGTCGAGTCGCATCTCAAGCAGGCTCCAGTAAGCCACCAACACTCCCCACTATGTCTCCTCTCATAATGCGGGCACACTGGAGGGGTCTGCCCTGAACCTCTGCCACTACTACTGCCAGTCTGTCCGAATCTCCCCCTCTGCCCATAACCAGACTGTCTCGAACCTCCTGGAGACCTGAAAGTCCTGCCCTGGTGCTTACTAAAGCTCCTGCCAGAGCTGCCCTGACTGTCACCTGGCCGCTTACCTCGGGACCCAATCTCAGCCTGTCGCTGCCTCAACAGCTGCTCCACTCTCACGACAGCAGCTCTTAACTCAATAAAGGTACCCAGGTCAGACCGAGCTAACAGGGTACGAATCTCGGTATTGAGGCCGTTCTCGAACCTCCGGCACTTATCAGCCTCAGTTGGGATCATGACAGTAGCATAGTCCATCAGCTCATTGAACTTCATCTCATACTCTGTCACCGACATCCTACCTTGCTTCAGCTCTAGAAACTCCTGCATCTTCATGTCTAGATAGTCCTTGGGCATGTAGTTCTCCCAGAAGGCCCTCAGAAAATCTCCCCATAATAGTACACAGGGCCTGGTGGTACTGCCTGGCACAGTCTTCCACCACTTGTATGTTGGGCCCTGCAGCAAAGACACCGCATAATCGAACCTCTCATCAGTTCGCATCCATCTGTCAAGACTCTCTCCGTCCTCTCCACCACCTCAACCTCACGGGTGCTCAGATCGCCATAAAATCGATGACCCGCCTTGAAGAAGTCATACCTCCTCTCCCGCCTCACGGAACTCGAGGAGGCAATTCCTCGATCTGAGGCATAGAAGACTCTCTACTTGCTCCCACTGATCCTTGGTCAGCTGGCTGCTCCACCTGATCACCTAATGCAGAAGACCTAGAACAAAACAAGAATTCTGATCAGTTTCAACAGTTCCGTCAAATTTATACCTACATTATTACTATTCCCAAAAGATGCCAAACCATGCTCTGATACCACCTAATGTAGCGCCCCCTTACTATAGAGTACCCACCGGAACGCCCGTAGGTCATTCCGGTACATATCCTACGATAAGAGACCACTACTGACAACTACCACTAAACTCCTCATGGCATCACAATCATAAAGCAGTACGAAGAAATTAACAATTTTTTTAAAACCAAACTGGATTTCATTTCATTCACTCAAAATTCAGAAATTTACAAACTGTCAGTATTTTCAGTCTGCACATGTTCCAAAACACCGTACACTATGTACCATACAGTAATGTACAAAGAACAGATCTAAATATAAGTCTCCAAAAGAAAGCCCAGTTGATCGACCTTTGAGCTATTGCCTCTCTCGCCAATCTACAGTACACGGCTCTACAGTCCTGAGGGAGCTATCTGTCTACACTTAAGCCTGAAAAATAGATTGCAATTTTGGATGAGTTTGCGAACTCAACGATAAACCATCATCGATGGTTCTCCCAATTCATGCATCACATAAGCATGATACAGTATGCATCCAGTAATCATACAATTACAATGCTAATACAATCACAGTAATAGGCATACAACACGATCACGGTAGAAATGTAACACGATTCTATGTCATATTACGATATAGATACGATCAGTACCATGTCAATTATTCAGTCCAGTATGCAATTCACATGTGACTCTTTTCCAGTTTATTACAGTATTGTGACCGAGTGCTTTAGCAGTGTTCAGTAGTTAGTAGACGCGTCTAGGGAGAATTATCTCCCTTTGAGCTCTAGCTCGCAGATGTCGATGTCGATTAATCGGTTCACATTTATTCTTTATCAGTTTATGCATCTATGCATTAGTGCACATGTTCAATTGAACAGTTACATAACAGTCTAGAATTCCCAATGAGCAGTAATTTACAGTCAATATCATGTAATCCAAGTAATCCTCGTAGGGCAAATAAGTCACAGTAAACACGTAAATTGAGGTAACCACCTAGGTTACTCACCTATTACTTCCGAGCTAATGCCGAGAAGTTTTCACCCCGTCGGTCGAACGACGCTTCACTTGGGCCTCTATAAGAATCAGAGAAGGTACGAGTCACTAAATATTTAATTCGAGCTAGTACTGATGCACATGTAGGTGAAATATGCATGTTCATGAATTCCCGGCCCTAAACCCCTTTTTCCCTCAGAAAAATCCGTCTAAAAATTAGAAACCTATTACGCCGCCGGTCCATGATTCGGACCTCTATAGTCCCCAATTAAACAAAAAAAGTGATTAAAGGCTCCGTTAGCCGGGGCCACTTCAATTTCTCGTCCGAAAATCTCCAATCTCTCAGAAAATGAAATTAAATATTCAGTAAATCCGATGCCTTAAGAATCAGGTCAATCGGGCGTCGGACGGAAAAGTTATTCATGAAAGAAACCAAAATGCAACAATGAATATATATATATATATAGCCCTTATTTCCTTCTCTTTTTCCTGTTTTCCAACCAAACTTCCAATACCCATAACTCTTTGCACACAATTAAGTAAATTACAAACCATACCTCGTTAGAAAGATCATGAAACCCTCTACAAGTTTCATGAAGACCAAAATAAATCAAGTTCACCCCTATGGGTGTCAAAAGTCCCATTGAAACTACTGCTCACACATTCACTTCTTAAAACAGAACAGTCATTGAAATTCACTATCTTTCATTCTATGGAGTCAAAAAAAATACAATAAATATGCTCATCAAGATCACAATGTTATCTACAATTTTCATGAACAACCCAAAATCAGATTCACTTGCTAACTATGTCAAACAATTCACCAAAGCATCAGCCCACAGAATTTTCCCAATCTGAACAGCACATTTCACAACAGTATATCTCTTAGCACAAATGTCACCAAATTCACTACCTTATATCCCTGAAAGATAAGATCTCAAACTTCAATTTTCATGCAGAACTCAACATCCAAATCGATCTCTAACAATTTCCAAATTGTTATGTAATTTTTTGCCATGATCAGCAATCCATGACCTAACTTAGGTTCAGTTCTTTTCAAAATCATAACATCCAAATCTGATCTCCAAGAATTACATGCCATATATCATTTTCAAGATAATTACTTCCTCTACAAATTTTCAGAAGATCACCAAAGCCAATTCAAATCACAAAAATTGCTAAAATTGCTTCCAATCAGAAAGATCACAAAATCGACAATTAAGCTAGGTTTCCACAAATGACAGAAAATCAGTCCACAGTCCACAATGCATAACTCCCAATATACAGATCTAAAAATAGTAAAATCAGTGGGAATGGAAAGCTAACTTAATATGCTTCAACATTCATGAAGACCATTGTCCCTAATTCTATATCAATTAATTTATAAAAATCAGCAAAACTCTTTGGTCATAGTTGCGGTTACTGTTCATAGACAATAAAACAGTAACTTTCCATGCAAAAATTCGCCCTTCTAGCATTACAATTTAACAACACCTATTTCACAAAAAGTTGTAGCCAACATCCCAAAGTTTAATTGGGCACAAACCTCACCTCATTTACTCACCTACACAATTAGTTATGATCAAAACATTACAATAGGCTCAACACCAAATTTTCCAGATTTCATCTATACCTCATCCTCTTCCATTCTATCACTTTACCTACATTAATATACATTCATTTACACCTCCAATTCACCCACAAACTCAACACAACAATTATTTGTATACTTACACAAAATTTGGCAGCACACATATACACAATTCCCATACTTTATTTCCATTCATTAAACATCATAAACATCATTAACAACCTTACTTTCACATTCTTTACCTACTCTATCCATTTTCCTCACACAAGCATGCATTAAACCCATTCAAACCTACCACTTTCATGATCACATAAATGCTTAAAGGATCCCCATGAATGCTTCTAACTACCAAAAGCATAAGAACAAACATCAATACTCACCTTAAACAAGTTCAAGCTATCAATTCTCCAAGGCTTTTCAATTCTCCACAACTTCTTCAACTTGTAACTTCTCAATCACCACTCACGACTATCACCACTACACATGCATATGATCATCTTCTCAAGAAGAAAGCTTGGTCTTAGGTATGCACAAAGAAGAAGCAAGTAAAGAACCAAGGCAAATCTTCTTGTATGGGATGAGAAGAAGAACTTCCGTAGGAGGAGAAGAAACACACCAAAGAAGAGAAGTAGGGGTTCGGATGAATGATCACTTTTTGGCTTCCAAAGCACTTCATGTTATTCTTTTAAGGGAGCAAGGTCGTGGATGAAGTGGAATAAAAGACAAAGTTAATTAATAAAGGGACACTTGGCTTTTTAACATGAGAAAAGGACAAAAATTAAATAATTCTAGTAAATTAAGTACTAATCCCAATTAAACTCTAATCATGGCACTAAAATAATTTCCTAACATTATTTATCCACTAATCTCATGCCATTAGGCAATCCTATTCAGTACAAAAAAAACTCAATCGGTCAGTCAGTTGAAATTTTTCAGTCCGGGAAAGAACCTCGAAAAATTCCAGAAAAATTCTCATAAATTTCTAAAAATGTAAAACACTCAATGGCGCACTCCGAATAATTTTTCAAATACCATTTTCACATAAATTTCACAAAAGATCTCAATTTGACACTTAAGCCGGGAAATGTCATGAATGCATGTATACCAAGTGCATGTGCAAAACAATCATTATTATAGAGGCTATATGATGTATGTTCATGTCGAGATATAATTCAATATTCCTAACTTGTCCCAATTTACTAAAATACCCTTCCCATTGGTGATGGGATGTTACAATTCTCCCCTCCTAATAAAAATTTCGTCCCCGAAATTCTTACCTGGTTGATCGAAAAGATGAGAATACTGTCTCCTCATATGCTCCTCGGTCTCCCAGGTAGCCTCCTCAGTCGAATGGTTCGTCCAGAGAACCTTCACCAGTGGAATACTCTTATTCCTCAACTGTTTCACCTGTGTCTCGACATTCTGTATCGGCTCCTCTACATAACTTAAATTACTCGATACCTCAATCTCCTGAGCCGGTATCACATGAGTCGGGTCTGATCGATATCGTCGGAGCATACTCACATGAAACACATCGTGCAACTGAGACATCTCACTCGACAATGCCAACCTATATGCCAATGGTCCTACCCTCTCGACAATCTCATACGGACCAATATATCTAGGGCTTAACTTGCCCTTCTTGCCAAATCTCAGTACGCCACGCCACGATGACACCCGTAAGAATACTCGGTCACCTACATTATACTCCATCTCCCTCCTATGCTGATCCACATAGCTCTTACGCTCATCCCGAGCGCCTCGATGCGACTCCGAATCAGTTTCACCTTATCTACAGTATCCTAAATCAGCTTAGGACCCTCAATCATCCTCACACCCTCTTCATCCAAATACAAAGGCGATCTACACGGTCGCCCATACAGTGCCTCATATGGTGCCATCCCGATGCTACTGTGATAATGGTTGTTATATGCAAACTCAATCAGAGCTATATATTGATCCCATGCTCCTCTAAACTCCAATACACAAGCCCGAAGCATATCATCCACAGTCTTAATCGTCCTCTCATTCTGCCCATCTGTCTGAGGATGAAAAGTCGATCAAGTTCGACTAGTACACATAGCAGACTGCAAACTCTGCCAAAATCTCGAAGTAAATCTGGGATCCCTGTCTGAAACTATCGACACTGGGATCCCGTGCAGTCTCACTATCTCAGCCACATACTTCTAGGCCAACTGATCCATAGTATTGTTCTCCCTCACTGGCAGGAAATGGTCCGATTTAGTCAACCGATCCACTATGACCCAAATAGCATCATGCTTCCTCGGCGTCCTAGGCAATCCCATAACAAAATCCATGGTAATTTGTTCTCATTTCCACTCTGGAATAGGCAACGATTGAAGCTTCCCTACTGGAGCCTGGTGCTCAGCCTTAACCTGCTGGCACGTCATACATCTCGAAACATACTCCACTACTTGCTTTTTCATGCCAGGCCACCAGAAATGTGGCTTAAGAGTGTTATACATCTTGGTAGTACCAGGATGCATAGCATAGGCAACCATATGTGCCTCCTCTAGGATCTCTCGCCTCAAGTCATCTACATCAGGTACACAGAGCCTCTGTCCCAACCATAAGGTCTCATCTCTCAACTCAAACTCAGAACTCGAATCAGCTTTTACCTTTTCAATCAGTCTCACCATAACAGGATCCTTGTCCTGAAGTCTCCTGATCCTGTCCAGTAGCATCGGTCTCAGTTTCAAAGTAGCCCATAACACTCCATCCTGCTCCAGATTCATCTGAACATTCAAAGCCCTCAATTGAATCAAGTTAGGCAACCTTATTGCCTGAATCTGAGCTGTACTAATATGTGACTTCCTACTCAGAGCATCTGCCACTACATTGGCCTTCCCAGGGTGATACTCGATAGTACAGTCATAGTCCTTCAAAAACTCAAGTCATCTCCTCCGTCTCAAATTCAACTCTCTCTGGCTTAGTAAATATCTCAAACTCTTGTGGTTAGTGAAGATCTGAAAAGTCTCACCATACAGGTAATGCCTCCAAATCTTCAAAGCAAAAATAACTGCAGCTAACTCCAAATCATGCACAGGATAATTTACCTCATGAGACCTCAACTGTCTCGAGGCATAGGCAATCACTCTACCGTGCTGCATCAGAACACATCCCAATCCCTGATGCGATGCATCACTGTATACCTCAAATCCTCCAGTCCCAGATGGAATAGCCAACACCGGCGCAGTAGTCAACCGATGTTTCAGCTCCTCAAAGCTCTTCTGGCACTCCTCACTCCATCGGAATGGCACATACTTCCTCAGAAGCTTTGTCAGAGGGGCTGAGATCAGTGAGAACCCCTCGACAAACCTCCGGTAATACCCAGCCAATCCTAGAAAACTCCGAATCTCTGGCACATTCCGTGGAGCTTCCCAATGCAGTACTGCCTGAATCTTACTAGGATCAACCTGTATACCCTCTCCAATAACTATGTGCCCCAAAAAGATCACCTGATCCAGCCAAAATTCACACTTCATCAATTTGGCATCGGTTGTCAGAATATCCCACCCTCACGGAAAGGTAAAATAGTAAAATTGGCATAGGATGGGATTGATAAGGAATAATCATTCTTTGTTCATGATAATAGGATTGATACGGTATCAATCGTGTACATGGAATTACAAATAAATGCATTCATGACATTCCCAGAATTGGGCCTAACGGTATTTTATTGTGATTAACGTGGTTATGGGATTTGAAAAATTGTTCGAAAAGCGCGCTATTAAGCGTTTTACATTTTTGGGATTTATAGAAATTTTCTGGAATTTTCCGGAGAAAATTCTTGACCGCAAAATCGCCAGAATCGCCTAAACTTGTTTTGGGGTAGAAAAGGTGATATTTGTGATTGAAAATTATTTAGAGTGCATCGTTACTGTTTTATAATTTTAGGAAATTTCATTAATTCTCAGAAAAATAATTGGAAATTTCCGGACCGGATAAATCGTCAATGGCGAACAGGTCAATTCTCAGAGTAAAAATCGCTACCCACCGATGCTGCACTATTGGGTATTTTATTATGGGACTGAAATTAGGGTCATAGGAATTAAATGGAGTAAAATTTTGGGTGGATTAAAGAAATGATATATTGACTTTTCTTTAAATTATGGACCAATCACTTTGTGCCATTGAAAAGGCATCATTTAATGCCTCTCTTCATGCTTTGGACGTGTATGGTTATTAAAGAAAGGAAAGATGCATTTTGTATCTTTGGTTTTAAACTCATCCAAACACACTCTTCATTTCAACCATTGAAAATTTTGCTCTCTCTCAACTTTCTCCCCAACTGTAAGCTACCATCTCTTGATTCCATCAAAGCTTAAAGATGAGCTTTGTACATATTTGAGAAGGAAGGAGGTTGGTACTTAGGTGTAGAAGTTGGAGAGTGATTGTTGAAGGTTTGAAGGAGGTTTTGATTTGGTAAGTTTTCCTTAAGTTTTGATCTTTAAATGTATTTTTACATGGAAATAAATGTCATGATAGTATGGGGGTAGTTAATATAAGGATTTAAAGCATGTATAAGGTTCATGTAGACATTAAAGTGTTGATTATATGATTTAAAGTAATGGGTATAAAGCTAAGTGATGACTGAATTGAAAGTAATGATATGGTTTGATTTTGAATTGAATAAGGATAATTATTTGAGAAATTGAATTGAGGAATTAAATGCTATAAATTTTTCAGTATTAACCCTAGTATATGTATGACTGGAGTGATATTTAATTCGTATTTATTTTGATGTCTAGTGATGTGAAAAAGGTATTGGGAGTGGTTGTACTAAGGTTAACCTTAAATCTGGAAAGTTGGAATTTTAATTGATGTTACTGTTTTATTCATAACTCATAGTGTAGAAATGTAAATGAGGTAAGGTTAGTGGCCACTGAAACTTTGGGATGTTGGCTTCAATTTAGTGTGAAATAGGTGTTGTTGAATTTCAATGATAGAAGGGTGAATTTTTGAATGGAAAGTTACTGTTTCATTGCCTGTGAACAGTAACCGCAACCATGACATCTGAGTTTTGTTGATTTTTATGAATTAATTGAGATGGAATTAGGGAAAATGATCTTCATGGAAGTTGTAGTATATTGAATTATCTTTCCATTTCTACTGATCTTGCTATTTTTGGAATTGTGTATTGGGAGATATGAATTGATTACTAATGATTGGTTTTGAGCATTTTGGATGAAACCTAGCTTAAGTGTGATTTTGTGAGTGTACTGATTGGAGGCAATTTTAACATTTTAAGTGGACTGAATTGGTGTGAGTGAGCTTCTGAAAAGTTGTAGAGGAAGAGATTACCTTGAAATTGATATTTGGTATGTAATTTTTAGAAGTCAGAATTGGGAGATATGATTTTTCAAAAACTGATCCTACATTAGGTTATGAATGGCTGATGATAACAGAAACTTCCATAACAGCTTTCAAATTGTTAGAGATCGAATTGGATGTTGAGTGCTTCATGAAAATTGAAGTTTAAGATGTTATCTTTTCAGGGATATAAAGTTCTGAATTTACTGACTTGTATATAGGAAGTTATGCTTGTTGTAAGGTTACTGCCCACATTGAAAAATTTCAGTGACAGTAACATTAGGTGAATTAATTGACTGGTTTAGAAATAGAATTTGATTTTGGATTGTTCATGAAAGTTGTAGAGGACATTGTTAACTTATTGACCATATTTTTTTGGTAATTTATTACTGAGGAATCAGTGAGTTATGAAATTGCAAATGTACTGCCCTGTGTTGAGGGAAATTGTGAAGGCAGAAGGTTTGATGGATTATTTGACACCCTTAGGGTTGGAATTGATTTTTATGGTCTTCTAGAGAATTGTAGAGCTTTTCATAAGCTTTCCTATGAGGTATAGTGGGTATTTTTCTGATTTGTGTGCTAAAAGATAGAGTGGATGGAAATTAAGTTTTAAATCTGGAAAGAAAGGGCAAGGCAGAAGGGCCGTCTCGCGAGGGCGACGTTGCGCCTCGCGAGGGCGACGCCTCGCCCTCGCGACGAAGAAGGGTGATTCAGCCTCGCGAGGGCGGCGTCTCGCCCCCGCGAGGCAGGCCTATGGATATATACATATATATTTATTTTTGATTATTATTTGGCATTAATTGATCCGATTGTTCTTTTGTCAATTTCTTTCCCGTCCGACGTCCGATTGACCTGATTCCAGAGGCATCGGATTTGTTGAATATTTAATTTCATATTATGAGAAAACGGGAATTTTAGACGGAATTTGACGTAGCCCCTATTGACGGAACATGTAAACACTGCTTTATTTAATTTGGGACCTATAGAGGTCCGAATCATGACCGTCGGCGCTTTATGGATTTCTAATTTTCATAGAATTTTATTATGGGAAAATATTGAGTTAGGACCGGAATTCATGAACATGCATATCTCATCAACATGAGCACAAATTTCATATTTAGTGACTCGTATTTTTTCGATTCATATAGAGGCCCAATTGGGCGCCGATTGACCGACGTCACAGAGGCTTTCCGGCGATTAGCTCGGAAGTAATAGGTGAGTAACCTAGTTGGTTTCTCAAATTTCTGGTTGTTTACATGCTCAACGTGAATTACGTGCAAAGGTGAATTGTATGATTTCGGCATGTATAAAAGTGGATGATTGTATTGTATGATTTTACCGCATCAATGATACCGATATTGATAGATCGGGCTTTATAGCCACCATATCAACATCGCTATATTGGGCTTTATAGCCATATCGTGGATTCATCGATACCTTTGGGCTTTATAGCCAAACATCGTACATTTATCAGATATCGCATCGCATGCATAATTGCATGATCGATAATGGACGTGCCCAAGTTGCTATTATTATCGATAAGAGCTTCGAGCTCTCATCTTGTCATCGACCGAGCCTCAAGCCCGAGGGTAGAAATCACGACGCCGCCCCATCTGAACACCGATCGAGCACTTGGGCACAACTTGAATAATCGAAAGAGTCACATATGCATTGCATTCGCATAAGTAATCGTTATGTGATAAGTTCTACTTTCGTGATGGGATGAATTATCGTGAATGTTTTATATTCTATGGATATCGTTATTGACTATTTACCGTAATTGATGATTATCAGATTGCATCAGACGCCATGGGCGTAATGCATGATTTGAGTGAACCATCGATGATGGTTTCTCACCGAGTTCGCAAAACTCACCCAAAATTTGCATCTATTTTTCAGTCTCAAGAATACCCCGGTTGACACGGAGTATGTCATTGTAGAGCGAGTAAAGGTAGAGGTCGGGATCGCCAGGTTGCATTAGTGTCTTAGTAAACCGTATTCGCAATCACTGTATAACAAGGCATTGTATTTTTACTGAGCCCTTGTGGTATTAATGTTTTACTGCATTGATTAATTGTAATTATTACTGGATGACTGTAATAACTGAAACGGGTTTATATTGAACACGGATTTTATTTACTTACTGTGTTTGCCGTGTGAACGTGGAGTTAATGGCTCCCAAAAGAAAAAAAAAGTGTATACTGAATTTTAAATCGACTGATGTAGTACGCCACTCTCGTGGGACACGGACTCGGATATCACCAACGATATCAGGTTCGGGTCTTATGGGTGTGGCGTGTTACTGTTGTCTCTCTCTCATAGTCTGTAAGATAATCCTCAAATGCTCACTATGCTCCTGTCTGTTCCTCGAATACACTAGAATGTCATCAATAAAAACAATTACAAATTGATCCAGGTAGGGTTGAAATACCTTATTTATCAAGGCCATGAAGGCTGCCGGGGCATTAGTCAACCCAAACGGCATCACCAGAAATTCAAAATGCCCATACCTGCTCCTGAATGCACTCTTAGGCACATCAGCCTCTGCTATCTTCAGCTGATAGTACCCTGACCTCAGATCCAACTTAGTGAACATCTGAGCTCCCTGCAACTGATCAAATAAGCCATCGATCCTAGGCAGTGGATACTTATTCTTCACTGTCACCCGATTCAGCTGCCTGTAATCAATGCACAACCTCAAAGTCCCATCATTTTTCTTCACAAATAATACTGGAGCTCCCCATGGTGAAACACAAGGCCTGATAAAACCCTTCTCCAAAGAACTCCTGAATCGAGCCTTCACTCCCTCGCCCACAGTGTCATCCTATATGGAGGTATAGATATAGGAGCAGTACCTGGAATGAGATCAATAGTGAACTCTGTCTCCCGATCCGGCGGCAAACCCGGTAACTCATCAGGAAACACATTTAGAAATTCCCTAACTACGGGAATATCCTGAAGCCTCTGCTCAACTATGGTGTCAACCACACGAGCCGATATGCCTCATGCCTCCCTCAGATCAACCTCGTGCACTCGTAAAAGAGATCATCCGAGTGGCATCGCTGGCTAACTCCTCTCGAACACTTTGCTAGGTGACTAGAGACTCTAATACAACCTCCTTGGTGTAGCAGTCCATGATAGCCCTATGGCCAGTAAGCCAGTCCATCCCTAGAATTACATCAATCTCTTTCAGAGGCAACACTATAAGGTCTTCCCTCAACACTGTTTGATCAATCTGGATCGAGCATCCCTTGCAGACCTCTCCCAATGCAGTAGTACTACCTAGAGGTGTACTCACCTCTAGCCCATACAGTAACATCTCCCTATCCCCATGCAATCTACATGTCATATGAGGTGCAATAAAAGAATGTGTGGATCCAAGATCCAACAAAGCAAATGCCTCAATATCAGAAATGAGAAGTATACCAGCTACAACATCAGGGGAATCCTGGGCCTCCTGTCTCGTCATGGCATAGACTCTGACTTGGGATTGTGGTCGGCTGCCCCGACCCTCAGTCCTCACAAAGGATCCCTCAGCTCTACCTCAGGCTCTACCTCGGCCCCTCTGTCCGGATCCACCCACTCTACTCTGCTGTACTGTAGTACTACTCCCGGCTCGTCCACTACCAGTAGACTGAGCTCCCAATGTAGCTGGGCAATCCCGAACCTGGTGCTCCATCGAGCCGCATCTCAAGCAGGCTCCAATAAGCCACCAACACTCCCCACTGTGTCTCCTCTCACAATGCGGGCACACTGAGGGTCCGCCTCAACCTCGCCACTACTACCGCCACCGTCAGAATCTCCCCTCCGCCCATAACGGATGTCTCGAACCTCCCGGAGACCTGAAAGTCCTGCCCTGGCGCTTACTAAAGCTCCTGTCAGAGCTGCCTGATCACACCGCCGCCACTCAGACCCAATCTCGGCTGTCATTGCCTCAACAAATGCTTCCACTCTCACGGCAGCAGCTCTCAACTCAATAAAGGTACCCTTGTCAGACCGAGCTAACAGGGTACGAATCTCGGTATTGAGGCCGTTCTCGAACCTCCGGCACTTATCAGCCTCAGTCGGGATCATGAAAGTAACATAGTCCATCAGCTCATTGAACTTCATCTCATACTCTGTAACCGACATCCTACCTTGCTTTAGCTCTAGAAACTCCTGCATCTTCATGTCCAGATAGTCCTTGGGCATGTAGTTCTCCCGGAAGGCCCTCAGAAAATCTCTCCATGCAAGACATGTGGCTGGTGGTACCGCTCGCACGATCTTCCACCACTTGTATGTCGGGCCTGCAAGAGAGACAGGATAATCGAACCTCTCATCAGGTTCGCAGTCCATCTGGTCGAAGACTCTCTCCGTCCTCTCCAGCCACCCTCGGCCTCGGCGGATCTCAGTCTCGCCATAAAATCAAACATTTACACAGACAAGAAGTCATACCTCCTCTCCGTCTCACGGAACTCGAGGAGGCAATTCCTCAAGACGAGGCATGAAGACTCTCTACTTGCTACCATCGATCCTTGGTCATTGGTCGCTCCACCTGATCACCTAATGCAGAATACCTAGAACAAAACAAGAATTCTGATCAGTTTCAACAGTCCCATCAAATTTATACCTACATTGTTACTATTCCCAAAAGATGCCAAACCATGCTCTGATACCACCTAATGTAGCGCCCCCTTACTATAGAGTACCCACCAAACGCCTGTAGGTCATTAAGTACATATCCTACGATAAGAGACCACTCATCGACAACTACCACTAAACTCCTCATGGCATCACAATCATAAAGCAGTACGAAGAAATTAACAATTTTTTAAAAACCAAACTGGATTTCATTTCATTCACTCAAAATTCAGAAATTTACAAACTGTCAGTATTTTCAGTCTGCACATGTTCCAAAACATCGTACACTACGTACCATACAGTAATGTACAAAGAACAGATCTAACTATAAGTCTCCAAAAGAAAGCCCAGTTGACCGACCTTTGAGCCATTGCCTCTCTCGCCAATCCACAGTACACGGCTCTATAGTCCTGAGGGAGCTATCTGTCTACACTTAAGCCTGAAAAATAGATTGCAATTTTGGATGAGTTTGCGAACTCAATAAAAAACCATCATCGATGGTTCTCCCAATTCATGCATCACATAAGCATGATACAGTATGCATCCAGTAATCATACAATTACAATGCTAATACAATCACAAGAATAGGCATACAACAACACGATGAAATGTAACACGCTATACCATATTAAAGATAGATACAACAGTACCATGTCAATTATTCAGTCCAGTATGCAATGCATATGTGACTCTTTTCTAGTTTATTACAGTATTGTGACCGAGTGCTTTAGCAGTGTTCAGTAGTCAGTAGACGCGTCTAGGAGAATTATCTCCTTCGAGCTCTCAGCTCGCGATGTCGATGTCGATGGCGACTCGGTTCACATTTATTCTTTATCGCTTATGCATCGTGCATGAGTGCACATGTTCAATTGAGCAGATTACATAACGATCTAGAATTCTAATGAGCGAGAATTTCAAATCAATATCATGTAATCCAAGTAATCCCGTAGGCAAATAAGTCACAATAAACACGTAGATCGAGGTAACCACCTAGGTTACTCACCTATTACTTCCGACCTAATGCCGGAAGTTTCCACCGTCATCGAACGACGCCCACTTGGGCCTCTATAAGAATCGAGAGAAGGTACGAGTCACTAAATATTTAATTCGAGCTAGATCGATGCACATGTAGGTGAAATATGCATGTTCATGAATTCCCGGCCCTAATCCCCTTTTTCCCTCATAAAAATCCATCTAAAAATTAGAAACCTATTGGCGCTGACGGTGCGCAATTCGGACCTCTATAGGTCCCCAATTAAACAAAACAGTGATTAAAGGCTCCGTTAGCCGGGGCCACATCAATTTCTCGTCCGAAAATCTCCAATCTCTCAGAAAATGAAATTAAATATTCAGTGAATCCGATGCCTCAAGAATCAGGTCAATTGGACGTCAGACGGAAAAGTTATTCACGAAAGAAACCAAAATGCAACAATGAATATATATATATATATATATATATATATATATATAGCCCTTATTTCCTTCTCTTTTTCCTATTTTCCAACCAAACTTCCAACACCCATAACTCTTTGCACACAATTAAGTAAATTACAAACCATACCTCGTTAGAAAGATCATGAAATCCTCTACAAGTTTCATGAAGACCAAAAAAAATCAAGTTCACCCCTAAGGGTGTCAAAAGTCCCATTGAAACTACTGCTCACACATTCACTTCTTAAAACAGAACAGTCATTGGAAATTCACTATCTTTCATTCTATGGAGTCAAAAAAAAAATACAAAAAATTTCCTCATCAAGATCACAATGTTATCTACAACTTTCATGAACAACCCAAAATCAGATTCACTTGCTAACTATGTCAAACAATTCACCAAAGCATCAGCCCTCGAATTTTCCCAATCAACAAAGACATTTCACAACAAGATATCTCTTAGCACAAATGTCACCAAATTCACTACCTTATATCCCTGAAAAGATAATATCTCAAACTTCAATTTTCATGAAGAACTCAACATCCAATTCGATCTCTAACAATTTCAAAACTGTTATGTAAGTTTCTGCCATGATCAGCAATCCATGACCTAACTTAGGTTCAGTTCTTTTCAAAATCATAACTTCCAAATCTGATCTCCACGAATTACATGCCATATATCATTTTCAAGATAATTACTTCCTCTAAAACTTTTCAGAAGATCACCAAAGCCAATTCAAATCAAAAAAATTGCTAAAATTGCTTCCAATCAGAAAGATCACAAAATCGACAATTAGGCTAGGTTTCCACAAATGACAGAAAATCAGTCCACAGTCCACAATGCATAACTCCCAATATACAGATCTAAAAATAGCAAAATCAGTGGGAATGGAAAGCTAACTTAATATGCAAAATAGCAAAATCAGTGGGAATGGAAAGCTAACTTAATATGCTTCAACATTCATGAAGACCATTGTCCCTAATTCTATATCAATTAATTTATAAAAATCAGCAAAACTCTTTGGTCATAGTTATGTTCTTGTTTACAGACAATAAAACAGAACTTTCCATGCAAAAATTCGCCCTTCTAGCATTACAATTTAACAACACCTATTTCAGACAAAGTTGTAGCCAACATCCCAAAGTTTAATTGGGCACAAACCTCACCTCATTTACTCACCTACACAATTAGTTATGATCAAAACATTACAATAGCTCAACACCAAATTTTCCAGATTTCATCTATACCTCATCCTCTTCCATTCTATCACTTTACCTACATTAATATACATTCATTTACACCTCCAATTCACCCACAAACTCAACACAACAATTATTTGTATACTTACACAAAAGTTGGCAGCACACATATACACAATTCCCATACTTTATTTCCATTCATTAAACATCATAAACATCATTAACAACCTTACTTTCACATTCTTTACCTACTCTATCCATTTTCCTCACACAAGCATGCATTAAACCCATTCAAACCTACCACTTTCATGATCACATAAATGCTTAAAGGATCCCCATGAATGCTTCTAACTACCAAAAGCATAAGAACAAACATCAATACTCACCTTAAACAAGTTCAAGCTATCAATTCTCCAAGGCTTTTCAATTCTCCACAACTTCTTCAACTTGTAACTTCTCAATCACCACTCACGACTATCACCACTACACATGCATATGATCATCTTCTCAAGGAGCAAGCTTGGTCTTAGGTATGCACAAAGAAGAAGCAAGTAAAGAACCAAGGCAAATCTTCTTGTATGGAATGAGAAGAAGAACTTTCGTAGGAGGAGAAGAAACACACCAAAGAAGAGAAGTAAGGGTTCGGATGAATGATCACTTTTGGCTTCCAAAGCACTTCATGTTATTCTTTTAAGGAGCAAGGTCGTGGATGAAGTGGAATAAAAGACAAAGTTAATTAATAAAGGACACTTGGCTTTTAACATGAGAAAAGGACAAAATTAAATAATTCTAGTTAATTAAGTACTAATCCCAATTAAACTCTAATCATGGCACTAAAATAATTTCCTAACATTATTTATCCACTAATCTCATGCCATTAGGCAATCCTGTTCAGTACAAAAAAAACTCACTCACTCATCGGTTGAATTTTCGGTCATCGAAAGAACCCTAAAAATTTCAGAAAAATTCTCATAAATTCCTAAAAATGTAAAACACTAAATGGCGCACTGCGAATAATTTTTCAAATACCATTTTCACATAAATTTTACAAAAGATCTCAATTTGACACTTAAGCCGGGAAATGTCATGAATGCATGTATACCAAGTGCATGTGCAAAACAATCATTATTATAAAGGCTATATGATATATGTTCATGCCGAGATATAATTCAATATTCCTAACTTGTCCCAATTTACTAAAATACCCTTCCCATCGGTGATGGGATGTTACATCAAGACATTACGATCTGATCGTGGTGGGGAATACTTAGACCAACAGTTTTTTGATTATCTCAGAGATAATGAGATTTTATCTCAATGGACTCCTCCTTACACACCACAGCATAATGGTGTGGCAGAAAGGAGAAATCGAACCTTGTTAGACATGGTACGATCGATGATGGGCTTTGCAAAGTTACCAAAATCCTTTTGGGGTATGCACTGAGACATTTGTTTACTTGTTAAAGCGAGTTCCATCAAAGACGATTGATGTTACTCCATATGAGATGTGAACTAACAAAAGACCCTATCTTACTCATTTGAAAGTTTGGGGTTGTCCCGCTTATGTGAAGCGGATATAATGATAAACTTGATGCAAAATCGACAAGTGTCTGCTCGTAGGATATCCTAAAGAAACAATGGGATATCAATTCTACCTTCACGAGGAACAAAAGGTGTTTGTTTCAAGCACGCTGTCTTTAGAGAAAGAGTTTCTTTTACAAGAAGGCGGTGGGAGCAAAATTGAGCTTGAAGAAGTTCAGATGCTCGAATGACGCAGATCAATCGCTCGAACTCAAACCGTGACTCATATGATGAAGTAACAGTTCAACCTTCTATAACACACGGTTCGTAGGTCACGTAGGATACGCCTGTTCTAGAGATATGGATTTCGTGAATGAGCAGAATGACGATTGCTCATAGAAGATAATGAGCCTACCACCTATGAAGAGGTTCTGAAGAGTTCAGAGTCTGAGAAATGACTTCATGCCATGCAGGCTGAAATGGATTCCATGTATGAAAACCAAGTATGGATTTTGGTTGAGGCACCCGAAGGAATCAAACCCATAGGGTGCAAATGGGTTTTCAAAAAGAAAACCGATATGGATGGTAATGTAATTACCTATAAAGCAAGGCTTGTGGCTAAAGGATTTCATCAAAGACAAGGAGTTGACTACGACGAGACCTTCAGCCCAGTAGCAATGCTTAAATCCATTAGAATACTCCTAGCCATTTCCACTCATTATGATTATGAGATATGGCAAATGGATGTAAAGACAGCTTTCCTAAATGGAAATCTAGCTGAGGATGTGTATATGACACAACCTGAGGGCTTCACCTCCTATGATGGCGAAAAGGTATGCAATCTTCAGAAATCCATCTATGGATTGAAACAAGCATCCAGGAGTTGGAATATCCGTTTTGATGAGGTAATCAAAGAGTTTGGTTTCTCACAAAATCCGGATGAACACTGTGTGTATAAGAAGGTTAATGGGACTGTAATCGTATTCCTTGTGCTGTATGTAGATGACATATTATTGCTAAGAAACGATGTCTCGATGCTACAATCGGTGAAGATTTGGTTGTCCAAACAATTTTTCATGAAAGACCTTGGTGAAGCAACTTATATCCTTGGGATAAGGATCTATAGAGATAGATCAAAAAGGTTGCTTGGTCTTTCACAATCAATGTACATAGACAAGATGCTAAAAAGGTTTAGCATGGAGCAATCCAAGAGAGGGTACCTTCCCGTGACTCATGGGATAACACTCTCGAAATCTATGTGTCCTAAGACACAAGATAAGAGGATGCGCATGAGTATAATCCCGTATGCATCTGCGGTAGGATCTATCATGTACGCTATGCTATGTACGAGACCCGATGTATCATATGCTCTAACTCATTACGAGCGAGATAGCAATCGGATCTGGTGAGGGTCATGGGTGGTGTCAAGAATATCCTCAAGCACTTGCGAAGGACTAAGGATGTTTTCGATATATGGAGATGGAGATCTCAAAGTGAGCGGGTATATAGATGCCAATTTTCAACTGATAAGGATGATTCCAAATCCCAATCAGGTTATGTATTCACACCGAATGGCGGGCGGTCGGTTGGAAGAGTTCCAAACAAGAGACAATCACGATTCAACGATCGAGGTAGAGTACATTGCCGCTTTAGAAGCAAAGAAAGCAGCGATTTGATCAAGAAGTTCATTATTGAACTTGGTGTGGTTCCTAGCGTTGATGGGCCCATACAGTTGTATTGTGACAACAATGGGGCTATTCTTGCAGTGAAAGAACCAAGGTCTCATCAACGATCCAAACACGCATCTCGCAGATATCATCCGATCAGGAGATCATAGGACGAGGTGATGTCCGGATCGAGAGAATTCCCACCGAGTAGAATATTGTCGATCCGCTGACAAAGCCATTATCACAAAAGAGTTTTGATTCTCATGTACTCGCTTTATGGTATTAGATATCAAGGCGATTGGCTTTAGGTCAAATGGGAGATTGTTAGAGTAGTGCCTCAAGGCAATCGCTTTTAGCACATTTTGTACAAAGTCAGGTACATACTTTATGAATAAATAAAGAAAGGCATATTTCATTAACTTGTTGTTCATTATTTATGAATGGATATTGATCTATAAGCAAATTAATGAAGTCCATGATATATGACATAGCATGAAGGAAATTGTGATGTAATCATACTACCGAGATTCCTATCATGTGCAATTATGTCAAGATTCAAATTATCCCTAGTCATAGGATTATCGAGGCTGGACATCGGTAATCCGGAGAGACTAGCACATCTCAAGCTCCTTGATTTGATCAAGCGGTGGATCTCGTGTCGTAAATATGAGATATTTAGGGTTGAGATGTGGATGCTTACTAGAGGTAGTAAGTACATTGGATGACCTGCTATGAGATCATCACATGGATGTCCTATTCTAATGTTAGTGATAATCTCATCATAGCAATGGTGCAAGTATCCTTAGACTTGAGGTGCTCAAGGATATCTTGGATACTGATTCTGTGCTTTGACTCCATTCCTTGTTGCCTTACAGAGGTCGTAGGGTGGTGATTGGAGTGCAACTTGAGGTATTCAAGATAATCGAGTAGCCAATAGAGGATTCACCACTTCTGTGATAGCAGAAGATGATACCCATGGCCTCTTGTCAGGGTCATTACTTGGAAGTCTCTGGCCGGAGCATATATGTTATGAAGAATGTCTTCATTGAAATATTAAGTAATGAGTCCCAGGACGAGAACTGAAATCACTTGGACTAGATTTGACGTAGTCAGTCTAGTAAGAGTTGACACATTGCCCATACTTATAACCAAGTGTGGTATAGCATGGTGAAAGGACGAATTGTAACATCCCGTTACTGCGAGCAAGGGTATTCTGGTAATTTGGGACGGACCGAAAGGTCTCATTGCATTTATCGATTGATTTCACATCGACCTCGATTTGAGAGGAACTGGTTTCTTGCATATGTATTTATTCATAGGTACATGCATTCATGATTTTTCCGGCATTTAATTGTAAGTATGAACTGATTGCATTGTGAATTGACTGGACTGACTGAATTGACTATTTGAGAGTTGATTAAGGAATTAGGAGTTATTGGGTTCAATGGACTGATTTAGAATTGTTTACGAGTGATTGGTAATTTATAGAGGCTTACAGGAAATTTTCGGGAAATTCGGGAGAAAAAGCCCGGACCGGAAATTTTGGAGTGATGATCGATTGATCAGATAATCTTGAAAGAACTGCTCAATGGCAAAGGAAAAATTAGAATTTTTGATAGGAAATAAATATGTTAAGCCATTTGAAATTTAGAGCTGAAATTTGGGTGATATGGAGACTTAGGTATATATATATAGCCTAGGTTTGAGAAATTTGGGGAAAAATCACCTAAGGCTCTTCGTTTCTCCTTCTTCCCTCTACGGTATCCTTCGATTCCTCCATAGGTAAGGATTTCTTGATTCTTTCTTATGGGTTTTCTTCTCATTGTGCTAGGCTAAGTGATTTATGGTGATTGGTGAAGGTTAGAAGCTTTGAGATCGGTGGATCGTGGGTTCGGCTGATTTCTGTGGTTACTGACGATTTGGGTTTCGATCTGTGATTTGGTAAGGTTTTAAGGCTTTAATGTTGTCCTTAATGGTTGTTATCAGCATTTATGGCATTTATTGGGTAAGTTTGAGTAGTTAGAGTGTTAATGGGGGTTTTAATGGCGTTAATGGCGAAGATCGATCGGAGAAGAAATTCGGACCGTCAAGACGTCGCGATTTGAGCCGAGAAGGTCAGAGGCTTCGTCATGATTTAATAAATTGAATTTAATTAAATGTGTTAGTCATGGCGAGCTTGGGTAGACGACGCGACGAGTGGAAAAATTGGTACGTCATGGCGAGAAGCTTGGCGTCTTGCCATGGCCAGTAATGAAAGGGAGTGTTCGCCATGGTAACGCTTTATACGTCATGCGAAAGACATTTGTATGTCATGGCGAAGGCCGCAAGGTCGCAAGCGAGGAACTGTTTCATTGGTTTAATTATGGTTTATCGGCATATCTTTTGGTGTAGACCTCAATCGAGGTAATTTCGATTCGTTATGAAATAGGAAAAGAGGCCTACAAATCGAGAATAATTATGGAATTTGATTTGATTTAATTGGTACTGAATTATAGAGATTTAGGGTCAATTGTGATTCATAGTGTGACCTAAGTGTCAAATTGAGACTATTGGAGTTTTAATTAGAAATTGCAATAGAGGTTTCACCAGATAAATAGGATATTGCTATAAGCGATTCAAATTGAGGAAATTGACTGAATTTTAAGAATGGATCATTGATTGGTGATCAATTGAACAAAGAGATAGGATTGAGCTTTAAGCACCGAAATTGGGATTTAGCTTAGGAAAATCGTGATCATGCATCGTATATCATTTCACCGAGGCATATACATTCTCGAATCGCTTAATTGAGTAATTAGTAATGGACTGCATTTTCATTGTTATATAGGCACCGCTGGACCGTCGTTCTACGGATATTCTTTGGGACTTCAGCAAGAGTTCGGAAGTTACATGTGAGTAACCTAGTTGGTTTCTCAATTTCCGATCGCTATATGCTCTATGTGAAGTACATGCAAAGATGAATTGTATGACTCATTGTATGATTATTGGTATGTATTGATTGAATTTCATGCTCTCATTGAACTAAATCAGATCGATACATGACATCGACATCAATACCGGGCTTTATAGCCATGCATCAGAAATTATCAATCACTAAATCTTGAATTATCAGATGTTTCGAGAGATACACTATCGGGCTTTTATAGCCATATACCGAGCTCATCAATCTTGAATTTATCAGACATTGCATCGCATGCATAAATGCATGATCGATAAAGGATCGTGACCCAAGTTGCTAATCTCACCGAAAAGAGCCTAGAGCTCGAACATCGCATCGTGTCGGCTAGCCCGAGGGGAGAAATCTCGACGCGCGCCCCCACATTTCATCGATCGAGCACTTGGGCACAACATCAATAACCGGAAAGAGTCTCATATGCATTATATACATGGTGATTGAGTTGCTAAATTGTGATGATTTAACCGTGTGATACCGATTTATCGCAAATTGTGATGTGATATCGTGAATCGTGCTAAGCTATCGTAATATCATATCGATACCGTATATTGACATAGACATCGTATAATCGTTATATAAACTGTTCTACGTTATTGTATTATTATTATTATTATCAGATAATCGTTATATACTATCGTAAATGTATTTATTGTTATTGTAATATTACCGATATCGCATAACCGTTATAGATTACTAAAAGCTGCTCCACACTATTGTATTATTATTACTAATATCAGATCTTTGTTGTAAATCGTTATATAATATCGTTAATTGATATTACCGTGTCGTCTTTGCACGTAATTTGCGTAATGCATGATTTGAGTGAACCATCGATGATGGTTTCTCACCGAGTTCGCAAACTCACCCAACATTGCAATTGTTTTCAGAATCAAGAGTACCCGCTAGCAAAACGGGAGTATGTTGCAGGATTCAAGTGAAGGTCAGAGGTCGGGATCAGTTCGTGTCTGCATTGCATGTCTTTACTTTTGTACTAAAGTGTTTAATTGTATTTGTAAAATTAACCTCAGTGGCTTTTGAAAATGTGTGTATCCAATTGAATGTGATTGAACGAGTACCAAAGTTTGAGCATAGAATTCCGCATATATGTTATAAAAAGTAATGTACCGATTTTTTGAACGAGTGGTTAGCACGCCACCCTCGTGGGTCAAGGGCTCGGACATCACTGTAGATGTCGGGTTCGGGTCTCGCGGGAGTGAGGTGTTACACGAATTGCATGGTAATTGTGTATAGAAAGGTTCGTGATATGGTTCATGATGAATACATGTTCATTCGTCAAACCAATTACATTCCGGTCAATTGGGGGTCATGATGTGTTGCTAGATACCGCTCATGACTTGCTTGGATTAAGTGTTAATCTAAGTGGCCAACATAACCGGGAACCTAATGGGTCACACGCATAAGAGTGTCTCGGAGAATTCGTAAAATAGTTTTAGACAGAGTTTCAATATATGGAGAGCAATCGGATTAAATGGATCCCGATGAGATCGAGATATGTCCCGATAAGATCGCGACATCGATATTGCTGAAAAAAGTTTTCGGGAGTTTTTCCCATACCGAGACCTTAGGCGGTAGAGACCAATTCAGTGTGTTGGACCACTTCAAGATATATATATATATATATTAATTAATTAAAGAATTAATTAATTAATATATATATATATGCCATACGTGGATGGAGGAGGAGGAAGCTTTATCTTTTAACTTTAGATATATATATATACATATATATATATATATATATATATATAAGCTAACGTGGGTGCATGACTCACCATTAGCATTTATTGTCTTTTAATGAGTTAAAGACAAAATGAAAAGAGTTAGAGGTAAGATGGAGCATCGTTGGTTTTGAAGGAGAAGAAAGAGTTTCTTTCTCCAATTCATACGATCATCTTCATCATCTCTTCATCTTTCAAGCCTCTTCATCTCCTCTTCATCGTTGGTTTCCAAGCTTTCCAAGAACAAGGTATGATCTAGCAGTCTTCAACTTGTTCTAGCTATTCCCGGGTCAAAGGGTTTGTTCCGGTTAGGTTCTCCGATCTCTGCGTGGATACCGTTAGAGACGGTCTCCTTTGGCCGTTATGGTTTGAGTTTGTTGTATAGACACATGGATCCTGGCTTTCGGGAAGGTCCCGGAATAAAAATTTTTGTTTTTCGCACCGTGGGCATGTGATGCTCACACCGGGATTTTCCTACAATGTCTACCTTCTTGTACTGTGTATTTCATAAAAGAATAAAATATATCAAAGTTATGTAGCACGGACACAACAAAATGGAGCCATGTCAGTGTGCCAGACACGTGTTTGTGTCGGACACCCACTGACATACGGTGGACATATGTTCGACACGTGTCCATACGTGTCAGAATTAAAAAATAATTTTTGTGGACTAGGACATGGCTTGGACACGTCTGGAGACCACTCGGATATGACTTAATGGAATATATGCTCTATGTTTTTTTGGAGGGGCTTATCAAATATCAAATATGTATGAATTATTAATATGTTGGAAGTCTTGAAACACATCAATCAATATATATGAATTTTTTTCTTAATTCTAAAATTTATAATATATATATATAAGCAGTGACCATGTCCACCAAATTTTAGAAATTGGTGTGTTCTTGTGTCCATAACCGTATCGTGTCATGTGTCCGTGTCCATGTCTGTTCTTCTTAGTATCAAAGTAGATTATCAGTATATTTGTCATCAACTTCAGTTTAAGCTCATTAATACAAGTTATGTGCGAACTATTGATCAACTAGCAGATGTGTTTACCACAATTCTGCCAGCTAATCAGTTTCAACGACTAGTTTGCAAGCTTAGATCCATCGATATTCTGGATCGAGCTGGAGGCAGAGTATTGGACGTTATGTAAATAATAGATTATTTCCTAGAATAGTAGTGCTTTATATGGTGATTCCTAGACTAATGGTGCTGTATATAGTAGTTGATATTTTGAATAGGCTAATGACCGTTATCTTATGCTATAGCTGTAAAAATTTGCCTATATTATATGCTTATATATTTCACTATAAAGCATGAATAAAAGTTATATTCTTTTCCCAAAGCTTATACTTCTTTCTATAGAATGGCAATCCCATGTTCTTAAAGTATCATTAAAATGAACAAATAAGACAAGCTTAGTTTGCTACTCTGCAGTTCTTCCTAATCTCCCGGCCACCTGTGATACTGCTCATCTTGATCATGGATTCTGCAAAAGCCTTAAAGAAACTTTGTTGTGACCTAGAGAACCTAGTGACCAACTTGCTGGTTCTTGGATTACTAAGTAGGGATTGGTCAGAGGAAAACAGGCCTTTCCCTTGGAGAATCAACTTGAAATATGTGTTGTCAAAAGTTGTTGAAGAAGGATCCATGGTAGTACCCGCATTCTTTGCGTTGTTATTTTTTGGACAAATGCCTTGTAAGCTTATGGCAAACGATGGATTAATAGTGGGGTCTATATCGTGAGTGTCATTGAAATTTTGGATCCTGTTTCGGAAAGATGAACAATGGGAAAACCCCAGAGTATGCCCACCTGCAAGTGTTTGCTGACAGTAATGTCAAGGTCTGAAGGTGATTGATGTGAGGTAATATAAGAATCACTGTGAGGCCTTCATTTTACCTGAAAGAGCCACAAGATCATCCAAGGATAGACCCCTTTGAGAGAAGCTTTGCTGTAGCTGAGATATGTTAAAGGTTGGAGCCGGCAACTGTATTGTTTCGCTTGCCTTTGATATTCTGCCATCTTTTCTTCCTTTTGGGACATCCCATGTTGGACCTCCAGACTACAAGATTAATAATAATAATGATGATCACAACAAAAATAAAGAGGAATTGAATACATTTTCTGACCATTATTGGACACTGCATTTGATTTTTGTAAAAAATTACAGTAGATGAGCTTGTTTATTTCTCTTACAATTGCTACTGCGTCCCTTGCAGCTAAAGCCAGGATATCAGCACATGACACAACTCCAGGGCATGAAGCTTCCACTTCTTTCTTTGCATTATCAATCACATAAAATGCACGCAAAGAAGCATTAGGTGGTCCATCTTTCTCTGCCTTGTTTCCTCCTCTAGAATCCAACAGCACTGAGGCATCACAACCCTGGATCGGAAACCAAAAAAGAAGAAAAAATGTCGAACATGAATATCAAAATGTTTTTAGTAGAATGACCAGAAAAACTTAAACCACATCGTCCTTTAATTTCACCCGTATGAAGCAGTCATGGAAATGCATCCGGAGTAGTGCAGCTGATACTGTTTTGTCTTTCACCATCGCCTTCTTGACAGCTAATGTAATTATTGACTCGACATCTGGACAACTTTTTTCATAGTGATTTAAACTGAGTGATTTCCCTGATGAAGACAACGAAATTTCTATTACTAAGCTCAAGAATAATACTCCAAGGAATGCCATAGCAGTTATGATGAGTTTACTATTTAGTCTTGAATGTGAGTTTGCATGGAAAGTGAACGAGCTAATGTTATAATTTATAGGCAGATTAGCTAGAGTTGTTGATGGAGATGAGAAGGGTTTGGCATCCACATCATGAATTAGTTAATAAAAGTAAGTGAATAATGGAGTAGTATACTTTAAGCATCATCAGTACGGCATCTCGTAGACAATCCTTTCATTTGTGTTCACAGACCTTCCAATCCTGAACCTATCTGTCGAAAAAAAAAAGATATTTTCTTTAGCCCGATTCTTTACTTGAAACACAGTTGTTAATAATCAAATGGCTCATTATCGCACGCAAAAACACATGATACAACGAAACAAAAGCCATCAGTCACGGTAGAAAAAAGCTAGAACGGACAAGTAGCCAAGAGTAACGCAAGAAGGCTTGTGCATGGGAGGGAGCCGTTACTTATATTCACACCACAGGACTGTACTTTGGCATGCTAATTATGTTCACCAACTCAGGTAAAACGAGACTCACCGAAGCAATCTTGCGAATTTAGCCACTGGGACCTATACTTGACCGAATGAGACATGTCGAGCAGTTGTTAGGATTAAGCCATCGAAGTAGTTATAGACATCTACTGTGTTTTCAAAACTTGCTTTTAGGACAAGTTTCGGTTAGGATGTCTTGGCTCTTGTTTTGCATGCTTGGCATTCATGATGGGTTTTTGAACATGAGCACTTCAATAATGGAGTTGGAATCACAAAAAGCAAGTCGTACAACTTGTGAACTATTTTACTTGAAAAGTAACAACAGTGAGTATTTATTATGTGAGCAGTGGTAATAATATCTAGAATTTCATAATCAATTAATATATTATTTTTTATTAGATAAAATCACGTACTTTAGGGTATAGTTGTTTGTTCTGTTGAAATAATATTAGGGTATAGTTGTTTGATCAGTTGAAATAATATTAGGTAAGTGAATATATCAAAGAAGCATTTCCATTGACAAATTTGGAGCTGATTAATGAAAATGGTTAGAAAGGTTATTGGTGATAAAACACATCGATTCCTTCTTGTTTTATGTTTTACAATCAATCAGTTGGTTATAATTTAGTAAAAAAAATTGAAGGATACTTTTATCTTATACATATTCAGATATATATAATAAAGTCTATAGAATAAATATACATTATAAATTAAATTATAATGAGATCATAATTATGAGATTCATATTATATTTATGCATTATTCCTAAATTATTTCTTGTTATTGTTATATTGAAACTTGAGATTAATAAAGCGTAAAAATTAGTAAACATTATGTTTTTTCTTATGAAGGAAATAATCGATCTAATAAGCTAAAGTATGAAGATACTTAAATAAATGTATGTGTTCTAATTAGAGATCAAATTCACTAAACCGACACTACATGATAAATCTATTTGAAATATTATTTGTGCGTCAATGGAAATTCTCATTAAGATAATTGTATAAGTAATTATTTGACTTAAGATGTCCAAAGTTATTTTATATAAAGATTGCTATATTTTAATACTACTTCGACATGTTTTAGTCAAGGATAGCTTAATCTATAATCATTAGATATAACATAAACTATATGGAAGTAGACGAGTGATCAATACATAATTTATCACCTAAAGTAATTAGGAGAATGTTCGTTGTTTTCAATTAGTATTGATTTGAAAATTCTTTAGCCAAGGTTGAATAAAGCTTTGTAAAATAGTTTTAATTGAATCAATAGTTTATCGTGGAGAACTAACATGATTAGACTGAAAAATAGTTGACATTAATTCCATACTTTATATCTAATTAGAACATTGTATGATGAAATGATTGAATTATATGAAAAAATCATGCAAGAAAAGGTTATTTAAAACTATTTTAACATTCATAAATATTTGGGTAGTCATGATGTATTGTTAGATGCCAATATTAATTTATGAATATAAATAGTTCAATTAGATAATTAAAGATAGATTAAAAGAGTTTAATTTATATAAATATGATTTGGAGTTATAATTTATATTCATTGCCACATATTTTTAAATCTAACACATAAATGAGTCAAGAGAAAAAGTCTTTTAATCAAGTTGGACTCGGTTGTAAAGGTTGAGAAAATTTATAATTAAATATGAGATATTTAACAAATAAGGATCAATACAAGATATTGAATCTTATTTAGGCATAATTAGTATGTAATTAGAATTAATTGTAATTTAACTAAAATTATAATTTAATTTCAATTAAATTACTAAAATGTCCAATAACTATTATAAATAGACTTAAGATCTAAGTAAAGTAACCCTCCTTGCTTAACCTCTCTACAACAGTTGTAGAGTTTTCTCAACTTGTACTATAAATGCCGTTAAAGGTTGATACGGTGGTTGAGATAAGCTAGTTTCATAAATGGTTCCATCGATGCAGCAAGAAAATGATTAAGCTTTAGAATAAAGTATGAACTAAGAGAATCAGATTTTCATTATGATTTAGTCGTTTTATAAATTTAAAGCTTTCTTGGTTTTCGAGAAATAAAAAATGAAAAGGTATCCTAATTATTTCACTACATGTGAGATATGATCTTTACCCAATTTTTCAACAATAATATCAAAGAAAATTTTAATTTTATAACTTGATTAAAATTTATGATTGTATTGATTATAATTTTGGAATTGAATAGCAAAAGATTTGTAACTTATATTTGAAATTTTTTTGGATTAATAACTAATAAACCTCAAATTACCAAATTAGAAATTTAGGATTAGGAATTGTGGAGATTTCAATAAGACAAAAAAAAAGAAACTCATAGTCACCTATTATTATATGAAACCAAGAAGGTAAAAGCCCTTAGAACACAAATATCAAGTCTGGAAATTATTAATCCCCATAGTTCAGGATCATATTTATGGAAACGTTGAACTAGATATATTGGTTCGTTGTGTTGTGTTGCGATTAACTTCTAGTCTTTGGAGTCAGAATAAAGAGTTATATGTTTAGCATTGGTGTGTTAGCTCCTGTATATGGCTGGATTGTTTGTTTTGTGTGATTAATGTCGGAGAATAAGGCGTTTTCAAGTGGTGGTGAGGCATAGTGCAACACGAGCTATACTGGTGAAACTGCTGGCACTGACTTGGAGGACATGTTAGTAGTGTGTCCTAGGCCAATGGACATATGTGACTTTTGTACTAACATTATGACTTATTAATAAGATATTATGATGTATTCTTTTATATATGCATGTATATGGTTTATGTAATGTGATTTACGTTCCATGAATAGTATTAGGCTTATGTCATCAAGTATGTGACTTGATAGTAAAACCATAAGTTTTATAATACTATTCGAAACTGTCCCTGATCGATCGTTATTAGTGCAACAATAATGAATTAAGACTAATATATGTTCTGATTGATGATCACGTTTTTCTAATTATGGATATGAGTTATCAAATCAGAAACATAGAAATATGTTAGAGAACTTATATTGGATCGATCCACAGAGAGAACACTACATGGTTTCATGTCATTAGTGATTCTTAATATGGTTTGACTTTAGTCATCTGACCTGAAGTCATCATGGTTCCCTACATGAGGAATTTAGTGTTTTGATATTAAACTAAGTTATCTTTAACTGGATAATAAATAGTCTTATGTGTACATTAAATAAATCATGCGGAGGGAAGTGAATGACGTAGATGGGATTTGCACCTCTTTTAAGTGAGAGAGATATCATTTGGGTCTCTTAATAAGTATGACTGAAGAAATGCATGGCCGTGTTTAATTGAATTGATGAGGAGTCGTCAATGTCATTTGTTATAATCAGTCAACTTGGAGATCAAGAAACTATGATTAATCAAAGGTTGACATGTACCATGTCTTGTGATTAATCTTGATATTGTATTACAAAGGGACTGAGTTTGTAACCATGGTTACAGGTTAAATCGAATTATCGATCCTCATTTGATTTGGGTAGTCATAATGTCTTGTTAGAGGCCGCTTATGACTTATGGGCCTTAAAGTGTGGTTAAGCCCATTGCTAACATCAAATGAGCCTACAGGGTCGCACACAAAGAGTGATGTGATCTGAGTTTATTCTCTTGAGCCTAATTTATTAGGCATTGAATAAATATATGTGGATATATTTGTTGGGTTAGATTGAAATAAGTTGTCGGGTTTTTATTATATGAGATATAATATGGGCCGAAACTTATTGGGCTTCAATAATTCTAATGGGTTTAGAATTATGATGTTCTTATTCCTAATAGGAATAGGAATTAGGGTTTTTCTATAAATAGAGAAACTTATATCTCATTAGAGAGAGACAAAAAAAGAAAACCCTAGCCACCACCTTCGTTCTTCTTCCGAGAGAAATATTGTGCGGCGTTCAAAAGAGTTTTGGAACGTGCTAGCACATATTAACTGCTACCCGGAGCGTTCATCCTCGTGTGCATACCGATTGAGGGCATTCACGCATTGCAATGTCTACGAATCTGAAAAAAAAATCCACATCAAGAGGTATTTTCATACATGCTATAGTTTTCGGTTATACTTATTGTTGTTTTTATGGTCTTTTCTGCAGCGTATTGAGAATACTCGGGCCATAGGCGATCAAACAGGACATTGGTGCGGCATTTCCAGTAATAGGAAGATTGAATGACTGAGGTGTCACATCTGGTTCAGTCACTGAGGTTGGAGAAGACGTCCCTTAGTGAGGCATGAATCAAAGCTTCGAGAGAAGACCCAAGTAAATAAGAACTGACCACTTTATTAATGAGAGTTAAGTTTTACAAAGTTCAAATTTTACTATATACAAAACAAATAAAACTAAGACTAGCTCCTACTTACACTGCTATTTACAAAGCTGTACAAAACTATAGAGTATTTACAATAAACGACATCGGTTTACATTAAATAGAATAACAATAGTACATATCACTTAACATCCCCCCTCCAAGTTAGAGTTTGATGAACATCAACCCAACCCAACTTGGACAAAAGAGAAGCAAACAAAGGAGTAGCCAAAACCTTAGTAAACAAATATGCTAACTGATCCTTAGAAGAAACATGAGCAGGAGCAACAAAACCCAACTTATACTGATCACAAACCACATAACAATCAATGTCAAGATGTTTGGTACGTTCATAAAAGACCGGATTAGCAATAATATGAAGGGCCACTTTATTATCATACCATAAAGGAATAGGAGAGATAAAAGAGATCTACAAATCACGTAACGTATAAGAAAGCCATAACAATTCACACACACTGGAAGCCATACTCCGATACTCCACTTAAGCGGAAGAACGAGAGACTGTGAGCTTTTTTTTACTCTTCCAAGAGACTAAAGAAGAACCCAGAAGCACACAAGAATCAGATACAGACCACCGAGTGGTTAAACATGAGCCCCAATCAGCATCATAATAAGCAACAAAAAAACAAAGAGAAGGGTCTGTAGAATTGGAAGATGCAGGAAAAAAAAATCCCTTAGAAGGACAACCCCTCAAATATTTCAACAAATGAAAAGTTACATCCCAATGAACCTTACAAGGAGCAGTAATAAACTGACTTAATTGTTAGACAACAAAAGTATTGTCAGGCATCGTAAAACCCAAATATAAAAGCCTACTAATCAACCTATGGTACTACCCAATATCCTCCAGCAAAGAACCAAATTCAGCTGTTAGTTTCAAACCCTTAGGCAAGGGTGTAGAAACCAGCTTTGCACCAGTCAACCCTAACTCAACCAACAGATCCAATGCATTCTTCTGCTGATTCATATACAAACTAGTAGAAGACTGAGCTATTTCCAAACCCAGGAAATACTTAACAGAACCAAGATCCTTAAGAATAAAAACAAAATTTAGAAAATGTTTGACATCCCTCAAAACAACTTTAGAAGGACCAACTAGCAAAATATCATCCACATAGATGAGAAGAGCAATAAAAGTAAAACCAGTGGATTTAACAAACAAGCAATGATCATGTGTAGACTGTATAAAACCATAGGAAATCAAATGCTTAATAAGCTCACAATGCCACTAACGTGAGGATTGCTTCAAGCCATACAAAGACCGTTTTAACTTACAAACTTCATGGGGTCCAGCCTTAGTATACCCATTCAGAGGGAACATATACACTTCCTCATCCATAAAACCATGTAGAAAAGAATTATCAACATCTAAATGATGTATAAGCTAAGAAAAATGTGCTACAACAGCTAACAATAACCGCACAGCGACTGTTTTACCAACTGGAGAAAAAAGGATCTTAGTAAAATCAATTCCCTCAATCTAATGATAACCCTTGGCTACTAACCTAGCCTTATACTGATCAACAGACCCATCAGGCTTAACTTTCACCTTATAAACCCATCTGGAACCAATGGCCTTCTTACCAGTTGGTAAGGAAGTCAAAATCCAAGTGTCATTGGATTCAAATGCAGTCAACTCCTGCTGCACAGCTTGGACCCAATGGTCATGATATTTAGCCTGATGATAAGATTGAGATTCTTGAATAGTAAAGAAATTTGCCAAAAATGACATGTAGGTGGAGGAAAGATGTGGAGTAGGTATAAAAGGGAAAGTTGAAAGAGAATGAGATGAGAAAGCACAGCCAAAAGGATGAGAAGAAGAAGAAGAAAACAAAGAATGATTAGTAGTTGCATGAGTTACAAAATCATTGAGCTAGGCTGGTTTATGAGATGCTCTAATGCTTTCGCACAACTCAGGAATAGAAACAACCGGAAGAGTAGAAGAAGGAGATGATAAGATTTAGTGGAACATGTAGCATAAGGTGAAACAGATGAATTAAGAGGTGAGCGATGATGCTCAGAGGACAACACAACCAAAATGTCAGAAGACTGATCAAAAGAAACCAAAGGTAGTGGAATATCATGTGTGTTATTAGAACAAGATTGATAAGGATAAGTATGTTTGATGGACCTCGTTTTTGGAGCCTAACAATGCGGAGTCATAAAATGTGAGTGGTATACCTTGTAGGGTTATTTCAATGAGCCCTCATTAATCATCATCCTACAAGGGTGACATGCCCCCACAAGCCAAACACCAAAATCACAGATTGACTTCTTCAGAAAAATTGTAGCTCTATGTCTCTAATTAATTTTGAAACAAGATCATCGCATTCGGGACCCTATAGATCAAGATGTGCTTAAAAAGCCAAAGTATGTTCATAATCTAGTCAGGCTCTCCCCATCAATCCCTCACTTTCTATCCATCAATCTTTTTCAAATCAAGACCAAAGGCTATCAAAATTTTATGAAGAGATAGAAAAATGTGTTAGGAATCTATTAGTTTAAGAATCGCTTCATTTAGAGGTTGGATGACGAAGTTATGGCCAAACGAATCAAACTTGCATTTGTCCTCCATCATATTGGACCTATTTCGGGACAATTAGCATAACTTTCGCTAGAGGTGTCAAATTAAGGTAATCTTAGGATGGTTTCGAAGAGGAATTTTAGATCTACAAGGTTTTAAAGAGAATTTCTAGATCTACAACTTTCATGCAGACTCCGAAAAGAGATTGTTCATTTGGAGGGTCAAAACACATGGTTGTGTGAACCCACACAAGCAACCCGTGTTTCTTATGAGTTTGGGGGAGTTTTTGCATTAGGAACACACAGTCAATGTCAATTTTACATGGCCTAACCGTGTATACTTCGAGTTTTTGCTCAATTTCCCTTCTCTAGGACCTTTCCAATGGATTCTACACTCATTCTAACATCACTATCACTCATAATCTTCCCAAATTCAACAATCTTAGTGCAATATCACTTCATTTACCATAATCCTTCTATATATACATCCTATGTACATCACCAACTTATAATGATCATATCTTTTGACTCCAATATCCAAAAATTTCATTCTTTATATCATTGGAAAGCTAGAAAGATGAGCTAAAACTTTCATGTAGAAAACGTTGACTAATTCATCCAAGATTGATACTTTTTTCCTTTGATTTTAGAACATAATTTCTACACCTATGAAAGCTTGCAATACACAATATCTCTTCATATCAATTCAACTACTAAGTACTTTTAGTTAAACTCTTGAATCTTACCTCAAATGATTCATTCCATTACAACCTTTCCAATCAATAACATGCCATTCTAAAACAAACAACAATTTGCAATCTCAACAAAGAAGAATATGCACATGCACATTCCACTTCTATAACCATCATACTCAACATTTAAAATAACATATTCATCCACAAAAAGGAACCTCTCAATTTATCATGCTCATTGCTAAACAAAGTAAATGTTTTAACAAGCTTTACGTACATATCAACATACACATCAAAAGCTTAATATAAAGTACAAAGGATACTCATGTTTGATATGCCTATAAAGCTATCCAAAATAGTCACCAACTTAGTACAAAAGATTTCTATCTATCTTGGAGTATTTCGAATGCCTTTGCAAGAGTCGCTAATATTCTCGTTCTACACCTGAGGAGGAAAAAATGATGGGCTAAGGTACACAACTCAGTGGCTAATATATTTATAGCCATTGGCAATGAACCACACAATCAAACATATATGTAAATATTGATATATGCATAGACGTCTCATCTTAATCTAACAACGTAAGTTTAGCATCACAATTCTAGTTCACAACTCATAATTCAATACACCATCACATAAAACATATTGGATGTAATTTCTTATCAAAGCATAACACTCAAATTTCATCATAACTTAACTTATCAAAATGCAATGCACAAATAAATGGTTCGAGGGTTCCGTGGAACAAAATAAAGAAATCGAAATTTACAACGTGAACAAAACAAGTTCGATTTCTCAAGATCTTGTGGCCTTAAGTGGGCAGGCGGGAGAAGGCTATAGGTCAATGTGCATTTGACTAATGAAATAAGTTCCTCTCTTGCCCAATCATAAACAAATTTTTACCTAATTCAATCAATCACAAATTCTTATTCTCATGTTTTTTCTTCTTTCCATTTTATCAAAATGTCATGATACAATTCCAAGGCATAGCATGATCATAATCACAATTCAATTATATCAAAATGTCATACATCTTTCAATGCATGACATGAAACACCTCATCATACATTTTCCATATCACAACAATTCAAAACAAGCCATTTTAGCACACAATACACATACAAGGCATTTTGCTCATATTACACAATAACTATAAATAAATTACACACCTTATTTCGCTTAAAAATCCAAATTCAGTTGTGCCCTTCCTCTTGCTCTTGGATAGGGTTTCCTTGATTTTCTAACATAACAAAACTTCTCATTTAATCCACATTCAAATGGAAATCCCCTAAAACTTTCATAATCACAAAAATGCAATCAACACAAATCAAGCTCAAACCTAATCTACAAGTAGTCCATCTAGGTTAGAAAACCCAAGACCTGGTTTAAAAACCCTAAAATTGAATGGGTTCCCTTATTCCTCTTCTTCCAACACAACACCCATTCTCTCTGTAATCCTTCCATTCTCAACACAACCCATTTCTTTAATAAAGAAAGAAGAAAGGATGATTAACTTACCTTAACAAACTTGATTTCTCTTCTTTCTCCATAATTTTCTCTCTTTCTTAGCTTCTCGTGCAATTTCTTCTTCTTCTCTTCTTTCTCTATGTTTTTTCTCTCTTCTCCTAGTTTCTCACGAACCTCTCCCTCTTGTTCTTATTTTGAAGACAAAATTTAACCTTGGTCTTTGAATTATGCCCTCATCATTTAACACAAGGTTCCTTATGCCCCTTCTTTTGCCTTTACATACTAACTCCTTAAGCTAACTTAGTTCTAACATTCCCATATAACTTCAAATCTCTAATCATGTTTACTAATTTAATGACCCAATTTTAAAAATAAATAAATAGAAAAAAATTTTTAATTAAATAATTAAACAAATAAATCGATAATAATTGAAAATTTTTTTGGGGTCCAACAATGTTCATGTAAAATAACATCTGTAAAAACCATAACAGAATATGAATCCATATCAAACAACTTATAGACCTTTTTTCCATGACCATACCCCATGAAAACACACCTATAAGCTCTCAAATCAAACTTATCCTTATGGGGCTTGACATTTGTTGCAAAACAAAGACATCTAAAAGACTTTAAATGATCATACTTAGGTGGATACCCATACAAAACCTTATATGGTGTTTTCCACTTAAGAAGTGAGGTAGGAAGTCTATTAATTATATAGGTGGCTGTAAGAATTGACTCTCCCCAAAAATGTTTAAGCAAAGAAGACTGAAACATGATAGCACAAGCTATTTGCAACAAATGTCTATGTTTCCTTTCCACTACTCCATTTTGTTGAGGGGTATAAATGTATGACTTGTGATGCAAAATTACCAATTCCCTAAACAATTTTTGACACTCCCCACTTAAAAACTCAGCTCCATTATCTGTACGAATAGTCTGAACTGATTTCTGAAACTAAGTTCTAACCATTCTAAAAAAACTGTCTAAACAATTGAATATTTGGCACTTATAATTCATCAAATGTGTCCAAGTAGCCCTATGATCGGCGACTTATCGTTCAATTTAAGAATTGATCCTTGGAAACCGGTCAAATAAAATTTATACCAAGGATTGCAATACAGGATGCAACCTCGGGTCGACTCTCAAGGAACCAATGCACCAATTGATTCTAAGACTAGCCTAATGTTTGAATTATGCATGCAATGAAAGCAATAAAAGGGGGTCTTGATTGATTAATCTAAAATTAAACTAAACTAAAGCAAAGGTAAATATTTTGGGATTTTGAAAAGATAAGGCAATTTAAATTAAATGAGACCTGAAAACTATTAATTAAAACTCTCCAAAATGTGGCTCGGGTCATCATCGCTCAAAATAATATCGGGTTTGAAATCCACTAAGTTTCAAAGTTAAACCTTAATAACTGTTAAGTCCAAGATTTAATTAATCAACTCGATTAACTAAATCTTGTTAAAACCATTAGTGTATGTACGTAATGATTAATGCAATAAATCAACCAAATAACAACACAATCAACTTAATCAAACATAACTAGGCGATTAAATCAATTAATGCAATCATCCAACCGATATACATGAACTCCATGTATTTAAGAACAACATTCAACAATAATCAATCCATAACATAAATCAAAGTTTAACATCCGATTAAACTATAACCCGATTCAATCCATCATACAAAGGCATTCTCCAACTCGGAGTTGATACAAAAATATAATGGAAATCTAAAACTAAGATCGACACCTGTTAAGCTCACGGAACTCGACCCTTACTCCATCTTCAAGAGGTCGGAGACTTAGCCACGCATCACGGCAGAAGAGTCCATCACCGCTGGGCACCCACGCTTTCATGACTCGAGACGGTGAAGGATGAATGAATGGTCGCTGACGAAATAAAGGCAGAGGAGAAGATGGTGAAAGTAGACGATATCTGTTGCCTCCGAAACAAGCTGCAAAAACCAGAGAAAACCAAAAACTATTAGACGAACAGAGAAAACAGAGAAGAAGAAATTCACCTCTGGAGTGCAGCTGCCTTGTTTTTGCCCTAAATGACAAGATTTTATAGGAGGTTGTGCGGGCCGGGTCGTAATAAAGGATTAATTTCCATTTATAGTCCGGTTACCCGACATTCACATGCGGCGAATGGCTGTAATTCATGCCATGCGAATGAGTTTAGTCACTCGTCGCAATAATAAATTAAATACCATTAATTTGTCGGTGAATGGAGGTTTTGGTTCGCCCCAGCGAATCTTGCGGCGTGTTGACTTCTTGAATGTTGACTCCTTTGGTCCTACAAAATACAACCCATTTGCAGTATCAATTGTCCCAATAAAAGTTATGCAGAATTAATGACAAATGACAACAAAATACTGACAATGTACAATTTATCAAAACTCAATGTGCGGGACCAAAATAAGCATAAAAATCATAGATCAGGAGTCAACAGATGCATAATTACTAGAGAAAATGGACCTAATTTATAGTATAAATTTGGTCCAATCAAATTCCCCCACACTTAAACCTTTGTACTCCTGAACAAAGCTTATAAGAGTCAAAAAGGTACAAGAGTAAAAGAAAATTCTGCCCATGCTCAAACAACAACCAAAATTGACTCAATCTACTTTATCAGAATTCGAACGCAGCAAATTGAAAGAGTGCTAATAAAACAAACATTGAAAGAATTTAAGCACATGAGATTGAACAACGGAGAATCACTCGGGATATGGTGTTTACGCTCAACTCACTTGTATAGTAGGGAAATTTTTCTCTCAATCGACTTAATACATCTCCTACCATAGGCTTGTATCAATTTTATTTCTCCACTACAAGAACTATCAATTTGAAGATCAAGAGGTCTTTAAGGGTTGTAATGAGTGGAAGGCTAAATGAATGAATGATGTGAGAAAAAGAAAAATATGAGCATGCGCTAAATGAGGAACTGATGTCAACAGCCAAACTAAAACTAAACACTGAAATAAATTGAATATACACTTTTTTTTTTCGCTATCTCATTTTGAGATGTTAATCCCTTTTTGAGATACAACACATTATTATCCCTTTTTGGGATATACACAAGACTAACACTTTTCCATTTTCCAATTTTTTTTTTTACATGATAACAAAACACGATCACCGACATCATCGAATATGTATGCAAATGCTCATGAATAAAGGCTCGAGGGCTAGCAAAGGGAAAAGTGTTTAAGGGTTGGTGTTTGGGGAAAAATTTGAAAGAAGGAACGCCTATCATATCAACAAAATTCTAGTCCATCAAGCTTTGAGTAAAAATTGACACAAGTTCTAGAGAAGTATGAACTAAGCAGATGCACACACAAAGATATAAAAGAAGAATTTGGCTCGAATATCCTTCCAACAAGGGTTTTGTCCCAATGATCAATCTCAAGTCTTAAAAACTGACAATACTATCTTGTTAGCATGCTCCCATTCACTTTGTTTTGAAAACTTCAAAAGTTAAAATTTTTGCCAAAACCAATTATCGTTCGAAGAATGGAGAGCATTTTCACAAAAACTCAAGTATCAGTTTGAAACTTATAAGGGCTTTGCATGCAAGGGTACAAAAGAACGAGTGCAGAAATTGTTTGATTGAGTCCAAATTTATCAGTAAAAGCAACGGGCCCACAAAATTATGCACAAGTTTTAATAGGTGTACAATGCAAAATATAAAAGGGAACGGCTCCCCCACACTTAAACATGGCATTGTCCACAATGACAAAAGTAGCAGGGCACAGAGGAAACGAAACAAAAATAGACAAAACAGAAATGTGGATATATCATTGCTTAAAATGTAATGTACAAAAGAGGATCCAAGAACGAACTAAAAAGTACAACGAAGAAAAGAAAATACAGAAAAAGCCTAGACTATGTGGCAGGATCGTCAGCTGGCGGGGCAACAGTAGAAGAGCTAGGAGCATTTGAAGAAGTCGGTGCCTGAGGTGGAATAGGCAGCCCGAGGTGGGTCGCAATCATAGTGAGCAGGGAATGCGTGGCGGCCACCTGAGTCTCGAAAGAAGTGAACCGGGCCTGAAGCTGAAGGACTTCCTCACGCAGCAGAGCCACCTCAGAAGGAGCGGGGGGAACAGAGGGCGGGGAGGGTTGACGAGGTAAAGCCTCGGAGGAAACAGGAAGGACGGGAGGGGTGGGAGAAGGGGCTCTAGGTGAGGGATGGCTAGGGGAAGGTGAGGGAGAGGAAGAAGATGTTGAAGCAGGTTGGGCAGGAGGAGGGGTGGGATGGCACGTGGCTGACCTAAACGGACATAGACAAATGGAGAGGCAGGCGAAAAGGTGAGATCGGCCGGATGTTCCGGGACTCGATAGGCCCGGAACAGGTCAGAAATGAGATGGGGGAAAAGGAGTTTGTGTTTAGGGTTGGTAGAGAGAACACACTGGCGAAGGGCAGCGGAAATGGCGGGGGCTAGGTCTACAGGACGGCCAGTCATCAGCAAGTATATATATAGGGCCTGCTCTTTGGGGATGTTGGAAAGATGGAGGGTCGGCATAATATTGTTACATATAAAATGTAACCAAGGACGAGCTTCAGGAAGGAGGGTGGTCCGACGGATGTATCGTTGAGAACCACGGGGTTGAAGCCACTGAGACCCTGCAGTGCAGAGAGTACCAATGACTTCCTCCCATGGGTAATTACGGAGAAGGTCGGAATATTGGCAATGAGGGACGACGGGAAGATGGTAATGCTCACGGATAATTACGGAAGTGAAAACATCAGGAATGGAAACACCCCGGAAATTAATTCCGTAGGTGTGGGAGTAGCGAGCATATGAATAGTATTGGCGGACAAATGTGAGGTTGCCAATAGAATTAGGTTGAGCAAGGCCAGCTAAGTCTAATTCGAAAAGCTGACGGACAAAAGGGTTTGTTGCAGGGGTGAGAGGAAATGGTTTTTCCTTAAGTATATCTTGACTGGCAACACGAGTTGCCAGCTGATCGTACTCAGGATCTACCGGACGAGAGGAAAACGGGAAGGTTGCGAAGAATAATAGGTACGGTCTGAGGAATCAGAGGTGGAATGCTGCGGCTCTGGTCTGGACACATTCTTCATTCTAGTCATGATCCTGCACACGCAAAAGTTAAAACAGGCAATTGAATAAGAAAACTACGGAATCAAGTCTCGGTCATTCGCCGCAACGAGCAGGAGTGTTATTTGCGGCAGAGGAGTCTCCGCCATTCATCGCAGCGGGATGGATGTTTGCAGTGAATCGGGCATCTTTGTTCACTGCGGCTAACACGAACAGTCGCCGCATCAAACTGAAACCCTAAGTTCGCCGCGGCGAGCTATGATTTTCGCCGCGGCGAATGGCGATTCTCATGAACAATCGCGTGAACAATGTCATTGCTTGCTTAAATCTAACGAATAACGGCGAAAATGGACAAGAGGAAGGAATAGGAACACTTACGGAAGGGTGAAACGCAGAGGAAGAAGATTGGAGGAGATTTGGAGCTTCAAACAAAGAGAGGGCACAGAGAGGAGCGATGGCGAAGCAAAGAAGAAGGGCGAAATGAGGAGGGAAGGAGAAAGAAGAAGAAAAAAGGAAGATGCGGAGACGAAGGGACGCGAGAGAAAAAACCAAAAGGGTCTCGGACAAAAGAGAAATCCAACGGTCCAGATGGGCAAAAATGGAATTATTAGCATGACGAGGCAAGCGTTAGTCATGGCGAACAAAATAGAAAAAAACTACATGAGCCGCGGCGAACAGCGAAGTTCGCTGCGGCGAATCACCCAAAACAAAACACAAATTCTATGGATCCTACATAAATTGCACAAACATTCAATTTATCATCCACATGTCATCAATTCTCTTCAATCTAATCATGCTTTATTAGGAAGAACACAGAGCTAACAAAGGGGAATCAAATTATTCAAACGGAAAGGGAAATCCTACCTACTACTCTAATTCTACTGGTTAAATCCCTCCCCCACACTTAAACAATATAATCATGCTCAACAATACGCACGTTGGTATAAAACATAGCACAATTATATAGTAAATGAAGGAAAGAGAAAACCTGGCACTCAAGGTGGGTCTTGTAGCTCGGTATGGACTACTGTTTGATATCCAAGCTCCATCTCAGCAGCTTGGTTGCTAGTCAGCTCCACGTCCATACTCGCACCCAGTTGTGCTCCTGTAAAATCGTCAAAAGAGAAACTTTCTCCAAAAATATCGTCAGTGGCAGGATATAAAGTTTCTACAAATTCGCGTGCTTCATCAATAGAAACATCAAGCATGTGAACACCCAGTAAGGAATAATCTTCATGAGGATGCTTCATAGCTTCATACATGTTGAAGCTAACTTGTTGATCACCAACTTCCATGGTGATCTCCCTTCCTTCATGCTAATCATTGTGCTCATGATCCGAAGGAAGGGTCGCCCCAGATCAAGGAAGTGTCCCGCACAACTTCGTAAGACATATCTAGAACGAGAAATCTGCAGGAAACACTAATCCTTTCACGGACCAAGATGTCCTCGATGATTCCTAATGGATGACGGAAGGATCTATCCCAACCGTAAGATTACGTAAGTAGGCTTTATGCTCTTAACGCCTGTGGCTTCATAAGCGATTTCGGCATTACGTTAATCGCCGCCCCAAATCCAATAGAGCTCTTCCAATGGTCACCTTTCCTATAACACAAGGAATGGTGAACAATCCCGGTCTGACACTTCACAGGATTTGGGGCTTAAATAAAGCCGACACATTTGAGCTTACTTGGACACGTTCGTTCGGCGAAATTTCCTCTTGTTTGTGCACAAGTCCTTGGTACTTGGTGTAAGCCGCACTTTCTTAATCAAATCCAGAGGGCACGTTGACTTCAACCTTCCCAAACAGGTCAATGATTTCTTTTTCGTGTTTGAGCTCATTGACTCTCTTGCTCATCGATCGAGTTCGAAAAGGAGGTCCTTTAAGTTGACTTCCTTCATCGGCTGGTTCATTTCGCCGATTTATCCTTATCGACTCTTCTTCTGAAATGCTCGATGATTGCTCTTTATCCTCAATTGTTGATTGCTTCTTGTTTCTCAACAATTCTTCTTCGCGATCACTCTCGATCGCTGACTTGCTTCTCTCTCACTTGAGGCGCTTCTTCAACCTCAATTTCCTCGGTGCATTCTTCTTCTTGGGAATGTCGAAATGCACTTTCTTTCCTCCTCAACTCAATTGCATTTAAAATCTTCGGGTTTATTACCGTGTTGGAGGGAATGGATCCACTGCTCCGAGCTTGGTTGTCACTCAAATTATTAGACAATTGGGTGACATAGGCGTTCATGTTCTTGGCCTTAGTCTCCCATTGCTCCATGCGTTTCTCCAAGGTACTAAAGCGGGCAGCATTCTTAGCGGAGTCCTGTTGGATGAGGTTCGCGATGGCATTGAATTGATTTGCTGTGGAAGTTCGTTCCTCTTTCATCAACATCATCATACCATGCAGAAGCTGATTAGTGTCTTCTTTTGGTGGTCGTGGTTACACCGTCAACGCCACGATCGGAAACTGGTTTGTAGATGGTCCGGCTCCACTCCCTTGTTGAAAGCGGTTGGGTGCTCTTCCTTCATTATTCCTCCAAGCGAAGTTAGGATGAGATCTCCATCCTTCGTTATATGTGTTGGAGTACGGTCCCACTTAGAATTTTGTGCCTTTCGGGTAAACAATGGACACTTCTTCATACCTTCCGGACGGAGACATCGAAATGTGCATCACCGATCCACAAGATTCGCAACTAGGTGCGACCAGTTCAGTGGAAGGTGACGGGCGATGCACATTCAAATTCTTAAGCTCCGCCGTGATTGAGGATAACTGGGAAGTTATCCGATGTTCCAAGGAATCTACTTTCGATTCCAGGCTCTCCATTCTCTTAATTTGAGCCGTCATGACTCCTACTTCATTCACATTCCTGGAATCGCGGACACTATACTGTTGATGATTCAGGGCCATCCTCTTTATCGGGCCCAAGCTTACAGCGCGGTCAGTCGATCAACGAACCTCCCCGCAAACATCCAACATTCCTTTTTTGATTCTTTACCCCATCATAAAAATATTGAACCAATTGTTCATCAGGGATTTGATGATGGGGGCACCGAGATAACAGATCTTGGAATATGTTCCAAAAATCATACAGGGACTCGTCATAATCTTGTTTGGCAGAATATATCTCCTTTCTCATCGACGACGTCCGAGAAGCTGGAAAATACTTTTCCAGAAAAGCTTTCCGCAAGTTGGCCCAACTGTGATAGGCATTCGCGACATGCCTTGGGAGGCTCATATACCACTCCCGGGCCTTTCCTTCTAACGACAAGTGGAATACCTTCCACAAGACTGATCAGATGTGCTCCTACAGCTTCATACTTTGATGAGATCATTGTGAGGGCTCAAGATGCATATAGGGTCCTCTCCGCCAAACCGTGAAATTTGGGAAGGAGTTAATCAATAAACCTTTAACTTCAAAATTTACGTCGAAGTTAGGGCAGGCAGCAGTGAAAGGATCGTAGTTTACGTCCGAGGTTGTAGCTTCTCGGATGGTTCTACGTCTGATGTTCGCATTGTTGTCATCTACGCGTTCCTGGTCACCGTTAAGACCATGATCTCCATTTCGGGGTGGTTGACCGGGATATTCTTGGTGTTCAGCCATCTCAGATTCTAGTCGATCTAGTGTGCTAAGTCTTTCTTGCTCTCTCTTGTTTTTCCTAAGTTGTCTAAGGTGTCGCTCAATTTCAGGTTGAAAATGAACTAGCCTAAGTCTACGGGCATGCACAAGAGAAGTTCACCTAAGATAGCTCACTAAACGACAAATGATAGCAAGGCTTAAATTCACTCGGGTTATTGCGACGTATAGAAACTCATTGCGTGAATCGAATAAAATTATAAGTTTCATTGCGGCGAATATATGAACTCATTGCGGCGATTAATGAACTCATTGTGATTTAATGATGAACTCGTCACGGCTAAGAAGCCTGATCGGCAAAGCAAACGAAATTAACTTAAAATTAAGCACAATAAACAAAAACAATCAGAATAAACACTTAAACAAAGCAGAATGAAATCACAAACAAGATTAACACTAAAAACACTTAAGCAGAACAAAATAAAATAAAATTATGCAATGCAAACAAAATGCAACGACAAAAATTAAAATAAAAACAAACACTGGCTAACCTAGAGAACCAATTAATTTGATTCCCCCGCAACGACGCCAAATTTGATCGGCAGCTTATCGTTCAATTTAAGAATTGATCCTTGGAAACCTGTCAAATAAAATTTATACCAAGGATTGCAATACAGGATGCAACCTGAATTCGACTCTCAAGGAACCAATGCACCAATTGATTAAGACTAGCCTAATGTTTGAATTATGCATGCAATGAAAGCAATAAAAGGGGTCTTGATTGATTAATCTAAAATTAAACTAAACTAAAGCAAAGGTAAATATTTTTGGGATTTTGAAAAGATAAGGCAATTTAAATTAAATGAGGTGAAAACTATTAATTAAAACTCTCCGAAAATGTGGCTCGAGGTCATCATCGTTCAAAATAATATCGGGTTTGAAATCCACTAAGTTTGAAAGTTAAACCTTAATAACTCGTTAAGTCCAAGATTTAATTAATCAACTCGATTAACTAAATCTTGTTAAAACCATTAGTGTATGTACGAATGATTAATGCAATAAATCAACCAAATAATAACACAATCAACTTAATCAAACATAACTAGGCGATTAAATCAATTAATGCAATCATCCAACCGATATACATGAACTCCATGTATTTAAGAACGAGATTCAACAATAATCAATCCATAACATAAATCAAAGTTTAACATCCGATTAAACTATAACCGGATTCAATCCATCATACAAAGGCATTCTCCAACTCGGAGTTGATACAAAATATAACGGAAATCTAAAACTAAGATCGATTACCTGTTAAGCTCACGGAACTCGACCTTACTCCATCTTCAAGAGGTGGAGACTTAGCCACGATCACGGCAGAAGAGTCCATCATCTTTGGGCACCCGACGCTGCTCATGACTCGGCGGTGAAGGATGAATGAATGGTCGCGATGACGAAATAAAGGCATAGGAGAAGATGGTGAAAGTAGATGATATCTGTTGCCTCGAAACAAGCTGCAAAAACCGACAAAACCAAAAACTATTAGGCTTAACAGAGAAAGCAGAGAAGAAGAAATTCACCTCCGAGTCGCGTACGCTTTGTTTTTGCTGCCTTTAAATGGCAAGATTTTATAGGAGGTTATGCGGGCGGTCGTAATAGTGGATTAATTTCCATTTATAGTCCGGGTTACCCGACATTCATTGCTGGCGAATGGCTGTAATTCCTTGTGGCGAATGAGTTTGGTCACTGTCGAAACGAATAAATTAAATACCATTAATTTGTTGCGGCGAATGGAGGTTTTGGTTCGCCCCAGCGAATCTTGCGGCGTGTTGACTTCTTGAATGTTGACTCCTTTGGTCCTACAAAATACAACCCATTTGCAGTATCAATTGTCCCAATAAAAATTATGCAGAATTAATGACAAATGACAACAAAATACTGACAATGTACAATTTATCAAAACTCAATGTGCGGGACCAAAATAAGCATAAAAATCATAGATCAGGAGTCAACAGATGCATAATTACTAGAGAAAACGGACCTAATTTATAGTATAAATTTGGTCCAATCACCCTACTATTGTCATCCAATATTTTCAGAAAGAATTTCCCCCCAAAGATAGAATGTTGACTATAGCATCCCCAAATATCAACATGCACTAACTGAAAAATACAGTCAGTATGTATGCTACTAGAAACAAAGGTCAATCAAGATTATTTAGCAAGAGGGCATACATCACAAATTCCATCTTCTCCAGTACTCTTATTATCAAAAGAAACAATATGTCTCGATACATTGTTAGAAATATGGCCTAAACGTTGATGCCAAAGTTTGTATATAGATATTGACTGAACATTATTTGCATTACTTATAGTAGTACACAAAGAATATCTGGCTATAGTCTCAATCTTGAAAGAATCCTTATCAAGGACAATAAGGTTTCCTACAACCTTTCCTACTGGCAATACACGATTAGTCTTCAGGTCCTGCAAAATGCAGTGATTGGGATGAAATTTGAAGGTAACAGAAGACGTATTAACAAGTTTATGCATAAACAAAAGATTAAATTTACAAGTTGGTATATGCAAGGTGTCTTTCAGGACAAGGTCATTAGGTAAGATAACATCACCTATATGATGCACTCGATTTTGAGTACCATCAGTTAAATAAGCAGGTATGTATTTGTTAGGTGTAATAGGCTTGGTTAGCAAAGAAGAATCCACACACATATGATTTGAAACTCCTGTATCTAAAATCCATGAATCTAAACCTATATCATCAAGACTAGAAAGAGCTAGTGTAAGAAATGTACCTGTAAAATCTAAAAGATATGCCAAGTTCATCATGAGAGGATCCGTGAGTGCTTTGTTGTTAACCAAATTTAACAACTCTTGCTTAATTAATTCAGACAATAAAGGATTAGAATTACTAACAACACTATCTGTGACTAATTTACTGTTATCTACAGTTAATGAAGTTGCTTCATTTACTGCATTAGCAATGTAGGGCTTTCCAGTCCCTTTCACTCTTCGATTTTATAACTCTTTGTACCAATCTAGTACACCAGTGAGTTTAAAGCAATTCACCTTCAAATGTCTATTCTTCTTAAAACAAAAGCAAAACAATTCACTCTTATCATTATTACCTCATTTTTGTTTAGACTGTTTCCCTCCTCCATCTGTAACCTTCTTAGTATTTCCTATATTGACTAACATAGCACTATGGTCTATCCCTTCACCAAACACCATTTGCATCTCCCTTTGTTTCTCTACCCTCGAGACCATAAAATATGCCTTATTGACAGATGGCAATGGTTCTATAACCAGAATTTGATTTCTAACATGATCATAACTCTCATTTAGAACCATCAGAAATTACATTAATTGATTCATAGATGTTAAATCAGCTAAAGCCTTAGGTGCTCGACAAATGCATTGTGTTGTCGCCCACAAGTATAGCAACAGACATAGTGCCCTGTGACGTTGCACTAATATGTCTTTGTAAATGATACAATAAAGGTCCATTACTTTCCCAAACCTTTCTACCAAATCTGACCATAATTCCTAGGTAGAATTTGTATAGATAAAGGCTTCAACTATATCCTTCGACATTGAATTCAGTATTCAAGATCTAACCATGTAGTTAGTCCTAATCCATTTATCACATTTAAAAGGTCTTGGACTAGGTTTCTAACAAGATCCATCTATAAACCCTAATTTCATCTTAGCTCCTAGGAAAATTTTCACAAATCTACTCTAACTCAAGAAATTATTCCCATTCAGTACTGCAGTAACTAAACTCATACCTAGATAATCGAAACCTTAAAGATAAACTTGATTTTCTTCAAGCTTACCTCTCAATCTTGGGTCCAGAGTTGATCCAATGGGTGACTCGTTTGACACACCTTCCATTGTCGCAAATATCTCAAATCTGACTCGCTATCATGAGGATAGAACACAAAACTCAAAACCCTAACTTCTCAATTCTTCAAAAATAGCTACACCCTCCACCATAGAAGTGACTAACGCTGTCAATAACTATCCACCTTCAACACCTTGCATTATCTTGCTCCAATCGTTCAACAGTAACAATCGTCTATAGCATCGATACCTACTCTGATACTATGTTAGAATTTACAATAACCCTATGGGCCTATACGAGAAGGAAAGTTAGACCACATATAAGTCTAAGTGAGGTTCCATCCTAAAACCAATTGGTGATAGGTGGAGTAGTCCACTAGACTTATATGCTAGTCTTCTTTCCTCTCTTTCTCCAATGTGGGACAAACTCTCACTCTTTATATTTCAACACATCCCCCTCATATGTGGGTCTAACACGTGACATAATGTAGCGCCCCCTCACCGTAAGGTACACATCGGGAAACCTGAAGGTCGCACCGATACGTATCCCATGATAAAGGTGCACCACTAGAACATTTCCCAATAATAATCCACATGGCATCGCAATAATTTAAAACCATAACATAACACAATATCAGAAACCGCTAAATTTTAAAATCATAATATCAATCTGATACAGTCATCCAGCAACAGAATAGACAAGTCTATCAGTCCCCTAAACAAAACCAAAAAGGAAACTGATATAAACATCTATCCTAAGTCATCCTCAAAATCCAACCCAGCTGACCGACCTGTGTGCCATCGCTTCTCCTGCCAGCACGCTCGCATGGTAGGAAAAGGCTATCTCCGGAGCTAGGGGTCTATTCTATCAGTCCTGAAAAATAGGTTGCAATTTTGGGTGAGTTTGCGAACTCAGTGAGAAACCATCATCGATGGTTCACTCAAATCATGCATTACGCAAATTGCATACAGCATGGCACAGTAATATTCAATTAACAGTATTATATAACAATTTACAGTATCGGTAACAATTTACAATAGCATAGAGCATTCACGATGTCACATCACAATTCTGACAAATCATGGCATCACGCAATTCAGTAATCGTCACACAATTTGGCAATTCAATCAGTCATGTATATAATGCATATGAGACTCTTTCCAGTTATTCAGTATTGTGCCCAAGTGCTCAGTCAGTAAACAGTGGGGACGCGTCAGGGATAAATCCCCTCGGGCTATGCCCGGTCGATCTGATGAGAGCTCGAGGCTCTTTTCAAAGTGATAATAGCAACTGGGACACGTCCATTATCGATCATGCATTTATGCATGCAATGCGATGTTTAATGATTTGCGATATCTATTATAAAAGCCCGATATTACGATTACTCGATAATCCAAATGATATGGCTATAAAGCCCAGTATTGCATTTCTCAGTGTAATATAGTAATCCAATCCAATACAGTGAAAGCATGCAATTAGAATGTATACCATTCAGTAGTTCTCAGTATTATACAGTGGTCCAACCGTATTTAGTAAAAGCATGCCATTCAATCACGTACATTTCAGTAATCATGCAATTCACATTATCCAATCCCATGCAGTAAGAGCATGCAATTCGGTCACATACATTTTAGTAAGCAAGCATACCATTCGATCATATTCTTTGCAGTAATCATACAGTTCAATCTTATACATTTCAGTAGTTATCTGATTCACATTGGCAAGTCATTCACATTACGCATCTAGACAATCAGAATTTGAGAAACCATCTAGGTTACTCACTGTAACTTCCGAAGCTTTCGCTCGAAGTTCCAAAGAATGTCCGTGGAACGACGATCCAACGGCGCCTCTATAACGATAAAAATACGGTCCCATTACTAGATGCTCAATTAAACCATTCAAGAATGCATATGTCTCGGTGAGATGATGTACAATGCATGTTCACGATTTTCCAAGACTAAAACCCAATTTATAACTCTTATATCCCAATCTAACTCTTCGCTCAATTGATCGACAATAATTGATCCAATCCTATAATTCGGTTCAATTTCCTCAATTCATAATCCCCATAGTAATTTCCTATCCATCGGGTCAAAACCTCTATTGAAAATCCCAATTAAACTCCAATTATCTCAATTCAGTATTTAGGTCACACCATAACCCATGATTGACCTTAATCTCTATAATTCATTACCAATTAAATCAATTCTAACTCCCATAATTATCCTCAACTGTAGACCTCTTTCTCTAGTTCACAATGAATCAGGAATCACCTCAATCGGAGGTCTATACCATAAGTTATGCCCAATAAACTAATACTCATCCATTCAGAAATCACCCCTTCGCCGCGACCTATTCCCTTCGCCACGAGGAAGAGAAGATCGCTCGCCGCGGCGTGAAACACGCTCGCCGCAACGCGCAACCCTTCGCGCCTCTCGTCGCGACGTCCAGCCCGCTCGTCGCAACGTGCAAATTAATTTTATTCGTCACGACGAAGGCCTCAGCGCCTCCGCGCTCGTCGCGACGTGCGACGGTCCGATCGTCTTCTCCGATCGATTTCCGCCATTAATACACTCTCAACTCAACATTTAACACTCCCATCTACTCTATCTAACTCATTAAATACCATAAATACACTAAAAGCCATTAATAACAACATTAAACACAAAAATACTTACCAATCAAATGATCGATCCACAATCACCTTAACCCTAAAAATCCTCTGAAATCAACGATCCATCAATTTCAAAGCCTCAAACCTTCACCAATCACCATGACAAGTTAGACTAACACAATAAGGAAGAAGCCATAAGAAGAAATCAAAGGATCTCCTTGTTGGGAGAAAATCGAATCACCGTAGAGGGAAGAACTCATATGCCTTAGGTAAACTTTTCCCCAATTTCAAACCTAGTATTTATAGACTTAAGTCTCGAATCGGTCCAAATTTCGGTCTCGAAATTTCGGTGGCTCAACATATTTATTTCCTATCATAAATTCTAATTTTTCCATTGCCATTGGGACGGTTCTTTCGAGATTATACAATCAATCGATTCTGTCACCCCAAAACTTCGGTCAGGGCATTTTTCCCAAATTTCCCGAATATTTCTCATAGACCACTATCAGTTGCCAATCACTCTTAGACTATTCTAAATCAGTCATTCGGGCTCACTTACTCTTAATTCCTCAATCAATTACAATCCAGTCAGTCCAGTCAGTTCATGCTCACAATCAAATCCCGGAAATCATGAATGCAAGTACCTATGAATAAATGCATATGCAATAAACCTGTTCCTCTATAATTAGAGGCCAGTAACATGCTCAGTCAATGAATGCAGTGAAATCCAATCAGTTCAACCCAATGACCAAAATACCCTTGCTAACAGTAACGGGATGTTACAATTCACCCCTCCTAATTAAAATTTCGTCCTCGAAATTTAATACCTGTCCGATCAAATAAATGAGGATACTGACTCCTCATATGCTCCTCAGTCTCCCATGTAGCTTCCTCAGAAGAGTGGTTCTTCCAAAGGACTTTCACCAATGGAATTACCCTGTTCCTCAATTGCTTGACCCGTGATCCAATAATCTGTACCGGCTCCTCAACATAGGTCAAATCACTGGCTACCTCAATCTCCTGAGCCGAGATCACATGCATCGGGTTTGAACTGTAACATCCCACCCCCTCCTGGAAGGGTAAAATAGTAAAATTGGCATAGGATGGGATTGATAAGGAATAATCATTACTGTTCATGCATAATAGGATTGATACACAGTATTAATTGTGTACATGGAATTACGGTAAATGCATTCATGACATTCCCGGTAATTGGGCCTAACGGTATTTTATTGTGATTAACGTGGTTATGGGATTTGAAAAATTGTTCGAGCGCTTATTAAGCGTTTTACATTTTTGGGATTTATAGGAATTTTTCTGGAATTTTCGGAGAAAATTCCGGACCGCAAAATCACCGATGGCGGCCTAAACTTGTTTTGGAGTAGAAAAGGTGATTGTTGTGATTGAAAAATTATTTGGAGTGCTTTGTTACTGTTTTATAATTTTAGGAATTTCATTAATTCTCGAGAAAAATAATTGGGAAATTTTGGACGGATAAATCGCCAATTAAGCGAGCAAATTCGATTCTCAGTAGCAAAAATCGCTACCCAATGGTACTGTAATATAGGGTATATTATTTTGGGACTGAAAGTAGGGCCATTGGAGTAAAATGGAGTAAAAGTTTAAATTGGATTAAATAAGTAATAATTTGACTTTTCTTTAAATATGTGGACCAATTATAATTTGCCATTTAAAAGGCAACATTAAATGCCTCTCTTCACTCTCTCTCGGATGTGTATGTGTTTAAAGGTAAGGAGAAGATTGATTTTTTAGGCTTTGTAAAGCCATCCAAACACATACACACAAACACAAAACAAGCTCTTCATTTGCAACCATCGAATTTTCCTTTTACTCTTCTCTCTTTGCAACTTTAAGCTACCATCTCTTGATCTCATCAAAGTTAGATGATGAGTTTGTGTATACTTGAGAAGGAAGGAGGTTGATCCTTGGTGTAGGAGTTAGAAGTGGTTGTTGAAGGTTTGAAGGAGGGTTTGAATTAGGTAAGTTGTTATTTAAGTTTTGATCTTTAAATGGTGTATTTACATGGAATTAAATGTCATGATAGTATGGGGTAGTTAATATAAGGATTTAAAGCATGTATAAGGTTCATGTAGACATTAAAGTGTTGATTATATGATTTAAAGTAAGGGCATAAAGCTAAGTGATGACTGAATTGAAAGTAATGATATGGTTTGATTTTGAATTGATTATGGATAATTAATTGAGTATCTGAATTGAGGAATTTAATGCTGTAAATTTTCAGTATTAACCCTAGTATCTGTGTGACTGGAGTAAGATTTAATTTGTATTTATTGTGATGTTTAATGATGTGAAAAGGTATTGGAAGTGGTTGAACTAAGGTTAACCTTAAATCTGGAAAGTTGGAATTATAAGTGATGTTACTGTTTTATTCATAACTTATTGTGTAGAAATGTAAATGAGGTAAGGTTAGTGGCCACTGAAACTTTGGACTGTTGGCTCCAATTTAGTGTGAAATAAGTGTTGTTGAATTCCATTGATAGAAGGGTGAAATTTTGAATGGGAAAGTTACTGTTCCATTGTCTGTGAACAGTAACCGCAACCATGACATCTGAGTTTGATGATTTTATGAATTAATTGAGATGGAATTTGGGAGAATGGTCTTCATGGAAGTTGTAGCATATTGAATTATCTTTCCATTGCTACTGATCTTGCTATTTTAGAATTGTGTATTGGGAGATATGAATTGATTACTAATGACTGGTTTTGAGCATTTTGGATGAAACCTAGCTTAAGTGTGATTTTGTGAGTTTACTGATTGGAGGCAATTTTAACATTTTAAGTGGACTGAATTGGTGTGAGTGAGCTTCTGAAAAGTTGTAGAGGAAAGATTACCTTGAAAATGACATATGGTTTGTAATTTTAGAAGTCAGAATTGGGAGATATGATTTTCAAAAACTGATCCTACATTAGGTTATGAATGGCTGATGATAACAGAAACTTCCATAACAGTTTTAAATTGTTAGAGATCGAATTGGATGTTGAGTGCTTCATGAAAATTGAAGTTTGAGATGTTATCTTTACAAGGATATAAAGTTCTGATTTTATTGACTTATATACTGGAAGTTATGCTTCTTGTAAGATTACTGCCCAAAGTGAAGGATTTCAGGGACAGTGACATTGAATGAATTAATGGACTGGTTTAGAAATAGAATTTGATTTTGGATTGTTCATGAAAGTTGTAGAGGACATTGTGAACTTGTTGACCATATTTTGTGGTAATTTATTACTAAGGAATCAGTGAGTTATGAAATTGTAAATGTACTGCTCTGTGTTGATGGAAATTGTGAAGGCAGAAGGTTTGATGGATTATTTGACACCCTTAGGGTTGGAATTGATTTTATGGTCTTCTTGAGAATTGTAGAGCTTTTCATAAGCTTTCCAATGAGGTATAGTGGGTATTTTCTGATTTGTGTGCTAAAAGTTAGAGTAGTTGGAAAAGTAGGATTGAAATCTGAAAAAAGGAAAAGGGCAAAGAGGTGACTCGCCGTCTCACGAGGGCGACATATCGCGAGGGCGAGATAATCGGGCTGGTCGCGAGGCGACGCCTCACCCTCATGAAACGCAGTGATTCAGCCTCGCGAGGCGACGTTGCGCCTCGAGGGCGAGATTTAAAGAGGCTGGTCGCGAGGCGACGCCTCGCCTCATGACATGATGAGGTGAAATCGCCTCGCGATGGCGTCTCGCCTCATGAGGCGCATTTACGGAAATGTTTATTTTTTTAAAAATTTTATTTGGTATTAAATGGTACAATTGTTCTTTTGTCAATTTCTTTCCGTCTGAGCGTCCGATTGACCTGATTCCAGAGGCATCGGATTCGTTGAATATTTAATTTCATATTATGAAAGCGGAAATTTTAGGCGGAATTTGGCGTAGCCCTATCGATGAACTTGTAAACCTTGTTTTATTTAATTTGGGACCTATAGAGGTCCGAATTGCTGCCGTCGGCCTTTATGAATTTCTAATTTTCATAGAATTTTATTATGGGAAAATATTGAATTAGGACCGGAATTCATGAACATGCATATCTCATCATTATGAGCACAAATTTCATATTTAGTGACTCGTACTTTTTTCTCGATTCATATAGAGGTCCAATTGGGCGTCGATTGACCGACGTCACGAGGCTTTCCGACATTAGCTCGGAAATAATAGGTGAGTAACCTAGTTGGTTCCTCAACCTTTATGTGTTTAAGATTTTGCTATTATGCCATGTGGAGATAATGGAGGTTTATATGTATTTTGACTTTGATTAATTTGGACCATAGGTATCGAAATATAGAATGAGATAACGAAGTGCTATTTGTGTAATTGTTTGTGAATGGGAGATCTCGGACCAAGGTTCGAGGAATGGGGAAATTGATTTGAAGTGTTACTTATCCGTTTGATACATTGGATGTGACTTTTAAATGCGATATGGTATGATGCAATAAATTGGAAAAATGTATGATTGAAATCTGGACGAAGGTCCAAGAAATAAAATGGCATTGAATGTAAGTGATAGCAATAGCGTAAATGGAAATTGGAACATATGCATTCATACATAAGGACATGATCGAGATAAAAGCGGTTGTGACCGGGCGACCGGATCGGGGCATATTACGCATGATGTATGAGAGCTTTCACTCAGCGCATGAGACCTCGAGGTCCAGCGTATTGAGCCTCGGGCTCGATGTATTAGGCTTCAAGCCCGATGTTGAAACCATTGGCTCAGCGCAATGTGCCGTTCTTGGGGACGATTTGAGCGCGCAGTCACAACAACGTAATGAAAATGGAAAGGGTCTCATGTGCATTGCATATATGGTATGATTGAATTTGGATTGTATGAAAGCGTCGCCTTACATTTGTGAAATGTAATGGTATGTACTATTTGAGATTTCATTTGTGAAGCGTGTTCGTATGTGATATTTGGCAAGTGATTGAACATGCATGAATTGAGTGAACCATCGATGATGGTTTCTCACTGAGTTCGCAAAACTCACCCAAAATTTGCATCTATTTTTCAGGTCCTGAAGAATACCCGGTTGACACGGAGTATGTCTCTGAGCGAGTAAAGGTTAGAGGTGGGGATCGGTTAGGTATGCGCATTAGTGTCTTAGTAAATTGTATTCGCAATCATTGTATAACAAGGCATTGTATTTTCTTGAGCCATTGTGGTAGTAATATTTTCTTGCATTGGTGATTGTAATTATTCTTGGATGACCGTAATAAGCTGGCGGTTTTATTGAACACGGATTTTATTTACTTACTGTGTTCGCCGTGTGAAGCGGAGTTAATGGCTCCAAAAAAAAAAAAGTGTGTACTGAATTTTAAATCGATGATGTAATACGCCACTCTCGTGGGACACGGACTCGGATATCACCAACGATATCGGGTTCGGGTCTTACTGGTTAATGGTGTTACATTTAGGTGGTATCGAGCCAGATGATGCGTAATGTATCCGGGCACGATTTGGAATATAGGTTGCATGCATTTGAGTCGCGTCGTTGCAGACCGTGGTAACTGATCCCTAGTCAGAGTCGCTCGAGGATAAATCCTACGGGTGCATAAGGGTCAAGTGACTAAGTGAGAGAAGAGTGAGACTGGATTAGAGTGAAAATCCCTAAAAGGGGATAATCAATTAGGAAAGGATAAAGGAAAAAAATGGATAAGAAGATTGAAATTGTATTGGGTTAGAAACCCTTATAAGTGATAAGCCGAATAGTGTGTTGGCCTAGGCGATTAAAATTTCGAATTAAATTGACAATATTATGGTGACAGAAAAATGCAGATGTTGAGAACTTGGAGAGGTCCATTAGAGATATGGGAAGCTTATTGGTTATAGTAGATCTAAGCGAAATTAAAAAGGCCGGGATAGTTAGGTAATTACGATTACATTGTATATGACATAAAAGGGGAAATATTGGAATTGAGTAAAATGTAGATGGTCCAATCGGGCATATTTTGATTCATCGTATTCAAGTTAGAGATTAGTAGATTTTATAGGAGATGATAATAGCGAAATGGAAAGAAGCTCGATAAAATCTTTAACGGTTTATTGAGAACTGAAAGAATCGAAAAGGAAAGATGTTGATGCTTATTTGAGTGAGATAAAAGTGTACAGATAAACTGAAGAATTTGTGAAATGGTTAGGATTTGGACCGCATATGCTTGAAACTGAAATGATTATGTGACTATTATGCTACGAGTTTGGAAATCAGTATAATAAAATCATAAGGAAAAAGATAGACATATGATTTCCACTGATGGTGTATCGAGAAATACTGAATTAGGTGTATATGGACACGAAAATGGTAAATGGATAGGTATATAGATAGAGATAAAATGGAGTGGTATCAACGATTTTGTCGGGTATTGGGGACTGTGAACACCTGATCATAGACTATTTGAGGAAAATAGAAGATAAGTAGCAGAAAACAGAATGAAAAATAGGAATAATGATCATAAGCTGATAAGCCAAATTGATATGACCTTATAAGGTCAAGTTGCACGTAATGGATAGGGGAATGAGAAATACAGTTTAATGATAAAGTGAGAATGAAATAAAGATCTTGAAAAGAATGAAACCACAATAGTGGTGCATGAAAAGAGTTATTGTAATTAAGTCAATTTACTGTTAGGGATATCTATTGAATGATAATGTTGATTGTGACTAATGAAATGTATGTGATGATATATGGAAATCATAGAGGAAATGAGCGGTAAATGTTTAGAGTGATTATAAGTGTGAAGTTCTTAAAAGGTTAAAGTAAGACAAAGGTGGACCGAGTATACCGTATGAGAGGGCGAAAAGTGATTACGGTATAGATTCTTGAACAAGTGGTAAAGAAAGTGTTTAAGTGGTATCACAAGGAACCCAGCGAAAGGAATGTTACGATCATTAAATGATGGCATAAAAGTGTTACGATTGAGATAATGCATTATAGTGAAAAGGATTGAAACACAATTAGGAATAATCATTGGTTGATGAGACTTTTGTGGACAAAATTAAAAGTGAAATTGGGTCTAGCTCATATCTGCTGAGATTATCACCTTTGTATGTATGAAATGTAAAGTATCCAATATGAGTGAGATTTTAATTTGAGGTGATTCTATTGCAATGTGAAGTGAATCGATCTCGGTTATGATGCAAAACTGTTGAGGAATTTAGATTTGAAACGAAGAATAAAAGAGTCCCGAATTTTTGGAGGTTTAAATATGGATGACAAGGTATCAACATATGTTGATATGAAAGATATGAAAACAAATGAGAAGAGAAAATGAAAAAGAGTAACTGAATAGAGACAAGAGGGTCAAAAAGGGAATCTGACAATGAGGTGATGTAGTGACACCTTCATAAAGAAATTGTAGATACACTTAGTGTAGACTCAATGAAAAGGGTAAAAGATATACGGTAACGTCAATAAGACCCTAATAGGGAATTATGCGAGGTAAACAATGGTAGTAGCTGTGATTAGAGGCAGAATGTGTTGAGAAGTGTTGAGCGGTGAAAAGTGAAAAGAACGATAAGATTAATTGAGGAATCGTCATCGATGATATACATACTTTGGGAAAAGTGGGCGGTGAGTATTGAGCTGCGACAATATGTTGAACAAGTATGAAATAAATTGAATCGTGTGATAAATGGTATTAGTGCCATTCTCATTATTGAAAGCCTTGAAGGTATAAATTCCATAAGCATACATCGTGTTAATTTGAGGAAAGAGGCGGGTATAAATCGACAATGCTTTAATGAACGGATCCATTACTGAGATATTAGGGTTTTCAATTAATGTCAAGCATATCGAGGGTAATTGTGAAGTGTTACGGAAAAATGAAGTTGTAAAAATCGTGATAAGAAAGGTTAAGAGTGCGAGAAAGTAAAGAGGGAAGTTTTATGATGAGTTTGAATATATAAATGGAATTGGAAAACTATAGTGAACAAAAGTTGAAGAAGAAGTAAGTGTACCGATAAAAGGCATAAGAACAAGAAAGTGAGCTGTCAAAGTTAGACATTCTAGTCGGCATATTTGAAAAGTGAAATTGAGTAATTGTAGGTATAGAATGAAGTGATTCTTGGCTCAACTGTTTATAGGTTGAATGTCCAATAGGAAAAGGTTTGATTATGTTCTTGTTATAGAGTTTTGATTCTTTGGAGAATATATCTTTGTTACCTTTGCATAGGCCTCTCGAGAGTTAAAGACCATAATGGGTTTGAGGTGAAATGTGTGAGAAAAGGAAAGTGACTTAGGAAGGCGCATGGTTAGCTAAAGTGGAATCGGATCGGACAAATGAGACACGATAAAATGTATATCCGAATAAAGTGTGTGAACACTATAGAGCGATGAAGTGTCTTACGAGAATCAATTTGAACATAAAGTGAATGGTATATAATAAATGAGTGCATTAGGTACATTATTGATTATAGTGAAGTGGAATTAAATATTCTTGTATTGGTACCAAGGAATGTAAATCGTCACGGCGTGATTAAGGGAGGTACCAAAGACATGGAGATGTCCTCGATGGAATCTGAATTGGACTATATGGCCTTTGTAGGAAAAAGGTATTAGAAGGATAAAATGTGATCGTGAATAGATTTGAAAATCCGAATCGAGTCAATATCGGAACCAAAGGTAGTGCCTATTCTAGAATGGCAAGTGAGATAGCTAAGAACATGAGATATGGCGATAGTTTGTCAAATCCGTTTCTTGTACTAAGTGATAACGAGTTAGCAAATCGATGGCGAACCACTGATGAGAGTGGTTCTTGTGATCACTCCAAAAGTGAATCATTAAGTGGAAAAGTGTATAGGATATATAGACTCATATGATTCTTGTCATAGTGAGCAGTTGGTGAGAATTTCGAGGACGAAATTCTTATAAGGAGGGAGAATTGTAACATCCACCCCTCCGGAAGGGTAAAATAGTAAAATTGGCATAGGATGGGATTGATAAGGAATAATCATTCTGTTCATGCATAATAGGATTGATACAGTATTAATTGTGTACATGGAATTACGTAAATGCATTCATGACATTCCGGTAATTGGGCCTAACGGTATTTTATTGTGATTAACGTGGTTATGGGATTTGAAAAATTGTTCGAGTGCGCTATTAAGCGTTTTACATTTTGGGATTTATAGGAATTTTCTGGAATTTTCGGAGAAAATTCCGGACCGCAAAATCACCGAATCGGCCTAAACTTGTTTTGGAGTAGAAAAGGTGATTGTTGTGATTGAAAATTATTTGGAGTGCATGTTACTGTTTTATAATTTTAGGAAATTTCATTAATTCTCAGAAAAATAATTGGAAATTTTGGACGGATAAATCGCCAATTAATGAACAAATTCGATTCTCAGTAACAAAAATCGCTACCCAATGGTACTGTAATATAGGGTATATTATTTTGGGACTGAAAGTAGGGCCATTGGAGTAAAATGGAGTAAAAGTTTGGGTGGATTAAATAAGTAATAATTTGACTTTTCTTTAAATATGTGGACCAATTATAATTTGCCATTTAAAAGGCAACATTAAATGCCTCTCTTCACTCTCTCTCGGATGTGTATGTGTTTAAAGGTAAGGAGAAGATTGATTTTTTAGGCTTTGTAAAGCCATCCAAACACATACACACAAACACAAAACAAGCTCTTCATTTGCAACCATCGAATTTTCCTTTTACTCTTCTCTCTTTGCAACTTTAAGCTACCATCTCTTGATCTCATCAAAGTTAGATGATGAGTTTGTGTATACTTGAGAAGGAAGGAGGTTGATCCTTGGTGTAGGAGTTAGAAGTGGTTGTTGAAGGTTTGAAGGAGGGTTTGAATTAGGTAAGTTGTTATTTAAGTTTTGATCTTTAAATGGTGTATTTACATGGAATTAAATGTCATGATAGTATGGGGTAGTTAATATAAGGATTTAAAGCATGTATAAGGTTCATGTAGACATTAAAGTGTTGATTATATGATTTAAAGTAAGGGGCATAAAGCTAAGTGATGACTGAATTGAAAGTAATGATATGGTTTGATTTTGAATTGATTATGGATAATTAATTGAGTATCTGAATTGAGGAATTTAATGCTGTAAATTTTCAGTATTAACCCTAGTATCTGTGTGACTGGAGTAAGATTTAATTTGTATTTATTGTGATGTTTAATGATGTGAAAAAGGTATTGGAAGTGGTTGAACTAAGGTTAACCTTAAATCTGGAAAGTTGGAATTATAAGTGATGTTACTGTTTTATTCATAACTTATTGTGTAGAAATGTAAATGAGGTAAGGTTAGTGGCCACTGAAACTTTGGACTGTTGGCTCCAATTTAGTGTGAAATAAGTGTTGTTGAATTCCATTGATAGAAGGGTGAAATTTTGAATGGGAAAGTTACTGTTCCATTGTCTGTGAACAGTAACCGCAACCATGACATCTGAGTTTGATGATTTTTATGAATTAATTGAGATGGAATTTGGGAGAATGGTCTTCATGGAAGTTGTAGCATATTGAATTATCTTTCCATTGCTACTGATCTTGCTATTTTTAGAATTGTGTATTGGGAGATATGAATTGATTACTAATGACTGGTTTTGAGCATTTTGGATGAAACCTAGCTTAAGTGTGATTTTGTGAGTTTACTGATTGGAAGCAATTTTAACATTTTAAGTGGACTGAATTGGTGTGAGTGAGCTTCTGAAAAGTTGTAGAGGAAAAGATTACCTTGAAAATGACATATGGTTTGTAATTTTTAGAAGTCAGAATTGGGAGATATGATTTTTTCAAAAACTGATCCTACATTAGGTTATGAATGGCTGATGATAACAGAAACTTCCATAACAGTTTTTAAATTGTTAGAGATCGAATTGGATGTTGAGTGCTTCATGAAAATTGAAGTTTGAGATGTTATCTTTACAAGGATATAAAGTTCTGATTTTATTGACTTATATACTGGAAGTTATGCTTCTTGTAAGATTACTGCCCAAAGTGAAGGATTTCAGGGACAGTGACATTGAATGAATTAATGGACTGGTTTAGAAATAGAATTTGATTTTGGATTGTTCATGAAAGTTGTAGAGGACATTGTGAACTTGTTGACCATATTTTTGTGGTAATTTATTACTAAGGAATCAGTGAGTTATGAAATTGTAAATGTACTGCTCTGTGTTGATGGAAATTGTGAAGGCAGAAGGTTTGATGGATTATTTGACACCCTTAGGGTTGGAATTGATTTTTATGGTCTTCTTGAGAATTGTAGAGCTTTTCATAAGCTTTCCAATGAGGTATAGTGGGTATTTTTCTGATTTGTGTGCTAAAAGTTAGAGTAGTTGGAAAAGTAGGATTGAAATCTGAAAAAAAGGAAAAGGGCAAGAGGTGACTCGCCGTCTCGCGAGGCGACATATCGCCTCGAGGCGAGATAATCGGGCTGGTCGCGAGGCGACGCCTCGCCCTCGATTTAAGCGAGGTGATTCAGCCTCGCGAGGGCGAGATTTAAAGAGGCTGGTCGCGAGGCGATGCCTCGCCCTCGACGCCTTGAGGTGAAATCGCCTCATGAGGGCGGCGTCTCGCCCCATGAGGCGCATTTATGGAAATGTTTATTTTTTTAAAAATTTTATTTGGTATTAAATGGTACAATTGTTCTTTTGTCAATTTCTTTCCGTCCAGCGTCCGATTGACCTGATTCAGAGGCATCGGATTAGTTGAATATTTAATTTCATATTATGAGAAAATGGAAATTTTAGGCGGAATTTGGCGTAGCCCTATCGATGAACTTGTAAACACTGTTTTATTTAATTTGGGACCTATAGAGGTCCGAATTGCAAGACCGTCACTTATGAATTTCTAATTTTCATAGAATTTCATTATGGGAAAATATTGAATTAGGACCGGAATTCATGAACATGCATATCTCATCATTATGAGCACAAATTTCATATTTAGTGACTCGTACTTTTTCTCGATTCATATAGAGGTCCAATTGGGCGTCGATTGACCGACGTCACAGAGGCTTTCGGCATTAGCTCGGAAATAATAGGTGAGTAACCTAGTTGGTTCCTCAACCTTTATGTGTTTAAGATTTTGCTATTATGCCATGTGGAGATAATGGAGGGTTTATATGTATTTTGACTTTGATTGATTTGGACCATAGGTGTACGAAATATGGGAATGAGATAACGAAGTGCTATTTGTGTGTGCTTGTTTGTGAATGGGAGATCTCGGACCAAAGGTTCGAGGGAATGGGAAATTGATCTGAAGTGTTACTTATCCGTTTTGATACATTGGATGTGACTTTTAAATGCGATATGGTATGATGCAATAAATTGGAAAAATGTATGATTGAAATATCTGGGACCGAAGGTCCAAGAAATAGGAAATGGCATTGAATGTAAGTGATAGCAATAATCGTAAATGGAAATTGGAACATATGCATTCATACATAAGGACATGATCGAGATAAAAGCGATTGTGGACCGGAGCGACCACCGGATCGAGGCATATTACGCCTGATGTATGTGAGAGCTTTCACCAACGACAGACCTCGGGTCCAACGATTGAGCCTCGGGCTCAATGTATTAGGCTTCAAGCCCAATGTTGAAACCATTGGCTCAACGCAATGTGCCCGTTCTTCGGGACAGCCAAAGCACAGTCACAACAACGTAATGAAAATGGAAAGGGTCTCATGTGCATTGCATATATGGTATGATTGAATTTGGATTGTATGAAAGGCGTCGCCTTACATTTGTGAAATGTAATGGTATGTACTATTTGAGATTTCATTTGTGAACTGTGTTCAGTATGTGATATTTGGTGGTGATTGAACATGCATGAATTGAGTGAACCATCGATGATGGTTTCTCACTTGAGTTCGCAAAACTCACCCAAAATTTGCATCTATTTTTCAGGTCTGAAGAATACCCGGTTGACACGGAGTATGTCTCTTGTAGGCGAGTAAAGGTTAGAGGTGGGATCGTTAGGTATGCTGCATTAGTGTCTTAGTAAATTGTATTCCGCAATCATTGTATAACAAGGCATTGTATTTTCTTGAGCCATTGTGGTAGTAATATTTTCTTGCATTGGTGATTGTAATTATTCTTGGATGACCGTAATAATCTGGCTGGTTTTATTGAACACGGATTTTATTTACTTACTGTGTTCGCCGTGTGAACGCGGAGTTAATGGCTCCAAAAAGAAAAAAAAAAGTGTGTACTGAATTTTAAATCGACTGATGTAGTACGCCACTCTCGTGGGACACGGACTCGGATATCACCAACGATATCGGGTTCGGGTCTTACGGGTGTGGGGTGTTACATGAACGGTACCGTCGGAGCATACTAACATGAAACACGTCATGCATCTGGGACATCTCACTCGGTAATACCAGTCTGTAAGCCAACGGTCCTATCCTCTCAAGGATCTCATACGGACCGATATACCGAGGGCTCAACTTGCCCTTACGGCCAAACCTCAGTACTCCTTTCCAAGGAGACACTCGGAGAAACACTCTGTCCCCTACACTGTACTCTATATCTCGCCGATGTTGATCCACATAGCTCTTTTGTCTGTCCTGAGCTGCCTTGATGCGACTCCGGATCAACTGTACCTTATCCACTATGTCCTGAATCAGCTCGGGACCCTCAATCAATCTCATACCCTCTTCATCCTAATACAGTGGCGATCGACACGGCCTCCCATACAGGGCCTCATACGGTGCCATCCCAATACTACTCTGATACTGGTTGTTGTAGGCAAACTCAATCAGTGCCAAATACTGATCCCATGATCCTCTAAACTCCAATACACACGCTCGAAGCATGTCCTCAACAGTCTTAATCGTCCTCTCGCTCTTTCCATCTGTCTGAGGATGAAATTTAGTACTAAAGTTCAACCTCGTACCCATAGCAGTCTGTAGGCTCTTCCAGAACCTCGAGGTGAACCTGGGATCCCTGTCTGAGACTATCGAGAACGGAACCCCATGCAACCGTACAATCTCTACCACATACTTCGGGCCAACCGATCGAGAGTATTGCTCTCCTCATCGGTAAGAAGTGAGCCGATTTAATAATCGGTCCACTATGACCCAGATAGCATCATCTTTGCCTCGATGTCCTAGGCAATCCCATCACAAAGTCCATAGTAATTCGCCCCATTTCCACTTGAATGGGCAACGAATGCAACTTACCCACTGGAGCTCGGTGCTCGGCCTTAACTTCTGGCACGCCGACACTGGACACAAACTCGCCACTTGCCTCTTCATACCGGGCCACCAGAAATGATGTCTCAGAGTACGATACATCTTGGTCATATCAGGATGCATCGCATAGGCAGCTACATGTGCCTCCTCAAGGATCTCCCATCTCAAATCATCAATATCAGGCACACACAGTCTCTGACCCATCCATAAAGTCCCATCTCTCAACTCAAACTCCGAATCAGTACCGGCCTGGACTTTCTCAATCAGTCTCACTAACACTGGGTCTTGATCCTGAACTCTTCGGATCCTATCATGCAACATCGGCCTCAGCCTCAAAGTAGCAATCAGAGCTCCATCCTGATCCATATCCATCTGAACATTAAGAGCTCTCAACTGAATCAGACCAGGTAACCTCGAAACCTGAACCTGAGCTACACTACCATGCGATCTCCTACTCAGTACATCGGCCACCACATTGGCCTTCCCTGGATGATACTCAATCGTGCAGTCATAGTCCTTCAGTAACTCTATCCATCTCCTCTGTCTCAGATTGAGTTATCTCTGACTCAATAGATATCTGAGACTCTTATGATCAGTGAAGATCTGGAACGTCTCCCCATATAGATAATGTCTCCAGATCTTCAGAGCAAATACGACTGCCGCCAACTCTAAGTCATGCACTGGATAATTCACCTCGTGAGACCTCAACTGTCTCGAGGCATACGCTATCACTCAACCATGCTGCATCAATACACATCCCAGTCCCTGATGCGAGGCATCACTGTAAACCACATCTCCGGTAATATCCGCCGATCTAGAAACTCCGATTGGGCACACTCCTCGGAATCTCCCAACTCATAATCGCCTCTATCTTGTGAGGATCCACTGGATACCCTCTTTGGACACTACGTGCCCCAGAAATACAATCTCATTAAGCCAGAATTCACACTTAGTGAATTTGGCGAACAACTGCCTCTCTCTCATGACCTGCAGAATAATCCTCAGGTGCTCGGCGTGCTCTGTCTACTCTCGAATAAATCAGTATGTCATCAATAAATACTATCACGAACCGGTCCAGGTAGGGCTGAAAAACTCTATTCATCAAAGCCATGAAGGCTGCCGGGACATTAGTCAACCCAAACGGCATCACTAGGAACTCGAAATGCCCGTACCTGCTCCTGAAAGCACTCTTAGGCACATCGGCCTCTGCAATCCTTAACTGGTAATAGCCTGATCTCAGATCCAATTTAGTGAACACCTGAGCTCCCTGCAACTGATCAAATAAATCGTCAATCCTAGGCAGTGGATACTTATTCTTCACTGTCACCCGATTCAACTGCCTATAGTCAATGCAGTCTCAAAGATCTGTCCTTTTTCTTCACAAGCGAGCATCGGGCTCCCATGGCGAAACACTCGATCTAATGAACCCCTTATCCAGTAACTCCTGCAATTGAGCCTTAAGCTCTCTTAGTTCCACCGGTGCCATCCTATACGGAGGAATCGATATAGGGGCTGTACCGGGAACAAGATCAATCTCAAACTCAGTCTCCCGCTCTGGCGGCAATCCCGGTAACTCCTCAGGAAACACATCTAGAAATTCCCTAACTACGGGAACATCCTGCAATCTCATCTCTACTCTGGAATCCACTACGTGAGCCAGATAGGCCTCACAACCTCCCTGCATCAACCTCAAGGCACTCAAGAAGGATATCATCCTCGCAGGCACTGCCTGACTAACTCCTCTAAAAACAACTCTGGGCTGACCAGGAGATTCTAATACAACCTCCTTGGTGTAACAGTCCATGACCGCCCTATGAGCAGTCAACCAATCCATCCCCAATATCACATCAATCTCCCTCAGAGCCAGAACGATCAGATCGGCACTCAGAACTGCTCGATCGATCTGAACCCGACATCCCACACAGACCTCTCCTAATACAGTCGTACTACCTAGAGGTGTACTCACCTCTAACTCATACTGTAACCTCTGCCTATCCCCATGCAGTCTATATGCTAAATGCGGTGCAATGAAGGAATGAGTGGATCCATGATCCAACAATGCATATGCCTCAATACCAGAAATAAGAAGCATACCCGCAACAACATCCGGGGAATCCTGAGCCTCCTGTCGAGTCATGGCATAGACCCTAGCTGCATGCTCGCGCATCGCTTTCGGTCCCTCGACCATCATGCGGACCCCTTTGCTCGACCTCGGCCTCTCCATTCCGATCCATCACCACGACTCTGCTGGATCGTGGTATTGCTGCCTGATCTTCCAATCATAGTAGACTGGGCTCCCAAAGTCTCTAGGCAGCTCCTCACTAGGTGGTCCATCGAACCACACCTCAAACAGCTCAGACAGACCATCGACACTCTCCATCGTGTCTCTTGCCACAATGCTCACAAAAGGAGCAGATCGCTACGAAAATCAGCACCGCCGCCACCACTAACAGTCTGCATACAACTCGCCCCTCTGCCCATGACCGGTCTGTCTAGCCCTCCCGTAGATCTGAAGGGCCTACTCGTGCCATCTTGAACCCTCTGCCAAGACTACCACAGCTATCTTTGGATCTCTTATGCGGGCCCCCGATCGAGTTCGGTCATATGTTGTCTCAAGAATGCTCTATCCTCACTCTTTGCAGCCCTCGGTTCAATAAAGCGCCCATATCGAGATCTAGCCAATAGTATACGGATCTCAGTTGAGTCCGCCCTCAAAACGCCGACACTTGTCACCTCGAAGCCACCAAAGTGAAGAAGCATATACCACTAACTCGTTGAATCAAGACTCATGGTGGCCACGGTCAAGCGCCCTATCTCGGCTTCTAGGAACTCCTGCAACTTCATTTCAGATAAATCTTGGGCATGAAGTTGTCCTCAATGCCCTCGTAAAATCTTCCCATGTCGACATGTAGGCTCGTGGTACCGCTTGACGGGGCGATCCTCCACCACCGATATGCAGAACCCTGTAGCAAAGAAACCGTGTAGTCGAAACGCTCATCTGGTTCACAGTCCATCTGATCAAGGACTCTCTCTGTCCTCTCTAGCCATCCCTCAGCCTCCGCAGGGTCGGTGCTACCATAGAAGTCAACCGCCCCCTGCTTGCGCAGTTGATCATATCTCCGTTCCCATCTCACAGGAACTCGAGGAGGCAACTCCTCTGAATGAGGCACAGGAGACTCCCTACTAGCTCCTACCGATTCTGTGTCATTTGGTTGTTCCACTCGATCTCCCAGTACGGATGACCTAAAACAGACAAGAAATTCCGATCAATTCTGCTATTCTTACAGTAATTCAAGCCTAAATTACACTATGCCCAAAAGATGCCAAACCATACTCTGATACCACTTAATGTAGCACCCCCTCACCGTAGGGTACACATCGGGAAACCCGAAGGTCACACCGATACGTATCCTACGATAAAGGTGCACCACCAGAACATTTCCCAATAATAATCCACATGGCATCGCAATAATTTAAAACCATAACATAACAAAATATCTGTTGGAACCCCTCCCTGGTGCGACACGTGTCCGACGTCCTGCGTGACATCTGGACGCGCATCCCACGAGGAAGCGATTCCTCACCACAAAAGAATCCTCAAACTGGACTTATTTTCACTTCTTTCGAATAAGGATGGAAAGCTCGACCCTAAGTCTCTTCCAATAGCTTTGATCTGTTTAGGGCCCATCATTGCTCCTAGACTTAAACTACTACAAAAGACCTAGACCTCTAGGTTAAATGAAATCAGAAAACGCCTCAATCGGATTTTTGTAGGTCGCAAAACGACCTTTCGGGCAAAACCGACACTCATCGACCCTAAAATTCAACTAAAACCTGACACTCTCATTTTACCGAAAAATGATAGAAGATTGAGCTAGTTAATTAATGTTTCAAATCTCATGTGAATCGAAGGTCAAAAGACAAAGATACAAAGAAAATTAAAAAAAAAACGATTATTATAGGTTTACTTAAAAACCAACTTGATTTATCTATAATCTTTTTACCTGAAATCCGAATTTAAAACTAAATCCTACATTTTAGCCCAAATTCAAATTCTTATATCAAAGATTTGAAATTTCATACCTTTGATACCAAAAACAAAAGAATGACTTATGGTACTTCGTTCGAAAGATTAGAAGATAGTTTACACCTTTTATGACGGAAGGAAATCAAGTCATCTCAATCCTTAAAGTAGAAATCTAGTTCATTTCCATATGACCAAATGAATAGTGTTTTCTTACCAGTGAATAGAAAAATTACCATATGAATAGTAATCGGTGAATTTTAAACGTCCATAACTTCTTCGTTTTAAATCGAAATTTTACTCATTTAATACCGTTTTCAAGATCTCGCTAAACTCTATCAATATTAAGGAATACCCTTTTTCCAAAATGTGACTCTAAGATACTCTAAAACACAATACAAGGTAGCTGCCCATTTAAAAAAAAAATGGACAGCACCTCCCCTAAAATTTGATCTAGCCAAACTTTTCAACCTAACTCCTACCTGCATAAGAATACTTCTATCTTCCAATTCACAAACATACTCAACAATCAAACCATCCCAACTCCAATTGGAAACAACGCAAGCCTAGGTATATAACAATTCATCCATTTAATTTTCTTAAGACATATCATTCCATCTTTACTTTTACAATCTCAAACATAAAACCTCATAATCATACATTCTGAAACATATACAAACATACAATGAAACTTCAAAACCTTAAAAGTTTACATGAAATACACAAATACAATGCTTTAAAGAGCATTTTAGCCCAAATACATCAACTTCCAAAAGAAAGTCTAAAATGCTAACCAAAGCATCGTTTTATAAAAGTTTAACTTTTAAAAAACAAAAGCATCGGAGTATCCTTTATTCCCGATGCGCCGATCCAGTTTCTCGCTCTAAACCTGTGGAGGGAAAGGAGGGGGTGAGCACGACGGCTCCGTGGGTAACAGTCTAATAATTAAGCATAAGCCAACACATGCATCAATAATGATAATTTCATGTCAATAACCATCAATTTCATTTTCTAACAAATAGGACATTTACAAAATCACCAAATATCAGATAACATCACAAAAGTACATCACAAATGGTCAGAGTGATCCTAACAGGACGTACTACACATGTTCGACAACGACCATGTGTGGCAGTGAAACAGAGGGAGTCCGATTTGGATCTCCTATGCCACTATGGCAAGTAGCAAGCCTATGACAAGTGCGCACTTGTTAAACAGAGGGGATCACTACAAACCCACGAAATAATACATGATCATCTTAGGCATTCATTCTAAATTGCATACTCACTTTATCATTTTCAATTACGATTCCAACTCATTTTTAATTAAGCAATCATCCAGAAGGATTTGCTACAATTTGTCATTTCAACAAATCACATGTATATAATCTCCAAATTCACATATTGACACCTTATCATTTAACAAACAATTTTATAAACCTTTACACATATATACATCCAAAGGCACATAATACATGCTTAAACTATCACATTCGTTCAAAAATACACAAATCATGGCTCAATACTTAATGATTAAAAAGTTACCCACCTTGACTTCGATGGCTAGGAATTGGGTTAACTTGCCCCAATGGATCGTTTGACTCTCCTCGATATCCAAGCGCCCGAATTGACCTTAATTAAATCATAATAAGGCTAATTAATGAAAAGAGTAAAGTGCTGGAATTTTAAATAAAAAAATGAAAACCTACATTTAAGCTAATCTAATCTTCCTTATATCTCCAATTACGCTAATTTACCTTAACCAAGGCATACAACCCTTCATCAACACATAATTAGGCCAATAACTCAATGACGCCTATGCTGAAATTTTTCAAACATAACGAAACTTAAAAATTAAACCGTGAAACCTTACCTAACCCTTCTTATACCTTCCCTAGGCTATCCAAACATAAAACCCCATCAAAACTACTCTAAAAGTCCAAAATTTCTCAATCCTAAGCCATGAACACATGCTGGAATTTTAACAAAACTTTCTAAAGTTTGCTTCTTTCATTTTTCTTTCACCAATACCTTTCAAACCACCATTATTAACCAAACTAATATCAAAACCAATCAAATTTCGAAAGCCATTTAACCATCACGACATCCCCTTCTATTTTCTATAGAAACCTACACAAAACACTTTCCTTTCTCATTCTTTCACTAAACCTCATCCAATCATCCATTTAAACATGAAAGAAGATAAAACATCAAACAAACCACTCTAAAATTTCGAAATCCTAAACTAACCTAATCTGATTTTTTTTTTCTCCTCCAACAACATCTCCTTCTAAACACTCTTCCAATCACCAAAATGAAATAAGAAAGGTAAAATCCTAACAATATACCAAGAAATTCGAATTTCCTCTTACCTTGTAGGATCCCACGAAAACCTCTTTTGCTTCTCAAGATGGAAAGAACTCCTTCCCTTCCTCTTTTTCTTACATAACCCACGTGAATCTCCCTTGCCCAAGCTTAAAACACCTTCTTCTTCCTTCCTCTTGGATGGCCGATTGTCTCTTCTCTTCTCCCTTTTGATTTTCGAAAATCCACTCACTTCTCTCTTCTCTTCAAACTTTCGGATAACTAAGCCAAAGATGACCTAATTTTGCCTCTTTCTCATTAAATCCCCTAAGCCAAAACGACATCACTCCACTCTAGCCTCCCTCCATGCATTTTCGTTGGCCACTCTCCACTCTTTTACTTCCTAATCCATCTTAGTTAATCCTAATCCTAACTCTTCCTTAACCTAAACCCTAGCCCAAGCTTTCAAGCCCATATCTTTTCCCTCCTTCTAACTTTCACTAAATTTCATTTCCCTCCTTCCAACTTAAACTTTCATGGGCTCCCACTTAAAAGCCCACTTAATTCCCTTCTTTTTTTTTTCATTTACTTTCCCATACAAACCCTAGCCAACTTAATTAATAAACCCAAAGCCTTTATAACCATTTAAACAATTTCTAATTTATTCCTAACATGACCTAATTTAATAAGTCTTATTCTTTGAAAATATAATACAAATATTAACATTCTAATTTAACTAAATTCTGAAATTTAATATTATTGCTATAAATTCTAACTCTCAATTCCTTGATTACTAATTGTTGCACTAAAATTCCAACTTATCCTAACCAATAGGAAATCTAAAAAAAAACCCTAATTTCATACTAACCAAGAGACAATTTAAATTGCAAGCCTATTTAATAGGGAAAAAGGGATCGGGGTCTAACATTCGTTCCCCCCTTAAAAGAATTTCGTCCTCGAAATTCTTACCTGACTCAATGAAAAGCTGAGGATACTTCTCTTTCATAGCTTCCAATGGCTCCCACGTGGCCTCTTCCACCGAATGGTTCCTCCATAACACTTTTACTAACTGTATTGTCTTATTCCTAAGCACCTTTTCTTTTGTATCCAAAATCTGCACTGGAAGCTCTTCATAACTCAAATCCTCACACAATTGAACTTCATCAGCCTGAATGACATGGGACGGATCTGATCGATATCTCCTCAGCATAGAGACATGAAATACATCATGTATCTGAGATAACTCTGGAGGCAAGGCTAACCTATAAGCCAACGGACCAATCCTCTCCAAGTATCTCATAAGGTCCTACATACCTCGGACTCGTTTCCCTTCTTGCGAATCTCGTAATCCCTTTCCACGGAGAAGTCTTAAGAAACACCTTATCACGACCTCATACTCCATCTCTTTCCTATGTGCATTCTCATAGCTTTTCATCACATCTGGCCGCCTTGACTGTGCTTAATCACATTGACCTTATCCATTGTCATCCGAATCAACTCTGGACCCAAAAGCTTCTGTCTCTCCTCTTCATCCCAACACACCGAGTCGACATCTCCTCCCATCTGAGCCTCATAAGGAGCCATCTGAATGCTCGAATGATACGAATTGTTGTAAGCAAATTCGATCAATGGCAAGTGTTCATCCCAAGCTCCTCGAAAATCCATCACACAAGCCCTGAGCATTCCCTCAAGAGTCCGAATGGTCCTCTCAGACTGACCATCGGTCTGAGGATGAAAAGCAGTACTGAAACTCAACTTAGTGCCCATAGCCTCCTGCAAACTGCCCCAAAATCTCGAAGTAAAACGAGGATCCCGATCAAATACAATCGAATCCGGGATCCCATGCAATCTTACCACCTCATCAATATACTTCTTAGCTAGCACATGAAGAGGATCTGTCTGTCTTATTGCCAGAAAATGGGCTGATTTTGTCAACCTATCCACGATCACCCATATGGCATCATATCTCCTATTGGTCCTGGGCAATCCCATCAGAAAGTCCATAGTCACCTTCTGCCACTTCCACTCTGGAATAGATAAAGGCTTTAACTGTCCTGAAGGTGCTTGATGCTCAGCCTTAACTTGCTGACACACCAAACACTTACTCACATACTCAGCCGCATCTTTCTTCATACCTCTCCACCAGAAATGTTCTCTGAGATCCCTGTACATCCTGGTACTGCCTGGATGCATAGCATACGGTGCATTGTGCGCCTCATCCAGAATCTCATCTTTAACCTCCTTGACATCAGGAATGCATAGCCTATTTCTGACTGTCAGAAACCCATCATCACTCATTACCATGTTAGACTTCTTACCCTTTTTCACCTCTTCCCGCAGCTTACCCAAATCGGGATCTGAACTCGCAATTCTTTCACTTTTCTCACGAGGATCGGTCTTACCTCGAAAGTAGCAATCATGCACTCAGACTCTTCTGTCTCAGTCGATCTTGAGCTTAGCCATCTCTTCCAATAGCGGCGGATATCTTTATGCGAACATATGCTATGGAAGACTTCCGCTCAAGGCATCTGCAATAACATTTGCCTTACGGATGATACTCAATCAGCGGTCATAGTCTTTAAGCACTCAATCCACCTCCTCTGTCTCAAATTCAGCTCCTTCTGACTCAACAGGTATTTGAGACTCTTGTGATCTGTGAAGATCCTCGTTTGAACCCCATACAAATATTGTCTCCAGATCTTCAAAGCAAGGATCACTGCTGCTAACTCCAAATCATGGGTCGGATAATTTACCTCATAAGGCTTTAGCTGCCGTGAGGCATATGCTATCACCTTATCTTCCTGCATAAGCACACATCCTAACCCCTTTCTGGAAGCGTCACTATACACAGAAAAACTCCCATCTCCTGTAGGCAACGCTAGAATTGGAGCACTAGTCAATTTGTGCTTCAGCTCCTCAAAACTTCTCTGGCATTCATCACTCCAGAAAAACTTCTGATTTTTCCTTAACAACTTAGTTAAAGGAGTAGCAATTAAGGAAAATCCCTCCACAAATCGCCTATAGTAACCAGCTAAACCGTAAAGCTCCTCACCTCTTTCCTTTGTCGTCGAGCGTGCGACCACTCTGACTTCAACTTTCTTTGGGTCTACATGCACCCCATTCGCAGAAACAATGTGACCAAGAAAGACTATCTCACGCAACCAAAATTCACATTTCATGAATTTGGCATACAACTCTCTCTCTCTCAGTCTCTGCAACACAATCCTCAAGCGTTCCTCATGGTCTCTCTCACTCCGGGAATATACCAGAATGTCATCGATAAACACGATAACAAAATGAACTAAAAAGTCCCTAAAGACCCTGTTCATCAAATCCATGAAAGCAGCAGGAGCATTGGTCAGTCCAAATGGCATAACCAAAAACTCATGATGGCCATACCGAGTCCGGAAGGCTATCTTGCTCACATCAGACTCCTTAATCCTGAGTTGATGGTAGCCAGACCTGAGATCAATCTTGGAGAAGACCATTGCTCCCTGTAGCTGATCAAACAAGTCATCTATCCGAGGCAATGGATACTTGTTTTTCACGGTCACCTTATTAATTCTCCTGTAATCAATGCACATCCTCCAGGTTCCATCTTTCTTTCGAAAAATAAGACCAAGGCGCTCCCAGGGGTGAAGTGCTCGGTCTAATGAATCCCTTATCTAACAGATCCTCTAACTGCTCCTTCAGCTCCTTCAGCTCAGCTGGAGCCATCCTGTAAGGTGGAATCGAAATAGGAGCTGTCCCGGGAGCCAAATTAATAGCAAACTCAATCTCCCTCTCCGGTGGCAAACCGGGCAACTCCTCAGGAAACACATCAGGAAATTCCCTCACAATGGGAATATCCTCCACCTTACTCTCTTTCACACTGGTATCCATGACACATGCCAAGAAGGCTTCACAGCCTTGCCCCATCAGTCTAGCAGCTAACAAAGCTGAAATAAGTCTCGGCGGTGTCAACTTCCTGTCTCCTCTGAAAACTACCTTCTGACCCTCTCCCAGATCAAATTCTACTTCCTTTTTGTCACAATCTAGTTTCTCCTTATACTTCTCCATCACGTCCATTTCGACGATCACATCTAACCCCTTCAGATCTAGAGGTAGCAGGTCCACTACCAAACTAGATCCATCAATCACAAGCTCACAATCTCTAAAAATCCGGCTCACAACAACAGTCCTCCCTAACGGAGTACTAACAAATAGAAACTCGTCCAATAGAACTGACTGCATACTGGGCCATAACACACTCGCAGAGACAAAGGAATGGGTGGAACCAGAATAAAAAAGAACATAAACATCAGAATGAAAAGTCGAGCCATAACAAGAATAACCTCGGTGGGTGCAGCCTCCTCTCGAGTCATAGCAAACACCCGAGCTTGTGCTTGCCCTCTCAGTCTCCCTGACGGAATAGGCTTCTTCATAGACCCAGAATTGCCCACTCCAGAAACTGGTCTAGTCCCCACTGTCTCCACTCTCCTCTGAGCTCAAATCGAGATCCCGCCTCGGCCCACAGAGGACAAGATTACTAATCAGTGTCCTTCTCTCCACACTTGAAACAGAACTCACAACTTGCGACATACTCCCGATGTGGATTCCCACAATGCTCACATAGGGGGTGGGTTCTGCTTCTCTCGCCTCGCTATTTCCTCCCACCGAGGAGGCTCAGACTCTCTCGCTCTCAATCGCCTCGCTGCTGAGGGCACTTCTTGCCTCCCCGACTGCACCGAAACTCTTCTCACCCCTGGAAGCAGTCTGAACACTACCCCCTCTCCTAGGAAACTGCTCTCTGCCCTTTCTTTTCCTGCTCACCTCCTGTCTGATGTTCTCTAGTTTTTACGCTCGAGTGCCGCATCCACTGACTCATCGATAATCAGTGAAATTGTGAATCACTACCTTCTCCCTGATTCCTAAATGGAGGCCCCCCTCAAACTTTCTGCACTTATCTTCTTCATTAGCCACCATATAAGCTGCATACCGAGACAGTTGGGAGAATCTCAGCTCATACTCACTAACAGACAGCTCCCTCTGAGCCAAATTCATAAACTCTCTGGCCTTTTCTTGCATATAAACCCGGGAGAAATACTTCTTCCTGAATAATTCTCCAAAATCACTCCATGATAACACAGGAGGTACAGCCTGACTCTGTGGCACCGACTCCCACCAGTGAAGAGCATTCCCCGCAATAGACTTCTGATACTCAAGCTTCTCCTCATCTGCATTTCATCCGCACTGTAACCCTTCGTTCTTTTCATCCAAGCCTCGGCTTCCTCAGGATTGGTGGTACCATGAAAGTCCACCGCACCAAACTTTCGCAACTTGTCATACTGCCCGCCCCTAATCACTGGAGCTGGAGCTGGAGCTGGAGCCTGAGATCCCTGACCCAAGGCTACGGTGAACGTCTGGGCAAAAGCCTGGAAAAACTGCGGATCCATCGCAGGCATAGCAGGAGGAGGAGGAGAAGATTGCTCCTCAGGTTGCACACTAGGTGCCTCTGAGCCAGGAGTTGAGTGTGTCCCTGCATCTTGTGGGACATGAGAATCATCAGTGCTCCCCTGGCGAGAGCTAGAGTGAGAAAGAGTGCCGCGGGATCTACGCCGAGGTGGCATATTTACTCCTTCAAAATAAAACTAGTGAAAAATTTTAGTTCAAAGAAATCATACTAAAATCAGGTGGCAATTCATCATGTAGTCGAAATTACCATGTAGGCATGTAAAATCAGTGAAAACAATACAAAAGAACACAAATCATGCAATCCCTAACATTTTCCTTCTACCCGAACCTAAACCGAAAGCTCTGATACCATAAGTGTTGGAACCCCTCCCTGGTGCGACACGTGTCCGACGTCCTGCGTGACATATGGACGCGCATCCCACGAGGAAGCGATTCCTCACCACAAAAGAATCCTCAAACTGGACTTATTTTCACTTCTTTCGAATAAGGATGGAAAGCTCGACCCTAAGTCTCTTCCAATAGCTTTGATCATTTAGGGCCCATCATTGCTCTAGACTTAAACTACTACAAAAACCTAGACCTCTAGGTTAAATGAAATCGAAAACGCCTCAATCGGATCTTTGTAGGAGGTCAAAACGACCTTTCGGCAAAACCGACACTCATCGACCCTAAAATTCAACTAAAACCCGACACTCTCATTTTACCGAAAAGGATAGAAGATTGAGCTAGTTAATTAATGTTTCAAATCTCATGTGAATCAAGGTCAAAAGACAAAGATTCAAAGAAAATTAAAAAAACGATTATTATAGGTTTACTTAAAACCAACTTGATTTATCTATAATCTTTTTACGAAATCCAATTTAAAACTAAATCCTACATTTTAGCCCAAATTAAATTCTTATATCAAAGATTTGAAATTTCATACCTTTGATACCAAAACAAAAGAATGACTTATGGTACTTCGCTCAAAGATTAGAAGATAGTTTACACCTTTATGACGGAAGGAAATCAAGTCATCTCAATCCTTAAAGTAGAAATCTAGTTCATTTCCATATGACCAAATGAATAGTGTTTTCTTACCAAGTGAATAGAAAAATTACCATATGAATAGTAATCGGTGAATTTTAAACGTCCATAACTTCTTCGCTTTAAATCAAATTTTACTCATTTAATACCGTTTTCAAGATCTCGCTAAACTCTATCAATATTAAGGAATACCCTTTTTCCAAAATGTGACTCTAAGATACTCTAAAACACAATACAAGGTAGCTGCCCATTTAAAAAAAAAATGGACAGCACCTCCCCTAAAATTTGATCTAGCCAAACTTTTCAACCTAACTCCTACCTGCATAAGAATACTTCTATCTTCCAATTCACAAACATACTCAACAATCAAACCATCCCAACTCCAATTGGCAACAACGGAAGCCTAGGTATCTAACAATTCATCCATTTAATTTTCTTAAGACATATCATTCCATCTTTACTTTTACAATCTCAAACATAAAACCTCATAATCATACATTCTGAAACATATACAAACATACAATGAAACTTCAAAACCTTAAAAGTTTACACGAAATACACAAATACAATGCTTTAAAGAGCATTTTAGCCCGAATACATCAACTTCCAAAAGAAAGTCTAAAATGCTAACCAAAGCATCGTTTTATAAAAGTTTAACTTTAAAAAAACAAAAGCATCGGAGTATCCTTTATTCCCGATCATACGATCCATTCTCGCTCTAAACTTTGTGGAGGGAAAGGAGGGGGTGAACACGGCGGCTCAAGTGGGTAACGATCTAATAATTAAGCATAAGCCAACACATGCATCAATAATGATAATTTCATGTCAATAACCATCAATTTCATTTTCTAACAAATAGGACATTTACAAAATCACCAAATATCAGATAACATCACAAAAGTACATCACAAATGGTCGAGTGATCCTAACAGACGTCATTACACATGTTCGACAAAGCGACCATGTGTAGCCGTGAAATGAGGGAGTTCGATTTGGATCTCCTATGCCACTAGCGGCAGGTGGTGAAAGCCTATGACAAAATCGCACTTGTTAAGCAGAGGGATCACTACAAACCCACGAAATAATACATGATCATCTTAGGCATTCATTCTAAATTGCATACTCACTTTATCATTTTCAATTACGATTCCAACTCATTTTAATTAAGCAATCATCCGAAGGATTTGCTACAATTTGTCATTTCAACAAATCACATGTATATAATCTCCAAATTCACATATTAGACACCTTATCATTTAACAAACAATTTTATAAACCTTTACACATATATACATCCAAAGGCACATAATACATGCTTAAACTATCACATTCGTTCAAAATACACAAATCATGGCTCAATACTTAATGATTAAAAGTTACCCACCTTGACTTCGATGGCTAGGAATTGGGTTAACTTGCCCCAATGGATCGTTTGACTCTCCTCAATATCCAAGCGCCGAATTGACCTTAATTAAATCATAATAAGGCTAATTAATGAAAAGAGTAAAGTGCTGGATTTTAAATAAAAAATGAAAACCTACATTTAAGCTAATCTAATCTTCCTTATATCTCCAATTACGCTTAATTTACCTTAACCAAGGCATACAACCCTTCATCAACACATAATTAGGCTAATAACTCAATGGCGCCTATGCTGAAATTTTTCAAACATAACGAAACTTAAAAATTAAACCGACGTAACCTTATCTAACCCTTCTTATACCTTCCTAGACTATCCCAAAGATAAAACCCCATCAAAACTACTCTAAAAGTCCAAAATTTCTCAATCCTAAGCCATGAACACATGCTGGAATTTTAACAAAACTTTCTAAAGTTTGCTTCTTTCATTTTCTTTCACCAATACCTTTCAAACCACCATTATTAACCAAACTAATATCAAAACCAATCAAATTTCAAAGCCATTTAACCATCACGACATCCCTTCTATTTTCTATAGAAACCTACACAAAACACTTTCCTTTCTCATTCTTTCACTAAACCCTCATCCAATCATCCATTTAAACATGAAAGAAGATAAAACATCAAACAAACCACTCTAAAATTTGAAATCCTAAACTAACCTAATCTGATTTTTTTTCTCCTCCAACAACATCTCCTTCTAAACACTCTTCCAATCACCAAAATGAAATAAGAAAGGTAAAATCCCTAACAATATACCAAGAAATTGAATTTCCTCTTACCTTGTAGGATCCCACGAAAACCTCTTTGCTTCTCAAGATGGAAAGAACTCCTTCCTTCCTCTTTTCTTACATAACCCACGTGAATCTCCCTTGCCCAAGCTTAAAACACCTTCTTCTTCCCTTCCTCTTGGATGGCCGATTGTCTCTTCTCTTCTCCTTTTGATTTTGAAAATCCACTCACTTCTCTCTTCTCTTCAAACTTTGGATAACTAAGCCAAAGATGACCTAATTTTGCCTCTTTCTCATTAAATCCCTAAGCCAAAACGACATCACTCCACTCTAGCCTCCCTCCATGCATTTTCGTTGGCCACTCTCCACTCTTTTACTTCCTAATCCATCTTAGTTAATCCTAATCCTAACTCTTCCTTAACCTAAACCCTAGCCCAAGCTTTCAAGCCCATATCTTTTCCTCCTTCTAACTTTCACTAAATTTCATTTCCTCCTTCCAACTTAAACTTTCATGGGCTCCCACTTAAAAGCCCACTTAATTCCTTCTTTTTTTTTCATTTACTTTCCCATACAAACCCTAGCCAACTTAATTAATAAACCCAAAGCCTTTATAACCATTTAAACAATTTCTAATTTATTCCTAACATGACCTAATTTAATAAGTCTTATTCTTTGAAAATATAATACAAATATTAACATTCTAATTTAACTAAATTCTGAAATTTAATATTATTGCTATAAATTATAACTCTCAATTCCTTCAATTACTAATTGTTGCACTAAAATTCCAACTTATCCTAACCAATAGGAAATCTAAAAAAAAACCCTAATTTCATACTAACCAAGAGACAATTTAAATTGCAAGCCTATTTAATAGGGAAAAAGGGATCGGGGTCTAACAATATCAGAAACCGCTAAATTTTAAAATCATAATATCAATCGACATAATATCCAAAGACAGAATAGACAAGTCTATCAGTCCCCTAAACAAAACCAAAAAGGAAACTGATATAAACATCTATCCTAAGTCATCCTAAAAATCCAACCCAGCTGACCGACCTGTGTGCCATCGCTTCTCCCGCCAAAGACGTCAAGACAAGAGGAAAAGGCTATCTCCGAGCTAGGGTCTATTCTATCATCTGAAAATAGGTTGCAATTTTGGGTGAGTTTGCGAACTCAGTGAGAAACCATCATCGATGGTTCACTCAAATCATGCATTACACAAATTGCGTACAGCATGGCACAGTAATATTCAATTAATAGTATTATATAACAATTTACAGTATCGGTAACAATTTACAATAGTATAGAACAGTTCACAGTGTCACATCACAATTTACAGCAAATCATAGCATCACGCAGTTCAGTAATCGTCACACAATTTGGCTATTCAATCAGTCATGTATATAATGCATATGAGACTCTTTCCAGTTATTCAATATTGTGCCCAAGTGCTCGACAAGATAAGCAAGGGGACGATCGAGGATAAATCCTCTGCTATGCCCGTCAAGATGCTGATGTGAGAGCTCGAGGCTCTTTTCAGTGATAATAGCAACTTGGGACACGTCCATTATCTGATCATGCATTTATGCATGCAATGCAGTGTTTAATGATTTGCAGTATACGACTATAAAAGCCCAGTATTACAGTACTCAGTAATCCAGTGATATGGCTATAAAGCCCAATATTGCATTTCTCAGTGTCATATAGTAATCCAATCCAATGCAGTGAAAGCATGCAATTAGAACGTATACCATTCAGTAGTTCTCAGTATTATACAGTGGTCCAACCGTATTCAGTAAAAGCATGCCATTCAATCACGTACATTTCAGTAATCATGTAATTCACATTATCCAATCCCATGCAGTAAGAGCATGCAATTCGGTCACATACATTTCAGTAAGCATACCATTCGATCATATTATTTGCAGTAATCATACAGTTCAATCTTATACATTTCAGTAGTTATACAGTTCACATTGGCAAGTCATTCACATTAGGCATCTAGATAATCAGGAATTTGAGAAACCATCTAGGTTACTCACCTGTAACTTCCGATCTACTGCCTGGAAGTTCTAGCAATGTCCGTGGAATGACGATCCAACGGCGTCTCTATAACAGTAAAAATACATTCCCATTACTAGATGCTAAATTAAACCATTCAGTAATGCATATGTCTCAGTGAGATGATGTACAATGCATGTTCACGATTTTCCCGGCGCTAAAACCCAATTTATAACTCTTATATCCCAATCTAACTCTTCGCTCAATTGATCGAAAATAATTGATCCAATCCTATAATTCGGTTCAATTTCCTCAATTCATAATCCCTATAGTAATTTCCTATCCATCGGGTCAAAACCTCTATTGAAAATCCCAATTAAACTCCAATTGTCTCAATTCAGTATTTAGGTCACACCATAACCCATGATTGACCTTAATCTCTATAATTCATTACCAATTATATCAATTCTAACTCCCATAATTATCCTCAATTGTAGACCTCTTTCTCTAGTTCACAATGAATCAGGAATCACCTCAATCGGAGGTCTATACCATAAATTATGCCCAATAAACTAATACTCATCCATTCAGAAATCACCCCTTCGCCGCGACCTATTCCCTTCGCCGCGACGAAGAGAAGATCGCTCGCCGCGGTGCGCAACCCTTCGCGCCTCTCGTCGCGACGTCCAGCCCGCTCGTCGCGACGTGCAAATTAATTTTATTCATCACGACGAAGGCCTCAGCGCCTCTGCGCTCGTCGCGACGTGCGACGGTCCGATCGTCTTCTCCGATCGATTTCCGCCATTAATACACTCTCAACTCAACATTTAACACTCTCATCTACTCTATCTAACTCATTAAATACCATAAATACACTAAAAGCCATTAATAACAACATTAAACACAAAAATACTTACCAATCAAACGATCGATCCACAATCACCTTAACCCTAAAAATCCTCTGAAATCAACGATCCAACAATTTCAAAGCCTCAAACCTTCACCAATCACCATAGACAAGTTAGACTAACACAATAAGGAAGAAGCCATAAGAAGAAATCGAAGGATCTCACCATTGGGAGAAAAATCGAATCACCGTAGAGGGGAAGAACTCATATGCCTTAGGTAAACTTTTCCCCCAAATTTCAAACCTAGTATTTATAGACTTAAGTCTCCGAATCAATCCAAATTTCAGTCTCAAAATTTCAGTGGCTCAACATATTTATTTCCTATCAGTAAATTCTAATTTTTCCATTGCCATTGGACAGTTCTTTCAATACTATACAGTCAATCGGTCTGTCACCCCAAAACTTCCGGTCTGAGCATTTTCTCCCAAATTTCCCGAATATTTCTCATAGACCACTATCAGTTGCCAATAACTCTTAGACTATTCTAAATCAGTCATTCGGGCTCACTTACTCTTAATTCCTCAATCAATTACAATCCAGTCAGTCCAGTCAGTTCATGCTCACAATCAAATCCCGAAAATCATGAATGCAAGTACCTATGAATAAATGCATATTTAATAAACCTGTTCCTCTATAATTAGAGGCCAGTAACATGCTCAGTCAATGAATGCAGTGAAATCCAATCAGTTCAACCCAATGACCAAAATACCCTTGCTAACAGTAACGGGATGTTACACATAATCTATCATTTCGAGGTGTTAACAACTAACATAAGAGCAACCTACTTTGATACCATGAGCCGAAGATTCGAGAGAAAACCAGAGTAAATAAGAACTGATAACTTTATTAATGAGAGTTATGTTTTACAAAGGTTAGATTTTACTATATGCAAAATAAATAAAACTAAGACTAGCTGCTACTTACACTGCTATTTACAAAACTGTACAAAACCACATAGTATTTACAATAAACGACATCGATTTACATTCAGTAAAACAACAACAATACATATCACTTAACAGGGCACGACTGGAATTATGACTGGGAACGTCAGAGCTTACGGTGAAAACTTCAAAAGTCACACAGCCTCCGACGACACATCTTGCTATGCGGCTTGGAGTACTCACGACCTGCCTGTTAAGTTTATTCTTATTCTAGTATTGGAATAAATACTATTTGGAAACATGGATATAGTTATTCTAGGGATAGAATAAGCAGTGTTTGGGTACAAGAGTAAAACTATCCTAAGTCTAAGATAAGATTGTTTGGTTATTGCATTAGGTGTAATCTTGTTTACAAATAGCCTAAAATTAAATATAATTTAGAAAAAATTTAAAATTCAAAATTATTTCTAAAATTAAAGTAATTATTTTCTATGAATAATATAATGATTAAATTGATTCTGTTTAATATTTTGAAAGGTTGTTTCAAAGTTAGAATTAACTATTTAGTTAGATTGAAATAATTAATTAGATTCTTTAAATTCAATAAAAGTGTTTCCTAAGTAGTTAAGAAAACATTGCTTAATTAAATATATTTATTTCAATTTGATAGAGATAAATTAAATTTATGATTTTATTTATTTAAAATTATTTTATTTATTTATAAATTAAAATTTATTATTTTACTTATCTAGAAATTGGTTTTGTTGTCATTTAACGAATCTAGAAGTCACATGAGATGTAATTGATAAATATGTTATCTACCTAATTTAAGTTTAATTAGCTTGTTAAGTGACTCAAAGTCAAACTAATTTAAATGGGATCCTAGTCCATAAGAGAGATCAAAGTAACCTTTTCAAATAGTAGTGAGGGTTATTATCTGAATAAAGTAGTAAAAGTAATCAAATACATGATTAAAGTCCCTATCTTATTTGGTGTCGTGGCATATGACCAATACTTTTTTTTCTTTTTTTTTCTGAGTCTTTAATATAGTTAATACTAAGAGTTAGAGAACCCAATCTCTTGGAAATAGGTTGAGATTAAGAAGGACTCTCAAAGTTAGACAGAAAAGTTGTATATCTGTTTTGATATAATCCCTACTAAGATTTTTTTTTGTTAAAGTTTTAAAGATATGTTAAAATCATATGGATGACAAAATGCATTTTGAGTTAACTAATATCTTATAAACTTTGATGACAACATATAAGATGTATATCAACATTATATGATAGCAAGATGTAAGAGGTTGTATAAAGTAGAACTAAAATGTATAGTATCTTGAAGAAATTGTTTCATTCAATTTACTCCATTAAAACATAAATGTGGACTATAATTGAAGAAAGTTGCTATAGAATGATAATAGTTATCATTAAAAGAAATGATAGCATGACTTTTGTTGCCTATACGTGATATGATTAAGATCATGTGTATTTCTAGTTCATCTTGATGAGTGTTTGATACTAAATTTAGATTAAACATTATTACAATGTTTAAGGTATGAGAAGAATATATTGTTAAGTAAAAGCGGTTAATCTACGTTTATACAAATAGTTTGTATATGTTGGATCAAAGGAGAATTATGATTAATATAAATGGAAAGAATATAAAGTTAGATAATCGAGAGTATCTTTTCATATCATATTATATATATATATATATATCCTTTTATGTCATTTTTATTATGAATTGTATCAAACTTGTTAAGTTGAAATGTTAAATCTTTTACATGTGATGTGTTGGATATGATAACAATTAATAAAAGGATGATACTTAGATTTCATTGGATTACTAATGACTTTATGTGATATAGCCATAAGTATCAAATGAAATAATGATTTAAACATTTTAAAAGTTTAAGTTATTTAAATTTATGAAGAAATTAAGCATCGAGAATGCTAAAGTACTTTGATGAGATCGATATGGTAAGTTTTAAATTTTTATTATTTATAGGGAATGAGATTCTTTAGTGAATTTCTCCACAGCTAAATTCCATAAGAACATGTCCTTATATAGAGGAAAATACAATATGAGATATTGTATGATGAAATAAATTTTTTTACAGTTATGCCTAATATAATAACTGTAACATCTCATCACCGATGGACAAGATAAAACGCTAATTCGGGACAATTTATGAGTGTGTAAACTAGTCTCGGCATGTTCATGCATAATATGGCCTCCATATATACATAAATTGTAATTTTTGTATATGCACATGATTGTACATACATTCATGACATATCCAGGCATATGTGTTTATTGTGAAAACATATGATTTTGTGCTCAAAATTTGAATTGGAGTGGATTATTGTGTGTTTTACATTTTTGGGGGAATTGTAGAAATTTTTCTAGAATTTTTCGGGTACAATTGCCGGACCGGAAAAATTGTCAAGTGACAAACTGATTTAGTTTTCGGTACCGAAAATGACTACCCAATGACACTGGAATGTAGATACATGATTTTAGGAATTAGTACTTTGAGCCATTGAAATTTGGAGAGAAATTGGACTAGAAACTGAATTGTTATGGGAAAAGAAATGAATAAGTGCTTAAAACAAAGACAAGTGGCAAGTGGCACTTGTCACTTGCCTACTTATGCCTTAGACTATTTTGTCTTTTAAATAAGTCCACCATGGGAAGCTTTCCACGATGCTATGTTTGAAAGAGTCAAAATCCCTTTTAAATACTAAATCTTCCTTCTCATCCGGAAGTTTCCTCCTCCTTCGTGGGAGCTTTTCTCCTTGTAAGGTGCTACTCTTCTCCTCCAACTAAAGCTCTTTTATCATAAGTGCTTCCTTTTCATGTGTTTTAGCTTAAGCCTTCTTTATCCCTAAAAAAAATGGGGATTTTCGTGTATATGAAGTGAAAAGGAGGAATTGGTGAGTTGGTGAAGAATTGAAGCATTAAAGGCTTGTTAAGTGAGTATTTTGTTTTTATGGTCTTAAATTAGTAGTTGATGCTTTATTTGTGATGTCTTGAACATTAATTTCATGGTACTTGGGATTAGTTTGGATGGGTATAAATTTATGTTTGTGTAAGGAGGAATAATATAACATGTAAAGTATGGTTAAATTGTGTGTTTTGGATGGATTTTAGTATGTTAGATGCTTACTTCTTAAATGAAAATGATTGAGTATTTGTACTAGAATTTTGTGGGGTTATGTTCAAGTGAATGTCTTGATGATTTTGTGGCTAGATTAGAGACTAAATTGGATGCTTATTGAAGTAGGATAGTTGTTAGAATGAAAGGAGTTGAATTAGGTATTAAATCTGGAAAAATTAACCTTGAGTATGTTTCAGGTTTTAGGTTATAACTTTTGCTATGGTTATGCTATTGATTTGAGGTTTGGCTTGAATAAAACTTAAGAAGTTTGGCTAGAATTCATATGAAGGAAGTTCTGTCCAATTGTGGCTTGAAGAACTTTAAATTTTGCTTGGAAAGTGAGTTATGTGTGCTGTGTGAATAGTGTCCTGATGTTGGGTCTAACATTGAAGACCATAAATTTTGGTAATTTTTATAAGCTAAAGTAGACTGATTTTGTAGAATTGTTATTCATGAAAGTTGAAGATTTGCTTGTTAGCTTTCTAACGCCACTAAGTATGATATTTTTCGATGTGTAGATTGAAAGTTATGGTCTGTTAATGTTCAGGTGGTAATTCAGCTCAAAATGTGTTTTGTGTGCAAATGGCTCTAAGTGTATAGGTTTTATGCTTTTTGTGTTCTGGTGCTAATTGTGGACTGTTAAGGGTGAAATTGGCTCAAGTGATCTTCTAGCAAGTTCTAGAGGATTGTTGTAGCTTTCTAATGAGGTATAATGTGTTCATTGTGGATATAAGGATTTTAAGTTATGCATTTTCAAAGTTTGAATATGGTTTTGGTCATGTGCTATTTTAATACTCCCTAACAGGACAACCACATTAATGGGAGGGTTTGACCTAGTTAGAGATGGAATTTGGTTCTAAGTCCTTCTTGAGAATTGTAGTATATTGTCTGAGCTTTTTATTGCAATATGGTATGGAATCGTTCGCCAAGGGGATGTGGAGTTATGCATGTTGGAAGATTGGGTTATTGTTGACAATAATTTGGGTAGGCAAAAGTTTTGTTTGAGAATTTGATTTCGTTAGAGCTGGAATTTGCTTCCAAGTTGTTCATGAAATTTTTATCAATTTTTTTTTCTATTTTTATTGATATAAAATTTGGAATTTTTGGCTAAGGGGATGAAAAGTTATGATGTTTAGAAGTTTTGGTACTGTTTGTGAGGAGCTTATTGATCGATCATCTTGGAGTGAATTTTTGACCACTTGAGAGGTCGATATGATCTTTGAGTCCTGCATGAAAATGGTAGAGCTATCTTTTATCTTTCCAACGGTACCAAGTTTGTAAAATTTGGAGTTTAGATCCAAAAGATATGAAGTTTAGAAATTAGGAGGTCAGGATCGCGTGGCCGATCGCTCGGGCGAGCGAACGAGCCATCACCCTCGCGCACGCCCTCTATCGCCCGCGCTCGCCTGCTCGGGCAAGAGCATTGCTCGACCAGTCGCCCGATTGGGCGAGCAGACGCCCGCGCGCTAGTCGATCGGTAACGGGGTCTATTTTCGACCCACCGACCTCTCTTCTTTCTTTTGGCCATAACTTTTTCATCCGACCTCCGATCGACCAGATTTTTAAAAAGTTGGATTCCTAAGAAATTTCTATATATTTATATACCAAATTTATGAATTTTGAGATCAAACTGAGAAAGGTTGATCAGATAAAAGTGAGCAGACCGGTTGGAAAAGTCTAAACATACTTCAGTAATTTGGAGATATCTTGAGCTATAGAGCTCCAATCGATCTGATGCTTTTTTCTAATTAAACTAGAGACATAGATATACAAATGTTATGAAGAGATCAGACTTCAATTTATCCCCAAAATGTTCAATTTCTAGAGTGAAGTTACGTGTAGTGTGTTAGTCTGAGCGTGTGTTGGGAATATCTTTTCCGTCCGACGTCCGATTGACCTGATTCTCGAGGCATCGGATTCGTGAAATATTTAATTTCATTTATTTATGAAATTGGAATTTTTAGAGCTGAAATTGTCAGAGATTGGTTAGGGCGAAGTGAGAGGATCGGGTAATGATTTTTCTGATCTGTCTTTTATTATTAATTGGACCTATAGAGGTCCAAATTGAGTGATTTTGATGTTTATGGTTTTCTAAATTTTAGAGAACATTTTTATGATGGGAAATTGTGAAATAGTGCCGGGAATGTCACGAACATGCATTGTACACATCTAAATTGCTACATGTGCATTATTTAATATTTCTGATTGTGCATTTGGTAATGTGTGAATATTTGGAATGTTTTAGAGACGCATTTGAAACGTCAACCCATAGACGTTGCCGAGACTTCTAGGCTTTAGCTTTGGAAACAAATGTGAGTGACCTAGTTGGTTTCTCAATTATTACTTGTTTATTATTTTGCGCTTATAACTCTGTGGAGAATAATGGTGGGCTTTGCATTTGTTTATGACTGGATTCCAGACCGAAGGTGTCCGATGTATTTGGAGATTATCACATAGAAGTGCTATTGTCTGAGAATTTGGGAACTCTGTGTTTTAAATGTGATTAAATGTGAGTGTGATTTTAATGTGAAAAATTGTGAACTAATTGGTTGAATGTGATAATTGGGAATGATTGTGATGATGCTATGGTTTCATTTTGACCTATGCATTCCATGCATACAAGGCATGATCAGATAATAACAGTTGTGACCGGAGCAGCCACCAAGAGCTACAAGCTCAACGTTTATAAGCCTCGAGCCCCACAGTGATTCAGAGCCTCGGGCTCAACGATTAATGCGCCCATATTGGGACAGTATAGGCTCTCGGTCACAACACCGTAATAAATGAAAAAAAGGTGTTACATATGTGTGTCATATGCATTTGATTTAATCATTTGGATTGAGTGAAAGACAAAATGCCTTATGCTTCTGTAGTACCAATCATGTGGTATTTCTGAAAGTAGATTATGAAACAATTGTATTATGCTTGCGTGTTGTATGAAATGAATTGGTTATGAATGACTAATCGAATGAAATGCATCAAATTTTCCGTACTCAGGTGAAATTGTGAAATATGATCAAACATGCAACAATGAAAATATATGTTATGTGAATTGATGAGTTGCATGAATTGATTAAACCATCGATGATCGTTACCTCATTGAGTTCTCAAAACTCACCCAAAATTTGCAATTATTTTTCAGGACCCAGAAGAATACACCGTTAGGCAACGTGCATATAGCAACCACATATGAGCGAGATAAGAGGTCAGGATCAGTTCGCGTCTGCAGTAGTGTCTGAGAATAATTGTGTTTTTCAAAATTTTGTACTAATGTTTAGGTACAAATGATTAGGTCAGGTTGTAAAGTCAACAGATTGAATTAAATTGTTTTTATGAAAAGGGTCCTCGAGGCTATTGAATTATTTATGTGAATTGTTTTCCGCATAATATAAAAAGTATGTGTATGTTTAAAAAAAATTTATACTGAATTTTGACTGAGTGATGTAGCACTTTACCCTCACAGGGCACAGACTCAGATATCACCATCGATGTCGGGTTCAAGTCATGCGGGAGTGGGGTGTTACATTTAGGTAGTATCAGAGCCCAGAAGTACGAACTTCTATGGGCATTTACTGAAACATGGGTAAAGTCACCTACATTAAAGTCATGTCATAGCAGACTGTAGCAACCCCTAGTCTGAGTTGTATGGGTATAGGTCATACGCATGAACATGTGTTAAGTGATGACGTCTGAGAAAAGTGGTGATGTGTCAGAATATGAGCCAATGAAGGTTTATGGGCAACTGGAAATGGGAAAGGAATAATGAAAAATGACATTCATATTGTACTGTGATTAAAAACCCTTGAATGTGATCGGTATGTGAATACATTGGCAAGGGTTACTTTAGAAAGAAGTGATATCAAAATAAATAATGAGATTTAAAGTGTATAAATCGAGATGAATGAAAAACGAAACTTGCGATAGTCTGGAGAGGTCAAATATGGACATTAAAAAAATGTTGATTAAAAGTGATGGGAGTTATGATTTAGCTTAAGAATATGTGAATATGTCTATGAGAGATCAAAAGCTCGGGATGACTAGATCGTTATGATTTGGACTTGTATGTTCGATAAAATGGGGATAATTGGAAAATGAGAAAAATTACTTGGTTCGATACGGTAGATAAAGATTTACTACAGTTGTGGTGATTTGTGTATTATGGAATATAGTGTATCGTAAATGAAGATATTGTTTTGAGATTAAAGTGTGCAAGCCCGGTAAAAGGAAATAATATTACATGACTGTGAAAGGATAGATTTGGATTTGAAGTGGGATAAAAGTTATGATTTGGCGTAATAATATGTCTGAGATATTGAGATGACACTTATTGATGCTTCTGCGTCTATAATTTGAAATAGATTGAGAATATACATATGGATGATGAAATAATAGAAACATGGCCTTATCAGTGAGTAAAATGTGCCTGAGTTTGGGTTGCATGTGTGTATGCAATTATGGAAAATATATAAAAAAAGCAAAGGAGTAGAGTGAATGCACTCAAAATAAGATGTTGTATAAGAAGAAGCGGTAAATACTTGAAAACTGGCGCGGAATCGCTGTTAATATGTGGGGTAATGTGAGGTAAAAGTGCAGGCTATGATATGGGCCTACAAAAATAAGTTTTGCTATGATCAAATAGCAACCTCCAGTTATGGACAGGAACAAGGATAGAAATGTTATCTAGAGTTAATTGGAATGTAAGTAGCAGTAGCAAATGTGAGCACGTGGTTATATGATATAAAAACATCTGTCAAAAAGATGTAAGGATTTTGGATGGTATCTACCAGGGTGTTAATGAAAATGAAAATGAAATTGCTTAATGTGTCGCGACCCGACCCGTAGACCGGATCCCAACTGTTGGATCCAAGACCCAACCGCATATAACTTACCATTTACCCTCTTGCTTTGATACCACAAATGTCGGGATCCCGCTCCCGGAGCCCGACTTTCATAGTCCTGAAACTTGTGCTTATAGACTTGCAGGATTCTTAACCAACCATTCACTTACTTTTATTCAAACATTTTCATTTTAACTCCAATTGTTACAAATTTTAATTGATAACAAGACATATGTCTTAGGAATCTAATGGTCCAAACCTCACCCCATTTGGAGGTCGGACGAAGGAGTTATGACCCGACAAACTCAACGTGTTCATGTTTTGACTTCTATCAAACATGTTTTGGCGCAAATGTCATAACTTTCACTATAGGTGTCGGAATGACTTCGTTCTTGGACCATTTTAAACTAGACATCTAGGTCTACAACTCTTATGAAGACCACAAAACCAAATTCGGCCTCTAACAAGCTCAAAACACTTGACTAAGGATCCTAGTCGACTGGAATAGATGCTAGTCGACTGGGACGGGTATTTTGCTGGTTGTAGTCGACTGGAAACATTTCCAGTCGACTGGAACTTACGAGAAATATTCTCCGCCCTCCGAGTAGTCGACTGGAACACTTTCCAGTCGACTGAACCCTCCTAGTCGACTGGAACACCTTCCAATGATCGAACCTCTTTTCAAGACCACTTGGAATCATCATCTTTCAAGACTCATAACTTTTATCCCTAGCTCCAATTGGTGCATACTATACCTCTATGGAAAGGTAAGAAGATGAACTACAAATCTTATGAAGGATGCTAAAACTAACTCCATCATTTAATAAGGTAAAAATTCACTCAAAGGTCACTGCTCCATTAATACCTATGTAACAGTGCTATGGCTAAATGAACAATAACTGGTTGTGTTCTAATCCTCATAAATTCTTAACCCTAGATCCAAATGAGACAAACAATATACCCTTGAAAGCTCTAATCCTCTACTACAAACTTCATGAAGACTCATTTATCTAAATCAAACCCGAAGAGGGTCAAATGTCAAGGCGATGTCCGTCAAATTTTAAGAAAATTTGACAGCACCTCCCTATTTTATTCCTAACCCAAAATCTTCAATCTAGACCATAACCTGCACATAAATTCTACATTCAAGGGCAGCAACACACTCTTAGTTTTCTAGACATTCTCAATTCATACCCAAACCATCACCATGATTCAATTTCCATACACACAAGTATAAATTTCTCAAATACATTCATGATCTAATACTTTTACTTTCAAATTCATTCATTCATTCATCATCATTCAATCATAACATGTTCATACAATGCTTTAGTGGGCATTTCAAGCCCAATTACATAAAAGCTTCAAAATACATCATTTCCTTAAATGCAACTAAAGCATTGATGTTACAAAATGATTTCAAATCCCAAAATAACAAAAGAACCGCTGGAGTAAAATGCCTTATGCTCGCTCCTCGGGTTCTGCCATTTCACGAAATTTGTGGGGTGAGCTAATGCTCCGTAGGTAACACATTTACGTTTATATAACAAGCACATCCTTGATTCATGCATTTATCAATTTTCCAAGGAAATCACATCACATGCATAACTCAAACATTCATACATTCATAACAATTTCAATCATTCCATCATTCACGATCTTATACAATTCATGCATATTCATGGCAAACACAACAATGGCTCGGTAAGTCCAATCATGGCAACCACATAAGTTCATCAAATGACCTAATGTGGGCAATTCTTGAGGAGTCCGATATCGGATCATCCTATGCCTCAATCGGGCGGTAGGGCGAAGGCTTTTCATGTCGGCGTGCGCGTGGCGGTTCTTGGGACATTACCTTACCCATACAAAGCATAATTCATTTCATAACAATAAAATTGGATTGTTCTTATCCAAGTTATTGTTTTCATTAAAATCATTCTTTCATGCATCATTCATGCAAAATTCATAATTTTCATTATATTCATTTCATTTAGCTCTCTAGGCTAATTCACCCATCATCCTAGAATTTACATTTTCTAACATTATGATCACATAGCATAATATTTACAATCATTCAACAACCACAACATCAATCCTTCATATCATCCATTTACAATCATCCAACAACCACAACATCAATCTTTCATATCATCCGTTATGGTTTTCAACAACCATACTAACATTCAACACAATCGTCAATATCAACAACACGAGCAATAAACATCATAAATATCATTCGTCCATAACTAACACAAGCATTAACAACCATTATTAATGTCATAATTAAATTTACATTAAATGCTCATAAATATAAAAGTAAAGGTGTAACCCACCTTAAATCCTTGATAATTCCTTGAATAGCTTGCTATAATTCTTGTTCCTCTTCTCTTCCTCTTCTCTCTTCATTAAAAACCAACAACATTCCCAAATCAACATAGGATTTAGAAATTGAAAAACCTAAATGCTTAAATCATGAAATTGGCAAGAGGGTAACTAAACCCACTTGGTTCTTAACTCTTCTAACCAAAAACCCATCTAAAAACTTAATATTAAACCAAAGACTTACCTTAAATCTTGATTAAACCAAAGGGTTTCTTGGTTCAATGTGAAGCTTGGCTTCTCCTCTTGACTTTTCCTTCTTGACTTTTCTTCAAAATCTTCCTTAATCTCAAAGAAAATCAAGCCCTAACATTTTTCTTCTTTTTCTCCCCCCTTCTCCTCCACGCACGACTTCTCCCTCTCCTTTCTCTCTATTTCACGATTCTTCACTCTTCCTCTCATCCAACTCATTTAATTCACCTCTTTATACCTCCTCTTATTCTCACTTGGGCTCACTCACTTAAGCCCATTGGTTCCCTCTTCTTCCTCCTTCCTTCATCTTCTTCTTCCTTCATTTTCCTACACTCAAGCCCACAAAGCCTAAGCCCATCTTCACTTCATTTCTTCTTCTACTTCATTTCTTACTTAGGCCCATCTTATTTAATTCACCTAACTAACTTATTTCATTTGGACCCAAAGCCCAATTAACACATAAATCTCACCTAACTCATTTAAGTCCAACTAACATATCTAACTTCATTAATTCTTCAACTAACTTATTAATGCTATCATATATTAATTAATGTCACCTTAATTAATGCTAACATAATTTACTTAATTTGCCTAATCATGCTTAATTAAATAAAAAAAAATTTTGGGCTAACATTTCTCCCCCTTAAGAAATTTAGTCCTCGAAATTCTTACAGTTGATTGAAGAGGTGTGAGTCTTGCTCCGCATTGCATCCAAAGGTTCCCACGCCTCTTCAATCGCATGATTCCTCCACGGGACTTTGACTAGCTTGATTGTCTTGTTCACGAGGATCTTATCCTTGCTATCCGAATTGCCACAAGCATTTCTTCATAATCGAGATCATCACTCAATTTGAACTTCGAGGTGCGAATGATGTGAGAAGGATCGATCTGCACCTTCTCAAAGATCGATACATGGAACACATCATGGATCTGTGACAATTCGGGCGGCAATGCCAATCTATAGGCCAACGGACCAATCCTCTCCAAAACTTCATAAGGACCCACATAACGAGGACTTAACTTCCCTTTCTTACCAAATCTCATAACTCCCTTCCATGGAGACGCCTTAAGGAACACCTTATCTCCCATCGCATATTCCATTTCCTTCTGTTGGCATCCGTGATAACTCTTCATTCGTCTGGCTGCCTTAAGCCTCTGCTTAATCAAGTCAACTTTTTCAACCGTCATCTGGACCAACTCTGGTCCCACTAGCTTCCTCTCACCCTCTTCATCCCAGCATATGGGAGTCCTGCATCTTCTGCCATACAAGGCTTCATAAGGAGCCATCTGTATGCTCGAATGGTACGAATTGTTGTAAGCAAATTCGACCAACGGCAAGTGATCATCCCATGCTCCTTTGAAGTCCATTACATGCTCTAAGCATCCCTTCTAGAGTCTGAATTGTCCTCTGGATCGCCATCCGTCTGAGGATGAAACGCCGTCTTGAAATTCAACTTAGTTCCTAATGCTTCTGAGACTTCCCAAAATCTGGATGTGAACCTAGGATCCCCGCCGGATACTATGAAATCCGAACTCCATGCAATCTTACCACTTCATCAATATACTTTCGGCTAAAATTTGCGTGAATCATCACTGATTGCGAAAGTGGGATGACTTCGTCAACCGATCCACTATTACCCAAATGGCATCATGCTTCTTCTTTGGTCTTAGGCAAACCCATCGAAAATCCATTGTAATCCTCGCCATTTCCATTCAGAATGGACAATGGCTGCAACATACTGAAGGTGCACGGTGTTCACCTTGACTTGCGACACACTAGACATCTACTCACATAATCTGCTACATCTCTCTTCATGCCTTTCCACCGTAAATGTTCCTTCAAATCTCAGACATTACGGTGCTGCTGAGTGCATGGAATAAGCGCATTGTGCCTCATCCATGATCTCATCCTTAATCGCTTTATCATTGGAATGCATAACCTGCTTTTGACCATCATTAATCCATCATCCCTTACTTGCACCACTGACTGCTTACCATTCTGTATTTCATCTCTCAACTTACTCAATTCAACATCTTGCTCCTGCAACTCCTTAACCTTTTCCCTAAGGATAGGTCTCACTCTAAATTGTGCAATAACACCCTCGGATTCATCCGGCTGCAAACTAATCTTCAACTTAGCCATCTGTTCCAACAGAGGCAAGTAGACTGCCTGAACATGAGCCATCGACGACTTTCTGCTCAAAGCATCTGCCACTACATTTGCTTTTCCTGGGTGGTACTCAATCATTAAATCATAGTCCTTCAGCAGCTCCAACCATCTTCTCTGCCTCAGATTCAGCTCTTTCTGACTCATGATGTACTTCAGACTCTTATGATCAGTAAAAACTCTGGTCTGAACCCCATACAAATAGTGTCTCCAAATCTTCAGAGCAAAGATCACTGCAGCTAACTCCAAGTCATGAGTCGGATAATTCAACTCATACTGCTTCAACTGTCTTGAAGCATAAGCAATTACCCTATCATCCTGCATCAGCACACATCCTAGACCCTTCCTCGAAGCATCACTGTAAACTGTATAGCCCTGATCTCCACTGGGTAAAACTAATACTGGAGCACTTGTCAATTTGTCCTTGAGTTCCTCGAAACTCCTCTGACAATCATCATTCCAGACAAACTTCTGATTCTTTCTCAACAATCTGGTCATCGGAGCAGCTATGATAGAAAACCCCTCTACAAATCTTCTGTAATACCCTGCCAGGCCTAAGAAACTTCTCACTTCCTTCACTGTTTTTGGCTCCAGCCAATTGACTACAGCTTCCACTTTTCTGGGATCGACATGAATTCCCTTACTGGAAATCACATGTCCAAGGAATACTACTTCATGAAGCCAAAACTCACACTTACTGAACTTGGCATACAATTTCTGCTCTCTCAGCCTCTGCAAGACTATCCGGAGATGCTGTTCATGCTCTCCTCCATCCTTTGAATAGACCAGAATGTCATCAATGAACACAATGACAAACTGATCCAAGAAATCATTAAACACCCTATTCATCAGATCCATGAAGGCAGCTGGAGCATTGGTCAATCCGAAGGGCATGACTCTGAATTCATAATGCCCGTATCGGGTCCTGAAAGCTGTCTTCCTAACATCAGACTCCCTGATCCGGAGTTGATGATATCCTGATCTTAGGTCAATCTTCGAAAAGACCCTTGCTCCCTGAATCGATCAAATAAATCATCTATCCTCGGCAGAGGATACTTGTTTCGAATCGTCATCTTATTCAACTTCCTGTAATCTATGCACATCCTCCATGTGCCATCTTTCTTTTTAACAAACAGGACCGGAGCTCCCCAGGGTGAAGAACTCGGCCTGATGAACTGTTTCTTCAATAACTCCTGCAATTGCTCCTTAAGTTCTCTCAACTCAATCGGAGCCATCCTGTAAGGAGGTATCGAGATCGGCTGATTCCGGAATCAAGTCAATTTCGAACTCAATGTCCCTCACCGGCGGTAATCCTGGCAACTCCTCCGGGAATACATCTAGGAACTCCCTCACCACAATGTAATCCTCCAATCTTCCTACATTGACCTCTGGATCCACTATATGCGCCAAGAAGGCCTCACACCCTTGGCTCATCATACTGTCAGCTACCATAGCTGAAATAATCCTCGACCGCAGCGGTTTCTGTCCCCTTGAAGACTACCTTCGATCATCTCCAGATCAAATTCAACTTCCTTTAGACGCAATCCACCGCCTTGTACCTCTCCATGACATCCATCCCAAGATGACATCCAACCTTGAAGGTCTAGCGGTAGTAGGTCCACTACCGCCTAGCACCCTCGATACTAAGCTCACAATTCTTATAGATCGGGCTTATCACTACCTTACTCCCTAAAGGAGTACTAACAACCACATATTATCCAAAATCTCGGGACACACTGACAGACAAATTCATGCTTGCAGATATAAATGAGTGTGTAGACCCGGTATCAATCAATACATAAACAGGTGCATCAAATAGCATAGCCATACCCGTTACTACTTCTGGGGCGGCTGCAGCTTCCTCTCTGGTCATGGCAAAGACTCTCGCGGTGCACGACCACGCCTCTAGGCCTTCTGCCGACACGTCTTCCTTGCAGCTCCTGAACTACCCACTTCTTGGACTGGCCTAGATGCCACTGTCTCTGCTCTTCTTGGGGCCTGAGACTGAACCCCTTCCTGCTTGCCTGCCTGTGGACAATCCTTGATTCTGTGCCCCTTCTGACCACAGCCAAAACATGCGCCTATCTTCATCAGACACTCCCCCTTGTGAAATCTACCACAGTGATCACACTGAGGATTGCCTCTGCCTGACCATCCTGGGCTTGCCACACTAGAAGCTTGACCGACATGTACTAGCTGTTTATTCTTTGTGGGGCCCTGCTGCCCACTTCACTGTGTATGACCCGTCTTAGTGCTCTTTGCAAATCTGAGGGAACTCATGCTTTTCTTTGAAAAGCGCTCTCTGTTCTTCCTCTTCTTGGTTACCTCGTACGATATTTTCTAACTTCTCGACTGAATGCTGCATCCACATTCTTGATAATTCTGAAATTGTGGATGACTACTTTCTCCGAATCCCTAGGTGTAGTCCACCTCAAACTTTCTGCACTTGTCCACTTGAGTTGCCACGATGTTGGCTGCATATCGTGACAACCGAGTGAACTTCACTCATACTCGCTACACTCGGCTCCTGCGGGTCAAATTCAGAATTCTCTTACTTTCTCTGAACATACACCATGGAAAAGTACTTCCCACGAAAGCTTCTAAGAACTCCCTCCATGTCAAGATTGAGGGTTCTTCCTCGATCGCTGCATCGATTCCCACCGGTCGGTGCATCCCCGCAGACAAGCTTTGCTGCATAATCAACTTTCTCTTCTTGAGCATCTCATCGCTTGGGACCCTCTCGGTCCTCTTCACCATCTTCGCTTCCTCGGGATTAGTGGTCCCGCTGAAGTCGACTCGCCCATACTTAGGAGCTTATCATCTGACCGCTCCTCTCCTTTGGAGTGGCATTGAGCTGCCTTCCTTGCCCCATGGCATAGGTAAACTTTGGGCAAAAGCTTGGAAGAACTGGGGTCCATCGATTTACTTGAGGAGGAGGCGGCGGAGGCGCCTCATGTTGCACACTGGGTGCATCAGAGTCGATCACAGGGATAGTCCCTGCATCCTGTGGAACGTACGATTCATCCGTACTTCCGCGCTGTGAGCTAGGTCGAGCTGGAGCTCCTCGAGTTCTCCTTCGAGGCGGCATTACTCCTTCAAGTTTAAAAATTCAGTGAAAATCTTTAGTTTACATGAAACAAATTCAATTCATGTAAATCAATTCAAAACAATTCAATGCATTCATTTGAAAACAACATTGCATTGCATGCAATTAAAACAATGCACATAAGTCATGTAATTCATGTAGAAAAATGCATGATGACTTGACCTTTAAACATTCCACTAGGGTTCCTAGGAAACCGTAAACCCGGTTTCGCTCTGATACCACAGATGTCGCGACCCGACCCGTAGACCGGATCCCAACTGTTGGATCCAAGACCCAACCGCATATAACTTACCATTTACCCTCTTGCTTTGATACCACAAATGTCGGGATCCCGCTCCCGGAGCCCGACTTTCATAGTCCTGAAACTTGTGCTTATAGACTTGCAGGATTCTTAACCAACCATTCACTTACTTTTATTCAAACATTTTCATTTTAACTCCAATTGTTACAAATTTTAATTGATAACAAGACATATGTCTTAGGAATCTAATGGTCCAAACCTCACCCCATTTGGAGGTCGGACGAAGGAGTTATGACCCGACAAACTCAACGTGTTCATGTTTTGACTTCTATCAAACATGTTTTGGCGCAAATGTCATAACTTTCACTATAGGTGTCGGAATGACTTTGTTCTTGGACCATTTTAAACTAGACATCTAGGTCTACAACTCTTATGAAGACCACAAAACCAAATTCGGCCTCTAACAAGCTCAAAACACTTGACTAAGGATCCTAGTCATTGGAATAGATGCTAGTCATTCGACGGTATTTTGTTGGTTGTAGTCATTGAAACATTTCCAGTCGATGGAACTTACTGAAATATTCTCCGCCCTCGAGTAGTCGACTGGAACACTTTCCAGTCGACTGGAACCCTCCTAGTCGACTGGAACACCTTCCGGTCATTCGAACCTCTCTTTCAAGACCACTTGGAATCATCATCTTCAAGACTCATAACTTTTATCCCTAGCTCCAATTGGTGCATACTATACCTCTATGGAAAGGTAAGAAGATGAACTACAAATCTTATGAAGGATGCTAAAACTAACTCCATCATTTAATAAGGTAAAATTCACTCAAAGGTCACTGCTCCATTAATACCTATGTAACAGTGCTATGGCTAAATGAACAATAACTGGTTGTGTTCTAATCCTCATAAATTCTTAACCCTAGATCCAAATGAGACAAACAATATACCCTTGAAAGCTCTAATCCTCTACTACAAACTTCATGAAGACTCATTTATCTAAATCAAACCCGAAGAGGGTCAAATGTCGGCGATGTCCGTCAAATTTTAAGAAAATTTGACAGCACCTCCCTATTTTATTCCTAACCCAAAATCTTCAATCTAGACCATAACCTGCACATAAATTCTACATTCAAGGGCAGCAACACACTCTTAGTTTTCTAGACATTCTCAATTCATACCCAAACCATCACCATGATTCAATTTCCATACACACAAGTATAAATTTCTCAAATACATTCATGATCTAATACTTTTACTTTCAAATTCATTCATTCATTCATCATCATTCAATCATAACATGTTCATACAATGCTTTAGTGGGCATTTCAAGCCCAATTACATAAAAGCTTCAAAATACATCATTTCCTTAAAATGCAACTAAAGCATTGATGTTACAAAATGATTTCAAATCCCAAAATAACAAAAGAACTGCTGGAGTAAAATGCCTTATGCTCGCTCCTCGGGTTCTGCTCATTTCCTGAAATTTGTGGGGTGAGCTAATGCTCGTAGGTAACACATTTACGTTTATATAACAAGCACATCCTTGATTCATGCATTTATCAATTTTCCAAGGAAATCACATCACATGCATAACTCAAACATTCATACATTCATAACAATTTCAATCATTCCATCATTCACGTATCTTATACAATTCATGCATATTCATGGCAAACACAACAATGGCTCGGTAAGTCCAATCATGGCAACCACATAAGTTCATCAAATGACCTAATGTGGGCAATTCTTGAGAGTCCGATATCGGATCATCCTATGCCTCAATCGGGGGCGCGGCGAAGGCTTTTCATGTCGACGTGCGCGTGGCGGTTCTTGGGACATTACCTTACCCATACAAAGCATAATTCATTTCATAACAATAAAATTGGATTGTTCTTATCCAAGTTATTGTTTTCATTAAAATCATTCTTTTCATGCATCATTCATGCAAAATTCATAATTTTCATTATATTCATTTCATTTAGCTCTCTAGGCTAATTCACCCATCATCCTAGAATTTACATTTTCTAACATTATGATCACATAGCATAATATTTACAATCATTCAACAACCACAACATCAATCCTTCATATCATCCATTTACAATCATCCAACAACCACAACATCAATCTTTCATATCATCCGTTATGGTTTTCAACAACCATACTAACATTCAACACAATCGTCAATATCAACAACACGAGCAATAAACATCATAAATATCATTCGTCCATAACTAACACAAGCATTAACAACCATTATTAATGTCATAATTAAATTTACATTAAATGCTCATAAATATAAAAGTAAAGGTGTAACCCACCTTAAATCCTTGATAATTCCTTGAATAGCTTGCTATAATTCTTGTTCCTCTTCTCTTCCTCTTCTCTCTTCATTAAAAACCAACAACATTCCCAAATCAACATAGGATTTAGAAATTGAAAAACCTAAATGCTTAAATCATGAAATTGGCAAGAGGGTAACTAAACCCACTTGGTTCTTAACTCTTCTAACCAAAAACCCATCTAAAAACTTAATATTAAACCAAAGACTTACCTTAAATCTTGATTAAACCAAAGGGTTTCTTGGTTCAATGTGAAGCTTGGCTTCTCCTCTTGACTTTTCCTTCTTGACTTTTCTTCAAAATCTTCCTTAATCTCAAAGAAAATCAAGCCCTAACATTTTTCTTCTTTTCTCCCCTTCTCCTCGCACGACTTCTCCTCTCCTTTCTCTCTATTTCACGATTCTTCACTCTTCCTCTCATCCAACTCATTTAATTCACCTCTTTATACCTCCTCTTATTCTCACTTGGGCTCACTCACTTAAGCCCATTGGTTCCCTCTTCTTCCTCCTTCCTTCATCTTCTTCTTCCTTCATTTTCCTACACTCAAGCCCACAAAGCCTAAGCCCATCTTCACTTCATTTCTTCTTCTACTTCATTTCTTACTTAGGCCCATCTTATTTAATTCACCTAACTAACTTATTTCATTTGGACCCAAAGCCCAATTAACACATAAATCTCACCTAACTCATTTAAGTCCAACTAACATATCTAACTTCATTAATTCTTCAACTAACTTATTAATGCTATCATATATTAATTAATGTCACCTTAATTAATGCTAACATAATTTACTTAATTTGCCTAATCATGCTTAATTAAATAAAAAAAAAAATTTTGGGGCTAACATAATGCCTCTTTGAGCTTTATTCTCGTGGATGTATTGACCATTGGAGTCATGATACGAATTGATCTTGCCAGATAATATGAAATGTTGAAAATGATTTTCTTGAAGCAGTAAGAATGAATAATAAGTACTTATGGGCAAAAGGTGATTGACAAGGAGTTATAAACAATATCGAGGTTTGTACCTACAATCACTAAGATAGGGTAAGAAAGCCTAGTAATTTTGTTTATGATCAAAGATCCCATGGCCAGTAGTAAAGATCATAAGCTCTTCTCTCCATTCAACAATGGAACCTGGAAAATCTTCCATAGAGGTCAAAGGCCCCTTGTTTGATCCAATTGGGCTTGCTTCAGAAAGGAACCGATAGATGAAATGGAGGAAATTTTGTGATAAAATGACAAGTCTCTCGAAAAAGTTGTGACGTGTTGTCTTCTTTATTAAAAAAATGAGAATATTGGAGTTACATCTATAGCAAAGACTCAAGCATGGGAGATGTAAAAAGCTATTGGGAGTGTATAAACTATTTTGTTAATGTCCAGAAGAGGAAGAGGATTTTAGCAATTCGAGGAGACAGTCTTATTACTGTGTGTTGAAATTTAGTCCACATCAGAGGTTGTGGAAATATGTTTGGGGACCACAAAGTATCTTTAATGATGGGGTTTCCAATACAGGAAGTTATGGTTGGCGATAGATTGAAACGTGTGGAGCAACAGGTATCAATGAACAGACATTACCATAAGTCAATGTGAAATCATCGGGAAATTGAAAGAACTGCTAAAAACCGTCAAAAAAATTCAATGATTGAGGATAGCATGTATTTATACTATGGAATTGAGAAATTAGTTACTCATGGAACAATGAGTTTGAGGTTATATCTCTTGGAGTACCCTGATGGGATTATGATATTGAAAGTTAATGTGATCCAAGCAAAAGGATATAAAGGGGAGACTATGATTATATTAACAAAGGAAGATGAAATTTGGAATACTTGAGGGGAAAATATATAAGCCGCATCAGCGATACATGAAAACAAAATGATTATAGTGTTAGGTATGCCATTCGGATTTGGATATTTTGCATAGACAATAGAGGTTCCCAATTGAGATCAAGAGAGAATTGGTTGTAATGTATACGATGATGTTATGTTACTAAGAGATAAATATAGCTGAATGAGCTAAATTGAGATTTATGACTTAAAAATCCCTGCAAAAGTAGCTGGTTTGAAAGCGTGGAGTTATGATGTGGACAGAAACATATGAGAGATACATATGACTAAACAGATCTGGAATTGGAAAAGATTGAAAGAACTGTGCTGAGGGAAACCTTCCTAATAAAGTTAATGTTTCAATCAAAGGTATCGAATAGAACATTTCATAGCAGAGTGCCACATTTGTGGATACTAGGTTACTCATTCTAGTGTAAGAAAGAGTGTATAGTCACGACTTAAGAAATCATGGAAAAGGAACATTAGATTTGCAAAAAAGGGATTAAATTGAGGATTTGAGAAGAATTGATGGGATAAAGTATGTGTACTACCTGATAAAGTGTTGAACCCCGAAATTTTGATGAAAATTAGAAATATTAAAATGAATTTAAGTGAGAAAGAAATTGGTGAGAAAATTATGAATTTAAGGAAATTTGATGAAATTAAAAAAAAATTATGAGAAAAGAATTGTTTAATTTTGGGGACTTTGATATTTGAGTGAACTTATATGGATTATGAGAAGAAAGTGGATGAGTTGATTGAAATGAAGTTAAATAGCAAGAATTAAAAAGAAAAAGTGTGAAAATTTGAAGAATTTAGAAAGTTTGACTTTTGGAGATAAAATGTTTGACTTGAGAGTTGACTTTTTGATTTTGGGAGAATTTGAGAAAATGATCTTCTAGAAATTTGTAGTTTATGTCAAGAGCTTTTGGTAGCCATAAAGTTTGATATTTTTCGATATCGGGAGTGAGAATTATGATAAGTCAAATTTAGCTTGGAGTTTGATTTTTTGAAGAAAAAGTTGACTTTTTAATTTAGGCAAAATTCGAGAAAATGATCAATATAAAAATTGTAGCCTCTGTCAAGAGCTTTTTGTGGACATAAAGTTTGCTAATTTTCGATGTCGGGATTGAGAGATATGAATTTCTGAAGATATGCTTGGTTTTGAAAATGCTATTAAGTATAGATTTGTGTGTTCTATGCTTCGAGGCCAGTCGTCGTACAGATTTAGTTTGAATTATAATAAGTGGTCTTCATAAAAGTTTTAGATGATGTTTTTATCTTTCCATTGATATAAAGTTTGCAATTTTTCGATATCGGGGCTCGGAATTATGAGCGATTAAAAATGGGAAGTTGTTTAGGAAAAGCTGTTTTGGACATAATCTTTGAGTGAGTTTTCGACCTCTTTCGAGACCTAATTTGATTTTGAGTACTTCAGGGAAGTTGTAGAGATTCCTTTGATCTTTTTATTGACACCATATTTGTCAAATTTCAAGTTCGGGATCGAGAGATATGATTTTGGAAAAGTTCGATTTTGAAGTTCCGATACTTTGTTTTTAATCCGATCCCATTTGTAATCTTTTGCTTATAATTCTGTCGTCCGACATCCGATTGACTCGATTTTTGAAGCGTTGGATTCCTACGACGATTAATTTCATTTTCAGGAAGAATTATGATTTTTAGGAGATTAAATGGAAAGAGATTGATTGAACCAAAGTAAGAGATTTGGTTATAGGTTATAAGTTGGATAATTTTCTGAGCATGGTTCAGTATTTTACAAATTTCGGCAGATGTACAACTCCGATTGAGTTGATTCTTGAGGGAAAATAAAGTTAAGATATAGGGCTACAACTCTTGTGAAGGGATCGAAATTTAATTTCATCCCTAAGATTGTTAATTTCTGGACTGAAATTATGTTAATGTTCAGTCTCGGATTTTGTGAAGGTCCGATAGTATTTCAGCTATAACTTCTTCGTTTCTGATCCGAATTGAAGTCGGTCGGTGGCGTTGGATTCGTATGATCTAGAGGAACAATTTTCATGAAGAAAGTTTGTCCAAATTATTTCGTTTAGATGCTTGAAAATAGGACGCAAGTAGTCAGTTTTTAAAAATCCTGTGCAGGGGCAGTGGTGGAATATTGCTTAAATGAGGGGCATTATGGTCTTTTCCCCCCATTTTAATGACCTGGCATGAAACACAGCCCATAGCTGTCGTATGAAGCATCTGGAATTCAGATTTATATAGAAAAAAAATAAGAAAGAAAACAAGAGAGAAAAAGAGAGAAGAAAGGAGAGAATGAAGAGAGGATGCATCGGTGGTGATGGGGGAAGGTAAGTTCTTGAATTTTTAAGGCTTCTACCATGAGTTTTGCATGGATTTCAAGGGGAAAGGGAAGAAAGAAGATGAAGTTACCATTGGAGCTTAGGAATTTTGAAAATCTAGAGAGAGAAAGAGGTAAGAGAAATTTCAATCTTTGAGTTTTTTTCTTAAACTTTGGTTTAGAATCATGGAAAATGATATGGGTATGTGATTTATGAAGTCAATTGCGATGATTATGCCTTAAGTGAGATTTAATTTTGGTTAATTGAGTGATTAGGATTATGTCAAATTTTGAAATTGGGGGTTTTTGAAATTGATGCTTTAGATAGCTTGGATTAATGATGAATTTGAGATATCCTAAGTCAATTTTGATGTTTATGCTTTAGGTGAGGTTTAATTTGAAAAATTGTAAATTGGAGGTTTAGGCCAAATTAGAAATTTGGGGATTTTGTGAATTAATGGTGTAGAATCATCAATACTAGTATGAATTGGTGAAATATGAAATCAATTGTGAAGAAATTGTGATTTATGATATGGAATTTGTGTAAATTGGTTTAGGCCAATTTTGAAAATTGGGGATTTTCAAAATTGGAGATTGAAATAGCTTGAATATGTGAGGAATTGATGTTTCCTAAGCTCAATTTAAGTAATTATGATTTTTGTGATATCGAATTTGATTGAATTGGTTTAGGTTCAATTTAGAATTTGGGGGATTTTGGGATTTTTAGAAATTGTTGAAGTAAGATGGCTTGAAATATGATGAGTTTGTGAATTATGAAATCAATTTTGAAGAAATTGTAATTTATGGTATTGAATTTGGATGAGTTAGTTTAGGCCAAATTGGTGAATTAGGGTTTTGGTAAATTGGTGAGTTAGATAGCTTGGAATTATGGTAAATTGGTGAATTCCTAAGTTAATTTTGAAGATTATGTTATTTATGATGTGAATTTGGATGGTTATGGTTTAGGTTTTGTTACATTGGAAGAGAGAGAGAAGCAAAAGTCAAATTGAAGCATTGGACAAGATGCTAGCATGGAAATAAGGTGGGTAGTATATTTATTTATTGAATTTTAAGCTAAAAATGTGAATTTGAAAATTCAAGAAGCAAAGTTTTGAGAAATGAATGTTTATAAAAATGTTTGGATATTATGATTTTGAAGGATTAATTTCCTTATGTTAGAAATGATTTTAGAAAATACAAGATTTATGAAAATCATGTTTTAGACAATTTGAGCAATGTGTTTTATGAAACTATATATGTTTTGATTTATGTGTGAAAGAAATAATTGCATTCATGTTTATGCGTTTGATTTATATGTGATTAATTGATTAATTGAATATGATTGTATATGTGGAATATGCATGTGTCAAGCTTTTTGACACAATTTGATGTTATGATTTGAAAATTTTAAAGAAAATTAAGATTTTGAAAAGTGCCTTCGGGCAATCTGAAATTCCGTTTTGCTTATGTGCTATGTGAGTTTGGTCAGGTCCTTTTGTGAGTCGATTACCTTTGTCTCTACTTGTTTAAGCCTTCGCTCGGCTGCCCGCAAGAGACAATGGAGTTCCGATCACGGACTCCCTTCACGGCTGCACATGACCGCTATGCGGAAATGTGCAGTACGTCCTGTTATGGACCAAACCAAACCATTTAATGTGTTATTGTGATTTGTGTTGGATGCATGCGGTATAACCCAAGAAACACACGCCGTGATATAACTCGCAAACACCTACGAGTGGGGTGTGGGGTCCAACATTAAACCATTCTGTTATGTTATGTGATTTTTGTGATGCATTCATGTTTAAAGCTGTGCATGATTGGTAAAAAGTTTGAGAATTTGAGAAATGAGAAAGTGAATTTTCAATCATGAATTTCGGAAACTGTTTATGATTGTTTTGGAAAGTTTGAAAATGGGTTTTTGGAAAAATTTCCGAATGGGAAATGTTTGAAAAATTTGAAAAGATAATTTTCGCTTATGTTTCAATTTATAAATATATTATCCACGAGCTTGAAGCTCACCCCTTTCATCCCCATCTCCGTGTTTCGTGGGGAGATCGGATGAAAGAGTATCAAAACGTTTGATTCGATTTTGTATTATTTGGATTTTGTGCAAATTGAGATTTTGGTATTAAGATTGAATATGGCAAATTTCCATGTATGTATATGATTTATGAAGTTTGTATGAAATTGTGTATATTAGGTTGATGTAAAAGAATGAAGAGGTCGATGTCTGATTTTGAATTCGTGATTGTAAATGATTTTAGAAATTGTATATGAAATTGTGTATGATTTTGGGAAAATACATTGTTAATTGATATGGAATTTGATTGAAGTGTTTAGATCTAAGATTGCGTTTGTTCTTTGGTGTTTGGATTACGGACGGGAGAGTCCGATGATTCGGATTTTGTGATATTAGAAGTGTATTTTGCCTTTGCAGAATTTTTGAGATAGGATAAATGCAATCGTTATCTTTGCCGAATTTTCGTTAGAAAATAAATTGGAAAAGAAGAAAAATAAAATTTAGATGTATGAAAGATGGATTTATGAGATTGGTATTAATGTTAAGAAGTTTATTATGATTTGGGATTTGTATGAGTATCCAAGCATATGATGATTTTGTATGTAATGAAATAAAGTGATTAAGAATGAAAAGACATGGAATAAGAAAGAAAGAAAAAATTATACCGGGTTTGGATAGTCTAAGTTTCCAACGCGATCATTTTTCTCTGGTTATTATTCTCGAATGTCGGATCCGCTTTGCTAAGTGTTTGTTTCCGCTTTCGATTTGTATTCGATCCGCTTCGCTACTTTTGGTTTGATTTGATTCGATTCGCTTGGTAATCCGATTTGCTTTCGGTTTTGCCTTATGTTTCATTCTTTCGATTTCCGATTTCGACTCGCTTATTCGTTTTGCTTTATCGATTGCTTTGTTTTTCGATTCGAAATTTCGTTGTGAAATTTCTGTTTCCATTCGATTCCGTTTTCAGTTCTATTTTTTTTTTTGGGATCCGGTTCCCGGATCGGGTCCAAACATAAAGAAAGATCCTAGTCAGTGTACCTCAAAAAAGAAATTAGCGGCTAAGCATATCGAACTAAGTGATTATATGTTTGGTTTCCTTGTCGTCTTGACTAGTGGAGACAGGCATAAAGCTTCAGCATATAAGATTAATGAATAGTGCAAAATGACTACAAGCAATGAGACAACAAAAAGAGTCGATCACCCTGAGTAAAAGGTCAGAACAAGTTGGGATATCGTTAGTAAGTGAAATGAATTGAAAATCTTAATAAAGTGGTTTTATGGAGAAAGATGTGATGATTCAGTGTATTAATATCGACGGGAGGTTAAAAAAAAGAAAAAAGAAAAGAAAAAGAAAGATGATTTGTCCTTGAGTGTGTCACCTATGCCAAGGTGTAGTAAGATGTGATACAAAGGGAATAGAGGGAGCTAAGTGCAACATCAAGTGATTCTTATATAATTAGGGAAAAAATGAGAATAAGCCATTATAAGTGATTTTATGATTAGTATTAGAATCCGATATATGTGGTCTTGAAACTGGAAGGAAAGAGTTGAATACTTTAAAACTCATCACGGGTATAATTGAGGAAAAATGATATCTAAACCAAAAATTGATAGGAAACAGAGGAGTGTATGAGATAACAGTACCCCTATCTTTTTCAGTATCAAAAATGAATTTCGAGAACGAAATTTTTATTAGGAGGAGAATTGTAACATCTCATCACCGATGGGAAGGGTAAAATGATAATTCGGGACGAGTTATGAGTGTGTAAACTAGTCTCGGCATGTTCATGCATAATATGGCCTCCATATATGTATAAATTGTAATTTTTGTATATGCACATGATTGTACATGCATTCATGATATTTCCCGGCATATGTGTTTATTGTGAAAAAACATATGATTTTGTGCTCAAAAATTGAATTGGAGTAGATTATTGTGTGTTTTACATTTTTGGGGGAATTGTAGAAATTTTTATGGAATTTTTCGGGTACAATTGTCGGACCGAAAAAATTGTCAAGTGACAGACTGATTTGGTTTCCGGTACCGAAAATGACTGCCCAATGGCACTGGAAATGTAGATACATGATTTTAGGAATTAGTACTTTGAGCCATTGAAATTTGGAGAGAAATTGGACTAGAAACTGAATTTTTATGGGAAAAGAAATGAATAAGTGTTTAAAACAAAGACAAGTGGCAAGTGACACTTGTCACTTGCCTACTTATGCCTTAGACTAGTTTGTCTTTTAAATAAGTCCACCATGGGAAGCTTTCCACGATGCTATGTATGAAAGAGTCAAAATCCCTTTTAAATGCCAAATCTTCCTTCTCATCCGAAAGTTTCCTCCTCCTTTGTGGGAGCTTTTCTCCTTGTAAGGTGCTACTCTTCTCCTCCAACTAAAGCTCTTTTATCATAAGTTCTTCCTTTTCATGTGTTTTAGCTTAAGCCTTCTTTATCCCTAAAAAAAATCGGGATTTTCGTGTATGTGAAGTGAAAAGGAGGAATTGGTGAGTTGGTGAAGAATTGAAGCATTAAAGGCTTGTTAAGTGAGTATTTTGTTTTTATGGTCTTAAATTAGTAGTTGATGCTTTATTTGTGATGTCTTGAACATTAATTTCATGGTACTTGGGATTAGTTTGGATGGGTATAAATTTATGTTTGTGTAAGGAGGAATAATATAACATGTAAAGTATAGTTAAATTGTGTGTTTTGGATGGATTTTAGTATGTTAGATGCTTACTTCTTAAATGAAAATGATTGAGTATTTGTGCTGGAATTTTGTGGGGTTATGTTCAAGTAAATGTGTTGATATTTTTGTGGCTGGATTAGAGACTAAATTGGATGCTTATTGAAGTAGGATTGTTGTTAGAATGAAAGGAGTTGAATTAGGTATTAAATCTGGAGAAATTAACCTTGAGTATGTTTCAGGTTTTAGGTTATAACTTTTGCTATGGTTATGCTATTGAGTTGAGGTTTGGCTTGAATTAAACTTGAGAAGTTTACCTAGAATTCATATGAAGGAAGTTCTGTCCAATTGTGGCTTGAAAGACTTTAAATTTTGCTTGGAAAGTGAGTTATGTGTGCTGTGTGAATAGTGTCGTGATGTTGGGTCTAACATTGAAGACCAGAAATTTTGGGAATTTTTATAAGCTAAAGTAGACTGATTTTGTGGAATTGGTATTCATGAAAGTTGAAGATTTGCTTTTTAGCTTTCTAACGCCACTAAGTATGATATTTTTCGATGTGTAGATTGAAAGTTATGGTCTATTAATGTTCAGGTAGTAATTCAGCTCAAAATGTGTTTTGTGTGCAAATGGCTCTAAGTGTATAGGTTTTGTGCTTTTTGTGTTCTGGTGCTAATTGTGGACTGTTAAGGGTGAAATTGGCTCAAGTGATCTTTTGAAAAGTTGTAGAGGATTGTTGTAGCTTTCTAATGAGGTATAATATGTTAATTGTGGATATAAGGATTTTAAGTTATACATTTTCAAAGTTTGAATATGGTTTTGGTCATGTGCTGTTTTAATACTCCCTAACAGGATAGCCACATTAATGGGAGGATTTTACCTAGTTAGAGATGGAATTTGGTTCTAAGTCCTTCTTAATAATTTTAGTATATTGTCTGAGCTTTTTATTGCTATATGGTATGGAACTTTTTGCCAAGGGGATGTGGAGTTATGCATGTTCGAAGATTGGGTTATTGTTGAGAATAATTTGGGTAGGCAGATGTTTTGCTTGAGAATTTGATTTGGTTAGAGCTAGAATTGGCTTCCAAGTTGTTCATAAAATTTGTATCATTTGTTTTGCTCGTTTGATTGATATAAAATTTGGAATTTTTGGCTAAGGGGATGAAAAGTTATGATGTTTACAAGTTTTGGTACTGTTTGTGAGGAGCTTGTCGATCGGTCATCTTGGAGTGAATTTTTGACCCCTTTAAAGGTCGATCTGATCTTTGAGTCTTTCATGAAAATGGTATAGCTGTCTTTTAGCTTTCCAACGGTACTAAGTTTGTAAACTTTAGAGTTCAGATCCAAAAGATATGAAGGTTAGAAGTTAGGAGCTCAGGATCACGTGGCCGATCGCTTACGAGCGATTGCCAGAGTGAGTGCCCGCAAGCGCCCGCGGGCGCCCGCTTGGGAGAGCGCAGCGCTCGGCCGCTCGCCTAATCGGGCGAGCAGGCGCCCGCACGCTTGTCGATTGGTAGTGGGGTCGATTTTCGGCCGACCGACCTCTCTTCCTTCTTTTGGCCATAACATTTTCATCCGACCTCCGATCGACCTGATTTTCAAAGCGTTGGATTCATAAGACATTTCTCTATCTTTTCATACTAAATTTATGATTTTTGAGATCAAACTGAGAAAGGTAGATCAGATTAAAGTGAGCAGACCGGTTGGAAAAGTCTAAACATGCTTCAGTAATTTGGAGATATCATGAGCTATAGAGCTCCAATCGATCTGATGCTTTTTTCTAATTAAGCTAGAGACATAGATCTAAAAATGTTATGAAGAGGTAAAACTTCAATTTAGCCCCTAAGATGTTCAATTTCTAGAGTGAAGTTACGTGTAGTGTGTTAGTCTGAGCGTGTTTTGGGAATATCTTTTCCGTCCGATATCCGATTGACCTGATTCTCGAGGCATCAGATTCGTGAAATATTTAATTTCATTTATTTATGAAATTGGAATTTTTAGAGCTGAAATTGTCGGAGATTGATTAGGGCGAAGTGAGAGGACTGGGTAATGATTTTTCTGATCCGTCTTTTATTATTAATTGGACCTATAGAGGTCCAAATTGAGTGATTTTGATGTCTATGGTTTTCTAAATTTTATAGGAAATTATTGTAATGGGAAATTGTGAAATAGTTCCGGGAATGTCACGAACATGCATTGTACACATCTAAATTGCTACATATGCATTATTTAATATTTCTGATTGTGCATTTGGTAATGTGTGAATATTTGGAATGTTTTAGAGACGCATTTGGAACGTCAACCCACATACATTGTCGAGACTTCCAGGTTTTAGCTTCAGAAAAAAATGTGAGTGAACTAGATGGTTTCTCAATTATTATTTGTTTATTATTTTGCGCTTTTAACTCTGTGGAGAATAATGGTGGGCTTGTGCATTTATTTATGACTGGATTCCGGACCGAAGGTGTCCGATGTATTTGGAGATTATGACATAGAAGTGCTGTTGTCTGAGAATTTGGGAACTCTATGTTTTAAATGTGATTAAATGTGAGTGTGATTTTAATGTGAAAATTTGTGAACTAATTGGTTGAATGTGATAATTGGGAATGATTGTGATGTTGCTATGGTTTCATTTTGACATATGCATTCCATGCATACAAGGCATGATCAGATAATAACAGTTGTGACCAGAGCAGCCACCGAGAGCTACAAGCTCAACGTTTATATTGGGGCCTCGAGCCCTATAGTGATTCAGAGCCTCATGCTCAACGATTAATGCGCCCATATTGGGACAATTCAAAGCCTCAAGCTCAACGATTAATATGCCCATATTGGGATAGCACAGGCGCTCGGTCACAACACCGTAATAAATGAAAAAAGGTGTCACATATGTGTTTCATATGCATTTGATTTAATCATTTGGATTGAGTGAAAGGCAAAATGTCTTATGCTTCTGTAGTACCAATCATGTGGTATTTCTGAAAGTAGATTATGAAACAATTGTATTATGCTTTCGTGTTGTATGAAATCAATTGGTTATGAATGACTAATCGAATGAAATGCATCAAATTGTCTGTACTCAAGTGAAATTGTGAAATGTGATTAGACATGTAACAATGAAAATATATGTTATGTGAATTGATGAGTTGCATGAATTGAGTGAACCATCGATGATGGTTACCTCACTTAGTTCGCAAAACTCACCCAAAATTTGTAATTATTTTTCAGGACCCAGAAGAATACCCCGTTAGGCAACGGGCGTATAGCAACCACATATGAGCGAGATAAGAGGTCGGGATCAATTCGCGTCTGCAGTAGTGTCTGAGAATAATTATGTTTTTCGGAATTTTGTACTAATGTTTAGGTACAAATGATTAAGTTATGTTGTAAAGTCAACAGACTAAATTAAATTGTATTTATGAAAAGGGCCCCCGAGGCCATTGAATTATTTATGTAAATTGTTTTCTGCATAATATAAAAAGTATGTGTATGTTTCAAAAAAAAATTATACTGAATTTTGACTGAATGATGTAGCACGCCACCCTCACAAGGCACGGACTCGGATATCACCATCGTTGTCGGGTTCGGGTCATACGGGAGTGGGGTGTTACAATAACTTACCTTTGATCATTCCAATTAAATCAATTAGCAAGATTTCATATTAAATATGAAACACCAAGATTTTGAAAAAGTCAAATTTAATGATTTGGGGATGTGATGCTTTGTTGAAGTATGTATCATTTATTAAATTTATAATTAAATTGCATAATAGAAAAGTATGAGATATCCAAAAGGTTGGATATAATTTTATAGACCTATTAAACTATTTATTTCAATGAAAACTTATAGGAGAATAGTTATCAAGATAAGTAGTAGGAACAAGATGAAATTTGAAAAGTTTGAATCTCATGACTATACATCCAATTAGAACTAGTGCCTTTGATGATACATTTAATGTATAGTTGAAAGGATACAAGACATTGAAATATTCTCTGTTATGATGAATTCAAAGAGTTTGTTTTAGAATTGAATGAGAATTTATCATATCTCTAAGAAGGTTAATAGGAGTTTTATCATCCTTTTTAATAGGAGTATATAGGGATATCTTGCTCATAAAGAACAATAATTCAGATCTTCAATTGTTGAAAATATAATTGTCTAAGAACAACTCGGCTAGATACGAAAATGTAATAACTTAACTAAGAGAACTAGACTTATAAAGATAGATATGAAAGTTGTCTACCTATTCTAGTCTAAGTATATAGATAATGTACTAAAGATGTTTAGTATTTGAGATATATGATACTTTTGAAGTATCGAAGATATCCATTATTCTATGTATGAGTTGATATAACTTTAAAAGTAAATCTTAATTAAAGATATAACACATTTTTATTTAGCAAAATGATTAATTGGATTAATAAGTTCATTAATTAATTTCATATAGTTCCTTGTATTGTTGAAGACAGTAATGTAATATAGAAAATTAGAGCCTTAGGCATGAAAAAGAGCTAAGTTCTCATTAAAGATCTAAGTTTGTAGTTAGACAAATTCTTTTAATTATGACGATAATTAAGATAGTTGTAAGATTTAAGTAAGTGCTCACCATAGAGAATCTTATAGAACTATATCACGAAACCACTGTCCCAGCAGTAGTATGATCATCATATGAAGATATAGTACAAAATAATTAAACAATAAGATTAATGCAAGTAAGAGATTGTTAGTTTATGACCTATAGTTAATCAGTTGGTTGTAGTTTTGTGAAAAATAATTTTAAACATTCTTTATCTCATACATATTCAAACAGATATGATAAAGTCCATAGGATAAATATACCTAGCAAATAAAATTATGATGAGATCATAATTACGAAATTCATATTGCATTTACGTATTATCTCTAAATTTTTCCTATTCATTATTAAATTGAGAGTAGACAATAATAGAAAGTAAAAAGACTAGCCATGTTGTTTTTTTTCCTTATAAAGGAAGTAATAGATCTTATATGCTAAAGTATGGAGAAATTTAAACAAACTTATGGGTGCTTGTTGCAGAATAAGATCACTGAATTGACCCTATATGAGAATCTATTTGAGTGATTGTCTGTATATCTATAGAAATTCTTATAACTGTATAAGTAACCCTTTAACTTGAGATCTTTAAAGTTATTTTTTATAGGGATTTATATTTTTTGATACTACTTATGTCTTGTTATAGCCAATTATAGTCCAATTAGTAGTCATTCGATATAACATAAACTATATAGAGGTATCTGAGTGATCAATACAAGATTCATTACCTTAGTAATTAGGGAGAATGTTTTATTTTTCTCGATTAGTATTGAATCGGGAAATCCTTGGTCAAATTGGAATGAAGCTTTGTAAAATGGTTTACAAATGTCATTAATTAAATCAGTAGTTAATGGTGGAGAACTAATATGATTAGACTTAAATAGTAGTCTTTAATTTCATTTTTATATCTAATTGAAACATTATATGATAAAATGATTGAATTATATTGAAAATCATGTACAAAAGGTTAGTCAAAAGTATTTTGACATTCCTAAATATTTAGGTAGTCGTGATGTGTTATTAAACACCGATCTTCATCTATAGATATAAATTTTTAATTGGAAAAATAAAGATAAATTGACGGAGTTTGTTTTATCAAATTCTAAATATGGTGTATTCTTATAATTGATATCCATTGCCACATATTAGGAAACCTAATGAGTAACATATAAAAAACAAGTTGAAGAGAGAAAAGGTATTTTAATCAAGTTGGACTTGGCTGTAAAGTTTGAGAAACTTTATGATTAAATATAAGATATTTAACAAATAAGAATCAATATAAGATATTGGATCTTATTTAGGCATATTTGGTATTTAATTAGAATTAATTATAATTATAATTAAAGTTTAACTGAAATTAGAATTTAATTTCAATTAAATTACTGAAATGTCCAAAACCTATTATAAATAAGCTTAAAATCTAAGGAAGCTAGCACTCCTTGCTTAACACTCTCTACAATAGTTACAGAGTTTTCTCGATTTGTTCGATATATACAATTAGATGTCGAACACTTATGCAACTATAGTAGTTAAGATGAGTTAGTTTTAGAAACCATTAGAGGGATACAATAACAAAAGGATTAAGCTTCAGAATAAGGTACAAACTAAGATTCATGCTTTATTATAACATCAAATATGAAACATTTTTGTAATTATTTTGCCACATCTGGGATTGGATCTAGCAAAATTTTCCAACATTCCTCACTTGAAAGAAATTATAAGGAGAAAACAAACAAAATAAATAGTACAAAATTAAAGTATAAATGGAGAGACATAATTTTTTTAACTTGAAAACCCTTTTAATTAATGATAACAACCATAGTTCATTATGACCAGTTAAACAAGCTCCATTATAATTGAATGAAGGTATAACAGTCCTAATTAAATGCATAAAATCATGCTAAAAATTAGTCACCGAATTAAAGTACAAATATAAGCAACAACAAATAAGAAAGTGAAGAAAAACTTGCACCAATAGCCTCTGTTCCAAATATGAAGGCTAGTGTATCCTTAAATTGTTGATTAAATTTCATCCTAATCAAACCATGACTAGCCTATCTATTGTCAATTTGATTATGGTTGCACAGTTAATGGATATCAGAGAACTCTCGCTTGTTTTCTTTATGTTATTCTCATGTTTTCACTATTGTTGGGCAATTGCTAAATATTGCAATACACTGACTTTCAAAGGGGTAAAAGTAACCCTAGTTTAATGCTTCACTATTTAGTTATGTGAGACATGTATGGGTTTGTAACTTTAGGTCTTTCTTCATATAGAAAGAGAGTAATAAACCTAATACATCTCCTAACAACTATATGGAGATAAGTTCAAATATGATAATTTTTCAATAACATTCCATCTTGGTAATGCCTTAGTTATCATGTAAGAACTATTCTTATTAGTGTGAACCTTTCCTAATTTGAATAGTTTTGCAATCCAAAAAATCATATATCCATACGGCACCTCAAAAATTTTTCTTATAAATACATAATGGTTAGGAGTAGTCTTTTTATAGCCTTGATTATAAATGATAGACTCAAACTTCTTGTCCTACTACCTTGGAGCCTGTTTTAAACTATATATGCTTTTCCTTAGCCTATATACATAGTCTTCCTTTCCTTTCACTTTAAAACCATTAGGTTGTTCCATGTTAATTTCTTCTTTAAATTCTCCATTGAGGAAAACAATTTTTACACCTATCTACTCTACTTCAAGATCAAGTATAGCAACCAAACTTAACATAGTTCTAATGGATGACATTTTAACCACCATTGAGAAGATTTTTCCAAAATCAATATCTTTTTTCTATTTGTATCCTTTCACCACTAATTTAGCTTTGAAACTTAGAGATGCATAATCTTTTTCTTATTTCACCCTATAGATCCACCTATTTTTCAAGTCTTTTTTTTCTTGGTAGATTTCCTTAGTTGAACTTAAGATGGGTCTTATGTCCCATTTAGAGATGGCTCTACTTGTGACTCAACATCATTTTTTAGACTCTCCAACTCATCTTCAAGCTCTTGTTCATCATAATTATCATGTTGCACATCTTTTACATTGTGAGTTAGATACCTTATCAAATTAAAATTAGTTAATTCATAATTCTTATTTGACTTAATTTTCTTGAATTATTGATGTCATCAATGGTATGGTCTTCCATGAATTCCAAATCATAACTTTTGACTAACGTCTACTTAATATATTCAGATAACATGTAGCTAAATTCATTTTGACCTTAACTAATAAAAATACATTACCTTGTCTTTATGTCTAATTTATACCTTTAATCATTTGGAACATACACAAACCTCTTATATCCAAACACTTGTAAGTGATCATAGGTGACATTCTCACTAGAACAAATTGAGTTTGTTACTTCATTATCTAAAGAAACTATAGGAACAAGATTAATCATATGCATTGTTATATAGAGTTCCTTACCCCAAAAGTATTAAGGTAATTTTACCTATAAGAGCATATATCTAACTCTCTCTATCAAAGTCTTGTCATCCTCTCTACTAACCCATTTATCTAAGAAGCAGGAGGAGCCTTTTCATGTCGGATTTGATGTTGGTTACAATAAGTGTCAAAGGGTCCGCTATACTTACTATCATTATCAGTATGAATTTAAGCTTCTTCTTTGATTATGTCTTAACCAATGTTTAAAATCACTTAAATTTCTCAAGCACTTCACCTTTTGTCTTTAGAGTGTAAACCTAAAGCTTTTTGGAATGATCATTAATTAAGGTAACAATGTAAAGTGCATTACTAAATGAATTAACTTTCAAAGTGCCATAAATATTTGAAAGCACCATTTTAAGCACTCTACCTTTCGTGAGGAAGGATGCTTCTTGAAGTATACTTTAGTCTATTTACCAACTATGTAGTGAGAAAACCTCTCTAGCTTTTTATTCTTCAATCCTGAAACACATCCTCTTGAGTTAAACAATTTAACATCCCGTTTCCATCCAAAGGGTTAGAACCCTAACGATTTGATTCATGTAAGATCAATAGGAGAAAATGGGATAACACATCTCATGCTCATGCATTACATATGGTGCACATGCACATACATAGTGAATCCTTGCACATGACAATAATTGTACATGCATTCATTGACATTCCCGGTATAATTGGTAATAAATGTGACTATTTTGAGAATTTTGGGTTATTGATCTTAAAAATTTATTTGGAAAGTGAAATTAGTGGTTTAGTAATTTTAGAGAAATTTAGGAAATTTTTTGGAAATTTTCGGGGAGAATTTCCGGATCGGAAAAATCGTCAAGTGGTAGACTGATTGGTTTTCGGTACCGAAAATTACTACCCAGATAAATGATTTTGGATTAAATGAGAGCCATTGGAAGGATTAATTGGAGTCATTGGATTGGAATAAGGGTTTTTTATTAAATGATTTTTGTCTTTTTCCCTTCTTAAAAGACAAGTGTCCAATGTATTTAATGCCCTTGTCTTACTCCCCTCCTCCCTTAACAATTCTTCCTCCAAAAAGCCAATAAATCACTTGAAAAAAAGGGTGTTGATGCTTCTCATCCGAAAATCACTATCACCTTCTCCTTCTTTGATTTTTTCCATTTTTTCTAGACAACTTACTATTCTTTTCTCCTACCTTAAGTGCTTTCCTTCATGTATTTAAGTTTGCTTTGGTGATGATTGTGTATAGTGAGGAGAAATTAAGAAGTTATGATAAATTGGAAGATTGGGAAGATTTGAAGCTTGATTAGGTAAGAATTATGTTTTTACCTTATTTTGTTGTTAAATGCATGAATTGTGATGTCTATGCATTAAATTGCATAAGAACTAGGTTAGTGTAGGTGGGTATGTAATTTGGTTGTTCATTGATGCATGATTGATGCTTGATGATGTAAAACCTAATGAATGTAAGTAGAAAGATTTAAGATGATTGGAAGTGAAATTTGTGATTAAAGATGAGTATAGAACATGATGGATAATGGGGTGTATGTGTGTTAAAAATTGTGGACTTATGTCCAAGGATATGATGTGAGTGAATAGGTTTTGGATTGATTTTGAAATGGCGTAAGTGTTTGGGATTGGTTTTGTGATGCTAGATGAATGGATGAGTGTAAACTTGATTATGAATAGATCTATATGTATATGCCCTATTTTTGACTTGTAATGATTGGAGATCATGATTTGTGGGTGAGTGATATCTTGAGATGAATTGAGTAGTGAATGATGGGAGAAGGAATGGAGGTGATGATCTAGGTATAAGAGAGAATAAAATGTTTGAAAATCTAGAAATTTTCTTTGAGTATGCGTAAATGTATTGACTATAACTCTCCCTATAGTTGAGCAATTGAGGTGATGTTTTGTTTGGCTTAAACTAGAAGTGTTTGGCTACATTCCTTATGAAGATAATGACATTTAATTTTGTCGTTAAAAGGTTTAAATCTTGACATGAATGTATTGTGGATGAATGTGTATGATTGTGTTTTATTTTGGATGAGTATAAGCCATTAGGGAATATGAATTGAGTAGGAACGATTTGGAACTCAATTTGAGGTGTTTATGTGTGTATTCACCAACTTGGACATGATGAATTGTGAGTAGGAAGTTTGGTATTTAGGACTGAAGTGTGAGATGGGGAAGGATAGAAAGATAGGGAGAAGAAGATATAAAATGAAATAGCATTGATTTGTAAGTGGTTTGATGCTAGAAATGGTGAATTTGGAAGTGCTTAAGAGTGTATAGAAGGTTAGAATGGGTTTAGGATCCTTTGGAGGAGTTTTGGGGGTGAAAATTTTAGTTCACCCGAAGGTTACACGGTCTGTCCGTGTAAATCCAAGCATAGGGGATACATTTCACCCGAAGGTTACACGGCTTGACCGTATAAATTCACACGGGCCGTGTGTTTTGACCCCCTAAAAGACAAAATTCTAATTGTGGTCTTCATGAACGTTGTAGCCCTAGATGTCTACTTTCTAATGGTCTAAGAACGAAGTCAATCCGATAACTAGAATGAAATTTATAGTGTTTGCTCGAAAGTATGTTACATTGGAGAAAAGTTTTGATCATAGTTGCTTCTTTTGACCATAACTCCTTCGTTAGACCTCCAAATGACTTGGTTCTTGCGGCAATGGGTTATTAACACATCTTCCTACATCTCCACAAAACTTTGTATTAATTGGAGTTGAATTGAAAGAGATTGACCAAAAGAAAGTTTGATGGTCCGTCGGAACTGTCAATTTGAGTAGTTTTACTAATCATACTTCAATGTTTTGCTTATATCTAGACCTAGAGGATTCCAAATGAGATGGTTCTTGTTTTGGAGTATAGTTAAGATATAGGGCTACAAATAATATGAAGAAGCTAAATTTTGCTTCAATTCCTAAGATGTTCCAATTCTAGATGGAATTGGGTTTAGTACACTTAGAACAATCCTCCAATGTTTGAGGTATATCTCCCAATCTACTGAACCAAATTGAGTGATCTTGGTGTCAATGGATTCATAAGACATAGGGGAACACATGTATAGAAGAGGGTATGACCAAATTTCATCAGTTTCACTTTCTTATTGAACATGAATAGTAGACCCGAAAGTGCGTTTTGGAAAAATACCCGGGATTGTCATGAACATGCATCTTACATATATGTGCATGAATAAATGCTTATAATGGTGCAACATTATTAATGTGTGTGCAACGTATTGCATAAATGGGTTGTGCAGGTCAAAAGTCTGCAGATAGGCGTTTCCAGAATTTGGAAGCAACTGCTAATTTGGAGCGTACTGTGAGTAGACCTAGATGGTCTTACTTTATTGTTTGTTAATTGAATTATTGTATTATTTGACTATTGTATGATTGTGTAACTGTGATTGAATATGATGGGTTTCGGACAGGAGGTCCGATGATTGTGACGATTGACTTGGATGTTGAAGTGCTACTTGTTTGTGAATTGGAAGAACTAAATGTATTGAGTGATTGCTATGTGTTTCCTGAATGTGTAAATTGCATGCAAGTGAAAGTATGATTTCTCAACTATCTGTTGCCTACCAGACTATGGTCCGCTGATAAGCGAATATGAGTGACTAAGAGCATGCAATTATGAGTGATGCATTTCAATGCATATGAATGGCGGTTGAATTCTCAACACTAAGGTTAAGTGCCGGACTAAGGTCCGATGATATGGGAATGAATGGGTTTACGAAATTGTGAGTGATGCATTTCATTTCATGAATGCATATCATATAATGGCTGTTGTGACTAGCGTAGCCACCGATCAGAGCTATAAGCTCAACGATTAATGAGCCCTATATGGGACAGCTATCAATGAGCCCTACATGGGGCAGTTATCAATGAGCCCTATATGGGACAGTTCAGGAACTCGGTCACAACAAAGTAACAATTGGAAAGAGAGTCTCATATACACTGAGTATGCATGACATAAATGATTAAATGATATTTAATGTGAAATAACTGAACAAGTTTATGTGATTCAATATGGTTGTTAATGAAATGATATGAATATGGGAAATAATGTGATATAGGAAATAAAGTGAGATTGGTTCAGTGATTGAATGTGAAATAATATGAACATGTGCGATATTAAAAAAAAGAATGTGTAATGAAATGTGACTTATGAAATATATGTTTTATGTGATATGTGATGAGTGAGCCATCGATGATGGTCACTCACTAAGTTCGTAAAACTCACCCAAAATTTGCAATTATTTTCAGAATCAGAAGAATACCCCGTTAAGCCAACAAGAGTATATTTGCAGGATTCAAGTGAAGGGTAGAAGTCGGGATTAGTTCGCGTCTGCATTGCATGTCTTTATTTATGTAATAAAGTGTATATTTGTATTTGTGAAATGGGCCCGAGTGGTTATTGGAAATTGTGTATAATGAAATTGTATATGATTGAATGAGGACCCAAATTAGGCATTTAATTCCGCATATATTGTTTTAAAAAAATGTATCGATTACTGAATGAGTGTTTTAGCACGTCACCCTTACGGGGCACGGACTTGGATATCACCGTCGATGTCGGGTTCAGGTCGCGTGGGAGTGGGGTGTTACAAACAATCAACCACTTTTTACTTCTGTGATTGAGCCTTTGGTGTCATAATTTGATGTCTCCATATTGATGGCAGTCATTGAATCTCTAGTAACCAAAGCTTTTATCCAGTAAAATTTAAACATTTTCTTCCCATGGGCCACAACCAATTTACCTTTTTCATTTTCCATTTTCTTCTACCTAAATAATTGTGATAACCTTGATTATCAAGTAATTGGATAGAAAATAAGTTAAACCTCACACTTGGAGCATCTTTAAACCCTTTGAGCAATAACTTAATTCCTATATTTGTTTGCAGGCAAATATCACTAGTCCCAAGAAACTTGGAGACACCATCATTACCCATCCTCAAAATGAAAAAATCACTTGATGAGTAATAAGTGAAAAACTCCCTTTTAGATGTGACATATAGTGAAGATATATTATTCACATACTTTTATCAGATACAATATTAACCAAATCACAACCTCAAAGAAGAACAAGTTCATCATAGGTAGTTGAAGTCACATTATTATTGTCTTTATAATCATTTTTATATCTGCTTACCTATCTAGTGATTTTCTTTTTAAACATAAAATAAAATTTCTTAATGTGACCCATCTTGTGATAATGGTGACTTAAAATTCTTGTATTAGGATTTGGACTTCATCCTACTCTTGATTCTGCTAGTTTTCTGTTCTTTTTTTTCTTCTGATTTCTCCTGCTATTTTTGATAATAAGCACCTTAGATTGAGATGAAAAACCATATGTCTTCCTTATGATCTCTTTATTAACAATGCCACCTTATACAATTAGTAAAGAAACAATACTATTTGGGGAATAATTAGTTAAAAAGACTAAATGTTTCCCATAATTAGATAGAGTGATCTATAGCTATAGTCCTAAAATATCATCATCAAACTTGATGCCCATTCTCGATAATTGATCTAAAAGCCCTTGAAATTCATTCAAGTGATCTAAAATGGAAGTCTTATCCTTATACCTTAAATTCATTAAAGAATTCAACATAAATAATTTTTTATTTCCTGATTTGGAGGCATACAAAGATTCTTTATTCTCTTGTAAAGTTCTAGCATATGTCTTGTTATCAATATGATTATAAATATTATCTTCTACCCACTACTAAATAAAGCCAAAATCTTGTTGTTGCTTAAATTCTCATTCTTCATTAGACATGAATTTTGGCTTCTAAGTAGTAAGAACAAGTAAATTTATTTTTTTCAAAAATAGTAAATCTTTATCCTTCCCTTCTAAAGATGGCAATTAGTTTCATTTAGAAAATCCATCTTATTTATGTTTCCCTTACTTATAAGAACTAACGAGAAGCAAACAAATAAAATAAAAGACAAAAAGTTCAAGCATAAATGAAGAGACACAAGATCATTAACATAGAAAACCCTTTAAATTAAGGGTAAAAACTATGTGTCATCAAAAAAATAAACAAGCTCCACTATGATCTAACTAGGGCATAATAGTCTTAATTAAATATATAAAACCATGCCAATAATCAACCACCAAGATAAAGTACAAATATATGCAACAGAAAACAAGAATGTGAAGAAAAACCTCCCACTAATAGCCTCTATTTTGAAACAAATATCACTTTCTAGAAGTCTTTAATGTGGAAACTGACTGTTGGATATAAAGAGCAGTGTTTTCTTTACCTGCTGGCTAAATTTTAGCTTGATTGGAAAATGAATGATCTACCGATTATTAACTTGACCATGGTTTCACAGTTACTAGAGAGTAGAGAACTCTCCCTTGTTTTCTTTCTACTATTCTCGCATTTTCATTACTACTGTACAATTGCAAAACGCTGACTTTCAACTCCACTTAGATAAATGAGACACATATGGGCTTACAACTTTGAGCCTTTTATTATATACAAGGATGTCTAAAACCTAACAAGGTAGTGATTTATATAATCCCCATATTGGGTTAAATAATTCCCAGATCCAAACACATCCTAGAATCCAACATTTCTCATCATCTTTAAAGATTTTACTAACTTATTGTTAAACCCTAATCTCTAGGCTCTAGGATTCACATATAAATAATGCATAAATAGAAAAAATCATGTATAACTTATTATGTTCAACTTTGTCAAGTAGTTCGTAAGATCTAATTGCAAAAATAAATAAATACATAAATAAGTAAATAAAAATCAAGAAATAAAGAGACAAAATAGTGGAAGAAAGAAGAAAAATTAAATTCTATTTGAATGATTTGTCATGTTGATAATATTAACTTTTTACTTAAAAATACGTCATAAAATTATACATGTATTAAGTTTTAATAATATAGTAGTAAATAAAATATTATTATTACTAGAAAGTAGTAGTAATTTAGTACACTATTTTATTATTACTTAATTAAAATAAAAAGGATTGTTTGGATGATTGATAATGAACCTAAATATAAATCTAGGTAGGGTAAACAACCATTAGAGGTAGAACAAACCATGTAATCAAGAATTCTCCTAATATCATCATAGATGTCATGATCTAATTAACCTAAAATAAATATTCTATTATGGACTAATAGGATCTCTTAGATACTAATATGGCATTTTCTCGAGCTACAATTTACTCTTCATTTGGTTAACTTACATCTTTACTAAGCTAACACTATTATGAATGTATTAAAATTTTTGAAATTTTATGAAAGGTTTCACATTAACACTAAAAAGATCATATAGGTCTTTATTAACCATTATCACCTAAGTCGTGATTCACTCATTGCAAGCTCTCTTGAGGCATCCACAAGTGAACTATAATTAGATTGCAATGTAAACTTAACCAAATCATATATTAAGGTCAATGAAAGGAAATGTACATAAATATAGCCCATTTATAAATTAAAATAAATCAATCTAAACAAACAAAATGCTAGAGTTCCCTTTTACCCAGACATATGAAATAATTAGTCTCTCACCATGTTTAAACTAACAGATATGACAAAAATGAAAGAAATAAAAATAAAAGGAGCTCTAGAATTGGTCCTAATATTCCAATTCAAGATTTGAGTTATTAAAAATCTTCCTTTCTTTTGAAAATGACTGCTCTATACTCATCTACATGTTTCTCTCTTCTTTGGTGGCTAATTTTCAATTTTCTTAAGCTTATTATAATCTCTATTATTCATTTTATTAACCAATATCCCAATTTAGTTAAAATATGGCTAAAAGATTTTATGTTATTATAGATCATTAAATTAAATTAGTATGAAAAGGATGAAAAGTAAAAAAAAGACTTTCTTTTATCAACCATATTTTTAGTGATCATTAAGATAGTTAATTTGAATGAAAATTGAATATTAGTTACATACATGAAGCCTATTTGTGAGTTTTTAATCCCAAGAGGAAACACATTGTTATTTTATTCTCTTTTTATTCTTTGATGTGTGTCATCTTATATAGTCGGATGATTCTAGAACTTATTATTCATTTTGAGACCACATTGTTTTAAAATAGAAGCATTAAAAGGATAAAGGTGCTTAAATTCCACCCTTTGTCTTAACCTATTTTCTTTTATAATTATCCAACCTATTTTTATCCTTTAGGAGTAACCACTTTTGAGACTTAGCACTCTTTTTGATTGATTATAACCATATTAATAGCCTTTACCCTATTTCTTGAAAACCTTTCATTAATTGTGAACTTTAAAGGAATTTACCTTTACTTAATTGTTTAGAACTTAGGTTGTATTGAGATTTTTAAAAAGAAAGTTTGATATTTCTATGATTTTTTATTTATTATGATATTTGTTTCTTTTAGAGTTCTTTTGTTGTATAATTTTATATTCTCTCCAAAATTGCTTAAAGAAGTTTAAAACTTCAGACAATATTAAACCAAGGAACAAAAGGAAAGTTAAGGAAATGGCTTGGGCTTGGTTCTCCTCCTACTTTGTAGGTGAGCCATGATATGGATCTAACTCTCTTGATCATCTTCCATTTCTTGCAACATCTCCATCTTCTTCCCTCGCTTTTACTTAAACTCTAGTTTCCCTCCCTTGCTTCTAGTTTCTCCTCCAAAAGTAACCAATGGTTTTTTAGTCTTATCTTTCTCCCCACTCTTTTGTACCAACTTTCTTTATTGTTTTTAAACTTCCCTTTTCTACTCTTCCCAACTAAAAAAGTTGTTTATTTTATATTTTTATGCCTAACTACTACACCATGCTAATCTCTTCTAACGAAGGCAAAAGTGATTTTCCGCCTTTTCCAAACTTTCCAGCGCCAACTCCTACAACACTGTTTCCTCAGAAAATATGGAAGTAGGTAGTTGGTGACCATCTTACTTTGAGCCTTTCCTTCAAACCACCTAAAGAGTTGGATGGAAAACTCAATTTTACCCTAATCTTAAGGTTTTAAAAGAAGGAGCTCACAGTTGTGAATCCACGCTTAATGGATTCTTCTTTGACCAAAGACGAACATTTCCAATCATACACAATGGTCTCATAAATTCTGGTGAAACAAAGGATTGACTGATGTGCTTCCTTTAAAGGGAAACCTCATTTTATTCACATTCTCCTCAAACTTTAAGGCTCATAAAATTCTTGAAAAATGACTATGGCATATTGGACTTAACCAATCTTTTTACAAGCTTGACAGCCCAACTTAGACCTAGACACTATCAAAATCCAAAACATTTCACTTTTGATAAATTTTTTTAATTTACCCCTCAAGTATTGGAATACTTAGTGGTTAAGTTCCTTAACTAGTTATATCAGAAGTGCATTGATAAGAATACTGACAAAAAGAAGAGGATTGGATATGCTCGAATTTATGTTAGCATAGAATTGTTCAAGGATCTTCCAATTAAATCCACATAATGAGATTGGGAAAGGATAACAAGCTTTGGGAGTATAGCATAGCAATCTCTTACCACTAGAAACCACCTCCTAAGACATAAGGTAAAATATGTAAAGCTATTGGGAGAACGTTCAAGTTTGGAAGTTATGAAAAACTAATGCAGATTGAAGAAAAGCATCAAAACAAGGAGGCAATGGAAAACCAGACCACTAAAAACATGAATACTGATGGAATAAAAGTCCATAATAGTTAGATTTTGAAGACACCTATAGAAAGGAATGCTCAAAACTTAAAGACTATAGAAATTGAGATGATTAAAACATGAATGATTCTATAAGTTAAATCCAAAATAGGGAGCTTCTTAAGGAACCTTTAATATGTGCTATAGCAAATGTGAATATTGATTGCAGTAGTTCCCAATCTGATTATTTGGTTGGTCCTACAAAAGCTATTGAAATCATTGACAATTTTGTCAAATCTCTTAAAACTCCTAAGACTAATCCACTAATTGTTCAAACCTACAAAAAAAAGGGAAAACATGATGAGGAAAGTAGTGAACAATTTCAAACAGTGGAGAGAAGAAAATCTCCAAGGGGCAAAGGGAAAATCTCCAAAGGTAAAGTTCTTTAATATGTCAATTTTAACTTGGATGGTCAAAGGTGTAAATTGCCCTTCAAAGCTTTCATCTTTAAGGGATTTTATTATGAGGGAAAAGCCTCTCATAGTTGGTTTACTTTTTAAAAAATAAAATCAAAAAATCTTGACAAATTAAGTAATATGGGGACGTAATGGAAAATGCTTACTAATCACACTCACCATGCCTATGGAAAAATCATTATTTGCTAATGGATGATATTCAAGTGGATTTATTGGATTCAAACGACTTGGTTATACACCTTAGTACTTTTTTTTGCAGGAGAAGATAGTCATGATCATCTCTTTTCTATATGCTAGAAACTTTGTCTTTTAGAGAAGAATCTTAATGGAACATTCTCAAAAATCTCAGCATAAACATTACTAAACCTTAGATGATTTGTGGTGATTTTAACTCAACACTTTACAAATTAGAGGCTTAAGGAAAATGCAACTTAAGAAACTTTTCTACATAATAAAGGTTGTATGGAAGTGTTGGATGTGACTAATCTCAAATATATAGGACATACTTTCATTTGGTCCAATAAACAAAGCTCCAATTGGTTCATTAGGAAGAACTTAGATAGAACGCTTGTCAATGATAATTGGTTAGCATAATTTCCCAACAACATTGTTAAGTTAAAAAAAAACCCCCTTTTCTCAAATCACACACTAATTATAGTGGGATATTTGTTTCAGAAGATGGTTAAACACTCCCCCTTCAGATTCAACAACTACTTAATGAAATTGATTTTTTAAAGGCTTATAGATGAGGTTCTAGATGTTCTTTTATGGGGACCTAACAATTCATATGTATTTAAAAACTAAAAAATATTAAAAAGAGTTTAAAGTGTTAAGCTCTTTAAAAGGATCCTTCACTAGATGTGTTCTAAACTCTTCCATAAGGGAACTATAAGCTATTCAAACTTAAATTGCAATGACCCTAAATGGTCCACAACTCTTAGACAAAGAAAAATAGTTACTCCCCAAATTTATGCAAGTTATTAATAATCCTGCATCTCTACTCCACCCCTCATATCATTCCCCATTCAAATTGTAAGAGTTGATTAAGAAAAACAACAAAAACTACATACAACCTTGTAAATGAAGATTGGTTAACAAATTTTACAAAGAGCCAAGCTCATTTTATGAAACCTTTATTCTCATATCATTCCCCATTCAAAATCTAAGAGATTTTTAAGAATAAGAACACCCGTGTATCTTAATTTTATACAATGTGTTAACTTACATGCTAGTATCATAAGTCACATATTTACAGTGGCGAACATAGTTAGTTACATAACCCTTTTAAAACCCTAAACCTTCTTATTCCTTTTCATTTTTCTCACCCTTCCACCACTTTTCCAGGACACCCCCTCCTATAAATTAGCCCAGTCTTTTCAAGTGACTTTTTGATAACTAACTTGGATTTTTCTTGAATTTTACTTTTTTTACACTTGAATTTTTAGGTATTTTTGCAATTTTAGGGCTTATTCTTCCAAATTGATAGGTTTCATATTTACCTCAATTCAAGGTATGTTTCCTAAATTTTCTTCTTATTTTGAAATTATAATTTCAATTTCATTCCTTTCCCTATGAATTATTAGATTAATTCGATGAATTGCAATATGCATTGGATGAAATTTGAAATTGGAACACATTTACCTCAATTCAAGGTATGTTTCCTAAATTTTCTTCTTATTTTGAAATTATAATTTGAATTTTATTCCTTTCCCTATGAACTATTAGATTAATTCGATGAACTGCAATATGCATTAGATGAAATTTGAAATTGGAATTGTTAGTTTTGCTCATTATGTTTTGAATTCTTATGGGTTTTGTTAGATTAGGCATAAATTGGTGTTTCTCGAGTAATTAGTTAGTGTTTGTTAGTTTAATTTTATATTATTTTGTATTGTGCATCATTTAAGGATTAATTATGTATTAGTATATGTTTAATTGCTTAATTGCTTAATTTCATTTTAACTTTTAGGAATTAAACTTAGTAATTAAAAATTATTATAATTTTATGTTTATATTGTATTTTTAATTGTGTTTTAATTTTGCAATTATTTCAATTTTAATTATTATTTCAATTTTCATTATTTTAGTTTAATTTAATTTTTAATTTTGTGTATTTTGACAATTGCATAACATTTAGTGAGCTTGCGAATTAAGTATAGGAAATTTTGGTTTTTTGTATTAATATTCATTGTTTCTTCACATTTTATTCTAGTTTAGGTACAATGAAAAAAAAAACAAAGATAATGCAAAAAAAAAGGATGAGGCATCGAAAAAAAAAGACAAAGAGTTGAAAGGTCTTCTAGAGGCCTAAATAAAGCAGAGCCCTGTGAAAGACTATTACATATTCATTAGTGTAACTTGAGATGCTATAATTTAACATCGAGACCTATAAGGAGCAATTCTAAAGGCTTAAAGATAAGAGGTTTGGGACCAATAGATGTATAGATTAGGAGGTGTTAAAGAAAATTGATTTGGCTCAACAGGTTCATGATCTTATTAGTGTTAGAGTGTGGTCCCAGTTCTTTGAAATCGTGGAGCCCATAAATTGAGTAATGACACTCATGATAAACTCCATTTTCTTTATGGAAAAGGATTGCTATTTTTAGTGCTGGCCAAACATAATATAATTTTAAATGCTCAGGGACATGATGAGAACAAGCTATACAAATTTCTTCTTGATGATGGGGCTCTACAATCAAGACTTTATGGAGATGCATAAGTACATAGCCCTTTAGATAATTTTTTTGTACAAGATGAATGTTTGACACTTCTAGTGTACCATCAATATAAAGGCAGATTACAACCGTAGAAAATCTAAAGTGTCTAACCTATGACGTCACGCACTCAGGTACATTCATAAGATTATGAGTCATACACTAAGCAGGTGGTGTAATAGCTTCAACATAGTTAAAAACTTGAATGTATTTTATTTATAGATCATCATTGAGAGGCATCAACACATCTGAGGCATGTATTAGCCTAGTATTTTCAATGTCAAAACAAGGAAAAGAAAATAGGGATGTTATGTATTAGGCCTTACATAACATGACTAGTGAGGAGAATGGGAGTCTTTAGCCAATTATAATCAATGAGGATGCTTGACAACATGATCGCCCTCAACTTAGACCTAATGGAGAATATGCATATAGTGCATAAGAGACAGGGACCAATAAGAGATATATATCGATTAGTAGGAACTAAGTTCATCCAAATTATTGTATGAGCAAATAGGAATCATCCCAACATATTAGAGTAGTCACTAAGTTAAAACCACCTCTACATGTAGGAAGAGCAAAGCATCAAGAGGATTACAATTTGTCAAATAGTTCAAAATTGCCTAGGACATTGAAACCACCTAGACACGAAGACCAACTAAAGATTACTCAGTTAAAGAAAAATATAAGGCAGATTCTAAGAGTTCAATGCAATATCTATAACATCCCGATTCCATCCAAAGGGTTAGAACCCTACAAATTTGGTACATATGAGATTAATCGGAGAAATTGGGACAACACATCTCATGCTCATGCATTCCATAAGGTGCACATGTACAGGAATAGTGGATCTTTGCTCATAACCAAAATTGTACATGCATTCATTGACATTCCGGGTATAATTAGTAATAAATGTGATAGTTTTGAGATTTATGGGTTATTGGTATTGAAAATTGATTTGGAAAGTGAAATTTGTTGTTTTAGAATTTTGGAGAATTTAGGAATTTTTTTTTGAAATTTTTGGGGGTAAATTTTGGACTAAAAAAATGTCGAGTGGCAGACCAAATGATAAATGGCAGTAGAATTTATTGTCAATTCTCATTGGAATTTTGGATCCATGACCATAGGATTTATTGACAAGTGTCATTGAAAATTTGAGAGACAATTGGAGTAAAAATAGGAGTCAAATAGACTAGTTTTTGTATGAGTCCACATGGGACCATAAGAAGGTGACAAGTGGCAGTGACAAGTGTCACTTCCACTCACCACACACTCCCATTCACGTGATTCTTCCATTAAAAGACAACTTAAGTGTTTTGTCTTTTATTTATCTCTTGTTTTCTGCTAATTTCGTGGCTCCTTCTTCCTCTCTTCATCTCCTTCTTGAGTTAATGATTCTCCTACTTGAAACCTTGCTCCACCTTTCACTTTCTACTTCTATCTTGGTGATTCTTTAAGTTTCCATAAGAAAACCTAGCTCTACCTCCTTCAAGATGAAGAACATGGGATGCTTGGGAACTAGGGTTAAGTGAGATCTTAAAAAGTTTGAAGGATGAAAGCTAAACCAAGTAAGTATCTTGCCAAATTATCATAGGTTTTGGTTAAATGAAGCTATTGTGATGATATTTAGAGGTTAAATTGCATGAGATGGGATTTTGGGTATGTGGGTGTCGTGTATAGTGAAGGGGGTGTAAAAATTTCTGTTATTGATGGGTGATGATTTATAGATATAGTAGAGAGGTTGAATGACTATGATAAAGAGTTATGTATGTGTTATGGGTGATGAAAAAATTATGTACATGTCTTGTTGTTGAATATGTAGAATGAGTAATGATTCATGTAATGGTCTAGAGTTGTTAAGGTTGATTGATCTTCAAAGTGAGTTTTAGATGAGTGTGGAAAATTGGTTATGAATGGGTAGGGTTATATGCTCTGTTTTTGGTTTATGATCATGCGAGATCATAATTTTTTGTGAGTGATATATGACATTGATTTGGATAGGGAGTGATGAGGGAGTGATGAGGGAGTGAAATGGAAGAGAAAAGTTAGGTATAAGATGAGTTAGAGGTAACTTGTTAGAAGTTGGAAAAAAAATCTGGAAAATTGTAGCAGGAAAAGTTTTACTGATGTACTTTTATCTTAGCCATAAATTGTTATGTAGTTATCTAATTAAGTTGATTTTTAATTTCGATTAAACTATAGTCATATGGCTATCTTTCTTATAAAGACATCGATTATAAATTGTGCTCCTAAGAGTCTCAAATTTTGATGTGAAAATGAGAACTGAACGTTGCAAAAACTTGGATGAATGTCTATGTTTATGTTGTCCATTGGGTGATTATAAGCAAATAGGAAATTGAATTGAAGTAAGGATGTTGTTGAACTAAGCTTGAGGGATGCATGAAGAATTTATCAACTTGAGATGTTGGATTTTGAATTTGAAGTGCTTGATATGTAGGAATAAGATAGGTTATGGAAAAAAGAAGGATAGGATTTGTTGTATGGCAAGAAATGATAGAAATGATGAAACAAATAAGTGAAATTTGAGAGTTTAATGAAATCTAATTGGTGTTTGAGTTGATATGAAGTGGTTTTGTGCTAAAAGAGGTTAATTTGTGACCATTTTAGAGGCCGAATCTCGACTTTGTGTCATCATGAAAGTTTTATATCTAGATGTCCTCTTTCAAATAGTCCAAAAATGAAAGGAATACGAAATGTTTCGAAAAACTTATGGCATTCGTGCCAAACTAGGTTCAACTTGATTGAGGTCTTAAACTTGGTTGCTTCTTTTGATCATAACTCCTTCTCTAGACCTCCAAATGACTTGGTTCTTAAAGCAATAAGTTCCTAACACATTTTACTACATCTCCAAGAAAATTGGTATTAATTGATGTTGAATTGAAAGAGATTGATCAAAGGAAAGTATGGGAGTCTGTAGGGGCAGTGTAAATGGGATTAGTTTTACTGAGCATACTTAAATGTTTTACTTATAATTGGATCTATAGGATTCCAAATGAAGTGATTTTTAATTTGGAGTAATCTAGAGATATGGTTCTACAAATGGTCTCAAGAAGTTGAATTTTGATTCAGTGTCTAAAATATTGAATTTCTAGATTGAAGATGGATATAGTACACTGTTTTGTATAAGAGCAGTCTAAAAGTGATTGAGGTATATTTTCCAAAGTACTGAACCGAATTGAGTGATTGTGGTATCCATAGAAACATAAGACATAGAGGAACACTTTTCTCAAAAAGAGTATGATCAAATCATATCAGTTTCGCTTTCTAATTTGAAGTGAAAGATAGACCCAAAAATATGATTTGGAAATTTCTGAAGTGAATCAATGAGAAAGAAATGGAGATTTTAATGGGTTTAGTGATGCATAAACCTAAGTATAATTTATACTTAGTCGAGTTCTCGTATAAGAATGACTTTGAGATATATTAGAGGGAAGATACCCAGGATTGTCATGAATATGCATTGTCATACACATGTGTGCATTATACGAATGGTTATAATTGTGCAAGTATTAATGTATGTGCATTGTATGTACGACATAATGTCAATGTGTAGGATACGCGCCCATATTAAAAAGTTTCCAGATCTTGGAAGAAATTACTAAATTGGAGCGTACTGTGAGTGGACTTAGATGGTCTTATTTCATTATTTGAATTTGTGTATGAATTGACTATTGATTGATTTTCTGAATGTGATTGATTATGTTGGTTGCCGGACAAAAGGTCCGAAGATGTGATTTTTGCATGGGATATTGAATTGCTACTTGTATGTGAATGAGTTGAACTAAGTGTACTTAATGTGATTGTTAATGTGATCTGAATGCACATTTGCATATGACTGAAAGTATGATTTCTCAACTTTAATGTTGAATGCTGGACTAAGGTCCGATGACATGGGAAAATGATTGAATGTGTTTATGCAAATGTAAGTGATGCATTCCATACCATGAGTGCATGAAATATAATGGTAGTTGTGACTAGAGTAGCCAACGATTAGAGCTTAAAGCTTAATGTGTGAAAATGAGTTTCGAGATCAAAAGTGAATCAGAGCCTCAGGCTCAACGTTTAATGAGCCCTATATGGGACAGTTATTAATGAGCCACAGTTTAGGCACTTGGTTACAACAAAATAACAAAATGGAAAGTGAGTCTCATGTGCCCTACATCTACATATAATAAGGGATTATGTTGTATTGAACGAGAAGTGCAAAATGTGTAATGTTGTGATATGTATTATGTGATTGGGTGAGCCATCAATGATGGTCACTCACTGAGTTTGCAAAACTCACCCAAGATTTGCAATTATTTTTCAGAACTCAGAAGAATACCCTATTAGGCAACGGGTGTATAGCATCTGTTGATGAATGAAAGATAGAGGTCGGGATTAGTTGCGTCTGCATTCAGTATTTTAGTATTTTGTGTAGATTTGTATTTCGCAATTTCTGAAAAATAGTGTTTTAAAATTATAGTGGGCCCCAAATGGGCTATTGAAATTCTATTGATTGTAGTGTGTGATTGAATATGTTCTGAATGAAAATGGGTCACTCTGATTGATTTCTGATTTTGGCATATTATAATTGTGATCATAGTTTTAAAAAAAACTGTGATACTGAGTTTTGACTGAGTGATGTAGCACACCACCCTCGCAGGGCACGGACTCGGATATCACCATCGATGTCGAGTTCGGGTCATACGGGAGTGGGGTGTTACAATATCTGAGTGAACCAACAAGAGATGACAGATTACGGGGCGAGACTAGAGGCCTATGATAGATGGATAGAGTAGGTTATGATGCAAATGGCAGGACCATAATATCCTAGTTTGATGATTGTACTTTGTAATGTGTTGTATATACGTTAAATAGAGTATTTTGTTTATGGTATACTAGATTAATTGAAGTGTTTAAACATGCTATTGAGCTCATAACAGAGATCACGGATAGACTAGAGATAGTTCTGAACTCAACCAAAAAATTTTCAGAAAATTTTCAAAAACTCTTAAAACTATGGAATGAGACCAAACGAGTTTTAAAAGCCCTAGAATGTGCTTTGAGGATTTAGGTGACAAATTTGAATGAAATCCAGATGGTTTTGATTAATAGTATTTTTGAATAAATAGTGAATCTAGGTGAATACTATTTTCACTTGAATAGTGATTTTGGGAACCTAACCCAGAAAATTTGAAAAATACCCAAAATAGTTTTTTAAGTCCAATCATACTAAAATGGATCAAAAATAAGCTCAATCTAATGAATTTCAAAAGTTTCAAAAGTTTAGGGTTAAAACGTTATTTTTGAAAAATAAGATTACAAGTGAATATTGCTCGTATAAGATTATGCTTTAGCAATATATGAGTTGTAAATTGAATATTTATGTTGAGTTTTATGAAAATGACATTTTTTAAGTGAATATTGGGAGCATAAGATTATGCTTTAGCAATATATGAGTTGTAAATTGAAAGTTGAATTATGTATGATTGGAAGTTACATTGAAATTATGCATTAAATTGAATGGTTATGAGTCCTCCCATAATTGATTTCGAAAATAAGATAAATTGAAAATTTATGAGTTGCTTTTACCTATGGTACACTGTTAGCTTTATACATGTTATTATAACAGTTTATAGTGGTTAATCTACTATGGGTAAACAATGTACAACCAACTTCACAAATAACGGTTAACTAATCATTTGTAAGCGATGTAGAACCAGCTTCGTGACTTGTTACGGGTAAGCAATGCAAAACTAGTTTGTAAATATAGATTTATAGTGGTTAACCTATTACGGGTAAGTGATGCAGAACTAGCTCTATGACTTTATGCATAGTGTACCGTATGGTAAAAAAAACTAATGGTGGACTACGTTGAGTAAGGAAAGTCATGAATATAATAATGTCGTCATTATTTATTTTTAAAAGTGATTTGAGAGGTACCGTATAGTATCAATTCTAATGGTTGGCTTATTTTAAATATAAAATTTTTCATAAAATTATTGCCGCCACCGTTTATTATTTAAGGAAAAAAAGGAAAATGGAAACTTGTATATTATAAATTAATGTCGAAAAGCAATTCAAAATAGTATTATAGAAATTTGAAATTGTGTTTTATGAAATGTTATGTTATTACCAGATTGATGATGTAATGAATTGTCATGGAAAATATTTTACTACGAGCTTTATTATTGTATAGTACTATTTCGGTTATGTTATCATGAAAGTTAAATTTTTTTGTATACTAATTAACACTCACTGAGCTCGTTTAGCTCACTCTATTTTTATATTTTTAAATAAACTACCCTAAGTATGCGTACAGGTGCTGCAGTAATTGGGACTTTGCCCCAAGATTAGTTATATCGTCGGGTGCTGCTGTGTTTGTGTTATTTTTGCTATGCATGTTATATGTTTTAAATTATTTTGGAAAGGTGATCTTGTGAATTTTTATGAGACTGTAAATATCTTTTACTCAGTGAACTATGAGGGCTTTGATCCTTAATGATGTTTTTAAAATGTAAAGAACTCTATGTTTGTGATTACTTATGATGCAAACCTGAGGTCCCATTCTAAAAGTTAAGATGGTATTGAAACTGTATAAGTGTTTTAAACCATGTTATGGAGGTTTTTGAAATTTGGGAACCTCAAAAAAGCAGTCATTATGTTGTCGAAATTTTTGGTAAAATGATTTAAATATATATATATATATATATATATATATATATGCCCACTATTTTCTGAGCTTTTAACTTTTAGAGTATAAAAGGTTTTTAACAGTTGAATGGTTTAGCTTTAAGGAAGCCCTTCGGTTGAGTTAGATATTGATTGGAGGGAGACTGGCCGAGTCATCTTTGGCTCCATAACCACATGATTCTCAGGGACTCAATGGTCCTTTAATGATTGACACACCAAACTCACCGACAAACTATTAATTATAGAGGTTGTCTAAGGCATTCGATTAAGGTCTTCTTTTGTTTTATTTTATTTTATTTTTCATTTTTATTATAATAGGTATTTTTCTTTTAATTATTATTTTATTTTGTCTTAGAGTTAGTAATTGACTGATTTTAAGCTTGTCAATATTGAATTAACCATAAGTGCACTGCATTGCTATAGTTACCACAGGCAAGTACGGGTTAATTCTACGAAGAAAATGATTACTAGTAATTATCTCTCTTTTATTATCTAGCTTAAGAATTGGATTTTGGTTTTAACAAAGAAAATAAATTTTAAATAATTAAAATAAACAGCAAATAATAATGATTTTAGAAGACAAAGGAAAATTGCTTAGAAAACAATCAATATCAAGAATTAGTATCTAAGTAATGAATCCCCCTAAAACCATTAGATAATGAACCTTTTATCATGCAACGTTTTTATTGACTATTAGACAGTGAATGAAATGTCCCAGTACCACATTGAGCACATGACAACCGTCGCATACCTAGGCTAGGACACTCATGGTACCCTTAATCTGACTATGCAAGACTAACTGAATATCTTTTGAAAACATTTGGACAAAATAACGGTTGTATTTTAAAAATCCCAAAACTCAATCAAAACGCCTGCAAATCAGTTTTAAATGCACTTATATATTTACATTAAAATTATACCATAACTTTTGGACTTTTAAGTCCACTCAAAAACAATCTTAACAACAATACCAAAGATTCATACATAAGGTCTTTTACAGACTAAAACACAGTCAAGAGTTAATTTATAAAATCATAAAGCATATCAACATCACCAACCTAATGAAAACAGTTCATGAGCCACTATACAGCAAAAGTACATAATAGAGACTACCCACGTACGGTAATGCCCCAAAAATATCAAAAGACCGCATGATCCACTTAGAGCTTCAAGCATACCAAATTAACTTGCAAGGTTAGAACGCGGAGGGGGTGATACACTATATATTTAGTGAGCAGGAAAAACATATATCACAAATAGAACTCGATACACACCAAGGTGGTTTAGATAACCTAAGGATGGGTTTTTCATTCATCTAGCATACAGATAACCACTTATAAAGTGAACATACATGATATATAAACACATAGGCTAGCCTATAACTCAACATAAACTGGTTAGGAACCACATAGGACTAGTTTATTAATCACTCATCCAATGAACATAGGTTCCATTTCTAGTACACAAATATAGAAAAGCATCATATGTATAAATCAAATCTCGTCAGGAAGCCAAATTCTCATAATAGGCCAAAATAATCATATGTGTCTTCACTAGTCGACCAATCTAGTTTGCACACCTATCAATTCCTAGTGTTGGCTAGACTGTCATCCGAGATGAATATGAAATATGGTCAACAAGAGCGTCATGAACGTAAGTGTTGATCTCATCGGTGACCGGACCTCTAGGTGTGCAATCGCCACAAGTCAAGTAAAAAAATGTCGATGCGAGGACTAGATTTTTATATACCAGCGTCAAAGGTACGGGGATCGCTTAATCTGTTGTGCTCTGTTGTGCCTAGCACACGATTGGCTAATCATTATCTTACAAATCACAAAAATCATATAAAGATATTAAGTACAAAAATCAAGTAAGGCATTATGCTTTTATTTATCAGTCCAACTGATAAAATGGAACCTTGTCATGGCTCTAAGCAAAAAAAGAACACATACACGTAGCATACGTGACTCAGTTATCCATATGAGAGTTCCAAAACATTATTTCATGCAATATAAGTCATATTTTACACTCCAAGTGCAAAGTATTATTCAAAACAATGTCGTTTCTTAAATCACATATATACTAGCATCCATTTGAGATTCAATTCTATTATGCATTACCTAGGTTCAAAATTCACATACAAGTCATCATGCCTCTCTTGGGATATCCTAATCCCATTTGGGAGATATGATTTTCCCAACTCCCCTCAAAAGAAGGTGTGCACTCCCTTGACTTTAACAATCCTTAGTATGAACTCCTTGATTCACAACTCCTGAACCTTTATACATAAAAATATACAATGTATTTACTACTCTAACATGTGTCTCATATTTATACACCATCACATAAATGTATAAAACACAATATCACTATCTTTAAGTTATAGGATTCAACCATTAAGCTTTTCAGATAGTTATTTCCCTTATTATTCACATGAGCTTTTCTTTTGCATTTTCCAAGGCATTTAATGCCTTTAATCCAATACTTACTCATTTCAAAGCATAATTAAGCACATTTTTATTCAAGCACGTTAGACCATTACTCATCAATCTAAACAAAAACATGAGTTTACTCTAAGTAAACATGAAAGCCGTTTTTCAATACATATCATTACCAATCCTTAAATCTCAAGCCAAGTGCAGTTAGGTATTTTATCAAACACCTAATATGCATGGTTTTTAAGTCATATTTTCAAGATTTTATCATAGTAATTCATGCTCCTATCTTATTATATAACAAACACTTCCAAAAAATAACACATTTCACCACTCCATTCAATCTAATTCCCTTTATTTAAGCCATACTCATAATAATTATACAACTCATTACATTAGTCCATTGTTCTCCCATCATTTTGACCAAGCCTTATCAAATATACATCTTCATTTTTCATCATCAAATCAAATTATACATATACAATTCACATCATAGAATTCATTTAAACCATCAATTTCAAAAAATATTAAAAAGAATTCACAAACTTTCGCCAAAAAGAGAACATTTGGGTTTTGGCTTAAGGGGACTTCCCCATGACTCATTTCATTCATCTAAACCATGTTTCATGCATATTCAAGCATGGAGAGCAACATATCTTAACAACAAACTCAAAGTCATAATGTAGAGAGAGATGAGACGAAATTTACCTAAATTTCCTTTGGTGATATCTTAAAATCCTTTGAGAATTTCTCAAATATAATGATAGATTTGAGTTCATTGATCCCAAATTAACTTAGAACACCTTGATTTGGGTTGGAGAATAAAAAACAATGGTAGAATTTTAGTGATGGTCGAATGGGTTCTTCTCCTCCTCTCTTCTCCTCTCTTTCAATTAAAACAAAATGTTTCTAGTCTTTAATGGTGGGGTGCATGACCATACATGAAAGAAGGGTCTAGATTGTTGTCTCTTTTTTGACCAAATATGGTGAAATCACCTTTTTGCCCTTAGCTTATATGAAATTACTATTATACCCTCCAAACTTTTCCTAAATTTGTAATTAAACCCAAAATTTGGAAATGACCAAAATTTTTATTTTTATTTTTTTCCCTAAACTTCTGAAAATAATAATTAAGTCCCTTAATATTATAAAATTACATATTGATCCTCCAAGAATTAAAAAATTACATTTAAGTCCTTTAATTTTTAACAATTGGCAAGTAAGCCCTTATGTACAACAACTTTTTCAATTAAGCTTTCTAAATGTCCAATAAGTCTATAATTCATGTCTATTTAGCTCTAAGGAATTAGAACAAATTTAAATAACCACCATGGTCATATCCATCCAATGGACTCGATTTTACATACTCAGAAGCTTATATGTCAGAAATCTCCAAGATTTCGCATACCGATGAACTTTAAGTTCATGTAAGTGCATATCATATTATAAATCACTGACATATATAACCAAAAGGATTTAAATACATCTTTGAACTTGTATACAATCATGTATAAATCAATAACAGTAGCATCTCCAAGTATAGATCAATACAAAAGGGCTCAGAGAGCCTGGTGTCACAAGTCCTCCCCCCTCAAAAGAGGCTCGTCCTCGAAACTCCTAAGTTGAGGATACAAATAAATAGGGGTACTGATGTCTCATAATATCCTTGGGCTCCCATTTCATCTCCTTGACCCTATTGCTCTTCTAAAGAACTTTGATCGTGGGAACCTCCTTACTGTGCGACCTCTTTATCTACCGATATAAAATATGGACTGGTTTCACCTCAAAACTCAGGTCTTCTCTTCTCAGCTTTACTAGAGGTGTCTCTAAAATGTGAGATGGATCCAGTATATACGTTTTAAGCATCAAGACATGGAACATATTATGGATCCTATCCAAGTCCAGTGGCAATTCCGACTGATACGCCACAATCCTGACACACTTCATGATATGAAATGGTCTAATATGTCGATGTCGAGGGTTCAGCTTCCCCCAACTCTAAAATCGGATAATACCTTTCCATAGTGATATCCAAAAGAAAAACCATATCATCAACTACAAACTCTAATGGTCATCGCCTCTTATCCATGTAACTCTTTAGATGTTCCTGGCAACTTTCATCTTCTCTTGAATGACTTTTACAATCTAAGTGGTAACTTCTATCAATTCGGCTCCTTCGATTTTGGTTGTACCAACCTCATCCTAACATAAAAGTGTCCTACACTTTCTCCCGTAAAGTGCTTCATATGGTGGCATACTGATACTTGTCTGATAACTATTATTATAAGCAAACTCTATTAAAGGAAATTGTCGGTCCTAACTCCCTTAGAATTCCATCACACATGCTCTCAATATGTCCTCCAGTGTCTAGATGGTCCTCTCTGATTGACCATCGATTTCAAGGTGAGAGACAACATTAGACTTCGGTTTAGTCCCCAAAGATTCCTGGAATTTCAGCCAAAATTGTAAGGTGAATCTCGGATCCTGTTTGATATTATAGAAATTGGCACCCCGTGCAACTTCACAATCTCATCAATATACAGCTTTGCCAACATCTCCAATGAGTAGTTGTGTGGATAGGCATAAAATGAACATAATTCTTCAATTTATCCACTATAACCTAAATAGCATCGTGTCCTTTCAATGTATAAGACAGTCCAACTACAAAATCCATTATCATGTACTCCCACTTCTATTCCAAAATAGGCAAAGACTGTAACATACCTACTAGTTCCTAATGCTCTACCTTAATCTATTGATATGAAAGGCATCTGACAACAAATTCTGCTATCTCTCTCTTCATCCCTGGCCACCAATAGCTCTCTTTAAGAGTTTGATACATCTTAGTACTACTAGGATGCATAGCATAAGCCGAACTGTCAACTTCTTCCAAGATAGCTCACCTGAGACCTTAGTGCTCCAACACATAGAATCTATCTCTGAAGACTGACAACCCATCTTTTCTCAGTCAGAACCCCTCACTCTCTTCGGATGGCATTTTCTCCCAAATGACTCTTAACTCGAGATTGCCAGCCTACGAACTCCTGATCTCATTAAATAATGTTGGTCGAACTTCAAACCATGCTAGCAATGTTTCATCATCCTCTGCCATTGAGAGTCCAACCCCAAGGCTCCGTACACTCATCAAATGCATCATGTAAGAATTTTGCTTAACTGTTACTATCGAACAGGACTTACAACTCAGTGCATCGGCTACCACATTTGCTTTTCCCAGGTGATAGTCAATCATTAAGTCATAATCCTTAATCAATTACAACCATCTCCTTTGTTTAAGGTTTAGCTTCTTCTGTGTCATTAGGTACTTCTGACTCTTATAGTTGGTGTATCTATGACAAGTCTCCCCATAAAGATAGTGTCTCCAAATCTTAAGTGCAAAATTACTGCTGAGAGCTCCAAATCATATGTAGGATAATTTAGATTACGTTTCTTCAGCTGTCTAGAAACATATGCGATTACCCCATATCTAACCCCCTCGATAGGTAGAGTAGCATCGACGTAGACATCAATCGCCTCTTCAACTTCTGAAAACTCACCCTGAAATTTTCATCCTACTGAAATTTTATCCCTTTCTGGATAAGTCTCGACAAAAGGGTTACAAGTACTAAGAAACTGTCAACAAATCTCCGATAATAACCAACTAACCCTAAAAAGCTACAGACTTTTATCACATTCTTGGGTGGTTCCCCCTTAATTACAACTTCCAATTTCTTCGAGTCCATATAAATAATTTCTCTTGATACAACATGCCCAAGGAATCCTATCCCCTTCAGCCAAAATTGACACTTTGAGAACTTCGCATACGACTATCTTCGCGAAGTATTTGTAGCATAATCCGAAGATGTCTAGCCTGCTCCTTAGAATAAATTATAAGATCATCAATGAAGACTATGATAAACTAATCTAAATATGGATGGATTCATGAAATCCATAAATATTATTATAGGTGCATTTGTTAATCTGAACGGCATCACCAAAAATTCATAATGTCCATACCTGATCCGAAAAGTAATCTTGTGGACATCATTTTTATCAACCTTCAATTAAAGTTATTCAGACCTCAAATCTATCTTTGAGAACACTGTAGCTCTTCTTAACTGATCAAACAAGTCATTGAACCTAGGGAATAGATATTTATTCTTGATGGTAACCCTATTTAATTTTCGATAATCAACACATAAGCGAAGGGTCACTTCCTTCTTCTTGACAAATAATATTGGTGCTCCCTACGATTAATGACTTGGTTTGATGAAGCCCTTGCCCAATAACTCTTGTAATTGAATCTTCAACTCTTTCAATCCTTCTGATGCCATGTGATACTGTGGTATAGATATTGGTATCGTCCTCGGGACTAGGTCAATAGTAAAATCAAACTCTCGATTAGGTGATAATCTTGGTTACTCCTTCAGAAAGGCATTGGGGAACTCACACGTGATAAGGACATCTCCCAGTTCATCCCTCTACGTTGAAGTGTTAATCACATATGCGAGGTATGCCTGGCATCCCTGACGAATCAACCTTTTAGCCTTGATCACCGATATCAAACAACTCAGGAATATTCATCGATCACTAGTAAATTTAATTGGGACTCCAATCTAAGGGTCAAACTCCACCTCTTTCTTAAAGCAATAAACCCTGGACGCAATACCTCTCTAACCAGTCAATCCCCAATATCACCTCAAAATCTTGGAGATTAAGGGGAATAAGATCTGCCTCTAACACAACATCACCAATCCTTATCTCATAGGCCGTATATACTTCATCACAAGCCACTTGCTCTCTAAGAGGAGTGACTACAATAGGAGGGGGATCTAATGGCTCAAGGGGACGACTAATATCCTCGACGAAGGTCATACTGACAAAAGATATTTGCATGCCAGTGTCGATCAAAACTTTAGCATCTATACCAGAAACACATATAACACCTTATAACACTATAGGTTAGCACTTATATTTTTTAAGAGTTTACTGGTACTACATAGAACATGCATCACAATATAGCAATACAACAATAAAGAAATGTTAATTAAGAAAATACCTATAATTGTGTCCGGATTGGCTCAAACGTCCTCCTCCATCATCTCATAAACTCATGCTTAAGCTCAGGAAGCAGGACGTTGCTGACCTACTAGAGGTGTACTATTGACCATACCAATCCTCTGTGTGGATTTAGAAGACTGAGCACCTGCCCTATCAGTCTCCCCTCTTTTTCTTACTGGTTGCACCAAGCTATCTCCTTCTCGAGTTGAAGTCTAAGCTAGCTATGGACAATCTCTCCTCATGTGCCCTGTCTCTCCACATTGAAAACACTTTCTCGGCTCTATACACTTCCCTGAATGTACCTTTCTGTATTTTCTACACTGTTTAGATTGATATGGTTGAGCTCAAGAAGCAGAGCTAGTAGTAGGGGCAGTACTCGGAGCTCCTGGTTGTGGTGACCATAAATTAATAGGTGATGATGCAGTGCCTCCAGTACTACCCAGAGATGAACTACCACGGCTCCTTTTGGGCTGCTGGCTAAAGGAACCTCATCCCTTCCTTTTCTAGTTCATTTCCTCCCACTGTCTTCTGCACTCTTTCTCTAACCTTTTGGCTCTCTTAGCTGACTATACCATCTCCTTGAACGTCGTAGTAGGGGTAACCGTCATCCTCTCCTGGATCGCCAAAGCAAGTCCAGTCTCAAACCAAACACACAAATTCTCTTCACCTGCTACATATTCAGGGATACAGGTGGCAAGCTCTCTTAACTCTGTCTCAAATTCGTGCACCGACCTACACCCCTGTGTCAGTGTAAAGAAGGTAGCCTTTTTCTGATCTCTATCAAATCTAGTTTAATATTGTTTGTTAAATTCGTTGATAAAATCCATCCAGGTAATCTAATTATGGTAACATCCTTGAAAGTTTTCCTACCAGACTCTAGCATCACCCTCTAGCAATCGGACAACTACCTTTAGCTTCATCTCATCAGACAGCCCCATATTGTGAAATGTCTCTATAATCCATCTCATGAAATTTTTGTCCTCAGTAACATCACCGTGCCCATCAAAGGTACCACACCCGAGATTCCTTGCCTCATTAATATACCCCTAGATTTCAAGCATCAGATGTTACCCTAGTGTAGGACTAGGTACCACCACTGCTGTTGTGGTGTCATCTGTGGCACTCTAGCCCAAGGTTACTGCTGCACAGTATACTGTGCCCACTATGTCATCGCCTACTACAGAGCCTCCCTTAGCACCGATGGTAAATTCAACTGCACTAGTTCTGCGACTACTAGCAACTGCTAATTTTAATATCCCAAACATTCTAAGGAATGTCGACAAGTACTCTTACCGAGGTCAAAATCATCCAATCGCTAAGGACATTATGTAACACCCCATCCCCTCGAGACCCGTGCCTAACATTTTGAGTGATATCTCAGTCTATGCCTTGCGAGGGTAGCATGCTAAAGCACTTAATTAGTCAAAACTCAATACAAATTTTTTTTTTGAAACAATATAAGCATATGGAAAAATCAATTATCAATTCGAGCCCATTTTATTTGTAAACTTTTTCATTCATAACAATACAATCAACAGAATTTCAATAGCCATTTGGGGTCCCATTACAAATACAAAACGCTTTAGTGATAATGTCTTTACATTACAATATAAATACATTTGTATACACATTGTGCAAAAGTTTTTTAATACATTATTTAATACAAAAATTTCATAATATATATACAATTCAATACAAAAATAAAGGAGTATAATGTAGATGCGAACTGATCCCGACCTTTATCCCTTACTTGTATGCTGTCGATATACTCCCGTTTGCTTAACGAGGTATTCTTCTAATATTGAAAAATATTTGCAAATTTTGGGTGAGTTTTGCGAACTCAATGAGTGACCATCATCAATAGCTCACCCAGTCATATAACACATAATTCCCATTCACATCATTTCACATTTCACACTCAATACACTTTAATCACTCATATTATGCATATGCAGTACATATGAGACCCACTTTTCATTACTTTATTTTTACCGAGTACCTAACTATCCCGTATCTATTAGATACTGGGCTCATTATTAACTGTCCCTTATCTGATAGCGATATAGGGCTCATTTTACATAGTGAGCCTTAAGCTCTTAATCACTTTTTGAGCTCGAGACTCTTTTCACACTTTGAGTTTTAAGCTCTAATCGGTGGGTACTCTGGTCACAACTCCCATTATGTTTCATGCATTCATGAAAAGGAATGCCTCAATCACATTTACATATATTCATGCTGTAACACCCCACTCTCGCATGACCCGAACTCGACATCGATGGTGATATCCTAGTCCGTGCCTTGCGAGGGTGGCGTGCTACATCACTTAGTTAAAACTCAGCATAAATTTTTTTCTTTCAAACACAAGCATACACTATGCGGGAAATCATTACAATACATAAATCACTGGTAAATACAATCACCATGCGGGCCCTTTTCATAAATACAAATTAATTTAGTCTGTTGACTTTACAAATTGACCTAATCATTTGTACAAAATTCAAAAAATACAATTTTATCAGACACTTATGTAGACGTGAACTGATCCCGACCACTTCTCTCACTCACATGCAGATGTTATACGCCCGTTGCCTAACGGGGTATTCTTCTAGGTCCTGAAAAATAATTGCAAATTTTGGGTGAGTTTTGCAAACTCAGTGAGTGACTAGCATCGATGGTTTACCCAGTCACATAACACAATAATCATACATCTCACTTTATTTCATAGTGCACATTCACAATATTTTACATTCACACATTTAAAGAATTTCACATCCACATTATTTATATTTGATACATGCATATGAGACTCACTGTTCATTTACTATTTTATTGTGACCGAGTGCCTAAACTGTCCCTTGTAGGGCTCATTAATAAATGTCCCTTATCCGTTGGTGGATACAGGGCTCATTAAACGTTGAGCCTGAGGCTCTAAATCAAAGCTCATTTTCACTCGTTGAGCTTAAAGCTCTGATCGGTGGCGACTCTGGTCACAACAACCATGATATTTCATGCACTTATGCCATGTGAGGCATCAGTCACCTCCACTCATTTCCACATATTATCGGACCGTAGTCTAACACGTATCAATCACATCACAATGATTTCAGAATTTCACATTGATAAAAAATATCATATGATCACATAAGCAATACTTTTATTTCTTACATAAGCATAAGGCATTTCGCCTTTCACTCAATCAAGTAAATTTAATCAAATGCATATGAAATGCCCATGTGATACTATTCCAATTTATTACGGTGTTGTGACCGAGCGCCTGAACTGTCCCAATATGGGCACATTAAGTATTGAGCCTGAGGCTCTAAATCACTGTGGGGCTCGAGGCCCAATTACGATCGTTGAGCTTTAGCTCTAATCGGTAGCTGCTCCGATCACAACTGTCATTATCTGAGTATGGATTCATGTATGAAATGCATATGTTACAATTAATCAACATATATCACAATCAATCCCATACGTCACAATTAACACATATGTCACAATTTATCACATCATATGCACGTAGGTCTCAAATTCACATACAAGTAGCACTTTTATAAGACAACTCCCTAGTACACGGTTATCGTACCTTCTGTTCGGAATCCAACAATCCATCATCATTTATATAAACATCCAGTAGTCAATCAATACAAATTAAAAAAAAACAAAACAATTTATGAAATAAGACCATCTCGGTCTACTCACAGTACGTTCCAGATTAGCATTTGTTTCCAAATTTTGGAAACGCCTGATTGCAAACTCTTAGCCTGCACAATCCATTTATTCAATACATTGCACACACATTAATAGTTTTACTCAATTATAATCATTGATGCACGTATATGTATGATGCATGTTCATGACTATCCCGGTATCAATCTATAAATTTTATCTCAAAAACCATTCCAATATCACAACTCAAGTATGCCTAGGGTTTAACCGTACTCAAATCCCTAAACTCGCAATTACTGCTTATTGTAATTTTTCTAAAACCATACTTTCGGGTCTACTCCTCCCGATCGATGAGCTAATCCGCATAGGGTAACCTAGGCAACCACTCCTTGATAGAAAAATTTCTCTATGCAGTAGGAATCCATAGACACCAAAATCACTCAATTCGGATCTTTATAGGTCCAATTATTGCTAAAATACGGACCAGAAAAATAATCGATCAGTCCTCTAACTTTGCCTTAATCAATCAATGACAATTTCATCTCCAAAAATTCACAATTTTATATAGAAATGAAATTAAATGTCTCACGAATCCGATGCCTTAAAAATCCGACTGATCGGAGGTCAGATGACAAAATTATTCACCAAAGAATGCAATTGGTTGATTTAGAGACAAAATAAAAATAAAATAAAATTTAAATTTTTTTAAAAAAATTCCTCTTCCTTACATGCGGGCTCGCGAGGCTGCGGCGAGGGCGAACTTAACGCTCGCCCTCGAGAGGCATCGCCCTCACGAGGGCGAGTCTGACTCTCGCCCTCGCGAGACCTCAGGTGGGCGAGGGTTAGTCCCTCGCTTGCCAAATTCAAATTTTTTTCCCATTCTCTTCTCCTCATATTATCCTTCTCTTCTTTCCTAATGCATAACTATTCACACCAATGCCCAAACTTGACAAATAAGATCTCATTGGAAAGATCACAAAAAATCCTACAAGTTCCATGAAGGACTCACAAACCAATTTCATCCCTAAGGGTGTCAAAAATTCAATCAAAGTTTCTGCCTAATCACAATTTCCAAAACAGTACAACATTCTTCCAAAAATCATATCTTCCCATTCCCTTTGCCAAAAATTCCAAGCTTTATATCAAAAGAAAGATCAGAACATATTTTACAACTTTCATGACAACTTGAAAGCAAATTCAACCTCTAAATGGGTCAAAATTTCAATCAAAGTTTCCGCCCTGCACATATCATCCTAACAGTACCATAATCTTCTCAAACCCATAACGTCCTATCCCATTGTCCAAAAATTCCATGCTTTCTATCAATGAAAAGATCAGAAAACATGCTACAATTCTCATGAAGGACTTAGAAACAAATTCCACTTCTAACTAGGTCAAATTCTCCCATGATTGTGGCTGCCATGTTAAAGATTGTTAAATCAACATATCACCTAAACCATATCCATACTTTAAAAATCCATAACTTACAATTCTTACATCCAAAACTAGCATATTATACATCATTACAAAGATATGACATTCCTATATAACTTTCCATAAGATCACTTGAGCTAATTTAAATCATAACAGTCCAGAATTAGCTTCAAAGCACAATAACCACAAAACCCATACTTAGAGACATTTCACACACAAAACACATCAATACTTTGGAAAACCATCTGAAAGTTAACAATGCATAACTTTCCACCTAAAAATAAAAAAATGTCATACTTAGTGGAGATAGAAAGCTAACAAGAAAATCTTCAACTTTCATGAAGACCAATTTCACAAAATCTGTCTAATTTAGCCTAGAAAAGATTCCCCAAAGTTTCAGGTCACAAATCTTCAATGTTAGAATCATAAACATGGCACTATTCACCCTGCACATATTGCCCACTTTCAAGGCAAAATTCAGAACCCTTTAAGCCACAATCGGACAGCACTTCCTTCATAAGAATTCTAGCCAAACTTCTTCAGTTTAATTTAAGCTAAAAATCATCTCAATTGCACAATCATAGAAAAAGTTATAGCTAAATCATTGAAACATGCACAAATCTAATTTCCAGATTTTTAACCTAATACCTTTCCTATCTCTTCCATACCATTCTACACCAATTACACCACTCAATACACTCAATATAACAACCTAACCAAATCAAATCCTCCACTTGATCAAAGTCCACAAAATGATAGCACCTTACCCTCAACCATCTTCCTTTTCATACACTCATCTACCATATTAATTTACTTCCAAATCATGTAAAACATCTCCACATACAATTATTAAATCCTACCTCATCAATCATCAATCAACAAACAAATTACATACCCATATACACCAAACTCAATTCCATGCAATTTAATTTAAATAACATAACAATTAATTGATTTAACTACAAAACCACAATATAAAAACATGTTTCTCACCTAATTAAGCTTCCAAAAACTTCAGCTCTTCAAACTTATCACTAACTCTCTACTCCCACCAACACCCACGACCATCATCCACTTGAGGGGGATAGGAGGTTTAGGTTTTTAATGAACCCAAGGAAGAGAAAGCAAGGTGAAAGGGGGAAGAAAGGATGAGCAAAATCCCAAAAGAATGCAAGAAGGAGGAGAGCTACGATGTTGATGGAGAATTCTCTCTTTCAAACCCTTCAAACCACCTTTTCACTTAATAAAAGAAGAACATCGTGGAAGATCGAAGGAAATGGGTGTTTAAATAAACCAACATATATGGTGGCATGTTAGGCAAGTGACAAGTGTCACTTGCCACATGTCACACTTTAAAATGCTCTCCTAGTTTCATTCCAAATAAATTTCAATTTCAACTCTAATTTTTCCCCAAAATTCCAATGGCTCAAAATAATAAATCCTAAAATCATGTATCTAATTTTCCAGTACCATTGGACAATCATTTCCAGTATCAGTAACCAATCAATCAGCCACTTGGCAATTTTTTGGTCTAGAAATTTTTGCCGAAATTTTCCAGCAAAATTTCTAAAATTCTCCCAAAATTCAAAACACAAAAAGACCCACTCCAATTAACTTTTCAAGCACAAAAATCATATTTTTCACAAAAATCATATTTATGGCCAAAATACCGAGAAATGTCATGAATGCATGTATAATCATTTACATGTGCAAAATTCATTATTCACTTGTATGCGTATGCATGAACATATCAAGGCAAGTTTTTAAACGCTCATGTCCTATTCCAAATTACTATTCTACCATTCCCATCGGTGATGGGATGTTACAACTCTCCCCTCCTAACAAAAATTTCGTCCTCGAAATTAATTTATGATACTGAATAAGGTAGGGGTACTATTATCTCATACACTCCTCCGTTTCCTATATCATTTTTCTTCTCTATGCTTCCTTCCATAAAATCACAATTGATAAATTCTATAGGTCTCTCAATTCTCTGTTTAGATATCATACTTTCTCAATAATTTCCTTGATGAGTTTCAGAGTACTCCACTCTTTACTTCCAGTCTCAATATCACATATATCATATTATAACAATACTAACCATATCCATATAACACTGTGTAATTCTGATAACCATAAAATCACTCATAATTCCATAGTCCCATTTTTGCCATAGTTTTATATGGATCACTTTATATCACACTTAGTTTCCTTTAGTACTCTTGTATCTCATCTAACTACAACTTGGCACAGGTGATACACTCAAGGACAAGTCATTTTTTTCTTCTCATTGGTGTTAGTACACTGAACCTTCAAATCTTTCTCAATATTTTCAAAACTTCGATGTGATCCACCATAATTCAGTCATCTTTCTCAAATCACTTTCTTCAAATTCCAAATTCATTTCACTCACTAACGGTATCCCAAATTTGTTCTGGATTTTACTCAGGCTGAACGACTCTTTTTGTCATCTGACGCCTATAATGGTATCACCAGGATAATGATGATTATGCCTGTAGTCAATTTGCACTATACATTAATCTCATATACTGATGCACTCTAAACATATAAGCTTTACACCTATCTTCGATAGTCAAGACTACAAGGAACTCGAACATGTAATCACTCAGTTCGATATTCTTAGTCGCCAATTGTTCTTTCGATGTCCTCTTACGAGGACATCTCTTTATCAGGTAGTACACATACTTTTTAATCCAATCATAATCTCTCAAATCCTCACTTTGGGCCTTCCTTATCCCCTTTTTGCATAACTGATGTTTTTATTAGGACATATTCGTCTACACAATCCTTTTAATCCCAATTCAATTCTTACCTCAATCTCTACTAATCTTTCTATTCATACGTATATCTAAAACATTTATTTACATATCATGTTTCCAAGCCTTCAAACCCATTACTATTACAGCATCATTCAAGTCATGTATCCAAATTCAGCTCATGAGACTACAATTGTCCTTAGGTACACAAAATCACTTTACTATTGCAATAGATTGTATGTTAATCTCTCTCATGGGAAACTTTTTCAGATACAACAAAATCGCCAAATCGAAGCGATATAATTAACACTGGGGTTATGAATTCCTTAAAAAAAAATTTTTTTTCAATGTGCTTCCTTTTCTCGACTGATTTCAGCAGTTCATTCGATTCCTTGTGATTCCACATTGACTTATTCTAATGTCTGTTCATTCATACCTGTTGCTCCACACATTTCAATTTATCTGCAAACTTAACTTCGTATGTTGGTAACACCTTCATCAGATATAATTTATGGTTCCCATACATATTTACACAAATGAGAATGTGGACCCAAGTTCACCTCACATTAGCAAGAAAGTCACCTCGAAACTTTAAAATCCACTTATATAGTTGGATACTTTACATTAACAAAATGTATTCACCCTTAATAGTCTTTTCTAACACTTATGCTTTAGTCTTCACTATGGATGTAACTCCAATGTTCACTTTTGACTCACTATTTATTCTTTCCAAATTGGTTCCCTCATTGATCATTCTTAAATTGGATTAACCGACTTATTGACCCTATCTCAGTGATTTCTTAGTACTTTCCTAGATAATAAGGCTCAATGAAACATTAAACCATTTCATTTACCTTAACACCCTAGTATATACCATCCAAAATCCTTACATCTTACCTAGAGATGTATTTATATCAAGTCTCCAATCATTAACAATCGCCAATGATATTGACATTTCAATTTACTCTAGATAACATTTATATTCTTGTCCCTGCCCATGATTGGGGTTCACCATATGATCATAACAGAAATCGAGTTTTGTAGGCACATATCGTGCCCTGCACTTTTTCCTCACACTAACACACAAATTGACAGTGATTCTTCTTCAGTTTTCCAATATTTACCTCTTCTTCTAATGCAACATCCTATCATAATCATTGAATTAAAATTTTGAGTGCATTCACTCTTCTCCTTTGATTTATCATCTTTTCCATAATCGCATGCATACATACAATCCCAACCTAGGTGCATTTCTAACTTTCTCCATACTACACATCATGTATCACATATCATCACTTGTAAAGTCATGTTCCTATTATTTCATCATCCATATGTATATTCTCAATCCATTTAGAACTATAGACGCAGAATCATCAAGAAATGTAATCTCATTATCGCAGACATATTATTACGTTAAATCATAACTTTTATCACATTTCAAATCCAAGTCTATCCTTTCATAGTCATAGAAAAGTTATTTCTTTTAATTGGGCTTGTACACTTTAATCTCATCATTTCTGCTTCTTCCTGACAATATCTTCACTTCACTAGCTCATTCGAAGATAGAACATTACGGTACAATACCAATATCATATTCCATAATACACACCAACACAAATGTAGGGAATCTATATCTACCTTATCGAACCATGTATTTTTTCTCATTTCCAAATATCCCCATTTTATCGGACATACAAGTCAGAATCATAAATACCTAGTCATCCTAAACTTTTGATCTCACATAGACATATTCTTATGCTAAATCATACTCTTATCACTTTTAACCGAAATTCTTCTCATGTCCTAATTTGACCTCTCCAGGTTATAGCAAATTTCGTTTACTTAATTTATACACTTTAGGTCTCATTAGTCATTGTGATATCACTTTTTCCTTAATCAGCCCATGCCAATACATTCGCATTCATCTCACATTCGAGGATTTATTAAATTTCCCATAAACCTTCATTTGCTCACATTCTCATCACGTTTCTCACACTTAAACACTTAACACATGCTCATGCATAAGACTCATACTTATACGACTCAGACTAGGGATCAGTTACCGCTTTCTGCTATGACATGACTCAAATGCATATAACGTGACCCATGTTTCAAAAAAGCCCATATAAGCTTGTACTTCTGGGCGCTCTAATGCCACCTAAATGTAACACCCCACTCCCGCATGACCCGAACCCGACATCGATGGTGATATCCAAGTCCGTGCCCTGCGAGAGTGGCATGCTACATCACTCAGTCCAAACTCAACATAAATTTTTTCTTTCAAACACAAGCATACACTATACAAGAAATCATTACCATACATAAATCACCGGTAAATACAATGACCATGGGGGCCCTTTTCATAAATACAAATTAATTCAGTCCGTTGACTTTACAAATTGACCTAATCATTTGTACAAAATTCAGAAAATACAATTTTACCAGACACTAATGCAGAACTGATCCCGACCTCTTCTCCCAATCACATGCAGATGTTATAGGCCCGTTGCCTAACGAGGTATTCTTTTGGGTCCTGAAAAATAATTGCAAATTTTGGGTGAGTTTTGCAAACTCAGTGAGTGACCATCATCGATGGTTCACCCAGTCACATAACACAATAATCATACATCTCACTTTATTTCATAGTGCACATTCACAATATTTTACATTCACACATTTACAGAATTTCACATCCACATTATTTATATTCGATACATGCATATGAGACTCACTTTTCATTTATTATTTTGTTGTGACCGAGTGCCTAAACTATCGCTTGTAGGGCTCATTAATAATTGTCCCTTATCCGTTGGTGGATACAGGGCTCATTAAACGTTGAGCCTGAGGCTTTGAATCACTTATAAGCTCGAAGCTCATTTTCACTCGTTGAGCTTAAAGCTCTGATCGGTGACGACTCTAGTCACAACAGTCATTATATTTCATGCACTTATGCCATATGAGGCATCAGTCACCCACACTCATTTCCACATATTATCGGACCGTAGTCTGACACGTATCAATCACATCACAATGATTTCAGAATTTCACATTGATCAAAAATATCATATGATCACAGAAGCAACACTCTTATTTTTCACATAAGCATAAGGCATTTCGCCTTTCACTCAATCAAGTAAATTTAATCAAATGCATATGAGATGCCCATGTGACACTATTCCAATTTATTACGGTGTTGTGACTGAGCACCTGAACTGTTCCAATATGGGCACATTAAGCATTGAGCCTGAGACTCTAAATCACTGTGGGGCTTGAGGCCCAAGTACGATCATTGAGCTTTAGCTCTAATTGGTGGCTGCTCCGGTCACAACTGTCATTATCTGAGTAAGCATTCATGTATGAAATGCATATGTTACAATTAATCATCATATATCAAAATCAATCCCATATGTCACAATTAACACATATGTCACAATTTATCACATCATAGGCACGTAGGTCTCAAATTCATATACAAGTAGCACTTCTATAAGACAGCTCCCCAGTACACAGTCATCGGACCTTCTGTCCGGAATCCAACAATCCATCATCATTTATATAAACATTCAGTAGTCAATCAATATAAATTTAAAAAGAACAAAAAAATTTATGAAATAAGACCATCTCGGTCTACTCACAGTACGCTCCAAATTAGCATTTGCTTCCAAATTCTGGAAACGCCTGATTGCGAACTCTTAGCCTGCACAATCCATTAATTCAATACATTGCACACACATTAATAGTTTTGCTCAATTATAATCATTGATTCACATATATTTATGATGCATGTTCATGACTATCCCGGTATCAATCTATAAATTTTATCTCAAAAACTATTCCAATATCACAACTCAAGTATGCCTAGGGTTTAACCGTACTCAAATTCCTAAACTCGCAATTTATGCTTATTGTAATTTTTATAAAACCATACTTTCGATTATACTCCTCCCGATCGATGAGCTAATCCACATAGGGTAACCTAGGCAACCACTCCTTGATAGAAAAATTTCTCTATGCAGTAGGAATCCATAGACACCAAAATCACTTAATTCGGATCTTTATAGGTCCAATTATTGTTAAAACATGGACCAGAAAAATAATCGATCGGTCCTCTCACTTTGCCTTAATCAATCAATGACAATTTCATCTCCAAAAATTCACAATTTCAAATAGAAATGAAATTAAATGTCTCACAAATCTGATGCCTCGAGAATCAGGTCAATCGCGAGGGCGAGGGTCAGTCCCTCACCTGCCAAATTCAACTTTTTTCCCATTCTCTTCTCCTCCAATTTTCCTTCTCTTCTTTCCCAATGCATAACTATTCACACCAATGTCCAAACTTGACAAATAAGGTCTCATTGGAAAGATCACAAAAAAATCTACAAGTTCTATGAAGGACTCACAAACCAATTTCATCCCTAAGGGTGTCAAAAATTCAATCAAAGTTTCTTCCTAATCACAATTTTCCAAAACATTACAACATTCTTCCAAAAATTATATCTTCCCATTCCCTTTGCAAAAAATTCCAAGATTTATATCAAAAGAAAGATCATAACATATTATACAACTTTCATGAACAACTTGAAAGCAAATTCAACCTCTAAATGGGTCAAAATCTCAATCAAAATTTCTGCCCTGCACATGTCATCCTAACAGTACCATAATTTTCTCAAACTCATAACTTCCTATCCCATTGTCCAAAAATTCCATGCTTTCTATCAATGAAAAGATCAGAAAATATGCTACAATTCTCATGAAGTACTTAGAAACAAATTCCACTTCTAACTAGGTCAAATTCTCCCATGATTGTGGCTGCCCTGTTAAAGATTGTTAAATCAACATATCACCTAAACCATATCCATACTTTAAAAATCCATAACTTACAATTCTTACATCCAAAATTAGCATATTATACCTCATTACAAAGCTAATACATTCCTATATAACTTTCTATAAGATCACTTGAGCTAATTTAAACCATAACAGTCCAGAATTAGCTTCAAAGCACAGTAACCACAAAACCCATACTTAGAGACATTTCACACACAAAACACATCAATACTTTGGAAAACCATATGAAAGTTAACAATTCATAACTTTCCACCTCAAAATCGAAAAATGTCATACTTGGTGGAGATAGAAAGCTAACAAGAAAATATTCAACTTTCATGAAGACCAATTTCACAAAATCTGTCTAATTTAGCCTAGAAAAAATTTCCCTAAGTTTCAGGTCACAAATCTTCAATGTTAGAATCATAAACATGGCACTATTCACCCTGCACATATTGCCCACTTTCATGGCAAAATTCAGAACCCTTCAATAGCCACAATCGGACAGCACTTCCTTCATAAGATTTCTAGCCAAACTTCTCTAGTTTAATTTAAGCTAAAAATCATCTCAATTACAAAATCATAGAAAAAGTTATAGCTAAATCATTGAAATATGCACAAATCCAATTTCCAGATTTTTAACCTAACACCTTTCCTATCTCTTCCATACCATTCTACACCAATTACACCACTCAATACACTCAATATAACAACCTAACCAAATCAAATCCTCCACTTGAACAAAGTCCATAAAATGACAGAACCTTACCCTCAACCATCTTCCTTTTCATACACTCATCTACCATATTAATTTACTTCCAAATCATGTAAAACATCTCCACTTACAGTTATCAAATCCTACCTCATCAATCATCAATCAACAAACAAATTACATACCCATATACACCAAAATCAATTCCATGCAATTTATTTTAAATAACATAACAATTAATTGATTTGACTACAAAACCACAATATAAAAACATGTTTCTCACCTAATTAAGCTTCCAAAAACTTCAACTCTTCAAACTTATCAGCAACTCTCTACTCCCACCAACACCCACGACCATCATCCACTTGAGGGGGGTAGGAGGTTTAGGTTTTTAATGAACCCAAGGAAGAGAAAGCAAGGTGAAAGGGGGAAGAAAGGATGAGCAAAATCCCAAAAGAAAGCAAGAAGGAGGAGAGCTACTATGTTGATGGAGAATTCTCTCTTTCAAACCCTTCAAACCATCTTTTCACTTAATAAAAGAAGAACATCGTGGAAGACCAAAGGAAATGGGTGTTTAAATAAACCAACATTTATGGTGGCATGTTAGGCAAGTGACAAGTGTCACTTGCCACATGTCACACTCTAAAATGCTCTCCTAGTTTCATTCCAAATAAATTTCAATTTCAACTCCAATTTTTCCCCAAAATTCCAATGGCTCAAAATAATAAATCCTAAAATCATTTATCTAATTTTTCAGTGCCATTGGACAATCATTTTCAATACTGGTAACCAATCAGTCAGCCACTTGACAATTTTTTCGGTCCAGAAATTTTTCCTTAAATTTTCTAGAAAAACTTCTAAAATTCTCCCAAAATTCAAAACACACAAAGACCCACTCCAATTAACTTCTCAAGCACAAAAATCATATTTTTCACAAAAATCATATTTATGACCAAAATACCAGGAAATGTGATGAATGCATGTATAATCATTTACATGTGCAAAATTCATTATTCACTTGCATGCATATGCATGAACATATCAAGGCAATTTTTTAAACGCTCATGTCCCATTCCAAATTACTATTCTACCCTACCCATCAGTGATGGGATGTTACACATGCAATCACCTTCACATATCTTCGGACCTTAGTCCAACATTCAACATTAAGTTGAGAATCACATTTTCATTCATATGCAAATACCCATTCAAAACACATTTATCATCTGATCGTAGTCTGGCATTTAACAATCAAATTATGTACACTTATTTCATCTCATTCATATACAACTAGCACTTCAATATCCCAAGAAAATATCACAATCATCGGACCTTCTGTCCGAAAATCAACACAACCAATCACATTCATGTGAACATTTAGTAGTTAATCAATACAAAATTCCAAACAGAACAAACAATGAAATGAGACCATCTAGGTCTACTCACAGTACGCTCCAGATTAGAATTAGCTTCCATGATCTGGAAACGTCTGAATGGGGACGTTTTATCCTGTATCATCATTATGCAAAACACATATTGCACACATATTATTAATTGGACAATCACATAAACATTCAGTTTTACACACATGTATATGTGTTGTTGGCCCCAGAATTTTTCTTGCTAAATTAAGCATGATTTTAATTAATTATGAGGTTCGATCGATAAAGTTTTAGGGCTACTTGTTATGTAAATGTTAGTAGAATTTATTATATGGTTTGGTTGTATTAAAAGTGGTAAGAATGCATAAGGGCGTTTTAGGCAAGTCGCTTAAGTTTATAAGACTTAAGGCTTAAATGAAAGGGCAAAATGGACATTGCACACCTATTAAGGGTATAAGAAGAAGAAGAAATGGTTGTATTATTTGGAAAATGGAAGAAGAAGCCGTGGAAGAGAGGAGAAGAAGGGGAAAGCTAGGGTTTGGAGAGTTTGAAGATTTTGAAGAATGTGAAGCATTCACAAGTAAGTACAAGACTCAACCCTTCTTGATTTGTTGAATGAATCATGTTTAGTGATCGTTAGAAGAGAAAAATGAGGTTGAATGTGGGTAGGATGATATTGATGAACAGTGTTCTAGGGTTAATGATTTTGTTGTGTTTGTGAGTGGATTTGTGTTGAAATGAGCTTAGAAATGAAGTAGGAATGATGATTTAGGGTTAAGATGAGTTATTTGTGAAATTTGGGAAGTATGAAGATGAAAAACGTCGAAAAACAAGTGTTTCGAAAAGTTTCCGATCTCGCACGTCACTGCGTATGCAGGCGTCCACATCTCGGCGAGCAAAGGCGCCCATGTCGCGGCGCGCGCATGCACCCACGATGTGGCTTCTGCGAGTGCCCTTAATTTGTTTTCCTATTGAATAGGAATTTTGTATTTGATAAAGTGGATCAACAAAGGCAAGAGGATAAAGAGGAGAGGCATCTTTTAAGCATGTATCCAAGCAAGGAATTCAGGTGGGTTTCATGTTTATAATTTAGAAATGAGCCAATGAAGTTTTCTCCCAAATCAAGAATGCTTTCAATTACTTCTTAAATATTGTTTTTGTTTCTTTTGAATAATTTACAAAATTGCTACATGTTTTGGTATATGAACTTTGTTGATGAATTTCAAAATAAAGATGGGAATGCATTGAAACATTTTATGTTATGCCTTGGAAAATTCATGGCATTTTGTATATTCGGAAAAGAAATAAAAGAGCATGAACAGCATAAAGTATTTGAAAATGATTTGAGCATGATTATGTGCTTCTGATTAGGCGAGAGTGGAACCATTCTGTTTTTCACGTGCACATCAACAAGAGCCTTCTCCCGGCTGCCCGCTTGTGGCATATGAGCTCCGAAAAAGGACTCATTCTGTTCAGGGTGTAAACTTCGGTTTCTCCCTTCTGTTTTCATGGAACCCTCGAGCCATTTGTTTGTGCATTGCATCTTTGAATTGTCAAGTATGTGCATAAATTGAGTGTTTTGTATTGATGGTTAAATGGTTATGCTGTGTTGATGTGATGACAATTTTCAACTATAAGTCTTGAATTCAAACTTCGAATTTGATTGAGATTTGGGAACAAAGCGTTTTATGAACTCATTATGATTTTTATATAACAAATGAACATTTTAACGGTTTTGCTTATTCTTTGCTATAAACCTGTTACCCACGAGCTATAAGCTCACCCCCTTCATTCCCATCCACAGGTGATGAGAAGAAGATCGGGTGAAGGGAAGTGAAGGTTTTTGTTTGTATATATGTTCATATTGTATTTTTTTTAATTTAGATTGTTGTTGAGAATTTTGGGAGTGGTGTATTTTGTATATTCGGATTTCGATATTGATATTGTATTATGTCTTGGAATGCCATTGGAGCTTGTAAAATTATAGTCTTTTGATGTTCATGCATTATGTATGGATGATGTTGAGTGGAAGTATGCATTGCGAATATGGATTAGATTGAGTGGAAATTCGGTATACTTGAGGAAGTTATGGATTTGATATGAATATTTTTGATAATGAATTGTTGTTATATCTATATACATAGAAGTGAGATGTGTTATGGAAAAAGGAACATAGAAATGGTATGAGATTTTAAGCTTCATGATTTCTTGGATTACGCCAACGCTTATGGTTCAATGGTTGTACTCTGAAAACAGGGCTCATCATATTTGGTATCAGATTAAGAAAAGATTACAACCACACTTATGTATGATGGTATTCTGTTTCGAGGTTGGGTTTCGGAAACGGGGCCCAACATGTGTAATGTATAATGCATGCTCAATGACAATCCTGGGTATATTTTCTAAATTTATATCTTATGCTCATTCCCATTTCATAACTCATATATTTCTAATTGAACTTAGATTTACACTTTATTTGTACATGATCATTCTAAATTCTCCATTCAATCTTTACCCTTTATATATGTCTAGCTCATTCATAAGCATCCACCTCAAGAACACTTGGTTACCCTACATCATAACTCAATTTCTCGTCATCGCTTTTCTAACCTCATATGATCTCATAATATCCAATTCTCATTCACAATTAATCACTTAATACATATTACTCAACTTCCTTGAACATAACTACAATCATATAAACATCTTCATTCCCATTATACTCATGCATTTGATACTTTGATTTCATCCATTCTTTCACTAAGTTTTAACCTCGATTTTTGCTTTAAACATATCATACATTAGTCACATAAATCAAGGTTCATTCTAGGTTCACTTTAAGACCCATTTGAGCCTCATTTAGGGTCACTTGACCTGTGAATGTCCGTTAGGTGGACATCCACGTCCATTAAACGGACTTTTATGAGTCACTTACAGAAACTTGAAAATTTGACCCTCTAGACATCCAAATATATTCTTGAGGTCTTCATAGAAGTTGTAGCTCTTGAAGTCCTCTTTAAAACAATACATCAATGACCTCAATCCAAGTTCTACAAAAAAGCTTATTCCTCTTGCACCAAAATTTCCAGATTTCTAGAATTGCATCAAAATTTCCAGATTTCTACCTCTTTACTTATTACATTCAACATCATATGCTTCATCTATCACTTCTAGTTCAATTATTCATCACTTATCCATTATTCTAACTCCATTTCAACTCAATATCATCCAAAACCACACTATAACCCATGATTGATCATAAGCACCAATAACAGAATACACACACATATGTATAAATTCATCTTCAACTTTCTACACATATTTAACTTCATTTCCACTTTCATTTCACTTCTAACTATCACCTTGATCCTTCACATTTCAAAACACCACACTAACCCCTTTATTTAGTTTTAGACTCATTTTATTTCATCATAAAAACATCCAAAGAGATTCACATTAATTCATCAAGAAAACATAACAAAAACCCATTATGTATCCAGTTTTGCTGCACTTTTTCCTACACTCAGTCCTGAACTTCAAGTCAAAATTGGAAAGTCTTAAAGACAAAATTTGAAATCAATGTCTTCATAGAAAATGTATCCATATGTCTCTAATTTAATCCAAATCAAAGATCATCTCATTTGGATAACTATAGAACACGTTATAGCTAAAATACAGAAGCATATTTAGTAGAAAAAGTCACAATTAATATTTCTCCAGCACATTTTAACCACCATTCACTCACTCAATCCAACATTATGTCATTCCCTAATCTATTGTCCATCAAAACCCCAAAGCAAGACATGAATCTATCCCATTTTCTCATCCACGTTTTATCATGAAATCATCCTCATTTTATGAACATTTAACCTCTAACTATCTTCAAACATGCTTCATTCATCAAAGCCATGAAGAGTAATAGATTACTTACTTGATTTAGCTTCAAAGCTCCTTCAAATCACCAAGAAACCCTAGCTCCTCCACATACAAGATCTTCACCTTTTTAAGCAAGAAGAGGGAGGCAATGAATCTAGAAGAAGCAAGTTGAAAGAGTTGAACAAAAGTCAATATGATGAGGGTGAGAGTGAATGTCGTGGATGAAGGAGAGGAAGAAGAAGAAGAAGATGGAAGCATTTGGCCAAAATGAAATGAAAGAAGGGATGGGCTTTCAACATAATAACATGGGTTACTAAATGAGATGTGGCAAGTGACACATGTCACTTGTCTCATGTCAACCTCCTATGGCTCCTTTTTGGTCTGTTTTAATAACTAGTTCATCTTGTCTCCAAGTTCTACTCCAACTGTCTCCCAATTTTCAATGACATAACTCATTAAATCCCAAAGTCATCTATAAAGATTTACATTGCCATTTAACCGTTATTTCTACTACTATTCATCAATTTTTCTTCCGCTTGACATTTTTCCTAGTCCAAAAATACCATTAAATTTCATAAAATTCCCAAATTTTGTCAAATATTATAATTCACTACTTATACACTCCAACTCAATTGATAACACATATAATTCAAAATTCCCAATATAATCACATTTATAGATCAATTATATCTAGAAAATGTCAAATGAGTGCATATACAACCATTGTAATGTGTGTAAAAATTCAAATTCACATGTGTGTATGCTAACATTATGCATGAGCATGAAATGCATTCTTTTCAATCTCTCTTTGATCTCACATGTACCAAATTTTAGGATTCTAACCCTTAGTAGAGAACGGGATACTACATGTCAACTTAACGATTCGAGACTTAACTTCTCGACCAATGACTTTTGACACACAAACTCGACTCCTAAGGCTTATGAACATTTTCAAAATAAAATAACACTTTTGAAAACGTAAAAGCTAGGCTTTAATACCAATTTAATTGCCACATCCTAGTATCGCATCAAGCATATGACAATCGTCACACACCCGAGCTAAGGACACTCACGGTACCTTTAATCTGACTATGCGAGGCTAACTGAATATCTTTTGAAAAAATTAGGACAACACAACAGCTGTATTTTAAAAATCCCAAAACTTAATCAAAGCACTTGTAAATCAGTTTTAAACACAATTCTATATTTGTTGGATCGGAAAAAGAAAGAATGTCATATTTGGAGAAACAGTAGATTTCAAAACTTTTTAGAAAACTAAATCACAATGGAAACAATATATCCAAATAATCATGCCAATCTATACATGATATGGTATAAGCATAATAATAACATAAACAGGATAAAGATTATATTACCGACTCCTCGCTGCACTATCCTATCCTCGACAATATATCCTCCCTTAAGTGATGTATCCTCTTCTTTGTGTTAATGTTTCCTCTTCTCAATATTATATCCTTGACCAATCTGATCTACCACTTGTTCTTCTTGGAAACTTGGTTATCAAGATCCTTTGGTGGGAAAGGAGAAGAAAACTTTGGAGGTGAATATTTTTAGAAGAAAGAAGACCAAGAATGAGACACTCATGTAATTTTCAATTTTTTCATGCCAGATAGAAGAGAGAGTGATAAAAATATAAGAACCCCTTCTTACACACTCACACTTTTTGTTAACAACAAAGGAAAGAAGAGATTTTCAACCAATGCAATGTGTTATTGTACAATAGTGATAAATGAATTCCATGCATGATCAGTTAATAACAGTTGTGACTGGAGCCGCCACCGAGAGCTACAAGCTCAACATTTAATGTGCCCGTAATGGGACAGTTCAGAGCTACAAGCTCAATTTTAATGCGCCCGAAAAGGGACAAATTAGAGCCACAGGCTCACTGATTAATGAGCCTATATGGGGACAGTTTAGGCACTCGGTCACAACACCGAAATAAAATGGGAAAAATGTTCTGCACTCATTTCATATGCATCTAATTGAATTGTGATTTGGGGAAAAAAGTTAAACGCCTTATACTTGTGTGATAACTGCTTTGTGCAAATTCTGAATATGCTATTGTATTATAACCTGTGAATTGCTTGCGTAATGCATGAATTGAGGGAACCATCGATGATGGTTCCTCACAGAGTTCGCAAACTCACCCAAAATTGCAACTTATTTTTCAGGATAGAGAGAGTAGACTCCTAGCTCCAGAGAGACTTTTCCTACCGTCTAGATCGTGTTGGCAAGAGAAGTCATGGCACACAGGTCGGTCAGCTGGGATTTTTGGGGATGACCTAGTTAGGCTCTTGTCTTAGCCTTCTTTTGGAGAAATGTATAGACAGTGGAAAAATGATAGATTTGTAAACTTTCTGCTTTTGATGAAATGATATGAGAAAGCTTTTGGTTTCAAAATATAGTGATTTTATATTATGGTTTTATGATTTGGATGCCATGGAAAGTAATTTAGTGATTGCTTGTAGTTCTCCCTTATTGTAGGATATGTGTCAGATTAACCTACGAGCGTTCCGGTATGTACCCTACGGTAAGGGGGCGCTACATTATGCTCATTACTTAGCTTAATGAATCCTTCTGGTTGGGCCAATTAAATGGTCTCCTTAAGATCCCCATTATGAATTATGGTCTTGACATCCATTTGTCATATTTCATAATCGAATTAGGTTGCTATGGCCAAAAGAATCCTAATGGACTTAAGCATGTCAACTGGAGAAAATTTCTCATCATAGTTTATACCCTCCTTTTAAGTATAGCCCTTAGCTACCAATCTAGCTTTAAAGGTCTCTACCTTCCCATCTGATCCTCTTTTCATTTTTTAGATCCATTTACACCCTATGGCTTTTATATATGGTGGTAAATCTACAAAGATTTAGACTTCATTGGTGTACATGGAATCTATTTCTGATTCCATCGCCTTGAGCCATTTTTCTGCATCAACATCATTAATAGCTTGTGTATACATAATGGGATTCATTTCTTCTTGGTCTGAGATGGCAATAAAGCCTTCTCCTAGACCTAGATACCTATCTGGCTATCTCACAACCCTCCCATTACATCTAGGCACTAATTGATGTTCAGGTTATAAATATAATTCAACTCTTGAATCCATTTTGACATCTTGTTCTATTATACCCATATCAGCTCTTGAATTGGATGAAATAGCTAACTCTTTTAGTACTACTTCATCTCTTCCTTTGTGATTTCTCACAAATTCTTCCACTAGGAAGGTCTCATTTGTCAACACAAATACCTTCCTATCTTGAGGACTGTAAAAACAGTACCCTTAAGTTTCCTTAGGATATCCTACAAATAAACATACTTCTGAACTTGGTTCCATCTTTGTCGATTCAAGTCTTAGAACATGGGCTGGACAGCCCCAAGTTCTTAAGTGTCATAATGAAGGCTCTCTACCAGTCTAAAACTCCCTAAATATTTTAGGCACCAACTTGGATTGAGCAAAGTTAAGAAGATATATTGTTTTTTATATGACATATCCCCAAACGATTTTGAAAGGCTAGCGTAGGACATCATTGATCTTACCATTTCCAATAGAGTCCTATTTCTCCTCTAAGCTACATAATTCTGTTGATATGTTGAGGATTTGACAAATTGGAAACAATTCAATTGTCAATTAAATATTGTTGGAACTCTCTAGATAAGTACTCACCACCTCGTTCTGATCGAAGTTGTTTTAACAGCTTGCCTAGCTACTTTTCGACTTTGGCTTTGAATTCTTTGAACTTTTCAAAAGATTCGCTCTTTTTATGCATCAAATATAAATAGCCATATCTTGAGTAATCATCTATAAAGGTACACACACATCAGTATATACTAGGTCTAACGTGAATTCATATCTATTTCCTTTAGAAGGAAATGAGGCCTTAGTCATTTTTCCTTCAATACAAGATTCATAGGTGGGTAATGGATCTTTATCCAAGCCCGTAAGGATCTCATACTTTACTAGGATCCCATCTTTTACTAACCTGTCAACTCTTTTCTCATTGATATGACCCATTCTTAAGTGTCACAAATATTTAGAATTAATGTTAGAGTCATTGGAATGTCTTGGTTTTATCAACTTTGTGGTATTTAGTGAGCCTGTCTTAGGTTCTATAAAAAACAATCCCTGTTTAATTATCACATCATAAATAAAATCCTTATTCTCATATATTGAAACAATATTTTCAAAATATAAGGAATAACCAGATTTTATTAGGAAAAAAAGAAATCATCTTCCTTAAAATCATTGGCATGAAATAAACATCTTCCAAATATAACTTATAACCACTAGGAAAGTCCAAGATAACTACTCCCACTGATTTTGCGAAAAAATAGGATCCATCTTCTATCTTGACTTGAAACTGGCCTTTAGGTAGTCTTTTCCTTTGCTGGAACTGTTGCAAAGAATAGCAAACATGGATAGTACCTTCGGAATCTAACATCTAGGAATCAAATAAATCTGTCACATTTCTAGTTCCTAACAAACTTAGGAAACCTATACTTTGTTTACAATTTGAGGGACTTAAGGAAGACTAGACAACTTTTTTTTCCAGTAGCCCATCTCATCATAGTGGAAACACTTTTCCTTAGTGTTCTCTTTGGCCTTCTTTTTCATGAGTTGGGCCTTGACCCCTGTTTGGGCCTTTTTTTCATTGTACCCTTCTTCTTTTGCTTTCCCTTACCTTTGAGCTTAAAAGAAGATGCTACATTAGCTTCTGGCCCATGAAATACATTCATATTACAGAACAATGTCAAGGTTACGTCTCCATTCATTAAAATTCTCTCCATTTTCTAATTTTTTATTTGTCAAGAGCAAATTGAGTGAATTCATTTTATGGTTGATTATGTCTAAAAATATAAATTATTAAAACATGAGCATACTAGTCAATAAACATTGAACTTAGTATAAAATCATGATGCATATATGCATGATGATAGATTTAACAAAACTTAAAAACAATTAAATCTTTATACGACGATTATTTTTCTTATCTATAACAGATCAAGTGATGTGGGCCATCTAATCCATTAAAAGAAAAACTGGGACCCTCCCAATAAAAAAGCTACCAAGCATCTTCATGCTTAACTTTTAAAAAATCGTTTTAATTTGGTCCATACTTTTACCAAAAGAGCTACGATGGGTAGGTTATTGATAAAATATGTTGAGTGTTTAACCATTTGATTCATTCACTAATGGTACTTGCAAATTATGCCTCAGTGGGATGTCACATTTGCTACTAATAAATTGACTTATCCTGAAGGAAACCCAAACCATGCATGAACTAGGATTCATGCCCTCCGGTGGGAAGTAACACTTAACCACATACAGATGGGCCATCATTTGGAGACCGTAGACTCTCACATGAACATCCTCTCCCACTCAATCTTTTTGGGCTTTAAGTTTTAATGACCATCTTGTTTAGACACAATTTATTATCCATCCTATATTGTTTCATTATATATCACATACATAATGAATGTTTGGCAAAGCCTAGGGTTGGGAATTTTCTAAATGACATGCAATCATATAATGTATTGGCCCAGATCACCTGTTTACAGATATTGTCCGCTTTGAACCTTGGCCCAGTCAAGTCCTCATGGTTTTGCTTTTCCCGAGGCCTTCTTAGGAGGTCATCCATCCTAGTACTACTCTCACCAAAACACATTTAACCTCAGAGTTCTGATAGGATCCGATGCATTAGGCCATAGAAAATGCGTCTGTAAGGGAGAGGTATCCATTCCCTTATAAGGCATACTTCGTTCCCCTCTTCAGCCGATGTGGGATCTCACACTTTCTACCCCCTTAGGGCCCTACTCTCTTCAGGATCCATCCTAGCTGGCACAATGGTTCGGGTATCAGCTCTGATATCACCTATAAAAGCTCAGATCACCTACTCACAGATATTGTTCGCTTTAGGCCTTAGCCCAACCAAGCCCTCACGGTTTTGCTTTTTTCGAGGCCTTCCTAGGAGGTCACCCATCCTAGAACTACTCTCACCCAAGCACATTTAACCTCGGAGCTCTGATGGGATCTGGTACATTTGGCCATGGAAAACGCATCTATAGGGGAGAGTCCATCTCTCCAACCGATCCTACCAACTTGAGTCCTGGCTCTGATACTACTTGTAACACCCTAAATCACTCGCTTACAGATATTGTCCGCTTTGGACCTTGACCCAGCCAAGCCCTCATGGTTTTTTTTTTCCAAGAACTTCCCAAGAGGTCACCCATCTTGGAACTACTCTTGCTCTAACACATTTAACCTCGGAGTTTTGATGAGATCCGGTGCATTAGGCCATGGAAAGATGGGATGAAATGAGAAAGGTTTGAACGTTTATATGTGAGATGAAATGAGAAAGGTTTGAAAGATGGGATTAATATTGAAGATCCATTGGTTAATTCGGAATGATTATTGGTCCTTATTGGGCTCCTTAAGCAATGGGACATATGACTTGTGAACTATTTGCTGTGAGGAGATAGTGATTTTGGATATGATATTAGTATTAGACATAAGAAATGAATAAGTGCAAATAAGTTGAGAATTATGTGTGATGAAGAAAAAGTGATTGATTATGAGTTTTGGAAAGAAATTAGTAAGAAAATGCTTGATTATCTTTGTTTAGAAAGAAATTATACGTAAGAATAAGTTACTTGGAGTTTAATCAAGTATGACTTTCGAGAACGAAATTCTTTTAAGAGGGGGAGAAATGTTGGACCCCGATTTTTGAGTGAAAATAAGAAATATTCAAAAGTGAATGAGTTGATTGAAATTAAGTTGAAAATCAAGAGAGAAAGTGTGAGAAGATGAAAAATTGTGAAAAGTTTGACTTTTTAGCCTTTGAGAGTTGACCTTTGATTTAGGAAAAAATTTGATAAAATGATCTACATGAAACTTGTAGATTATGTTAATAGCTTTCTGTAGCCATAAAGTTTGCAATTTTTCGATATCGGGAGTGAAAGTTATGAATAGTCAAAGTTCAGGTGTGTTATAGGTTGACTTATATTATGGCTGAAGCGTTGACTGGAAAATTTACCTAGTTGGAGGTTAATTGAGCCTTGAAGTTCTTCATGAAAGTTGAAGGATTTGATTTCATCTTTATTTTGATATAAGGTATGGAATTTTTCGATCAAGAAATAATAAGTTATGATTTTTACAAGTTTATGTATGGTTTTAGCATGATTATTAGAGGATAGAACTTTTGATTAGAAAATTAACCTCTTTAGAGGTCAATTTGATTTTTATGTCCTACATGAAAGTTGTAGAGCTTCCTTCAAGTTTTCTATAGAGACCAAATTTGTCATATTTGGAGTTCGAATCAAGAGTTATGAATTTTGAAAATTTGAGACTTTATTTATGCAAAATAAAAGAAAAGTTTTGGTCCAGGCGTCCCCTTGCGAGGGCGAGCCCTCACGAGGGCGAGCGATTCGCCCTGCGAGCACCCTCGCGAGGGCGAGCGTCTCGCCCTCGCCTCGCCCAAACGCGGGCGTTTTGCCCACGCATTACGCCGTTTTGTTCTTTTGGTTTTCTTGACTTTACTTTCCCAAATCCGACCTTTGTCTACTATTTTGCTTATATCTTTTCCGTCCGATATCCGATTGAGTTGATTCTTAAAACGTTGGATTCCTAAGACAGTGAATTTCATTTTTATGGAAAATTGTGAATTTTTGAGATTAAATTAAGGGCGATTAATTTAATCAAAGTGAGTTGGACTATTGTGAATTGTGAATTTTTGAGAAAATGATCTTCTTGAGACTTGTAGTATTTGTTGAAAGCTTTCTGTTGACATAAAGTATGCAATTTTTCGATAACGGGAGTGGAAGATATGATTTTCCGAAGATAAGGTTCTTTTCCTTTGTTTTTGAAAATGCTATTAAGTATAGATTTGTGTGTTCTATGCTTCAAGGCCACTCGTCGTGAGGATTTAAGCTTAATTGGAGTAAATGGCCTTAATGAAAGATGTAGCTTGTATGTCAATCTTTCCGACACCATAAAGTTTGCAATTTTTCGATATCGGGTTAGGAGTTATGATCGACTGAAATTTGGAAGTTGTTTAGGAAAAGTTGATTAGGGCAGTAACTTTGACTAGGTTTTTGACCCCTTTAGAGATGAAATTGATTTTTGAGTTCTTCATGGAAGTTGTAAATCTTCCTTTTATCTTTTCATAGACACCAAGTTTGTAATGTTCGGAGTTCGAGATCAAGAGTTGTGATTTTTGAAAAATCGGGTTATATGTGTATATTGGAAGTGTTGTTATTTTTGTTTAAAATCCGAACCTCTCTCAATCCTTTGCGTCTAATTGCTTCATCCGACATCCGATTGAGTTGATTCTTGAAGCGTTGGATTTCTAAGACGATGAATTTCATTTTATGGAAAATTTGTGGATTTATGAGATTAAATTAAGGGTGATTAATTTAATCAAAGTGAGTTGGACTATTTTCTGAACATGGTTCGGTATTTTGAGAAATTCTCGATCTGTGATGCTCCGATTGAGGTGATTCTTGAGGCAAAATAAAATTGAGATATGGGGATACAAGTCATATGAAGAAAGTAAATTTCAATTTTGCCCCTAAGATTTTTAATTTATGATTGGAAATTCAGATTAGTGTGTAGTTTTGGTTTAGGAACATCTGAAAGTATTTTTAGCATAACTTTTGATATGGTAATCTAAGTGAGACGATTCTTGTTTTGTATTAAACTAGAGACATAGAGATAAAATTGTTATGAAGACATAAAGTTTCAATTTTGTGATTAAGAATGTAAATTTCTGGATGGAAATAATCGTACATGGAAAATGTGTTAGATTATGAACAACCCGAAATGTTTTGCGCATAACTTTTGATGTAGTGCTCCGAATTGGATGATTCTTGTGGCTTTATGAAATTAAGACATAGAGGAACATTTCTCTAGAAGGAAGTTTTGACAAATTCCTTCAAATGGATAGTACGAATCATATCTGCAAGTAAGCATGAATTAAAGTAAAAGTTAGGGGCATATTGGGTATATCACTTAAAGATATAGATAAGAAGGCTAATAAGGAGGGGCATGGGGGTCTTTTTACATTCATTAAAGGGGCAAGGCTAGAGGTTGTCGTTTTTTATACAAAGGAGAGCACGACACTTTCCAGCAAAATAAGAAAAGAAGAGAAAGAATGGGGAGAAGGCATTTTGGTGGTGGAGAAAGAAGAGAGAAGAGGAAACTGGCTTAAGATTTTTGATTTTTTTGGGAGATTGCAAGATGATTTTAAGTTGTTTCTAAAGGGAGAAGATGGAAAAGAAGAAAAGCTTCCCATGGGCTTTGCAAAATTCAAATTTGGAGAAGAAAAGAGGTAAGAGAAAATGTTTAAGTTTTGAATTTTCTTGAATTTTTGGTTTGGAAATATGGAAAATAACTTGGGTATGTGATTTATGAAGCTAATTGTGATGTATATGCCTTAGGTTATGTTCAAATTTTGGATGGAATTTTGTTTAAGGTTTAGGCTTAATTTTGTGTTTGAGGATTTTGTGAATTATTGGTGTAGAATTATAAACAATAGTATGGGTTGGTGGAATATGATATCAATTTTGAAGATTATGGAATTTATGATATTGAATTTGGGTGGATTGGTTTAGGCCAATTTTGGAAATTAAGGTTTTTGAAAATTTATGATTTAGAAAGCTTGGAAATATGATGATTATGAATTTCCTATAGTTAAGTTTGAGAATTATGCAAATTATAATGTCGAATTTGGATGATTATGGCTTAGGTTATTTTAAATTGGAAGGAAGAAAGAAGAAATGGTCAAATTGGAGCTTGAAACAAGTTTCTGGCATTGATTCGAGGTGGGTAGCATATTTATATTTTGATTTGTAAGCAATATACGAATTTTTGAAAATTAAAGAAACCAAAAATTGGATTTTTGATAAATTATTGTTTTTGTAAATGTTTGAACATAAAAGTTGATTAATGTTTGAAATTATGATTTCCAAATGATTTCTGAAAAATTATTACAAGCTTAAATTCATTGTTTCAAATGATTTGATAAATCGATGAAATTTTTGAAAATTCATTTGTTGTGTATGCATTGATAAATTATACAAAATTTTGAAATTATTGATTGATTGAATTAATTAAATTGTATGAATTATGTGAATTGTGAGTTTGTTTGTGTTCGATGAAATAAAGTTTCAAAATGTGCCTTTGGGCAATTTGATTTGTATGTGAAAATTATGTGATAAATGGGTTTGGTTAGGTCCCTTTCGTGAGTCAGTGCATTGTCTCTATTTGTTTATAGCCTTCTCCGGACTGCCCGCAAGTGGCTTAGGAGTTCCGATTTCGAACTCCCCTCTGTTCACGGCTACACAGAACCGCTATGCGGGAATGTGCAGTACGTTTTGTTAGGACCGACCCAAACCGTTTGATATGTTATATGTGTTTGATTTGAAATTTTATATGATTTGTGATTTTGTGTGTTTGCATTCATGTTTATGAAAAATGGGAGAAATTTGAGAAATGAAAAATGGAATTTATTATGAAAAGTTTGAAAAACATTGAAAGAGGTTTGAGGAAAATGTTTGAAAAGTTGCAAAGTTTGAAAAATAAGCCTTTTGGCAAAAAGTTTATGAAAAATATTTTCTGCTTATTTTTCAATTTATAAATGTGTTATCCACTGAGCCGTCGAGCTCACCCCCCTTTCATCTCCATCTTCAGGTTATCAAGCAGGAGATCGGATGAAAGAAAGACCAGTCATCTGTCTGATTTCTGTCTCTTTGTAATTCGTATTCTTTGGATTCTAGCGTTCGGTTTGAAAATGGCTTGAATAGCCGTAAAGGATTTGTAAGAACTAAATTGATGATATGTATGAATTAATGAAATTTTATCGACTTAAATTATGAATTTTAGATTTGAGTATTGTTTATGGATTTGCCTATGAAGAATGTAAAAGATTGTATATGGAGTTGATATTTGTAGATGGTATGTGATTACAGGTTCTGGTTTATGATTGGATTGGATTTGAGATATGGATAATGAGATTGTTTGTGTTGGCTGATTGAGAATTATGGAAATATTTTAGATATAGGCGTGTATTTAGGTATGCTGAGATCCCGGACGGAGAGTCCGGTGGATTTTGATGTTTGTGTGATTGATTGGAAAGTGTAGAAGTGTTTTTGAATCTTTGCAGGTTTTGGGTTTTTACAAATGCAGCCGTTATGCTGCCAAAATTTTGATAAAATTTGGGATAAAAATGTAATTTGATATTTGTATGGATATATATAAGATTATGTATGATTGTTGAGTTTTGGATTTAAGAATAAATTTCCTATGGGAAATTATATTGATGTGATTGGTATAAGAAAGAATGAAAAAGAAGAAGAAAAAAAATTTATACCGGAATTCAAAATAGTCTAGGTTCCCAACGCGATTGTGTTTCTCTGTTCTTTGTTCTCGGATGTCGGATTCCCTTTGTTAAGTTTTTGTTCCACTTTCGTATATTCGATTTGTTTTGATGCGATTCCTTTCCTTTTCGATTATTCGATTTGCTTCCGTTTTCACTTTATTCTGTTTTCCTATTTTGTGATTTGATTAACGATTTGAAATTGCGATGCGAAATTTCCGTTTCCATTCGCTTTCCAATTTTCCAGTTAGGATCCGGTTTTCAGATCGAGTCCTAGCATTTAAGGTATCAGAGCACAGTATTAGGATCTTAACTGGGCATATAAGATTGAGAAGAGTGTGTAAGGATAAAATTGAATTTGTGAGAATGTGCTAATTGATCGTTTGATTTCGATGACAATAAGTATGAATCACTTTAGGAATGTGAAATTGATATGAATGATTTGTCATGAATTATGTGAAGAATAAAAGTGATTATTTGATGAAGATAATAAGAATTTTGAGCAATTTAAGGAAAGAATTCATAAAAAATGAGATTTGAAAGTTCATGATGTATTGGATGAATAGATGTTGAATGTTCATGTGTGAGATGAAATGAGAAAGGTTTGAAAGATGGGATTAATATTGAAGATCCATTGGTTAATTCGGAATGATTATTGGTCCTTATTGGGCTCCTTAAGCAATGGGACATATGACTTGTGAACTATTTGCTGTGAGGAGATAGTGATTTTGGATATGATATTAGTACTAGACATAAGAAATGAATAAGTGCAAATAAGTTGAGAATTATGTGTGATGAAGAAAAAGTGATTGATTATGAGTTTTGGAAAGAAATTAGTAAGAAAGTGCTTGATTATCTTTGTTTAGAAAGAAATTATACGTAAGAATGAGTTACTTGGAGTTTAATCAAGTATGAATTTCGAGGACGAAATTCTTTTAAGAGGGGGAGAAATGTTGGACCCCGATTTTTGAGTGAAAATAAGAAATATTCAAAAGTGGATGAGTTGATTGAAATTATGTTGAAAATCAAGAAATAAAGAGAGAAAGTGTGAGAAGATGAAAAATTGTGAAAAATTTGACTTTTTAGCCTTTGAGAGTTGACTTTTGATTTAGGCAAAAATTTGATAAAATGATCTACATGAAACTTGTAGATTATGTTAAGAGCTTTCTGTAGCCATAACGTTTGCAATTTTTCGATATCGGGAGTGAAAGTTATGAACAGTCAAAGTTCAGGTGTGTTATAGGTTGCCTTATATTATGGCTGAAGCTTTGACTGAAAAATTTTCCTAGTTGGAGGTTAATTGAGCCTTGAAGTTCTTCATGAAAGTTGAAAGATTTGATTTCATCTTTATTTTGATATAAGGTATGGAATTTTTCGATCAAGAAATAATAAGTTATGATTTTTACAAGTTTATGTTATGGCTTTAGCATGATTATTAGAGGATAGAACTTTTTATTGGAAAATTAGCCTCCTTAGAGGTCAATTTGATTTTTATGTCCTACATGGAAGTTGTAGAGCTTACTTCAAGCTTTCTATAGAGACCAAATTTGTCATATTTGGAGTTCGGGATCAAGAGTTATGAATTTTGAAAATTTGAGATTTTATTTATCCAAAAAAAAAAGTTTTGGTCCAGGCGTCCCCTCGCGAGGGCGAGCGCTCGCAACGGCGAGCATCTCACCCTGCGAGCGGCTCGCAAGGGCGAGCTGGCCCTTGCCTCGCCCAAACGCGGGCGTTCTGCCCACGCACGACGCCGTTTTGTTCTTTTGGTTTTCTTGACTTTACTTTCCCAAATCCGACCTTTGCCTACTATTTTGTTTATATCTTTTCCGTCCGACATCCGATTGAGTTGATTCTTGAAGCATTGGATTCCTAAGACAGTGAATTTCATTTTTATGGAAATTTGTGAATTTTTTAGATTAAATTAAGGGCTATTAATTTAATCAAAGTGAGTTGGACTATTTTCTGAACATGGTTCGGTATTTTGAGAAATTCTCGATCTGTGATGATCCGATTGAAGTGATTCTTAAGGCAAAAAAACATTAAGACATGGGGCTACAAATCATATGAAGAAATTAAATGTCAATTTTTCCCCTAAGATTAGGAATATATGAAAGTATTTTGAGCATAACTTTTGCTCTGGTAATCGAAATAAGGTGATTCTTGTTTTGAATTAAACTAGAGAAATAGAGCTACAATTGTTATGAAGACATCAAATGTCAATTTTGGGATTAAGAATGTAAATTTCTGGATGGAAATAACATGCTGGAAAATGTGTTAGAATACGAATATACCCGAAATGTTTTGAGCATAACTTTTGATGTAGTGCTCCAAATCAGATGATTTTTTTGACATTAAGAAATTAAGACTTAGAGGAACATTTCTCTAGAAGGAAGTTTTGACAAATTCCTTCAAATTGATAGTGCGAATCATATCCGCAAGTAAGTATGACTTAAAGTATATGTTAGGGGCATTTTGGTCTTTTATCTATCATTTAATGACATGGCCTCTTAACACATAAGGAGTTGTCGTTTTATAAGAGCGGAAGTCGACTTTAAGAGGAAAGGATAAGAAAATAAGAAGGGAGAAGAGAGTAGAAGCTTTGTCCATGGAGAAACATGAGAGTGAAAGCTAAGTTTCGATTTTTCTACTTGTTTCTTAGGGATTTCTGAGATGGTTCAAGAGAGAAAAAGGTGGAGGAGCACAAGAGCTTCCTTCCAAGCTAAGAAAAGTTGGATTTCAGTGAAAAATGAGGTAAGGTCGAAAATTTAATGTGTGATTTTTGATGAGTTCTTGGTTTAGAAATATGGAAAATGATATTGGTATGTGATATATGAAGTCAATTTTGATGTATATGCCTTAGGTTATGTTTAATTTTGGATGGAAATTAATTAAGGTTTATGTTAAATTTTGTGTTTGAGGTTTTTAGAAATTATTGGTCTAGAATTATAGATAATAGTATGGGTTTGTGAATTATGATATCAATTTTAAAGATTATGGGATTTATGATTTTGAATTTGGATAAATTGGTTTAGGTCAATTCTGAGATTTGGGGATTTTAGAAATTGGTGTTTTAAATATCTTGAAATTAGTATGAATTGATGAATTATGACATCAATTTTAAGAATTATGTTATTTATGAGGTTGAATTTTGATGAAATTGGTTTAGGGAAAATGCAATTGGAAGAAGGAAAGAAGAATTGATCAAATTGGAGATAGGAACGAGTTTCTGGCATCAATTCGAGGCGGGTAGTATATTTATTTGTTGAATTTTAAGCTAAGCATATGATATTGAAAATTTAAGAAGCGAATTTTTGATAAATTAATGTTTATATAAATGTTTGAAAAATTATGATTTTGAAGGATTAAATTCCTTATTGTGGAAATGATTTTTTTTAGAAAATGCAAGGTTTATGAAATTCAGAGTTTTTGAATTATTTGAATAATTTGAGAAACGTGCTTTGTAAATTTTGAATAAGTTTGGATTATGACTCAAAGGAATTATTGCATTCATTGTTATGAATTTTGATTGATTGCGATGTGTGATTAAATTGATGATTTGAATTGCATTAGAATCGTTATATGATTTTCATGTGTTATGAGGATGTGTCAAATATTCACACTATTCAATGTTACGATATAAAAAGTTTGAAAGTAAGATTTCGAAAAGTACCTTCGGGCAATCCGAAACTTTCAGTTTTGAATTATGTGTTAAGTGGGTTTGGTTAGGTCCCTTCCGTGAGTCAGTGCACTGTCTTTATTTGTTTATAGCCTTCTCCCGGATGCCCGCAAGTGGCTTAGGAGTTCCGATTTCGGACTCCTCTCCATTCACAGCTGCACAGAACTGCTATGCGGGGATATGCAATACGTTCTGTTAGGATCGACCCAAATCGTTTGATGTGTTTTATGTGTTTGATTTATGATTTTATGTGTTTTGTGATTTGATGTGATGCATTTATGTTTTTAAATTTGACCTTGAAATAAGAAAGAATTGAGGATTTTGAGAAATGAGAAGATAAGATTTGCAAATGAAAGATTTTGGACATGCTTTATGAATGGTTGGAAAAGTGAAAGATTTGAAAAATAAGCTTTGAAAGGTTTCACCGTGAAATGTTTAAAATTAACAAACTTCTTGAAAATGAGTTTTTCGCTTATTGTTCAATTTATAAATATATTATCCACGAGCTTCCGAGCTCACCCCCCTTTCATCCCCATCTCCAGGTTTCAAGCAGGAGATTGGATGAAAGAATGTGAAGACGTTTGGTCCGATTTTGCATCATTTGTATTTTTATGTGAAATGACATTTGGATATTAATATTGTTTATGGCTTGAATTGCCGTTAAATAAGTGATTATGTGTATTTCGAGCATGTATTTCAGAATGTATGAGGATTATGAATTAAAGTATGAGAGTGTGAAATTGTATATGAAGTTGTGTATGAGTTTGGAAATGAGATTGAATTATGAGACCAGTAGATTGAATTACAATTATGAAAGTGTTTTAGATTTAAGTTTACGTTTTTGTTTACTCAGATCCCGGACGAAGGGTCCGGTGGATTTTGATGTTTGTATATTTGATTGGGAATTTTAAAAGTGTATTTTGAACCCTTGCATGTTTTGGGTTAGGTCAAAGGAAGCCGTTATGCTGCCGAATTTTTGGTAAAATGCGTATAAAAATGAGATTTGGGATTTGTATGGATATATAAGAATATGATTCAAGTATTGATATTTTCATGAGAATGAATTTCCAAAAGTGGAAATTCATTGTATTTTGATTTGCTTACGTTCGAATAAAGATGAATATAAGAAAAAGAAAGAAAAGAAAAAAAATTTACACCGGCTTTTGGATAGTCTACGTATCCAATGCGATTTAGTGTATGTGTTCGGATGTCGGTTCTGCCTTTTGCTTCGCATCTATTTGGTACTTTGATTTTGTTCGTGTCTCCTTTATTTCGATTTGTTCGATTCGATCCGCTTTGCTATCCAATATGTTTTCGTTTTAGTCTTTGGTTTCGTTTTGCATTTCGTTCCGCTGCTTTATATTTTCGCCTCCGCTTCAAATTGTGCTTCGTTTTTCGTTTCGTATTATCGAATGCTTTGATTAACGATTCGAAATTGCGATGCGAAATTTTCGTTTCCATTCGCTTCCGTTTCCTTCGCTTTCCGGTTTCCGGATTGAGTCCCAACATTTATGGTATCAGAGTCCAGTATTAGGATCTTAACTGGGCATATAAGATTGAGAAGAGTGTTTAAGGATAAAATTGAATTAGTGAGAATGTGCTAAGTGATCGTTTGATTTCGATGAAAATAAGTATGAATGACTTTAGGAATGTGAAATTGATATGAATGATTTGTCATGAATTATGTGAAGAATAAAAGTGATTATTTGATGAAGATGATAAGAATTTTGAGCAATTTAAGGAAAGAGTTCATAAAATTTGAGATTTGAAAGCTCATGATGTATTGGATGAATAGATGTTGAATGTTTATGTGTGACAGGAAATGAGAAAGGTTTGAAAGATGGGATTAATATTGAAGATCCATTGGTTAATTCGGAATGATTATTGGTCCTTATTGGGCTCCTTAAGCAATGGGACATATGACTTGTGAACTATTTGCTGTGAGGAGATAGTGATTTTGGATATGATATTAGTATTAGACGTAAGAAATGAATAAGTGCAAATAAGTTGAGAATTATGTGTGATAAAGAAAAAGTGATTGATTATGAGTTTTGGAAAGAAATTAGTAAAAAAGTGCGTGATTATCTTTGTTTAGAAAGAAATTATACGTAAGAATGAGTTACTTGGAGTTTAATCAAGTATGAATTTCGAGGACGAAATTCTTTTAAGAGGGGGAGAAATGTTGGACCCCGATTTTTGAGTGAAAATAAAAAATATTCAAAAGTGGATGAGTTGATTGAAATTAAGTCAAAAAACAAGAAATAAAGAGAGAAAGTGTGAGAAGATGAAAAATTGTGAAAAGTTTGACTTTTTAGCCTTTGAGACTTGACTTTTGATTTAGGCAAAAATGTGATAAAATGATCTACATGAAACTTGTAGATTATGTTAAGAGCTTTCTGTAGCCATAACGTTTGCAATTTTTCGATATCGGGAGTGAAAGTTTTGAACAGTCAAAGTTCAGGTGTGTTATAGGTTGCCTTATATTATGGCTGAAGCTTTGACTGAAAAATTTACCTAGTTGGAGGTTAATTGAGCCTTGAAGTTCTTCATGAAAGTTGAAAGATTTGATTTCATCTTTATTTTGATATAAGGTATGGAATTTTTCGATCAAGAAATAATAAGTTATGATTTTTACAAGTTTATGTTATGGTTTTAGCATGATTATTAGAGGATAGAACTTTTTATTAGAAAATTAGCCTCCTTAGAGGTCAATTTGATTTTTATGTCCTACATGGAAGTTGTAGAGCTTACTTCAAGCTTTCTATAGAGACCAAATTTGTCATATTTGGAGTTCGGGATCAAGAGTTATGAATTTTGAAAATTTGAGATTTTATTTATCCAAAAAAAAAAGTTTTGGTCCAGGTGTCCCCTCGCGAGGGCGAGCGTCTCACCCTGCGAGCAGCTCGCAAGGACGAGCTCGCCCTTACCTCGCCCAAACGCGGGCGTTCTGCCCATGCATGACGCCGTTTTGTTCTTTTGGTTTTCTTGACTTTACTTTCCCAAATCCGACCTTTGCCTACTATTTTGCTTATATCTTTTCCGTTCGACATCCGATTGAGTTGATTCTTGAAGCGTTGGATTCCTAAGACAGTGAATTTTATTTTTATGGAAATTTGTGAATTTTTTAGATTAAATTATGGGTGATTAATTTAATCAAAGTGAGTTGGACTATTTTCTGAACATGGTTCGGTATTTTGAGAAATTCTCGATCTGTGATGATCCGATTGAAGTGATTCTTGAGGAGAAAAAACATTAAGACATGGGGCTACAAATCATATGAAGAAATGAATTGTCAATTTTTCCCCTAAGACATTGAAATTATGAATGGAAGTTTGAATTAGAGTATAGTTTTTGGATTAGGAATATCTAAAAGTATTTTGAGCATAACTTTTTCTCTGGTAATCGAAATGAGGTGATTCGTGTTTTGAATTAAACTAGAGAAATAGAGCTACAATTGTTATGAAGACATCAAATGTCAATTTTGGGATTAAGAATGTAAATTTCTGGATGGAAATAACGTGCTGGAAAATGTGTTAGAATACGAATATACCTGAAATGTTTTGAGCATAACTTTTGATGTAGTGCTCCAAATCAGATGATTTTTTTGACATTAAGAAATTAAGACTTAGAGGAACATTTCTCTAGAAGGAAGTTTTGACAAATTCCTTCAAATTGATAGTGCGAATCATATCCGCAAGTAAGTATGACTTAAAGTATATGTTAGGGGCATTTTGGTCTTTTATCTATCATTTAATGACATGGCCTCTTAACACATAAGGAGTTGTCATTTTATAAGAGTGGAAGTCGACTTTAAGAGGAAAGGATAAGAAAATAAGAAGGGAGAAGAGAGTAGAAGCTTTGTCCGTGGAGAAAGATGAGAGAGAAAGCTAAGTTTCGATTTTTCTACTTGTTTCTTAGGGATTTTTGAGATGATTCAAGAGAGAAATAGGTGGAGGAGCACAAGAGCTTCCTTCCAAGCTAAGAAAAGTTGGATTTCAGTGAAAAATGAAGGTCGAAAATTTAATGTGTGATTTTTGATGAGTTCTTGGTTTAGAAATATGGAAAATGATATTGGTATGTGATATATGAAGTCAATTTTGATGTATATGCCTTAGGTTATGTTTAATTTTGGATGAAAATTAATTAAGGTTTATGTTAAATTTTGTGTTTGAGGTTTTTAGAAATTATTGGTGTAGAATTATAGATAATAGTATGGGTTTGTGAATTATGATATCAATTTTAAAGATTATGGGATTTATGATTTTGAATTTGGATAAATTGGTTTAGGTCAATTCTGAGATTTGGGGATTTTAGAAATTGGTGTTTTAAATATCTTGAAATTAGTATGAATTGATGAATTATGACATCAATTTTAAGAATTATGTTATTTATGAAGTTGAATTTTGATGAAATTGGTTTAGGAAAAATGTAATTGGAAGAAGGAAAGAAGAATTGATCAAATTGGAGATAGGAACGAGTTTCTGGCATCAATTCAAGGTGGGTAGTATATTTATTTGTTAAATTTTAAGGTAAACATATGAAATTGAAAATTTAAGAAGCGAATTTTTGATAAATTAATGTTTATATAAATGTTTGAAAAATTATGATTTTGAAGGATTAAATTCCTTATTGTGGAAATGATTTTTTTTAGAAAATGCAAGGTTTATGAAATTCAGAGTTTTTGAATTATTTGAATAATTTGAGAAACGTGTTTTGTAAATTTTGAATAAGTTTGGATTATGACTCAAAGGAATTATTGCATTCATTGTTATGAATTTTGATTGATTGCGATGTGTGATTAAATTGATGATTTGAATTGCATTAGAATCGTTATATGATTTTTATGTGTTATGAGGATGTGTCAAATATTGACACAATTCAATGTTACGATATAAAAAGTTTGAAAGTAAGATTTCGAAAAGTACCTTCGGGCAATCCGAAAGTTTCAGTTTTGAATTAAGTGTTAAGTGGGTTTGGTTAGGTCCCTTCCGTGAGTCAGTGCACTGTCTCTATTTGTTTATAGCCTTCTCCTGGCTGCCCGTAAGTGGCTTAGGAGTTCCGATTTCGGACTCCTCTCCATTCACAGCTGCACAGAACTGCTATACGGGGATATGCAATACGTTATGTTAGGATCGACCCAAATCGTTTGATGTGTTTTATGTGTTTGATTTATGATTTTATGTGTTTTGTGATTTTATGTGATGCATTCATATTTTTAAAATTGACCTTGAAATAAGAAAGAATTGAGGATTTTGAGAAATGAGAAGATAAGATTTGCAAATGAAAGATTTTGGACATGCTTTATGAATGGTTGGAAAAGTGAAAGATTTGAAAAATAAGCTTTGAAAGGTTTCACCGTGAAATGTTTAAAATTGACAAACTTCTTGAAAATGAGTTTTTCGCTTATTGTTCAATTTATAAATATATTATCCACGAGCTTCCGAGCTCACCCCCCCTTTCATCCCCATCTCCAGGTTTCGAGAAGGAGATTGGATGAAAGAATGTGAAGACATTTGGTCCAATTTTGCATCATTTTTATTTTTATGTGAAATGACATTTGGATATTAATATTGTTTATGGCTTGAATTGCCGTTAAATAAGTGATTATGATGTATTTCGAGCATGTATTTCAGAATGTATGAGGATTATGAATTAAAGTATGAGAGTGTGAAATTGTATTTGAAGTTGTGTATGAGTTTGGAAATGAGATTGAATTATGAGACCAGTAGATTGAATTACAATTATGAAAGTGTTTTAGATTTAAGTTTACGTTTGTGTTTGCTGAGATCCCAGACGGAGGGTCCGGTGGATTTTGATGTTTGTATATTTGATTGGGAATTTTAAAAGTGTAATTTGAACCCTTGCATGTTTTGGGTTAGGTCAAAGGAAGCCGTTATGCTGCCGAATTTTTGGTAAAATGCGTATAAAAATGAGATTTGGGATTTGTATGGATATATAAGAATATGATTCAAGTATTGAGATTTTCATGAGAATGAATTTCCAAAAGTGGAAATTCATTGTATTTTGATTTGCTTACGTTCGAATAAAGATGAATATAAGAAAAAGAAAGAAAAAAAAATTTACACCGGCTTTTGGATAGTCTACGTATCCAATGCGATTTAGTGTATGTGTTCGGATGTCGGTTCCGCCTTTTGCTTCGCATCTATTTGGTACTTTGATTTTGTTCGTGTCTCCTTTATTTCGATTTGTTCGATTCGATCCGCTTTGCTATCCAATATGTTTTCGTTTTCGTCTTTGGTTTCGTTTTGCATTTCGTTTCGCTGCTTTGTATTTTCGCCTCCGCTTCAAATTGTGCTTCGTTTTTCGTTTCGTATTATCGAATGCTTTGATTAACGATTTGAAATTGCGGTGCGAAATTTCCGTTTCCTTCGCTTTCCGGTTTCCGGATTGAGTCCCAGCATTTATGGTATCAGAGTCCAGTATCAGGATCTTAACTGGGCATATAAGATTGAGAAGAGTGTTTAAGGATAAAATTGAATTTGTGAGAACGTGCTAAGTGATCGTTTGATTTCGATGAAAATAAGTATGAATGACATTAGGAATGTGAAATTGATATGAATGATTTGTCATGAATTATGTGAAGAATAAAAGTGATTATTTGATGAAGATGATAAGAATTTTGAGCAATTTAAGGAAAGAGTTCATAAAATTTGAGATTTGAAAGTTCATGATGTATTGGATGAATAGATGTTGAATGTTCATGTGTGAGAGGAAATGAGAAAGGTTTGGAAGATGGGATTAATATTGAAGATCCATTGGTTAATTCGGAATGATTATTGTTCCTTATTGGGCTCCTTAAGCAATGGGACATATGACTTGTGAACTATTTGCTGTGAGGAGATAGTGATTTTGGATATGATATTAGTACTAGACATAAGAAATGAATAAGTGCAAATAAGTTGAGAATTATGTGTGATGAAGAAAAAGTGATTGATTATGAGTTTTGGAAAGAAATTAGTAAGAAAGTGCTTGATTATCTTTGTTTAGAAAGAAATTATACGTAAGAATGAGTTACTTGGAGTTTAATCAAGTATGAATTTCGAGGACGAAATTCTTTTAAGAGGGGGAGAAATGTTTGACCCCGATTTTTGAGTGAAAATAAGAAATATTCAAAAGTGGATGAGTTGATTGAAATTAAGTTGAAAATCAAGAAATAAAGAGAGAAAGTGTGAGAAGATGAAAAATTGTGAAAAGTTTGACTTTTTAGCCTTTGAGAGTTCACTTTTGATTTAGGCAAAAATTTGATAAAATGATCTACATGAAACTTGTAGATTATGTTAAGAGCTTTCTGTAGACATAACGTTTGCAATTTTTTGATATCGGGAGTGAAAGTTATGAACAATCAAAGTTCAGGTGTGTTATAGGTTGACTTATATTATGGCTGAAGCTTTGACTAGAAAATTTACCTAGTTAGAGGTTAATTGAGCCTTGAAGTTCTCCATGAAAGTTCAAGGATTTGATTTCATCTTTATTTTGATATAAGGTATGGAATTTTTCGATCAAGAAATAATAAGTTATGATTTTTACAAGTTTATATTATGGTTTTAGCATGATTATTAGAGGATAGAACATTTGATTGGAAACTTAACCTCCTTAGAGGTCAATTTGATTTTTATGTCCTACATGGAAGTTGTAGAACTTCCTTCAAGCTTTCTATAGAGACTAAATTTGTCATATTTGGAGTTCGGGATCAAGAGTTATGAATTTTGAAAATTTGAGATTTTATTTCTCCAAAAACAAAACAAAAAGTTTTGGTCCAGGCGTCCCCTCGCGAGGGCGAGCGATTCGCCCTGCGAGCGCTCGCAACGGCGAGCGTCTCACCCTGTGAGTGGCTCGCGAGGGCGAGCTCGCCCTCGCCTCGCCCAAACGCGGGCGTTCTGCCCACGCACGACGCCGTTTTGTTCTTTTGGTTTTCTTGACTTTACTTTCCCAAATCCGACCTTTGCCTACTATTTTGCTTATATCTTTTCCGTCTGACATCCGATTGAGTTGATTCTTGAAGCGTTGGATTCCTAAGACAGTGAATTTCATTTTTATGGAAAATTGTGAATTTTTTAGATTAAATTAAGGGTGATTAATTTAATCAAAATGAGTTGGACTATTTTCTGAACATGGTTCGGTATTTTGAGACATTATCGATCTGTGATGATCCGATTGAAGTGATTCTTGAGGCAAAATAAAATTAAGACATGGGGATACAAATCATATGAAGAAATGAAATGTCAATTTTTCCCCTAAGACATTCAAATTATGAATGGAAGTTCGAATTAGAGTGCAGTTTTTGGATTAGGAATATCTGAAAGCATTTTGAGCATAACTTTTGCTCTGGTAATCGAAATGAGGTGATTCTTGTTTTGAATTAAACTAGATAAATAGAGTTACAATTGTTATGAAGACATCAAATGTCAATTTTGGGATTAAGAATGTAAATTTCTGGATGGAAATAACGTGCTGGAAAATATGTTAGAATACGAATATACCCAAAATGTTTTGAGCATAACTTTTGATGTAGTGCTCCGAATCGGATGATTTTTGTGAAATTATGAAATTAAGACTTAGAGGAACATTTCTCTAGAAGGAAGTTTTGACAAATTCTTTCAAATTGATAGTGTGAATCATATCCGCAAGTAAGTATGACTTAAAGTATATGTTAGGCGCATTTTGGTCTTTTATCTATCATTTAATGACATGGATTCTTAACACATAAGGAGTTGTCGTTTTCTAAGAGTGGAAGTTGACTTTAAGAGGAAAGGAGAAGAAAATAAGAAGGGAGAAGAGAGTAGAAGCTTCGTCCATGGAGAAAGATGAGAGAGAAAGTTAAGTTTCGATTTTTCTACTTGTTTCTTAGGGATTTTTTAGATGATTCAAGAGAGAAAAAAGGTGGAGGAGCACAAGAGCTTCCTTCCAAGCTAAGAAAAGTTGGATTTCAGTGAAAAATGAGGTAAGGTCGAAAATTTAATGTGTGATTTTTGATGAGTTATTGGTTTAGAAATATGGAAAATGATATGGGTATGTGATATATGAAGTCAATTTTGATGTATATGCCTTAGGTTATGTTTAATTTTGGATGGAAATTAATTAAGGTTTATGTTAAATTTTGTGTTTGAGGTTTTTAGAAATTGTTGGTGTAGAATTATAGATAATAGTATGGGTTTGTGAATTATGATATCAATTTTAAAGATTATGGGATTTATGATTTTGAATTTGGATAAATTGGTTTAGGTCAATTCTAAGATTTGGGGATTTTAGAAATTGGTGTTTTAAATATCTTGAAATTAGTATGAATTGATGAATTATGACATCAATTTTAAGAATTATGTTATTTATGAGGTTGAATTTTGATGAAATTGGTTTAGGGATAATGTAATTGGAAGAAGGAAAGAAGAATTGATCAAATTGGAGCTAGGAACGAGTTTTTAGCATCAATTCGAGGTGGGTAGTATATTTATTTGTTGAATTTTAAGCTAAGCATATGAAATTGAAAATTTAAGAAGCGAATTTTTGATAAATTAATGTTTATATAAATGTTTGAAAAATTATGATTTCGAAGGATCAAATTCCTTATTGTGGAAATGATTTTTTTTAGAAAATGCAAGGTTTATGAAATTCAGAGTTTTTGAATTATTTGAATAATTTGAGAAACGTGCTTTGTAAATTTTGAATAAGTTTGGATTATGACTCAAAGGAATTATTGCATTCATTGTTATGAATTTTGATTGATTGCGATGTGTGATTAAATTGATGATTTGAATTGCATTAGAATCGTTATATGATTTTCTTGTGTTATGAGAATGTGTCAAATATTGACACTATTCGATGTTATGATATAAAAAGTTTGAAAGTAAGATTTCGAAAAGTGCCTTCGGGCAATTCGAAAGTTTCAGTTTTGAATTATGTGTTAAGTGGGTTTGGTTAGGTCCCTTCTGTGAGTCAGTGCACTGTCTCTATTTGTTTATAGCCTTCTCCCGGATGCCCGCAAGTGGCTTAGGAGTTCTGATTTCGGACTCCTCTCTGTTCACGGCTGCACAGAACTGCTATGCGGGGATGTGCAATACGTTCTGTTAGGACCGACCCAAACCGTTTGATGTGTTTTATGTGTTTGATTTATGATTTTATGTGTTTTTTGATTTGGTGTGATGCATTCATGTTTTTAAATTTGACCTTGAAATAAGAAAGAATTGAGGATTTTGAGAAATGAGAAGATAAGATTTGCAAATGAAAGATTTTGGACATGCTTTATGAATGGTTGGAAAAGTGAAAGATTTGAAAAATAAGCTTTGAAAGGTTTCACCGTGAAATGTTTAAAAATGACAAACTTCTTGAAAATGAGTTTTCCGCTTATTGTTCAATTTATAAATATATTATCCACGAGCTTCCGAGCTCACCCCCCCTCCTTTCATCCCCATCTCCAGGTTTCGAGCAGGAGATTGGATGAAAGAATGTGAAGACGTTTGGTCCGATTTTGCATCGTCTGTATTTTTATGTGAAATGAGATTTGGATATTAATATTGTTTATGGCTTGAATTGTCGTTAAGTAAGTGATTATGATGTATTTCGAGCATGTATTTCAGAATGTATGAGGATTATGAATTAAAGTATGAGAGTGTGAAATTGTATATGAAATTGTGTATGAGTTTGGAAATGAGATTGAATTATGAGACTAGTAGATTGAATTACAATTATGAAAGTGTTTTAGATTTAAGTTTACGTTTGTGTTTGCTGAGATCCCAGACGGAGGGTCCGGTGGATTTTGATGTTTGTATATTTGATTGGGAATTTTAGAAGTGTATTTTGAACCCTTGCAGGTTTTGGGTTAGGTCAAAGGCAACCGTTATGCTGCCGAAATTTTGGTAAAATGGGTATAAAAATGAGATTTGGGATTTGTATGGATATATAAGAATATGATTCAAGTATCGAGATTTGCATGAGAATGAATTTCCAAAAGTGAAAATTCATTGTATTTTGATTTGCTTACGTTCGAATAAAGATGAATATAAGAAAAAGGAAGAAATGAAAAAAAAATTACACTGGCTTTTGGATAGTCTAGGTATCCAATGCGATTCAGTGTATGTGTTCGGATGTCGGTTCTGCCTTTTGCTTCGCATCTGTTTGGTACTTTGATTTTGTTCATGTCTCCTTTATTTTGATTTATTCGATTCGTTTCGCTATTTTCGTTTTCGCTTTTGTCTCCGCTTTGTATTTTTTTCCGTATTGATATGTTTGGCTTTTGTTTCCGCTTCGCCATTCGTATCCGCTTTGATCTCGGCTTATGTTCTGCTCTTTCATTTTTCGTCTCCGCTTTTTCGCTTTATCAGTTGGGATCCGGTTCCCGGATCAGGTCCCAACATGTAACACCCCATATCACCCGCTTACAGATATTGTCCGTTTTGAGCCTTAGCGCAGCCAAGCCCTCACGATTTTGCTTTTCCTTGGAGCTTCCCAAGAGATCACCCATCCTAGAACTACTCTCTCCCATGCACATTTAACCTCGAAGTTCTGATTGGATCCAGTACGTTGGGCCATAGAAAACGTGTCTATGGGGGAGAGTCCAACTCGAGTCCTAGCTTTGATACCATTTGTAATAGCCCATATCACCCGCTCACAGATATTGTCCGCTTTGAGCCTTGGCCCAGCCAAGTCCTCACGGCTTTACTTTTCTAGAGGCCTTCCTAAGAGATCACCCATCCTGGAAATACTCTTGCCCAAGCACATTTAACCTCGAAGTTCCGATGTGATCCGGTGCATTAGGCAAAGGAAAACGTGTCTTTCAGGGTTAGGTTGACAACTAGTATCACCACCCACTCATCCAGATATTGTCCTCTTTTGTCCTAGCCATCAAGGTTTTGTTCCTCCAGCACACTCGCTCAGAAGAATGCGTCTGTAAGGGAGGTCTAGCCACCTGCCGATCCAACCGGCCCGAATACTTGGTCTGATCCCATTTGTAACACCCTAGATTACATACTTACAGATATTATCTACTTTGGGCCTTGGCACAGCTAAGCCCTCACGGTTTTGCTTTTCCTGAGAGCTTCCTAAGAGATCACCCATCTTGGAATTACTCTCGCCCATGTACATTTAACCTTGGAGTTCTGATAGGATCCGGTGTGTTGGGCCATGAAAAACGCATCTGAAAGGGAGAGGTATCCATACCCTTATAAGACGTACTTCGTTGGCCCAAAGCGAACAATATTTGTGAGCGTGTGATCTAGGTTGTTACACATAATATCACATATTTTTTGAATTCATTTATCCAATCGTCACATGAAATAATAAGCCACATTTGATTGTCCATCCTAGAAACATAAAAATAATTACAAGCCTTTTAGGCCCAAAATATTCTTCTTAGACTTGGATCTTCTGTTTCAAACTCTTCACTCACATGACCTGGCCCAATCAGTAAAAAGAGTGTAATGGCTTTACTTTTCAAGACAAAATTTGATTTTCACAAGACTGAATTTTTGCCCATAAGAAAACAAAAATCTGCACTTGTTTTTTACCAAAACTAAAACTTATAAATATTACATAAAAATTTTAGCACTTGTGAAAAAAAAAATTTGTTACAAAAAAGTCCATATAACTAAAATTTTGTTAAAACAAAATTCCAACACATTTGTTTTCTAAAAACCGAAAAATATCCAAGACTCCATAACCATAACTGAAACTTTACCTCTTCCTTTCTTCAATCTATGGCTTCTTCATCTTCATCATTACATGATTTTATACATTACATAATCGAAGTAAACATAAAAATGAAAACAAGGAGGAAACATGGTGATGATAAACCACCCTCCTTGTACAAACTAAATGTAGAAATATTTCAAGATAACTTTAGAATCTATGGACAACTGAAAGAGCAAAAGAGCAAAACATACACATATATATTTCTATCACATAAAAATATAAAGCATACAAAAATTATTGCTAACCCATGCATCACACATATAGGAACCGAAATCATGCATAAGAAAATTGGCTCTGATACTAACTGTTGGATTAGAAAAAAAAAGCATGCCATATTTGGAAAAACTGTAGATTTCAAAAAAATTAGAAATCTAAATTGCAACGGAAACAATATATCTAAATGATCATGTCAATGTATACATGATATGGTATAAGGATAATAATAAACATAAACAAGATAAAGATTATATTATCGACTCCTTCGTTACAGCTTTGACTCCTCATTACGCTATGCTATCCTTGGCAATATATCCTCTCCTAAGTGATGTATCATCTTCTTCTTGTTATTGTTTCCTCTTCTCGATATTTTATCCTCGACCAATCTGATCTACCACTTGTTCTTCTTGGATAACTTGGTTGTCAAGATCCTTCGGTGGGAAAGGAGAAGAAAACTTTGGAGGAGAATTTTTTTAGACAAAAGAAGACCAAGAATGAGACACTCTCATGCAATTTTCGATTTTTTAATGCAAGATAGGAGAGAGAGTGATAAAAATGTAAGACCCTTCTTACACACTCACACTTTTTGTTAACAACAAAGGAAAGAAGAGATTTCCAACCAATGCATCATTTCTTCATTTAATCAATCATAAAGAAGCCATTAAATGAGACTCTTCTCATTTGTCTTTAAGATGACTAATCTATTAACCTAAATGAGACCTATCAATTTTGTTTTTGATGATGAAAGAAGGAATATGGTCCATCCAATATACATCTTCCTTCTTTAATCCAATGAATGCTAATAGGTTACATGCTATCATTAAAAGATAACCATTAAACTATTTAATGGTAAGTTCATAACTCCATTTAATAATGATAAACCATGATAAATACCATCTTTATTTAGCAATTTAATACCAATTGTGTAGCTGCACATTCAGCCCTAATGAACAACGAAATTGCACTTTACTTTCTAAAAAAATTTGTTTTAATTTAATTAATCCAATTAATCAAATTAAACTAAAGTCTAACACATTTCTAAATGTACATTTGTGCTTCTAATTAACCATTAATTAGTGCAAACACAATACTCAATTATGGGCTTATAAAACCTCCATTTATATTTCTTTCTTAGCTTGATAATCTTCCTTGAAGCCAAATGAGGAATCTTATTAGACTTTGATAATTCAAGCTCTAATAAGCCTAGAATTAATTTAATCTCATTAGAATTAATTATAGCTTATTAACTAAATGTCATTCCACTAAAGACAATTAGTTGAACTCTTGAATTATGAAATATTATGAGAACACATATTTCACGTCCAATTGCAAACCCTACTTTGAACCTTATCATAGTCATCCGCACAACAAAGAGTAGAATTATCTGTTTGCCCTTATGTTGGTTTTTCCTTCTAAATCTCCTGTTTTACTTTATATGGTGATTAACACACAAAATCTCATCTTGATGTTAAGACTTGATGGGTAGCTAGTCCATCAAACTACTAGTGCTAGTTTAATCACCAAATCTCCTTAAAACATCTAGAAGTGATGATCTTACTATAAACTCTTTATTTGAGTGAATGTTCCTTGATACATATTTCAATTAATAATTCCAACATGCAGGCAATGGATTAATACTCTATAAAAATCCATTCTGATAATATCAAAAATTTTAATGAAACATATATGAGTTCACCACTCATCAAGACTGTGGTCCATAATAAGCAAATACTTAAGTTGTATGCTTTAAGATTAAAGTAATGACCCATTTTATTCTTTAAAACATACTTAGCTCCAGATTCATTTAACAGTGCCATTATCTATAGTCAACTACTATCATAATATGAAACTCATTATTCCCTTAAAGTAAGCTCCTTTACTTACATGGAGATAAATCGCAACACTACAGTCTAAACTATAATCAAGCGACCAACTTGATTATTCAACTGTGAATTAATTACTTTAGATTCTAATAATATATATATTTCTCATACATCTCTATGTATATGTATATTACTTACAAAAGAATCTCAGTACCTTTTGACTAGATATATAATGCTCTTACATATAAAACCAAACTCTTTTATTTCATTAATAATAAATATTTTCATTACAAAACTGTAACTGGAAGAAAATTAAGATACATGTAAATACACTTGCTTTCTAGGGTACTATATTTACATAACTCCAACAATATTCACATTAAAATTAGACCACAACTTTTGGACTTTCACATCCACTTAAAAACAATCTCAACAATAGTACCAAAGGTTCATACATAAGGTTTTTTACAAACTACAAGACAGTCAAGAGTTAATTTATAAAATCATAAAGCATATCAATATAACCAACCTATTGAAAATAATTCATGAGCCACTATACAAGAAAAGTACAAAATAGAGACTACCCACGTGCGATAATGCCCCAAAAATGTCAAAAGACCGCATGATCCACTCAGAGTTTCAAGTTTACCAAATTAAACTACATGGTTGAAAATCGGAGGGGGTGGGTACACTATGAACTCAATGAGCAAGAAAGACGTATATCGCAAACAAAACCCGATACACACCAAGACAGTCTAGATAACCTGAGAACGGGTTTTTCACACATCAGCATGCACATAACCACCTATGAAGTGAACATACATAACATAAAAACACATAGGCCTAACCTGTAACTCAACATATACTAGTTAGGAAGCACATGAGCCTAGCCTATTAGTCACTCATCCAGTGAACATAGGTTCCATTTCCAGTACAAAAAAATAAAAAAGCATCATATATATAAATCAATTCTCATCAAGAAGCCAAAATCTCATAATAGGCCAAAATAATTATGTGTGTCACCACTAGTTAGCCAATCTAGTATGCACACCTACTGATTCTCGATGTTGGCTAGACTTTCATCCTTGATGTTCGAACTACGATTGACAATAGCATCAAGATCCTAGGTGATGACCTCATCGGTGACCAAACCTCTAAGTTTGCAATAACTCGCAAGTCCCGTAGAAAAGTGTCGATACGGGACTCGACTTTTATATACCAACATCAAGGGTATGAGAGTCGCTTAATCTGATGTGCCTAGTATATGATTGGCTAATCGTTACCTCACCAATCACAAAAATCATATAAAAATATTAAGTACAAAAGTCAAGTAAGGCACCATGCCTTTATTTATCAGCCTATCTGATAAAATGGAACTTTGTCATGGCTCTAAGCCAAAAGAGAACACATACACGCAACATAAATGACTCGGTTATGAATATGAAATTTCCAAAACATTATTTCATGTAATAACAGTCATTTTTTTTCACTTCGAGTGCAAAGTTTTATTCAAAAAAATGTCATTTCTTACATACACAAGTATACTAGCATCCATTTGAGATTCAATTCTATTATGCATTACCTAGGTTCAAAATTCACATACAAGTCATCATGCATATCTTGGGATGTCCTAATCTCATTTGAGAGATATAGTTTTCCCAACTCACCTTAAAAGAAGGTGTACACTCCCTTGACTTCAATAATCCTTTGTACGAGCTCCTTGATTCACAGCTCGCAAGCCTTTATACCTAAACATATACAATGTATTTACTACTCAAACATATATCTCATATTTATACACCATTACATAAGTATATAAAAACACAATATCACTATCTTTAAGCTATAAGATTTGGTTATTAAGCTTCTCACATGGTTACTTCCCTTACTATTCACATTAGCTTTTCTTTTGCATTTTCCAAAGCATTTAATGCCTTTAATCCAATACTTATTGTGAAAAAATTCACATCTTATGCTAATAACTCTGTCAAGACTACTAACAACTAATTCATAGGTTTATTAATCAAAATTATTTAGGTTGAAGTTTCTATGATTATTTTATCAATTTGTGAATTTTTCTATTAAGCTTAACCATAATCGAGAGGATTTATGTCAACTTATCTCTATGTTTGCAATTGACTCCTTTCAATTATGGTAGATCTATTCATAAATAATATTTATCAATCTCTATGCTATGAAATCAGATTATATTCTAATATTTCAGATATATTAGAACATATATAAAACACAAAATTGAATCAATATAGATTAATCAAAATAATTGCATTAAATAAAAGAATCAAAACATATCGTAACATAAACTAGGGTTCATCACAACTAGACAATAAAAGTTGTTTAGTTACATATAACGGAGAATGAAATCAAAGATAAACTAGAAGGAAAATGAATAGAAAATAAAGATTTCATATTTCTAATCTCTGTTCTTTTCTATCAAATGTTATTGCTAGTTTGAGGTTTGATGCTGTAATTTGTCGGATCTTTTGATGATTTCTTTGCATTTTCTATGTCTCTAGATCAATATTATCCTTTTTGAATGTTCTTCATATCTAGAATCAACTCAGAAAGTGTAACATCCCGTCACCGATGGGATGTGTACAGTTCATGGCATACGTATTTGGCACGAGCATGCATTATAGAATTTGTATATAATTGGCAATTGTACGTACATACATGTATGACATATTTCCGACTTAATTTGGATAATTTGAATTTGGATATGTTTAGGTCATGTGTGAGAATTTGGTCAAAATAGGCTCTATGATTGAATTTGAATTGGAAATGAAAGTTAGGAAATTGAGTTATGAAATTGGAGTATATGATACTGAGTTTTCTATTTTTTGAGGATTTATAGGAATTTTTCTGGAATTTTCGGAGCAATAGGCCCGGACCGGAAAAATTGATCGATGACTGGTTAATTGAATTTTCGGTTCCGAAATTGATTATCCAATGGCTCAGACAGGTTAGAAATTCGAATTGAGGAATTAGGGTTTAGTCATTGGAATTCGGGAGAAATTAGAATTCAAAATTAGTTTGAGGCTGTTCGGATTTGGACTGGTGGAAATTCTATTAGCCAAACAAGCCCTTGTTCCTTTGATATTTAAACCCTTACTCTTTGAAATCTTTCTCTTCCACGAAGCTTTCTCCTTCTTCTTCGTGATCTTCTTTCTTTGGATTGCTACTCGATTTCTTTTTGCCAATTGCTTTCTTCTTTTGTCATTGATCATTCCTTTGGCTTGGAAAAGAATAGAGAAGAAGTTGATGGAATTTTATTTGGTGATAGCCGTGGGTGTCAATGATCTTGGAGTTGAGAAATCCTTGAAGATTTGAGGTTATAAATCAAGTAAGTTACTTCTATCTTGTCTCTTATGGTTTGATTATTTGATTTATAAAGTTGTTTGAATGATTTAGTTGGTATATTAAAGGATTTGTTGGTTAGGGTTTCCGATGGGGGTTTTCGGTAGTTTTAGGGTTGAAATTTGGGAATAATGGTTGTTTGATGAAATAGAAGCTAAAGATTGGTTGTATGATGTGTATGGAATTATTTAGGAGTGGTTTGTAAGGAGAAAATCTGGATTTGGAGTTGTTATCAGTCGAAAATCTGGAAATTTCTGGGTTTTCTGGGCATGTCCGTGGTTGCACGCCGCGGCACATGAAGAACACGTCGCGGCGAGCAGGATTGCTCCGTATGCCGCGACGCAGCGCAGTAAGCCTTGTGGGCGAGGAGGAAAGGCGAACGTCGCGCGCGACGTCTGTGATGCGTATGTATCTGTGACGAAAGCTATGATTCGCCACGGCGAGGCGTGTATACGCCGCGGCGAACGTGGAGAGAAAAGGGAGCTCGTCGCGGCGAGGAGTGCGAATTCCGAAATTGAAATTTGAGGATTTAAAGAATGGGATTTAGGAAATTGATGGTTCAATTAATTATGGATTAAATTTAATTTGGAGATTATGAATTTGGGAATTCGAAATTGAGATCGAGAAATTTGAATTTGTGTCGGAAATGTCATAACACGTATAGTACGTACATTATTCGATTCATATGCATCATTGGACATTAGAATTGGTACATTTAGTAATGCTATTTATATTTTGATTGTTATAGCGGCTCAAGTGGATCGTCGATCATCAGACGTAGGCGAGACTTCCCGGCAGTAGCTCGGAAGTTCTGAGGTGAGTAACCTAGTTGGTTTCTCAACCTTTATGTGTTTAATTTTATGCAAATATTCCATGTGGAGTTAAGGACAGGTTATATGTGTTTGATTTGATTGATTCCGGACCACGGGTGTTCGGGATATTTAGACTGTGATATAGAAGTGTTGATTGTGCATAAATTGTTCATAATTGATTTCAAATGGTGAGAATTAGGTATATGGGATTCTAATATGATGCATGTATTGTAAAGTAGACATGTGCATACATGCATAACAGTATGATCAGATAAAGGCAGTTGTGACCGGTGTAGCCACCGTATTCAGAGCTTTAAGCTCAACGCACAGGGCTTCATGCCCAACGATTTGCAGAGCTTTACGCTCAACGGATTAGGGCTTTTGAGCCCAATGTTTACAGAGCCTATGGCTCAACGTATATGAGCTCAGGCGCACGGTCACAACAACGAAAGAAAATGAAAGAGTCACATGCACATTGCATATATGAATGATTACATGTGAATTGTGTGAAAGACATATCGCCTTATAAAGGTGAATTTGACTGCATGTGATTTCTTGAATGTGATAATATGCGATATTATGTGATTGTCTCAGATATGCATGAGTTGGGTGAACCATCGATGATGGTTACTCATTGAGTTTCGCAAACTCACCCAAATTGCCACTATTTTCAGGGCAGCGATAGTTTGACTTCTAGCTCCGGTCAGTGAGACTTATCCTGTTGTGTGTGCCGGCGAGAGGAGCATGGCCCACAGGTCTGTCAGCTGGGGATCTTTTGGGGGTATTTTGTGGATGACTTATGTAGGAGCTATGTTAGTCCTTTTTGGGTCATACAGATGTATATATATATACGACTGATGATGTATTGACGGTTTCATGAATGAATGGAAAATGAATCTTTTGGTTTTAAATTCTAGCGAATTTGATATTACTGCTTTCTTTGTGTGGATGCCATGAGGTTATAGAAATGATAGTTTGGTAGTGCACCCTCGTCGTAGGTTGTGCATCGGTACGACCTACGGGCGACCCGGTGTATACTCTACGGTGAGGGGGCGCTACAGAAAGCTTGCTCCTTTTGTTGGCTTCCGCTCACATCTTTGTATAGTAAATTTTAAGGTTTTGGAAAATACACGATTGAATACACGAGTGTCTACTAGGTCGAGTATATTCCAAAATCTCCAGAATTCACATATATGCATAGGCTATGAGATTTACACAGGCTCAGGCATGATCGTATATCTCTAATTTGTTTCAAATATTTGTTTTATATCGTATTTTTATCATAATTCCTCTCCATTTGGTCCATAAAAGTAATTATTACCTATAAATGCATTTGGAGCAAATTAAATACCAAATATGCAATAAAAATACAAAATATCAAGCAAAATACATCAATTATGGGTGTGTAAATATAGTAATATATGCATCTATCAATTAGCAAGGCCCCATCCCCACTAAACTTAATTATTGAAATTTCACTTTTATTTTGCTTGATTTTTTATATTTGTTTTATTTTCTTTTTCCTTTTTATGCCCTTTTGTTTCTTTTTGTGACAATGATTTTACATAATATTGGATGAAATATTCATTGAATTTAGAATTTGTAATTTTATTATTCAGGAAATACCAATATATTGCTTTTTCACTTTTATATTTTCATTAATATTATATTTTTCTATGCTTCTATTGTGTATAATGGGGACAATGTACAATTTTAAGTATGGGGAGAGATTAATGGAAATTTTCAAAGAAAATTTTCAAATTTTTAAACTTATTATAATCTTTATTATAGAAGCTTATTAACCGACATCCCGATTTAGTTAAATTATATCCAGAACACTTTATGTTGTTATTGATTATTGAATTGAATTAGCATGAAGGATGAAATTTAGAAGAGGCTTGCTTTTATAAGGCGTATTTTTAGTAGTCATTGAGATAGTTAAATTGAAAGAACGTTGCATATTATTTACATATACGACATCTGATTGTGAGCTTTTGAGCCTAAAAGCAATATATCATTATTTTATGCTCTATTATTCTTTGTGTGCTTGTCTTATGCATAGTTAGATGATTTTATAACTTCATTTTATTATTCATGTTAAACCACAAATTTAAACCGAAGGCATTAAAATGATAAAGGTACTTAGATTTAACCTTTTTTTTACATTTTTTCTTTGATTATTATCCAACCTATTTTTATCCCTTAGGATTAACCAATTTTAGGACTTAGCCTTTCTTTGATTGATTATATCCATATTAATAGCCTTGATCCTATTTTTCTTAAAAATCTTTTAATTATTGTTGAACCTTAAAGGATTTACATTTACTTGATTTCTTAAAATTTAGATTATATTGAAGAATTAAAAAGATCTAATATGCCTATGATTATTAGTATATGGTAATTGTTCAATTTGTTTCTTCTCAAGTACTTCATTGTTATATTTTATATCCTCTCCAAAGTTTGCTTGAAGAAGTTTAAGAGTTGAAAAATTATGTATTGCGAGCATATTAAAAAAATAGAAAATTGTGATATTTGTTGGAGAGTGAGAAATTTTATTTTTATGCAAATGAAATTATTATTTAGAGGAACTATGCTATGAAATTATGTAGTCTTGTTTATGTAAATTTCTTTCAATATTATTACTCTTTTAACTATCCCTACCATGCCTTTACCTAGGCCTTATTACACCATTGTAAAAAGATTTGTTGATCTTTGTTTCTAGTTTACTTATTAGTGATGGAGACTTGATTTTATTGCAAGCTTGTGGTTAAGAATCTCCCTATGTAATGATTTCATTTTATTATATTTTCTACCCAAAAAACTTTCAGTGCATTAAGTGAATCCTTTGTAAGAGTGAGGAATTTGTGTTTTTGATTTCAGAAATGTTAACAATGTGATTGCTATTGATATTGACTTATGAAAGTTGATTTTAGGACGACTTGAGTCTAATTGTATATTGAATTGATTGATATGATATCATATTATAGGGAGTAGATGGGTAGGTTGAGGTTAATACGGGGTGGATGTTTTTAAGTTTAATGATTTGGATTATGATTTGCTTCCAGAAAAGAAAAAGCTTAAGTATGGGGACATTTGATAAATATTTGATGGACTAAGTTTTTATACTCATATTTAGTTTCTTTTGTTGGTTATTTGAGAGTTTTATGTTGTATTTTATACTTAATGTTAGGAGAAATCAGGGTGGAAAACAGAAGAATTATACCTATTTTAAAGATATAAGCCTATATGAGCAACATATAAAGATGTATAAAGGACCATGTAAGTCATTGTGAACTTATAAAGTTTTAAAGATTTTGTTTTATTGTTTTATCCATATAAAGATACAAGCTCGTGTAAGTAATGTACACGGTTGTGTCCCATACATGTGTAAGCTCTTAGGAATGTGTAAATGCACTATTTTGAAGTGTTTTTAAGTATATAGTCACTCACACGACTATGTGACTGATCATGTATATTCTAGAAACCCCAATTTCACACTATAAAAGGTAATTATAGAGAGTACACATGAGAATAACAATTAGAGTCGAAGATAGGTGTAGAAGTTAGACTCAAAGTTAGAGAAAAATTTAGAATTTGAGACACAATTATGAACCTAGGAAGCTAAATAAAACACAAAGATTACTTCAGAAATTTGAGAGATAACAACTTTCTATTGAAGTTTTAAGAGGATTATATATATATTTATGGATTCTTTTCTTTTAATTTTTTTTTCTTTTAATTTTTTTGTTTTTATGTTTATTAACTAAGTTTGTTTAGTTTACGGTAGGAACCACCATAAGTTAGGATTGATAATGTGATTTGATTTGGTTTATTAATTCATTACAAATCAAATATGCGTTTTAGGTCCTGAATTAATATATTTGAGATATTAGTTTAATGTTTGATTTCATATAAATGAGATTGAGAAATTCTTTTATATGAATAGACCTACCATAATTGTTACAAGTTACATGGAAACTTAAAGATAGGTCGACATAAATCTTTTATATTAGAGTAAAACCTAATAGTGAAATTCACAAATTGAATAATGTAATCTTAAGGTTTTAACTAGAAAGAGTTTTTAGTTAATCAATGAGGATTAGTTGTTAATAGACTTGAGAAAATATTAACATAATATAGGAATTTTTATAGTCCAATTATCAATAATTAAAATGTATGATAAAGCATTAATAATTAAGAAATCTTAGAGGATTCATTACCTAGGTACTAGTTAATTAATATTTTGATTAATAGTAATGTTATCCATATTCATGTTTATTCTTTTGTTGAATTTTTCAAAAAATTTGAGTTTTGTTTATCTAATTTTAATCACAAATGTTGCTTTAACTAATGGTCCCTAAAAATGACAAAGAAACAACATTCAGATCATCATTTCATATCTTCTAAAAAATAAAACTCAAACTTTTAGCATTGTACTAATTATATATATCTGTAGGTGCCAACATTTTCACTAGGTACCAGCCAGTACCTGAAACACTAGTATTTATTAGGGCAAAGTAATAGATTAAAAAACTAAAAGAGAAAATTGAAAAAAAAAATTCTTACTAATCCTAGCTTCATTCCTCACCCTCTCACACTCAAGACAAGTCCAACCACCACAAAGGAGAGAAGACATATCATCGTTGCGGAAAGAAGAAAACCACTAGCCACTACAAAAGAGAGAAAACCTAACCACCACTCACCAACATCTCCAAACTCTCCACCATCAACGACACTTCAAGTTTACAACGGTCAAACCTCTAACTCCTCTAATCTACCCTCCCCTGCATCCCCAATTGCTAGATCTATTATTATGTTATGCCACTCGTTATCGCATCGTCAGCCCTTAATGTTACCATCAATTGTTTCCCAACCCACTTCACTTTATCCTTGAATGATTGTACATGAAGATTTATGTTACCTTTTAGTCTTAACTTGTGTTTTTAGACTTTTAATTTGTCTAGACTCAGATTATGGATTGTGTTGTTCGACTTGGCTTTAATCGTGATGGGCTTTAGTTTTGTTTAAGTCATTAAGTAACAGATTTTACATTTTAGAGTTTTAATAATTACTAATTAAATGTCCCTTAATCTTTCTCTAGAGTAACAAAAATATGTTTTAAAATACAACTTAAAATATGGATTTTTATGATTTTTATGATTATGAGCAACAAAAATAGGATTTAGATTATAGTTTGAATTTTGATTTTCACAAATTATTATGACTATGGAATAAATTGTTGGTTGAAATTTTTATCATTCTAGAATTTAGAAATTTGTTGATATTTGATTATTTGAGTTCTAGTGGAATAAAATACAATACATGATTGCTTCTATTTAGATTATAATTATGAGATAATAATGATTTCTTAATTTATAAAATGAAGTTATTTTGTAATGTCCAATTGTTCATTGCCAAAGAAAAGCATAAGATATAAGTAATTGATTTATACCATTAATGCACTTATAGATAACTTTTTCATGTTTCTTCTATATTCATTTGACTTTTAATATGTTCACATCCAAATTGTTTACTCTATATTAGTAAAATTTATTTGCATATATTATAGTCATAACTCATAACATATTATGAATTAGGTAATAACATTTCCATTATATTAGTTTTATGAATTTTATTTTTAAGAAACACATATTTGATATATATGGTAGTTATGAAAACAAAATTTGAATTTCTTAGACAAAATGTTCTAAGCCTCGAATTTTCTTAAGGATTCATATATATAAATTGATTGAGCTATTTTGTGTTAGTCAATATGGTAATATCGTAAGTGCACGACGTAGTTGTAGCTAGTACTGATGACTACGGGTCAATCATATAAAGACTATGAATATTAGTACTTACTCTTCCCCTATTATCTAACCTAAGGATTGATTTTAGATCTTTAATAAAAAGAAAAAAAACTAAGCAATTAAAAAACTATCATTATCAAAAGTTAGTATTTAGGCTCGAACTTAACAAATTGATCTTTTATCAAGCAATTTTTCATTGATTAATTGGACCGTGGAGACTCCTATGGTATGCTAATAGCTGATCTTGAGTCTACTAACAACTAATCCTAAGGTTTTTAACCAAATTATTCAAGTTATATTTTATAGGATTGCATTGCCAATTTATAAGTCCCTCTATTAGGTTTAACCTTAATCTAAAGGATTTATGTCATCCTATCTCTAGGGTTGCAATCAACTCCTTTTAATTATGGTCAATCTATTCACACTAGGATTTCTCAATCTCTACGTATGAAATCAGATTATCAATAAAATACATAATTAGATCACAATAATCAATGAAACCAATTGCATTAATAAAGGAATCAAATTGCACCAAAGTATTAACATAAGGTTCATCCAACCTAAATACTAACTAGATGTTTAGTTATATATGATCAAATATGAAATCAAACATACATAAACAAAAATATGAATAAAAAACAATGGAATCATAATTCTAAATCTCCCTGAAACGTCACTTTTGTATTGAATTCTAGGGTTTTTGGCTTATACATGGTCATGCATTAGACCGTACATAATCAGAATTTACTGCGTATCACAAAAATGCACGAACATGCTAAAGTGTACAACTATGCAGTTCTTCTAGATTGTTGATTCTCTATTTTACGCCACGTTTTCATCCAAATTCTTCTCCTTTAAGTCCGTGAAGGTAATTATACTCTGTAAACATACTTGGAGAAAATTAAGTATCAAATATGTGATAAAAGTATAAAATATCAAGCAAAATACATCAAACATGGTTAGTAAAATATAGTCAAATATTCATTTATCAAACATCCCCACACTTAAGTTTTTGCTTGTCCTCAAGCAAACCATAATCAAATTTATAAATTTCACAACATCAATCCATCATCAATTTTAATATGTTCATTCATACTATACATCATCATATCATATTAAGTCAAATTAACGTACAATTAGATTCAAGTTATCATGAAAATAACTTCTTAAGCAATATTAATAGTAATCACATCAACAATCGCATTGAAATAAAAAAAACATATATCTTTACACCCTTACCAAGATTTCACTCAATGCACTCAAGTTTTTAGGGTGAAAAGCATCAAAACTCCCAATAAATGCATAGTAAAATTCTTACCATAGGCTTGCAATAAAATCACATCTCCACCACTTATGTACAAACTAGAAACCAAAATAAAAAGGTTTTTGTATAGGTTGTGATGAAGTTTAAGTACGAAATGAATAGGATAATTAAAGGACTTTAAGTGAAGGAAATTTACTCAACAAAACATTACAAAACTTGGTTACAAAAATATGTAAGTCCATTAACATACCTCTATTTTTTTCTTTTTTTCTTTTTCTCCTTTTTATGCTTTTCTTTTTCTCTTTTTACACAATAAACATTTAGTACCAAATTAAGAAATATTAGACCTTTCACAAGTTTCAAGTCTTAAAAAGTAAATAATGCAAATAACCTTCAAGTAAAATAATAAACAGTTCTTTAAAGAAAATTAGGGTAAAGTTTTATAATTTGGGTTTAATCAATAAAAAAGGCTAAGTATCAACTTAGTCATTCCTAAAGGTCAATTTAAAGGTGTGGTAATAATCAAAGAAATAGGTTAAAGCAAGTTGGTAAATCTAAATGCCTTTTAAAGCAAGTTGGTAAATCTAAATGCCTTTATCATACCAATGCTTCTAATTCAACAAATATGGTCTCGGTATGTATAATAAAAGTAAGTTCTAGAATTATCCTACTATAGATGACATCACACATATGAAAGAATAAAAGGAACAAGAAATTTTGTTTCAAAACTCATGAAATTTTTTTTGGGTATTTATGTGTAAATAATATGCAATTTCATTCAACTTGAATATTTCAATTATTACAAAAAATATGACTTAGAAAACTAATTTCATTCTAACCATCATCTTTTGCATACCAATCCAAATCAATATTCAATAATAACATATAGTACTCATGATAGATCTCAACCAATTCAAGATATTAGCTCATAAAATATTATAATTAGGATTATAATATGCTCAAAGAAAATCGTTAAAAATTCATTAAATTCACCCCTACATTTAAAGTTGTATGTTGTCCTCAATGTACACAATATAAACATGTATGATGAGTAAGCAGGTTTTTTGGTCATTCCAAATTCAATAGGATCTGTTTCATTAGGACTAGGCAAACTCCCTAGTTGTTCATTGGATAATATCTCTACTAGTTGATCAATTTAATTCACTATATTCTATATCTAAGCCTCTACTTCTTGATGCATCACGTTGGATTCTTGAATAAACTCATTCATCATATCTTTCAAAGTAGCAGTTACCTCCTTGCCTTCTTGAAATATATCTTCATTCATGAAATTGACTGTTGTCTCTTCTTCACTCTGAGACGGTTAGAAGCTCAAATCCTACTCATTATATGTAGGTGAAGAAAATCTCTCATCGAATTCACGTTGACTAACTACTCTCTCAATAACGCATTTCATTAGTCAATCTGTAATACTTTCTTTTTCTCCCAGAAGATCTTTTTGAAATACCCATCCATTCATGAAATTGACCTTTGTTTTTTCTTTACTTTCAAATTTGTGTCGGTCAACTTTCATTTTAGCAATAGTTTCCATTAATTTATCTTCCAGAGTTCCCTTGTTAACTGGAGATGCTTGGTACCATAAATATCCAACTAGAGCATAATCATTCCCTTTATAAGTATAAGAATTGCTCCACTTGAAATTGTATTTATTCTCGTATTGTGCGTCATAAGGTTGATTGTGCATGCTTGGTGGCTCCCATGTATAAGTAGGCGCTTGATTGGACTAAATTTATACTATAAATTAGGCCCGTTTTCTTTAGTAATTATGCATTTGTTGACTCCTGATTTATGATTTTTATGCTTATTTTGGTCCCGCATATTGATTTTTGATAAATTGCACATTGTTAGTATTTTGTTGTCATTTATCATTAATTTTGCATAATTTTTATTGGGACAATTGATACTGCGAATGAGTTGTATTTTGTAGGACCAAAGGAGTCAACATTCAACAAGTCAACACGTGCGAGATTCATTGGCTTAACCAAACTCTCCATTCGTCGAGGCTAATTAATGGTATTTAATTCTTTCGCGGCATGAAAGTGACCATTCAACGTTCACTGCAATGAACGAAGCCATTAGCCGCAGCGAAAGTCGGATAATCCGCCTATATTTGGCAAAAGTTCCCTTTGTTCGACCCGCCCGCACGCATCCCTATAAAACCTTGCCATTTAGGGCAAAACGAGACAACCGCATGAGTTTTCTTTTCCTCCCTTTTCTTCGTTCTTCTCCGGTTTCTTTCATTCTTTTCTGTTTTCGCTTCTAATAGGTTTTCATTACGTGTTACTGAGTTCAGCCACGCATAACGCTTGTTGTCTTCATCTTCAACGATTAGTAAATCGATCATGAGTATCGGTGATTCTCCAAAAGTGATGGAGTTGGCCGAGTCATGAGCGCTAAATCGAGAGTCTTCGAAATGTAGCATTGGGTCGAGTTCAACAAGCTTCGAGGGTAATCAACCGTTGTTTTAGATTTGGTTATGGATTTGTAACAACTCCGAGTTGGAGATTACAGTGTATAACCGAATGAATCTTGCTATAGTTTAGTAAGATGTTAAACTTTGATTTGTGTTATGGATTGATTAGTGTTGAATGCTGTGCTTAAATACATGGAGTTCATGTATATCAGTCAGATTTTATACTGGTTAACCTAATTTGCCTAGTTGTGTTTGATTAAGTTAGTCATGTTTTTAATTTGATTGATTTATTGCATTAATCTTTTATAGCATACACTAAGGGTTTTAACGAGTTTTAATTAATCGAGTTGATTGGTTAATTCTTGGACTTAACGAGTTGTTAAGGTTTACTTTTCGAAACTTTGTGGATTTCAATCCCCAATATCTATTTTGAACGATGATGACTCGACTACATTTTCAGGAGAGTTTTAGTAAGTTGATTTCAAACTTGTTTAATTTCAATCGTTTAGTTTTCTAAAAATCCCAAAAACATTTATTCTTACTTTGGCTTAGTTTAATTTTTAGTTAATCAAATCAAAACCCCTTTTTATTGCTTTAATTGCATGCATCATTCAAACATTAGGCTAGTCTAGATCGCTTAGTACACTTTGGTTCCTTGAGAGTCAATTCGAGGTTGCATCTGTATTGCAATCCTTGGTATAAATTTTATTTGACGGTTTCGAGGATCAATTTTAATATTGAACGATAAGCCAACGATCAAATTGGCGTCGTTGCCCGGGAACCAAATTAATTGGTTTTCTAGGTTAGCCAGTGTTTGTTTGCATTCTATTTTACATTTCATAATTTTGTTTCATTCTGTTTTGCTTCCATCTTTTAGTGTTAATTCATTTTGTGATTCTTATTCATTGCTTTCGGTGTTATTCGCTTGTTCACATTTATTGTGCTTAGTTGCGGGTAATTTTACCTTGCTTGTGCTTTCTTTGTGCCTCTTGGCATGTAACGAGTTCATCATTCGTCGCAACGAGTTCATCATTCGTCATGCGAAGTTCATATATTCGTCGCGCGAATCCTCAATTGTGTTTCGTTTCGCATTGCAAATAACTTCTACGAATCATGACGAACAAAGTGGTGAATTAAACCCTTTCTGTCCGCTGTCGTTTTAGTGAGCGTTATTAGGTGAACTTCTCTTGTGCATGCCCCGTAGACTTAGGTTAGTTCATTTTCAACCTGAAATTGAGCGACACCTTAGACGACTTAGGAAGAACAAGAGAGAGCAAGAAAGACTTGGCACACTAGAACGATTAGAAACTGATATGGCTGAACAACAAGATTTTCCCGGTTACCAACCAAAGAACGGAGATCATGGATTAAATGGTGACCAGGAGAGAGTTGATGACAACAATGTGAACATCAGACGTAGAACCATCCGAGAAGCTACAACCTCGGATGTAAACTACGATCCTTTCATCGCTTTCGCCCTAACTTCGACGTAAATTTCGAAGTTAAAGGTTTATTGATTAACTCCCTACCCAAATTTCACGGTTTGGCAGGTGAGGACCCCTACATGCATCTTCAGGCCCTCACAATGATCTGTCAAAGTATGAAGCCTGTAGGAGCACATCTGGACCAGGTGCTGTGGAAGGTATTCCACTTGTCGTTAGAAGGAAAGGCCCGGGAGTGGTATATGAGGCTCCCAAGGCATGTCGCGAATGCCTATCACAGTTGGGCCAACTTGCGAAAAGCTTTTCTGGAAAAGTATTTTCCAGCTTCTAGGATGTCGTCGATGAGAAAGGAGATATATTCTGCCAAACAAGATTATGACGAGTCCCTGTATGATTTTTGGAACAGATTCCAAGATCTGTTATCTCGGTGCCCCCATCATCAAATCCCTGATGAACAATTGGTTCAATATTTTTATGATGGGGTAAAGAATCAAGAAAAGGGAATGTTAGATGCTGCTTCGGGAGGATCGTTGATCGACCTCACCGCACCTGAAGCGTGGGCCTTGATCAAAAGGATGGCCCTAAATCATCAGCAGTATAGTGTCAGAGATTCCAGGAGCGTGAATGAAGTGGGAGCCATGTCGGCTCAAACTAAGAGAATGGAGAGCCTGGAATCGAAAGTAGATTCCTTGGAACATCGGATAACTTCCCAGTTATCCTCAATCACGGCTGAACTTAAGAATTTGAATGTGCATCGCCCGTCACCTTCCACTGAACTGGTCGCACCTAGTTGCGAATCTTGTGGATCGGTGATGCACATCTCCAGTGTCTGTCCCGGAAGGTATGAAGAAGTGTCTGCTGTTTACCCGGGCAGACAAAATTCTAAGTGGGACCCGTACTCCAACACATATAACGAAGGATGGAGATCTCATCCTAACTTCAGTTGGAGGAATAATGAAGGAAGAGCACCCAACCGATTTCAGCAAGGGAGTGGAGCTGGTCAATCTACAAACCAGTTCCAGGATCAACAAGCGTTGACGGTGCAACAACCACCGCCACCAAAGGAGGACACCAACCAACTGCTGTATAGTATGATGACGTTGATGAAAGAGGAACGAACTTCGACAGCAACTCAATTCAACGCCATCGCAAACCTCATCCAACAGGACTCCGCTAAGAATGCTGCCCGTTTTAGCGCCTTGGAAAAACGCATGGATCAATGGGAGACCAAGGCAGAGAACTTGAACTCATATGTCACTCAATTGTCTAATAATTTGAGTGACAACCAAGCTAGGAGTAGCGGAACCATTCCCTCCAACACGGTAATAAACCCGAAGAGTTTAAATGCAATTGAGTTGAGGAGTGGAAAGAAAGTGCATTTCGACATTCCCGAAGAAGAAGAATGCACCGAGGAAATTGAGGTTGAAGATGCGCCTCAAGTGAGAGAGAAGCAAGCTGTGCGATCAGAGAGTGATCGCGAAGAAGAGCTTCTGAGAGAAAGGAAGCAAGCCTCAAAGAACAAGGGAACTACTTTAGAGAGTTCCAACAATCAAGCAAAGGATGGAGAGTCAAGCAAGCAAGCAGGTAAAAGTGAAGAGGTAAATATTCATGAACTTCCGTTTCCTAATTCGTATATGATGAGTAAGCGCTTAAAAGAGAAACAACATGAGAAGGATATCATTGATCTGTTTGGGAAAGTGGAAGTGAATGTCCCTTTACTTGACTTGGTTAAGCGAGTTCCGGCCTACGCTAAATATTTGAAGGATCTGTGTACAAATAAGAAAAAGTTTAGGCCGAATGAGAGGGTGCAAGTGAGCTCAAATGTGTCAGCCTTGTTTAAGCCGCAGATACCAGTAAAATGTCAGGATCCTGGATCTTTTACCATCCCTTGCACCTTAGGAAAGTGACCATAGGTAGAGCTTTGCTAGATCTAGGGGCAGCGATAAATGTGATGCCTGAGTCAGTATATAAGGCCTTGGGAGTGAAGAGTATTAAGCCCACATCTGTTATTCTCCAGTTAGCTGATAGGTCATTTAGGCATCTCGTGGGAATTATTGAAGACATTCTGGTCCAGGTTAAAGGCTTAGTGTTTCCTGCGGATTTTACGTGTTAGACATGACCTCAAGTGGTACATGACACTTCTCCGATCCTCGACGACCCTTCTGCGGATCATGCGAGCACAATGATTAACATGAAGGAAGGAAAGATCACCATGGAGGTTGGTGATCAACACGTTAGCTTCAACATGTATGAAGCTATGAAGCACCCTAACGAGGATTACTCCTTGCTTGGGGTGAATATGCTTGATGTTGTGATTGATGATGCTTGTTCTGAATTTGCAGAAACTCTAACCCCGACCACTAATGATTTCTTTGGAGGCAGTTTCTATTTTGATGATAGTGCAGGTGCTTATTCGGATACGGGAATAGACATGGAGCTGCCCAGGACCCAAGCTGTTGACATGAAGCTTGGATATCAACCGCACGCCCATCCCGAGCTACAAGATCCACCGTGAGCACCAGGTGTTTCTTTTCCTGCATTTTCAATATATTTGTGCACATTATTTGATTTGACTTGAAATGTTGTGTTGCATGAATGTGTTGATTAAGTGTGGGGGGAGAAACCCATCCAGTAGGAATAGCTGTAGTAGGTAGGATTTCCTTCCGTTTGAATAATTTGATTCCCTTTGTTAGCTCTATGTTCTTCCTAATTTAATGAAGCATGATTAGATTGAAGAGATTGGGTGAATTGTGCATTGATTAATTGGTGATTGTAAACCGAGTAGGATCCTTAATGTAACTGCTCGGTAGTTTGTCGTGGCGAGAATCGTTGTTATTGCGGCTAATCTAGGTTTTTCGCTTGTTCGCCTTGCTAACGACTACTTCGTCATGGCGAATAAGGACATCTCTACCCTCGGACCGTTGGACATCTCTTTTGTCCGAGGCCCTTTTGGTCTTTTCCTCTCGCGTCTTTTTGTCTCCGCGTCTTCTTCTTTTCTTCTTCTTCTTTCTCCTTTCCTCCTCATTTTTCGCCGCCTTATTTGCCTCGCCGTCGCTCCTCTCTTTGCCATCTGCTGTTTCAAGCTCCCAATCTCCTCCAATCTTCTTCCAAACGTGTTTTCACACTTCGTAAGTGTTCCTATTCCTTCCTCTTGTCCATTTTCGTTGATTAATCGAGATTTGAGGCAAACAAAGAACGCCGTCACGCGATCGTCGCAGAATCACCATCCGCCTTGGCTACATTCATATCTCGCCACGGCGAACTTAGGATTTCACAGATGCCCGATTTCATCGCGGCGATTACCTGTTGGCTGCGGCGAATGGAAGAGGATTTTTTCGCTGCGTAACGTTCTGCTTGTCGCGCGAATGGTTGAAGACTTTGATTAGATAATTTTCTTAGTTTAATGCCTATTCTAACGTTTGTTTGTGCAGAATTATGCCTAGAATGAAACAAGCCACCGACCGGAGGCAGTGACCATCCTCTTCTTCCTCCGATCACACCCTTTCTTCTTCCTCGCAACCTTCCGGTTTCCTCTCACCTAGCAGATCCTGAGTATGTTCAGTTAGCCACGCGAGTTGCGAGCCAGACCATACTCACAGAAAAGCCATTCCCTCTTACTCCGGCTACTAACCCTTTTGTGGGTCAACTCTTTCAACTAGAGTTGACCGGCCTCGCCCACCCTCGGCCAGCTGGCAACCTTACCTTTGTACGCCAGTACTACACCCATGCCCGTTACTCTCACACCTACGGAATTAATTTCCGGGGTGTTTCTATCCCAAATGCTTTCACATCTGCCATTATCCGAGAGCACTACCACCTCCCTGTTGTCCCTCGTTGTTACTATTCTGAAATGATCGCTGCATACCCCTGGGATGACGTCATTCGTACTCTCTGCCCTGAGGGTACTCAGTGGCTTCAACCCCGGGGGGCTCAGCGCTATATCCGGCGTTCCGACCTCCTCCCACAAGCCCGTCCATGGTTACATTTTATATGTAACAACATTTTACCTACTCTCCACCTCACCAACATTCCAAAGGAGCAGGCTCTGTACATATATCTGCTTATGACTGGCCACCCTGTGGACCTAGCTTCTGCCATATCCTCCGCCCTCCGCCAGTGTGTCCTCGCCTCCAACCCCAAACTCAAACTCCTTTTTCCCCATCTTATTTCCGACCTGTTCCGGGCCTATCGAATCCCGGAGCATCATGCCGATCTCACCTTTTCGCCTGCTTCCCCTTTTATCTACGTCCGTCTCGGTAAGCCTCCTGCCCAGCCTGCCCCCACAACTCCTTCCTCTCCCTCACCTCCTCCTCGCCTCAGATCCCTCGAGCACATTCTCCCACCCCTCCCGTCCTTCCTCCTGTTTCCTCTCCGCCTCCTATCCCTACCCCAGTGTCTTCCCCACCTTCTGTTCCCCCTGCTCCTTCTGAGGTGGCTCTGCTGCGCCAGGACGTCTTTCGGCTTGAGGCTCGGCTCATTTCTTTCGAGGCCCAGATGACCGCCGACCGCGAGTTCAGTCGCTCGATGCTGACCATGATTGCGACTCACCTAGGGCTGTCTATTCCGCCTCCTGCTCCCAGCTCTTCTGTCGCTGCCCCTCCGGATCTGCCCGCTAATGATCCTGCAGAATAGTTTAGGCTGTTTCTTTTCGTTTCTTTTGTCGTTGTTCTTTTCCCTGTATTTTCTTTTCTTCGTTGTAATTTTTAGTTAGTTCTTTGGCTCCTATTATTTTTTGTACATTTCTTTTTGAGCTTAATGATATATCCTCGTTCTCTTTGTGTTCTAGTTGTTTCATGCTTCTATTCTGTGCCCTGCTGCCATTGTGGACAATGCCATGTTTAAGTGTGGGGGAACCGTTCCCTTTTATATTCTGCATTGTACACCTATTAAAACTTGTGCATAATTTTGTGGGCCCGTTGCTTTTACTGATAAATTTGGACTCAATCAAAACATTTTCTGCACTTGTTCTTTTGTGCCCTTGCATGCAAAACCCTTATAAGTTTCAAACTGATACTTGAGTTTTTGAAAATGCTCTCCATTCTTCGAACGATAATTGGTTTTGGCAAAAATTTTAACTTTTGAAGTTTTCAAAACAAAGTAAATGGGAGCATGCTAACAAGGTAGCATTTTAAGTTTTTAAGACTTGAGATTGATCATTGAGACAAAAACCTTGTTGGAAGGATATTCGAGCCAAATTTTTCTTCTATATTTTTGTGTGTGCATCTGCTTAGTCCATTCTTCTCTAGAACTTGTGTCAATTTTTACTCAAAGCTTGATGGACTAGATTTTTGTGGATATGATAGAGGCGTTCTTTCTTTCAGCTCTTTCCCCAAACACCAACCCTTAAACACTTTTTCCTCTTGCTAGCCCCTTGAGCCTTTTGCTATGAGCATTTGCATACATTCTTAGATGATCGGTAGTCTGTGTTTAGTTATTAGCTGGTTAAAGAAAAAAAAAGTGTTGAAAAATGAAAAGTGTTAGTCTTGTGTATCCCGAAAAGGGATAATAATGTGTTGTATCCCAAAAAAGGGGATTAGCATCTCAAAATGAGATAGCCAAAAAAAAAAAAGGTGTGTATTCAGTTTATTTCAGTGTTTAGTTTTAGTTTGGTTATTGACATCAATTCCTCATTTAGTGCGCATGCTCATATATTTTGCTTTCACTTCATCCATTCATCTAGCCCTCCGCTCATTACAACCCTGAAAGACCTCTTGATCTTCAAAATGATAGTCCTTGTAGTGGAGAAATAAAATTGATACAAGCCTATGGTAGGAGATGTATTAAGCAGATTGAGAGAAAAATATCCCTACTATACAAGTGAGACGAGCGTAAACACCATATCCTGAGTGATTCTCTGTTGTTCAATCTCTTGTGCTTAAATTCTTTCAATGTTTGTTTTATTAGCACTCTTTCAATTTCTTTGCGTTAGAATTCGATAAAGTGGATTGAGTCAATTTTGGTTGTTGTTTGAGCATGGGCAGAATTTTCTTTTACTCTTGTACCTTTTGACTCTTATAAGCTTTGTTCAGAGTACAAAGGTTTAAGTGTGGGATTTGATTGGACCAAATTTATACTATAAATTAGGCCCGTTTTCTTTAGTAATTATGCATTTGTTGACTCGATTTATGATTTTATGCTTATTTTGGTCCCCGATATTGATTTTTGATAAATTGCACATTGTTAGTATTTTGTTGTCATTTATCATTAATTTTGCATAATTTTATTGGGACAATTGATCTGCGAATGAGTTGTATTTTGTAGGACCAAAGGAGTCAACATTCAACAAGTCAACACGCCATGAGAGATTTGAAATGAACTAAACTCTCCATTCGCCGAGGCGTAATTAATGGTATTTAATTCTTTCGCATGAGTGACCATTCAACGTTCGCTGCAGCGAACGAAGCCATTAGCCGCAGCGAAAGTCGGATAATCCGGCCTATATTTGGCAAAAGTTCCACTGTTCTGACCCGTACTGCACGCATCCCTATAAAACCTTGCCATTTAGGGCAAAAACGAGACTACTGCATGAGTTTTTCTTTTCCTCCCTTTTCTTCGTTCTTCTCCGGTTTCTTTCATTCTTTTCTGTTTTCGCTTCTAATAGGTTTTCATTCTGTGTTACAGGTTCAGCCACAGACAACGTTCGCTGTCTTCATCTTCAACAGTTCGTCGTCTGATCATGAGTATCGGTGATTCTCCAGCAGTGATGGAGTTGGCCGGAGTCATGAGCGGCTAAATCAGTAGTCTTCTGGAAATGTAGCATTGGGTCAGAGTTCAACAAGCTTCAAGGGGTAATCAACCGTTGTTTTAGATTTCGGTTATGGATTTGTAACAACTCCGAGTTGGAGATTACAGTGTATAACCGAATGAATCTTGCTATAGTTTAGTAGGATGTTAAACTTTCATTTGTGTTATGGATTGATTAGTGTTGAATGATGTGCTTAAATACATGGAGTTCATGTATATCAGTCAGATTTTATACTGGTTAACCTAATCTGCCTAGTTGTGTTTGATTAAGTTAGTCATGTTTTTAATTTGATTGATTTATTGCATTAATCTTTTATAGCATACACTAAGGGTTTTAACGAGTTTTAATTAATCGAGTTGATTGGTTAATTCTTGGACTTAACGAGTTGTTAAGGTTTACTTTTCGAAACTTAGTGGATTTCAATCCCCAATATCTATTTTGAACGATGATGACTCGACTACATTTTCAGGAGAGTTTTAGTAAGTTGATTTCAAACTTGTTTAATTTCAATCTTTTAGTTTTCTAAAAATCCCAAAAACATTTATTCTTACTTTGGCTTAGTTTAATTTTTAGTTAATCAAATCAAAACCCCCTTTTTTATTGCTTTAATTGCATGCATCATTCAAACATTAGGCTAGTCTAGGATCAGTTAGTACACTGGTTCCTTGAGAGTCGACCCGAGGTTGCATCCTGTATTGCAATCCTTGGTATAAATTTTATTTGACCTGTTTCCGAGAATCAATTTTAATATTGAACGATAAGCCGACGATCAGCGCTCCACATTCACAATTGTATTGATATTTCTCACCAATGTCGCTACATGGCTTAAATATCAGTTGAGCCTCCGAAAACATGTGAAAACACCTCACTCTCTCATATGGTGATGTTTTAGATCACGAAGACATATTTTGGATCCCACAAAAGTCTCATTTGCTACATCCTTCCATTGTGAGCTGTAACTTTGACACTGAATTGTAATTCCTCCAATTAAAAAAAAAACTCAAAATCAAATAGAAAATTTCAAAATGTAATTAAATTAATAAGTCACAAATATAAAAAGAAACAATTAAATAAAATCAAATAAATGCAAAAGGCAAAATTAAAATAAAAGAAAACATAAACAAAGATAAAATAAAAATGAAATGAAATAAAAATGATCAAAGTAATATCATCTGTATTTCCTAATATCAAAGTCCCTAGCAATGATGCCGAAAATTTGATTGATTTATTTTATGTTATTTAGTATAGTAATATCGTATGTGCACAACATAACTGTAGCTAGTATTGGCAAGTACAGATCGTTCCCACATAGACTATGAATACTGGTACTTACCTTTACCCTATTATCCAGCTTAAGGATTAATTTTAGATTTTAAATAAAAAGAAAATAAAAACTAAAACAATTAAGAAATGGGAAACAATAATGAACACAGAGATAGTGGAATTCACTTAGAAAATTATCGTTATTAGAAATTAGTGTTTAGGCTCGAATCCTCCTAAAACCTTAATAGATTGAGTTTTTATCACACAATTATTTGTTGATTAATTGGACCATGGAGACTCCTTTGGTATCTTAATAGCTGACCTTGAGTCCACTAATAACTAATCCTAAGGTCTCTAACCAAATTACTCAGGTTAAATATTATAGGATTTTGTTACCGATTTATAAGTCCCTCTATTAGGTTTAACCCTAATCTGGAGGATTTATGTCATCCTATCTCTAGGGTTGCAATCAACTCCTTTTAATTATAATAGATCTATTGTAACATCTTATCTCCGATGGGAAGGGTATTTTAATAAATTGGGACGGGTTAGGCATATTAAATTATATCTCGGCATGCACATACAGCATATAGCCTCTATGATTGACGGTTTGTTGCACTTGCACATGGTAAACATGCATTCATGACATTTTCCGGCTTAGGTTTCAAATTGAAATCTTTTGTGAAATTTATGGATAATTGTATTTGAAAAATTATTCGAGTACGCCATTGAGTGTTTTACATTTTAGGATTTATAGGAATTTTTCTGGAATTATCCGGAGAAAATTCCCGGATCGGCAAAATCGCCGGTAAATAGCCTAAATGTGTTTTTGTAGTGAAAAGTGTGGTTTTCGTGTTTAAAAAATTATTGGGAGTGGACTGTTATATGTTTTACAGTTTTGGGCAATTTCGTTAATTTTCAAAAAAGATTCGGGAAATTCCGGAATTTTTTGATTGGAAAATTTCAACAGATCGAGTGAAATTTGTTTTGTACCGAACAGGATTGCCTAATGGCATGAGATTAGTGGATAATTGATGTTAGGAAATTATTTTAGTGCCATGATTAGAGTTTAATTGGGATTAGTGCTTAATTAATTAAGATTAGTTAAATTTTGTCTTTTCTTCATTAAAATGCCAAGTGTTCCTTTTTAATTAATGAGTTTTGTCTTCATTTATCATCACCTACGACCCTCTTCCTACTTGAAGTCAATAAATGAGTTTTAAAAGATCAATTATTGGTTTATTCCTTGCATCATCCGAAAACTTTGCTTCTTCTTTTTAAGTGTTCTTTTCTCCTTCCTTGGTGAGTTCTCTTCTTCCTTCGATGGTCCCCTTCTCCTCCCACCTTCCTTTGCTTTTTGGCTTGTTTTTCTTTATGCATATTCAAGACCAAGTTGAAGCCTTGTAAAGATGATGGTATGTGTGTTTGGTGGAGTGATAATTGTGAGTATTAGTGAGAGTTATGAAGTTGAGTTAAGCTTGGAAGATTGAAGTAGATACTTGAAAAATTGAGAACTTGCAACTTGATTAAGGTAAGAGTTGTATTTGCTTTCCTTCTTTTGGTAGTTAGAAGCATGCATGGGAATCCTTTGAGCATTTATTTGATCATTATAAGGGTAGGTTTAAATGGGTTTAAATATATGCTTGTGTATGGATGAATGAATGAATAAGGTTTCCATTGATTTGGCTTGGTTTTGGATTGAGTTTGCAAGGTTAGATGCATGGAAAGGTAATGAAAGTTAATTGTGTATGTGCTGCCAAAGTTTGTTTAAGTATAAAAATAAATGTTGTGATAAGTTTGTGGCTGAATTAGAGGTTTAAGTGGATGCTTAGTGATGTGTTATTGATATTAGAAGTGATAGGAGTTAGGTTAATGTTGAAAGCTGGAAAATGAATCTTTGACCTATTGTAATGTGTTGATCATAACTAATTGTGTAGGTGAGAAAATGAGGTGAGGTTTGTGCCCAATGAAACTTTGGGATGTTGGCTTCAACTTTGTGTGAAATAGGTGATGTTAAATTGTAATGTTAGAAGGGTGAATCTTTGCATGGAAAGTTTCTGTTTGTAGGGTCTGTGAACAGTACCCGCATATATGACCTGATTATTTTGCTGATTTGTCTAAATTAATTGAGATGGAATTTGGGAAAATGGTCTTCATGGAAGTTGTATCATATTGAGTTAGCTTTCCATTGCCACTGATCTTGCTAATTTTCGAGTTGTATATTGGGAGATATGAACTGATTACTATTGACTGGTTTTGAGCATTTTGATGAAACCTAGCCTAAGTGTTGAGTTTGTGAGCTTGCGGATTGGAAGCAATTTTAGCAATTTATGTGGACTTAATTGGTGTGAGTGATCTTCTAAAAAGTTGTAGAGGAAGAAATTATCTTGAAAATGATATATGACATGTAATTGTTGAAGGTCAGATTTGGGAGTTATGATTTTGCAAAAACTGAACCTAAACTAGGTTGTGAATGGCTGATCATGACAGTAGCTTTCATAACAGTTTTGAAATTGTTAAAAATCGAATTGGAGTTTGAGTTCTTCATGAAAATTGAAGCTTGAGATCTTAACTTTTCAGGGATATAAGGTAGTGAATTTTGTGACTTTTGTGCTAAGAGAATCACTGTTTGGAAAATTACTGTCCAGATTGGTTGATTGCAGTAGGCAGATTCTTTGTGGAATTGTTTGACCTTGTTAGCAAGTGAATTTGATTTTGGTTTGTTCATGAAAGTTGTAGATAACATTGTGATCTTACTGCCTTAATTATTGTGTAATTGTTTACTGAAGAATCAGAGAGTTATTGAATTTGCAATGTACTGCCCTGTGTTGATAGGTTTTGAGTAGGCAGTAGATTTGATAGGATTTTTGACACCCTTAGGGATGAAATTGATTTTTATGGTCTTCTTGAGAATTGTAGAGGGTTTCATGATCTTTCCAATGAGATATAGTTGGTAATTTTCTGAATTGTGTGCAATGAGTTATTGGTGTTGAAAGTTGGCTTGAAATCAAGAAATTAAAGAAGGGAATAAGGGTTAGGTATATATATAGATATTAATTGTTTAATTTGAATTTTGGTTTCTTTTGTCAATTCCTTTTCCGTCCGACGTCCGATTGACCTGATTCTTGAGGCATCGGATTGGTAACACCTTGAATTTCATTTTGTGAGAAATTGGAAATTTTTAGCCGAGAAATTGACGTGGACCCGGGTAATTGTTCTATGGTCACTGTTTTATTTATTTTTGGACCGATCGAGGTCCGAATTGAATGCTGTCAATGGCTATAGCTTTCTAATTTTTTTTTATGAAATTATTGTGACGGGAAAATTTTTGGATTAGGGTCGGGAATGCCATGAACATGCATTATACACGTTTTAATGATTCCATGTGCATTGTTTGGTCATTCTAACTATACAGTTGGTAATGTGTACTTATTTTCATTGTTATAGAGGCTTAGTTGGAACGTCGTTCTACGGACGTTGCAGAGACTTCCCGGCAATAGCTCGGAAGTAATAGGTGAGTAACCTAGTTGGTTTCTCAATCTATGTGTGTTTAATATGACCCATTGATGCCATGTGGAGATAATGGAGGGTTTATGTGTGTTTGATTTTGATTGATTTCGGACCATGGGTGTCCGAAATATTGGAAATGTGATATTGAAGTGCTATTATATGTAAATGATTATGATGAATCAAAGTAATAAATTGAAAATGATATGATTGACATACTGGACCAAAGGTTCGAAGGAATAGGAAATGACATGAAATGTAAATGGAAATTGGAACATATGCATTCATGCATATTGGTATGATCAGATAAAGACAGTTGTGACTGGAGCAGCCACCGTATCAGGGCATATCACGCCCAACGTATATGAGAGCTTTCAGCTCAACGCACAGGACCTCAGGTCCAACGTATTCAGAGCCTCAGGCTCAATGTATCAGGGCTTCAAGCCCAACGAAATTTCAGAGCCACTGGCTCACCGTTATTGAGCTCAGGCACACGGTCACAACAACGTAACGAAAATGGAAAGGGTCTCATGTGCATTGCATATATGGTATGATTAAATATGGACTTTATGAAAGGCGATACGCCTTACATTTGTGAATTGTGATTGTATGTGATAAATGGTAAAGTGTGTATATATGCATGAATTGAGTGAACCATCGATGATGGTTTCTCACTGAGTTCGCAAACTCATCCAACATTGCAAATGTTTTTCAGGGATCGAAGAGTACCCCGTTGGGCACGGGAGTATGAGTACTGATTGTAAGTCAGAGTTAAGGTCGGGATCAGTTCACGTCTGCATTTGTGTCTTTTGAATTATATGTAAACTTGTATTTCCGCAAGATTCGTACTGGTATTGCTGAGTGCCCTATTGATTAATGTTGTATTGTAATTTGATTACCGAAATAATGTTCTGATTGAAAATGATTTCGTATTAGAACGGGCCCAAATTATTTACTGATATTTGCGCACTCGATGGGTTTTCAAAAAAATTTATATATATTACTAAGTTTTAAACTGTATTGACTGCTCTAGCATACCACCCTCGCGGGTCGCGGGCTCGGATATCACCGTCGATGTCGGGTTCGGGTCTCATGGGAGTGGGATGCTACATCTATTCACACTAAGATTTTAAAATCTCAATGTATGAAATTAGATCATCAATAAAACACGTAATCATATCTTAATAATCAATCAAACCAACTGTATTAATAAAGGAATCAAATCATATTAAAGTATTAACATAACTTTCATCTAACCTAAATACTAACTGGACATTTAGTTACACATGATTGAATACGAAATCAAACATACATAAATTGAAATGTGAATAAAAAACAATGGAATCATAATTCTAAATCTCCCTAATTGTCTTATATTGAATTTTTTTGCGATGCAGAGGCTTGATCTTGTGTTTCGATGGATCTTTAGATGATTTCTTCATGTTTCCCAATTCTCTAAACAAAAATCGTCCCTTCAGGATGTTCTCCATACTTGGAAATTGCCTCCCCAAGTCTCTGTTAGCGATCTAGAAGGGGGGGTTGAATAGATCTTTAAATCTTTTTGAAATTCTACAATAAAATCAGAAGTTAATTCACACAGAAAACAATTTAAACAAATTTAAATGAAAAGAGTAGGGAAGAAGATCAAACACAGTTTTTATAGAGGTTCAGTGCCAAGACCTACGTCCTCTACCTAAACTCCCACTTAGGATTTTGCAAACCACTTTATTGCACACTTTGTAGTTCAGTGTGAACTCTTACAATACCGCTTGATTTCCAGCTCAAGCTACCTTTACACTTGATTTGTCTTTCGGCACAAATTCTACCAATACCGCTTGATTTTCGGCTCAAGCTACCTTTACAAATGATTTGTCTTCCGGCACAAATCCTACCAACACCACTTGATTTCCGGCTCAAGCTACCTCACCCGTGACCTTTCACTAGTCACTCAAATTGTAAGAGAAATAAGATAAAGATTGAAGAACAAAGCTCAATACAATGATGTAACAAGATAATAGCAATAGTGAGCAAAATATGAAGCAATAGTGGAGTATTTTTCTTGTAGAACTTCTCTAGTATTTTTCCTTGATCATCCACTCTTATACTTGAAGAAAAATAGCTGTTGGAGCTCATTCTAGCCGTTGCATGATTGTTATAGCCGTTCCTTAATAATCTCCTTTCCATTTGTGGCTAATTGGACTGTTGGAATTAATGTGCTGTACCCATAAATCGACTTGTCGAGTTGTATAAGTCGACTTGTGACAACATTTTACGTAAAATTGCATCTCCGCTCTTCTATAAGTCGACTTGTGATGTGTAAGTCGACTTGTGGTCCTCGATAAGTCGACTTATGTATGATTAGTCGACTTGTGTTGTCTCAACCTGACAGATCTTCATATATTAGTCGACTTATGACGTACGAGTCGACTTATGATGTTCGGATCTTGATGTATAAATCGACTTATGCTGTGCAAGTCGACTTATGTTGCCTTCAACGGTAGCATCCAACCAAATCTTTTATAATCCTCATGATTTATTCCATTTTCACTTATAAGGAAACTCCCATCTTGATTCTTCAATGATTAAACACTTGCCTATCTTGATTTGTACAATTCTTTCATTGAATATCAATCCCAAAATACCTGAAATAATTTCTTAACCAATTCTATACATTTTATTATTATCAAAACATAAGTGGGATTTAATTTGTCAACCACCATTGGTCCAATAATCTCCCCCTTTTTGATAATAACAAAACACTTAGAAATTGTTTAAGAAATGAAAACAAAGAAACATTGATCAAGGTTTTTATACCTTGTCATTTTGGTTAGAAGTCTCCCCCTCAATCATATAAATCATTGAATTTAATAACCTTGTAAGATCAAATTCATAAAAGTAATTTGAAATCATGATAGATAAAATTAAAGACAATTATCACATACTCCCCCTTAATCAAGTAACTAAAGAATATCCAATTTCTCATTTTTCTCCCCCTTTTTGTCATAATCAAAACAACTAATACAAACCAACAATAGATGAAATATCGCAATCACATTAAATAGAGAAGCAAGTCATCAAACACAAATAGTCTCAAGTAGCAAGCAAATACAAATAATATGAAATGTTAGTCTTTGCTAGGTACAAAAACCATCATGGTGGAGAAACATCATCATGAATAAATCTCAAAAGTAGAAGAGAATATGTTTTCGGAGATTTTGGAAAAAAAATTTTTTAAAGAAGAACCAGATAACTTATATTCGACTGACAGTTCATAAGCAAACACAAAGAAAATGCAAAGTCATTACATAACATAACAATCCAACAATGGAACCCGTGTAAACATAAGTCGACTTGTTTTACCTCCATAAGTCGACTTATCGACCCTCATAAGTCGACTTGTTGATTTTTATAAGTTGACTTATCCTGAAATTTCTCCATTTCCATAGTGTTGTGTACATCATAGGTCGACTTATTGACCCATACAAGTCGACTTGTTAGCAGACTTGTCACCAATTAGTCGACATCCACTATCAATGTACCATGTGCTTGGTTGATCTTCATTCCTTTCTTGTACCTACAACTGAAACATCCTTTCTTCTCATTGGTACCCAAGCCACCTTGGGTCCATTTTGGTTAGTCATATAAACCACATTAGGAGGTGTTGTACCTTTTACCACCCAAATTTTCTTAACCTTAACACATCTCCTAATACTTTTACATGCAGTTTCTATATAACCATCTTTCAAACATCTAGCACATTGAGCAACTTTTCCATCCTTAGTAAATTTAGAAATTAAAGAACAATCTCTATTATAAGGATCATATCCCAAACCATGTTTAGAAATAGAATATCTTTGTAAAGACAACATCTCTTTAAACTTTGCATTTCCACCAGCAAATTTTTCAACCACATAAGAAAATTCTTTTCTGAGTCTATCAAACTCACAAACAAGTTTTTCCTTTTCTATAAGACATGCAGAATGATCTTCCTTTGGACTATCTAAATCATCAATCGTTTCATGTAAGGCACTATTTTTAGTAACCAATTCTCGTATTTTCTTTCTTAATTTTTTGTTAATCTCAATGGCTTCTTCAAAATCAGCTTGCAAAGCATCAAAAGAATCTTTTAGATCTTGGTCATCGCAAATTACCTCATTTTCATCATCACTTGATGAACTTTTTGCCATAAGTGCCAGGTTGTTTTCATCATCACTTTGATATGCATCATCTTCATCACTCCAAGTTGCCACCAGGCTAGTTTTCCTTTTACCTTTGTCGTATTTGTCATTTTTTTGAAAGTTTGATGTGGAGGATGAGCTTTTGCATTCTCTTGCGAGATGTCCCCGTTTTCCACATCTCCAACATTCTTCGTTGCCTTTCTTTTCATCATAGCCTTTTGATTTTCTTTCCGCGCCAAACCTCTTTCTTTCTCCCTGTTTTCCTCCATTTAATTCTTTTCTTCGATTTTTGAGAAGTCCCTTGAACTTCCTTAAATTTCTAGCGTACATCGCTATTTATTCGTCTTCCTCGTCTTCATCTATTTCCTCATCACTTTCATCAATGAAAGAAGTGTTAGTTTTAAAAGCAATAGATTTTTTAGGCTTACCTCTACCTCCTCTGGATTTGAGAATAATCTCATAGTTGATAAGTGATCCCACCAAGGCGTTGAATTCCAGATGATTGAGATCTTTGGATTCCATAATGGCAGTGACTTGTGAATCTCATTCCTTCGGTAGTGAGCGAAGGATTTTCTTTACCTTCTCACTGTCCGTCATATGCTTTCCAAGGTTGCCTAATCCATTTATAATTTCTGCAAAACAATCAAGCATAGTTGAAATAGACTCACCTTCCTTCATGACAAACATTTCATAGTCATGAAGCAGCATGTTGATTTTAGTCTCCCGGACTTGATTTGTCCCTTCATGAGTAACTCGAAGTCTCTCCCACATTTCCTTGGCAGTGGTGCAAGAATTTACCCAATTTCTTTCCTCAATCGTTAATGCACAATATATCAGCTTCATAGCTTTGGCGTTGATGTACGCTTGCCTCCAATCGTTATCATCATACTCTAGCTCCGTTTTCAACTCACCATTTTCTTTCAAAGTGGCTTAAAGTCCAAAGATAATGATCTTCCAGTATTCAACTCCCTCGCTAATGATGTGGTACTTCATAGGATTTTTCCAAGAAGAATAATTAGTACAATTAAATAAAGGAGGGCGATTATTAGTATTACCTTCTTCTGCTAGGTTGTTGTGTGCCATCCCGGATACTTCTGCTCTGATACCAATTGTTAGCGATCTAGAACGGGGGGTTGAATAGATCTTTAAATCTTTTTAAAATTCTACAATAAAATCATAAGTTAATTCACACAAAAAACAATTTAAAAAAATTTAAATGAAAAAAGTAGGGAAGAAGATCAAACACAGTTTTTATAGAGGTTCGATGCTAAGACCTACGTCCTCTACCTAAGCTCCCACTTAGGATTTTGCAAACCACTTTATTGCACACTTTGTAGCTCAGTGTGAACTCTTACAATACCGCTTGATTTTCGGCTCAAGCTACCTTTACACTTGATTTGTCTTCCGGCACAAATCCTACCAATACCGCTTGATTTCCGGCTCAAGCTACCTTTACAAATGATTTGTCTTCCGGCACAAATCCTACCAACACCACTTGATTTCTGGCTCAAGCTACCTCACACGTGACCTTTCACTAGTCACTCAAATTGTAAGAGAAATAAGATAAAGATTGAAGAACAAAGCTCAATACAATGATGTAACAAGATAATAGCAATAGTGAGCAAAATATGAAGCAATAGTGGAGTATTTTTCTTGTAGAACTTCTCTAGTATTTTTCCTTGATCATCCACTCTTATACTTGAAGGAAAATAGCTGTTGGAGCTCATTCTAGCCGTTGCATGATTGTTATAGCCGTTCCTTAATAATCTCCTTTCCATTTGTGGCTAATTGGACTGTTGGAATTAATGTGCTGTACCCATAAGTCTACTTGTCGAGTTGTATAAGTCGACTTGTGACCATAAGTCGACTTGTCGAGTTGTATAAGTCGACTTGTGACAACATTTTGCGTAAAATTGCATCTCCTCTCTTCTATAAGTCGACTTGTGATGTGTAAGTCGACTTGTGGTCCTCGATAAGTCGACTTATGTATGATTAGTCGACTTGTGTTGTCTCAACCTGAAAGATCTTCATATATTAGTCGACTTATGACGTACTAGTCGACTTATGATGTTCGGATCTTGATGTATAAATCGACTTATGTTGTGCAAGTCAACTTATGTTGCCTTCAACGGTAGCATCCAACCAAATCTTTTATAATCCTCATGATTTATTCCATTTTCACGTATAAGGAAACTCCCATCTTGATTCTTCAATGATTAAACACTTGCCCATCTTGATTTGTACAATTCTTTCATTGAATATCAATCCCAAAATACCTTAAACAATTTCTTAACCAATTCTATACATTTTATTATTATCAAAACATAAGTGGGATTTAATTTGTCAACCACCATTGGTCCAACAGTCTCCTTCTTTCTTTTTTCCTCAAAACATCACTTTTATATTAAATTCTAGGTTTTTAAGTTATGCAGGGTCTCTTGGACAACTGTGCACTCCTTCCAAATTATTGATTCTCTTTTTTAAGCCACATTTTCATTCGAATTCTTCTCCTTTAAGTCCTTGACGGTAATTCTACTCTAGAAACATACTTGGAGCAAATTATGTACCAAATATACGATAAAAGTATAAAATATCAAGCAAAATACATCAAATATGGGTAGTAAAATATAGTCAGATATCCATCTATCATAAGTTCATGAAGTTCACTTGCATGTCCATATCATATGATTGTTGAGGAGAATTCGTTATATGTATTTTTCTTTTAGAATCTAAGTTGTGTTTCTTTATTTATATGAGTTGAATAACATAGATTTTATGATAGTAGTTAATAATAAAATTAAGTTGGAAGAACATTTTATTTTGATATGAAATTATTAACTAAATTTGGACATATGTCTTTATTTATTTTTACAAATAAATGGAGGAAAGTTCAAGTACTCATAATAATTTAGCCTCTCCAGGTTTAGTAAGATTTGATGATCTAGCTTAGGGTCATGTTAAAATGGTTCCAAGAATGAAGAATCATACATTTCATTTGTATTGTAATAAGAATTTGAAAGATGGTGGAATCACCATATTAAAGAATCATTTAGATGGGATTAAATGGGATGTGAAGTCTTATAAGAAAGTTGGTCATGATATAAAATGACAAATGAAAACTTTACTTGAAGAGTATCAGCATGAGAAAGATAAAAGGCAATGACTAAACTATGAAATTGATAGTGATATTTCTTTTTCAAGTATTCAAGATGATATTGGGGATTTAAAAGTATTCTTATCCAATAAGAAGGAAATATTACATTTGATGTAAAGAAGAGAATAAGATATATGTTTAACTTTTTTGCACCATAAACAAATTCTAGGACACAACCTTCAATTTGTAATGCCTATCTCATAATATGGGCATGGAAATGGTATATGGGGGTATGATGTAGCTATATCACTGAATGCTACCCATCATTATGGTGAAGGGTCCAAGATAAAGCTTCTTCAATTAATGACTGCAGAGGTAATCTTATAAGCAGTTCTATTTATGAAATAAAAAATTATTTGGACGTAAGAAGAATGACTTGGGTAATTTATAGGTGTTCACTTATATGTGATGGTTGGAAAAATAAAAGACTTAATCTTATTATTGATTTTTTTATTCTACTAAGGGGATAAGATTTTTAAAGTCTATTAATGCATTTGGCCTTGTTAGAAATGTCGATGCTCTATTTTACATATTTAATGAAGTTGTGAATGAAGTTGGGCCAAAAAATATATATAATTTATCACTGACAATGATTTCATTTATAAAGCAATTGGAAAAAGATTACAAAGTTAGTATAATTCTTTTTATTAGACTCATTGTGTTGCACATTGCATTGATGACATAGAACTCCTAGAATCGACTCAATTAGGAACCTCTTGATCGATCGGATCAAAACCCCAACCCAAGAATTCAAAGTTTTCGGAAGATCCTTCGACGCCTTAACCCAATATTTATAATGCAATCAAAAACCAAAATGCACAAAGACATCAAAACAACGCCACAAACAATTCAACTAATCACTTGATAAGTTCGTAAAATTAGTTTGTAGAGAATTTCAAGATTGAATCCCTCACAAAGTGACCTAAAATTATTTTGAATGTAATCAGAATAAGAAGTGCAGAAAACAATCTTTTTAAGTCTCAAAAAGAGGGCCTAAAAATGAAAAGTCGAACTAGAAAAATGAAAAGTCACTTGGGAAGTCGTAACAATTTTCTGACAAAACATCCTTTAGTAAATTGAGCATATCTTAGGCTACGGACCTCTGATTAAGGCGAATCTTATACTGTTGGAAAGCTAAGACAAAAATATACAATTTCATGTTTAGTCAATTGGGCTGATTCGACATGAATCAATGCCACAATTTCGGCCCAAGTCAAAACACGTGAATGGTGTTATTGCCCCTATGTTATTGATTGTAACTTGATCTCCAAAGGCCTTTTCTTCATCAACCATATTACATATGAGCCCACCAAAAGCTTCTCTAAGCCCCTTAGCATTAGTAAGACTAATCGATCCTTTCGGCATGGTCAACGGGTCATCCAATAGTTGACTTGTCTTTTGACTCTCTCTTGAGCTCACTTCATCCTCCCCTTTTTAAAAAAGATTTGTCCTTGAATCTGCATTGGTAAAAGGAGATAAATCAGAAACATTAAACGAGGCGCTAATGCCACCAAGCTCACCTCAGAGATCCAATTTGTAGGTATTGTCATTTATCTTTTTGAGAACTTGAAATGGGTCATCGCCTCTTGGATGTAGCTTTGTCTTTCGTTTATTAGGAAATCTTTCCTTGCACATATGAACCCACACCCAATCTTAGGATTCAAATGAAACAAACTTTCTTCCCTTATTAGTTCTCAATGTGCCGATGGGTCTGTTCATAGGTCTTCTTTACCAAATCTGCTTTCTTTTCACCATCTGCATCAAATAATTCAATAATAGGCAAAGGAAGTAAATCCATAATAGTTAGTGGGTTAAAACCATACATAGTTTCAAATGGTGAAAAACCTATAGAAAAATGAACATTTCTATTGTACGCAAATTCAATAAGGGGCAAGCATTCTTCCCAAGTATGCAAATTTTTACTAATCATAACACGTAACAAGGACCAAGAGTACGATTGACAACCTCAGTTTGTCCATCCTTTTATGGATGACGTAATTGAGTAAAACAATTTAGATCCTGCCCATGACACTTTCCAAAAAGAACTCAAAATTTTGACATCTCTATCATTAATTATGGTCTTTGGAATTCCATCCAGTCGAATAACTTCCTTAAAGAATAAATTTACAATATGAGATGCATCATTAGTTTTATGACAAGAAATGAAATGAGACATCTTAGAAAACTTGTCAACAACCACAAAAATTGAATCTTTACTATATGTAGACCTAGGTAAACCTAAAATGAAGTCCATAGAAATATTTTCCCAAGGTACACTAGGTATAAGCAATGGTGTGTATAATCCATGAGGCATAACTTTAGATTTAGCTTGTTTACATTGAACACAATTTGCATAAACACATTCTACATCCCTATGCATATGCGGCCAAAAGAAATGTTTATGCAAAATGTCCAATGTTTTCTGCACACCAAAATGGCCCATTAAACCTCCACTATGAGACTCTCTAACTAATAATTCATGCAAAGAACAATTTGGCACATAGAGTCTATTTTCCTTAAACAAAAACCCATCGTAGAGATAAATCTTATTGAATGCAGCAATTTCACAAGCATCATACACATTTCCAAAATCAGTATCAGCAGCATACAAATCCTTGATATTGTCGGGCCCTGACCCGAAGACCGGACCCCAACTGTTGGATCCCGTTACCAAACCTGTATATAACTTACTATAGATGTTGGATCCGAGACCCAACTGTCCCGGGAGGTGGTCCCTGGTGGAGCTCATTCCCGAGACACTTGCCTTGCTAAGACCCTAACTTGACACACTCTATTTGACTCACTTTGGTGGTGAGCATACACTGACTAAGGCCTGGACCCTGACTGCTCTCGACAATCCCCAAAATAATACTCTTATCTATGGATCTGCAGAACAAGTAGACTTGTCTGATAAACAAGTCGACTTATCGAGACAAACAACTCGACTTATAACCAACAAGTCGACTTATCGAGACAAACAACTCGACTTATAACCTGCAAGTCGACTTATCGAGACAAACAAGTCGACTTATTATTCAAAAGCTTCACAGGTCGACTTATGGGTTCAATAACTCGACTTATATCTATTCTGAACTCAAAACCTAACCCTCTACACTCTCTCTTGGCTCATTCCAAACACCATAAACACTTCTAAACCTCTCAACTTATCCACTCCACTCTCAACATGCTATAATCTCACTTAAACTTACATCATTCATCTACTCACATGAATTCCAAAGCAATTTCATACAACTTTGGAAACTATGCTTAAACATGATAGTAAATGGCCTTGGGAGATCATGATAAATCATAATTCATGCATTTCATTTATATCAAAACAATGTTCTTACAATTCTTTAGTAGGCATTTCAAGCCTATTACAATTCAAATCAAAATACATCTGTTTTCTCAAAATGCAACCTAAAGCATTCATTACAAAAACATGAAATACATGGGCAAAAACACTAAGATCTTGGAGTATGTCTTGAGCTCATTTTTCAAGATCCAGATCTTCACCTGGAGATGGGACGGGAAGTGGGGGGTGAGCTTTCGCTCGTGGGTAACACGTTTATATTTATACTACTAAGCTGAATCTATTCATTACTCATACTGTTTGCAATATTCTTATTAACAAATCTTACAACTTGCATTTCACAAAATCATCAAGCTAACAACAAAATTTCATGATTCATGCATTCATCATTCTTGCTAACGTATGCTAACACATAATCACATAGCTGATGGTTTGAAAAGTCCACGGGTTTCTGATGAGCTACACAAGTGTAGTCATATCTCGAGAGAGTCCAAAAGGAACATCCTATGCCCACGGTCAGGCGCGGGCGAAGGCTTTCTTGGTCTCACGTGCACGTGACTCTCTTTGGTGGACTTAACTAACCCACATAACACTGAATTCCATGCATAAAACCGGACTTGTCTTGTCCACTGACTGATTTTCTGAAAATAGATTTTCATGCATCCATAAAGCTGATTTTCTTGAAAATGCTACATTTCATGCTTAGCTCACATTTCATGATTCTCATTCATGCTCATTCAATTCATGGCAATTTCAAGCAATAACAAGGCAATGACATATACTATTAAAATGCTCATTTAATGGCAATCATACACCATTTACATACATAATTAAGGCACAATCAATGCTTATCTCAAATAGTCACAAATCATTAAATTCATTAGTTAAAGTAGCATTCCACACTTACTAGCATAAAGATAAAAATGAAACCCACCTTATATCCTTGCTTAAGCTTGCCTAAGGAAGCTCCTCTTCTTGTTCTCCTCTTCTTTCTTGTCCTCCTTCATTCATGGCAAGAAAAGAACCTCACATCATTTAGGGTTTCTAAAATTGAAAACCTAATGAACCTTAATCATGAAATCAACCCTAGAATCACTAAACCCACTTCATTTCTAAGCTATCTAAACCATAAAACCAACAAAAGCTTAACCTTGAAAACATGACTTACCTTGAATCTTGACTAAACCAAAGGGTTTCTTAGCTTAAAGTGTAGCTTGAACCTTCCTCCACACTTTTTCTTCTTGCACTTTCTTCAAAAACCCACTTGAATCTCTTGGAAAATCACAAACTTTCTTCTTTCTTCTCCTCCTTTTCTCTTCACCGTAACCTCCTCTCTCCTTTCTCTAATTTTCGTTCCTCTCCTCTTCTCTTCTACTAACCTACTTCTTTTCTTCTTCTTTTAAACTCCTACTCACTTCACTTAAGCCCATTATCCTTTTTAGGCCCATTTACTCCTCCTTCATCTTCCTTTCCTTCTTATACTTTCCTACTTAAGCCCATTTGTTCTTTTAAGCCCAACTCATTCCTCTTTTCTTTTCCTACTTCATTCAAGCCCAACTAACACATTTAATTCCATTAATTCTTAACCTAACTACCAACCAACATATTAAATTTCATTTATTCACCACCTATCTCATTTATGTTACTACATGCTAATTAATGCCATATGCTATTTAATGTTATCATATTTAATTCATGCTAACTCAATTTCTTAATTAGTCTAATCATGCTTAATCAATTAAATAAATAAATAAATCTCAGGGCTAATATTTCTCCCCCCCTTAAGAAATTTCGTCCTCGAAATTCTTACCTGACTCATTGAAGAGGTGTGGATACTTCTCCTTCATTGCATCCAATGGTTCCCACGTCGCCTCTTCAAATGCATGGTTCCTCCATAGGACTTTAACCAACAGAATTTCTACTGGCATCTCCTCATAGTTCAAATCATCACTCAGTTGAACCTCTGAGGTCTGAATAATGTGAGAAGGATCTGATCTGTACCTCCTCAACATGAAAACATGAAATATTTCATGGATCTGAGATAATTTTGGAGGCAATGCCAACCGGTAAGCTAACGGCCCGATCCTCTCTAGAATCTCATACGGACCTACATAATGAGGACTCAACTTGCCTTTCTTACCAAACCTCATAACCCCTTTCCACGGAGAGGTCTTAAGGAACACTTTATCACCTACTGCATACTCCATTTCTTTTCTGTGAGCATCTGTATAACTTTTCATTCTGTCCTGTGCTTCCTTAAGTCGCTGCTTAATCAAATCAATCTTATCCACTGTCATCTGAACCAATTCGGGTCCTACTAGCTTCCTCTCACCTTCTTCATCCCAATATATCGGAGTTCTACACCTCCTATCATATAGGGCTTCATAAGGAGCCATCTGAATGCTCGAATGGTACGAATTGTTATAGGCAAATTCGACCAACGGCAAATGTTCATCCCATGCTCCTTTGAAATCCATAACACATGCTCTGAGCATGCCCTCTAGGGTCTGAATGGTCCTCTCAGACTGACCATCCTTCTGGGGATGAAATGCTGTGCTAAAACTCAACTTAGTCCCTAGGGCTTCCTGCAAACTACTCCAGAATCTCGATGTAAATCGAGGATCCCTGTCGGATACTATGGAATCCGGAACTCCATGCAACCTCACTACCTCATCAATATACTTCCTGGCTAAGACTTGCAATGAATCTATTTGCTTGATTGCCAGAAAATGGGCTGACTTGGTCAATCGGTCTACAATGACCCATATAGTATCATGCTTCCTAACAGTCCTGGGTAAACCCATCAGAAAATCCATCGTGATCCTTTACCACTTCCATTCAGGAATGGACAATGGCTGCAACATGCCTGAAGGTGCCTGGTGTTCAGCCTTGACTTGCTGACACACTAAACACCTGCTCACATATTCAGCTACATCTCTCTTCATACCTTTCCACCAGAAATGCTCCTTCAAATCTCTGTACATCCTGGTGCTGCCTGGGTGCATGGAATAAGGCGCATTGTGTGCCTCATCCATGATCTCATCCTTAACTGCCTTATCATTCGGAATACATAACCTGTTTCCGACTACCATTAGCCCATCATCCCTTACTTGCACTTCTGACTGCTTACCATGTTGAATTTCATCTCTCAGCTTACTTAATTCTGTATCCTGCTCTTGCAACTCCTTGACCTTCTCCCTAAGGATAGGTCTCACTCTGAATTGAGCAAGAATACAATCTGACTGATCCTGCTTTAAGCTGATCTTCAACTTGGCCATTTGCTCCAAAAGAGGCAAGTAAACTGCCTGAACATAAGCTAAGGATGACTTCCTACTCAATGCGTCCGCTACTACATTTGCCTTGCCTGGATGGTACTCTATCATCAGATCATAGTCCTTGAGCAACTCCAACCATCGTCTCTGTCTTAAATTCAACTCTTTCTGACTCATAATGTACTTAAGGCTTTTGTGGTCCGTGAAAACCCTTGTTTGAATCCCATACAGATAGTGTCTCCATATCTTTAGGGAAAAAATCACTGCTGCCAATTCCAGATCATGAGTCGGATAATTCAACTCATATGGCTTCAGCTGCCGTGAAGCATAGGCTATCACCCTGTCATTTTGCATTAACACACAACCCAAGCCCTTTCTCAAGGCATCACTGTACACTGCATACCCCTGAACTCTATTGGGCAAAATTAAAATGGGAGCACTAGTTAACCGCTGCTTAAGCTCCTCAAAACTCTGCTGGCAATTTTCATTCCAAATAAACTGCTGATTCTTCCGTAACAACTTAGTCATCAGCGCAGCTATCATGGAGAATCCCTCCACGAACCTCCTGTAATAACCTGCCAGGCCTAGAAAACTCCGTACCTCTTTTACTGTCTTAGGCTCTCGCTAATTTACCACTGCTTCTACTCTCCTCGGATCAACATGAATCCCTCTGCTGGAAATCACATGTCCTAGGAAAACTACTTCATGCAGCCAAAATTCACACTTGCTGAATTTGGCATACAGCTCCTGCTCTCTCAATCTCTACAATACTATCCTGAGATGCTGCTCATGCTCCCCTTCTTCCTTGGAATAGACCAGAATGTCATCAATGAACACTATGACAAACTGATCTAAGAACTCCTGAAAAACCCTATTCATAAGGTCCATGAATGCTGCTGGAGCATTGGTCAGTCCGAATGGCATGACCCTAAACTCATAGTGCCGTAGAACGGTCTGAAGGCTGTCTTGTTAACATCAGACTCCCTGATTCGGAGTGGATGATAACCTGATCTGAGGTCGATCTTCGAAAAGACCCTTGCCCCTGTAGGTGATCAAACAGATCATCTATCTTAGGTAAAGGATATCTGTTCTTAACTGTCACCTTGTTAAGCTTCCTATAATCTATACACATGCGCCATGTCCCATCCTTCTTCTTAACAAATAGAACTGGCGCTCCCCAAGGTGATGAACTTGGCCTGATAAACTGCTTCTCTAACAGCTCCTTTAACTGCTCCTTAAGCTCCCTTAACTCATCTGGAGCCATTCTGTATGGTGGCATCGAGATTGGCGCAGTTCCAGGAATCAAGTCAATTTTGAACTCAATTTTCCTCATCAAGAAACCCAGTAACTCGTGCAGGAACACATTTGAAAACTCCCTGACAACCGGATAATCTTCTAGTCTGCCCACATTTTCCTCTGGATCTAACACATGTGCCAAGAAGGCCTCACACCCCTAGTTCATCATACTGTCAGCTAACAAGGCTGAAATAATCCTCTATTGGCGGTTTTCATCCCCTCAAGATTACTTCGACCATCTCCCGGATCAAATTCTACTTCTTTGAGGCTACAGTCTAGTTTGGCCTTATACTTCTCCATGACATCCATCCCCAATATAACATCCAATCCCTGAAGGTCTAGAGGTAGTAAGTCTACTACCAATCTAGTACCATTGATGCTGAGCTCACAATTCTTATACATCACACTGATCACTACTTTACTCCCCAAAGGAGTACTAACAACCAGAAAATTGTCCATAATCTCAGGACATACAGCATGCATATTCATACTTGAGGAAACAAAAGAATGTGTGGAACCCGTATCAATCAAAACATAAACTGCAGAATTGAACAACTGAGCCATACCATTCACAACTTCAGGAGCAGCTGCAGCTTCCTCTCTGGTCATGGAAAATACTCTAGCTGGTGCCTGACCCTGTGCTCTTGGCCTCGCTGCAGGATTAGCCCTCTGACTGCTCCAGGCGCTACCGGTGGATGGCCTGGTTCCCACTGTCTCCGTCTGCCTCTGAGCTTGAACTTGGGAACCCTCCTATCTCGACCTCTGGGACAATCTCTCATCATATGCCCTTCTCTCCACACTGCTGGAAGCAACCACCAAACCCTTTAAGACACCTCCTGGATGAAACTTCCCTTGACCGATCACACTGGGATGCTTGCCCTTCCATGACTTTCTGAGCTTCCGCACTAGAGACACTGTTTAAATTACCTGGATCGCTAACTCTTGGCGGGACCACTCACGCCCATGCCACTCACGAGTATGATGGGTTCGGTGCTCCTCTCGGTCTTTGGAGCACTCACTCCCTTCTGGATGATTGTTCTCTGTTCTTCCTTTTCCGCTCACTTCACCTTAATATTCTCCACTTCTCGGCTGGGCGGCGCATCCACTAAGCTGTTGGTAATCACAGAAGTTGTGAATCAGGACTTTCTCCCTGATTCCCAAGTGAAGACCTCCCTCAAACTTGCGGCACTTGTCTTCCTCTGTTGCCACAATGTTAGCTGCATAACGAGAAAGTTGTGTGAACTTCAGCTCATACTCGCTCACACTCATGTCCCTCTACATCGATTTAGAAACTCTAGCCTTCTCCCGCACATAAACCCCGAGAGATACTTTTTCTGAACACTTCCACAAAATCCTCCATGTCAACAGGAAGGAACAACTTTGTTGTGGGGCCTTGATTCCCACCAATGCAATGCATCTCCTCATGCAGTGATCGATTGCATAATCCACTTCTCTTCATCCGAGCACTTCATCCGCTTGGGACCCTCTCGGTCCTCCTCAACCACGCCTCTTCGGATTTGTAGTCCCATTGAAATCAACAACCCCATACTTAGGAGCTTGTCATCGCCCACTCCGATCTGCTTGGAGTTGGTACTGAGCTCGCCTTCCTGGCCCATAGCATCTGTGAAAGCTCGGGCGAAGGCTGAAAGAATAATGGGTCTCTTGGGTTTGGCATAGGAGGAGGCTGGAGAGGCACCTCATCGCCGCATACTTGGTACCTCGGAATCTATAACAGGATGGTCCCGCATCACAGGGAATGTGGGATTCATCCGTACTTCCCTCCGAGAGCCTGGTCGAGATTGAGCTCCTCAAGTTCTTCTTGAGGCGATATTACTCCTTTAATGAAAACTATTTAAAATCTTTAGTTCATCTTTGGTAAGACAAGTTCAAATCATGTAAAGTCGTTCAAAACTAATACATATATTGGATTTAAAACAATGCATGTGGTTCATGTAACATGATGCATCCGACTCTACCTCGAGGTTACCCACTAGGGTTCCTAGAAACCATAAACCTAGGGCTGCTCGATACCACAGATGTCGGGCCCCGGCAGGAGACCGGACCCCAACTGTTGGATCCGTTACCCAACTGCATATAACTTACTATAGATGTTGGATCCGAGACCCAAGCTGTCCCGGAGGTGGTCCTGGTGGAACTCATTCTCGAGACACTTGCCTTGCTAAGACCCTAACTTGACACACTCTATTTGACTCACTTTGGTGGTGAGCATACACCGACTAAGGCACGGACCTGATCGCTCTCGACAATCCCCAAAATAATACTCTTATCTATGGATCTGCAGAACAAGTCGACTTGTCTGATAAACAAGTCGACTTATCGAGACAAACAACTCGACTTATAACCAACAAGTCGACTTATCGAGACAAACAACTCGACTTATAACCTGCAAGTCGACTTATCGAGACAAACAAGTCGACTTATCTAAGCGACAAGTCGACTTATTATTCAAAGCTTCACGTGTCGACTTATGGGTTCAATAACTCGACTTATATCTATTCGAACTCAAACCTAACCTCTACACTCTCTCTTGGCTCATTCCAAACACCATAAACACTTCTAAACCTCTCAACTCATCCACTCCACTCTCAACATGCTATAATCTCACTTAAACTTACATCATTCATCTACTCACATGAATTCCAAAGCAATTTCATACAACTTTGGAAACTATGCTTAAACATGATAGTAAATGGCCTTGGGAGATCATGATAAATCATAATTCATGCATTTCATTTATATCAAAACAATGTTCTTACAATGCTTTAGTAGGCATTTCAAGCCTATTACAATTCAAATCAAAATACATCTGTTTTCTCAAAATGCAACCTAAAGCATTCATTACAAAAACATGAAATATATGGGCAAAAACACTAAGATCTTGGAGTATACCTTGAGCTCATTCTTCGAGATCCAGATCTTCACCTGGAGATGGGACGGGAAGTGGGGGATGAGCTTTCGCTCGTGGGTAACACGTTTATATTTATACTACTATGCTGAATCTATTCATTACTCATACCGCTTGCAATATTCTTATTAACAAATCTTGCAACTTGCATTTCACAAATTCATCAAGCTAACAACAAAATTTCATGATTCATGCATTCATCATTCTTGCTAACGTATGCTAACACATAATCACATAGCTGATGGTTTGAAAAGTCCACGGGTTTCTGATGAGCTACACAAGTGTAGTCATATCTTTGAGGAGTCCAAAAAGGAACATCCTATGCCACGATCAGGCGGCAGGCGAAGGCTTTACTGGTCTACGTGCATGTGACTCTGCTGGTGGACTTAACTAACCCACATAACACTGAATTTTATGCATAAAAACTGGACTTGTCTTGTCCACTGACTGATTTTCTGAAAATGAATTTTCATGCATCCATAAAGCTAATTTTCTTGAAAATGCTACATTCCATGCTTAGCTCACATTTCATGATTCTCATTCATGCTCATTCAATTCATGGCAATTTCAAGCAATAACAAAGCAATGACATATACTATTAAAATGCTCATTTAATGGCAATCATACACCATTTACATACATAATTAAGGCACAATCAATGCTTATCTCAAATAGTCACAAATCATTAAATTCATTAGTTAAAGTAGCATTCCACACTTACTAACATAAAGATAAAAATGAAACCCACCTTATATCCTTGCTTAAGCTTGCCTAAGGAAGCTCCTCTTCTTGTTCTCCTCTTCTTTCTTTTCCTCCTTCATTCATGGCAAGAAAAGAACTTCACATCATTTAGGGTTTCTAAAATTGAAAACCTAATGAACCTTAATCATGAAATCAACCCTAGAATCACTAAACCCACTTCATTTCTAAGCTATCTAAACCATAAAACCAACAAAAGCTTAACCTTGAAAACATGACTTACCTTGAATCTTGACTAAACCAAAGGGTTTCTTAGCTTAAAGTGTAGCTTGAACCTTCCTCCACACTTTTTCTTCTTGCACTTTCTTCAAAAACCCACTTGAATCTCTTGGAAAATCACAAACTTTCTTCTTTCTTCTCCTCCTTTTCTCTTCACCGTAACCTCCTCTCTCCTTTCTCTAATTTTCATTCCTCTCCTCTTCTCTTCTACTAACCTACTTCTTTTCTTCTTCTTTTAAACTCCTACTCACTTCACTTAAGCCCATTATCCTTTTTAGGCCCATTTACTCCTCCTTCATCTTCCTTTCCTTCTTATACTTTCCTACTTAAGTCCATTTGTTCTTTTAAGCCCAACTCATTCCTCTTTTCTTTTCCTACTTCATTCAAGCCCAACTAACACATTTAATTCCATTAATTCTTAACCTAACTACCAACCAACATATTAAATTTCATTTATTCACCACCTATCTCATTTATGTTACTACATGCTAATTAATGCCATATGCTATTTAATGCTATCATATTTAATTCATGCTAACTCAATTTCTTAATTAGTCTAATCATGCTTAATCAATTAAATAAATAAATAAAAAATCTCAGGGCTAATAGATATACTCAAATCCTAGCAACTTACTACTCAAAATAGGGATTAAAGCATACCTGTGAGATAGTGCATCAGCTACCACATTTTCTTTACCTTGCTTATATTGAATGACGTATGGAAATATCTCAATAAACTCAACCTATCTTGCATGCCTCCTATTCAAATTTCCTTGTCTTTTAAGCTGCTTCAAGGACTCATAATCAGTATGGATGACAAACTCCTTTAGCCATAAGTAATGTTGCCATGTTTCGAGTGCTCTCAGTAAAGCATACAATTCTTTATCATAAATAAAATAGTTTAGAGTCTCTCCATTCAAATTTTCACTAAAATGTACCAAAGGGCGTTTCTCCTACATTAACACAACACCTATGCCTACCCCAAAGGCGTCACATTCAATTTCAAAAATTTTATCAAAATCAGACAAAGCAAGCAAAGAAATGGAACAAAATTTATCTTTCAGTAGCATGAATGCCTTTTCCTATTCAAGAACCCACTTAAATGAAACATTTTTCTTAGTGACCTCTGTAAGTGGTGCAGCTACAGTGCTAAAATGTGGAACAAACCACCTATAAAAACTAGCTAAATCATGAAAGCTCTATACTTCTGAAATAGATTTAGGTGTTCACCACTCTTTAATGGCTTTCACTTTATTCTCATCAACCTCAATGCCCTTAGCACTAGCAATAAAACCAAAAAAAAATAACCTTATCCATACAAAAACTACACTTTTTAACATTTGCATAAAACTTTTGTTCACGCAAGACATCAAGTACACATTTCAAATGATGCATGTGTTCTTCTAAGCTACTACTGTATATCAAGATGTCATCAAAGTACACAACAACAAACTTATTAATTAATGCATGAAGTATATGGTTCATCAATCTCATAAAAGTGCCAGTGCATTTGTCAAATCAAATGGCATTACCATCCATTCATACAGTCTATGTTGAATTTTAAATGCATTTTTTCGTTCATCACCTTGGAACATACAAATTTGGTGGTATCCACTAATCAAATCAATTTTAGTAAAGCACACATCACCATTAAATTTATCTAATAAGTCATCTAAACTAGGAATGGGATGTCGATACTTTACCGTAATTTTGTTGATTGCTCTGCAATCCATGCACATCCTCCAACTTCCAACTTTCTTTAGCACTAGCATCACAGGAACAGCACATGGACTCATACTCTCCCTGACATGGCCTTTAGCTATAAGCCCTTTCACTTGTCTTTGTAATTTTTTAGTCTTTTCAGGATTACTGTGATATGTTGGCCTATTAGGCAATGGCACTCCAGGCAAGTCAATCTGATGCTCAATCCCTCTGATGGGCGGTAAACCTTTTGAAAGTTCCTCTAAAAGAATACCATTATATTCCTGCAAAAGAGATTTAAAAATAGAGGGCAAAGAATCATCAAGGTCAGCATCACTAAAATAAGTTTCCTTGTACATCAACATTACAAGTGATTTTTTTTTCATGATACGCATCTTTAAAATCTCTTCCTCTTGCATGCAAGCTCACTTTCTTATCTCTCTTACATTCAGTGCTTCCCTTTCCCCTCTCACTCTCTCTAATTTTTAAATTCTCACTCTCATTGATTTTTCCCTTTTCCCCATTGTGTTTGTTCAGCTCAACTCTCTTTGGTTTTTCTGACTCCTCTCATTGTCTAAGCTTCAACTGATCTTTGTATACTTCTTTAGGAGATAATGGCTTGAGGGTAACAAGTCGTCCATCTTTACAAAAAAGAATAACTATTTAGATAACCATTACGTGAGATCTTACAGTCATACTCCCAAGGTCGACCCAAAAGTATGTGACCTACTTGCATCGGAAACATATCATATAAAACCTCATCAGAATATTTGTCAATAGTAAATGGCATAACCACTTGCTTAGTCATTTTGACCTCACCATCCACTGTAGCCTGTACAGCTTTGGGTGTTTCAATAACAACAATCCAAACTTTTCCACCAAATAAGTACTAGCAACATTAGTACAGCTACCTCTATCAATAACTAGACTGCATACCTTCCCACTTACATTGCATCTAGTGTGAAAAATATTTTCCCGTTGTTCTTTTAAAGCATTATACTTAGCCTACAAATTTAAAGCTCTCCTTGCAATTAGTAAGTCTCCATGCTCTGGATATTCTACATCACTTGCATCTTCCAACGGTGGAATTTTCGAATCTGTCTCCTCTCCATCTGTTTCAACAACCCAATCATCTTTTATAATCATAGCTCTCTTGTTAGGACATTGAGAAGCTATGTGGCTATACCCTTGACATTTGAAACACTTAGTTTTATTGCTGCTTGTCACTAGAGCGGTTTCTTTGTTCTTCTCAAAATTTACACTCTTTTCTTTAGTAGTGTACTTGTCTTCTTTATATATTGGCATAAACTTATCATCTTTGAATTTATACAATTTCCTCTCTTCACTACTTCTCTTGTAGCCTGACTTTCAAAGTTATCCACCACTATTACTGAATTGAGACTATCTAGCTAATTTTTTATAACTAAGTTGTTTCTCCACTTTCAAGGCAACACTAACCATATCTTCAATCTCCACATAATGTTGTAGCTCAGTTGTGTCTACAATTTCTCTATTCAATCCACATAAGAATCTAGCCATAGTAGCGTCTCAGTCTTCTACAACATCTGCCCTAATCATAGCCATTTCCATTTCTTTATGCTACTCTTCAACACTCTTAGAACCCTATTTTAAGTTTTTGAGTCTTTGATACAGTTCCCTATAATAATGACTAGGAACAAATCTTGCTCTCATGACAGCCTTCATTTCATCCCAAGTTCAGATAGGTCTCTCTGCATTTCTTCTTCTATTAATTTGAACCTCATCCCGCCAAACTATGGCATAGTCTATAAATTCTACAATTGCTAATTTGACCTTTTTTTCTTTTGAATAGTGATGAAAGTCAAACACAAGCTCCACCTTTCTTTCCCACTCCAAATATTGGTCTGGATTACTTTGACCTTGAAAAGAAGGAATCTTTATTTTTATACTGCTCAGGTTTTTATCAACTTTTTCCCTAACTCTCGGTTCTCTTCTAGGCATGTCACCTCTTCTTCGACTTCTTATCGCATACTCTTTAATTTGATATCTATCCCACTCTTCCGTGTTTGTTTTAGTTTCAACATCCTCAATTTCAAGTTGGTTGGTTGGTGGTGATGTTCGGCGACCTCATTTTGGAGACTCTAAGCATTCTAACCTCTCTCTATAGCTTTCAAATGTAAGATTCATTCGGGTCAATTGTTCTTGTAAAGCCTTTAAAGTTGTGGCTAGGTCTTTTGAATCCTTTTCATTACCTGCCTTAGACATTAGAAAGTAACAAGAAAAACAAGTGTAATAATGTTAGTTAAAAAGAAATCTCACTCACTCCCTTATGTGTTTCACTCGAATTGATGATGATTCACTATAATTTTGCTCAATTTTTTGTCTTTTTCTTTTGATGTAAATCACTCTTGCCTTTTACCACTCTTGATTATTTCCCGAAATTCTTTGCTAACCAAAATTTCAAACAAATCAAGGACAATCAAATTGAAAGTGACACTCTTGCAAAAGAAAAATTAAAGAAATCAAAAGGAAGCAATATGAGAGCAATGAAAAGTAACACATACGAGTCAAGAACCAAAAAAATTCAAAGGATTGATGGAGAAATTTTCTAATAGGAATTAGCTTTTCAAAGTTTCATTGTTCAAGTTTCAAAATTTTCAATTTCAATGCAAGTAATAATGCAATATAACTTCTAACAATCCACAAAATTTTTCTGTCAATCACTAAATTTCACAAATTCCAACAAACTTTTTTTGTTAACTTACAGTCACAAAAACACTTCAAGATGAACTATCCACAATCTCATAAAATCACAATCAACGAATCAACAAAGCATTTTTTAGACTTTTTAAAAAATTTTGGACTTTTTTCCAAATTTTTACTTTTTTCACAAGAAAAATCTTAATAAAAACTAACTGCAAACACAACATGAAGTATGAATTGAAATAAAATTACGAAATAAGAACAATAAAGACAATGTTAACAAACAACAATGGAATGATAACGATAAAACACGGAGTGAAATAAACAATAGAAGGGAAACAAGGAAAAAGGTAAATAGGAATTTGAAACAGCAAAGAAACAAGAAAAATAAATGAAGATGATAAGAACAATGGATAGGATCCTGAAACCGAGCCAAAGCTCTGACACCAAATGGTGCGGAACCACCTAAAATCGACTCGATTATGAACTCCTTGATCGATCGGATCAAAACCCCAACCCAAGAATTCAAAGTTGTTGGAAGATCCTTCAATGCCTTGATCCAAGATTAATGATGCAATCAAAAACCAAAACATATAAAGACATCAAAAGAACGTCACAAGCAATCTGACTAACCACTTGATAAGCTCATAAAATCAGTTTGTAGAGAATTTCAGGATTGAATCCCTCCCAAAGTGACCTTAAATTATTTTGAATGTAATCTAAATAGGAAGTGCAGAAAACAACCTTTTTAAGTCTAAAAAACTGGGCCTAAAAATGAAAAGCCTAACTAGAAAAATGAAAAGTCACTTAAGAAGTCGTAACAATTTTCTGGCAGAACATCCTTTAGTAAATCAAGTATATCTTAGGTTACGAACCTCCGATTAAGGCAAACGTTATACCGTTGGAAAGTTAAGACAAAAATCTTCTTGTTGGTCAGTTGGGCTGATTTGACCTAAATCAATGTCATAATTTCGGCCTAAGTCAGAACACGTGAATAATGTTATTGCCTTGATGTTATCGATTGTAGCTTGATCTTCAGAATCCTTTTCTTCATTAACCATGGTACATATAAGCCCACCAAAAGCTTCTCTAAGCCTCTTAGCATTAGTACAAGTAATCGATCCTTTCGACATGATCAATAGGTCATCCTATAGTTGACTTGTCTTTCAACTCTCGCTTGGGCTCACATCAATTGAACTGATGTTGAAAAATATAGAAGATCCTAAATACTTCCTATTGTTGATAAAATTGTGCCTAAAGTAAGAAAAGTGACCAAGTCCATCTATAATTGTGCATGGTTCCTGAATGTAATGAGAATGGGTATCACCAATGGTAGGAATTTGTGTCTTACTACTATTACAAGATTTACGACTAATTTCTTATCACTTTAGTCCATTGTTATATTGAAGAAGGAGTTAAGATAAATGCTTATAAGTGATAAGTGAGTTACATCTCAGTATGTCAATTCTAATGATAAAATGAAGGTTTTTAGAATTGTACTTGAAGATCATGAATTTTGGCCACAATGTCAAATTGTCATTTGAATTTGTAACCCTTTAGTGAGAGTACTTCGTCTAACTGATAGTGATAAGAAGGCAATAATAAGTTATTTTTATGATGCCATAGAGAGGGTGAAGGAAGTAATCAAAGTCAATCTAAAAACAAAGGTATTCTCTTTATACAACTATCTTGGAATCATTAATGAAAGATGGGAAAGGTAACTTTATTCTCTTTTGCTTACACCTAGGGCATTTTGAATCTTAATGTCTATTTTAGACCAAGTGGTATAAAGAAATTTGTAGTTAAAAAGAGAATGTCATTAACTATTATAACAATCTTTGCACAGAAGATGACGCAAGATCTTTTAAACTTACAAATGGAAGTTTACAAGGATGTTTCATGTGATTTTAGGATGCCCATCACAATTTGTCAAAGAGAAAAACTTAATGTTGGTTTATATTTCTTCCCTTTTGTCACTTATTAGAAATTATTCATCACTTTATTTTATTTATAAGGTTACTTTTGTAGTCTTACAGTTACTTAATATGACTAATTCGAAAGTGTTGTTCAAGAATATAAAGATTTGCAATTCGAATTTTGAATTAATGTGTGAGTGTAACATGGTGTAAAAGAAATTGTAGCAAATTTGAATTAAATCATTCCAAGAAAAGGAATAGATTGGAGCCCAAAAAATTGTGCAGTTCGATCTTTATTTGATATAACTTAAAACTTGAAAAATCTATGTTATTATCATTAGTAAGATGAATATAATTTCTTGAACTTCTTAATAATTTAATTTTATTTGTTTACTAGAACTCTTAATAGAATAAGTGGTTCTATAGATCTAATTTACCTTGATCATAGTTATGTTTTAACGGATTGGGTTTTTGAAGAATCAAGTTTGACATATACAAGTGACTTGGAAGATAATCTTTAATAGGAAAGCATTAATATATCATTTAATGCAATGAATTTGAATGATAGTGACGACAAAACTCCTCTCAATGATGATGATTTTATATTCATTTCTAATGTTTTCTTTTAATTTCACTTGTATTTGATCAGTTAAATTTTGTGTAGGTAATATAAATATAAAACATTTAACTGTAAGAGTTTTTGTTTCATGTTTTACTTCTACTTAGTTTTGTTCCTCGATATAATTCTTATTATAATAGTTATAGAATCATGGACCTTTATTAATCTTACTATATGATCTTTTGATATAATTATTCTTTAATGTATGATATAAATTATAACACTTTAAATAATTTTCATAATTTTAGTTTTATATTTATAGAATATCTAAAGAGTTTTTTCTTATATTGTGATTACTACTTATATAAATATGTGAAAATAATATTTATAAAAATAAAGAGATAAATTTTATTTCAAATTTATATTATTATGTTTTAAAACAAGATTGATGTAAAATTAAAATTATATGATAAATTTTTCAATTTAAAAAATTTAAGAATAATTTTATAATTTAAAAATTACTCAGGCACTCGATATTCAAACTCATCATCATCATCATCATCATCTTCACACCCAGTCTAAAGTCCCGCATTGAAGCAGAGTCTGGGGATGTCTGATAGTATGCAGCCTTACCCCTACAAAGTAGAGAGATTGTTTCTGATAGACCCACAATGCACATGAGACAATATAAGAGTGATGCAAGTGACAAAAAAAATAGGTAAACAATACCAATAAATAGAAATCAATAAAAATAACAAAAGATATAGATATATATAAGATAATGAAAATAAGATTAAAAATAATAATACTAAAAATGCTAATAATAATAATAATAAAACTAATACAAATAAAAAAAGATAGTAAATAATAATAATAAAAAGTAATAAAACGAATAAAAGTAATAACTAATGTGTCAACCGAAAGAATACTGAATCTTGTAAAAACACACACGTACTAGTCACAGTAAAAGAGCTCCCACTGAAAATACTAAAAGGGATGGCGAGAAAGTCTCGAAAGATTCGAGAAAAGAATGAATACAAATAATAGTAGTAGATTAAATATTATTATTATTATTATTATTATTATTATTATTAAGTGTCTTTTATTAAAAGCCTCGTCAGGGTCTAAAGCGGCCAACCCACGGTTCTTTGAAGAAAAGATCTCCTACACCGTAGCAGATTTGTCAGTCGGCTCAAGGTAGCAGATGGGACGTGAGGTGTGTCAAACTCCAGATGTTAGAGAGATACGTTGGAAATATCAAAGGAATTTCGCAAGAGCCTAACCATCCCCTAACCACAGTCTTGTTTGAACTAACAAGAGCTACACATATCCTACACGCAGATCCCACTCTGGCTCACGAGGTCGAACGTTCCCCACTATCCTCCTTGGTTAAAAGAGAAACCACCCCCGTTTACAGAGGATGAGAGTAACATCCATGGCAAACGAGAAAATATGAACTCATTTGGTCTTGACCTCACACTTCTACTGAGCTGGATACCCACGAGCTTTAACCTTCTCTTAAGACTTGAAAGGACCAGTACATAATACTCCAGACTAAGAAAACAATGAATAGAGCACTGAAAAACTGGGACTGAAACCCATTACCACCACAAACAGCCGGGAGATACTCAAGGAGACAGCTAACATAACAGCTAACTAAAGACATCCGAAACCAAACTTGCTCGAAAAATTAAAGAGGCATAAAATAAAAGTGTGCACCTGGAAATTGTGCATTGGGGTGGGGTGGTTTCTTCGTACTATGAATACGTTACAAAAAAAAAAGTTACCATCACCGAAGCTGGCAGTGGCGTGGAGGGGAGGCGCATACGACCCCGGCAGTGGAGGAGCAACTACCTGCGGAAAGAGCTTTGGGAATAACTACAATCATGATATGGGTGAGTTGACTCACCTCTTCGACCATCTACCCCGGTGCTGACGCCATCTCCAACGTGCAGGACTGTCTCCAATGTGCATCACTGCTAAACCTTTTATTCTCTTTACAAGTAAACATCAGCAGAGTCCAGCACCCATTTTGTGATCTATTTTTCTTAATGCTTTCTTTTTTATTTTAGGAATATTTAAATAAGTAAAATTTATTAGATTATCATAAATTTCGACTTCTAATATTCAATATTCAAGTATGATTGGGTAAATGTAAAATATGGAGTTAAAATTAAAGAAAATTTTACACTTATTAATTTACACTTATTCAAACTCTTTGAATAAAATTGTCCAAGCGACTCAAAATAGCAACACCATATTGTCATTTCGCATATTTTAAGTGCTCCCAACAACTTATATCGAGAAGTTTAAAGCCTTTACTCCGGAATCATCCATACACATCACGTCCAAGCCCAACTTAGTAGCTTCCAGCCTACGCAAGGAAGTTCTAGCCACGGGTAATTACGTATGAGCAAACAAATCAACAAAAAAAGGTGCCCGCCAGCCAGTTCTTAGAAACAACTGAAACTGAGGAAATAGAATCGTATCACCAATCTAGAGCCTGACAAACGCAATCCAGGGCAGTTTTCTACTAGGCCACCCAAACAGTTGTAATAGACATGGAAACTAGAAATAAGGAACACATAAGATATCAAATACGGGGATAATGTTGAGTCTTTGTATTGATTGATATCGACTCACTACAAGAAATTATCTATTCACCGACAGAATATTAGCAATGATAAAGAAACCGTTGTAAATTACGAACAAAAAGTGCATAACTGTCGGAAAACTTGTGTAGAAAATTTTCAACTACTGACGGTAGCAATATCCATCGCTAAAATTGGAAGAAAATGGGGACACAACGGTGTTTAGCGACGGTAATTAGCAATCGTCGTTAAATAAGACGGAAAATGTTGGCACAAAATGCTTTCAATTTATCGACAAAAATTTCTACCATTAATCCGTCGATAAATTGGCTATCAATACGTTGTCATCCTTCGTCTGGTTCTATTCAACTTTTTAATTATAATGAAATGAAGACCTTCCTCCTTCTTCTCCAGATCTGTCTTTGTTCTCCCTCGTCCGCATTCTCCAGCGTCTTCTTCGTCCAGGTGTCACGTTTTTTTCGGTCGTTGTCGTCGTCTTCTCCGACCGTGGAGCTACCCTTTTGGTCAAGATATGTCGATGTTTTCGCCCTTCATTTTTTTTGAGAAATTGAAAAAACCATGGTTGATCCTTGTGATTGACTTATTGTTTGTTTCATATACAAAATGATTTATGTGTAAATGTTTGTGTATGAGATTAAGTTTCTATATAGGAATGAGGAAGTGTACATTGTATGCTTGGAATAGGAATGGTAAAGGACACATATAGAGTTTGATCTTCAAAAATTGTAGTGATTACAATTTTTACTTCTTACAGTATAGTTTGTGTAGTCAAGCAAAGCATCCCAAATTTCAATTCGTTTTGTTTTCAGGCAATAAATATAGCATTTCTCAATTATAGGAAAATGTGAAAAAAATCATTGGTCTATCGGAATTTTTAATGTGAAACAATTAACGACCAGTTGTGATTGTTAACCAACTAATTTCCGAGACAAGGATCTAATTGGTCCTTCCTTGATTTTTACCTTCACCACTAATCCACCAAAAAAGACATAGCTCAAAGGCCCACTTTTCACTTAAATCCCATAGCTATGCCTATTAGCTACGTTACTAAAATTCTATAAATAATTTCTTATGGTGATTACATATTTTCATAATTATAAGAGGTGTTTGTGAGAAACGAAATTAAATAAGCAATTTTAGGGTTATTATAAATATTCTCATGGCTTCGAGTGAAAGATTTATCAACTTTGTAATGAAGTTTGTAACCTATATGCTTAAAACTGATATTCATAAAATTTAAACATTGATTTAATAATATATCAACTGGTATTCATAAATGTTGATCTAAATATATAAAATGTAAACTGGTATTCATAAATTTTTTGAGTTTTGTATAGATTGCGAATGCCGAACTAGAAGATTGAGTTTGTGTATGGGCATAAGAAAATGTTGTATGTATGGATTGTGAATGTCAAAGTGGAAGATTGAGTTTGTGTATGAATTTTTTTTTGAGTTTTTGTATGGATTGTGAATGTTGGAAAAGTGGAAGATTGAGTTTGTGTATAGATTGTGAATGTCGGATTTGAGTTTGTGTATGGATTGTGAATGTCAAAAAACTGAAAGATTGAGTTTGTGTATGGATTATGAATGTCGGATTTGAGTTTGTGTATGGATTGTGAATGTCGGAAAAGTGGAAGATTGAGTTTGTGTTTAACCATTTCTGAATTTCATGAATGATTGATTTAGAAAACATGCATGAATGGTTGACTTCTTCCCTAGTAAATATTGATTAATCGCTTATGATGATTGATTTTGGAAGAATGAAATATGATCCAATACATGTTATTTGAAATTGAGAGCTTTTAAGCTTATAATTAGCATTGAAATTTTATGCTCCATTTTCTAAATTGAGTGATTGTCATAAAGTTGATACTTCTACAACTTGGTTTTTTATGCAGGTTGAGAATATATATCATTAAACATTAATTTTGGTTTGGGAGGTAATACAATGGTTAGTTCAAAATTAGTATGACTCCTTCAATATAATACGATCAACAACTTAGAAAAAAAAAAGTAATGAATGATACATCCTAAACAATCATCCATCGGAATACATCTACTAAGCGATTATAGGATAATTTTTCAACATTATTAACTTAGTATAATTTTTTGAAGTTAAACTTACAAGTTGTTTACAATTTGGAAACAAATGAAAATTGTTATGTGTCATCTCAAACATATATATTACCAAATGACAAACATGTTTTACTTACTAATTAAATCGAATGGAAGGGTATTTAAGGATTCTAATACTCCTTTCAATGGAATTGAAACAAGTCTCCAAATTTCAGTCCACAACCTTTGTCACACCCAACTAATAATATCAGAAGGTTAAATTTATATATCATCAATCATTTAGTAATATAATGCAAAAAAAAATTATCAAATTACCCATATCAATACAATTTTACTGATGACTAACATGCTTTTTATGTTTTTTTATCTCTTTTATTCGAGATTTTAACTTTTTTTCTCTTGGCCTCCTAGAGCACAATTTCATATTAGCTTCTTCTAATAATTATACAAACCCTTTAAAGTTGTCGCGCTATCACCAACATAACCAAGGGTCTTATAAAATGCCACTTTTAATGAACTCGTCCTAGCAATAATGATATCATCATCCTCATGAATGTACTTACGAAACAGTTAATCTTCTCTAACTTGGCTTATTGAAACATTGCTATTGTTTCCTTTACATTGAATCTCTATTGAACATGGAATTTTCATCAATCTGTAGGTTGGACATATAGATATAATGTTTCCTACACCCTAACTAAAATTATTAGAAAATAGTAATATAATTATTATTCTCCTTAATTTTTGTGTAAGTGCAATTGCTTCATATCAATTTATATGCATCTACTTTTTAATTATAAAATGGTTAGTATCTCAAGTATAAGTTTCATGGTTATTCATGTTTTCTAAACTGTGCTCAATTCGTATTATATAATTGTTTTAATATATCCCGCTTTCAAAAATGTTAATATTTTTGTTCTTTATTATAGGAATAACGTCGTTTGGCAGTAATTCTATTTCAGACAAGATTGAAGAGAAGCTTTAGCAGATATTCAAATAAGATTCATTTCCTTTTTTCTTTGACAATGTCAATAATTAATTTGCACACATTTTAATCAATTTGTATCAATTTCTATATTTTTCATTGTAGTTCTGTCATCATCTACTTTGACGTACTTCAGGAAGCTCCTTCTGCGTGTCAGTTCAGGTTAGTTAATTTGTTTTGACTATGTTTTTTAAACTTAGAATAATTCGGTAATTTCTTTGTGGTTTGAACTTCTCATTTGAACTTATTACATGATTGATTTAATTTTGCATGTAGATTTAAGTTAAGAATCACTTTTTCATTCATATGCATATTTACGTTTTTCTTCAGAACTAGGTCTGATATTTAACAATCAAGTCATGTATCACTTATTTCATCAAATTCATATAAAAAGAAAACTTCAATGTTCTCACACTTATCAAACTCCTCGAACATTCAATGTCTGAAAATCAGAACAATCACATTGACATTGCAAAATCATTTAATATATAATACAAATAGAACAATCAATAAATAAGACTATATAGGTCGACTCACAGTACGTTTTAGAATAGCATTAGCTTCCATGATTCGAAAATGTTTAGATGGGGATGTTCTATTATGTGTATCAACATTATAAAATACACATTTACACATTATTAATTTTACAAGCATATGAACACTCAATCACACACATATGTTTAACTGTTGTGTATAATGCATGCTTAATGACAATCCTAGTTATGTTATCTAAATTCACATCTTATGCTCATTCTCATTTCATAATTCATATATGTCTAATTGAACTTAGGTTTACACTTCATTTGTACATGATCATTCTAAGTTCACCATTCAATCTTTACCCTTTATATGTGTCTAGTTTATTCTTAAGCTTACACCTCAAGAACACTTAGTTCTTCTAATTTCATAATCCAATTTCTTGTCATTTCTTTTATAACATTATATGCCCTCATAATACTCAATTCTCATTCACATTTACTTAATACATATTACTCAACTCCTTTGGATCATAACTATAATCATATGCACATCTTCATTCTCATTACACTCATGTATTTGGTACTTTGATATCATCCGTTCATTCACTAAGTTATAACCCCAATTATCACTTCAAACATATCACACATTATTCACTTAAACAAGGAATCATTCTAGGTTAATTCCAAGTCCCATTTAAGCCTTAATATTCATCACTTGACTAGTGAATGTTCGTTAGGCGGATATCCATGTCCGTTAAACAAACCTTGATGGAACTCTTACAGAAATATGAAAATTTGACCCTTTATACATCAAAATCTCTTCTTGGGTCTTCATAGAATTGTAGATCAAGAAGTCCTCTTTTTAAGCATACTTAAATGACCTCAATCCAAGTTCTACATAAAACGTTATGCATCTTGCCCCAAAGTATATCCAAGTGCATCCACATTTTCCATATTTTAACTCTTTAGTTACTACATTCACTACTTTAAGTTTGTCTATCATTTCTAATTTAATTTCTCCTCATTTTCCCATCATTATAACTACATTTCAACTCAATATCATTGAAAAAAAGATTCTAATCCATGATTAAATGTCAACTTAAGCTATAGAACCTAACAGGAATACACCAGAATAGCATTTAGTCACTAAGAACGTAGATTCAAGTGACTGAATGTTTGATTTGCCAATAGTCCTAACTATTGGAGATATGTTTTAGAGTTCTAGGAATATGATACCAATGTACAGTTCTGATTTGAATTTGATTTGGTAGGACATGATATGAGGTGTTATATGACAAAAAGAGTCGTTCGCCCTTATATTGAAATGAAGAGGGCCTAAAAATAGTTGAAGGCCAGAATTGACTGGAGATGTTATTGATAAGTGAAATTAATCTATAATAAAAATTAAGTGAATCAAGAAAGATAAACGAGTTAGGTGGACCAAAAAAGGTATGAAATATAGTGAGATAGACATAAGAGTTAAGTGTATTAACACTAAAGAAATGTGAAATATCAAGCAAAAGATGAAATATTTCTGAGAGTATTACAATGGCAAGATGTGCTTAGATTAAGAAAAAGGGGGAGCTAAGCCTAACATAAATTAGTCTATACAAAATTATGGTGAGAATAGGACCATGGACTGATTAGTATTACCAATAAAAGATGTTTTAGATTCACACAGTGTTACATGGATATGTTTAGGAAATATCGTTATGATCCGATATATGTGTTATTGATATCGAAAGTGAAATTGTGAATAATCTAAAATATATTGAGGAAACAATTAATTTAGTGTGATATCCGAATAAGCAACTAGAAAATCAAGTGATTCCATTGACCATAGTCAAATAGAAGAAATTATTCGAGTGATGAAGTTAAATGAGAAACGGAGGAGTATATGAGGAAACAATACCCCTATGTTTTCGATCAATCAAATGAGAATTTCGAGGATGAAATTTATTAAGGGGGAGAATTGTAACATCATGTTCCCATACTAAGGGGTAGAACTCTAGATTTATATAATTAAGAAAATAGCAATGAGAGATTAAAAAATTGCATTTCATGCTCATGCATAATGTTAGTATACACACATGTGAATATTGATTTTTGCACATTAAAATGAATTATTCATGCACTCATTTGACATTTTTCGAGTATAAATTATTGTTTGGTTTGATTATAATGTGAATTATGGATTATATGTCTTAAGAATTGATTTAGAGAGTATATTTATTGACTCATAATTTTTGGTGAAAATTCTATAATTAATTTTAAGGATATATTGGACTAGGAAAAATACCAAGTGGCAGAACAATTGATAAATAGTGGTACAAATAAATGTCAAATGGTAGTAGAAATTTTAATATGTGACATTAAGATTTAATGACTTATGTCGTTGAAAATTGGGAGACAATTGGAGTAGAAATTGGAGACAAATAGACTAGTTAATAAAAGACCGAGAAAAGATCTTGAGAGAGTGACACTTGTCACTTACCACACCATATGTTTTAAACCATGAAATTCACTAAGTGAAAGACCCACATCTTTCTCTTCTTCACTCACAAAACTCACCCTCACCCTCACCCTCACCATCACCCTCACCATGCTAATTTTTTGTCTAGCTCTTTCACTTTATTTCTCCCAGATTTGTTGTCTTTTCCATTTTGTCACTAAAGAACTAACCCCACAACCTTTTATTGATGATGTACATGTAAGAGAAAGAAGCTAGGGTTAAGAGAGATCTTGAAGAGTTTGAAGAATCTTGGAGCTTAATCAAGTAAGTTATGTTTTAATCATCATAGGTAGTGTTAAATGAAACTAATGTGATGAGTAATTTATTGATGAATTGATCGTGAAATTTTCATGTGTGAGTCGTGAGTGCTAACATGTATATGTAAATGCCTTGCTTTTGTATATGTGATGATATAATGTTGGATTAAATTGAGTAAATAGTGTTCAAAGGCTAGAAAAATGCTAGTAATAACATTTTCCATTGATTATGCTTCTGTATTTTAGCCATACCATGATTGGTAGTTATCAAAATGAGATTATTCTTAATTTAGATTAAACTAGAGACATATGGCTACATTTTGCATAAAGACATCGAATTCAAATTCTATCTTTAAGAGTTTCAAATTTTGACCTAAAGTTGAGTACTGGGTGTAGGAAAATGTGTGGAAAAAACTAGATACATAAAAGGTTTTTGTTCTGTTTTCTTGATGAATTAATGTGAATCTCCTTGGGTGTTTTTTTGATGAAATAAAATGAGTCTAGCGATAAAGAAAGGGAGTAATGTGGTATCTTGAAATTAAAAGAACTGAGGTTTAGTTAGAAGTGAAATGAAAGTGGAAATCAAGTTGAATATGTGTAGGAAGTTGATGATGAATGGGTATATATATGTATGTTCTATTATTAGTGCCCATGATCAATCGTGGATTATAATTTGTTTATGGATGATATTGAGTTGAAATATAATTATAATGATGGGGAAATGAGGAGAAATTAAATTAGAAATGATAGATAAGCTTAAGGTAGTGAATGTAGTAACTAAAGAGTTAAAATCTGGAAATTGGGGATGCACTTGGATATACTTTGGGGCAAGAGGCATAACTTTTATGTAGAAATCGGATTGAGGTCATTTAAGTATGCTTAAAAATAGGACTTCGAGATCTACAATTCTTTGAAGACCTAAAAAAAGATGTTGATGTATAGATGATTTTCAAGTTTCTATAAGAGATCTGTAAAGGTATGTTTGACGGATATGGATACCTACCTAACGGACATTCATTGGTCAAGTGATAAATATTAAGGCTTAAATGGGACTTAAAATGAACCTAGAATGATTCCTTGATTAAGTGACTAATGTGTGATATGTTTGAAGTGATAATTGCGGTTATAACTTAGTGAATGAATGGATGATATCAAAGTACCAAAGACATGAGTGTAATGAGAATGAAGATGTGCATATGATTATAGTTATGACCCAAAGGAGTTGAGTAATATGTATTAAGTAAATGTGAATGAGAATTGAGTATTATGATAGCATATAATGTTAGAAAAGAAATGACAAGAAATTGGATTATAACATTAGAAGAACTAAGTGTTCTTGATGTTTAAGCTTAAGAATAAGCTAGACACATATAAAGGGTAAAGATTGAATGGTGAACTTAGAATGATCATGTACAAATGAAGTGTAAACCTAATTTCAATTAGACATATATGAATTATGAAATGATAATGAACATAATATGTGAATTTAGATAATATACCCGGGATTGTCATTGATCATGCATTATACATAACACATATACATATGTGTTTGATTGAGTGTTTATATGCTTGTGCAATTAATAATATGTGTAAATGTGTATTGTATGATGTTGATACATAGGATAGAACATCCACATCCATATGTTTCTAGATCATGGAAGCTAATGTTAATCTAGAGCGTACTGTGAGTTGACCTAGATGATCTTACTTATTGATTGTTCTGTTTGTATTATGTATTGAATGATTTTGCAATGTGAATGTGATTGTTCTAATTTTCGAACATTGAATGTCCGAAGAGTTTGATAAATGTGAGAACATTGAAGTGTTCCTTATATGTGAATTTGATGAAATAGGTGATACATGACTTGATTGTTAAATGCCTGATCTAGTTCTAAAGGAAAATGTGAATATGCATATGAATGAAAAAGTGATTCTTAACTTAATTGTTGAATGCTGGACTAAGGTCTGATGATATGTGAAAGTGATTGATTGATCATGTGATTGACTAAGAATATGAAAATGTGATGCATTTCATTACATGAATGCATGAAACATAAAGGTTGTTGTGATCGGAGCAGCCACCGAAAAAGAGTTTAAAGCTCAGACTGTGATTAGAACATCAGGCTCAGTTGTGAATGTACCCGGTATCCCCTTAGGAATATGGGACATTATCTGATACAACTCAGTATCTACTAAGGGATATGGGCTAGATAAAAAGGCACTCGGTCATAACAATAATAATTGAAAGTGAGTCTCAAGTGCATTACGTATAAAATCGATATGTATGTTTTAATAGTTTGAATGCTTTTGGAATGTGATTTATGCTTAAGTGAACGTGTAATGTATGTGATTCAATATGATGAATTGATGAACTGTATGTGTTATGTGACTGTGTGAGCCATCGAGGATGGTCACTTACCGAGTTTGCAAAAATTCACCCAAAATTTACAATATTTTTTTAAGCTCAGAAGAATTACCCCATTAGGCAAACATAAGTATACCCACTGCATTCAAGTAAGAGATAAAGGTCGGGATCAGTTTGCATCTGCATTTTTATTTTCTTATTTTTGTATCAAAGTGAGTCTTCCATAATTATTGTGCAATGTGAATTTGAATATTTCTGTATGTAATAACTTTCCAAAGTGGAAAGGTTTGTAAATGAGATTGATCTTGAGTGTAATAATAATAAATGTGATTTCGATGTTATGAAAGAAAAGAATGAGCCCATTTTGATTATTGATTTCTACATAGTGTGCATTATTTTGAAAAAAATTTAATAAGTTTTACTGACTGATTGTTCTAACATACCACCCTTCTGAGGCAAGTTCTTGGACATCACTAAGGATGTCAGGTACGTGTCTTACGAGAGTGGGTTGCTACAACATAACTAAGAATCTTCTCTTGGAATTCTCTTTAATAAACCTCTTTACCAGTTTATTTATGCATATGTACTAGGAAAAGACAAGCAACATCTTTAATCTATCTTTATGGAACATTATTGTCAAAATATAGGCTATGTCTCTCATATCATTCATGGAGAAGTTCTTGGGCAACCAAATCTTTATAAATTGGAGCATTGGTATGTTATTTCTAATAAGCAATATGTCATTCATAAATAGAACTAGGAAGATAACTACCCTCCCACTAACCTTCTTATAGTCACATGGTTCATCTATATTTTTTATAAAATTAAATTCTTTGATAATATCATCAGAATGAATGTTCCAACTTTATGGCACTTGCTTAAGTTTATAAATATACTTTTACAAATTATATGCTTGAATAAGAAACATCTTGGATTCAAGTTGTGTCATACACACATCTTTAAGTAAATTTCCATTGAAAAATATTATTTTGACATTCTTCTGCTAGATTTCATAATCATATATGAATATAGGAAATAATATCCTTATAGACTTAAGCACAACTACTAATGAAAAGGTTAAATTAAAATCATTGTACATGTGTACATTACTATCCATGCCAGTTTTTCCCTTAAATACTTACTTATAACCAACGAAGTGACCATTTCTTTTTTGTAGATTGATCTGGCCTATTACTCTTTCCTTGTGCCTATTTCACCTTAGGGGGTTGGTTCACAAAAGTCTATACTTGGTTAGTATATATGAATTCCATTTCAAATCTCCCATGCTATTTTAAAGAATCAATATCACATATTGGTTTTTTAAAAGTAGTTGGCTCATCATCCATAAGTGATATATTATCTTTCTCCTTTTCAATATGTAAATCTAATCTAGTGTAAAAATGATATATCCTACTAGTATATTGAATTTGTGGCTCTTTAACTTCTCTAATTTCTACCTCACTCCTACCATTTTCTTCAAGAACCAAATTCTTTTTCTATAAATGTATCATGTCTTGAGACAAACAACTGTACTTAAAAGAGTGGTAAATTGATCTTTGACATTGTTGTTTAAATACCCCACAAATTTGCATTTATCTAATTTAGATTAAAATTTATCAAATGTTCCACGCTTCACATAAATATCACATCCATAAATCTTTTAAATATGACAAGTTTGGTCTACTATCATTTCACATCTCATACGAAGTCTTATCAACCAATTTGGATGGAACTCTATTTAAAAGGTAAGCAAAGCACATATCCCCAAAAATTTAAGAAGGTTTGCATGACTCATCATGGAATATACTATATCAAAGAGAGTATAATTTCTCCTCTCGGATATTATGTTATGGAGTTCCAAAAGAAGTCCATTATGAGAGAATTCTGTTTTATTTTTAAGTAACTAAGAAACTCATGGTCTAAGTACTAACCACCTTAATCAGATCTAAATATTAAAATATTCTTGCCAATTTGTTACTCAATCTTAAGTCTCAATTTTTTTAACTTTCAAAATGATTTAGAATTTTGTTTCATTAAGTACACATAACTATATTTGAAATGATCTTCTATGATTATAATAAAATGTGAGTTTTTATTTTTGACGTAGGTAGACATAAGGCCACATGCATCTGAATATACAAGCTCTAGTGTTGGGACCGAAGCCCAACTTGCTTAAACTAAACCAAACAGAAAATCGGAAAACACAAACGAAACGGCGGAAGCGAAACCAAAGCAGAAGCGAATGCGAATAAGAAAATAAGTGAAACACAATCGTATCGGAATCAGAAACACACGAAACAAGTCGAAAAATCGAATAACAAATTTCAGAAACAAACAAATCAAAAGTCATAGCCTCGAAAGCAAAACGAAAGGCTCAGAAATCGAAGCGAACGAATCGAAGCAAATCTAATACGAAACGTAAGCGAAACTTAATCAAAAAACGAAGTCGAATAATCAAATCAGAAACAAACAAATGGATCAAACAAAAAAACATAGGCGGAAACAAAATCGAATACTGAGACAAAACGAAAGTGGATCCGACATCCGAAACGCAAACATAGAAAACTAAATTAGCGTTGGAATCCTTAGACAAAACAATCCGAAATCCAGTATTAATTTTTTTTTTCATTTCTCTCATCTTTATTCAATCACATTTTTAAGCGCAAATCTCATTCAAAGCAATATACTTTTTCCACTTGGAATTTATCAATTCCAAACCTTAAACAAAAACTCAAATCAAATAATCTTAACCAATCCTTATCTATCTTTGCCATAGAACCAATTTTCTTATCAAAATCAAGCATAATAAACTGCATTTTCATAAACCCAAAACCTGCAAGGGTTTAAAAACACTTCTATAATACTCAAACAATCATCAAAGTCATCGAACCTCCCGTCCGGAATTTCAGCATACTCAAACACAAATCTAAACCTAAGATACTTCAATAAACCTCAATCCATAATCCATAATCAAGATCATCCATATCCAAGTCACGATCAATCATATGCATAATCAAACGAAATTCCCATTCATATCATACTCATCTATCATAACCACACTCAAGTTTTTATACAATTTCATAATCCAACACTATCATAAATTAAGTACTTACAAGTCCTTAATGACTTTTCAAGCCATTTACAAACCAAATATCAAAATCCAAAATACATAACACACAAATCACATGAAATCGAACATAAGCCTTGACCTTCTTTCATCCGATCCCCCGTTCAAAAACCTGGAGATAGGGATGAAAGGGGGGTGAGCTAGATAGCTGGTGGATAATATGTTTATAAATTGAATCATAAGCGAAAACATTTGCAAAAATCTTTTGTCATTTTTTTTCAAACTTTCTTAGTAGAAAATTTTGCAAATTTCTTATTTTGCAATCCTTTCAGATCATTGCTAAAATAATTTCAATATTTCATGGCTGAAATCCACAATAACTTATTTCTCAAAAATTTTCACATTTTTCACATTTCATGAACAAAATTAAAATCGTGTAAATCTTAATTTCTTTCATATTTCGTAAACATTTTTCAAATCATGCAATGCTTCACACTTAGAAACAAACAAAAACACATAACACATCAAATGGTTTGGTTTGGTCCAAAATGTAACGTCTTGCGACATTCAGTATAGTCATCACCAAGACGGTAGTGAGCGAACGTACTACACCTTCCCGCATAGCGGTCTGGTGTAGCCGTGACTTATGGGAGTCCGAGATCAGAACTCTAGTTCCACTAGCGGGCAGCCGAAAAAAGGCTTTAAAACAGACAAGTGCGCACTCGTCCCTCTTATGAGACCTGACCAAACTCACATAACACATAATTCCAAACCGAAAATTTCAGATTGCCCGAAGGCACTTTTTGAAAATCTTGATTTTCAAATTTTTCATATCAAACCATCACAATCACATATCCAACATAAAATCATATAACAATTCCAATGCAATTCACATCATCAATTTAATCACATATCAATCAAATTCATAACAATGTATGCAATAATTTCTTTAAATCATAAATCAAACTTATTCAAATTCACAAAGCACATTTCTCAAATTATTCAAATAATTTGAAAACCATGAATTTCATAAATCTTGCATTTTCTAAAATCATTTCTAAAATAAGGAATTTAATCCTTCAAATCATAATTTTCAAATATTTATATAAACATTAATTTATCAAAAATTTGCTTTTTTAATTTTCAAATACACATGCTTAGCTTAAAATTCAATAAATAAACATACTACCCACCTCGAATCGATGTTAGAAGCTTGTCCCTAGCTTCAATTTGACCCTAGCTTCTTTCTTTCTTCCAATTGAAATTTTCCTAAGCCAAAATCCAAATTCAACATCATATATCACATAATATTCAAAATTGACTTCATAACACACAAACCCATACTAATTCCAAGATATCTAAATCAAATCCCTAAAACACCAAAATTGGGCATAAACCCTAATTCACGCTTATCTAAAATTGAATCAATTACAACATGCAATCTCCAAAATTGAGCATAGAATTAACAAACCCATACAATTTTTCATGATTCTAAACCAATAATTCACTAAAAACTCAAAACTTAAAATTTCTCTTACCTCATTTCTCCACCATTTTCAAATTTTATAGGCTTGGAAGGAAGTCCTTGAGCTCCTCCAGCTTTTTCCTCTAGAATCCCCTTAAAATCGAGTTTGAAAGACCTCACAAATTCAAACCCTAGCCATCTCTCTTTTCTTCTTCTCCATCGCCCATCACCGAACTCACCTTCTTTCTCCTCTCTTCTTCTTATTCTTTTGTTTCATTCTTCACTAGTGTCGTGGGCTTCCTTAATAAAACGACGGCCACTTATTTACTCACTTATGGATAGCCAAATGACCCTTTTGTCCCTCCTTCTATGCCTTATAACTTACCTCTTTAAGTGAACTTCCCAATATGCCCCTAACATTCCTTTTACTTCATGCTACTTTAGGACAATTTTTTAATCATCAATTTGAAGGAATTTGCCAAACCTTTCTTCTAAAGAAATGTTCCTCATTATCTTAATTTCATAACGCCACCAAAATCATTTAATTTGGTGCACTACACCAAAAGTTATGCTCCAAACAGTTTGGATATGTCTTATGCTAAATCATTTTCCAACACGTTATTTCCATAAAAAAATTGACATTCTTAAGGACAAAATTGAAACTTTATTTCTTAATAACAATTGTAGCCCTATTTGTTTAGTTTACTCCAAATCAATAATCACCTCATTTGGATTACTAGAACAAAAGTTATGGCTAAAATACTTTCAAATCATTACTGATTCCAGACTAAACACTAATCCGAACTTCCATTCAGAAATTTAAAGTCTTAGGGGCTAAATTGAAATTCAATTCCTTAATATAACTTGTAGCCCCATGTCTCTTTTTTATTTTTCCTTAAGAATCACTTCCATCGGATCTCCACAGATCTCGAATTTCGCAAAATACTGAACCATGTTCAGAATATTTCATAACTCACTTTGATTAAATTAATCATCCTCAATTTAATCTCATAAAAATACGAATTTCCCTTGATAATGTAGATAATTGTCTTAGGAATCCAATGCTTCAAAAATCAAGTCAATCTGATGTCGGACGGAAAAGATATAGGCAAAAAGTTGCAAAAGGGTCGGATTTGGAAGGAAGAAGCAAAATGTAAAGCAAGCAGAAACGACATCATAGAACATAATTTTTTCAAAATTCATAACTATTGATTATGAACTCTAACTTTGTCAAATTTGGTATCAAATAAAAGCTTAAAGGAAGCTCTACAACTTCCTTGTAGAACATAAAAACTAATTCTGTCGCTAAAGGAGTCAAATTGTTAATCAAAAATTCTGCGAAATTTGAAATTGACCTACACAATGCCAGAAGTTTGAAAAATCATATCTTTTAACACAATAGCCTAAAAATGTCACATTTTACCTTAATGCAAATTTAAACAAATGCTTTAAAACTTTCATGAAGGGTGCATAAATAAATTCTGTCATTAAAGAAGGTAAAAACTCACTTAAAAGTACTGCTCGTGTAAAAACCAATTGAACAGTAATTTTTACCAAATGTACAGTAACTGTAAGTTTCCCAACCTCATAACTTTTTACTCCTAACCCCAATACTTGCATACTATACATCAATGAAAAGGGGTAAAGATGATATACAATTTCTATGAAGGATGAAAAAACCAAAATAGTCTCTAAAGGGGTGAAAAATCCTTCCAAAGGTTCTGCATAAATATGCCAAATGAACAGTAACTAAACTAGGTCTAACCCCCATAAGTTTTTATTCCTAACTCCAAATAAGGCACATTATACACCATTAGAAAGCTCTAAACATGTTCTACAATCTTCAAGAGGACCTCTCAATCCAATTCAAGCTCTAAGAGGGTTAAAAACACAAACAAAGTTTCTGCCAAATACTTGTCAACCCAAACCAAAGCAAAACAAATACATAACTTTGACTGTTCATAACTTTCACTCCATATCAAAAAATATCAAACTTTATGGCGACATAAAGCACTCAACATAAGCTATAAGTTTCATGTAGAATATTTTCTCAAATTTTGCCTAAATAAAAAATTCAACTCTTAATGGCCAAAAGTCAAACTTTTCATGTTTTCACACTTTTTCTCTTTATTTCTTGATTTTCAACTTAATTTTCAATTTCTCATTCACTTAAACTTGTATAATCCATACAAATCTATTCAAATCTCAAAGTCATCAAAATCTATCAATTCTTTTCTCATCAATTTTTTAAAACATAATCACATCTATTTCATAATTTACATTCAAACATCCTTATTTCATACTTTTTATATTTCTAAATTCCACTTAAAAATCGGGGTCCAACATCTAGTCACTTACTAGCATGCTCTCTCTTTCTATTTAAAGGTAGTTTAGTTCTCTCCCTTTCTACTAAAGTGTAGTTTGGTTATCTTTCCTAATAAACAAGATTCAAGTTTCATATGATTTATAATCAAAAGGATCCAAAAACCTTCTTTATGTAACTTTATAATTAATAATCAAAAGGATCTAAATATCCTTCTCTATACAAATTTGGGCTCTAAATATTCAAAACAAAAACATTTTCAAAAGCGAACAAAGGCATTAGAATTAAAATTTTCCAAAAGTTTAAAATAAAATTTTCAAAACATTTAAAAACAACTAGAGGTACAATTTTAATAAACAAAACAATACCTAAATTATTATCCCTAATATGTATTAAGCAATTCTTTAAAATAAAAATTTTAAGCCTTAATTTTATCAAATAAATAACAATCAAACAATTTTAATTAAGTTAACAATTAAAAGAGACTTTGATACTATTGTTGGAAAACTATCCATAAGCTGAATCATGAGCACAACAGAAAAACAAATTAAAATTTTTAATCGAATCTCAATAATTGAATAATTTGAAAACATGAATCATAAATAAAAGAATGAATGATTTAGATTCTTGTAAATTTCTTCTCGAGTTGTCAAATATTGCAAAAGAATTTCAAACTATCGACCATAAGTTGTTTACATGTCTAGCCTCTAATAGAACTACACAACAGGGAAAAAGAACTCAAGTATTTAAGAAAAAAAAAAGCAAGAGTGATAGGTTCCTTATGCCTTTTCTTATTTATAGGACAAGATAATAGAGTTTCTTTCTTATAAAAATAAACTTCAAAATTATAATCAAAGTCCAACTCTAATTATAATTACATTTTAATTTAAATAAAATCGAATATCTCATATTTGATTTTTAAAGTTTCTCAAACTTCATAATTAAGTCTTAACTCAATTTAAATTGATTTTTACCTTTTAATTGATCTTTATCGTGACCCGTTAGGTTCCTAATATGTTAGCAATAATTATAAACTAAAATTATAATTTATAATCATAATCAAATAAATTAAAACTCTTTTAGTTTATCTTAAATGTTCTAATTAAATAACTTGTAATTATAGATTAAGATTGACATCGGTGGTATATTATGATTTCTCAAATATTAAAAATGTCAAAGTGGTTTGACTCAATCTATCAATACATGGTTATGATGTATAATTTAACCCTTTCTTCATCCAATATTCCAATTGTATATAGAAAATGAAATTAATGTCCACTCTTTTAAATCTAATCATATTTGTTCTTATTAATTAGTAATTGATTTATGATTGATATTTGAAAATACCTTTTCAAACCTTAATTCACTCTAACGGAGAATTCACTACTAAGCAAGAATATTAGAACATTCTTTCTAATTACTTTAGGCGATGAATTCTTTGTTAACTTATTCAACTAGCTCTATATGGTTTATATTATATCAAGTACTATCAATTGAGTTACCCTTCGTGGAGTAAGTCATAGGTAGTAACAAAATATAGTAATTTTCACATGAGATACTTTGATAATCTCAAATTTAAGAATCAATTATATAACCATCGATATGAAAAATTCATGAACAAATAAGTAATATTTTATTTGAGCTCCTTATAATCAAGTCAATTCAGTAATTCTCTAATAAGCACCCACACAATTATTTTAGTAACTCCATAGCTTAAGTTATAAGATTAATTACTTTCTTCATAATAAAGAAAGATAACATGTACTAGTTTTCTTGTTCAATTAATATCTCCATATTGATAAAACTACAATAAGGAATAATGCATAAATAAAAATCGAATCTCATAATTATGATTACATCATAATTTCAATTGAATAGTAATTATTATAAAGACTATACCGTTAGATTTAAAATATATATTATAATTATCAAACTATATAAAATAAATAGTACCTTTATTAATAAAATAATAATATCATATATACAATTACAACCAAACAATTGGTTACAAAGACATAAACAACTAAAAATAGTTTAATGTTTTATTTTATAATCTTTGACCCTATTTTTATAACACTAGTGCAAAATGATCCTAAAACAATAACTTATAGTACAAATAGAGTTGTGCTATTGTCTAACTCAGAGTAACAACAAATGCTCCAAATTAGGGATGACATTAGATTGGATAGGAATTGAGTTTTTTAAAGACTCTAAGTCCATGACTTATAGTCCTAACTCGATCTCAATTAGATTTCGAGCGGCCTAAAACTTGGTTTGCCACTAGGGTTGGTGTAAAAAAATTTATTTAACAAGAAGATGGACTAAACATGTAAGTAGTGACTAACAAGTAGTAACTATGGTCGATAACTGCAGATTCACAAGAAAGAAGATCCAAAGACATTAAAGAACTTGTTTTCTTTGTTGTCAATGTTGGTTTATGTCCTACAGCCAATTGCTTTGGTAGTAGTTTAGTGACAAATTATTTAAAAGGCATTATTTATCTTGTACATGTTTAGATGTATATGATAAAGTCCATGGGATAATTATACATTGCAAATGAAATTATGATGAGATTATAATTATGAGATTCATATTGCATTTATGTATTATTCGTAAATGTTCCTAGTCATTGTTCTATTAAGATTGGACATTAATAGAGCATAAAAAGACTAGCACACGTTTTGTTTTTCCTTATGAAGGAAGTAGTCGATCTCATAGGCTAAAGTATAGAGATACTTAAACAAACATGTGGGTGCTTCTTAGAGAACAAGTTCACTGAACAGACCCGATATGAGAAATGCATTTGAAACATTACTTGTATGTCTATGAAATTCTCATTGTGATGATCGTATAAGTGATCATTTGACTTGAGGTCATCAAAGTTATCTTGTATGAGGATTGTTATGTTTTGATACTACTCGTGATCTATTGTATCAATGGTCGTTTAAACGGTAGTCATTGGATGTAGTATGAACTATATGAAGATAGTTAAATGACCAAGATATGATTCATCACCCTAAAGTAATTAGGGAGAATATTCCGTTGTTCTCGATTAATATTGATTTGGGAAATTCTTGGCCAAGGTGGAATGATATTTTGTAAACAGTTTACAAATATCATTAATTGAATCAATAGTTAATGACAGAGAACAAATATAATTGAACTAAAATAGAGTAGATATTAATTTCATGCTCTATGTCTAATTGGAACATTGGGTTATGAAAGGATTGAATTATATGGAAAAATCATGCACGGAAAGATTAGTCAAAACCACTTTGACATTTCTAAATATTTGGGTGGTCATGATGCATTGCTAGATACCAATCTTGATCTATAGTTATGAATTGTTTAATTGAAGAATTAAAGATAAATTAAAAGGAGTTTTAATTTATCTAATTCTAATTATGAATTATAATTATAATTTATAATCATTGTCAACATATTTGGGAACCTAATGAGTCTCACATATTGATTTAATCAAGTTGGACTTTACTATAAAGTTTGAGAAACTTTATGATTAAATATGAAATATTTATTAAATAAGAATCAATATAAGATATTGAATCTTATTTGGGCACAATTGGTATTTAATTAGAATTAAAATAATTCTAATTAAAGTTTAATTGAAATTAATATATAATTAGAATTACAAATAATTCTAATTAAAGTTTAATTGAAATTAATATTTAATTTCAATTAAATTACTAAAACGTCCAAAGCTTATTATAAATAGGTTTGAACTCTATGGATCTAGTACTTCATTCTTAACCCTCTCTGTAAAAGGTACAAAATTCTCTCAACCTGTTCTGTGGATACCATTAGAGGCCAGACATTTGTGCGGTTACAGTGGTTAAGACGGATCGATTTCGAAAACGGTTCGAGGGATACATCAAAATAAAGATAAAGATTTGGAATAAGGTACGAATTAAATTTTCGCTTTATTTTGATTCGTGTTAATTATTTTATAGAATTAAATAGATCTTGATTTTCCGATCCGGTTTCCCAATAGTCAAAGATTTACTTCAAGTTTCCTCAATTTTTCATAGCTATAAAATGACCATCAACAAGGAAGCAAACAAAACACAAGATTTCCTATAAAAGAGACTGAGAGAAGAGCTTAAGACCAGAGGAGATGAGAAATGCCTGTATCGAGCATAATACAGTGACTAACAAAGGAGGGGAGAGGAACACTGTTGAGCTTGAGGGTGAGGCTCTAGGTTGTGCTAGGTCACTAAGATTAAGGCCGACTTGAAATTCAAATGTGGAAAAAAAAGAAACTTACGTCCAACATAAAATTCGATTGATTTAGACTAAACTTATTGACTTCATATTGGTAGGAAGGACTATAATTAAAAGTCAAATGAAATCAATATTAATTGCTTCATTAGGTTTTTAGACCAAGGCCCTCTTGTTGCTCAAATTTAAGCAACATCTTTGATAGGATGTATAAATATAAAGCTAACCGAAGTTGCGACTGAAAGCGAAGTTGAAAAATAAATCAATTACTAAGATCAAAAACCATTTGTTTTACTTAATTTCTTGAAATTCTGAAAGGAAATGTGGAAATAGATGTGCTGAGATATGTTGACATGCATGCACACTTGTGAATCTTGCATAATTTGATTTCAATAATATCTTATAAAAACAAGTGAAATCCTCTATTATGCTTTGAAAAAGTCATAAAATGGAAGGATAACGTGTATTCGGAAAGAAGTTAAACGACTCCAACAAAAATGATCGTTTGAAAGATATGAAGTAAGAATTTTATTTAGTTGTGATCCTATTAAGATTAAATTAATTAAAATAATTAAATTTTTAACGAGAATAATATTCTTAATAATTATTATGACATTCTTCGTTGTCTTCAAATGGCGTCGTTAAGACATGAAACAACAAAAAGCTGGGTTGGGCCTCAAGTGGCCAAGGTTCACAGCCCAACCCAATTAGTGATGGACTCACTCAGAAACTCATGCCACTGCCAAGATTATGTGATCGTGACTGACATCTTTGCGTTTGTGTTGTTGAGTTGAGTTGAGTTAAGTTGAGTTGAGTGAGAGTGACCTTGCTGCTGCTGCTGCTGCTGCGGTTTTCATTCAATATCTTACCAACCAAGTTATGCCAAACAAAGCCTTCTCCTGTCCTGTCTCTCTCCTTGTCTTCTATGGTCCTAAACCGGTCGATATCAATAAAAATTTGGTACCAAACCAAAAAGTTTTGTATCGGTTAGCCAGTAACCAAAATACTAATAAAAAATTGATCATAATTGTAAATATTTTAAAAAATTTAAGATTAAGTTGAAAAAGAAATAAAATTTTCTATATAAAACAATAATTAGTTATACATAAAAATAAATATGATAAAATTATCTATAATTTATTTAATAAATAATAACAATACAAAGAAGAATGTATTAGATAAATTTTTTATGTCATTAGACTAATTTAAAGTGATTATAAAATACATAAATAAATATATACTTTTAATGTAAATATATTTCATACTTTTAAATTTATATATTTTATATTGATAATATATATGTGTAAAAAAATTACAATAAATTTTGAAATATGTAAAGATAATATTTGAAATTGAATTTATTTTAATTTATAAAAATACGTGAAAATAATATGAATAAAATAAATAGATATTTGTTATATCATATTTATATTATTATGTTTTCTTAAGATATATTGAAGTAAAGGACATAAGGTTTATTTTATAATTGTATAAAATTTAAAAAATTTAAAAGTAAAAGCGATCGACTGATAATAACATTGAATTTGGTAAGAATTTCTAAAGCACACGTCTTCTTTTTAAATCTCAAATTTGCAGTTAATTTTATTAAGTATACATCCTTCTTAAAATTTATATCTAATAAACTTATATAAATAAAGTTTTCAATCTATAATTTACAAATTTTACAATTTTCTTTTTAAATATTGCTAAATTGGATCTTTTTCTAAAATCATATATAAATAACCTTCAATTATTACATTTTGTAAACTTAATATCCTATTATAATTCTATACTTTACCGAATTCTGGATTGAATCAGAATTCAAATTCAAATTCAAATTTAATTAGTTAGGTTGGATAAGGTGTCAAAAATTTAAAATGAAAACTATCTGATTTGACGATATAACCTATTAGTATCCTATCGAAAGTCTACCAATGCAAAATTTTAACTTGGGTAGGAGACAGGAATACAGGATTGATATAAAATAAAACACTCCCTCAGTAGTCAGTAGTATTATCTTAAACATTACTTCTAATTCCAGGTAATAATTAAAATTCAATACCTAAAATTAAATTACTTGATCCAATCCAATCCAATCCCAGATAGAACTAATGTTAAGTATAAAAGGGCTAGTTGCGTCAAAATATCACGCAAGTGAACAAAAACCTGACCTGAGCGTTCTCAGAGAATCAGAGAAGAGAGACGAAGAATAAGATTAAGCAGCAATGCCACTAACGCCGTTGGCCTAATCTCTCCGATCGCCGCTGTTTACTCCTCCCGTATTTCTGTATTCGCAAACCCTCACTGTCCGATTAAGTCTCTAATTGTGATTTGATCTTCTCTAAGTTTTGTCCCCCGATCATCGTTTCTTGGAAAGCTAGGTCATTGTTGGTTCTCTAATGACGAGTACTGCTTCGATCATGACGAAGACGGCGAGCAATCGCTCTCCTTGTCACTCTGCCATCGATAACAGTAATAGTAGTAACACAAAGGGCGTTAGCCCCCAATCGCGGAGCACCGGCGGGGCGGTGTCGTCCCCATGGACGCATATCGTCCTCAGTGAGTCGGAACGAATCTTGGCTACTCCTTATTTGCCGCCGGTCGCCGAGGAGCAAGCCCCGGTGGTTTCGGCTTCCTCATCGGCTTCTTCGACGGTGGAGGAGGATTTTTCGGAGAATGGGAATGTGTCCGGTAGCAATGCCGGTAAGCGGCCGGCCTGGAACAAGCCGTTGAATGGGACTTCGGAGGTTGGGACGGTTATGGGGGCCGAGCTGTGGCCCCCTCTGTCTAAGTCAGCTAGAGGTGCAACGAAGTCCTCTTCTGATTCATTGAAAGGCTTATCCGATGGATCGTTGCCGGACTCTGTTTCACAGGTTTGCTAGACATTAAACTTTACGTTGTCTGTTCAGTTTCTGAGGAAGTGTATGAGCATTAGTTGTTGAATTAGTTGTTAATTATGTCTTGAATGTAAGTACGTTCAAATTTACTTTTAGTTCGGCCGCTGAAGAGTATGCTGAATTGGTTTTTTTTCCCCCCACCTTATACTTGGGAGTTATTCTTTATGTCTAAACTGATTGGGTACTTATTAAACTATTATAATAATCTACATATTTTTCTTGAAGCATTTTATCTCTGATAAATTCATGAAAATTTATAGATGATAAATTGCTTTCAACATAAATTGCTTAGTTCTTCATCAATAATTCAAAGAAAATTTAGTGATTGATCATTATAAGAAGAAATTTCTGAGATTTGAAGTTTAAACCATTTGCCCGCCAATGCCCTGTTGTTTGGTACGAGTTTGCTTAAAATCCGGTGCTTAATATTCTACTCTTTTTGACAGCTACAGGGATCTGAAACCATACCTTCTTCTTCATCACCGAGACAATCTAGTAACAATGCAAACCCCAATTCCACACCAAACCATATGGTATCAGCTCGATCAAGATCAATGAAAGGCAATAGCACTAACTCTTCTTCTAATGATGGTACTTCTCAGCCCCCAGGAATGCAGGGTCCAGTAGGGGAAGGGCATTTAGATAACTCTTCTCCTAGAGACCATTCTCAAAGGAATACTCAACTCCGTGGTGCCAATGATCACCAACAACAGATGCGCAACTCTTTCCGGAACCGCAATGGTGGACTACATTCTCGTGGAGACAGTTCTCATCATCACAACCTTGGGGGCAGGCGTGATCAAGATCGTGTGAACCAAGGTTGGAATAACCAACGGCATTTCAATGGTAGAGATGGCCACATGCAGTCACAAAGACCTTTCACAAGGTTTATGAGGCATCCACCACTGTCTTCAGCTCTTCCTCCAACTTCTGCATCATATGTGGCATCTTCACCTTTGCAAGGTTTTGGCAACACAATGGGCTTTCCTGGTAAGCGTCTCCATTTGTTTCTGCTTTTTCTTTCATGAAGATCTGCTCTAACATCTCGTCTGTTTTCAGAGTTTCCCTTGCAGGTTTATTATGCTGCGCCACGAATGCCACCTCCTGCAATGTTCTTCCCTGACCCTCAGCTGCATTATAATATAATGAAGCAGATAAATTACTATTTCAGGTGCTTATCCCTTCTTTTCTCTTGTTACATGGGTTCTCATCTTTTTTTGCAGTCTGCACATCAACCTGTTCCTCCTTTTTTATGGAAATTAACTTAATTTTCATGTCATATTTGTTTCGGCAGTGATGAAAATTTAATTAAAGATACCTTCTTGCGGCAGAACATGGATGACCAAGGCTGGGTACACGTTACATTAATAGCAGGCTTCAAAAAAGTGAGTTGCTTCAATAAAACAAATTGCTAAGCTCGTATTACTGGTGAAAAAAAACAAATTGCTGTAATCATCCATTAGATATAAGTATCCCTTACTGTTGTTTTGCATATGCACTTGCAGTTGATACATTTTGGTGTAAATCATGGCAAGTTCCTTGTTCCTTGGAATGGATGATTGTTAACTGTAGCTAAATGAATAGTATAATTTCATGGTGCAGATTAGAATGTTAAACATTGAACTCAGGTGTCTCAACTATCAGGAAAGGATATCAATGTTTTGTGGAAATTTTTTGAATTCTGTTGAGGAATACCAGCAGTTGCTTGATTTTGCTGCCTTTGCTAGAGTAGTTCACACCTGTTATGTGATGAGTGGCTTAAGAATTTTTTAAATATAAATTAGTTTCATTGAACCCCTGCAAGTTTGCAGTTTGCAGTTTGCAGTTTGAATGCTTATTCATAATTTTGTTTCAAACACTTGTAAACACTTTTGTTAACTGTTGATTTTGGCATGATACTTTGGATTGTAGTTTGTTCAATCCTATATCCATTCTTATTAGGTCAAAAATTTTCTGGGCTTACAATGTTGAGAGACCTTAGTAAATGCTATTGAGGCAAGGTCATATGTCCCTGGTTTATGTTTCAGGTTGCGCAATTGACTCCAAATATTCAGGTTATATTGGACTCGATGAGAAATTCAAACGTAGTGGAAGTACAGGTACCTCTTTTATTGCATTTGTACTAGGCTTTTTCTTCTTGAAGTGGCTACTCGGGCAAAACACGATTTTAAGCATATCTGAAAATCACTCTCTGAAAATCACTCACTTATGTGATTTTACTTATTTTATCACTTCTACCCTCAATATTTTGCTGTAAAGAATTTTTTTGCTTTATCATTGTATCGTCTCAAAATAATTTATGCTGTCTGAAACGTAATATCCACGTTTAACAAACAAATGCAGCTAACTGGAGGGAATCCCGATGTTAATGATATCTGGGCTGCTAGCAAGTGGCAGTATAGGCAAAATCGTTGTGAACTGCTTTTGCCACAATTTATAACATAATTAGATCTAAATGCCATTTTATAATGTGCTGTTACATGTTGTGGTTCATCCTTGTCAATTTTCTTTCTGTAATCTTGTAGGGTGACAAAATTAGGAGACAAAATGACTGGAAAAGATGGATAATGCCACCTTCGGTTCAGTTTGCAAATGTATCAACTGCTCAGTCCAGTGCCGGCATTCTAGGAGGTCATATTGAAAGTATTTCATTGGAGGAGAAGGCTTCTAATCACATTGTTAGGAGTGGAGCTAGTATTCCAACAGATGCAATTTGTAGTAGTTCGTCATCTGGGGATTTGAACAGCCAGTCAGAACTTTCGAGCAGCAGGAGACTGGGACACGTTAGTGCTCAGGGAGGTGTGGACCATTCTGCTTCATCACCAATTTCAACCAAGCAGTGAAGCACATTTTACGGGAGAAAGTGGGGATTGAATTCTTTTGGTTGTCTTGCGTTGTTGAGGTAGTGATTGCAAGTAGTAAGAAAGCTTAGGGAGGGGGAAATGATTTTTAAGGACTAAAGAGAAAACAAGGAAAATCACATCATAAAAATTATTAGAAAAAAGAAATTAAAAAAAATTGAGGACTCAAGCGAGTAGGTGAATTTGTTGGGAAATTTGTGGCTTTGTGGGGTCTGGCTATTTTACCCCTATGACTGATTCTGGTGGTATGTTTCGGTATTTAATCTGGGGAATTTTGGCTTTACTTCCCTCTTTTGCCCCTCAGCTGGTTTTTGAAATTCTTTGGGGTCAAGACTATCCCCAGTCACCTGGAGTTTATGAATGGGGGGTTGCAGACAGAATGGTGACTTTTGGCAGGTTGAGCTTCTTCTGCTTCTATTCGCAATACTCAACCTTTAGATTCTTCTGCTCCGTTACCTAATACTTCATTGACAGATGCATTTGTATGTATACCTTTTTCTTCAAACCTTTTGGAGATCCCCTCTTGCATACAATGGTCTTTGGAGAAACCTGATGAAACCGTCTAGTTCTGATCTGGATGGTGGTACTCGTAGTGTAGTTATTAGCTGTTAAATTTAAAGACTCGGAGCTTTTGGTGTTCCTAATTCTTTTGACTTAATCAGCATACTTGTTATTTTGTTTTGTGATTTAATTATTGAAAAGTTAGATTTAGTTTTTGGACGGTCTGATTTTGCGTTGTGTTTGATATTTGTTTTTTTGATGTTTGGTAGAAGTCTGTTCGTTTGGGCCAAGTAGAGATACGCCGACTTCTTTTTGAACACATCCATGATCAACAGTATAACAATAATAAGAGATTAATTTATGAGGTATTCTTTTTTCTACTCCCAAACCCATAGTCCCAATACCCGTTGCTTTAAAGGAAAATTTGACTTTGTTTGGAATACGTGATTTAACATACTAATTTGTATCAGAAAACGATTTATTTTCTAGTTGTTGAGGAAAAATAAAAAAAAAGACATTATTTCTTCTCTTGGCTGCAGACATGAAAAGAGGCTGTAGAACAGAAATAGCCTAGGAATCTTGACGCAAATATAACTTTTTAAAATTTTCTATAATCTTATTTTGGGCACTTAGATCAAGGGCATTATAATCTTACTTTTTATAATCTATAATTCTCTGTCTAATTTTATAATATCTTATTGTGTCTCATAAATTTCAGTTATTTATTTATGTGAGATTCACGCGGAATCTACGTAAATAAATGACTGAGATTTATAGAACACAATAAGATACCATAAAATTAAAAAGGAAGTTTGGACTTGTCTATGCTAGCCTAATCTCAACTTCATTTTAAGGCGGACAAAATTTCCTTTAGCTAATAACAGGTAGTGAATAAAATTCGTACAGAGCTTTTCAGGCTTAGGTGAAGTTGGTAGTTTAAATCTCCTTTATATATATAATTGTTTAAAAATTTGAGGTTAAAATTTTATCTCTTACAAAAATATTTATCCGACTCGAGTAGAAATTAATTTAGATGTGAACTACTGAGTTGAAATATCATCGTATCATAGAGAATGAAAATTACACATTTTCCTCAAAGCGAAATAGTCGACTAGATATGTGGAATTCAATTCACCAAGGTAGTGGAAATAAACAATGTAGCAAACGCTGGTTCCTATTGGAATGTACATCTGTTTAGTGCTATGTCCTTCTAGTTAGTCCTCGTCTATACTAACAGAACAATCACTGTTTCCGAATAGACTATCAACGGTAGCATCCCCACCACTGATGGTCTCGGAAGATGTGCTTCATAGTTATCCGATGGTCACTCTTAAAAAGGAAAGGGCAATATACAGAGAGAAGAAGTTGAAGAATAGAGAAAATCAATGTTTTTACTGTTGCTTCTTAATCCTCCTCTGCAAACTCAAATGATGAGTCGCTATCATTCATATCAAATCCCACCTCTCTACATTCGCAATTCAGCGAGCTAATTATGTCCTCTGCTTGTCCCGTTTCATAGAAAGTTTTATCTTTGACCCTTCCAAAGCCTCCAGTTCGCATATATAACCTTTACCAATTTTGTTCATGGGCAGCGTATAAAAGTTATAAATATAGATCCTCTACGTGCAAAGACGTAATTACGAAGAAGAAAGATAGGAACCTTCTCCAAAGACGTATTTACGAAGAAGAAAGATAGGAACCTTCTAAGAAAGGAAGATAAATCGAGAGAAAGAATGCGCATAAGTGACCGTCGGTGTTAGTTTTGGTGCAGGGTTGTTTATGCCTTCCTACGAAGTGTTAATGGTGACGTTGCGGTTGCGGATGACAAAAAACGCCATTTAAATTGGGCGAGGTTTCAAAGAAATGATGCAGAGACTGACAGCTACTAGTCTCTGTGTGCTCTGATTGCCTCCCCCAAGTCCTATCCTCGAGCTTTCCAATGCTTTTCTCTTCAATAATCTCTTATTAGATCTTTAATATAAATTATATGAACTTAATAAAATTTGTTGAGTATCATCAATCTTGATGTCTCCAGATAAGTGGGTAGTTTTTATTTTATTGAAGAAAGTTTTTTTTTTTAAGATGAGAAAATCTCAAATGCCTGTAGATTTACGCCTACACATTGTCAATGATTTTCTAGTTAGACCCAAACAAACATAACTGAAATTCCAACCTCATCAAATTTAGATCATTTCTCTTCAATTACGATACCCAACTATTTTTATTAAGCTCATATAGTCTATATCACTGATCTAGATAAGATAATTTAAAAGGATTTCACATATAGACCTTAACATAAAAAATAGATCCAAAGATCCAGATTAGACTAATGTGGTCTAAAATTCATTTCTGTAGAATAATACATAACTATAAAGTTTCCCTCTAAACTCATCCTGTTATGACTAGAACAAGATTATATACATCTCCACTAAGCGCTATTCACATAGTCTTAATATTTTATTGAAAAAAAAACAATTATAGCAACAATTATGATTTCTCTCATAGATACGACAAACACATCTTATCAAAGTGCCTTAATCGACATCCTCTTGACCACTCTTAATAATAAAAGTGTCATCATGACTATTGCTCTAAACTTTAACATCAAGTTTGATGATTCTACTTTACCCACTGGACTGGAAGTTCAAATTCAAATTGATGGCACTAAGCAAGATCCTTCTCTTATCATGGTCTCACTCTATCATCAGAACATTTACACATTGCAAAACCATGTCCTAGATTTGAACTTTTCAAACTCTACACGAGCTGCAATTTATATGGTAGTAGATAAGTATCAGAATCAGACCATAATCATCCAAATTCCACAACAATAACTATTACAACAATTGACTGAGTTAATGTCTATGTAATACATCACAAATTACGAGAAAGAATTTTATAGTCCTCGTTGATGCTCTATTCATACTACCACTCCTTCAATCTTAAGAAGTTTGAAGGATGAAACGACAAAATTTATTTTCAACAAGTCTAGGGAAGAAAATCCATGATCATCCAGAGCCTCCTCTAGGTCAACAATGATGATTACACAACATTTTCTCATAAAGAAGGCATTAATGGCCCTTCAATCTACTCTTTCCAACCTGATGGACATCAGATGTATGTCAACCATATCAATGGCTATTTCATCTAAGATGTAAATCCATCTAGTGCAATTCAGGCTACAAATGTTACATAGATGAAGACTTCGATAGTGATGATGAAGTTTATGTTTCTCAACAGAGAGAAGATCCCAACAAAAAGTCAATATCTCAATATCAACCACAAAAGAAGATCCAACCCATGCCTGATGAAGATGACGACTCGAGACTTTGGATTAGTTTTAGGAATCCTAAGCATAGGCCAAAGAATCTCTATGAACTATTAAAAGTAGTTGGAAAGGAGAATTTATTCCAACCAAGATTATCTCTGCCAATAATTTCTCCAATCCCTATGGAGATTTCCAAACCATGACCTTGTATGATGATGAGATCATATGGGGAAGATTTTTCACCTTTAGAAGCTCACACTAAAAAAGCCACCAGGGTATCTATGAGGCCATACTCAAGATCAATAAGTATCAATCCACATGTCAATCATGTATCAATTTCTCTAGTAGAAGAAGTAATAAATTAGCAAACACAGCATGTAGCACAAAATAATATCCTTAAAAGAATTGATTCAAAGTTTGATGATCTATCTCAACAGACAGAAGGATTAAATTCAAAGCTTAATGGTCTATCTCTTTAAGTGTAACAATTACATCAACAACTACTCAATCAAGCTACTAAACTCGATTCTGATTTAAAAAGATATATTGACCAAGTTTATTGTGGATCAGATTTCTCCAAGAAGGAAAGGGAACTTTAAAAGGTTTGAAAAGAGCTCAAAAGAATTAAGTCATATATGGCTAAAAAACAATCTAGAGCTATATATGAACCATATCCCTTTACATTTTTAGTCATAAGACATACTTATAACACTCCATCCTATCATGATTCCACTAACTATAGAAAAGTCTTCAAAATGTCCTATCTATTATTCAAACAAACCCTTACAAAACCATCAAAATCCTTCAAGCCAAATCCACTAGCAAAAGACATTCGGTCAACTTCTAAACCTTTACAAATCAATACACCACCAACCTCTCAATTAAAAGAAAGACCTTTCCTGGACACACAGCAAAAGAATCCATGCCTAACCAAAAATTCATAAATACTATTCAACTAGTTCTGAATAGCTCTAAAAGTCACACAGTACCACATAGTTTTGACAATCACACTAATGACCAATATTATGATTCTTTTACGAAAAACTTTGAACAACTTGTAGATCTCATTTGAATATCTCAAATGTTGATGGATATTCCACACTATTCTCAACCACTCATAGAAGTTAAACCTAAGGTTTACGATGTTGAATCAATGACTGAACCAATCAGACCACAAGTAACTCTTATTTATAAACTTGCTTTAAGTATATGGTTCAATTTTAATGACATCCTACCAATAAAATGGAGAGATCAATTGTACAAATTCAATGTCTATATAGATCTTAGGGGTGAGCATTATTCGACCCGGCCCGGCTCGAATTAATTCGGGTAAGCAAATGCTAAATTTCGGATAATTCGGGTCGGCCCGGGTATTACCCGAATTATTTTCGGGCTGGGACGGGTAACTTCGAAAAAATTCAAGCCGGCCTGATTACCCGAATTAGGTTTAAAAGAATTATGAAATAGGGTAATTAGGATAATTCAAGTAAATCGGTCCGGGATAATTCGGGTAATTCGGATAAATCGGGCCTGGTAAATAGGTAATTCGGGTAAATCGGACAGGGTAAGTTCGAATAATTGAAAGTTTGGGTTCGGGCCGGGTAAGGGAAAAAATTTCGGGTAATTCGAGCCCAACAGTAAAAATTGGGCCCGAATTACCCGAATGTTAACCCCTAATAGATCTTCAAATTATAAGGTCATATATGTCTCTTAAAGACATCTTAACAGAATTTGTCTCCAGAATGATGGGAAATTTAAGAGAATGTTTTCAAAGCCTTAGTGAATACAAATACATGCAAGTCTTACAATTATCATGAACTAGTTCCTTGTTGATTTATAAAGATTCGTTGGAGATTTTCAGCTCATTGACTAACAAAACAGACATGAGTACTTTAAATTGAAATTTTTCTTTATAAATAGGAAATGTTTATAAAAGCATTTTTAAAGAATGTTTGAAAAATATTATATGCTCAATGGCTTCAATGATGTTAATTTTTGATACATATTCATTGCCTTTCTTCCTGGTGAGTTGTGGCCAGAATTACAAAGAACAATCAATTGTCTTTACAGAGATATGTCTGAAATCTCACTTAGAGAAATCTACCAACTAGCTTTAGTGATGTTTTACAAATTATGTGAACAACATAAGTTCTTTAAAGTTGTTTTAAAAGGTAGGCCTTAACTTAAAAAAGGAGAAACACTTTAGAAGAGAACCATTAAGAGTTCACTCTTTCAACTTATGGAAGAAAACAAGAATAAGATTCTTCAAACGATATGCTTTTGAAATTGGAAAACCAAACCAGTGTTACTTTTGTGGACAACCAGTTCATTATAGAAAAGGTGCCCTAAAAAGTCCAAAAAGGATAAGAAAATCTTACAATCTATTGAAGCTATGATGCCTATAGGAGATGAGAACATTGAGTCTCTTTTTTAAGAACAATCTAGTGAAGATGAAGGGACACTATTTGCATTATTTAACTATAAATATAATGATAATGAAGTCTCTTCTCTTACAAAAGAAGATGATGAAGCAATGTACATGATGAAACGATCATGTTTTAAGCTAGAGCCCAGGAAGCTAGTAGTAACACCACTATACGTCAAACTCCAGTTGCTTTTAGAAAGGTATTATAGACCAATTGTAGCTTTTGGTTACATGGATACAAGCTCTTATAAAAGTGTAATGAAACTATATATTCTTCCTTCAGAAGAATGGTAACCTTATGAGGAATACTTTACTACAACTGATGACAATCCTTCAAGATAGACCTTATTACAAAAATAAGGATTAGTATTGTTAGAGTAGTGCCCTAAAGGCAATCCCCTTTAGCGCTTTTTGTTCATAGTCATGTGCAGACTTTATGAATAAATAAAGAAAGACATGTTTCATTTATTTGATATTCTTTATGAATTGATATTGATCTTTAATCAAATTAATGAAGTCCATGATATATGACATAGCATGAAGGAAATTATGATGTGATCATAATCCTGAGATTCCTATCATGTGCAATTATGTCAGTATCTAAATTTTCCCTAGTCATAGGATTAATGAGACTGGACATCATTAATCCGGACAGACTAAGATATGTCATACTCCTTGATTGAATCAGCGGTGGATCTCGTAAGCGTAAATATGAGATATTTAGAGTTGACATATGGATGCTTATTAGTGGTAGTAAGTTCATTGGATGATTCGCCATGAGATCATCACATGGATTTAATGTCAGTGATAATCTCATCATAGCAATGGTGCAAGTATCCTTAGACTTGAGGTACTCAAGGATATCTTGGATACTGATCCTGTACTTTGACTCCATTCCTTGTGGCCTTCCAGAGGTTACTCATAGGGTAGTGCTTGGGTACAGTTTGAGGTATTCGAAGGTAATTGAGTAGCCAATAAAGGATTCATCACTTCTGTGAGAACAGAAGAGATACCCTGGCCTCTTGTCAGGATCATTACTTTAAGTCTCTGGCGAGCATGACTATATCATGAAGAGTGTCTTCATGGACATATAAAGTAATGAGTCCTCGACAGAACTGTTTTCACTGGCTAGACTTAGTCTAGTAAGAGTTGACATATTAGCCATACTCATAACCAAGTGGGGTATAGGATGATGAAAGGACGAATTGCACAAGAATTGTCTCATGGAAGGGTTTGTGATCCGGTTCGTGATGAATTCATCAAACCAATTACTTTTCGGTCAATTGGGGTCATGATGTGTTGCTAGATACCGCTCATGACTTGCTCAGATTAATTGTTAATCTAAGTGGCCAACATAACCTAAACCTAAAGGGTCACACGCATAAGAGTGATTGAGAGAATCAAAATAGTAATTGGACAGAGTTCCAATTATGGAGAGCATTAGATTAAATGGATCCCAATGGATTGGGATATGTCCCGATGAGATCGCGACATCAATATTGCTAAGAAAGGTTCCTGAGTGTTTCAAAGATTGGGGCCCGAGAGTTGTAGGACCGACCCCAGTTTGATCGATCATAGCAATTATATATATTAATTAATTAAGTAAATAATTAATTAATATATATAAATATATAGCCTTGCACGTTGGAATGGGAGAAGAGATGAGAAGCTTTGACTTTTCAAAGCTTATTACTTTATTCATTAAAGAAATGAATGGCCATTAATCATCCATATGTAAGCTTCTTAAGGAAGCATCTTTAATTGTTAAAGAAATACATAAGATGGCTTTTGGAAGGTGATAGCCGAGGTTCTTGCGTGGAAGAGAAAGGAGAAAGCTTAAGAGTTAAGCTTAAGGTGATTTTTGAATTCATTTTCTTCTTTTCTCAAGCAACCATCGATCTCTCTTCTCCAAAGCAAAGTTCCAACGTGATCTCAAGCTCTCCAGGACAGAGGTAGGGTCTAGCAGCTCTTATTCTGTTCTAGCTATTCCCGGGTCAAAAGTGTTTGATCCGGTTAGGTTTTCTGATCTCTGCGTGGATACCTTTAGAGATAGTCTCTATTGGCTATTCAGGTTTGAGGTTTTCATACCGACACCGGGATCCTGGGTTTTGGGAAGGTCCCGGGAATAAATTTTTTTTGTTTCCGCTGCTGGAACATGTGATGTTCCTCCCGGGATTTTCCTACAGTGGTATCAGAGCGTCTGGTGTCGTGTATGAAGCTTTAACTGAAGCTAGATCATAAACCTTAATTGCTTGTGATGCTGTAGCATGTATTCTGTTCAGATTTCGAATTGCTATAGAGATAGGGTTTTCGAAATTTTTCTACCCAAGAATGTTCATAACATGTTAGAGAATATGTCTCTGAAAATTCAGAATTTATCGATTTGATTAGATAAAGTTTTGCTAATTATTTCCCTAAGCTTACAGATGCTGTTTTTGAAACGATTCTGTGAACAGGCAGTAGTATAAAATCAAGAATAAATTCTAGAAAAATCGTTTTCTGGATTTTCCTTCACCTACATGTCTCTAAGATGTTGGTAAATGTCTGTGAGCATGGAAATTGGATTTCAAGGTGATTGGATATTTATTTTCGATTTTATTCTATGCCGTTGGGAATTGCTGTGCTGATGAACACAGTTTTGGAATCGGTTTTGTTATTTTGGTTGACTGAGTTTTTGATGGCCTAAAATCCTGAAAAAATTCAGGTAGCATTTTCAGAACATTTAGTAACCTATATAATGTTCTCATGATTTATTGAAATTTTTTCATTGATCATTTCAAGCAATGTACAGAACTGGACAGTTTTGGTGAAAATTGTTGGGACTGTTTTGCTTGGCTTGATTGAGTTTGCTTTTTCAATTCCAATGCCTTGAAGCATTTTTAATGTGATTAAAAATGTGTTAACTTGATGTAGTATGATTGCCAAATTGAATTGCTTGAAGTTGCTTTTCCAAGAATTTTTGAATGCCGAATTGGTCACATTTGTGTCTCGTTAGTATATTTCATTTTCTTGCTTGTTTTGGCCGTCACAATTTTTGTGACAAGTGCCGGAGTAGTTTTGAGAGTGTATACACTAGCTTGAGATGCTTAGGGTGAGAATTTGGGTGTTCCTAATTTATTTGGATATTTATGAGTTTTGACTCATTTCAAGCTTTTCATATAGTTTAACTATTTAAGGCATTCATGAATCAATGAAGTGTTCATTGAGGCATTAATGTACAGATATTACCCTAGGTATGATGGTGTTGAGAATTAGAATTGCATGGATTGAGGAATTAGCCGATTAGAGATTATAGCATTTCTCCCTGGATAAGGCGACTTGTGCATGGCATAAGTCGACTTGTTCAAGGTCTTAGTATAAGTCGACTTGTAGCACATTACAAGGCGACTTGTACATGGGCAGGTGTCATAAGGCGACTTGTTTCCTACAAGTCGACTTGTGCGTGAGCAGGAGCATAAGTCGACTTATATCGACAAATGACTTGTGTGTAAGCGAAGCATAAGGTGACTTGCATTTGATGAAAGTCGACTTGTGACATGCTCAGGTTGGATGACGGATGATGGATGATTATAAGGATTGATTCAATTTGATTGATGAAACCTAAATCATGCCAGATAGTCCTAGCGACTATGATCCTTCACTTGAGTCTAGAGTTTCTAAATCCTCCTCGTATATGAAAACTAACGCCTTCCATTAATATGGTAAGAACCGAGTTCTTATAGGGATGGGTTGTTGGGTAAACCCAAGCTCACTCTATACTGGATATGTTCGAACAATGAAAATATGATTTTCTGATTAATGGGTTGGTTTTCACTGGAAGCGTTGGTTTGTTGAGTAAACTCAAGGTCAACGTGGACAGAGGTGAAATTGGGTAGCATACATCGGATGTATGCGCATCAAAGAGTTGATACCCAATGTAAGTGCATACATCAACAAGTTGATAGCACTGATCGATAGTTGTGTCTAAGATGTAATTGGTATATCTGATACCTCCCGAGACATAAGGTGGCTTGTTGGGTAAACCCAAGGTCATTCTCAATGTCGGTTATCGATGATGCAATTGGTATGTTCGATACCTACCGATTGACCTAAGTTATGACTTGTTGGGTAAACCCAAGGTCATTCTTAGCAATATCGGATATCGACCCACTAGGACATTATGTCACTTTGTTTCTTTGGATTCGTAATGAGGGTTATGGATTCTATGAAACTAGTGGGAGCTCTTTTTGCATATCATTCAAGTCCTTATGATTATGCAGCTATTCCTATTCTAACATTCTTCCTCTCTATCCGTGTAGGTTATTTGAAAATGTCGTCAAGTGTGAATCTTCGCTCGCTTATGGATTCCAACAAGTTAACTGGACCGAATTTTCTTGACTGGTTAAGGAATCTGAGAATAGTTCTCAGATCTGAAAGTCTGGGATATATCCTAGATTTTCCGCTTCCAGATGCACCTGCTGTCGATGCTTCTGATGATGATCAGAAGGCATATAGTAAGCATCTAAAGGACAGTGACATGGCGACTTGCATTATGCTTGCGTCGATGTCACCTGAGCTGCAGAAGCAGCACGAGTCCATGGATGCTCATACTATAGTTTTTCATCTTAGGGAGCTGTTTGACGAGCAAGCCCGGTCCGAAAGGTTCGAGACCTCAAGGCTTCTCTTCACTACCAAGATGACTCTAGGACATCTGGCATGCAAGACGCATCAAGATGAATGGCTATATTGAGAGATTGGCCGCCTTAGGTTTTGCAATGGATCATGAATTAAGTATAGACTTAATTCGGTTGGATTGTCGACAGTTATGCACAGTTCGTGCTAAACTATCGGATGAACCAAATATCCACTACAATACCTGAGCTGATCAATCTGCTCAAGACAAAGTGAAAGGACTATCAAGAGTGATAGTAAGCAAGTGCTAGTAGTAGCTTCTTCTTCTTCAGGTTCCAAGAAGAAAAAGAACCCAAAGAAGAAGAAGGCAAAGAAACCAAAGGGAGGCGCCATCAAGAAGAAGACCAAAGAAGCTGCCCAAAAGGAACTTGCTTCCATTACGGTAAAGATGGCCATTGGAGGCTTAATTGCAAAGTCTATTCGAGTCGTTGAAGGAAGAAGGCATCGATGCCTCGACTACTTCAGTTTGTATGTCATTGAAGTTATCTATTATCGATCACAATATATGGGTATTTGATACTGGTTGTGGCTCACACATATGCAATGATATGCAGGCCTTCGTGATGATGAGGCAACTCATGAAGGAGAAGTAGACCCACGTGTTGGAAATGGAGCAAGAGTTCTTTGCATTAGCCGTAGGAACCTATGTTTTGTCTCTCCCTCTTGGGCTTGTCTTTGGAATTGGATGATTGTTATTTTGTACCCGCTTTGACAAAGAATATATTGTACATTTCTTGTTCGAATAAATTTGGATTCCATATGAATTTTAATAGCAATGGTTGTTCTATTAATTCTAATGGAATGCTTTATGGAACGGTACATTGTGCAATGGTATTTACATATTAGATATGTCTAATCCAATTTTAAATGTCAATGACACCAAACGACATAAAAGAGATAATCTAAAGTCAACTTACTTATGGCATTGTCGACTTGGCCATATAAATGAGACACGCATCGCTAAGCTCCACAAGAGTGGCAGTTTAGGGTCATTTGATTATGAATCATATGACACATGCGAATCTTGTTTATTAGGCAAGATGACTAAGTTACCCTTCAAGGGAAAGGGTGAACGAGCGATTGGAGTATTAGACCTAATACATTCAGATGTATGCGGTCCGATGTCCATCCATGCCAGAAGTGGTTGTCGTTACTTCATTACCTTGATCGATGATTATTCACGATATGGGTACTTGTATCTGATGAGATACAAATCCGAAGCGTTTGAAAGGTTCAAACAATTCAGAAATGAAGTAGAAAACCAGCTTGGTAAAAGTATCAAGGCATTACGATCCGATCGTGGTGGAGAATACTTAGACCAACAGTTTCTGGCTTATCTCAGAGATAATGGCATTTTATCTCAGTGGACTCCTCCTTACACGCCGCAGCACAACGGTGTGGTTGAAAGGAGAAATCGAACCTTGTTGGACATGGTACGATCAATGATGGGTTTCGCAAAGTTACCAAAATCGTTTTGGGGGTATGCGCTAGAGACAATTGCTTACTTGCTAAAGCAGAGTTCCTCGAAGATAGTTGATGTTACTCCATATCGATGTGGACTAATGAAAACCTTATCTTTCTCATTTGAAAGTATGGGGTTGTCCCGCTACGTGAAGCGGATTCATCGAGATAAGCTTGAAGCAAAGTCGACAAGTGTTTGTTTGTAGGATATCCTAAAGAGACCATGGGATATCAATTCTACCTCACTTTGCGAGGAACAAAAGGTGTTTGTTTCAAGCATGCTGTCTTTTAGAGAAAGAGTTTCTTCGCAAGAAGACGATTGGGAGCAAAGTCGAACTTGAAGAAGTTCAAGATGCTCAAACAAGCACAGATCAATCGTCGAACTCAGACCTGCCACTCATTCGGATGAAGTGTGATTCAACCTTCATTGCACAAGTTCGTAGGTCAAGTAGGATGCGACTTGTTCCTAGAGATATGGATTTCTTGTGGTTTAACAGAATGACGTATTGCTCATATAAAATGATGAGCCTGCTACCTATGAAGAGGTTCGAAAAGTTCGAGTCGAAAAATGGCTTTGTGCCATGAAAGCGAAATGGATTCCATGTACATAAACCAAGTATGGACTTTGGTTGATGCACTGAAGGATAAAACCTATAGGGTGCAAATGGGTTTTCAAGAAGAAAACCGACATGGATGGTAATGTGATTACCTATAAGGCAAGGCTTGTGGCCAAAGGATTTCGTCAAAGACAAGGAGTTGACTATGACGAGACCTTGACCCGAGAAATGCTTAAATCCATTCGGATACTCCTAGCCATTCTGCTCATTATGATTATGAGATATGACAAATGGATGTGAAGATGCTTTCCTTAACGGAATCGGCCGAGGATGTGTACATGACACAACCAGAGGGCTTCACTTCGATGATGGCGAAAAGGTATGCAAGCTTCGTAAATCCATCTATGGATTGAAGCAAGCATCCAGAGTTGGAACATCCGTTTGATGAGTCAATCAAAGAGTTTGGTTTCTCACAAAATCCGGATGAACACCGTGTGTACAAAAGGTTAATGGGAATGCAATCGTTTTCCTTGTGTTGTATGTAGATGACATCTTGTTACTCGGAAACGATGTCTCATTGATGCAATCGTTAAAATTTGGTTGTCAAAGCAATTTGCGATGAAAGACCTTGGTGAAGCAACTTATATCCTTGGGATAAAGATCTATAAAGATAGATCAAAGAGGTTGCTTGGTCTTTCACAATCATCGTACATAGACAAGATGCTAAAGAGGTTTAGCATGGAGCAATCCAAGAGAGGGTTTCTTCCCATTACTCATGGGATAACACTCGAAATCTATGTGTCCTAAGACACAAGATGAGAGGATTCGCATGGATCAGATCCCGTATGCATCTGCAGTAGGATCGATCATGTATGCTATGTTATGTACGAGGCCCGATGTATCGTATGCTCGAGTGTCACGGCGGATACCAATCGGATCTGGTGAGGGTCATTGGGTGGTGTCAAGAATATCCTCAAGTACTTGCGAAGGACTTAGGATGTTTTCGATATATGGAGATGGAAATCTCCAGTGAGCGGCATACGGATGCGGTTTCCAATCGACAAGGATGACTCAGATCCCGGTCAAGTTATGTTTTCACGCTAAACGGCGGAGCGGTCAGTTGGAAGAGTTCCAAACAAGAGACGATCGCGATTCGACGATCGAGGCGAGTACATTCTTTGCATCGAGGCGCAAAGGAAGTCGTTTGGATCAAGAAGTTCATTTCGAACTTGGTGTGGTTCCTAATGTGATGGACCCATACGCTTGTATTGTGACAACAATGGAGCTATTGCTCAGGAAAAAGAACCGAGGTCTCACCAACGATCTAAACACGTACTCCGCAGATATCATCAGATTCGAGAGATCATTGATAGAGGTGATGTCGCGATCGAGAGGATTCTCACAGAGCAGAACATTGCTGATCCGTTGACGAAGCCATTGTCACAGAAGAATTTTGATTCTTATGTACTCGCTTATGGTATTAGATACCAAGGCGATTGGCTTTAGGTCAAGTGGGAGATTGTTAGAGTAGTGCCCTAAAGGCAATCCCCTTTAGCGCTTTTTGTTCATAGTCATGTGCAGACTTTATGAATAAATAAAGAAAGGCATGTTTCATTTATTTGATATTCTTTATGAATTGATATTGATCTTTAATCAAATTAATGAAGTCCATGATATATGACATAGCATGAAGGAAATTATGATGTGATCATAATCTCGAGATTCCTATCATGTGCAATTATGTCAAGATCTAAATTTTCCTAGTCATAGGATTAATGAGATCGACATCATTAATCCCGGATGACTAACATATGTCATACTCCTTGATTGGATCAGCGGTGGATCTCGAAGCTGTAAATATGAGATATTTAGAGTTGACATATCGATGCTTACTAGTGGTAGTAAGTTCATTGGATGACCTGCCATGAGATCATCGCATGGATTTAATGTCAGTGATAATCTCATCATAGCAATGGTGCAAGTATCCTTAGACTTGAGGTACTCAAGGATATCTTGAATACCGATCTGCATTTTGACTTCATTCCTTGTGGCCTTCCAGAGGTTACTCATAGGGTGGTGCTTGGAGTGCAGTTTGAGGTATTCAAGGTAATTGAGTAGCCAATAAAGGATTCATCATACGTGAGAATGTAAGAGATACCTCGCCTCTTGTCAGGATCATTACTTTAAGTCTCTGGCCAGAGCATGACTATGTCATGAAGAGTGTCTTCATGGACATATAAAGTAATGAGTCCTCAGACAGGAACTGTTTTCACTTGGGCTAGACTTAGTCTAGTAGGAGTTCACATATTAGCCATACTCATAACCAAGTGGGGTATAGGATGATGAAAGGACTAATTGCACAAGAATTGTCATGGAAGGGTTCGTGATCCGGTTCGTGATGAATTCATCAAACCAATTACTTTTCGGTCAATTGGGGTCATGATGTGTTGCTAGATACCGCTCATGACTTGCTCAGATTAATTGTTAATCTAAGTGGCCAACATAACCGAAACCTAAAGGGTCACACGATAAGAGTGACTCGAGAATCAGAAATAGTAATTAGACGAGTTCCAATTATGGAGAGCATTAGGATTAAATGGACCCCAATGGATTGGGATATGTCCCGATGAGATCGCGACATCAATATTGCTAAGAAAGGTTTAGGAGTCTGTTTCAAAGATCGGGCCCGAGAGGCGGTAGGACCGACTCAGGTTTGATCGATGCTTAAGCAATTATATATATTAATTAATTAATTAAATAATTAATTAATATATATAAATATAAAGCCTTGCACGTTGGAATGGGAGAAGAGATGAGAAGCTTTGACTTTTCAAAGCTTATTACTTTATTCATTAAAGAAATGAATGGCCATTAATCATCCATATGTAAGCTTCTTAAGGAAGCATCTTTAATTGTTAAAGAAATACATAAGATGGCTTTTGGAAGGTGATAACCGTAGGTTCTTGCGTGGAAGAGAAAGGAGAAAGCTTAAGAGTTAAGCTTAAGGTGATTTTTGAATTCATTTTCTTCTTTTCTCAAGCAACCATCGATCTCTCTTCTCCAAAGCAAAGTTCCAACGTGATCTCAAGCTCTCCAGGACAGAGGTAGGGTCTAGCAGCTCTTATTCTATTTTAGCTATTCCCGGGTCAAAAGTGTTTGATCCGGTTAGGTTTTCTGATCTCTACGTGGATACCTTTAGAGATAGTCTCTATTGACTATTCAGGTTTGAGGTTTTCATACCGAGAATAAAAATTTTTTGTTTCCGCTGCTGGAACATGTGATGTTCCTCCCGGGATTTTCCTACAAGTATAAGGTTCGTCCCAAGTTGTATCATTTGGACAATGCAACCTTCCTGAACTTGACATACTTATTAGGATAGATGGTTATTTCCAAGAAGAAAAGTTATAGATCTTGCCAAAAGGGATTCGTTTCAAACAAGATTTTTGTGAGTATAATGAAGACTACAACATCTTTGAGCTACAAGATGCTCCTACTGGATATGAAGATAGCAAAGATCAACTCTTACAATATTGCCTGAAAAGTCATAACCAATTCAATTATCCACATCCATTAAGGCATAATTTAGAATTTTATATCCAATTGTCATTAAAAAGGAATGAGGAAATTTATTCAACAAAGGCTACTCATCAAGGAATGAATCTAGAATCCATATTACTTAAAGATGACATAAGAGGAGTGCGTTATACTATTGAAATAAAGATTGATCGAGCTAACAAAATCAAATTGGGTATGTCAATCTTTTTATGTGAAAAAAGAGCATAAAAGAGCAGAAGAAAAAGGAGATTAGTTATTAATTACAAGCCTTTGAATAATTTCCTTCAGTGTGACGTTTCCTCTACCCAATATAAATACACGAGTCTTATTTCTGAAAGAGGTAAAAATAATCTCAAATTATGATTTAAAACCTAGATTTTGAAATTTAGGTATTGAACCAAAGAATCGACATAAGACAACATTATGCATTCTTAATGCCTAGTACTAGTCGACATCCATGTAATTTGGGGTCAAAATTTGCCCCATCATTGTTTCAATGGGCCATAATAAGGATCTATGACGATATTCTATCGATTGCTTTAATTTACATTAACGATATTCTGCTTTATTCTCAAACTCAGCAAGAGCATTAAGCCCTACTAAAATGATTTTTGGATCTCACAAGTAAGTTTGATATTATGCTTTAAGCCTGCAAAATCCAAATTAGATAAACCCATATAGATTTTATAGGTATGAAATTTCATGATGGTTTCTATCAGTCCAGTCACATATAATTAGTGAACTATTAAACTTCCCTGACACAAACGTTATTGTTAAATAAATCCAATATTTTCTAGGAATTATCAATTATATTAGGGATTTCATCCTTGATATGTTAGAATGTGTCAGTCAACTATCAAAATTATTGAATAAAAAATAACCACGACGGGGTCCTGATTAGACAAAGACAGTCGACCAATTAAAGAAGATCAGTCAACATCTGCCTCCAATAAAGACTCCTAACAAAGGAAAATGAATTTTGTAGATTGATGTTAATGAAGATTTTTGGGGAGCAATTTTAATAAAGGAGATATAAGGACAACAATTTTATTGTGAAAATGCTAGCAAACAATTTAAACCCTCAAAAAAGCACTATCATGCAATCTACAAAGAGATTTTAGCAGTCAAAAGAGGTATACAATGTTTAATTTCCACCTTACCCTTATCTCTTTATAGTAGAAACAAACAATAAATCCTTTACAAATACCCTAGATCCAAATAAAAAACTTCTACCAAAGAGCCAATTGCTTCATTGGAAAGATTGGTTATCTTGCTATAAATTCTTAGTTAAACACAACAAAGGCTATAGAACATCTTAACTGATTTCCTCTCTCAACCTCAAAAGCATATCAACCTTGTCACTTCTTTCTTAACCCCTTTCTAACATACATTGTGGTACTTATGGGCACTCTCGACCTAGTATTCAGATCCCTATTTAACATCAAGGCACCATATCTTGCTGTGTTTGCATTAATGACCCGCTCTTTACCTGCTATGCATATGCTATCTATCTTCCGCCTTTACAGATCTATCAACATTTGAGTGATGGAGAAAATGAAGGTTCCCTCTTATGAACTTTCCTTGAGGGGTATCAACCAATAACAAGATGGAGGACTCAACTCACACAAATTATTAAGGATCTCATATTGTAGGAGACTCCATTAGAGAAGAAAACCACTCAATGCTTCTTTTTCCTTCATTGATCTTATAGCACATCACATCATGGTTCCATCTACTCTAAGAGTTAGGTGTATTTCTAGCATACCTCAATTGAATGGTCAAAATGTAAGAAAAATATCTTTAAAGATTTTAGACACTTTCTTAAGAACCTAAACCATTTTCCTAAATGTGCATCATTAGTTATCCTTACATTTATTGGGCCTTACTTAGGAGAATTCATTTTTAGAGAACCTAATATGCCAGACTTTGACATCGTAGACAACCTTATAGACTTGGGCTTAGACATTGTTGGACCATTTCAAACTAAAGCCTCCTTTTTTAAAGATGCCCAAGATCCTGATGATGATATTCCTATCATTGATAAAGTGGAACTAAATAACATTTTGAGAGATTTATGTACAGAGGAATTGAGCACTAGTAAAATATAGAGAATAACTAGTAAAGATAGTGACAACACAAGTGGAGAAGCTTCTCATCCGATCTGCAATTTTCGCAAGAACCTATATGATGATGATGGTGATTAGGATTCCTCCTATTATTATTATGAGTCCCTTTATTTAAATTTATTATTTTAGGTTTATTTTATGTTGTGACTTCATTCTTATTCTTTTCTATGTGATGTGATGTTGTTCTTATCTATAATAGTTTATGTGTTGGGACCCGATCTCGTAATCGGATCCCAACCAGAAAAGCAGAAACGGAGACGAAAAACAAATGCGAAAAGTGGATCGAAACTAAATCGAAACAAACGAAATCGAAATCCAAAACGAATGAAACGAAATGAATGCGAAGCTAATCGAATAGAAAACGAATCAAAAACGAAAAATCGAATCAAAAATTCGAATTGAAATCAAACATCATAAAGCGGACACGAAATCAGATCACAAAAATGCGGAACAAAATCGAAAGCGGAATCGAAACGAAGCAAATACGAAGCAAACAAAACTGAATCCGACATCCGAAACAAATATCTTAGAATTAGTGTTGGAAACCTTAGACTCAAACTATCCAAAATCCGGTATAAATTTTTTTTTCTTTCTCATTCTTTTCTTTCATCTTTTACTCAACTTTATACAAGTCAAGCCAATAATTTCCCTTTCTTGGAAATTATCCTCAATGAAATTCTCAATTCATACAAACTTCTTATATATGCAAACAAATCCCAAAAATTCATCTTTTTATCAATTCTTATAACAAAACCTATATCGTATTCTTATCTTTCCTTTATCATAAAAATTTCGGCAGCATAACGACTGCATTTTAACAAACCCAAACCTGCAAAGGGTTTAAAACACACTTCTATATTTCTCAAACAATAACCAGTATCATCGGACACTCCGTCCGGAATCCAAAACACATTCAACCACAGTATCCAATAATCAAATACACGTTCATATCTCAATTCAATATCCAAATCCCATTCACATTCATTAACATATACAATCCTCATTCCTATCTAATTACATACATATTGCATAACCATACATAATTTCATAATTCATCTCATCCATAGCCAAATCAACAATCATATCTCAATTTCATAAACAACTTCATAAATCAATCCAAAACCTAAACCAATTATAATCGTATACAATTTCATAACTCAAATCAATACTCAAATCCCGAATTCATATACTTCATACTCAAGTTATATACAAAAATTCATAAATCATATACATCCCGGAATAAATGCTTGAGATACCTAAATGGCAATTCAAGCCATATACATTATTAATACCAAAATCCCAATTTACACAAAATACAAACGATGCGAAATCGAACTTGACATTCTTTCATCCGATCTCCTGCTTGAAAACCTGAAGATGGGGATGAAGGGGGGGGGGGGGTGAGCACAAAGCTCGTGGATAATATATTTATACAATGAACAATAAGCAAAAACCTTGCAAAACTCTTTTCCCTTTATAAAACCTTTTTCGACCTGAAAATCATCAATTGCTTATTTTTCAAACTTTTCACATCATTGAAAAAAACCTTCATAAATAGATTCCAAAATTTTTCACGGTTGAAAACTCAATTTCACAATTCACAATTCACAATTTCTTAAAGATTTTCTCAAATCATAAAAAAAAATTCAAATTATGAATGCAATCACATAAAAACACAAATCAAAACATATAACATATCAAACGGTTTGGGTCGGTCCAAAACGGAACGTACTGCACATTCCCGCATAGCGGTCCAATGTAGCCGTGACTTATGGGAGTCCGAAATCGGAGCTCCAATGCCACTAGCGGGCAGGCGGGTGAAGCCTTTAAAAATGAGACTAGTGCACTGACTTTACTTAAGGGACCTAACCAAACCCATATAATACATAATTATGCTTGAAAAAGTCAGATTGTTCGAAGGCACATATCGAAATCTTAACTTACATACACATATCATAATTCCACACAAATGCAATCATGTTCAATTTATAACTATTCATAGACAAAGAATGCGACATTTTTGATAATTCATCAAATCGTTCATAATTAAAGGATGTAACAAATGTATCAATTTCATAGTTAATTAAAAATCCTTCAAGCAATAAGAATTTCAAAAATTTTAACAATTTATTCAAAATCATTTGAAACAATAAATCTTGCATAAATATTGTAAATGTCTCAATTTATCAAAACATTTTCAAACTTGTAATAATTTTCTCAAACACAATAAATTTAACAATTCTTAAATCACTTCAAAATCAATTAATTTAAAATCATCGAAAACAATAATTTAAAACCATTTTCCTTCCTTGATGTTTCAAACTTTCTTTCTAAATTTTTCGATCAATTTTACAAATGATTTAAAAAGAATTAAACTTTGTAACAATTTTTCAAGTCATTACCAAACCAATGAAAGTAGCAATTTTCATAATTTTCAAATTTTCTTAATTTATCAAAACATTTAAAACTATAATAATTTCTCAAAAACATTCAAAACCATTCAATGTAACAATAGAATCATTATATTAAATTGTCCGAAACTATTTCAGCAATTATCCAAATCATTCGAAAACAAATATTTCGAATCATTTTAATCTTCTTTTTGACTTTGCACAACTATAAATCATAAAAATTTCAAAGCAATTTTCTTCTTGAATACCACCCTTTTCCATAATTTGCAAAGTCATTCAAAACAAATGAATATATAATTTTATTTATTTTTTTATCAAAACATCCGAAGCAAATTTTAACCATTTATTCAATCTTTCGAAAAATACTGTACTTTCTTCATATGACTTGTATCCCCCATGTCTTAATTTTATTTTTCCTTAAGAATCACTTCAATCGGATCACCACAGATTAAGAATTTCTCAAAAAACTAAACTATATTCGGAAAATTTTCCGACTCACTTTGATTAATTTAATCAACCTCAATTTAATCTAAAAAAATCATAATTTCCTATCATGATGTAGATACTTGTCTTAGGAATCCAACGCTTTGAAAACTAAATCAATCGGATGTCGGACGGAGAAATTATAAACAAAAGATTGAAAAAGGATCGGATTGAGAACGAAACAACAAAAACAGAAGGAGTCAAAATGGCATACAAATAACCGACATTTTCAAAATTCATAACTTTTGATCCCAAACTCCAAAATTAACAATTTTGGTATCAAAAGAAAGTTCAAAGGAAGCTCTACAACTTCCATGAATGACAGAAAAATTAATTTGTCCTCTAAGGGAGTAAAAAATCTGTTGGATCGGAAAAAGAAAACATGCTTTGTTTGGAAAAACGGTAGATTTCAAAACTTTTAAGAAATCATTACTTGCAGCGGAAGCAACAAATCCAAATCAACATGCCAATCCATACATGATATGGTATAAGGATAATAAAATATAAACAAGATCAGGAGTATTACCGACTCTTCGTTTGACTTTAAATCCTCGCCGCTTATCCTCTCCTTCTTCGTATCCAAATCCTTTGCCTTTGACTCTTTTCCTTTAGCAATCTACTTTCTCCTTGTTGTAGTATCCTCAACCAATTAGATTTACCAGCTGTTCTTCAAGGACAATTAGGTTAACAAAATCCTTTGGTGGGAAAGGAGAAGAAATGTTTGGAGGAGATTTTCTTAGAAGAAGAAGAAGCAAAATTGAAACTCTTTCAATTGGTATTTTCGATTCTCTCTTTCATGAAAGGAGAGAAGGTGTAAAGAACATGCAAGAACTCTTTCTTGCCTACCAATTTTGTATATGCATGGATGGAAGGAGAGAGAGGCATCAAATGCATCACTTCTTTCATTAATCACTCATAAAATAGCCAATAAATGAGATTATCTTCATTTATCTTTATGATGACTATTTGAAAAGACCATAACCTAAAATTCAATACCCAATTTCGGTTTTGCCAAGAAGAAAGAAGGAAGATGGTCCATCTAATGCACATCTTTCATCTTTAATCTAATGAATGCAAATAAGTTACAAGCCAACATTAAAAGACAACCATTAAACCATTTAATGGTAAGTTCATAACTCCATTTAATGATGATTAACCATAATAAAGACCATCTTTATTTAGCATTTTAATGTCAAATGTGTGCTTACACATTTAACCTAGGAATAATTGAAATTGCTCTTAAAAAAATTGTTTTAATATAATTAATCTAATTAATTACATTAAACCAAAGACCAAGCCCATTACTAAATGTACATTTGTGCTTCTTTAATTAGACCAAGCCCAAGATTCAATTATGGGCTTCTAATTAACCTCCATTTATATTTCTTACTTAGCTTGATAACTGTTGGGCTCGGATCCCGCAAGTCCGAATCCCCGAGGACGGCCCCTCGGGTCGCGCCGGCGACGGGCGCTCCATAAACCGTCGGACCCGTTCCCAACATCCATACAAGAACATATTCGATTCGCATAACAATATACATTCATATACATGCATTCTAAACATTCATTCATCAGTCCACATGCATAATTCCTCTGTCATTGACATTCAAAGACATTCAACAATATTCTCAAATGCAGCGTAATACGAACTAAAATGAAATCTCAAATACAAAGTATGTTTCATGATGACATGCTCGGAGGGCTAACCAAAGGACTAACTTATACAAATTCCTAGCTAGCTCGAAGTTTCTGATGCCCTGCAAGGTCGACACTCGTCTCGATCTGCACCTGAGGAGGGGAGAGTAATGGGGTGAGCTGCGAAGCTCAGTGGCATATACGTTTATAGCCATTGGCAACGAGCCACACAATCAAGCAATATACATATATCACTAGCAATTCATAATTCACACATGATTCACACTCAAATAAGCATATATCATGAATTTCTATTTCCCATCACATCAATCATTATGCAACAAATCTATCAAATCCATCATATGTTATGCTCATCAAATCATTCGTGTATGCACAACAAATGGTTCGAGAGTTCCGTAGTCCATCCGGATAACCCGAAGGTAAATCCGTAAATCCATCCGAGTCCGATTTCTCAAGGATCTCGTTGCCATAAACGGGCAACCGGGAGAAGGCTTTACTGTCAACGTGCACGTGACTCCATCCGTAACTCTCTTACCCAAACAAAGCACATAATCCACTCGATCCATGCTCAAAGCATGTTTCACATTTTCTCAAATCTCGTTCTGGTCCATTGCCATAAAGGCCTATCAATTCATGCATAATTCTATCATACTCAAAGGCATATTCAAAAGTTCTCATGTAATTCAATACAATCAAGATCATATAATGCAAGCAAGCACACATCATGCAATTGCCCATACACACAATAACCATAAACATATTACCCACCTAGTATCACTTGAGTATCAGACTCACTGTCGTCCTTCCTCTTGCAATTGGGTCAAATCAGCTTGGTTTCCTATAATAAACCAAGTTTCCATACAATTAATATCCATAGCAAATATAATCAAAGCTTGAAAAGCAAAACGTAAAGCGTTAAAAGTCTCCATCCGATTCCTCCTAAAATTCCGAACTTCCCTTCTTCATACAAATTGTAGTCCTTAATTTCTAGATCACAACGAATCCAAAATTACCTCAATAGGACATCTACACCAAAAGATATCCTCAAACATATCAAAATCTCACTTTCGGAAAAAAGGGGGCTCGCCGCGACGTCAGGACGTTCGTCGCGATGAACGACCCAACTCGCCGCGGCTGCTCCTCGCGGCGAACAAACCACACGTCGCAACGAATAATCGTAAATTCATTTACACATCGCGACGTGACACCCTTCCCCACATGCCGCGACGCCATTCATACGCACGTCGCGACGTGCGGGTCTGCTCGACTCCGAAACCCAGATTTTTTGTAGAACCCAACATCGATTCTTTTCCTTAACCAAATCTAACACATCCAAACAATAGATCAGGTCTTATAAGGTATTTCTAACCCATTCTAGACTTCAAATCAACCACAAACGCATCAACCCAAGGAATCTCACCGTTTTCACCCTAAAACCCTAAATCATCGATTCTACTCAATCCAAGCTATTTAACTGTTTAATCCTTCTAGAAACAAGAAGAAACGAAGCTAAACTTACCAAACGTTGCTTCGAATCATCGGAAATCACCAAAGGTCGCACAACCTCTCTTCTCTTCTCTTCTCCTCACCGTCGGCGCTACGCTTCTTTCTCTTCTCTTCTATTTCTTTTCTTTCTTTTCTTTTCCTTCTAATGTCTTAAACCTACAAGCCCAATCCCATAACAAATCAAGTAACTCCCTAAGACCCTTACACCATTAAACCCTTTAAGTCCTTTTTTTAAAACCCTATTTCATCATATCTTAAACTCAATTTTTCAATAATACTCCCAAAATAAATTAAACTATGCCTTAAACACATAATTATCACAATCCATGCTTAATCATCTCATAAAAAAAAATTCAGGGCCTAACAATAACCTTCCTTAAAGCCAAGTGGGAAATCTTATTAGACTTTGATAATTCAAGCTCCAATAAGCCCAGAATTAATTCAATCTCATTGGAATTAATTCTAGCTTATTAACTAAATGTCATTCCACTAAAGACAATTAGTTGAACTCTTGAATTATTAAATATTATGAGAATATGTCCAATTGCAAACCCTATTTAGAACCTTATTATAGCCATCCGCACAATAAAGGATAAAATTACCGCTTTGCCCTTATGTTGGTTTTTCCTTCTAGATCTCTCATTTTACTTTATATGGTGATTAACACATAAGATCTCATCTCAGTGTTAAGACTTGACGGGTAGCTAGTCCATCAAACTACTGGCGCCAGTTTAATCACCAAATCTCCTTAAAACATCTAGAAGAGATGATAACACTATAAACTCTTTATTTGCGTGAATGTTCCCTGATACATGTTTCAATTAATAATTCCAACATGCATACACTGGATTAATACTCTGTAAAAATCCATTCCGATCATATCAAGAATTATAATGAAACATATATGAGTTCACCACTCATCAAGATTATGGTTTATAATAAGCGAATGCTTAAGTTGTATGTTTTAAGATTAAAGTAACGACCCACTTTATTCTTGAAAACATACTTGATTCTAGATTCATTTAATAGTGCCATTATCGACAGTCAACTACTATCGTGATATGAAACTCATCATTCCCTTGAAGTAAACTCCTTTACTTATATGGAGATAAATCGCAACACTGCAGCCTAAACCATAATCAAGCGACCAACTTGATTATTTAACTATGAATCAATTAATTTAGATTCTAATAATTTACATATTTCCCATACATCTCTATGTATATGTATATTACTTACAAAATAATCTTGGTACCTTATGACCAGATAAATAATGCTCATACAGATAAAACCAAACTCTTTTGTTTTATTAATAATAAATATTTTCATTACAAAACTGTAACTAAAGAAGATAAAGTTACATGTAAATAAACTTGCTTTCCAGGGCACTATATTTACATAACTCCAACAATCTCCCACTTTCCCTAAAGCAAGTTTGACATATCCCTCATTCCCATTCCTTCTAGGTGACCCTCAAAGCTCTTTTGAGTCAATGTCTTTGTGAATGGATCAGCAAGGTTTTGCTCGGTGGGAATCTTTACCACATCCACTTCTCCACATTGTATTATCTCCCTTATAAGATGATACTTTCACTCAATGTGTTTGACAGCTTTGTGGTTCCGAGGTTCTTTAGAATTAGCCACTGCCCCACTATTATACAATAAAGTGTAATGGCCATTTCCGCCTCTAGAACTACCTCCAAACCATTTAGGAACTTCTGGAGCCAGACTATTTCCTTTGCTGCTTCACAAGCAGCAACATACTCAGCCTCCATAGTCGAATCAGCAATACAAGATTGCTTGACACTCCTCCAAACTATGGCTCCACCTCCTAAAGTAAATATAGAACCAGAAGTTGATTTCCTTGAATCAACATCTGATTGGAAATCAGAATCCGTATATCCTGTCGGAATAAGATTACTTCTAGAGTAAACAAGCATTAAGTTCTTCGTCCTACGAAGATACTTAAGTATACACTTAACCGCAGTCCAATGTTCCATTCCTAGATTGGACTGAAATTTGCTTACCAGTCCCACTGCGTAACAGATATCCGGTCTGTTACGCAGTGGGCAGCCCCAAGTCTTCAAATACCTCAATGAAGGGACTCGGCCAGTCCACAACTCCCTAGGTATTTTTGGCACCGATTTGGACGGAGCAAAGTTAAGAAGATATGTTGCCGTTTGTATGGCATATCCCAGAACGATTATGGAAGGCTAGCGTAGGACATCATTGATCTTATCATTTCCAATAGAGTTCTATTTCTCCTCTCTGCTACACCATTCTGTTGAGGTGTACGAGGAGCTGACAAATTGGAAACAATTCCATTTTCAATTAAATATTGCTGGAACTCTCCAGATAAATACTCACCACCTCGATCTGATCGAAGTTGTTTTAATGGCTTGCCAAGTTGCTTCTCGACTTGACTTTGAATTCTTTGAACTTTTCAAAAGATTCACTCTTTTATGCATCAAATACAAATAGCCATGTCTTGAGTAATCATCTATAAAATTATGAAATATTCATAACCTCCTCTAGCTTGTACATTCATGGGCCCACACACATCAGTATGTACCAGGTCCAATGTGGATTCAGATCTGTTTCCTTTAGAAGGAAATGAGGCTTTGGTCATTTTTCCTTCAATACAAGATTCACAAGTAGGTAATGGATCACTATCCAAGCCCATAAGGATCCCATCATTTACTAGCCTGTCAAGTCTTTTCTGATTGATATGACCCATTCTTAAGTGCCACAGATACTTTTAATTAATGCTAGAGATTTTGGAATGTCTTGGTTTTATCAATTCTGTGGTGTTTAGTGAGCCTTTCATAGGTTCTATAAAAAACAATCCTTGTTTAGTTATCGCATCACAAATAAAATCCTTATTCTCATATATTGAAACAACCTTTTCAAAATATAAGGAATAACCAGATTTTATTAGACAAAAAATAGAAATCATGTTCCTTTCAATCATTGGCATATAATAAAAATCCTCCAAATATAACCTATGACCACTAGGAAAGTCCAAGATAACTACTCCCACTGATTCTGCTGAAACATAGGAACTATCTGCTATCTTGACTTGAAACTGGCCTTTAGGTAGTCTTTTCCTTTGCTGGAACCCCTGCAAAGAATTACAAACATGGTTAGTGGCTCCTGAATCTAATATCCAAGAAGTAGATAAATCTGCCACATTTCTAGTTCCTAACAAACTTAGGAAGCCCATACCTTGTTTGCTTGTGAGGGACTCTAGGTAGACTGAACAGTTTCTTTTCCAATGGCCCATCTCATCACAGTGGAAACATTTTCCTTTGATGTTCTCGTTGGCCTTCTTTTTCATTGGACCCTTCTTCTTTTCCTTGCCTTTACCCTTGGGCTTATAAGAAGAAGCTACATTAGCTTCTGGCCCATGAGCCTTAATATTCAATATCTCCTCCGTGCTCTGGAGGGTATTCATCAACTCACTCAAGGTGTAATCCTTGCTGTTGAGCTCATAGTCCAACTTAAACTACTGAAAAGAAGAGTTTAAGCTATTAATGATCATAATCATCTGCGTGTACGCATCTATATCCGCCCCAAGCATCTCAGCCTCAGTGACCGCAGAGATTACCTTCATCATGTAATCCCACACCGGTTCACCAGGTTTCTGTCTGAGATTATGAAAGGTTTGGATAGCTTTCACTCTTGCAGACCTAGTCCTTACACCAAACATCTCATGTAGGTGATGGACCATTGTACTAGTAGTTTTCATACAAGCAATTTGGTCCATACTTTTACCAACAGAGCTACGGTGGGCAGTTTATTGATAAAAAATGTTGAGTGTTTAACCATTTGATTTATTCACTAAAGATACCTACAAACCATGCCTCGGTGGGAGGTCACATTTGCTATCATTAAGTGGACTTATCCTTAAGGAGACCCAAACCATGCAAGATCTAGGATCCATGCCCTCCGATGGGGAGTAACACTTCACCACATGCAAACGGGCCATCATTTGGAGGCCGTGGACTCTCACAAGAGCATCCTCTTCCACTCAATCTTTTTGTGCTTTAAGTTTTAAATACCATCTTGTCTAGATGCAATTTATTATCCATCCTATATTGTTTCATTATATATCTCATACATAATGAATGCATGGAAAAGCCTAGGGTTGACAATTTTCTAAATGACATGCAATCACATATTATAAGCATTCATTTCTTCATTCATCACATGAACTAATAAAGCCACTTTTGATTGTCCATCCTAGAAAAATTAAATAATTACAGGCCTTTTAGGCCCAAAGTATTCTTCTTGGACTTGGATCTTCCACTTCGAACTCTTCACAAACATGATCCGACCCATTCGGTAAACAAAATGTAGTGGCATATACGAAAATCGAATTTTGTCACTTTTAAAAATAAAATTCCAGCACCAGATTTTTAGAAAACCAAATCTTTGTTTTGACAAAAAATTCCAGCACTAGTTTTCATTAAAACCGAAGCTCATTTCATGAAAATAAAAAACCAGCACTTAGTATTTTAGTAAAACCGAAATTTGATTCTTTGAAACAAAAATCCAGCACTTGTTTTTACAATAAGAACTGAAAAATGATCCATTGAAACAAAATTCCAGCAACTATATTTTCACAAAACTTATGCCAATACACAAAAGGTTACACCGAAAAATTTACCTTTCCATTTCTTCGATCCATGGCTGCTCCATCTTCATCATTAAATCAATTTGTACATTACAAAATCAAAGAAAATAGAAAAAAGAAACCAAGGAGGAAACATGGTGATGATAGACCACCCTCCTTGTTACAACCAATGAAGAAATCTTACAAGGTAAATTTAACTTCTATGGACAACCAAAAGAGCAAACATACACCATGTATATTTCTATCACATAAAAATATGCAACATACACAAAAATATTGCCAACTCATGCATCCAATATATAGGAACCGAAATCATGCATTAGAAACTGGCTCTGATACCAATTGTTGGATCGGAAAAAGAAAACAAGCTTTGTTTGGAAAAACGGTAGATTTCAAAACTTTTAAGAAATCATTACTTGCAGTGGAAGAAACAAATCCAAATCAACATGCCAATCCATACATGATATGGTATAAGGATAATAAAATATAAACAAGATCAGGAGTATTACCGACTCCGTCGCTATAGCTTTAAATCCTTGTTGCGCTATCCTCTCCTTCTTCGTGTATCCAAATTCTTTGCCTTTGACTCTTTTCCTTTAGCAATCTACTTTCTCCTTGTTGTAGTATCCTCAACCAATTAGATTTACCACCTATTCTTCAAGGACAATTAGGTTAACAAAATCCTTTGGTGGGAAAGGAGAAGAAATGTTTGGAGGAGATTTTCTTAGAAGAAGAAGAAGCAAAATTGAAACTCTTTCAATTGATATTTTTGATTCTCACTTTCATGAAAGGAGAGAAGGTGTAAAGAACATGCAAGAACTCTTTCTTGGCTACCAATTTTGTATATGCATGGATGGAAGGAGAGAGAGGCATCAAATGCATCACTTCTTTCATTAATCACTCATAAAATAGCCAATAAATGAGATTATCTTCATTTATCTTTATGATGGCTATTTGAAAAGACAATAACCTAAAATTCAATACCCAATTTCGTTTTGCCAACAAGAAAGAAGGAAGATGGTCCATATAATGTACATCTTTCATCTTTAATCTAATGAATGCAAATAGGTTACAAGCCAACAATAAAAGACAACCACTAAAACATTTAATGGTAAGTTCATAACTCCATTTAATGATGATTAACCATAAGAAAGGCCATCTTTATTTAGCATTTTAATGTCAAATGTGTGCTTACACATTTAACCTAGGAATAACCGAAATTGCTATCTTCTTCTTAAAAAAATTGTTTTGATATAATTAATCTAATTAATTACATTAAATCAAAAACTAAGCCCATTACTAAATGTACATTTGTGCTTCTTTAATTAGACCAAGCCCGAGATTCAATTATGGGCTTCTAATTAACCTCCATTTATATTTCTTACTTAGCTTGATAACCTTCCTTAAAGCCAAGTGGGGAATCTTATTGGACTTTGATAATTCAAGCTCCAATAAGCCCATAATTAATTCAATCTCATTGGAATTAATTCTAGCTTATTAACAAAATGTCATTCTACTAAAGAAAATTAGTTGGACTCTTGAATTATTAAATATTATGAGAATATGTCCAATTGCAAACCCTATTTAGAACCTTATTATAGCCATCCGCACAACAAAGGGTAAAATTATCGTTTTGCCCTTATGTTGGTTTTTCCTTCTAGATCTCTCATTTTACTTTATATGGTGATTAACACATAAGATCTCATCTCAGTATTAAGACTTGATGGGTAGCTAGTCCATCAAACTACTGGCGCCAGTTTAATCCCCATGTCAGACCCCACTCCCGGAGCCTAACTGATGTCAGATCCCGTTTCCGGAATCCGACTCCTGAATCGTAAAACATGAAACTTGATCATCTTGTCTTGTAGGGTTTATTCTACTTAACCCTAATTGATGTTAATTTCTCTTGTAAATCATAGCCTTAAGACTCTTGCTTTATTTCAGACAAGAACCGCTTCAATCGAAGTCATATAACTCAAGATACACTCCAAAAACCTAAAGGAATTCATACCTGAAACATGCTCTCTCAACCAACCCTTAACTTGCTTTTTATTCAATTATTATCAATTTAGCTCAAAATGCTACAAATTTTTATATGGAAACAGATACATGTCCTAGAAAACTAATGGTTCAAGCCTCACCTCATTTGGAGGTCATATGAGGGGTTTATGCCCAATTTAATAGGCCATGCTCACTTCCAAATTCAAACTGAAACTCTTTTGGGAAAATTACCATAACTTTTTATATATAGGTCATAATGTGTTCTATCTTTCACCATTTGAAATTAGACATCTAGATCTACAACTCTCATGAAGACTGGAAAACCAAATTCGGCCTCTAACAATGCTCAAAACGCTTGACTAACAACTCGACCTGTGCTGGAAATTAGCCTATAAGTCGACTTATACTGAACAACTCGACTTATCGAGGCAAATAAGTCGACTTGTCACCAACAAGTCGACTTATCGAGGAAAATAACTCGACTTATCTATCTAAAAGTCGACTTATTATGCAAAACTTCACAAGTCGACTTATGGGTCCAATAACTCGACTTATATCTATCCGTAACTCAAAACCTAACCTCTACACTCTCTTGACTTATTCCAAACACCATATACACTTCTAAACCTCTCAACTCATTCATTCCACTCCCAACATGCTATAATCTCACTTAATCTTACATCATTCATCTACCCACATGCATTTCAAAACAATTCCATACAACTTTGGAACTATGCTTAAACATACATGGATTTCTCAAAATACATTTGAACTTAGCATTCTTTCATTCATATGAAGTCATAAGTCATTACAAAGCTTTAGAGGGCATTTCAAGCCACTCCATCATATCCCCAAAATACAAACTTGCAACAATCATCATTTTCTCAAAATGCATCTAAAGCATTGAGTTACAAAAATCATTTCAAATACAAAATCAAAAGAAAGTCTTGGAGTAAATGCCTTTAAGCTCGCTCCTCGGGATCCTGCTCATTTCCTGGAGAATTTGAGGGGGGTGAGCTTTCGCTCCGTGGGTAACACATTTATATTTATATAACAAGCATGTCCATTTTATTATTCATACTTTTAGCAATTGTTCAATAAGTCATAATGCATGCACCATTCAACATTCATCAATACACAAACATACTCTTTCACAATTCAACATTCATAATTCTAGCATTCTCATGTAATCACATCTAAACACATCAAATGGCTCGGTAAGTCCTTATTCTTGGCAACCATATAGTCTCATTTCATGAGTCTATATGGGCAAATCTTGAGGAGTCCAAAATGTTGGATCATCCTATGCCACAATCGGGCAGCCGGGCGAAGGCTTCTTAGTCAGCGTGCACGTGACGGATTCTTGGGACTATACCTTACCCACATAACATACAATCATGCATAATCATAAAATTGGATTGTTCTTATCCAACTCATCGTTTTCTTGAAAATCTTATCTTTCATTCATATTTCACATTTCACATTTCATGTACATGTCATATTGTACATTCATACTCATTTAGGCTATTTCATTCAATACCGAAATCAACCACCATCCATTCATCCTCATGCATTAGTTTCATTCCATACTAAATCAATCATCATCAATTCCTCAACAATAATATCAAGCATTTAATACAATCATTAAATGGATTAAAACCACCACATTCAACATTCAATCATATACATTTTCTACACTACCAATTAATTGAGAACTCATTAATATCATGCATTAATTTTACATTTGTAGCTTAAATACATAAAGATAAATATGAAACCCACCTTATACTTGCTTAATCCTTTCCTTAGGAGTGTTCTTCTTGCCCTTCTCCTCTTTCTTCTTTCCCTTCATTAAAACCGAAACCCATAATCACTTAGGGTTTTAAAAATTGACAAACCTAATGAACCTTAATCATGCTATAAACTTTAGAATCACTATACCCATCTTCTTTCTAAGCTTTCTAAACCATAACCCAAGCAAAACTCATACTTGAAATCATAACTTACCTTGAATCTTTAACTAACCAAGTGGTTTCTTGGTTCAAGATGAAGCTCTAGTGATTTCCACACTTTTCCTCTTGAACTATCTTCAAAACCTCTTGAATCTCTTGGAAAATCACAAACTTTCTTCTTTCTTCTTCTTCTTTCTCCACCACCGAAACCACTCTCTCCCTCTCTTCTAATTTTCGTTACTTCCCTTCTTCTTCTCCTAACTCACTTAAATCTTCCTTCTTTTTATCTCTTCCTACTTACTTAAGCCCAAGCCCATCTACTTCCTTCCTTATTTCCTCCTTCCTTCTTATTCTACTTTCATTTAACTTAAGCCCATTTTATTTCTCTTCTTATTTCCTAAATCCTCCTTAACTTATTCAAGCCCACTTCATTTATAAATCCTCTCTTCTTTTATTTTATTTGGACCCAAAGCTCGCTTAAAACATTAAATTACCCCTAACTCATTTCAATCAATTATTACACTTAATACATGCTATCTAACTCATTTAATCACATTTATTTATTACCTAACTCATTTAATTCATGCCAACTAATACATGTACTAACATTAATTCTTAACACCTCATTCATTAATTCCTTTTAATTCATGCTACCTAACTTAATTAATTAATAAATGTCAACTGAATTTTATCTAGGAAAGCCTTAATTTCCTTTAATCATGCTTAATTAATAAAATAAAATAAAAGAAAAAATTTCGGGGCTAATATTTCTCCCCCCCTTAAGAAATTTCGTCCTCGAAATTCTTACGACTCATCAAGAGGTGTGGATACTTCTCCTTCATTGCATCCAATGGTTCCCGTCGCCTCTTCAATCGCATGGTTCCTCCGGGACTTTAACCAACTGAGCAGTCTTGTTCACGAGAACCTTCTCCTTGCTATCCAGAATTGCTACTGGCATCTCCTCATAGCTCAGATCATCACTCAGCTGAACCTCTGAGGTCTGAATAATGTGAGAAGGATCTGATCTGTACCTCCTCAACATGGAAACATGAAATACATCATGGATCTGAGATAATTCTGGTGGCAATGCCAATCTGTAGGCCAACGGCCCAATCCTCTCCAATACTTCATACGGACCCACATACCGAGGACTTAACTTTCCCTTCTTCCCGAATCTCATAACTCCCTTCCAAGGAGACGTCTTGAGGAACACCTTGTCACCCACTGCATATTCCATTTCCTTCCTGTGAGCATCTGCATAACTTTTCATCCTATCCTGTGCTGCCTTAAGCCGCTGCTTGATTATATCCACTTTCTCAACTGTCATTTGGACCAATTCTGGTCCTACTAGCTTTTTCTCACCTTCTTCATCCCAACATATCGGAGTCCTGCATCTTCTGCCATACAGTGCTTCATAAGGAGCCATCTGAATGCTCGAATGGTACGAATTGTTATAGGCAAATTCGACCAACGGCAAATGTTCATCCCATGCTCCTTTGAAGTCCATGACACATGCTCTGAGCATTCCCTCTAGGGTCTGGATAGTCCTCTCAGATTGACCATCCGTCTGAGGATGAAACGCCGATCTTGAAATTCACCGCTCCTAATGCTTCCTGCAAACTACTCCAGAATCTCGATGTAAATCTAGGATCCCTGTCGGATACTATAGAATCTGGAACTCCATGCAACCTCACTACTTTATCAATATACTTCCTGGCTAAGACTTGCAATGAATCTGTTTGCCTAATGGCCAGAAAATGGGCTGACTTGGTCAATCGGTCTACAATGACCCATATAACATCATGCTTCCTAAAAGTCCTGGGTAAACCCATCAGAAAATCCATCGTGATCCTTTGCCACTTCCATTCAGGAATGGACAATGGCTGCAACATGCCTGAAGGTGCTTGGTGTTCAGCCTTGACTTGCTGACACACTAAACATTTGCTCACATATTCAGCTACATCCCTCTTCATGCCTTTCCACCAGAAATGTTCCTTCAGATCTCTGTACATCCTGGTGCTGCCTGGGTGCATGGAATAAGGCGCATTGTGTGCCTCATCCATGATCTCATCCTTAATCGCCTATCATTGAATACACAACCTGCTTCCGATCACCATTAGCCCATCATCCCTTACTTGCACTTCTCGATCGCTTACCATGTTGAACTTCATCTCTCACCACTTAATTTCGCATCCTGCTCCTGCAACTCCTTGACCTTCTCCCTAAGGATAGGTCTCACCCTAAATTGAGCAACAATACCATCGGATTCATCCCGCTGTAAACTAATCTTCAACTTGGCCATCTGCTCCAATAAAGGCAAGTAAACCGCTGAACATGAGCTATCAAGATTTCGCTTAATGCATCCGCCACTACATTAGCTTTGCTCGGGTGGTATTCAATCATCAAATCATAGTCCTTGAGCAATTCCAACCATCGCCTCTACGCCTTAAGTTCAACTCTTTCGACTCATAATGTACTTAAGACTTTTGTGGTCCGTGAAGACCCTTGTGCGAACCCCATACAGATAGTGTCTCCATATCTTTAAAGCAAAATTACGCCGCTAACTCCAAGTCATGAGTCGGATAGTTTAATTCATATCGCTTCAACCGCCGTGAAGCATAGGCTATTACCTCGTCATCCCGCATCAAGACACATCCTAAACCCTTCCTCAAGCATCATCAGACACCGATACCCTTGGTCTCCATTGGGCAAAACCAATCATCAAGCACTTGTCAACTGTTCTTGAGCTCCTCAAAGCTCTTCCGACATTCCTCATTCCATATGAATCGCTGATTCTTTCTTATGACTTAGTCATAGGGCAACTATCATTGAGAATCCTCCACGAACCTCCTATAGTAACCGCCAAACTTAGGAAGCTTCTTACCTCTTTCATCGCTCTTAGGTTCTTGCCGGTTCACTATCGCCTCTACTTTCCTCGGATCAACATGAATCCCTTTCTGGAAATCACATGTCCAAGGAAAATTACTTCACGCAGCCAAAATTCACACTTCATCAATTTGGCATACAGCTCCGCTCTCTCAATCTCTCGCAATACTATCCCGAGATGTTGGTCATGCTCTCCTCATCCTTGAATAGACCGAATGTCATCAATGAACACTATGACAAACCGATCTAAGAACTCTGAAAACCCGCTCATAAGGTCCATGAATGTAGCTGGAGCATTGGTCATCCGAATGGCATGACCTCAACTCATAGTGCCGTGACGGGTCCCGAAGTTGTCTTGTTAACATCGGACTTCGATTGGAGTTGATGATAACTCGATCTTAAGTCAATCTTGAAAAGACCCTTTCTCCTGCGGTGATCAAATAAATCATCTATCCGTGGCAACGGATACTTGTTTTGAATCGTCATCTTGTTAAGCTTCCCGTAGTCTATACACATCCTCCACGCCCCATCCTTCTTCCTAACAAACAGACCGGAGCTCTCCAAGGTGAAGAACTCTACCGATGAACCGCTTTCTAACAACTCCTCTAAGCGCTCCTTAAGCTCCCTTAATTCATTTGGAGCCATCACGTAGGGTGGTATCGAGATTGGCGGTTAGGAATCAAGTCAATTTCAACTCAATTTCCTCACCGTGGCAACCCCGATAATTCCTCCGAAATACATCAGAAACTCCTCACAACCCGAAAATCTCCTAATCGCCCACATTCACTTCGGATCCACTACATGTGCCAAGAAGGCCTCACACCCTTGGCTCATCATATTGTCAGCCAACATAGCCGAAATGATCCTCAGATCTGGCGTCATCCCCTTAAAACCACTTTCGATCATTTCCAGATCAAACTCTACTTCTTTCAAACTACAGCCTAGCTTCGCCTTGACTCTCCATGACATCCATCCCCAATATAACATCCAATCCTTGAAGGTCTAGAGGTAATAGATCTACTACCGGTCCTAGCACCGTCGATTAATCGAGCTCACAATTTTTATAGATCATACTAATCACCACCTTACTCCCTAAAGGAGTGCTAACTACCAGAAAGTTATCCATAGTCTCAGGACACACAACATGCAAATTCATACTTGCAGATACGAACGAATGTGTAGAGCCAGATCAATTAACACATAAGCAGAGAGTCAAATAACATAGCCATACCCGTCACTACTTCCGGGCGGTGCAGCTTTCCGCCTGGTCATGGCAAAGACCCGAGCTGGTGCCTGACCCTGTCCTCTAGGTCTCCCTGTCGTATATGACCTCTTTGCTGTTCCTGAACTGCCCACATCATACACTGGTCGAGATGCCACTGTTTACGCTCTTTTTGGGACTCGCGATCGAGATCCTTCTGCCGACCGCTGGGACAATCCTTGATTCAGTACCCCTTTGGCCCTGACCAAAACATGCTCCTATCTTCAGCATACATTCCCCTTTGTGAAATCTCCCACAGTGATCACACTGGGGGTTTCCTCTACCTGTCCATCCTGGACTTGCCACACTCGAAGCTTGCCCTGACATAGCCCTAGGCTGCTTGCTCGAGTGGGGCCACCGCTGCCCACCTCACTCTGTAAGTCGAGTTCTGGTACTCCTTGCAGTCTTTGGAGCACTCATGCCCTTCTTGGAGAATTGCTCTGTTCTTCCTCTTCTTAGTCACTTCACTCGATGTTCTCGAATTTCTCACTGAAGGCAAGATCCACCATTCTTGGTAATCATGGAAGTTGTGGATCACCACCTTTTCCGGATCCCTAGGTGCAATCCACCTCAAACTTCCGACACTTGTCTTCTTCAGTTGCCACGATATTGGCTGCATACCGTGATAACTGAGTGAACTTCAATTCATACTCTGCCACACTCAACTCCCTCTGAGCGAGATTCAGAAATTCCCTGGCCTTATCCTGCATGTAGACCATCGAGAAATACTTCCTCCGGAAGGCCTCTAGGAATTCCCTCCATGTCAGCACCGGAGGTACTTCCGATCAGCAAGACCGACTCCCACCACCGGTCGGTGCATCCCCTTGCAGTAAGCTAACTGCATAGTCAAGCTTCTCATCATCATTACACTTCATCTGATTCAGGACCCTCTCGGTCCTCTTCAACCATGCTTCGGCTTCCTCGGGATTAGTGGTCCCGCTGAAGTCAACTGCTCCATACTTCCGGAGCTTATCATACTGGCCGCTCCTCTCTACTGGAGCTGGCACTTGAGCCTGTCTTCCTTGGCCCATGGCATAAGTGAAAGCCTGGGCGAATGCTTGGAAGAACTGGGGATCCATGGGATTCACTTGAGGAGGAGGCGGAGGAGGCGCCTCGTGTTGCACACTTGGGGCATCAGGGTCGGAGACAGGGAAGGTCCCTGCATCCTGCGGAACATAAGACTCATCCGTACTTCCGCGCTGAGAGCTGGGCCGAGATCGAGCTCCTCGAGTTCTCTTTCGAGGCGGCATTACTCCTTCAATTTAAAAATTCAGTGAAAATCTTTAGTTCACATAAAACAAGCTCAATTTATGTAAATCAATTTAAAACAAGTCAATTCACTCATTTGAGAGCAATGTTGCATGTTATGCATTTAAAACAATGCACATAATTCATATAATTCATGTAGGAAAATGCATGATGACTTGACCCTTAGACATCCCACTAAGGTTCCTAGGAAACCCTAAACCCGGTTTCGCTTTGATACCACAGATGTCAGACCCCACTCCCGGAGCCCAACTGATGTCGGATCCCGTTTCCGGAATCCGACTCCTGAATCGTAAAACATGAAACTTGATCATCTTGTCTTGTAGGGTTTATTCTACTTAAACCTAATTGATGTTAATTTCTCTTGTAAATCATAGCCTTAAGACTCTTGCTTTATTTCAGACAAGAACCGCTTCAATCGAAGTCATATAACTCAAGATACACTTCAAAAACCTAAAGGAATTCATACCTGAAACATGCTCTCTCAACCAACCCTTAACTTGCTTTTTATTCAATTATTATCAATTTAGCTCCAAATGCTACAAATTTTTATATGGAAACAGATACATGTCCTAGAAAACTAATGGTTCAAGCCTCACCTCATTTGGAGGTCATATGAGGGGTTTATACCCAATTTAATAGGCCATGCTCACTTCCAAATTCAAACTGAAACTCTTTTAGGACAATTACCATAACTTTTTATATATAGGTCAGAATGTGTTCTATCTTTCACCATTTGAAATTAAACATCTATATCTACAACTCTCATGAAGACTGAAAAACCAAATTCGGCCTCTAACAATGCTCAAAACGCTTGACTAACAACTCGACCTGTGCTGGAAATTAGCCTATAAGTCGACTTATACTGAACAACTCGACTTATCGAGGCAAATAAGTCGACTTGTCACCAACAAGTCGACTTATCGAGGAAAATAACTCGACTTATCTATCTAAAAAGTTGACTTATTATGCAAAAACTTCACAAGTCGACTTATGGGTCCAATAACTCGACTTATATCTATCCAGAACTCAAAACCTAACCCTCTACACTCTCTCTTGACTTATTCCAAACACCATATACACTTCTAAACCTCTCAACTCATTCATTCCACTCCCAAGATGCTATAATCTCACTTAATCTTACATCATTCATCTACCCACATGCATTTCAAAACAATTCCATACAACTTTGGAATTATGCTTAAACATACATGGATTTCTCAAAATACATTTGAACTTAGCATTCTTTCATTCATATGAAGTCATAAGTCATTACAAAGCTTTAGAGGGCATTTCAAGCCACTCCATCATATCCCCAAAAATACAAACTTGCCACAATCATCATTTTCTCAAAATGCATCTAAAGCATTGAGTTACAAAAAATCATTTCAAATACAAAATCAAAAGAAAGTCTTGGAGTAAATGCCTTTAAGCTCACTCCTCGGGATCCTGCTCATTTCCTGGAGAATTTGAGGGGGGGTGAGCTTTCGCTCCGTGGGTAACACATTTATATTTATATAACAAGCATGTCCATTTTATTATTCATACTTTTAGCAATTGTTCAATAAGTCATAATGCATGCACCATTCAACATTCATCAATACACAAACATACTCTTTCACAATTCAACATTCATAATTCTAGCATTCTCATGTAATCACATCTAAACACATCAAATGGCTCGGTAAGTCCTTATTCTTGGCAACCATATAGTCTCATTTCATGAGTCTATATGGGCAAATCTTGAGGAGTCCAAATGTTGGATCATCCTATGCCACAATCAGGCGGCCAAGGCGAAGGCTTCTTAGTCGGCGTGCACGTGATTTAATTCTTGGGACTATACCTTACCCACATAACATACAATCATGCATAATCATAAAATTGGGTTGTTCTTATCCAACTCATCGTTTTCTTGAAAATCTTATCTTTCATTCATATTTCACATTTCACATTTCATGTACATGTCATATTGTACATTCATACTCATTTAGGCTATTTCATTCAATACCGAAATCAACCACCATCCATTCATCCTCATGCATTAGTTTCATTCCATACTAAATCAATCATCATCAATTCCTCAACAATAATATCAAGCATTTAATACAATCATTAAATGGATTAAAACCACCACATTCAACATTCAATCATATACATTTTCTACACTACCAATTAATTGAGAACTCATTAATATCATGCATTAATTTTACATTTGTAGCTTAAATACATAAAGATAAATATGAAACCCACCTTATACTTGCTTAATCCTTTCCTTAGAGTGTTCTTCTTGCCCTTCTCCTCTTTCTTCTTTCCCTTCATTAAAACCGAAACCCATAATCACTTAGGGTTTTAAAATTGACAAACCTAATGAACCTTAATCATGCTATAAACTTTAGAATCACTATACCCATCTTCTTTCTAAGCTTTCTAAACCATAACCCAAGCAAAACTCATACTTGAAATCATAACTTACCTTGAATCTTTAACTAACCAAGTGGTTTCTTGGTTCAAGATGAAGCTCTAGTGATTTCCACACTTTTCCTCTTGAACTATCTTCAAAACCTCTTGAATCTCTTGGAAAAATCATAAACTTTCTTCTTTCTTCTTCTTCTTTCTCCACCACCAAACCACTCTCTCCTCTCTTCTAATTTTCGTTACTTCCCTTCTTCTTCTCCTAACTCACTTAAATCCTCCTTCTTTTTATCTCTTCCTACTTACTTAAGCCCAAGCCCATCTACTTCCTTCCTTATTTCCTCCTTCCTTCTTATTCTACTTTCATTTAACTTAAGCCCATTTTATTTCTCTTTTATTTCCTACATCCTCCTTAACTTATTCAAGCCCACTTCATTTATAAATCCTCTCTTCTTTTATTTTATTTGGACCCAAAGCCCAGTTAAAACATTAAATTACCCTAACTCATTTCAATCAATTATTACACTTAATACATGCTATCTAACTCATTTAATCACATTTATTTATTACCTAACTCATTTAATTCATGCCAACTAATACATGTACTAACATTAATTCTTAACACCTCATTCATTAATTCCTTTTTAATTCATGCTACCTAACTTAATTAATTAATAAATGTCAACTGAATTTTATCTAGGAAAGCCTTAATTTCCTTTAATCATGCTTAATTAATAAAATAAAATAAAATAAAATAAAAGAAAAATTTTTGGGGCTAATACCCCAAATCTCCTTAAAACATCTAAAATAGATGATAACATTATAAACTCTTTATTTGCGTGAATGTTCCCTGATACATGTTTCAATTAATAATTCCAACATGCGCATTAATCGGATTAATACTGTAAAAATCCATTCCGATCATATCAAGAATTATAATGAAACATATATGAGTTTACCACTCATCAAGATTATGGCTCATAATAAGCGAATGCTTAAGTTGTATGTTTTAAGATTAAAGTAACGACCCACTTTATTCTTGAAAACATACTTGATTCTAGATTCATTTAATAGTTCCATTATCGACAGTCAACTACTATCATGATATGAAACTCATCATTCCCTTGAAGTAAACTTGTTTACTTATATGGAGATAAATCGTAACACTACAGTCTAAACCATAATCAAGCGACCAACTTTATTATTCAACTGTGAATCAATTAATTCAGATTCTAATAATATACATGTTTCCCATACATCTCTATGTATATGTATGTTACTTACAAAAGAATCTTGGTACCTTATGACCAGATATATAATGCTCATACAGATAAAACCAAACTCTTTTGTTTTATTAATAATAAATATTTTCATTACAAAACTGTAACTGAAGAAGATAAAGTTACATGTAAATACACTTGCTTTTTAGGGCACTATATTTACATAACTCCAACATTATCTTGTTCAATGAATGTTGTGTCCTCACACGACCACGCAATCCATCCCACCCCTCCATTTAATCTGAAGACTTATCTTGTTCATTGAATGTTGTGTCGTGAGGTGACCATGCAATCCATCCCGCCCGTCCATTTAATCTGACGGCTTATCTTGTTCATTGAGTGTTGTGTCCTTAGGCGACCACACAATCCATGTCCTTGTGATGACTTATATCTATTCATTGAATGTTGTGTCCTTTTCCGCAAAACTTTCTCTCTCTTTGTTTTTCATCTCCACCCTTGCCTTCCTCTGCTCTCTCACTTCTTTCGTTTCCGTTTGTTACTGTCGGCGTACGCTTTTCTCTCAAGCTTGGGTAAGTTTGCTTCATTTTTTCCCATTTTTTTGTGTGCGGTTTTTTCCTTCCAGTTTCATCCACTTTTTTAAATATGTACAGTTATTTAACATTTGGACTTTCTGTCCAGGTTTGGAAAGTTTTCGTTTTTTCTTTTGTTTCTCTACACCTGTGGTAAGTTTTCGTTTTCGTTTTCCTTTTTTTGTTTGCATTTTTTTCTTCGACTTCCATCGACTTTTTATTATGTCTAAAAGTTTTTCTTCATTTTTGGCCATTTTTTCTATGCGGTTGTTTCATCCACTTTTTTTTATATGTACAGATGACCTACAGCTTTGGAAAGTTTTCGTGTTTGCTTTTGTTTCTCTGCACCTGTGGTAAGTTTTCGTTTTCGTTTTCCTTTTTTTTGTTTGGGTGTTTTTTCTTCGACTTCAATCGATTTTTTATTTTCCTTTTTTTTCATTTTTTCCTCCGACTTTCATAGTGTTTTGTTCAACATTTGGAGTTTCTCTGCAGCAATTTCTGCGGCTTTAGTCACCACTTAATATTGTGATGCCTTCGTGATTTACCCCGGCGAAACAAAAGTGGATGTTCAAGCGGATAAAGCTTGAATTCTATAACTGGGTCCTGAGTTAGTACAGACTTGGATATGAGGAGATTTATCATGTTGTTCGTCGTCAGTGACAAACTTGGTGCACCTACATTCAAGGGAGAAAAATCATGCCTCAAATAAAGAAGATGTAGTGTAGACTTGGATATGAGGAGATTTATCATATTGTCCATCGTCAGTGTTAACAAACTTGGAGCACCTACATCCGGGGGAGAAAAATCTGATAAAGGATGCCTCAAATAAAGAAGACGTAGTGCAGACTTGGATATGAGGAGATTTATCATGTTGTTCATCGTTAGTGTCAATCCATATAGCAGCTACTTGTGATCCAATAGGAAGATTGTAAATGTGTTGATCAAGATTGTATCTTGAAAAATTGTAATATTATATAACATAATATGGTAACTGCTTCGTCTTAGTTTCCAGTTCGTTTGACTTATCGCTTCGTGTTATTTTTATCTGTGCACTATATTAAAAGTAAGACGAAGTGAAAGTAGGATGATAGAAGTAAGACGATAAAAATAAGATGAAGTGAAAGTAAGATGATAGAAGTAATGCGATCGAAGTAAGACGAAGTGAAAGTGAGACGATAGAAGTAATCCGATCGAAGTAAAGACGATGTAAAAGTCCGACGAAATCAAAGTAAAGATGAAGTGAAAGTAAGATGATATAAAAGTAAGACGAAGTGAAAGTAAGACGATAAAAGTAAGAAGAAGTCAAAGTAAGACAATACAAGTAAGACGATAAAAATAAGACGATCAAAGTAAGACGAAGTGATAGTAAGACAATCGAAGTAAGACGATAAAAGTAAGACGAAGTGAAAGTAAGACGATAGAAGTAATGCGATTGACGTAAGACGAAGTGAAAGTAAGACGATAGAAGTAATCCGATCGAAGTAAAGACGATGTGAAAGTCTGACAAAATCAAAGTAAAGACGAAGTGAAAGTAAGATGATAGAAGTAAGACGATAAAAAAGAGACGAAGTGAAAGTGAGACGAAGTGAAAGTAAGACGAAGTGAAAGTAAGACGATAAAAATAAGACGAAGTCAAAGTAAGACTATACAAGTAAGAAGATAAAATAAGACGATCAAAGTAAGACGAAGTGATAGTAAGACGATAGAAGTAAGACGATCAAAGTTAGATGAAGCCAAAGTAAGACGAAGTCGAAGTAGGACGATAGAAGTGAGACGATAAAAGTTAGACGATCAAAGTAAGACGATCAAAATAAGATGAAGTGAAAGTAATCAAAGTAAGACGAAGTGAAAGTAAGTCAAACTAAGACGATAGAAAAGTCAAACTATTACAACAGAAACTAAGACGAAGCAGAGTCAAACTAAAACGATAGAAAAGTCAAACTAAGATGATAGAAACTAAGATAAAGCAGAGTGACAATAGACGAAGTGAAACTAGGACGATAGAAGTAAGACGATAAAATTCAAATGAAGTCAAAGTAAGACGATTGAAGTAAGATGAAGTCAAAGGAAGACGATTGAAGTAATCAGATCAAAGTAAGGCGATAAGAAAGTCTGACGAAATCAAAGTAAGACGAAGTGAAAGTGAAACGAAGTTAAAGTAAGACGAAGTGAAAATAAGAAGATAAAAGTAAGACGAAGTCAAAGTAAGACGATATACGATAGAAACTGACACGAAACAGAGTCAAACTATCACTATAGAAAAGTCAAAGTAAGATGATTGAGCCCAAGTTTATTATATAAATTGGCTACACTTTTACTATTTTTAATGTACTTTTTGACTCTTAATTTGTGATTTTGTGCTTTAATTTGTCCCTTACAGTGAGCTTACACTTTATACAATTTGATACTAAAATTTTCACAAATTAACATTAATTCCATCATAATTTTTTCAAGGACAATTGATAGTGCAAATTTTTGTTTCATATTGTAGGGGACAAAGAGAGTCAAAAGGTTGAGAAGAGTCAACACGTCGCAGCGCATGAAGAAGTCTGCACGCTGCGACGTAATGTAAGCAGCACGCCGCGATGAGGATCCAAGAAGTGCACGCTGCAGTGCCTACAAAGCATCTCATCGCGGCGAGGATCAAGAGGAGCACGCCGCGACGCCAACCAAGTAACACACCGCGGTAAGCAATCCAGGAAGACACGCTGCGACGTCAAATAATTCACTCGTCGTGACGTGCAGACGGATACCCAGATTTCTAATAGAAATTTCTCTCACTGTACCTACTCGACTTGTGACCCATCCTTTAAATCTCTCCGAATTAGGTTAGAACAATCATCTTTTGGGGAATCAACATTCATTCGGGGAGAAAAAAAAGAGACCGACGAGCGAAGAGAGAAGAAGAGGAAGCACTCACGACTACCACCCAGGGTTCCCTTCGGGGTTCCCTGGGGACAATTTCACATAGGTTTTGTTTTCCATTTTCACTGCCGACTCCATCGTGGTAGCTTGGATTCGTCACGAGTTGTGAAGTTTTCGATTACAATGTGTGGTTATGCATTCATTTTCTCCTGGAGATGCAGTGATGGTTGGAGTTCACCGAGCTTCAAAGGGGAGTAGCTTAATCAGTAGTTTAGCTATGATTTATGAATGCCTAGGTCTAGGATTTGTAACTTGTAGTGAAGCTACTCGATTGTAGCTTAATTAAATATTGGACATTTAATGTGTTGTTTGGATTAGTAGTTTACATTGTCATGTTTAACTACTTTATTATGAACAGCCGAGTTAGGGTTTATTACCTTGTAGTTAGATTTGCTTAATTAGAGTTTAATTAAGCGTTGAACAATGTAAGGTGTGTGGATTTGTTTATGCAAAATTCTGTGCTTAAATATATGAAGTCTCATATATGTCAACTTGTAATCTTGTTGATTCTCTTTTATCTGCCTAGTTGTGTTTGACATTGAGTTGATGCTAGATTTCATTTGACCCATTGCATTGGCAAATCCACCGCACACACTAAGATGCTTTTAACAAGGTTTTAAGCAATGGAGTTCATTGATTAAAGCCTTGGACTTAAAGAATCCTTTAAGGTTCTGAGGCTCAAGAGCACTCAATGTGATCTTGAGAAATGGAGTTCATTAATCAAGATCCTGGACTTAAAGAGAGTTCTTTAAGGTTTATCATTTTAAACTTAGTGATGTTTAATCCACCGCACACATTAAGGTGTGTTTAACGGGATCTTGAGCAATGGAGATCATTGATCAAGATCCTGGACTTAAAGTGTCCTTTAAGGTTCTAAGGCTTAAGAGCACTTAATGGGGTCTTGAGAAATGGAGTTCATTAATCAAGACCCTGGACTTAAAGAGAGCCCTTTAAGGTTTACCATTTAAACTTAGTGATTTCTAATCCCATCAAATTAGTTTTGAACTGTGATAGCCAAAGCTCATTTTCGAGGAGATTTTATCACTTGTTTTAATCTTTTCATTTTCTTTTCGAAAAACCAAAAAAATACTTTTCACAATGCATTTTAGTGTAGTTAATGTTTAAAAAAAAAACAAAACCCCCCTTTCCTTACTGACTTCACTTGTACTTTATGACATATAGGCTAGCTTAGGTCCATTTCATTAGGTTCTGATTAAGTGAGACAATCCGAGGTTGCAACTTATACTGCAATCTTGAAATTTGTTATTTTTGACCGGTTTCCAAGGATCGATCTTAAGGTCGAATCGACAGAGCTGCGATCAAAATGGTGCCGTTGCCAGGGAACCAAGAATTGGTTCTTTAGTTTAGCTTTTGTCATTTTGTTGCTAAGTGAAGTTAAGAGTCTTTTCTTTTAGATTCAATTCTAGACAGTTTAGTTTCATCCTCATTGATAGTTTTCCTTTATCTTTGATAGCTAGCATTTTACAGATTACACCTTCCGTGGAAGTTCGCTAAGGCTAACTCTTATTTTTTCTGCGACAATCATTTCAGGTGAATCTGGCATAGTGGAGGCTAACATGGACATGGGAATGGATGAAGTTATTTCACCACGCCATAGCCATCTGTCGAAGGTTAACCGGGAAAATAAACAAGCCTCCATAACTCCCAGGTTGTTTCTTTCCTTCACTTGTTTACTTACTTATGCCTTGTGATTGCTCGTGACATATATTCGTGCATTGGTTTGTTAAGTAAGTGTCAGGGAGACACAACCCAGTAGGAACATAGTTTAGCTTTTAGTTTAATTAACACCCTTTCAATTCAATAATTTCCCCTTTGAGTTTGTCTCTTGCCCTCCTTTTGTTGTGTTGAATTGTCCTTTGTGCTTTCTTACCTTATGATTTATCTATCCTTGTTTTACATTGAGGACTGTTGGGACCCGATCCGGGAACCGGATCCCAACCGAATCAACTTAACACTTTCACTCTATGCTCTGATACCATAAATGTTGGATCCCACTTTCGAGACCCAACTACTTACACTTAACACTTTCACTCTATGCTCTGATACCATAAATGTTGGGACCCGACCCGGGAACCGGATCCCAACCGAATAAGCAGAACGGAAACCGAAGCAAACGGAAACGAAGGAAAGCGGAAATTGTCGAATCGAAAACAAAATGCGGAAGCGAACAAATCCGAAAGTAGCGAAGCGGAAGCAAATGCAAGCGGAAGCAAGAGCTAACCGAAACAAATGAACAGATTCAATCGAATATAGCGAAGCGAAATGATCGAATACGGATCACAAAGCGGAACGAATAAGTTTAAAGGAATCGAATCGAATGCAAATCGAATTCGGATAGAAAACAAAGTAAGCAAACAAATCAATGTAAATCAAACACTTTCCGACATCCGTGCATAAGCAAAGAACAGAAATGAATCGCGTTAGAATTCCTAAGACGCTCCAAAATCCGTTATGAATTTTTTTCTTTCTTATTCTCATTCCTTATTCATTTCTTCTCTTACTCAAACACATTTAAAACATAACCAATGCATCCAATTTCCAAAATTACACTTTTATCCCAAATCTTATCGAAAATTTAAAGATAACGGCCGCCTTTATCCTAACCCAAAATTCTCGCAAAGGCGAATACACTTCTATAATCTCAAATACACTCAAAATCATCGGACACTCCCGTCCGAATCCAACACCGCAGTAAACGCACATTTAAACCTAACACTTCCATAATTCTCAAATCAACATACCAATCTCATAACTCGATCAAATTCTCAAATCATCATACATATATATTCCCAAATTATTCATAATTTCATATACAAATTTCTCATTCATTCACAATGCTCAACTTTATACACAAATACATTTTTCCTAAACTTATCTAAAGTCATAAACATATTCATACACAAGATCCAAATTTCTCAAAACCAACGATTCAAATGTCGAACCGACGCCTTGACATACGTTTCACATTCTTTCATCCGATCTCCGTCAAACACGGAGATGGGGATGAAAGGGGGTGAGCTCGAAAGCTCGTGGATAACACATTTATAAACTGATAAATAAGCGGAAATCATTTTTCACAAGCTTTTTGCCAAAGGGCTAATTTTTCAAACTTTATAATTTTTCAAACAATTTCTTCAAACACTTTTTTTTTTTCATATTTTTCAAACTTTTCATAATAATCTCACTTTTTTCTCATTTTTCAAAACTTCTTGAATTTTTCATAAATATGAATGCAGAACACATAAACAAATCAAAACATATTACACATCAGAATGGTCTGGCTAGGTCCAAGCAGAGCGTCTTGCAGATCCGCATAAGCGGTCCTGTGCGATCGTGAACGAACGCATTACACTTTCCGCATCATGTCCATTAGCCGTGAAGGAGTCCGAAATCGGAGCTCCGTGCCACTAGCGGGCAGCCTGGAGAAAGCTATACACATAGAGACAGCGCTGACTCACCAAGGGACCTACCAAACCCACATAACACATAATCGAAAACGAAAAGTCGGATTGCCCGAAGGCACTTTTCAATTTCGTACTTTTCTTCAAAATTTTCCCAAAAATGCATACCACTCAATTTTCACTAAATTCAACAATCAAAACATTCAATCAAACAATAATTTCAACAATTGAATAATGCATACACAACAAATGCATTTTCAGAAATTTCTATCGGTTTATCGAATCATTGAAAGCAATGAATTCAAGTGATTGGTTTGATTTGGGTGTTAAGAATATGACCGATTTTCGGAATGTGTTGAGGAAATTAAGATTAGAACTTCTTGAGAAATTGTGATGAATTGATATAGATGAAAGAATGATGGCATAATGATGATTGAACCATATTAGGGTTCCTTAAGAAATGGACCATTGACTTGTGTCCAGAAGTGTAGAAACAGTAAGTTATGAATATAGTAAGTTGATATGATATGAGTGATATATGATTTAAGGAAGTGAAAATTTTGAAGAGATTGAGAATATGTATGAAGAGTAAAAAAGTGATGAAAAAGAAATTGATTATAAGTTGTGAAAAGAAATTAGTAAGAAAGTGCTTGATGATCTTTGTTTAGAAAGAAATTTATGCAAGAATGAGTTACTTGGAGTTAAGTAAATATGAATTTCGAGGACGAAATTCTTTTAAGAGGGGGAGAAATGTTGGACCCCGAACCTTGAGTGACAATTTGACTATGATCAAGTGGATGAGTTGATTGAAATTAAGTTGAAGATCATGAAATAAAGAGAGAAAGTATGAAAATATGAAAACTTGTGATATAGTTGACCTTTTTGGCATTTGAAAGTTGACTTTTGTTTGAGGCAAAATTTGAGAAAATGATCTACATGAAACTTGTAGATTATGTTAAGAGATTTTTGTGGACATAAAGTTTGTAATTTTTCGATATCGGGAGTGAAAGTTATGATCAGTCAAAGTTTATGTTTGATCGGGTTTGACTTTTATTGGTTGAATCTTTGACTGAGGAATTAACCTAGTTAGAGGTTATTTGAGCTTTGATGTTCTTCATGAAAATTGAAGGATTTGTTTTGATCTTTATTTCGATATAAAGTATGCAATTTTTCGATCTCGGAAAATTAAGTTATGATTTTTGCAAGCGTGTATAGAGAATAGTATCTTTGACCGGAAAATGGACTCCCGTAGGAGTTGAATTGAGTTTTATGTTCTTCTTGGAAGATTTAGAGCTTCTCTCAAGCTTTCTATAGAGATTAAGTTTGTCAAAATCGGAGTTCGGGAGTAAAAGTTATGAATTTCGGAAGTTTTTGATTTTTAAGTGAAAAAAAAAAAAAGGGAAAAAGGTTTAGCGCCCTCGCTAGGCGACGGCATCGCCTCTAGCGAGAAGGGCGCTCAGACGCCTCGCTAGGCGACACCTCGCCTGGCGAGGCGGGCGTTGCGCCTCGCGAGGGCAAGGCTCGCCTCTCAGTGTTGTCGCCTCGCTAGGCGACGCCGCCCTAGCGAGCGGGCGTCTCGCCTCATGAGCGGCGTCTCGCCCTCATGAGCGGCGTCTCGCCCTCATGAGTTAGGCGTCCGTCGACGACTGACGCCGTTTTGTTTCTGAAATTTTTGATTTCTTTGTTTTAATCCGACCTTTGCTCACTATTTTGCTTATATCTTTTCCGTCCGACATCCGATTGAGTTGATTCTTTTATGTTGGATTCCTAAGACATTGAATTTCATTTTATAAGAAATTTAGAACTTTTGAGATTAAATTAATGGCGATTAATTTAATCAAAGTGAGTCGGGAAATTTTCGAGCATGATTAGGTGTTTTGTGAAATTCGGGATCTGTAGAGATCCGATTGAAGCGATTCTTGAGGCGAAATAAAGATAAGACAAGGGGCTACAAATCATATGAAGACATGAAATGTCAATTTTGCCCTTAGGACTTTTAAGTTTTGAATTTAAGTTCGGATTAGGGTGAAATTTTTGGATTGGGAACACCTGAGAGTAATTTGAGTATAACTTTTGATCTGGGAATTGAAATGAGACGATTCTTGTTTTGAATTAAACTAGAGACATAAGGCTACAATTGTTATGAAGACATCGAGTTTCAATTCTGGAATTAAAAATGTGAAATTTTGGACGGAAATAATCGTACATAAGAAATGTGTTAGAATATGGATATTTCCGCCTTGCTTTAGCAGATAACTTTTGATGTAGTGCTCGGAATTGAGCGCGGTCAGTGGCGTTAGATTCGTATGAGTGAGAGGAACATTTCTCGAGAAGGAAGTTTGGACAAATTCCTTCAATTTAATAGTGCGAATCAGAACCGCAAGTGAGAATGGCATAAAGTAAATGTAAGGGCAAAATGGTCAATTGACCTTCAATTAATGAAACACAGATGGTGATTGTCGTTTTGAGCTATTAAAAGCCACGAAAGTGGCTGGAAATTTCCAGAGAAAAGAAGAAGAAATAAGAAGAAGAAAGAAGAGAGAGTTTCGGGTGATGGAGAAAAGAAGAGAGAGAAAGGTAAGTTTGATTTTGTTCTACTTAATTCTTCAAGCTTTTGGGACTTTTCCAAGAAGGAAAAGAATGGAGAATGATGAGAGCTTCCTAAGGAACCAAGAAAATTCGAATTTGGAAGAGAAAGAGGTAAGAGAAATTTTTCTACTTTGAGATTTTGATTAATTTTCGGTTTAGAATTATGACATATGAGATGGGTTTATGGATTGTGGAATTAATTTTGAAATATATGCTTTAGGCTGAGTTTAATTTTGGATGAAAAATTGAGTAAGGTTTAGGCTTAATTTTATGATTGAGAATTTTGAGATATTTTGGTGTAGAATTATAGGAAATATGATGAATTGATGATATATGAAATCAATTTTGAAGAATTGGTATTTTATGGTATTGAATTTGGATAAATTGGTTTAGGCCAATTTTAGGATTTGGGGATTTTTGAAATTGAGGATTTAAATAGTTTGGAATTAATGTGAATTGAGGAATTGTGAGATTAATTTTGAAGAAATTATGTTTTATGAGATTGAATTTGGGTGTATTGGTTTAGGCCAATTTTGAAAATTGGGGATTTTCAAAATTGGAGATTGAAATAGCTTGAATGCAAATGGAATTGGTGAATTCCTAAGTTGATTGTGAAAATTAAGTATTTTCTGATGTGAAATTTGGATGATTATGGTTTAGGTTTTGGTACTTTGGAAGAGAGAGAAAAGCAAGGATCAATTGGAGCTTGAAATCAAGTTTCCGGCAATATTTCGAGGTGGGTAGCATATTTATATTTTGATTTGTGAGCAATATGCAATTTTTGAAAAATTAAAGAAAGCAATTTTGAAAAATAAAGAAAGCAAAAATGTGAAAATTTTGACAAATTATTGTTTTGTAAAGGCAGGAAATTCTGATTTCCGAATGTTTTCTGAAAGATTATTACAAGTTTGAATTCATTGCTTTCAATGATTCGATAAACCGATAGAAATTTCTGAAAATGCATTTGTTGTGTATGCATTATTCAATTGTTGAAATTATTGTTTGATTGAATGTTTTGATTGTTGAATTTAGTGAAAATTGAGTGGTATGCATTTTTGGGAAAATTTTGAAGAAAAGTACGAAATTGAAAAGTGCCTTCGGGCAATCCGACTTTTCGTTTTCGATTATGTGTTATGTGGGTTTGGTAGGTCCTTGGTGAGTCATTGTCTCTATGTGTATAGCCTTCTCCAGCTGCCTGCTAGCTAGGTACGGAGTCGATTTCGGACTCCTTCACGGCTACACTAGACCGCAATGCGGAAAGTGTAATACGTTCGCTCACGATCGCACAGACCGCTTATGCGGGATTGTGCAAGACGCTCTATTGGACTAGCTGCACCATTCGATGTGTAATATGTTTTGATTTGTTTATGTGTTCGCATTCATATTTATGAAAAATTCAAGAAGTTTTGAAAATGAGAAAAAGTGAGATTATTATGAAAAGTTTGAAAAATATGAAAAAAAAAAAGTGTTTGAAGAAATTGTTTGAAAAATTATAAAGTTTGAAAAATTAGCCCTTTGGCAAAAAGCTTGTGAAAATGATTTCCGCTTATTTATCAGTTTATAAATGTGTTATCCACGAGCTTGAGCTCACCCCTTTCATCCCCATCTCCGTGTTTGAGCGGAGATCGGATGAAAGAATGTGAAGACGTATGTCAAGACGTCAGTTTCGACATTTGAATACGTTGGTTTTTGAGAAATTTGGATCTTGTGTATGAATATGTTTATGACTTTAGATAAGTTTAGGAAAAATGTATTTGTGTATAAAGTTGAGCATTGTGAGTGAATGAATGAGAAATTTGTATATGAAATTATGAATAATTTGGGAATATATATGTATGACTGATTTGAGAATTTGATCGAGTTATGAGATTGGTATGTTGATTTGAGAATTATGGAAGTGTTAGGTTTAAATGTGCGTTTCATTGGTGTTCGGATTCGGACGGAGTGTCCGATGATTTTGAGTCAGATTTGAGATTATAGAAGTGTATTCGCTTTGCAGAATTTTTGGGTTAGGATAAAGGCGGTAGTTATCTTGCCGAATTTTCGATAAGATTTGGGATAAAAGTGTAATTTTGGAAATTGGATGCATTGGTTATGTTTTAAATGTGTTTGAGTAAGAGAAGAAATGAATAAGGAATGAGAATAAGAAAGAAAAAAAAATTCATAACGGATTTTGGAACGTCTTAGGAATTCCCAACGCGATTCTGTTTCCTGTTCTTTGCTTATGCACGGATGTCGGAAAGTGTTTCAGTTTATATTGATTTGTTTGCTTACTTTGTTTTCTATCCGAATTCGATTTGCATTCGATTCGATTCTGCTTTCGCTTATTCGTTCCGCTTTGTGATCCGTATTTGATCATTTCGCTTCGCTATATTCGATTGAATCTGTTCATTTGTTTCGGTTAGCTCTTGCTTCCGCTTGCATTTGCTTCCGCTTCGCTACTTTCGGATTTGTTCGCTTCCGCATTTTGTTTTCGATTCGACAATTTCCGCTTTCCTTCGTTTCCGTTTGCTTCGGTTTCCGTTCTGCTTATTCGGTTGGGATCCGGTTCCCGGGTCGGGTCCCAACATTTATGGTATCAGAGCATAGAGTGAAAGTGTTAAGTGTAAGTAGTTGGGTCTCGAAAGTGGGATCCAACATTTATGGTATCAGAGCATAGAGTGAAAGTGTTAAGTTGATTCGGTTGGGATCCGGTTCCCGGATCGGGTCCCAACAAGGACAATGTGTTACTTAAGTGTGGGGGAGTTGTTCACTTTTTTATTTCTCTTGTTGCATGCCTATTTGACACTTCTTATGTTTGTGTTAGCCAACCTTGCATCATGTTACACATTTTTAAACTTGGTGCATATTTTTTCTGCCCATTCTGCTGCTCCTAGCCGCAGCGATAGATCACATGCCGCGGCGAGGCTAGTGATTCACGCACACACGCGGCGGCCTCGCCGCGGCGTGCATGCTGCACGTCGCGACGTCCACCCTTTTTACAGAATGCTTGTGACAAATTTTTTTCTCAATTCCAACTTCTTCCACATGAGACTCTTGTCACTTTTGTGTTTCAAAGACCTTATAAGTTTCAAAGTGGTACTTGAGTTTATGAAAATACCTTCCATTCTTTTAATGATAGTTGGTCTTGGCTAATTTTACTTTTGATGTTTTTAATACAAAGTGAATTAAGGCATGCTAACAAAGTAGCACTTTACGTTTTTGAGACTTGCGATTGTCCATTGAGATATTACCCTTGTTGGAAGGATATTTGAGCCTAATTTTTTCTTTAATATTGTGTGCATCTACTTATTTCATATCTCTCTAGAACTTGTTTCAATTCTTAATCAAAGCTTTATGGAATAGAATTATGTTGATGTGATAGAGGCATTGTTTCTTCAACCATTTTCCCAAACACAGTCCCATAAACACTTATCCCTTGCTAGCCCATTGAGCCTTCTTATGTATGAGCACTTGCATGCATTTCATAGGATGCCATTAGTTTAATTTGGTGAAAAAAATAAAATAAAAAATTCAAAAAGAGTATGTAAAAAAAAAGAAGAGGAACAGAAAAAGTGTGTTCCAAAATGAAAAAAAAAAGAAAAAAAAAACAAAAGTCATTATTAGTTCAACTGTTGACATCCATTGAAAATTTTAGTGTATGTATTCATACCTTTTCTTTCGTTCATTCCATCCATTCATCTAGCCCTCCGCATATTACAATCCTGGAAAGTCCTCTTTGTAACATTCCGGTACCGGCGGGAAGGGTAAAATAGTAAATTGGGTTAACAGTGAGAGCTTAGTAATGCAATTACTTGTTTATATATTATGTGACATACTTGTATTGTGAAAACTGAATTTATTGCACATGAAATTATTTGTACATGCATACATTGACTTTCCCGGTATATTTGGTCCTATTTGTGAATGAGTTGAGAATTGTGGGTTATTGATTTTGAAATTTTTTTTGGTGAGTGACATTATTGATCTTATAATTTTGGAGAATTTTAGAAATTTTTCTGAAATTTTTCGGGGATAAATTCTGGACTAGGAAAAATGTCAAGGAGTAGACTAACTGATAATTGGTAGTAGAATTTATTGTCTATGGTAGTGAATTATGGACATATGGTTATAGGAGGTCTTGACAACTATTGGAAATTGGGTTTGGAAATGAGTAATTGAGAAGGATTTATGAGAGCTTGACAAGTGGCACACTTATGGCCATGCATTTAATTATCTTAACCCTTAAGTTACAATGAATCAAACCCTCTCATGCTCTCATTCACGACACACCCTCTTCTAAAGCAACTTGGAGTTTGTTTTGGGTGATTCTCTTCTCTTCTTCGTGGCTTTCTCTCCCTCTTGTTCATGTGTTGTGATTTTTTTCAACTTGAAGCCTAGTTTCCATCTCTTCCTTGTTCTTTCATCTTGCTCTCTTCTTCTTACTCTTCATAAAGACCAACCCTTTCCCTTGGATGATGATGATCGATGGTGATGGTTGAAGCTAGGTCTTGGTAATTCCCCTGAAGAATTTGAAGATTTAGTGGCTTGATCAAGTAAGTTTCATGTCTCATGTCATAGATATGGTATAAGTGAAGTTAGATGATTGCGAAAGGCTTGTGTATGTGTTTTAATTTGATGCTAATAGTTGTGCATGTTGTGAATTGAGTAGTGACTTATGGAAAGAGGAATGGAAGTATTGATCTAGGGATAAGATAGTTTAAATGAGTTGAATGTTAAGATTGAAGTGAAAATTTCAATAGTTTGATTTTTTAGTATGCTAGTCATAATTGTGTCTATAGTTGGAAAATTGAGTTAAGGTTTAACTTAAAATGAAATTAGAGGAAATTTGGTTATAACTCTTATGAAGATATTGTTGTGATTTTGATCTTGAAGGGTTTTAAATGTTGTCATGAAGGAAGGAAATTGAATGTTGAGATTGTTGTGAATAAAAGTGTATGATTGTGTTTCAATTTGAGTGTTTTAATGACATTTTGGGTGTTTTGATGCAATGAGAGATATGACTTATGTATGAATGGTTTTTTTCATTTTGAATGAATGATGGTTGAGCTTGAAGTGTTTAGAATGTAGAATTACGGTATGAAATGAAAAGAGAATGGAAAATTGGAAAAAATAGATGATGTTGAGATTAATGGATGAAATGAGTTGAGAATTGAGGAGTTAATGAAATTAAATTGATGTTTGTTATTTGTTGTTATGAAGTGGTTTGATGTTAAAAGAGATGAATTTAAGAAGGTTATAGATTTATATGATGAAAGAATGAAGGTAGGAACCATGGAAGAGGCTTTGGAGGAGGTTTGTGGGTTGTGTGTCCGTTAAATGGACATGGGAGTCCGTTTAACGAACCTTTTCGGGTGTAAAAACACCCTTGGGATAGTGTGTGTCCGTTAAATGGACATGGAAGTCCGTTTAACGGACCTTCTCGGGTGAAATGGGGCTATTTTGTCGATTCATGTCCGTTAAGCGGACATGCAGGTCCGTTTAACGGACATTCACGGGACAACTTGGGAAATCGTAAATTTTGACCATTTTAGAGGCCGAATCTTGCTTTGAGGCCTATAATAAGAGTTGTAGATCTAGATGTCTTCGTTCCAATGGAATAAATACGAAATGAATCCGAATTTTCTAACAAGTGTTATGGAATTCGCGCCAAACTAGGTTTAACTGGAAATCAATCATAAACTTGGTTGCTTCTTTTGACCATAACTCCTTTTATAGAGCTTCAAATGACTTGATTCTTATGGCAATGGATTCCTAACACAATTGCCTTTATCTCCAAAAAAATTGGTATTAATTGGAGTCCAATTAAAAGAGATCAATCAGAAGTAAGTGTGAGAGTCTATTAGAACAATGTCAATGGGGATAGTTTTACTGTGCATAGTTCAATGTTTTGACCGCATTTGGACTTATAGGATTCCAAATGAGATGATTCTTATTTTAAAGTAAACTAGAGAATAGGGCTATAAATCATATGAAGAAGTGGAATTTTGATTTAATCTCTAAGATGTTCCAATTCTTGATGGAAGTTGTTATAGTACTTAAGCACAGTCCGAAAGTGTTTAGGGCATATCCCCCAATCTACTAAGCCAAATTGAGCGATTTTGGGGTCAATAAAATCGTAAGGCATAGAGGAACATTTTTCTATAAGAGAATGTGATCAAATTTGTTGGATCGGAAAAAGAAAGCATGCTTAGTTTGTAGAAACGATAGATTTCAAAACTTTTTAAGAAATCATCTTGCAGCGGAAGCAATATATCCAAATCAACATGCTAATCTATACATGATATGGTATAAGGATAATAAAACTAAGAACAAGATAAAAGAAATTACCGACTCCTTCGCTACAGCTTTAAATCCTCGCTGCGCTATCCTCTCCTTCTTATATCCAAATCCTTTGCCTTTGAGTCTTTTCCTTTAGCAATCTATCTTCTTCCTTGTTGTAGTATCCTCAACCAATTAGATTTACCACTTGTTTTTCAAGGACAACTAGGTTAAATAAATCCTTTGGTGGGAAAGGAGAAGAAATATTTGGAGGAGATTTTCTTAGAAGAAGAAGAACCAAAATTGAAACTCTTTCAATTCTTTCACTTAGGAATTTCGGTTATACCTTCCATAAAAGGAGAGAATCTCTAAAAACCATGCAAGAACACTTTCTTACATCTCAATTTCGAAATATGCATGAATGGAAAGAGTGAGAGGCATCCAATGCATCACTTTTTACATTAATCACTCATCAAATAGCCAATAAATGAGACTTACTTCATTTATCTTTAAAATGGCTATTTGAAAAGACCATAACCTATAATTGAATACCCATTTCGGTTTTGGCAAGAAGAAAGAAAGAAGATGGTCCATCTAATGCACATCTTTCATCTTTAATCTAATGAATGCAAATAGGTTACATGCCAACATTAAAAGCCAACCATTAAACCATTTAATGGTAAGTTCATAACTCCATTTAATAATGATGAACCATAATAAAGACCATCTTTATTTAGTATTTTAATGTCAAATGTGTGGTTACACATCTAACCTAACACAATTTCAAAATTGCTTCTTCTCCATTTAAAAAAAATTGTTTTAATATAATTAATCTAATCAATTACATTAAACCAAAACAAGCCCATTTCTAAATGAACATATGGGCTTCCAATTAACCATTAATTAGTATAAGCCCATCATTCAATTATGGACTTCTAAAGCCTCCAAACTACTTCTTACTTAGCTTGATAACCTTCTTTAAAGCCAAGTGGGGAATCTTATTGACTTTGATAATTCAAGCTCCAATAAGCCGTAAATAATTCAATCTCATTGGAATTAATTCTAGCTTATTAACTAAATGTCATTCCACTAAAGACAATTAGTTGAACTCTTGAATTATTAAATATTATGAGAATATGTCCAATTGCAAACCCTATTTAGAACCTTATTATAGCCATCCGCACAACAAAGGGTAAAATTACCGTTTTGCCCTTATGTTGGTTTTTCCTTCTTGATCTCTCATTTTACTTTATATGGTGATTAACACATAAGATCTCATCTTAGTGTTAAGACTTGATGGGTAGCTTGATTATTCAACTGTGAATCAATTAATTCAGATTCTAATAATATACATGTTTCCCATACATCTCTATGTATATGTCTATTACTTACAAATGAATCTTGGTACCTTATGAACCGATATATAATGCTCATACAGATAAAACCAAACTCTTTTGTTTTATTAATAATAAATATTTTCATTACAAAACTCAGAATCGAAGAAGATAAAGTTACATGTAAATACACTTGCTTTCCAGGGCACTATATTTACATAACTCCAACAATCTCCCACTTGTCCTAAAGCAAGTTTGACATATCCTTCATTCCCATCCCTTCTAGGTGACCCACAAAGCTCTTTTGAGTCAATGTCTTTGTGAACGGATCAGCAAGGTTTTGCTCTGTAGGAATCTTTACCACATCCACTTCTCCACGTTGTATTATCTCCCTTATGAGATGATACTTTCGCTCAATGTGTTTGGCAGCTTTGTGGTTCCGAGGTTCTTTAGAATTAGCCACTGCCCCACTATTATCATAATAAAGTGTAATGGCTTTTTCTTCCTCTGGAACTACCTCCAAATCATTTAGGAACTTTCGGAGCCAGAATGCTTCCTTTGCTGCTTCATAAGCAGCAACATACTCAGCCTCCATTGTCGAATCAACAATACAAGATTGCTTGACACTCCTCCAAACTATGGCTCCACCTCCTAAAGTAAATATAGAACCAGAAGTTGATTTCCTTGAATCAACATCTGATTGGAAATCAGAATCCGTATATCCTGTCGGAATAAGATTACTTCCAGAGTAAACAAGCATTAAGTTCTTCGTCCTACGAAGATACTTAAGTATACACTTAACCGCAGTCCAATGTTCCATTCCTGGATTGGACTGAAATCGCTACCGGTCCCATGCGTAATGTATATCCGTCTAGTGCAAACATTGCATACATCAAACTACCAACCGCCAAGCATATGGAATGTTACGCATGCGCTCAACCTCCTCTTGGGTTTTAGGTGCTTGTTCCTTTGAAAGTTTGATTCCATGTCTAGTAGGAGTGAAACCCTCTTGGAATCTTGCATGGCTAACTTATTGAGCATATTCTCAATGTAGGTTAGTTGAGACAAAACTATCTTCTTGTTCTTACGATCCCTTATAAGTTTGATCCCTAGAACATAGGTAGCCCTCCCAAATCCTTCATTGAAAACTGCTCATTCAGCCATCCTTAACCGCAGATAACATTCCCACATCATTCCTAATGAGCGAATGTCATCAACATACGTGATTAGGAAAGTAACCTTACCTTCTTGTATTCTTTTGTAAACACAAGGCTCATCTAGGTTTTGTATGAACCCATAGGTTTTGATAGCCTTATCAAACCTAATGTTCCAAGACCTAGATGCTTGCTTAAGTCCATAAATGGACCTTTGCAACTTGCAAACCTTATGCTCATTACCTAGCTCAATGAATCCTTCGGTTGGGCCATATAAATGGTCTCCTCAAGATCTCCATTCAGAAATGCGGTCTTGACATCTATTTGTCATATTTCATAATCGAAATAGGTGCTATGGCCAAAAGAATCTCGATGGACTTAAGCATGGCAACCGGAGAAAAGTCTCCTCGTAGTCTATACCCTCCTTTTGAGTATAGCCTTTAGTTACCAATCTAGCTTTAAAGGTCTCTACCTTTCCATCCGATCCCTTTTCCTTTGTAAATCCATTTACACCCTATGGTTTTAGACACGGTGGTAGATCTAAAGGACCCTGACTTCATTAGTATACATAGAATCTATTTCCGATTCCATTGCCTTGAGCCATTTTCCTGCATCAACATCATTAATAGCCTGTGTATACGTAACGAGATCTGTTTCTTCTTGGTCTGAGATGGCAATTAAGCCTTCTCCTAAACCCAGATACCTATCTGGTTGTCTCACAACCCTCCCACTACGTCTAGGCACATCTTGATGTTCAGGTTGCACTTCTGATTCAACTCTTGAATCCATTTCGACATCTTGTTCTGTCATATCCAAAACAACTCTTGGTTTGGATGAAATTGCTAACTCCTTTAGTACTACTTCACTTCTTCCTTTGTGATTTCTCACAAACTCTTCCTCTAAGAAGTTTGCATTTGTAAACACAAATACCTTCCTATCATGAGGATCTGTAAAAATAGTACCCTCGAGTTCCGTAGGATATCCTACAAATAAACATACTTCGACCTTGGTTCCATCTTTGTGGATTCGGGCTTTAGAACATGGGTTGGACAGCCCTTAAGTCCTCAAGTGCCTCAATGAAGGCACTCGGCTAGTCCACAACTCCCTAGGTGTTTTAGGCACTCGATTTGGATGGAGCAAAGTTAAGAAGATATGTTGCCGTTTGTATGGCATATCCCGAAACGATTCTCGAAGGCTAGCATAGACATCATTGATCTTACCATTTCCAATATAGTTCTATTTCTCTCTCGCTACACCATTACGTTGAGGTGTACGAGGAGTCGACAAATTGGAAACAATTCCATTGTCAATTAAATATTACTCGAACTCTCCAGATAAATACTCACCATTTCGATCCGATCGAAGTTGTTTTAATGGCTTGCCAAGTTGCTTCTCGACTTGACTTTGAATTCTTTGAACTTTTCAAAGATTCACTCTTTTATTCATCAAATACAAATAGTCATGTCTTGAGTAATCATCTATAAAAGTTATGAAATATTCATAACCTCCTCTAGCTTGTCCATTCATGGGCCCACACACATCAGTATGTACCTTGTCCAATGTGGATTCAAATCTGTTTCCTTTAGAAGGAAATGAGGCTTTTGTCATTTTTCCTTCAATACAAGATTCACAGGTGGGTAATGGATCACTATCCAAGCCCATAAGGATCCCATCCTTTACTAGCCTGTCAAGTCTTTTCTTATTGATATGACCCATCCTTAGATGCCACAGATACTTTGAATTAATGCTAGAGATATTGGATTGTCTTGGTTTTATCAATTCTGTGGTGTTTAGTGAGCCTTTCATAGGTTCTATAAAAACAATCCTGTTTAATTATCGCTTCACAAATAAAATCCTTATTCTCATATATTGAAACAACCTTTTCAAAATATAAGGAATAGCCAGATTTTATTAGACAAAAATGTAAATCATGTTCCTTACAATCATTGCACGTAATAAACATCTTCCAAATATAACCTATGACCACTAGGAAAGTCCAAGATAACTACTCCCACCGATTCTCTATCAAACATAGGAACCATCTGCTATCTTAACTTGGCGGCCTTTAGAAGTCTTTTCCTTTCATTGGAACCCCGCAAAGAATTACAAACATGGTTAGTGGCTCTGAATCTAATATCCAAGAAGTAGATAAATCTGCCACATTTCTAGTTCCTAACAAACTTAGGAAGCCCATACCTTGTTTGCCTTTGATGTTCTCTTTGGCCTTCTTTTTCATGGGTTTGGCCTTGACCCCTATTTGGGCCTTCTTTTTCATTGGACCCTTCTTCTTTTCCTTGCCCTTACCATTGGGCTTAGAAAAAGAAGCTACATTAGCTTCTGGCCCATGAGCCTTAATATTCAATATTTCCTCCGTGCTCTGGAGGGTATTCATCAACTCACTCAAGGTGTAATCCTTGCTGTTGAGCTCATAGTCCAACTTAAACTGCTGAAAAGAAGGGTTTAAGCTATTGATGATCATAATCATCTGCGTGTCCGCATCCATATCCGCCTAAGCATCTCACCTCGATGACCGCAGAGATTACCTTCATCATGTAATCCCGCACCGGTTCACCAGGTTTCTGTCTGAGATTATGAAAGGTTTGGATAGCTTTCACTCTTGCAGACCTAGTCCTCACACCAAACATCTCATGTAGGTGATGGACCATTGCACTAGCAGTTTTCATACAAGCAATTTGCTTTTGCAACATGCACGATGTGAAGCAGTATAACACTTAGTAGTCTTGTCAAGATTCTCGCCAACGCTCATGTTGTTGGACTTGCTCAGAGTTGCATCTCCACTTAGAGGTGTAGGCTCATTTTCGTTAACACCCATGAAATACGCTCATATTGAAGAACAATGTCAAGGTTACGTCTCCATTCATTAAACTTGTCTCCATTTTCCAATTTGTTATTAGTCAAGAAGCGGGGTGAGTGGATTCATTTTGTGGTTGATTATGTCCGAAAATATAAATTATTAAAACATGAGCATACTAGTCAACAATTTATGGAACTTTGTATAAAATCATGATGCATGTATGCATGATGATAGATTTAACAAAACTTAAAAATTAAAACATTATCGACGGTTATTTTCTTATCTATAACAGACTAAGTGACGGTGGGCCATCTTATCTATTAAAAGAAAAGCGGGACCCTCCAACTCAAAAACTACCAAGCATCTCATGCTCAATTTTTAAGAAGCGTCTTAATTTGGTCCATACTTTTACCAATGAGCTATGGTGGGCGTTTATTGATAAAAATGTTGAGTGTATAACCATTTGATTCATTCACTAAAGATACCTACAAATCATGCCTCGGTGGGAGGTCACATTTGCTATCATTAAGTGGACTTATCCTTAAGGAGACCCAAACCATGCAAGATTTAGGATCCATGCCCTCCGATGGGGAGTAACACTTCACCACATGCAAACGGGCCATCATTTGGAGATCGTGGACTCTCACAGGAGCATCCTCTCCCACTTAATCTTTTTGGGCTTTAAGTTTTAAATACCATCTTGTCTAAATGCAATTTATTATCCATCCTATATTGTTTCATTATATATCTCATACATAATGAATGCATGGCAAGGCCTAGGGTTGGCAATTTTCTAAATGACATACAATCACATAATATCACATATTACAAGCATTCATTTCTCCATTCATCACATGAACTAATAAAGCCACTTTTGATTGTCCATCCTAGAAACATAAAATAATTACAAGCCTTTTAGGCCCAAAAAATGCTTCTTCATCTTGGATATTCCGCTTCGAACTCTTCGCTAACATGATCCGGCCCATTCGGTAAACAAAATGTAATGGCATTTACGAAAATAGAATTTTGTCATTTTGAAAAATAAAATTCCACCACTAGATTTTTAGAAAACCAAATCTTTGTTTTGACAAAAAATTCTAGCACTTGTTTTATTAAAACCGAAACTCATTTCATAAAAATTAAAAACAGCACTTAGTATTTTAGCAAAACTGAAATTGGATTCTTTGAAACAAAAAACCAGCACTTGTTTTCCAATCATAACTGAAATATGATTCATTGAAACAAAAATTCCAGCAACTTAGTTTTCACAAAACTTATGCCAAAACACAAAAGGATACACCGAAAATTTTACCTTTCCATTTCTTCAATCCATGGCTGCTCCTTCTTCATCATTACATCAATTTGTACATTACAAAATCAAATAAAATAGAAAAAAGAAACCAAGGAGGAAACATGGTGATGATAGACCACCCTCCTTGTTACAACCAAATGAAGAAATCTTACAAGATAAAATTTAACTTCTATGGACAACCAAAAGAGCAACATACACCATATATATTTCTATCACATAAAAATATGCAGTATACATAAAAGATTGCCAACCTATGCATCCACCATATAGGAACCGAAATCATGCATGAAAACCGCTCGATACCAATTGTTGGATCGGAAAAGAAAGCATGCTTAGTTTGGAGAAACGATAGATTTCAAAACTTTTTAAGAAATCATCTTGCAGCGGAAGCAATATATCCAAATCAACATGCTAATCCATACATGATATGGTATAAGGATAATAAAACCAAGAACAAGATAAAAGGAATTACCGACTCCTTCGCCATGACTTTAAATCCTCGCTGCATTATCCTCTCCTTCTTATATCCAAATCCTTTGCCTTTGAGTCTTTTCCTTTAGCAATCTATCTTCTTCCTTGTTGTAGTATCCTCAACCAATTAGATTTACCACTTGTTCTTCAAGGAAAACTAGGTTAACAAAATCCTTTGGTGGGAAAGGAGAAGAAATATTTGGAGGAGATTTTCTTAGAAGAAGAAGAACCAAAATTGAAACTCTTTCAATTCTTTCACTTAGGAATTTCGGTTCTACCTTCCATGAAAGGAGAGAATCTCTAAAAACCATGCAAGAACACTTTCTTACATCTCAATTTCGAAATATGCATGAATGGAAAGAGTGAGAGGCATCCAATGCATCACTTCTTACATTAATCACTCATCAAATAGCCAATAAATTAGTACAAGCCCATTTCTAAATGAACATATGGGCTTCCAATTAACCATTAATTAGTATAAGCCCATCATTCTATTATGGACTTCTAAAGCCTCCAAACTACTTCTTACTTAGCTTGATAACCTTCCTTAAAGCCAAGTGGGGAATCTTATTGGACTTTGATAATTCAAGCTCCAATAAGCCCAGAAATAATTCAATCTCATTGGAATTAATTCTAGCTTATTAACTAAATGTCATTCCACTAAAGAAAATTAGTTAAACTCTTGAATTATTAAATATTATGAGAATATGTCCAATTGCAAACCCTATTTAGAACCTTATTATAGCCATCCGCACAACAAAGGGTAAAATTACCATTTTGCCCTTATGTTGGTTTTTCCTTCTAGATCTCTCATTTTACTTTATATGGTGATTAACACATAAGATCTCATCTTAGTGTTAAGACTTGACGGGTAGCTATTCCATCAAACTATTGGCGCCAGTTTAATCACCAAATCTCCTTAAAACATCTAGAAGAGATGATAACACTATAAACTCTTTATTTGAGTGAATGTTCCCTGATACATGTTTCAATTAATAATTCCAACATGCAAACACTGGATTAATACCCTGTAAAAATCCATTCCGATCATATCAAGAATTATAATGAAATACATATGAGTTCACCACTCATCAAGATTGTGGTTCATAATAAGCGAATGCTTAAGTTGTATGTTTTAAGATTAAAGTAACGGCCCACTTTATTCTTGAAAACATACTTGATTCCATATTCATTTAATAGTGTCATTATCGATAGTCTACTACTATCATGATATGAAACTCATCATTCCCTTTAAGTAAACTCCTTTACTTATATGGAGATAAATCGCAACACTACAGTCTAAACCATAATCAAACGACCAACTTGATTATTCAACTGTGAATCAATTAATTCAGATTCTAATAATATACATGTTTCCCATACTTCTCTATGTATATGTATATTACTTACAAATGAATCTTGGTACCTTATGACCAGATATATAATGCTCATACAGATAAAACCAAACTCTTTTGTTTTATTAATAATAAATATTTTCATTACAAAACTATAACTGAAGAAGATAAAGTTACATGTAAATACACTTGCTTTCCAGGGCACTATATTTACATAACTCCAACAAAATTATGTTATCTTCACTTGCCAATGTTAGTACGAATCATAGACCCGAAAGTGCGATTTAAAAAAAGATGAGTTTTGTTTTGAGAATGGCTTTGCAAAAAAGTGATGGAATGATACCCGGAATTGTCATACATGTATTGTATATCTTTCCTTTCATTCATGTGCATTATTAAACATCGATACTTGTGCAAATTGTGATATATATATGTGTGTTATTTGATTATAGAGGAGCGACTGGAATGTCAACCCATAGACGTTGCCGAACCTTCCAGGCACTAGCTTTGGGAGCAGTGGTGAGTAACCTAGATGGTATGGTCAATTATTATATGACTATTGTGGTGATAATGGTGAGAATTGTGTTTGTATATGTTGGGAATTCCGGACAGAAGGTCCGACGTAATGGGAGATTTGACATAGACGTGTTAATTGGTTGTGAATCGATGCACTCTGTGAATTGCTTGTTTCTAATATTTGTGAAATATTTGTTTTGATGTGACAATTGGGATATATGAATTGATTGTGACATGATATTGTCAAATTGAGCCCTATGTGCTTCATATTGTGATGAAGTCTGTTCCATGCATTCCATTCATGATATGCATAATCAGATAATGGCAGTTGGACCTGAGTAGCCACCGCTAGAGCTTAAAGCTCAACGAGTGAAAACGAGCCTCGAGCTCGAAAGTGATTCAGAGCCATTGGCTCAGCGATTAATGAGCCCGGTATCTAAATAGATACGGGACAGTTCAGGCACTCGGTCTCAACAATATAATAATTAGAAAAAGGGTCTCATGAATATTTCATGTGCATGTTATTAAGTGTGTTTGATGGGTTGAAAGGCAAGTTGGCTTATGTATTCATAAAGTTGTGGGATTGATGTGAAATGCAAGTTTGTGCTCTAAATGTTATGTGAAGTGATGGTGATCTATTTGTGTACCATCATGTGGTACTTCTGAATGTATAATTGTATATCTGTGAATCACTTGAGTGTTGCATGAATTGGGTGGACCATCAATGAGGGTTTCTCATTGAGTTCACAAACTCACCCAAAATTGCAACATATTTTTCAGGACCGAGAGACGACTTTAGATTCTGAGTGGCTCCACTACCAGTGTAGATTGAGTTGGAAAAGTGAAGCCATGGCTCAAAGGTCGGTCAGCTGGGAATCTTTTTGGAATGACTTAGTTAGACTGTAATTATTTACTTCTTTTATGTAGTACTTTTGTACTAAGCCTTATGATTGTACTTGTAGTAAGGGATGAAAAACAGTGTAGACCTTTGATTTTGAGGAATGAGATGAGGAAAAAGGAAGTTTTAACAATATTGTGATTTTCATATAATGCTTAATGAGCATTGAATGTTATGATGCCATAGGAAGTGACTGTAGTGAATGAATGTAGCGTGCTCTTATCATGGGGTATGTATCGAAATGACCTCTGGGCATCCCGATGCGTATTCTGTGGTGAGGGGGCGTTACACTCTTGATCTTCAAAAATCATAGTTCTTGTAGTGGAGAAATAGAGCTGATACAAGCTTATGGTAGAGTATGGATTAAGCAGATTGAGAGTGAAAATATCCCTAAACACAAGTAAGGTGAGAGCAAACACTTTATCTTGAGTGAAATCTCTTTTGTCCAATCTCTTGGATTAAATTCTTTTAGTGTTTGTTTTATTAGCACTCTTTCAATTTGTTTTAATCGAATTCTGAGGAAGTGAATTGTGTCAATTTCCTATTATTGTTTTGAGCATGGGGGGATTTTCTTTTACACTTGTATCTTTTTGACTCTTATAAATTTTGTCCAGGAGTACAAAGATCTAAGTGTGGTGAAATTTGATTGAGCCTAAGTTTATTATATAAATTGGCTACACTTTTACTATTTTTGATGTACTTTTTGACTCTTAATTTGTGATTTTGTGCTTTAATTAGTCCCTTACAGTGAGCTTACACTTTATACAATTTGATAGTAAAATTGTCACAAATTAACATTAATTCCATCATAATTTTTCTAAGGACAATTGATACTGCAAATTGTTGTTTCATATCGTAGGGGACAAATAGAGTCAAAAGGTTGAGAAGAGTCAACACGTAGCGGCGCATGAAGAAGTCTGCACACCGTGACGTAATGCAAGCAGCACGTCACGACGAATGTAGCGCCCCCTCACCGTAGAGTATACGCCGGGGCGCCCTTAGGTCGTCCCGATGTATAACCTACGACGAGGGTGCACTACTAAACGATCATTTCTATACACCTCATGGCATCATTATAATAAAACAATAATATCGAATTTACTAAATTTTAAAACCAAATCGTACTTCTCATTTCATTACTTAAACCATATTTACATCATCAGTCATATATACACAATCGTACAAGTCCAAAAGAACTAATACAACTCCTAGCCAAGTCATCCACAAAATACCCAAAAGATCCCCAGCTGACAGACCTGTGGGCCATGCTCCTCTCGCCGGCACACACAGCAGGAAAAATCTCACTGATCGGAGCTAGAAGTCACACTAACACTGTCCTGAAAAATATAGTCGCAATTGGGGTGAGTTTTCGAAACTCAATGAGAAACCATCATCGATGGTTCACTCAACTCATGCATAGCCAAACAATCACATAATATCGTATACTATCACATTCAAGAAATCACATGCAGTCAATTTCACATTTATAAGGCGATTTGCCTTTCACACAATTCACAGATAATCATTCATATATGCAGTGTGCATGTGACTCTTTCATTTTCTTTCGTTGTTGTGACCGTGCGCCTGAGCTCATATACGTTGAGCCATTGGCTCTGGAAACATTGGGCTCAAAAGCCCTAATACGTTGAGCATAAAGCTCCGCAAATCGTTGGGCACGAAGCCCTGTACGTTGAGCTTAAAGCTCTGATTTCGATGGCTACACCGGTCACAACTGCCTTTATCTGATCATACTATTTTGCGTGTATGCACATGTTCAATTTTCAATACATGCATCACTATAGTACTTCCTATGTCCAATTTTACCATTGAGACCAATTATAACAATCCACACATAATGCACACTTCTATATCCAATCCAAATATTTCGAACACCCGTGGTCCGAAATCAATCAAAGACAAACACATAAAATCCATCCATAACTCCTCATGGCATATGTCTGAAAATTTAACACATAAAGGTCGAGGAACCAACTAGGTTACTCACCTCGAACTTCCGAAGCCATCGCCGGAAATCTTGCCTCACGCCGATGATCGGCGATCCACTTGAGCCGCTATAACAATCAAAATATACATAACATTATTATGGTACCAATTCGATGCTTAATTATGCATATGAATCAAATCATGTACATACTATGCAAATTATGACATTTTCGACCTAATTCCGAATTTCCCGATCTCAATCCTTAATTCCCGAACTAAATTTCTAATTTTCAAATTCATAATCTCCAAATTGAATTTAATCCATAGCCAAATAGATCCTCAATTGCCTAAACCCCAAATTGTTAAAAACCTAAATTTCATTTCGGGCCAAATAACTTTCCTCGCCATGGACTAAGCTCCCACGCATGGCGAACAGCGTTCCTCTTGGCGCGTATGTTCACAAGACGTCGCGACACGCGTCGCTTTCTCCTCGCCATGGTGGCGTACTCCACACGCACGTCGTCAGCGTGCATGGCAATTCTGCTCGTCTTGACGACATACACGCCCGAAAACCCAGATTTTGCAGATTTTGATGCTTAAACCATCCAAATCTGGTTTTCTTCCTTACAAATCACTCCTAAATAAATCCATACACATCATACAACTAATCTATACCTTCCATTTCATCAAACAATTAAATCCCCAAAAGTTCAACCCTAATATCACCGTCGATAACCCTAACTTCAAATCTCCTTAATATTCTAATTCAAACATCAATCTAACTCTACAAATCAACAAATCAAACTATACAAGACAAAAATAAAAGTAACTTACCTGATTAAAACTCCAAATCTTCAAGGATCAACAATCTCTCCTCTCTTCCCCTCTCACGACAACATCCATTTTCAAACCTATAATCAATTCTTCTAACACGAAGCTTAAGGAAATGATCAAAGATGGAAGAAGAAACAATTTTATGGAGGAAATCAAGCAAACTTTCAAGAAAGAAATCAAAGAAAAAAATCACGAAGAAGGAAAAGAAGGAAGCATCGTGGGGAAGAAATTCAAAGAGTTTGGGTTTATATATATATTAAAAGGATTAAGGCTTGTTTGGCTAAATTTAATTGCCACAAGCCCGATCCGAATAACCTCGGTCCAATTTCTAATTCTAATTTCTCCCGAATTCCAATGGCTAAACCCTAATTCCTCAAGGCAAATTTCTAACCTGTCCGTACCATTAGATAATCAATTTTGAAACCGGATATTCAATTAATCAGTCATCGATCAATTTTTCGGTCCGAGCCTAATGCTCCAAAAATTCCAGAAAATTCCTATAAATCCTTAAAAATAGAAAACTCATTATCATATACTCCAATTTCATAATTTCACTTTCTAACTTTCAATTCTAACTCAAATTCAATCATCGAGCCTATTTTGACCTAATTCACACACATGACCTAATCACCCCCAAATCAAAGTATCCAAATCAAATCGGAAATATGTCATACATGTATGTACGTACAAATGCCAATATGATCATGCCAATTATACTATAATTAAATCATGCATGAGCATGCCGAATACGAATGCAATAAACGGTACACATCCCATCGATAACGGGATGTTACAACGAAGATCCAAGAAGTGCACGCTGCGGCGCCTACAAAGCATCTTTTCGCGGCGAGGATCAAGAGGAGCATGCCGCGACGCTAACCAAGTAACACGCCGCAGCGAGCAATCCAGGAAGACACGTCGCGACGTCAAATAATTCACTCGTCACGACGTGCAGACGGATATCCGGACTTCAAATAGAAATTTCTCTCACTGTACCGACCCAGCCCATGACCTATCCTTTAAATCTTGCCAAATTAGGTTAGAAAAATCATCTTTTGGGGAATCAACATTCATTCGGGGAGAAAAAAGAGACCGACTAGCGAAGAGAGAAGAAGAGGAAGCACTCACGTCTACCACCTAGGGTTCCCTTCGGAGTTCCCTAGGGACAATTTCACATAGGTTTTATTTTCCATTTTCACTGCCGACTCCATCATGGTAGCTTGGATTTGTCACGAGTTGTGAAGTTTCCGATTACAATGTGTGGTTAGGCATTCATTTTCTCCTGGAGATGCAGTGATGGTTGGAGTTCACCGAGCTTTAAAGGGGAGTAGCTTAATCAGTAGTTTAGCTATGATTTATGAATGCCTAGGTCTAGGATTTGTAACTTGTAGTAAAGCTTCTCGATTGTAGCTTAATTAAATGTTGGACATTTAATGTGTTGTTTGGATTAGTAGTTTACATTGTCATGTTTAACTACTTTGTTATGAACAGCCGAGTTGGGGTTTATTACCTTGTAGTTAGATTTGCTTAATTAGAGTTTAATTAAGCGTTGAACAATGTAAGGTGTGTGGATTTGTTTATGTAGAATTCTGTGCTTAAATATATGAAGTCTCATATATATTCTCCCCTCCTTATAAGAATTTCGTCCTCGAAATTCTCAGTCAACGGTTCACTATGACCGTTATCACATGATTCTACATATCCCATATACTTTTCCACTTAATGATTCACTTTTGGAGTGATCACAGTAACCACTCTCAGTCCGTAGCTCAGTTACTAATTTGGCTAACTCATTATCACTTAGTACAGTAGACGGATTCGACAAGACTATCAGTTGGCGATCTCATTTTCTTAGCTATCTCATTTGCCATTTCTAGAATAGTCACTACCTTTGGTTCCGATATTATGACTCAGTGCAGTATTTCCAAACCTATTCATTCATCACATTTTATCCCTCTAATAACTTTTTCCCCCAGTGCCCTATAGTCCAATTCGTATTCCATTGAGGACATCTCCATGTCTTTGGTACCTCCCTTAATCACGTCAGGGACGATTTACATTCCTTTGATACCAATATAGTGACATTTAATTTCAATCAGTAATAATGTTCCTAATGCAGTCATTTATTATATGCCATTCACTTTATATTCAAATTCGATTCGCGTTAGACAATTTCACTGTTCTATAGTGTTCACACACTTTATCCGGATATACAGTTTACTCTGTCTCATTTGTCCGATCCGATTCCACTTTAGCTAACCATGCAGTTTTCTCAGTCACTTTCCTTTATCTCAAACATTTTAGTCTCAAATCCATTATGGTTTTAACTCCCAGTAGGCACTGTGCAGTGTAACCGTATATTCCTCCAGTGAATCAAAACTCTATAACACGACCATAATCAAACCTTTTTCCTATTGGACATTCAACCTATAAGCACTTGAGTCGATAATCACGTCATTTTATACCCACAGTTCTTCGATTTCACTTTTCACATATAATTACTTTCTTGTTCTAACTCTTTTTATCGGGTACACATACTTCTTCTTCGACTTTTTTTTTTACTATTGTTTTTCCAATTCAATTCGTATCTTCAAACTCATCATAAAATTTATCACTTTACTTTCTGCACTCTTAACCATTCTTATCACTAGATTTACAACTTCAATTTTCCAGAAACACTTCACAATTACCCATAATCTGCTTGACACTCATTGTTATTGAAAATCCCAATATCTGTAATTGATTTGGTCATTACAGCATTATCTGTTCACTAGTTGAGTTTAGTAGGTAGAATTGTTCGTTCATTTCAGCATTGTCGATTTATACTGCCTCTTTCCTCAAATTAACCCAGTGTACCCTTATAGGAATCTAGTTTTCAAGGCTTTCATCATGAGTATGACACCAATACCATTTATCAAAGTCGATTCAACACGCACTGCCCACTCTTCCAGTGTATATTTATCATCGATGTCAGATTTCCTCAATTAGTCCTATCGTTCTTTTTACTTTTCACTGTTCAACACTTCCAAACACATTCTGTCTCTAATCACAGTTACTACCATTTGCTTACCTCGCATAAATCCCTATTAGGGTCTTAGTGACTTTACCATACATCTTTTACCCTTTTCATTGAGTCCACAATTAGTGTATCTGCAATTTCTTTATGAAGGTGTCACTACATCACCTCATTGTCAGTTTCCCTTTTGAACCTCTTGTCTTCATTCATTTACTCTTTTCATTTTCTCTTCTCAACTGTTTTCATATCATTCATATCATCATATGTTAATACCTTGTCATCCATATTTAAACCTCCAAAATTTCCATTTTATTTTAGTATCTCACTTCTCAGTTCGGGACTCTTTTATTCTTCGCTTCAAATCTAGATTCCTCAACTGTTTTGCATCATAAATGAAGATCGATTCACTTCACATTGCAATAGGATCACCTCAAATTAAAATCTCACCATGTTGGATTCTTTACATTTCGTACATACAAAGGCAAATAACCTCAAAGCGATATGAGCTATGACCTAATTTCACTTTTAATTTTGTCCACGAAAGTCTCATCAACCAATTATTATTCCTAATTGCTTTTCAATCCTTCTTCACTATATCGCATAATCTCAATCGTGACACTTTTATGCCATCATTTAATGATCGTAACATTCCTTTCGTGAAGGTTCCTTGTGATACTACTTAAACACTTTCTTTACCACTTATTCAGTAATCTATACCACAACATTCTATCCGGAATCCAATTTGTAATCCATACAATTCAGACTTCCTTAAGACTCCTTTCCGTTTATACCCCTCCTCAATTAAATGACTGATACCAGAATCACTTTTCAGTTCCTCTTATACAGGCACACTCAGTCCACTTTTGTCTTACTTTAACCCATTAAGAACTTCACACTTATAATCACTCTAAACATTCACCGCTCATTTCCTCTATGATTTCCATATATCTGTCACATACATTTCATTAGTCATAATCAACATTACTGTCCAATAGATATCCCCAACAGTAAATCGACTTAAATGCGACAACTCTTTTCATATACCACTATTGTGGTTTCATTCATTTCAAGATCTTTATTTCATTCTCCCCGTATCATTAAACTGTATGACTCATTCCCATATCCGTTACATGCAACTTGACCTTGTAAGGTTATATCAATTTGGCTTATCAGCTTATGATCATTATTATTATTATGATTTTTTTTTTGTTCATTCGGTTTTCTGCTACTTATCTTCTATTTTCCTCAAACAGTCTATGATCGGGTGTTCACAGTCCCCAATACCCGACAAAATCGTTGATACCACTCCATTTTATCTCTATCTATATGCCTATCCATTTACTGTTTTTGTGTCCATATGCACCGAATTCAGAATTTCCCGATACACCATCAGTAGAAATCATCTGTCTGTCTTTTTCCTTTATGATTTTATCATAAGAATTTCCAAACTCGTAACACAATAATCACATAACCATTTCAATCTCAAGCTTATGCGGTCAGATCATAACCATTTCACAAATTCTTGATTTATCTCATACACTTTTATCTCACTCTAATAGGCACTGGGCATCTTACTTTTCGGTTCTTTCGGTTCTCAATAAACCGTTAAAGACTCTATTGAGCTTCTTTCCATTTCGCTATTATCTTTCGCTTATAATATCTACTGATCTCTAACTCAATACAATGAATCAAAATATGCCCGATTGGACCATCTACATTTTACTCAATTCCAATATTTCCCTTTCATGACATATACCAGTCAAAACTGTAATTACCTAACCATCCCGGGCTTTTTAATTCACTTAGATCTACTATAACCAATATGCTTCCCATATCTCTAATGGACCTCTCCAAGTTCTCAACATCTTCATTTTCTCGTCACCATAATATTGTCAATTTAATTCGGAAATTCTTAATTAGTCTAGGCCAACACAGTCATTCTGCTATCACATATGAGGGTTTCTAACCCAGTACAATATCATCCTTCTTATCCATTTTTCCTTTATCCTTTCCTAATTGATTATCCCCTTTTAGGGATTTACACTCTAATCCCGCCTCACTCTTCTCTCACTTAGTCATTTGACACTTATGCACCGTAGGATTTATCCTCGTCGACTCGACTAGGATCGATTACCACGATGCAAGGACGCGACTCAAATGCATGCAACCTATGTTCCAAATCGTGCCCGGATACATTACGTACTCTTGGGCTCGATACCACCTAATGTAACACTTCACTCTCATGAAGACCAACCCGATATCGTTGGTGATATCCGAGTCCGTGCCGCGAGAGTGGCGTACATCGGTCGATTTAAAACTCAAGACACACATTTTTTTCTTTTCGAGTCATTAATTCAACGTTAGCGGCAAACACAGTAAGTAAATAAAACCCGTGTTCAAGATAAACCAGTTTGATTATTACGGTCATCCAAGAATAATTTACAATCACCAATCGCAAGAAACATTAAAACCACATCAAGGCCAATAATAATACAAAGCCTTGTTATACAAATGATTGCGGAACACAATTTACTAAGACACTAATGCAGACGCGAACCGATCCCGATCTCTAACCTTTACTCGTCTGAAGAGACATACTCCGTGTCAACCGGTATTCTTCAGACCTAAAAATAGATGCAAATTTTGGGTGAGTTTTGCGAACTCGGTGAGAAACCATCATCGATGGTTCACTAAATCATGCATTACGCCCATGGCGTCAAAGCGATCGACCATAATCAATTACGAAGCGATCAATAACAATGTCCAAAGAATGTAAAACCATTCACAGAATTCATGCCATTACAAAGCGGTACATGTCACAGAAAGCGGTCATTTATGCGAATGCAATGCATATGTGACTCTTTCCGTTATTCAAGATTGTGCCCAAGTGCTCATCGGTGTTCGGTGGGGGACGCTGTGATTTCTCCCCTCGGGCTCGAGGCGGTCAATCTGAGATGAGAGCTTGAAGCTCTTATCAAGAAAATAGCAACTTGGGGCACGCCCATTATCCGATCATGCAATTATGCATGCGATGCAAGATTCGATGAATGTACGGTGTTTGGCTATAAAGCCCGTGTAGCGAGAAGTCAATGATATGGCTATAAAGCCCAAGATAGCGTTGTTCAAGATGATGACTATAAAGCCCATCTATCGAAGACGGTATCAAGACAAGTAAAATCATACAATACAATCCCATACACGCCGGTAGTCATGCAGTTGATCATTCAATTCACTTTTGCACGTAATTCACGCTGAGCATGTAAACAACCAGAAATTTGAGAGACCAACTAGGTTACTCACCTATTACTTCCGAGCTAATGTCGGGAAGTCTCTGTGACGTCGGTCAATCAACGCTCCAATTGGCCTCTATATGAATCAGAAAAAGCACGAGTCACTAAATATGAAATTTGTGCTCATGATGATGATATATGCATGTTCATGAATTCCCGACCCTAATCCCCCTTTTTTTCCATTATAAAAATTCATCAAAAATTCAGAAACCTATTGGCGCTGATGGTGCGCAATTCGGACCTCTATAGGTCCCCAATTAAATAAAACAGTGATTAAAAGTTCCGTCACCCGGGGCCACGTCAATTTCCCGTCTAAAAATTCCCAATTTCTAATAAAATAAAATTCAATATTCAATGAATCCGATGCCTCTAGAATCAGGTCAATCGGACGTCGGACGGAAAAGTTATTCACGAAAGAAATCAAAATTCAACAAGTAATATATATAAATATTGCCCTTATTTTTCCCTTTATTTTCTGATTTCCAACCAAACTTCCAACACCCATAACTCTTTCTACACATTTCTGAAAAATGCAAACTATACCTTCTTGGAGAGCTTATGAAAAGCTCTACAATTCTCAAGAAGACCATAAAAATCAATTCCAACCCTAAGGGTGTCAAATATCCCATCAAACCTTCTGCCTACTCAATTCCCATTAACACAGGGCAGTACCTTGACACTTTCACAACTCACTGATTCTTCAGAAATAAATTACCACAAAAATATGGTCAATAATTTCACATTGTCCTCAACAATTTTGATGAACAATCCAAAATCAGATTCTATTTCTAAGCAAGTCCATTAATTCATTTAATGTTACTGTCCCTGCAATCCTTCAATTTGGGCAGTAACCTTACAACGAGCATATCTCCCTGTACACAAGTCAGTAAAATCAGAACTTTATATCCCTGTAAAGATAACATCTCAAAATTCAATTTTCATGAAGCACTCATCATCCAATTCGATCTCTAACAATTTCAAAACTGTTATGGAAGCTACTGTTATGATCAGCCATTCATAACCTAATGTAGGGTTCATTTTTGCAAAATCATAACTCCCAATTCTGACTTCTAAAAATTGCACACCATATATCAATTTCAAGGTAATCTCTTCCTCTACAACTTTTCAGAAGCTCACTCACACCAATTCAGTGCACATAAAATGTTAAAATTGCCTCCAATCCGAAAGCTCACAAAATCACACTTAGACTAGGTTTCATCAAAATGCTCAAAACCAGTCAATAGTAATCAATTCATATCTCCCAATACACAACTCTAAAAATAGCAAGATCAGTAGCAATGGAAAGATAATTCAATATGATACAACTTTCATGAAGACCATTCTCCCTAATTCCATCTCAATTAATTCATAAAAATTAGCAAAACTCTAAGGTATGATTTCGGGTACTGTTTATTCCAGTTAAGAACAGTAACTTTCCAAGCCATATTGCAACCCCTTAAAGTTAAAATTAGACAACACCTATTTCACACAAAAATGTAGCCAACATCCCAAAGTTTAATTGGGCATAAACCTTGCCTCATTTGCATAACCACACAATGAGTTATGATTAAATCAGTATACTAGGTCAAATATCAATTTTCCAGCTTTACTTCTCTATTCACTTCCTTTCATTCCAAAACCCTTCCTACATCCATAAGCATCTCAATTGGACACAAAATCAGTCTCTATATCATGTCTACATTCACTAGGCATTCCTACCAAAAATTGGCAGCACTAACCTCTTCCCTTTCCATGCACAATTAATCATCAATATGAATTCAAAATCAAGCTAAAACCAAACTTAACCATTACCATTCATTATCCTAACATACCTTACATTTATACCCATTAATTTATACTATAATTCTCATCAAAATAAAGCATCAATAAACTTAATAATAACATCACAATTCCCATTGGATGCTCCTAACAACCATGATTCATAAACTACATAATCAAAACATAATTAAACACTTACCAATTCAAGCTTTTTCCATCTTCAAACTCTTGATTCTTTAGTTACTACTCTTACTCAACATCTTCTCCACTCTATTCTAACACATGCAAGTGTAAGGTCCTCTTAGAAAGGAAGGAGCTTGGTTGCATGGAGAGGAGCTCTTAAGTTTAGAGGAAGATAACACTTAACTAGAACAAAATGAAAATTTGGATGGAGAGGCCAAGATGAAGTGAGTTTTCGGTGGAGGAGCATTCAAAAGCAAGGAACTCTTTCATTTTGTTGCTAATGGCCGTGAGAGAATGAAGTAAAATAAGGCAAGTCATCTTTCTTTCCTTCCACTAGAAGAATCGAGAATGCATAGGATGATTATACATTAAATGGAGGGACCACTTGGCAATTGGAGGAGGATGTAGAAAAGTCAAAGAACCAATCACATTTTTTTGACAAATTAAAACCAAAACCAAATAATTTCACCCCCATTTTCGATTCCCACCTATTTCAAGGGTCCACTTTTGGGTCCCACCAAATATGTAATGGTTTAAGATCAAATAACAGAGAAAAATCAACCGGTTAGCCACTTGGCATTTATCCGATCAAGAATTTCCAATTATTTTTCGAGAATTAATGAATTTCCCCAAAATTATAAAACATGTAACAGTGCACTCCAAATAATTTTTCAATCACGAAAATCACCTTTTCTACCCCAAAACATGTTTAGGCCAGTTACGGGCAATTTTGTCGGTCCGGGAATTTTCTCCGGAAAATTTCAGAAAAATTTCCGAAAATTCCTTAAAATCTAAAACGCTTAATAGCACACTCATAATATTTTTTTTCCAAACCCATTCACCACATTAATCCCAATAAAATTGCTTTAGGCCCAATTACCGGGAATTATCATGAATGCATATACCGTAATTCCATGTCCACAACTGATACTGTGTATCAATCCTATTATGCATGAACAGTACTAAATATTCCCTATTAGTCTCATCCTATGCCAATTTTACGATTTTACCCTTCCAGGAGGGGGTGGGATGTTACATATGTCAACTTGTAATCTTGTTGATTCTCTTTTATCTGCCTAGTTGTGTTTGATATTGAGTTGATGCTAGATTTCATTTGACCCATTGCATTGGCAAATCCACCGCACACACTAAGATGCTTTTAACAAGGTTTTAAGCAATGGAGTTCATTGATTAAAGCCTTGGACTTAAAGAATCCTTTAAGGTTTTGAGGCTCAAGAGCACTTAATGGGATCTTGAGAAATGGAGTTCATTAATCAAGATCCTGGACTTAAAGAGAGTTCTTTAAGGTTTATCATTTCAAACTTAGTGATGTTTAATCCACCGCACACACTAAGGTGCGCTTAACGGGATCTTGAGCAATGGAGTTCATTGATCAAGATCCTGGACTTAAAGAGTCCTTTAAGGTTCTAAGGCTTAAGAGCACTTAATGAGGTCTTGAGAAATGGAGTTCATTAATCAAGACCCTGGACTTAAAGAGGGCCCTTTAAGGTTTACCATTTAAACTTAGTGATTTCTAATCCCATCAAATTAGTTTTGAACTGTGATAGCCAAAGCTCATTTTCAAGGGGATTTTATCACTTGTTTTAATCTTTTCATTTTCTTTTCGAAAAACCAAAAAAATACTTTTCACAATGCATTTTAGTGTTGTTAATGTTTAAAAAAAAAACAAAACCCCCTTTCCTTACTGACTTCGCTTGTACTTTATGACATATAGGCTAGCTTAGGTCCATTTCATTAGGTTCTGATTAAGTGAGACGACCTGAGGTTGCAACTTATACTGCAATCTTGGAATTTATTATTTTTGAACGGTTTCTAAGGATCGATCTTAAGGTCGAATCGATAAAGCCGCGATCAAAATGGCACAAAATGGTGCCGTAACAGAGTCAAAGTATCACTATAGAAAAGTCAAAGTAAGACGATGGAAACTAAGATGAAGCAGAGTGACGATAGACGAAGTAAAAGTAGGACGATAGAAGTAAGACGATTAAAGTAAGACGAAGTCAAAGTAAGAGGATAGAAGTAAGATGATAAAAGTTAGACGAAGTGAAAGTAAGATGATAGAAGTAATCCAATCAAAGTGAGACAATGTGAAAGTCCAAAGAAATCAAAGTAAGATGAAGTGAAAATAAGACGGTAGAAGTACGACGATAAAAGTAAGACGAAGTGAAGGTGAGACGAAGTGAAAGTAAGGCGAAGTGAAAGTAAGACGATAAAAGTAAGACAATAAAAGTAAGACGAAGTCAAAGTAAGGCGATACAAGTAAGGTGATCAAAATAAGATGATCAAAGTAAGACGAAGTCATAGTAAGACGATAGAAGTAAGACGATAAAAGTAAGACGAAGTGAAGTGAGACGATCAAAGTAAGACGATAAAATTTAGACGAAGCGAAAGTAAGACGAAGTGGAAGTAAGACGATGGAAGTGAGACGATAAAAGTAAGACGATGGAAGTGAGACGATCAAAGTAAGATGAAGTGAAAGTACGACTATAGAAGTAAGACGATGAAAGTAAGATGAAGAGGAGTTAAGTCAAACTAAGACGATAGAAACTAAGACGAAGAAAAGTGAAGATAGAAAACTCAAACTAAGACTATAGAAACTAAAACGAAAGAGAGTCAAACTCACTATCTTTCACACCGTTATCGTCTTACTTTCACTTCGTCTTAGTTTGATCGTCTTATTTTTATTGTCTTACTTTCACTTCTTCTTACTTTTTTCGTCTTTGACTCGCGCCTTCCGTCTCACTTTGACTTCCTCTTACTTTTATCGTCTTTGAATCGTGCCTTTCGTCTCACTTTGACTTCCTCTTCTGTCTTATGTTTGACTCGCGCCTTTCGTCTTACTTTGACTTACTCTTCTGTCTCATGTTTGACTCGCTCTTCCGTCTCATGTTTGATTCGCGGTTGCTCCTTCTATCTGATTTTGGTTTGTGCCTTCCGTCTCATTCTGTTGTTTCGTTATTATTTGTTCTTGATGAAAATCATTTTTGTTTAGTCATTTTGACTTGACAATCTCCTCCTTTTTTATGATAACAAATATTCACATTAATGAGAACCAAAATAAAGATCACAAAGTATAAAAACGGATTGTATACACTAAACAAAACTTCTTGTCTTCTTGTTCCTTGTTCGTCCCCCTACCTTCGTCTGCTTTCTTCTTCTTTTTTCTTCCTCCTCTCCGCCCCTATTTGTTATTGATCAAGAACACTTGGTGATTTGCTCAATCGTCTCTATTGTCACTATGAAGGACAATCTATCCACTGTTGATACAATAGTATTGTCAGTCGTATGCATATTCTTCCAGAAATCATAAACTTCATTTTGATAGATGTTTTCTCGAACTTGAAAGAACTTTGTCCACCCAGCTGCAACTATCTCTAGTTCAATGTCCATGTTGTCTTTCCTTAACGACTCAAAATCCACAAGTATTCTGTAAATCATTGTTGATTCCATTTGCTTCTGTGATTGGTGAAGGACTTACAGCACATATTTCTTTTGTAAGGTAGGGTTAGTTAGTGAAGTTGAGAGAACAGAGTGATGAAAAAGTTTTGTTGGGTATAAGCAGCCGGAAGAAAAGCAGACGAAGAAAAGCAGAAGAAGGAAGAAAAGCTGACAAAGAAAAGCAAACGAAAGAAAAGTATTTAAGAAAAGCAGACTAAGAAAAGCGATTTAAGAAAAGGCATTTAAAGAAAAGGATTTAAATAAAAGCAAACGAAAGAAGAGCAGACGAAAGAAAAGCAGATGGAAGAAAAACAGACGAAGAAAAGTAGACGGAAGCAAACCACATCAGAATCAAGAATCATTTTCCTTCAGTCGTTCTTCATTTAATGGCTTGGCGAAGTTGTCTCCAAAAGTCATTTTAGTTCTCTTCGGCCTTTACCCAAATGGTACATCGGTAACTAATTTCATTATTATATCATTTCCAACAAAATCGTTAATTGTCTTATTCTTGCTTTACAATCTCCCCGTTTTTAATGATAACAAATAATCTTAGTTTTTAGAAAGAAAGTTTTATTAGTACGATATACAATATAAGACTGTATACAATTTCAAAAACAAAAATACTTGCCCAATCTGTACATACATCAGAAAAGTACTCAAGAGCCCAATCTTCAATTTTAATTGGTTCAAAATTTCCCTTCGACCAATATTTTTGTCGCCATTCCTATTCACAGTTATTTACCTATCGATTGTTTAAGTATGGAACACACACAAAAGAAAACCTTTCTATGCTTTCTTCCGCTATCTTTTTTATTTTGGCCTTTCTCCCCCTATTTGTTATTGATTGAATAGATCATGACCGAAGATGTTTCATAATCTTAGAAAACATTTGTTTGATTTCGGTGCGCAGTGACTTCATGTCGGTGTGCAGTGATTTCATTTGTTCTCGTATATATTGCACTTCCCTGTACAAGTCAGTCACTGAAGGATGCAGATCATCAACGTTATCATCATCCTTTTGTTGCACTGCCTCAATAGCGATAGTAGTAGTATATGCATATGAAGATATGACATCTGGTCCGGTGATTACAAAGGTGGGAGGTTTGAAAGACAAGTTTGGTTCTGGATGATCGAGGTCATCAGGTCTTGGTAGTGTTGGAACTTTTCTTCCACGTAGGTGCAGTGCTTCTGCAAAGGAAGACACACAACTCAAGGGTCTAATGTGCATAATTAAGTGCACAAGAGTCGTTCTATAGTCTCCTTCTATAATTTTTCCAACTACCTCACAAGTTTCCTCCGTCGTCCGACAACCAAAATTACTTCCTGATGTCTTTGAAATATAACGGGAGGCATAGGTTGCACTCTGCTGAACTGCAAAACATGCCTGATCTATGTTTATGACTTCATATGCAATCTCATCTTCAGTCAAATCACCCTTCTTCCCTTCAAGGTACATTTTCTTCTTACCTTTTTCCCAATTGGGAACAAAGTAAGGTTGTAGGTCAGGCACAACCATTATCATAGTTTGCTTTGTGATCGGGAAAATAGTATGTACTTGCTTTGTCATTTGTGTAGGGTATGGTCTGGTCCCTTCATCACTCAGAAACTCATACATACTCTTCTCATGATAATTCAACAGATGCATTGTACTACTATCTACCAAGATTGGTTCAAATTGTAGCTTGACTGACCTTTTCTAGATTTCTCTACTCATTAGAGAGCTGCTACTACTCACAGGTTCAACCTCTTTAATAATTTTCATCTTCAAATCCTCTTTTCTCAGTGGTTGAGAACGATTTGTCTGTACTCTGCTGTGTTCAATTTCCCTTTTCTTTCGTTGAACAACAGAAGGAGTGTTCTTCTTCTCACTTCTTTTCTGCTTCTTTTTCTCTCCGATTAGTGGAGAAGTCTGTTGTTGAGGTTGAATTTCCTTGTTCTAAAATTCCAACCTCTTTTCAATCTTAGCTTCTAAAATTACAGCCTCCGGTGCTTGCGTCTCAGAGTCTCCACCCTGACTCAACTCCTTTCTATCGTTTCCCTTTTTTCGACGGATGCTTCGGACTCTAGCCCACATTTTTCCTTCCTTTGGACTGTCCAAAAGCAGTGTTTCCCCCTTTCTCTTTAAGATCGTTTGCCTCTCCGATTTTCCTAACTGGCTAGAATTTGTGTCTTGTGATTCCAGATTTTACAAACCCATTCTCATAATAGTTGTAGCATTGATCTTGCTTTTGATATTCATCATCATCCTCTTCCCAATGTCCAGGCGAACTCCACAATCTCTGAAGATTCTCGTCAGCATCATGCCATATGGTAGGTCGGTCCAGTCTTTCTTCGACTTTATGATATAATGGAAGATAAGATATGGAAGGTCTATGGACTGGTGATTGAGTAGATGATATAAACATTGCTTGTCTAATTTCGTCACCAGATTTCTCGATCCTGTCCTTTGCAGAACACAATGACAGAGAAGTAAGTGTAGAAGCCTAGCCTTCGGCACAAGAATTGAGGCCTTCTTCTCCTTGTTAAAGTAGTTCCCTAAAGGCAATCCCCTTTAGCGCTTTTTGTTCATAGTCATGTACAGACTTTATGAATAAATAAAGAAAGGCATGTTTCATTTATTTGATGTTCTTTATAAATTGATATTGATCTTTAATCAAATTAATGAAGTCCATGATATATGACATAGCATGAAGGAAATTATGATGTGATCATAATCTCGAGATTCCTATCATGTGCAATTATGTCAAGATCTAAATTTTCCTAGTCATAGGATTAATGAGATCGACATCATTAATCCGGATTGACTAACATATGTCATACTCCTTGATTGGATCAAGCGGTGGATCTCGAAGCGTAAATATGAGATATTTAGAGTTGACATATGGATGCTTACTAGTGGTAGTAAGTTCATTGGATGACCGCCATGAGATCATCATATGGATTTAATCTCGATGATAATCTCATCATAGCAATGGTGCAAGTATCCTTAGACTTGAGGTACTCAAGGATATCTTGATCTCGATCCGTACATTTGACTCCATTCCTTGTGGCCTTCGGAGGTTACTCATAGGGTGGTGCTTGGCTACAGTTTGAGGTATTCAAGGTAATTGAGTAGCCAATAAAGGATTCATCACTTCGTGAGAATGAAGAGATACCCGACCTCTTGTCGGGATCATTACTTTAAGTCTCGGCGAGCATGATTATGTCATGAAGAGTGTCTTCATGGACATATAAAGTAATGAGTCCTCGACAGAACTGATTTCACTGGGCTAGACTTAGTCTAGTAAGAGTTGACATATTAGCCATACTCATAACCAAGTGGGGTATAGGATGATGAAAGGACGAATTGCACAAGAATTGTACATGGAAGGGTTCGTGATCCGGTTCGTGATGAATTCATCAAACCGATTACTTTCCGGTCAATCGGGGTCATGATGTGTTGCTAGATACCGCTCATGACTTGCTCAGATTAATTGTTAATCTAAGTGGCCAACATAACCGGGAACCTAAAGGGTCACACGCATAAGAGTGTTTCAGAGAATCCGTAAAATAGTATTAGACTGAGTTCCAATTATGGAGAGCATTAGGATTAATTGGATCCCGATGAGATTGTGATATGTCCCGATGAGATCGCGACATCGATATTGCTAAGAAAGGTTTAGGAGTTGTTTAAAGACCGGGGCCGATGAGCGATGAGGACCGACCCCAATTGGACTGGACCTTAGCAATTATATATTAATTGATTAATTAAGTAATTAATTAATTAATTATATATAAATAAAGCCATGTTGTCGTTGGAAAGTGGAAGAAGAGATGATTAGCTTTGAAAAGTCAAAGTTACATTAGTTTATTACTTAATTAATGAATGGCTATTAAGACATACACTTGGCTTCATCTTAGGTTAAGTCATTTAATTGTTAAAAGACATATATAAGATGGCTTAGTGGATGAATGTGCGGTCGATGGTTGCTTGAAAGGAAGAACAAATGATTTAAGTGTTAAGGTTTGAAAAAGTCAAAAACCATCATTTGTTTATTCCTTTAAGGCATCCACGTGCATAGCCTTCCATCCTTATGTTTTGTTGTCTTTAAAATGTTACAGACACATATATGAGGATTAGAAGAAGTTGATAGCTATATATAGATAGTCGACGGTGGACTAAGGTTAAAAAGGAAAAAGCTTAAGTGTTAGGCTTAAAATGAAAAGTGTTTCATTTTTCTTCTTTCTCAAGGCCATCATCGATTTCTCTTCTCTTCTCCAAGGATCCAACGTCAATCGGAAGTTCTCCAAGGACAGAGGTAGGGTCTAGCAGCCTTTAATCTGTTCTAGCTATTCCCGGGTCAAAGGTGTTTGATTCGGTTAGCTTTTCTGATCTCTGCGTGGATACCTTTAGAGATAGTCTCTATTGGCTATTCAGGTTTGAGTTTTCATACCGACACCGGGATCCTGGGTTTTCGGGAAGGTCCCGGGAACAAAATTTTTGTTTTCCGCTGCTGGAACATGTGATGTTCCTCCCGGGATTTTCCTACAGTGGTATCAGAGCGTCTGGTGTCGTGTATGAAGCTTTAACTGAAGCTAGATCACAAACCCTCATTGCTTGTGATGTTGTAGCATGCATTCTGTCCAGATTTCGTATTGCTATAGAGATAGGGTTTTCGAAATTTTTCTGCCCAGGATTGTTCATAACATGTTATAGAATATGTCTATGAATTTTCAGAATTTATCGATTTGATTTGATATAGTTTTGCTAATTAATTCCCTAAGGTTCCAGATGCTGTTTTGTGAAACACTCTGTGGACAGGCAGTAGTATAAAATCGAGAATCAATTCTAGAAAAATCTTTTTCTGGATTTTCCTTCACCTACATATCTCTAAGATGTTGGTGAATGTCTATGAGCATGGAAATTGGATTTCAAGGTGATTGGATATTTATTAACGAATTTATTCTATGCTGTTGGGAATTGCTGTGCTGATGAACACAGTTTTTGAATAGGTTTTGTTATTTTGGTTGACTGAGTTTTTGATGGCCTAAAATCCTGAAAAAAATTCAGGTAGCATTTTCTGAACATGTAGTAACCTATGTAATGTTCTCAGAATTTATTGAAATTGTTTCATTGATCATTTCGAGCAATGTACAGAACTGGACAGTTTTGTGGAAATTGTTGAGACTGTTTTGCTTGGCTTGATTGAGTGTGTTTTTTCAGTTCCAATGCCTTTCACCATTTTTAATGTGATTAAAAATGTGTTATATTGATGTGGTATGATCGCCAAAGTGAATTGCTTGAAGTTGCTTTTCCAAGAATTTTTGAATGCCGAATTGGTCACATTAGCATCTCGTTGGTATATATCATTATCTTGTTTGTTTTGGCCGTCATAAATTTTGTGGCATGTGCCGAAGTAATTTTGAGAAAGTATAGACTAGCTAGAGATACTTAGGATGAGAATTTGGGTGTTCCTAAATTATTTGGATATTTATGAGTTTTGACTCATTTCAAGCTTTTCATATAGTTTAACTATTTAAGGCATTCATGAATCAATGAAGTGTTCATTGAGCATCAATGTACAGATATTACCCTAGGTATGATGGTATTGTGAATTGGAATTGCATGGATTGAGGAATTAGCCGATTAGAGATTTTAGCAAATTTCCTTGGATAAGGCGACTTGTGTATGGAATAAGTCGACTTGTTCAAGGTCTTAGTATAAGTCGACTTGTAGCACATTACAAGGCGACTTGTACACAAGCGAGTGCCATAAGGCGACTTGTTTCATACAAGTCGACTTGTGTGTGGGCAGAAGCATAAGGTGACTTGCATTCGATGAAAGACGACTTGTGACATGCTCAGGTTGGATGATGGATGATTATAAGGATTGATTCAATTTGATTGATGAAACCTAAATCATGCCATATAGTCCTAGTGACTATGATCCTTCAGCTTGGAGTCTAGAGTTTCTAAATCCCTCCTCGGTATATGAAAACTAACGCCTTCCATTAATATGGTAAGAACCAGAGTTCTTATAGGATGGGTTCTTAGGTAAACCCAAGCTCACTCTATACTGGATATGTTGAACCATGAAAATATGATTTTCCGATTAATGGGTTGGTTTTCACTCGAAGCGTTGGTTTGTTGAGTAAACTCAAGGTCAACGTGGACAGAGGCAAAATTGGGTAGCATACATGAGATGTATGCGCATCAAAGAGTTGATACCCAATGTAAGTGCATACATCAACAAGTTGATAGCACTGATCGATAGTTGTGTCTAAGATGTAATTGGTATATCTGATACCTCCCGAGACATAAGGTGGCTTGTTGGTAAACCCAAGGTCATTCTCAATGTCGGTTATCGATGATGCAATTGGTATGTTCGATACCTACCGATTGACCTAAGTTGTGGCTTGTTGGGTAAACCCAAGGTCATTCTTCGCAATATCGGATATCAACCCACTAGACATTATGTCACTTTGTTTCTTTGGATTCAGAATGAGGGTTATGGATTCTATGAAACTAGTGGGAGCTCTTTTGCATATCATTCAAGTCCTTATGATTATGCAGCTATTCCTATTCTAACATTCTTCCTCTCTATCCGTGTAGGTTGTTTGAAAATGACGTTTTGATGTGATTTTACGCCACTCTTTTGGACTTAATTTTCTCGATAGGCTGAAAAATCGAGAATTGTTCTCGATTTGAGGAACCGGACCTTGTCCTAGATGTTCCACTTCCGATCCACTTGTTGTTGATGTTTCGATAGAGATCGAAAGTAGGAAGTGCAGCCAAAAGAAAACCAAAGAATCTACCCCAAAGGTTTTGCTTCCATTGTGCCAAGACCGCCACCGGAGGCTAAACCAGAAGTCCATTTGAGTCGTTGAAGCGTAAGAAGGCATCGATGCCTCAACTACTTCAGTTTGTATGTCATTGAAGTTAATCTTATTATCGATCACAACATTTGGGTATTTGATACTGGTTGTGGCTCACACATATGTAATGATATGCGGGGCCTCGGGGACGATGGGCAACTCATGAAGGAGAAGTAGACCTACATGTTGGAAATGGAGCAAGAGTTCTTTGCATTAGCCGTAGGAACCTATGTTTTGTATCTCCCACTGGGCTTGTCTTTGGAATTGGATGATTGTTATTTTGTACCCGCTTTGACAAAGAATATATTATGCATGCTTTGTCGAATAGAATTTGGATTCCATATGAATTTTAATAGCAATGGTTGTTCTATTAATTCTAATGGAATGCTTTATGGAACTGGTACATTGTGCAATGGTATTTACATATTAGATATGTCTAATCCAATTTTAAATGTCAATGACACCAAGCGGTATAAAAGAGATAATCTAAAGTTAACTTACTTATGGCATTGTCGACGGCCATATAAATGAGACACGATCGCTAAACTCCACAAGAGTGGCAGTTTAGGGTCATTTGATTATGAATCATATGACACATGCGAATCTTGTTTATTAGGCAAGATGACTAAGTTACCCTTCAAGGGAAAGGGTGAACGAGCGATTGGAGTATTAGACCTAATACATTCAGATGTATGCGGTCCGATGTCCATCCATGCCAGAAGTGGTTGTCGTTACTTCATTACCTTTATCGATGATTATTCACGATATGGGTACTTGTATTTAATGAGATACAAATCTGAAGCGTTTGAAAAGTTCAAACAATTCAGAAATGAAGTAGAAAACCAGCTTGGTAAAAGTATCAAGGCATTACGATCCGATCGTGGTGGAGAATACTTAGACCAACAGTTTCAGGATTATCTCAGAGATAATGGGATATTATCTCAGTGGACTCCTCCTTACACGCCACAGCACAATGGTGTGGCTGAAAGGAGAAATCGAACCTTGTTGGACATGGTACGATCAATGATGGGTTTCGCAAAGTTACCAAAATCGTTTTGGGGGTATGCGCTAGAGACAGCTGTTTACTTGTTAAACAGAGTTCCCTCTAAGACAGTTGATGTTACTCCATATGAAATGTGGACTAACAGAAAACCTTATCTTTCTCATCTGAAAGTATGGGGTTGTCACGCTTCGTGAAGCGGATTCGGTCGAGATAAGCAAGCAAAGTCTGACAAGTGTTTGTTTGTAGGATATCCTAAAGAGACCATGGGATATCAATTCTACCTTGCTGAGGAACAAAAGGTGTTTGTTTCAAAGCATGCTGTCTTCTTAGAGAAAGAGTTTCTTCTCCAAGAAGACAGTGGGAGCAAAGTCGAACTTGAAGAAGTTCAAGATGCTCAAACAAGCACAGATCAACTGCCTGAACCTGAGACTGTCACTCATTCAGATGAAGTAACAGTTCAACCTTCTGTGACACACGAAGTTCGTAGGTCAAGTAGGATGCGCACTGTTCCCGAGAGATATGGATTTCTCGTAAGTGAACAGAATGACGTATTGCTCATAGAAGATGATGAACCTGCTACCTATGAAGAGGTTCTGAAAAGTTCAGAGTCTGAAAAATGACTTTGTGCCATGAAAGCCGAAATGGATTCCATGTACATAAACCAAGTATGGACTTTGGTTGATGCACCTGAAGGGATAAAACCTATAGGGTGCAAATGGGTTTTCAAGAAGAAAACCGACATGGATGGTAATGTGATTACCTACAAAGCAAGGCTTGTGGCCAAAGGATTTCGTCAAAGATAAGGAGTTGACTATGACGAGACCTTCAGCCCCGTAGCAATGCTCAAATCCATTCGGATACTCCTAGCCATTGCCGCTCAATATGATTATGAGATATGACAAATGGATGTGAAGACAGCTTTCCTTAACGAAAATCTAGCCGAGGATGTGTACATGACACAACCAGAGGGCTTCACTTCCAGTGATGGCGAAAAGGTATGCAAGCTTCAGAAATCCATCTATGGATTGAAGCAAGCATCCAGGAGTTGGAACATCCGTTTTGATGTGTCAATCAAAGAGTTTGGTTTCTCACAAAATCCGGATGAACACTGTGTGTACAAGAAGGTTAATGGGAATGCAATCGTTTTCCTTGTGTTGTATGTAGATGACATACTGTTACTCGGAAACGATGTCTCATTGATGCAATCAGTTAAAATTTGGTTGTCCAAGCAATTTGCGATGAAAGACCTTGGTGAAGCAACTTATATCCTTGGGATAAAGATCTATAGAGATAGATCAAAGAGGTTGCTTGGTCTTTCACAATCATCTTACATAGACAAGATGCTAAAGAGGTTTAGCATGGAGCAATCCAAGAGAGGGTTTCTTCCCATTACTCATGGGATAACACTCTCGAAATCTATGTGTCCTAAGACACAAGATGAGAGGATTCGCATGGATCAGATCCCGTATGCATCTGCAGTAGGATCGATCATGTATGCTATGTTATGTACGAGGCCCGATGTATCGTATGCTCTGAGTGTCACGAGCAGATACCAATCGGATCCTGGTGAGGGTCACTGGGTAGCTGTCAAGAATATCCTCAAGTACTTGCGAAGGACTAAGGATGTTTTCTTGATATATGGAGATGGAAATCTCCAAGTGAGCGGGCATACGGATGCTAGTTCCCAATCTGACAAGGATGACTCCAGATCCCAGTCAGGTTATGTTTTCACGCTAAACAGCGGAGCGGTCAGTTGGAAGAGTTCCAGACAGGAGACAACTGCTGATTCAACAACCGAGGCAGAGTACTTTCCCGCATGAGATGCACAGAGGAAGCAGTTTGGATTAAGAAGTTCATTACTGAACTTGATGTGGTTCCTAGCTGTGATGAGCCCATAGGATTGTATTGTGATACAATGGGGCTAGTGCGCAGGGAAAGGAATCAAGATCTCATCATTGATCTAGACACGTACTCCGCCGATTCCATCTGATTCGGAAATCATCCGTCGAGATGATGTCCTGATAGAGAGAATTCCCACAGAGCAAAGTGTTGCTGATCCGTTGACGAAACCATTGTCACAGAAGAATTTTGATTCTCATGTACTCGCTTATGGTATTAGATACCAAGGCGATTGGCTTTAGGTCAAGTGGGAGGTTGTTAGAGTAGTGCCCTAAAGGCAATCCCCTTTAGCGCTTTTTGTTCATAGTCATGTACAGACTTTATGAATAAATAAAGAAAGGCATGTTTCATTTATTTGATGTTCTTTATAAATTGATATTGATCTTTAATCAAATTAATGAAGTCCATAATATATGACATAGCATGAAGGAAATTATGATGTGATCATAATCCGAGATTCCTATCATGTGCAATTATGTCAAGATTCTAAATTTTCCTAGTCATAGGATTAATGAGACCGACATCATTAATCCCATTGGATTAAGATATGTCATACTCCTTGATTGGATCAAGCGGTGGATCTCGTAAACTATAAATATGAGATATTTAGAGTTGACATATGGATGCTTACTAGTGGTAGTAAGTTCATTCGATGACTCGCCATGAGATCATCACATGGATTTAATGTCGTGATAATCTCATCATAGAATGGTGCAAGTATCCTTAGACTTGAGGTACTCGAGGATATCTTGAATCTCGATCCCGTACTTTGACTCCATTCCTTGTGGCCTTCGGAGGTTACTCATAGGGTGGTGCTTGGGTGCAGTTTGAGGTATTCAAGGTAATTGAATAGCCAATAAAGGATTCATCACTACGTGAGAATGAAGAGATACACGCCTCTTTTCGGGATCATTACTTTAAGTCTCGGCGAGATGATTATGTCATGAAGAGTGTCTTCATGGACATATAAAGTAATGAGTCCTTAGACAGAACTGATTTCACTGGGCTAGACTTAGTCTAGTAAGAGTTGACATATTAGCCATACTCATAACCAAGTGGGGTATAGGATGATGAAAGGACTAATTGCACAAGAATTGTTCATGGAAGGGTTCGTGATCGGTTCGTGATGAATTCATCAAACCGATTACTTTCCGGTCAATTGGGGTCATGATGTGTTGCTAGATACCGCTCATGACTTGCTCAGATTAATTGTTAATCTAAGTGGCCAACATAACCGGAACCTAAAGGGTCACACGACAAGAGTGTTTCAGAGAATCCGTAAAATAGTATTGGACTGAGTTCCAATTATGGAGATCATTAGGATTAATTGATCCCGATGAGATTGGGATATGTCCCGATGAGATCGCGACATCGATATTGCTAAGAAAGGTTTTGAGTTTTCAAAGATCGGGCCCGAGAGAGCGAGAGGATGACCCAGCTTGGATTGGACCTTAGCAATTATATATTAATTGATTAATTAAGTAATTAATTAATTAATTATATATAAATAAAGCCATGTTGTCGTTGGAAAGTGGAAGAAGAGATGATTAGCTTTGAAAAGTCAAAGTTACATTAGTTTATTACTTAATTAATGAATGGCTATTAAGACATACACTTGGCTTCATCTTATGTTAAGTCATTTAATTGTTAAAAGACATATATAAGATGGCTTAGTGGATGAATGTGCGGTCGATGGTTGCTTGAAAGGAAGAACAAATGATTTAAGTGTTAAGGTTTGAAAAGTCAAAACCATCATTTGTTTATTCCTTTAAGGCATCCACGCATAGCCTTCCATCCTTATGTTTTGTTGTCTTTAAAATGTTACGAGACACATATATGAGGATTAGAAGAAGTTGATAGCTATATATAGATAGTCGACGGTGGACTAAGGTTAAAAGGAAAAAGCTTAAGTGTTGCTTAAAATGAAAAGTGTTTCATTTTCTTCTTTCTCAAGGCCATCATCGATTTCTCTTCTCTTCTCCAAGGATCCAACGTCAATCGGAAGTTCTCCAGCGATGAGGTAGGGTCTAGCAGCCTTTAATCTGTTCTAGCTATTCCCGGGTCAAAGGTGTTTGATTCGGTTAGGTTTTCTGATCTCTGCGTGGATACCTTTAGAGATAGTCTCTATTGGCTATTCAGGTTTGAGTTTTCATACCACACCGGATCCAGGTTTCGGGAAGGTCCTGGGAACAAAATTTTTGTTTTCCGCTGCTGGAACATGTGATGTTCCTCCCGGGATTTTCCTACACTCCTTTGGGTTATTACTTCCATATAGTTGTCGGTTAATGTCAATCTCATCCGCGATAGCTTGAGTCATCCATTTAGCCTTGTGAGCAAGCTTTACTCCTACACATGCACACTCAGTAGCCTTCTCGATTCCCTCCACTGTCACGATGATGGACAACCCGTCCACGCCTGACACTAGAGTATTTTCGATTGTAACGTTCTTTCAGAAATCGTATTCCTTGTTTGTGTATACTGTCTCATTTATCTCGAAGAACTTCTTCCATCCGGCTGCTACAATCTCCGCTTCTACATCCATCTGGTTCATCTTCAAGGACTCGAAATCAACCAGACCGTCTGTTGTGGTTCATCTTCAAGGACTCGAAATAACTAAATGCACAAATGTATTTCTGAAAGAGGTGAAGTTGATTTCTGAAATTGAGAGTGAGAGCAAGGGAAGGTTTGATATCGAAACAGAGTAATGAAAAGTTTTTCTCCACAGTTCTTTAAAAGTCGATCTCAAGGTATGTCATGAGTCATGAGACTTCTAGACTAGGTAGTATTCTGAAGGCTCTAACACGCTTTCCCTCTAAAACTTTTTCGTGATGGATATTACCAGCTGTCACTGCCGTTACTATTACCGTTAACTCTTACAAAACTTGCTCTTATTTTTGCTTCTCTACGGTTTTATTTCTGTCATCTTAGTTTGTGTTGGGACCCGATCCGGAAACTGAATCCCAACCGAAGGAACGAAACACGGCGGTGAAAACATAACAAAAAACGCAGCACAAACTAAAGGGAAGGCAAATCGGATAACAAAGCGAAATACAAAGCGAGTGAAAATCAGAACCGAAAAACGAAAAGTAACCAAACGGATCCGAAATTAAACGAACGAAAGCAAAAGAAGCAACATGGAATCAAAATACGAATCGATCAAAAATCAAAGAATACAAATGAAGACAAATCGAATAACATAACAAATGTCCGACATCTATGAACATACCACTTAACGAATGAACGCGTTGGAAATCCTAAGCTAAACCGATCGGAAATCCGGTATATTTTTTTTTTCTTTTTCTTATATTCACCTTTATTCGAACTAAGACAAATCAAATACAATGAATTCCCACTTTTGGAAATTCATTCTCATGCAAATCTCAAAGCTTGAATCATATTCTTATATATCCATACAAATCTTAAATTACATTTTTATCCCAAATTTTATCGAAAATTCGGCAGTATAATGGCTGCATTTGTCCTAACCCAAAACCTGCAAATGGAAAAATACACTTATAAAATTCCCAAACAAAACCCAGAATCATCGGACTCTCCCGTCCGGAATCCAAACACTAGCAAATGCAAACCTATACCTAACACTTCCATAATTCTCAATCAACAAACAATCTTATTATCCATATCTCAAATCCAATCCAATCATAGACCAATCGAAGTCATATACAAACTTATATCTCACATTCAATACATAAATCACTTACATTCCGAAGTAGATACACTATCAAACTTGAATGGCATTCAAAGTCATTTACAAACCATTTCTAAAAATCCAAACTACACAATTTACAAAATAAGCAAAAACGAACAGTTGGCCTGACTTTCTTTCATCCAATCTCCTGCTCGAAACTTGGAGATGGGGATGAAAGGCGGGGGTGAGCTCAGAAGCTCGTGGATAATATATTTATATAGAAAATCATTTTCAAGACGTTTTTCATTTTTAAACATTTCATAGAAGAAACTCTTCAAAGCTTATTTCTCAAATCCTTCACTTTTTAAACCATTCATAAAACATTTCCAAAATCTTACATTTACAAACATCAATCTCTCATTTTTCAAACTTCTCAAATCTTTCAGATTTCATGACCAAATACAAAACATGAATGCACCACACTTAGAAACGAAACAAAAGCACATAAAACATCAAATGGTCTGGTTCGGTCCAAAAGAACGATCGCACATTCCAAGATAGCGGTCTGTGCAACAGGAATGAGCGAACGTACTACACTTTTCCGCATAGCGGTCCAGTGTAGCCGTGAAAGGAGTCCAAAATCGGAGCTCCATGTCACTAGCGGGCAGCCGAGAGAAGGCTATAAAACTAGACAAGTGCGCACTCGTTCCACAGATGGGACCTGACCAAACCCACATAACACATAATTGAAAACGAAATTTCAGATTGCCCGAAGGAACTTTTCAAAATCTTGATTTTCAAAGTTTTCATATCATAACGTCAAATCGTGTCAAAATGCTTGACACATGCACATTCCACATATTCACATCAATTTATATAACAATCATAGTCAATAAATCAATTAATCATATATAAATCAAATGCATAAAAATGAATGCAATTATTTCTTTCAAACATAAATCAACATATACAAATGCATAAAGCAGCATTGTTCACATTTTTTTTAAATCCTTTGAAAACATAATTTTAGAAATATTTTCCTTTCTTGATTTTTCAAATTCACATAATTTACTCATAATTCAAAACATAAATACATTACCCACCTCGAATTGATGCTAGAAACTTGTTCCAAGCTTCAATTTGGCCATTTCTCCTTTCTTCCTTCCAATTTAACATTCCCTAAAGCAATTTCATCAAAATTCAACCTCATAAATAACTTAATCCTTAAAATTGATGTCATAAATCATCAATTCATACTAATTCCAAGATATTTAAGTCACCAATTTCTAAAATCCTCAAATTCCAAATTTGACCTAAACCGATTCACTCAAATTCAATATCATATTTAACTTAATTTCTCAAATTGAGCTTAGAAAACATTAATTTCTCACATATTCAAGCTATCTAAATCTCTAATTTTCAAAAACCCCAATTTTCAAAATTGGCCTAAACCAATTTACACAAATTCAATATCATAAATCACAATTTCTTCAAAATTGATTTCATATTTCACAAACCCATACTATTATCTATGATTCTACACCAATAATTCACAAAATTCTCAAAATCACAAATTTGGCATAATCCCTAACCCACATAAATCCAAAATTAGATCCAATTTATCATGACATCTTCAAAATTGAGCTCATAATCCATGAACCCATATCATTTCTCATATTTCTAAACTAAAATTTCATAAAAAACACAAAGTTGAAAATTTTCTCTTACCTCTTTTCTTCTCCAAATTCGAATTTTCATGGCTTGAAAGGACGCTCTCTTCATTTCCCACCTTTCTTTCTCTTGAATCAACATCAAAATCCTTCTTGAAACCCCAAAATTTTCGAAATCTCCAAGCTTTTCTTCTTATTTCTTCTCCATGGCAATTCTCCTTCATTTTCTCTCTTATTTCTTCTCATCATCGTGTTTCACTCTTAAAAAAAACGACAACCCCTTGTGCTTTTAAAGCCATGTCATTAAATGATAGATAAAAGACTAAAATGCCCCTAACATGTTACTTTTAGACATGCTTACTTGCAGACATGTTTCGCACTATCAAATCGAACGAATTTGTCAAAACTTCCTTCTAGAGAAATGTTCCTCTATGTCTTAATTTCATAATGCCACAAGAATCATCTAATTCAGAGTACTACATCAAAAGTTATGCTCAAATCATTTCGGATATATTCATATTTTAACACATTTTCCATGTACGATTATTTCCATCCAGAAATTAACATTCTTAAACACAAATTTGAAACTCGATGTCTTCATAAAACTTGTAGCCTTATGTCTCTAGTTTAATTCAAAACAAGAATCACCTCATTTTAATTCCCAGATCAAAAGTTATGCTCAAAATACTCTCAGATATTCCTAATCCAAAAACTACACTCTAATCCGAGCTTCCCTTCAAACTTTGAAGGTCTTAAGGGCAAAATTGACATTTCATTTCTTCATATGACTTATAGCCCCATGTCTTAACTTGATTTATCCTCAAGAATCACTTCAATCGGATCTCTACAGATCCCGAATTTCTCAAAATATTGAACTATATTCGGAAAATTTCCCGACTCACTTTGATTAATTTAATCAACCTTAATTTAATCTCAAAAATTCACAAATTTTCCATAAAAATGAAATTCATTATCTTAGGAATCCAACGCTTCAAGAATCAACTCAATCGGATGTCAAACGAAAAAGTTATAAGCAAAAGAGCGAGAGGAGGACATTTAGCGATTAGGCGTGGGCACGTCTAAGGAACTTAGAGACTAGACGCGGCCACGTCTAAGGATGAAATCTGGATCTGCATGAAACTTTCAAAATTTTCAAATCACATCTTTTGCTTCCGAACTCTAAATTTGACAAATTTGGTTTATATGGAAAGCTTGAAGGAAGATCTACAACTTCTATGTAGAACTCAAAGATCAATTTCATCTCTAAAGGGTCAAAATTCAATAAAAGTCGCCCAATTTAATATATCCCTAAAAAATGCCAACTTTGAAAATTCATATCTTTCAACTCCAAAATTCAATCATGTCATATTTTATATCGATGCAAAAATTGGAAAGTCCTCTACAACTTTCATGAAGGACATAAAAATCAAATTGACCTCTAAGGAAGTCAATTTTCCATTCAAACATTCTATCCTCTATTAATCATGCTAAAAACCATAACAGAAACTTGTAACAATCATAACTTATTATTCCTTAATTGAAAAATTCCACACTTTATATCAAAATAAAGATCAAATCAAATCCTTGCACTTTCATGAAGAACTTCAAGGCTCAATTAACCTCTAACAAGTTAAATTTTCCAGTCAAAGCTTCAGTCCTAATATAAGTCAACCTATAACACACCTAAACTTTGACTGTTCATAACTTTCACTTTCGATATCGAAAAATTGCAAACTTTATGGCGACAGAAAGCTCATAACATAAACTACAAGTTTCCAGAAAACCATTTTCTCAAATTTTGCCTAAATCAAAAGTCAACTCTCAAAGGCCAAAAAGTCAAAACTTTTCATATTTTCATATTTTCACACTTTTTCTCTTTATTTCTTGATTTTCAACTTAATTTTCAATTTCTCATCCACTTAAACTTGTATAATCCATACAAATCTATTCAAATTTTAAAATCATCAAACTCCATCAATTCTTTTTCTCATCAATTTTTCTTAAAACATCATCACATCTATTACAAACTTCATATACAAACTTACTTATTTCATACTTTTTATATTTCTAAAATTCACTTAAAGATCAGAGTCCAACAGTTTGCCTCTGCTTCGTCTTAGTTTCAATCGTCTGATGTTTGCTTCTCCGCTTCGTCTCACTTTTGCCTATGCATTTCGTCTTACTGTTGACTTACTTTTATCTGTGCACTATGTCTTACTTTTGCCTCTGCCCTTATATTAAGCTAATTATTGTTTCAATTAATTAGTTAATGAATTAGTCCACTATATGATAATCATTAATAGGGAGATGGTAATTTTGAGCTCCTTGACGCACTGAACAGATGTGTATAATATGCTACATAATAACAGATTAATTAATATTATATTGTACTTGTTCATTGCATATTTGTTTTAATTGATATCATAATTATGTTATATTATAATATAACAAACGCTTTTCTAAATTCAACCGCATCCTCTTAGTTTCTGCTTCGTCTTAGTCGTCTCACTTTTGTCTCGATGCTGCCTTTTGTTTGTGCTTACTTTTATCACCATCCTTCGTCTTAGTTTGACTTCCCCTTCGTCTTAGTTTCGCTTTTGCTTCCGCCTCGCTTTGCTTTCATTGCTTCTTCTCATTTTGGTTTCCCCTCCTTCTTCTTATACACATTTGTTAGGTTATTATGTAACATATTATACACATTTGTTTAGTGCGCCAAGGAGCTCAAAATTTACATCTCGCTATTAATGATTATAGTATAGTGAACTAATTGTTAAGTCAAAATGACTTTACATAAATGATTTTGATGAAGTACAAATAATAATGAAAAGCGCGACGAAACCAAAAGGCATTTAAAGCAAAAAGGCAGCGAAGTTATATTAAAAGCGTATTTATGAAAAGCGACGAAGAAAAGCGAGCGTAAGAAAAGCGAGCGGAAGAAAAGTAGATGTAAGAAAAGCGAGATTTAAAGAAAAGCAGATGGAAGAAAAGCAGACGGAAGAAAAGTAAACGAAGAAAAGCAGACACAAGAAAAGCAGACGGAAGAAAAGTAGACGGAAGAAAAGTAGACGAAGAAAAGCAGACGCAAAAAAAGCAGACGCAAGAAAAGCAGACAGAAGAAAAATAGAAGAAGAAAAGCAGACGTAAGAAAAGCAGACGGAAGAAAAGCAAACAAAAGAAAAGAAGACGGAAGAAAAGCAGACGAAGAAAAGCATACCAAGAAAAGTAGACGGAAGCAAACCACATTAAAATCAAGAATCAGTTTGAGTCGTCTTATTTTTGTCTTTGCCCTTGACCTTACTTTTTTTCTCCCTTTGTCTTAGTTTGACTTCCGCTTCATCTTTCTATGACTTCTGCTTGCATCTCACCTTAATGTTTTCCCGTATTTATGCATCACATTTGTCTCCACGCTGACTGTTGTTTTTGTTTTTTTTATCACCTCCCTTCGTCTCGTCTTTGTTTCTATCGTTTTATTTTGACTTTTCTGTCATCTTAGCTTGACTCTGCTTCATCTTAGTTTCTATCATCTGATGTTTTACTTATCCGCTTTGTCTCGATTTTGTCTATGCACTTCGTGTTACTTTTGACTACTTTTATCTATGCACTATGTCTTACTTTTGTCTCTGCGCTTATATAAAGCTAATTATCATTTCAATTATTTAATTAGTTAACTATATGATAATCATTAATAGGGAGATGTAAATTTTTAGCTCCTTGACGCATTTAACAATACTTGTTCATTGCATATTTGTTTTTATTGATATCATAATTATGTTATTATATAAAAAACGTTTTTCTAAATTCAACCTCATCCTCTTAGTTTCTGCTTCGTCTTAGTCATCTCACTTTTGTCTCCACGCCGCCTCTTGTTGTTGCTTACTTTTATCACCGCCTTTCGTTTTACTTTCACTTCCACTTGGTCTTAGTTTCGCTTCTTCTTCGGCCTCAGTTTGGCTTTCACTGCTTCATCTCATTTTCGTTCGCCCTGGTTCCTCTTACTTTGGTTCAGCCTTGTCAGATAATACGTCTTATGTTAGCTCCTACGCTTCGACTTGCTTTTCTTTCCCCGCTTCATCTAATTTTTTCCCTTCGTCTTATTTTTGTCTTTGCCCTTCGCCTTACTATTTTTTCCCGCTTCGTTTTATCGTAAGTTTTAAATAAACCCAAGTTTGATTCTTTTCATGGAATAATTTGTAAGATGGAAATTTCATTACATATATTTATATATTTATGTAACTATGATTTTTGTTATCTCTCTCTCTCTCTATATATATACATAATTATATTTCACGGGTTGATAGCAGTGCTGTGCTCACACAACATTGAGATGTGTTTTTCTTGTATCGAATAATCTTCTAACTGCTATAATAATGTCGAATCCTGCCAATAACGTATTGCAGAAGTAAGCAAACATGAGGAGAATTAGAGAAGAAGAGGACCAGAACAGAGATTGACATTTCAATTGATAGGTGACAGATTTCTGGAGACCGCCAAAATTTTTTACTTGTGGTGAGGAAAGACACGCTAACCCCCAAAATGTATGAACCAGACATTCATATGTGTTTTTCTTGTATTGAATAATCTTCTAACTGCTATAACAATGTCGAATCGTGCCAATAACGTATTACAGAAGTAAGCAAACATAAGAGAATTAGAGAAGATGAGGACCAGAATAGAGATTGACGTTTCAATTGATAGGTGATAGGTTTTTGGAGACCGGCCAAATTTTTTACTTGTCACAACGAAATCCACGGTAACCCCCAAAATGTATGAACCAGACATTGAGATGTGTTTTTCTTGTATCAAATAATCTTCTAACTGCTATAATAATGTCCAATGCTGCCAACAACGTATTGTAGAACTAAGCAAACATGAGGAGAATTAGAGAAGAAGAAGAGGACCAGAACAGAGATTGACATTTCGTTGATACCACTCTTGTGCTCACACAACAATGAGATGTGTTTTTCCTGTATGGAATGATCTTCTAACTGCTATAATAATGTCAAATACTACCAATAACATATTGCAAAAGTAAGCAAATAAGAGGAGAAGAAGAAGAGGACCAGAACAAAGATTGACGTTTCAATTGATAGGTGATAGATTTCTCGACACCACCAAAATGTTTTTACTTCTTACAAAGAAAGACACGGTGACCACCAAAATGTATGAAGTCGACATCAGTTTTAAATTATTGCGATATAAAAAATTTGTTATAAGATTCGGTGCTACTTTTACGAGAGCTGATCCTCTGGCCCAAGTACTCTGTACCTAGCCTGTGCCAGAGGATCTGAACCATCCATTTAATTTTTATTGCTTAAATTCTCTTCTGCAACTTAACGCTTGCGTCATATCAAACGTAACAAATCAAACAACCTATTTATCCACGTTTCTAATTATTATACACGTGCTACTCCTGACAGGTTGACCTTCTATAATAATTTTCTCTTCTTCGGAAATTACTATCATTGCTTGCTTTTACTCTTCTCAACACATTCAGAAATTACCATGATTGCTTGACTTTTTTTGTATCCGTTTATCAATCAATCATTCAAGGGCCATTTCTTTGTCATTAAAATAACTTACATCAAAATTTGAGCCCTCGCACGCCCTCCACTGACACCTTTATATTCTAACTTCTTACCTTTTCTCTTGTCTTAACCCTTAAATCAAATCTACCGTAACTGCTGAAACATTTTCTCCACCCAAACTTTACTTCTCTCAACTACCCTCTTCTTTTACTTATAAAATTCTCCATTCTACATTCTGACTACATTTGTACTCCATTTTTGTAAGGTCCTCTGCTTATTCTCTGCTGCATTCTTCGAGTACTAAGGTATATATACTTAGCTTAAATAAATTTATTGTATAAATTCTGCTATAGTTATTTATTAACCTGAATAGATCAAATTCTCCGTTCTACATTATGACTGCATTTATACTCCATTTTGTAAAGGTCCCCTGCTTATTCTCTGCGGCATTCTTCGAGTACTAAGGTATGTGTAGTTAACTTAAATAAATTTATTTTATAAATTCTGCTATAGTTATTTAAATGATTTATAATCATGTTTGTTCCACATATAGTTTGTTAGATCATAAACAAAATTTTTTTAGCATGTTTATCGTGATATGATTTATAATATATATTCAATTATATTGTTTCTATATATATATATATATATATATATATATATGTATGTATGTATATATGTCTCGTATATATATCGAAGAATTCATTTTTATCGAACATCATCAATGGATAGATCAAAGACGTTCATATTATGTCGATCCCTCAGGTATTTACATATGGATAGAAATGTTAAAAGACATCAAAAATATGTTGAAATAGCAAATGATAAAAAACAAGAATTGTTACGACGATGTAGAGAAAGTCAAGATGCAAAAAACAAAAGTTCCACTTCATCGACACTTCGCCAAACAATTACTCCTCAACATAACGATTCTTTCATTAATAACGAACCTTCCACCGGTCAACTTCGGAGTCATGAACCCTCTTATCAACAAATACGTCACCGATGTATTAATATCCATGCTGATCATATAAATGAAGGTATCTTTCTTTCACTATATTTAAACTATTTCCAACCTAACTAGTCCACATAATGATAATGTCCTTTTTATACGTTTGAAGGGATAAATCATCGCACCTTTCCTTCCACATTAACATCCTTGCAGAATTTACCTATTGAACCTTAACAGCTCCCTTCTGTTTCAGATTGTCAATATTGTAACACAAAACGATTTTACCTTAAACCTCCATCGTTTTGTTGCTCGTCTGGAAAAATTTCTATTGTTACTCCTCAAATGCCTTATGCTTTAAAATCTTTGTTTCTAAATAGTGACGAAGAATCAGAACATTTCAGAAAGAATGTTCGTACATACAATAACAATGTAGGTTTCACTTCCTATAGAGCCAGATATGATCGTGACTTCACAAAAAACACAAAGGGAGTTTGTACATTCCATGTTCACGGACAAGTTTACCATTTCCTTGACAGTTTAGTGCCGACAAGTAATAAGGTATCTGGAATCCAACTTTATTTCTTTGATACTGATGAAGAACTACAAAAAGGGTCAGCAGTTCTGATAAACTTTGTGAAAGTACATTGAAGCTCATTATGACAATTCTTGAAGATAACCCTTATGCTAGGTTCTTTCGAAGTCTTAAAGATATTTCGTCGCTTGAAAATCACAAAATTGTTCTCAGATGTTATCCTGGTCTTGATCAGCGCGTTTACAATCTTTCTACTGCATCACAAGTAGCTATATGTACTGAAACTGATGATGAACAACATGATAAATCTCCTCATATCCAAGTCTACACTCACTCAGGTCCGAGCTATAGAATTCAATCTTATTATGCATGCTATAACCCGCTTCAATATCCACTTTTGTTTCCACGGGGTGAATCAGGATGGCATCCTCGCATTAAACTGTTAATTCCACAAGCAAACAGCACCAATGTTTTAGATCAAACAATCACTGCTCCTTTATGCACTTTTACTGAACCAACTAAATTATTTGCTCTTGAAAACATAGGTTAGTTGTTTACTTATTCCCTTGTTTCCTAAATATTGTCTAATTACGTAAATTAATTTATCATTTTTTTCTTACTATTACTAGTTACTCAAGAAGTGAACTCTAAACATGGTCTAATATCTTCCAAAGAGTATTAACTGCTATCGACTTCAAATGAGAAGTTATGACAAATCCATGCTTCTCCACAACTTAAGACTACTACAACAATTTGTTGTTGGTTCTTATATAAAGATTGAAACATAACAGCTTGACTTCCATAGGAAAAAAACAAAATGAGATACGATCATAAATTTTGCAAGGTGTTTTAGATAGCGTTAATATTGTTCAAACTGAAGCTTCTACAATTGCCCGGCGAGTTGTCCTCTCAACTTCGTTTATCGGCGACCCAAGGGACATGAAACGGCGTTATCTCGATGCAATGACTCTAGTGCAAATATATGGCAAACTAGATATTTTCCTCACTATGACTTGCAACCCTATGTGGAAAGAAATACGAAAGAATCTAAAATTCCACGAAAAAGCACAAGACATACTAGATTTATTATCCAGAGTGTTAAAAGAGTAATTTGAAATTCTAAAACATGAGTTGATCAAAAAAGGAATTCTCGGAGATGTTGCCGCACTTGTTTACATTATTGAATTTCAAAAGCGTGGATTCCCTCATGCTCATTTGCTGCTAATACTTCAGCCACAATTTAAGTTGTTGAATCCATATTCCTATGATCAAATCATATCAGCTGAAATACCTAATCCTGATCATAATTCCAGGTTATATTCTCTTGTCATTAAGCATATGATCCACGATCCTTGTGGTTTTATAAACAAACAGTGCTCTTACATGAGAAATGGTGTATGCAAAAGTCATTATCCCAAGGATTTTACTCCTTTCACTATCCATAGTGAAGAAAGTTAGCCGTGCTATAGACACAGAGATAATGGAAGAAAAGTTAAAATTTCCAGACATGATGTTGATAATAGATGGGTGGTTCCTTATAACCCGTACCTTTTGATGTTAATTGATTGCCACATTAATGTTGAAATATGTTCCACTGTGAAGCTTGTTAAATACTTATACAAATATGTATTTAAGGGCCACGACCTTGTGAACTTTAACGTCAACGACTAAGAAACCACATCTAATATTGATGAAATCACTAATTTCCAAGAAGGCCGTTGGATTTCACCCCCCGAAGCTTTATGACATATATATGAATTCCGCCTGGTAGAGATGTTGGATCGGAAAAAGAAAGCATGCTTAGTATGGAGAAACGATAGATTTCAAAACTTTTTAAGAAATCATCTTGCAGCGGAAGCAATATATCCAAATCAACATGCTAATCCATACATGATATGGTATAAGGATAATAAAAACAAGAACAAGATAAAAGGAATTACCGACTCCTTCGCTCATGACTTTAAATCCTCATTGCGCTTATCCTCTCCTTCTTATATCCAAATCCTTTGCCTTTGAGTCTTTTCCTTTAGCAATCTATCTTCTTCCTTGTTGTAGTATCCTCAACCAATTATATTTACCACTTGTTCTTCAAGGACAACTAGGTTAACAAAATCCTTTGGTGGGAAAGGAGAAGAAACATTTGGAGGAGATTTTCTTAGAAGAAGAAGAACCAAAATCAAACTCTTTCAATTCTTTCACTTAGGAATTTCGGTTCTACCTTGCTTGAAAGGAGAGAATGTCTAAAACCATGCAAGAACCCTTTCTTACATCTCAATTTCGAAATATGCATGAATGGAAAGAGTGAGAGGCATCCAATGCATCACTTACATTAATCACTCATCAAATAGCCAATAAATGAGACTTACTTCATTTATCTTTAAAATGGCTATTTGAAAAGACCATAACCTATAATTGAATACCCATTTCGGTTTTGGCAAGAAGAAAGAAGGAAGATGGTCCATCTAATGCACATCTTTCATCTTTAATCTAATGAATACAAATAGGTTACATGCCAACATTAAAAGCCAACCATTAAACCATTTAATGGTAAGTTCATAACTCCATTTAATAATGATGAACCATAATAAAGACCATCTTTATTTAGTATTTTAATGTCAAATGCGTAGTTACACATCTAACCTAACACAATTTCGAAATTGCTTCTTCTCCATTTAAAAAAAATTGTTTTAATATAATTAATCTAATCAATTACATTAAACCAAAACAAGCCCATTTCTAAATGAACATATGGGCTTCCAATTAACCATTAATTAGTATAAGCCCATCATTCAATTATGGACTTCTAAAGCCTCCAAACTACTTCTTACTTAGCTTGATAACCTTCCTTAAAGCCAAGTGGGGAATCTTATTGGACTTTGATAATTCAAGCTCCAATAAGCCCGTAAATAATTCAATCTCATTGGAATTAATTCTAGCTTATTAACTAAATGTCATTCCACTAAAGACAATTAGTTGAACTCTTGAATTATTAAATATTATGAGAATATGTCAAATTGCAAACCCTATTTAGAACCTTATTATAGCCATCCGCACAATAAAGGGTAAAATTACCGCTTTGCCCTTATGTTGGTTTTTCCTTCTAGATCTCTCATTTTACTTTATATAGTGATTAACACATAAGATCTCATCTTAGTGTTAAGACTTGATGGGTAGCTAGTCCATCAAACCTCTGGCGCCAGCTTAATCACCAAATCTCCTTAAAACATCTGTAAGAGATGATAACACTATAAACTCTTTATTTGAGTGAATGTTCCTTGATACATGTTTCAATTAATAATTCCAACATGCGAACATAATCGGATTAATACCTGTAAAAATCCATTCCGATCATATCAAGAATTATAATGAAACACATATGAGTTCACCACTCATCAAGATTGTGGTTCATAATAGCGAATGCTTAAGTTGTATGTTTTAAGATTAAAGTAACTACCACTTTATTCTTGAAAACATACTTGATTTCGATTCATTTAATAGTGCCATTATCGATAGTCTACTACTATCATGATATGAAACTCATCATTCCCTTTAAGTAAACTCCTTTACTTATATGGAGATAAATCGCAACACTACTGCCTAAACCATAATCAAACGACCAACTTGATTATTCAACTGTGAATCAATTAATTGATTCTAATAATATACATGTTTCCCATACATCTCTATGTATATGTATATTACTTACAAATGAATCTTGGTACCTTATGACCAGATATATAATGCTCATACAGATAAAACCAAACTCTTTTGTTTTATTAATAATAAATATTTTCATTACAAAGCAGAATCAAGAAGATAAAGTTACATGTAAATACACTTGCTTTCGTGGCACTATATTTACATAACTCCAACAATCTCCCACTTGCCCTAAAGCAAGTTTGACATATCCTTCATTCCCATCCCTTCTAGGTGACCTCAAAGCTCTTTTGAGTCAATGTCTTTGTGAACGGATCGTGAGGTTTTGCTCTATAGAATCTTTACCACATCCACTTCTCCACGTTGTATTATCTCCCTTATGAGATGATACTTTAGCCAATGTGTTTGGCGACTTTGTGGTTCCGAGGTTCTTTAGAATTAGCCACCGTCCACTATTATCACAATAAAGTGTAATGGCTTTTTACGCCTCTGGAACTACCTCCAAATCATTTAGGAACTTCCGAGCAGATTGCTTCCTTCTTTGCTTCATAAGCGAGAACATACTCAAACCTCCATAGTCGAATGGCTAACTTATTGAGCATATTCTCAATGTAGGTTAGTTGAGACAAAACTATCTTCTTGTTCTTACGATCCCTTATAAGTTTGATCCTAGAACATAGGTAGCCTCTCCCAAATCCTTCATTGAAAATCTGCTCATTCAGCCATCCTTAACTGCAGATAACATTCCCACATCATTCCTAATGAGCGTAATGTCATCAACATACGTGATTAGGAAAGTAACCTTACCTTCTTGTATTCTTTTGTAAACACAAGGCTCATCTAGGTTTTGTATGAACCCATAGGTTTTGATAGCCTTATCAAACCTAATGTTCCAAGACCTAGATGCTTGCTTAAGTCCATAAATGGACCTTTGCAACTTGCAAACCTTATGCTCATTACCTAGCTCAATGAATCCTTCCGGTTGGGCCATATAATTGGTCTCCTCAAGATCTCCATTCGAAATGCGGTCTTGACATGCATTTGCCATATTTCATAATCGAAATAGGTCGCATGGCCAAAAGAATCTGATGGACTTAAGCATGGCAACCGGAGAAAAGTCTCCTCGTAGTCTATACCCTCCTTTTGAGTATAGCCTTTAGCTACCAATCTAGCTTTAAAGGTCTCTACCTTTCCATCCGATCCCTTTTCCTTTGTAGATCCATTTACACCCTATGGTTTTAGACACAGTGGTAGATCTACAAGGACCTGCACTTCATTAGTATACATAGAATCTATTTAGATTCCATTGCCTTCGAGCCATTTTCTGCATCAACATCATTAATAGCTTTGTATACGTGAACGGATCTGTTTCTTCTTGATCCGAGATGGCAATTAAGCCTTCTCCTAAACCCAGATACCTATCTGGTTGTCTCACAACCTCCCACTACGACTAGGCACATCTTGATGTTCAAGTTGCACTTCGATTCAACTCTTGAATCCATTTCGACATCTTGTTACATCATATCCAAAACAACTCTTGGTTTGGATGAAATTGCTAACTCCTTTAGTACTACTTCACTTCTTCCTTTGTGATTTCTCACAAACTCTTCCTCTAAGAAGTTTGCATTTGTCGACACAAATACCTTCCTATCATGAGGATTGTAAAAATAGTACCTCAATTTCCGTAGGATATCCTACAAACAAACATACTTGACCTTGGTTCCATCTTTGTGGATTAGGGCTTTAGAACATGGGTTTGGACAGCCCCAAGTCCTCAAGTGCCTCAATGAAGGCACTCGGCCACCCACAACTCCCTAGGTGTTTTAGGCACCGATTTGGATGGAGCAAAGTTAAGAAGATATGTTGCCGCTTGTATGGCATATCCCATAACGATTCTGGAAGGCTAGCATAGGACATCATTGATCTTACCATTTCCAATAGAGTTCTATTTCTCCTCTACGCTACACCATTCTCGCTGAGGTGTACGAGGAGATGACAAATTGAAACAATTCCATTGTCAATTAAATATTGTTGGAACTCTCAGGATAAATACTCACCACCTCGATCCGATCAAGTCGTTTTAATGGCTTGCCAAGTTGCTTCTCACTTCAAATTTTGAATTCTTTGAACTTTTCAAAAGATTCACTCTTTTATGCATCAAATACAAATAGCCATGTCTTGAGTAATCATCTATAAAAGTTATGAAATATTCATAACCTCCTCTAGCTTGTACATTCATGGGCCCACACACATCAAGATATACCATGTCCAATGTGGATTTAAATCTGCTTCCTTTAGAAGGAAATGAGGCTTTTGTCATTTTTCCTTCAATACAAGATTCACAGTGGGTAATGGATCACTATCCAAGCCCATAGGATCCCATCCTTTACTAGCCTGTCAAGTCTTTTTCGATTGATATGACCCATCCTTAGATGCCACAGATACTTTGAATTAATGCTAGAGATATTGGATTGTCTTGGTTTTATCAATTTTGTGGTGTTTAGTGAGCCTTTCATAGGTTCTATAAAAAACAATCCCTGTTTAATTATCGCTTCACAAATGAAATCCTTATTCTCATATATTGAAACAACCTTTTCAAAATATAAGGAATAGCCATATTTTATTAGACAAAAAACAGAAATCATGTTCCTTACAACCATTGGCATGTAATAAACATCTTCCAAATATAACCTATGACCACTAGGAAAGTCCAAGATAACTACTCCCACTGATTCTGCTGAAACATAGGAACCATCTGCTATCTTAACTTGAAACTGACCTTTAGGAAGTCTTTTCCTTTGCAAGAACCCCTGCATAGAATTACAAACATGGTTAGTGGCTCCTGAATCTAATATCCAAGAAGTAGATAAATCTGCCACATTTCTAGTTCCTAACAAACTTAGGAAGCCCATACCTTGTTTGCTTTTGAGGGACTCTAGGTAGGCGGATGTTTCTTTTCCGGTGGCCCATCTCATCATAGTGGAAACACTTTCCTTTGATGTTCTCTTTGGCCTTCTTTTTCATGGGTTTGGCCTTGACCCTATTTGGGCCTTCTTTTCATTGGACCTTCTTCTTTTCCTTGCCCTTACCTTTGGGCTTAGAAGAAGAAGCTACATTAGCTTCGCCCATGAGCCTTAATATTCAATATTTCCTCCGTGCTCGGAGGGTATTCATCAACTCACTCAAGGTGTAATCCTCTTTGTTGAGCTCATAGTCCAACTTAAACTGTTGAAAAGAAGAGTTTAAGCTATTGATGATCATAATCATCTGCGTGTCCGCATCCATATCCGCCTAAGCATCTCACCTCGGACCGCAGAGATTACCTTCATCATGTAATCCCGCACCGGTTCACTGTGTTTCATTCGAGATTATGAAAGGTTTGGATAGCTTTCACTCTTGCAGACCTAGTCCTCACACCAAACATCTCATGTAGGTGATGGACCATTACACTAGCAGTTTTCATACAAGCAATTTGCTTTTGCAACATGCCACGATGTGAAGCAGTATAACACTTAGTAGTCTTGTCAAGATTCCGCCAAAGCTCATGTTGTTGGACTTGCTCAGAGTTGCATCTCCACTTAGAGGTGTAGGCTCATTTTAGTTAACACCCATGAAATACGCTCATATTGAAGAACAATGTCAAGGTTACGTCTCCATTCATTAAACTTGTCTCCATTTTCCAATTTGTTATTAGTCGAAGAGCAGGTGAGTGGATTCATTTTGTGGTTGATTATGTCGAAAATATAAATTATTAAAACATAAGCATACTAGTCAACAATTTATGGAACTTTGTATAAAATCATGATGCATGTATGCATGATGATAGATTTAACAAAACTTAAAATTTAAAACATTATCGATGGTTATTTTTCTTATCTATAACAGACTAAGTGACGGTGGGCCATCTTATCTATTAAAAGAAAAACTGGGACCCTCCCACTCAAAAAGCTACCAAGCATCTCATGCTCAATTTTTTAAGAAGCGTCTTAATTTGGTCTATACTTTTACCAACAGAGCTACGGTGGGCAGTTTATTGATAAAAAATGTTGAGTGTATAACCATTTGATTCATTCACTAAAGATACCTACAAATCATGCCTCGGTGGGAGGTCACATTTGCTATCATTAAGTGAACTTATCCTTAAGGAGACCCAAACCATGCAAGATCTAGGATCCATGCCCTCCGATGGGGAGTAACACTTCACCACATGCAAACAGGCCATCATTTGGAGACCATGGACTCTCACAGGAGCATCCTCTCCCACTCAATCTTTTTGGGCTTTAAGTTTTAAATACCATCTTATCTAGATGCAATTTATTATCCATCCTATATTGTTTCATTATATATCTCATACATAATGAATGCATGGCAAGGCCTAGGGTTGACAATTTTCTAAATGACGTGCAATCACATAATATCACATATTACAAGCATTCATTTCTCCATTCATCACATGAACTAATAAAGTCACTTTTGATTGTCCATCCTAGAAACATAAAATAATAGCAAGCCTTTTAGGCCCAAAATATGCTTCTTCATCTTGGATCTTCTGCTTCGAACTCTTCGCTAACATGATCCGGCCCGTTCGGTAAACAAAATGTAATGGCATTTATGAAATTAGAATTTTGTCATTTTGAAAAATAAAATTCCAGCGCTAGATTTTTAGAAAACCAAATCTTTGTTTTGACAAAAAATTCCAGCACTTGTTTTATTAAAACCGAAACTCATTTCATGAAAATTAAACAAAGCACTTAGTATTTTAGCAAAACCTAAATTGGATTCTTTGAAACAAAAAACCAGCACTTGTTTTCCAATCATAACTGAAATATGATTCATTGAAACAAAAATTCCAGCAACTTAGTTTTCACAAAACTTATGCCAAAACACAAAAGGATACACCGAAAATTTTACCTTTCCATTTCTTCAATCCATGGCTGCTCCTTCTTCATCATTACATCAATTTGTACATTACAAAATCAAATAAAATAGAAAAAAGAAACCAAGGAGGAAACATGGTGATGATAGACCACCCTCCTTGTTACAACCAAATGAAGAAATCTTACAAGATAAAATTTAACTTCTATGGACAACCAAAAGAGCAACATACACCATATATATTTCTATCACATAAAAATATGCAGTATACATAAAAAGATTGCCAACCCATGTATTAGCCCCGAGATTATTTATTTATTTATTTATTTATTTAATTGATTAAGCATGATTAGACTAATTAAGAAATTGAGTTAGCATGAATTAAATATGATAGCATTAAATAACATATGGCATTAATTAGCATGTAGTAACATAAATGAGATAGGTGGTGAATAAATGAAATTTAATATGTTGGTTGGTAGTTAGGTTAAGAATTAATGGAATTAAATGTGTTAGTTGGGCTTGAATGAAGTAGGAAAAGAAAAGAGGAATGAGTTGGGCTTAAAAGAAAAAATGGGCTTGAGTAAGTTAAAGAGAAAATGATGTAGGAAGAAAGGGATTTAGAAGAAGTGAACTTGGGCTTGGGTTTAAGTTAAATGAAAGTAGTATAAGGAAGGAAGGAGGAAGGAAGGGAAAGGAGTGAGCTTAGGTCTTATGGGCTTAAGTTAAGTGAGTAAGGAGTTTAAAAGAAGAAGAAAAGAAGTAGGTTAGTAGAAGAGAAGAGGAAAGAAACGAAAATCAAAGGGAGAGGGAGAGAAGTTACGGCAAAGTGGAGAAGAGAAGAAGAAAGAAGAAAGTTTGTGATTTTCCAAGAGATTCAAGTGGGTTTTTGAAGAAAGTGCAAGAAGAAAAAGTGTGGAGGAAGGTTCAAGCTACACTTTAAGCTAAGAAACCCTTTGGTTTAGTCAAGATTCAAAGTAAGTCATGTTTTCAAGGTTAAGCTTTTGTTGGTTTTATGGTTTAGATAGCTTAGAAATGAAGTGGGTTTAGTGATTCTAGGGTTGATTTCATGATTAAGGTTCATTAGGTTTTCAATTTTAGAAACCCTAAATGATGTGAGGTTCTTTTCTTGCCATGAATGAAGGAGGACAAGAAGAAGAGGAGAACAAGAAGAGGAGCTTCCTTAGGCAAGCTTAAGCAAGGATATAAGGTGGGTTTCATTTTTATCTTTATGCTAGTAAGTGTTGAATGCTACTTTAACTAATGAATTTAATGATTTGTGACTATTTGAGATAAGCATTGATTGTGCCTAAATTATGTATGTAAATGGTGTATGATTGCCATTAAATGAGCATTTTAATAGTATATGTCATTGCCTTGTTATTGCTTGAAATTGCCATGAATTGAATGAGCATGAATGAGAATCATGAAATGTGAGCTAAGCATGAAATGTAACATTTTCAAGAAAATCAGCTTTATCGATGCATGAAAATCTATTTTCAGAAAATCAGTCAGTGGACAAGACAAGTCCAGTTTTTATGCATGAATTTCAGTGTTATGTGGGTTAGTTAAGTCCACCAGCAGAGTCACGTCTTGAGTAGACCAATAAAGCCTTCGCCTGCCGCCCGACCGTGGCATAGGATGTTCCTTTTCGACTCCTCAAAGATATGACTACACTTTGTAGCTTATCGAAACCCGTGGACTTTTCAAACCATCAGCTATATGATTATGTGTTAGCATATGTTAGCAAGAATGATGAATGCATGAATCATGAAGTTTTGTTGTTAGCTTGATGAATTTGTGAAATGCAAGTTGTAAGATTTGTCAATGAGAATATTGCAAACAGTATGAGTAATGAATAGATTCAGCTTAGTAGTATAAATATAAACGTGTTACCCACGAGCGAAAGCTCACCCCCCACTTCCCGTCCCATCTCCAGGTGAAGATCTGGATCTCGAAGAATAAGCTCAAGGCATACTCCAAGATCTTAGTGTTTTGCCTATGTATTTCATGTTTTTGTAATGAATGCTTTAGGTTGCACTTTGAGAAAACAGATGTATTTTGATTTGAATTGTAATAGGCTTGAAATGCCTACTAAAGCATTGTAAGAACATTGTTTTGATATAAATGAAATGCATGAATTATGATTTATCATGATCTCCCAAGGCCATTTACTATCATGTTTAAGCATAGTTTCCAAAGTTGTATGAAATTGCTTTGGAATTCATGTGAGTAGATGAATGATGTAAGTTTAAGTGAGATTATAGCATGTTGAGAGTGGAGTGGATGAGTTGAGAGGTTTAGAAGTGTTTATGGTGTTTGGAATGAGCTAAGAGAGAGTGTAGAGGGTTAGGTTTTGAGTTCAGAATAGATATAAGTCGAGTTATTGGACCCATAAGTCGACCTGTGAAGCTTTTGAATAATAAGTCGACTTGTCAGTTAGATAAGTCGACTTGTTTGTCTCGATAAGTCGACTTGTAGGTTATAAGTCGAGTTGTTTGTCTCGATAAGTCGACTTGTTGGTTATAAGTCGAGTTGTTTGTCTCGATAAGTCGACTTGTTTATCAGACAAGTCGACTTGTTCTGCAGATCCATAGATAAGAGTGTTATTTTGGGGATTGTCGAGAGCGAATGTGGTCCGTGCCTTAGTCAATGTATGCTCACCACCAAAGTGAGTCAAATAGAGTGTGTCAAGTTAGGGTCTTAGCAAGGCAAGTGTCTCGGAAATGAGCTCCACCAGGGACCACCTCCCGGGACAGTTGGGTCTCGGATCCAACATCTATAGTAAGTTATATGCAGGTTGGGTAACGGGATCCAACAGTTGGGGTCCGGTCTTCGGGTCGGGGCCCGACATCTGTGGTATCAGAGCAGCCCTAGGTTTACGGTTTCCTAGGAACCCTAGTGGGTAACCTCAAGGGTAGAGTCAGCATGCATCATGTTACATGAACCCTGTGCATTGTTTTAAATCCAGTACATGTATTAGTTTTTGAACGACTTTACATGATTTGAACTTGTCTTACCATCATGAACTAAAGATTTTTAAATAGTTTTCATTAAAGGAATAATATGCCGCCTCGAAGAAGAACTCGAGGAGCTCAATCTCGACCGAGCTCTCGGAGGGAAATACGGATGAATCCACATTCCCTGTGATGCGAGGACCATCCATTATAGATTCCGAGGTACCAAGTGTGCAAGATGAGGTGCCTCTCCGGCCTCCTCCTATGCCAAACCCAAGAGACCCATTAATTCTTTCGGCCTTCGCCCGAGCTTTCGCGTATGCTATGGGCCAGGGAAGGCAGGCTCAGGTACCAACTCCAGCAGATCGGAGTGGGCAGTATGACAAGCTCCGGAAGTGTGGGGCTATTGATTTCAGCGGGACTACAAATCCCGAAGAGGCAGAAGCGTGGTTGAGGAGGACCAAGAGGGTCCTGAAGCAGATGAAGTGCTCAGATGAAGAGAAGCTGGATTATGCGGTCGATGCACACACTGAGGAGATGCATTGCATTGGTGGGAATCGGTGCCCATAGTCGTTGTTCCTTGGTGTTGACATGGAGGATTTTGTGGAAGTGTTAGGAAAAAGTATCTCTCCGTGGTTTATGTGCGAGGAGAAGGCTAGAGAGTTTCTAAATCGATGCGAGAGGACATGAGTGTGGCGAGTATGAGTGAAGTTCACACAACTTTCTCGTTATCATGCCTAACATTGTGGCAACAGAGGAAGACAAGTGCCGCAAGTTTGAGGGAGGTCTTCACTTGGGAATCAGGGAGAAAGTCCTGATTCACAACTTCTGTGATTACCAACAGTTAGTGGATGCAGCTCTCCAGGCTGAAAAGCTGGAGAATATTAAGGCTGAAGTGAGCAAGAAAAGGAAGAACAGAGAACAATCATCCAGGAAGGGAGTGAGTGCTCCAGCACCTGAGAGGAGCACCAGAATCCATCATACTCAGAGTGGCATGGGCAGTAGTGGTCCTGCCAAGAGTCAGCAGTCCAGGGCAATTTTTGAACAGGTCTCTAGTGTGTGAGGCTCAGGAAAGTCATGGAAGGGCAAGCATCCCCAGTGTGATCGTTGCGGGAAGTTTCATCCAGGGAGGTGTCTTAAAGGGTTTGGTGGTTGCTTCCAGTGTGGAGAAAAGGGGCATATGATGAGAGATTGTCCCCAGAGGCTGAGACAGGAGGGTTCCCAAGTTCAAGCTCAGAGGCGACCGAGACAGTGGGAACTAGGCCATCCACCAAGTAAGCGCCTGGAGCATCAGAGGGCTAATCTGCGCAGGAGGCTAAGAGCGCAGGTCGTGCACCAGTAGAGTATTTGCCATGACAGAGAGGAAGCCGCAATGCCTCTGAAGTTGTGGACTGGTATGGCTCGATTGTTCAATTCTGCAGCTTTATGTTTTGATTGATACGGGTTCCACACATTCTTTTGTTTCCTCAAGTATGAATATGCATGTTGTATGTCCTGAGATTATGGACAATTTTTTGGTTGTTAGTACTCCTTTGGGGAGTAAAGTAGTGATCAGTGTGATGTATAAGAATTGTGAGCTCAGATCGGTGGTACTAGATTGGTAGTAGACTTACTACCTCTAGACCTTCAGGGATTGGATGTTATATTGGGGATGGATGTCATGGAGAAGTATAAGGCCAAGCTAGATCAGTAGCCTCAAAGAAGTAGAATTTAATCTGGAGATGGTCGAAAGTAATCTTGAGGAGACAAACCGCGGTACGAGGATTATTTCAGCCTTGTTAGATGACAGTATGATGAACCAGGGGTGTGAGGCCTTCTTGGCACATGTGGTAGATCCAGAGGAAAATGTGGGCAGACTAGAAGATTATCCGGTTGTCAGGGAGTTTTCAGATGTGTTCCCAGACGAGTTACGGGGGTTCACGTGTGAGGGAAATTGAGTTCAAATTGACTTGATTTTGAACCGCGCCAATCTCGATGCCACCATACAGAATAGCTCCAGCTGAGTTAAGGGAGCTTAAGGAGCAGTTAGAGGAGCTGTTAGAGAAGCAGCTTATCAGGTCAAGTTCATCACCTTGGGGAGCGTCAGTTCTATTTGTTAAGAAGAAGGATGGGACATGGCGCATGTGTATAGATTACGTGAAGCTTAACAAGGTGTGATTAAAGCAGATATCCTTTACCTAGGATAGATGATCATTTGATCACCGCTGAGGGCAAGGGTCTTTTCGAAGATCGACCTCAGATCAGGTTATCATTAACTCCGAATCAGGGAGTCTGATGTTAACAAGACAGCCTTCAGGACCCGTTACGGGCACTATATGTTTAGGGTCATGCCATTCGGACTGACCAATGCTCCAGCTGCATTCATGGACCTTATAAATAGGATTTTTCAGGATTTCTTAGATCAGTTTATCATAGTGTTCATTGATGACATTCTGATCTATTCCAAGGAAGAAGGGGAGCATGAACTGTAAGTACAAGTCGACTTGTACTACTGATAAGTCGACTTGTTCTTGAAAAGTACCGATAAGTTGACTTGTACATTGCATAAGTCGACTTATTCAAGGATTCGCATTGTTTATTTGTGCCCTAAAGGCAATCCCTTTAGCTGCTTTTATTCACGAAATATGCGATGAATGAATAAATAAAGAAAAGGCATAATTCATTAATTTGATGTTCATGAACATTGTTTATGAATTGATTGGATCTTTAATCGATTAATAAAGTCCATGATATATGACATAACATGAAGGAAATTATGATGTGATCATACTCCGAGATTCCTATCATGTGCAATTATGTCAAGATTCAAATTCTCCTAGTCATAGGATTAATGAGACCGACATCATTAATCCGGATAGACTAGCACATGTCATATTCCTTGATTGGATCAAGCGGTGGATCTCGTAAACCGTAAATATGAGATATTTAGAATTGACATGTGGATGCTTACTAGTGGTAGTAGGTTCATTGGATGACTCGCCATGAGATCATCACATGGATATCTTATCTAGTGTCGATGATAATCTCATCATAGCAATGGTGCAAGTATCCTTAGACTTGAGGTACTCAAGGATATCTTGATACCGATTACGTATTTTGACTCCATTCCTTGTTGCCTTCGGAGGTAACTCATAGGGTGGTGCTTGGGTACGCTTGAGGTATTCAAGATAATTGAGTAGCCAATAAAGGATTCACCACTTGGATTAGCGGAAGAGATACCCATGGCCTCTTCGTCGGGATCATTACTCGAAATCTCGGCAGAGTGAATATGTCATGAAGAGTGTCTTCATGGACATATAGAGTAATGAGTCATAGGGCGAGATCTGTTATCACTGGGCTAGACTCGGTCTAGTGAGAGTTGACACTTTGACCATACTCATAACCAAGTGGGGTATAGGATGGTGAAAGGACTAATTGCAGTAATTGTCTATGGAAGGGTTTGTGATCCGTTCTTAATGAATACATCAAACCGATTACTTTCCGGTCAATTGGGGTCATGATGTGTTGCTAGATACCGCTCATGACTTGCTCGATTAATTGTTAATCTAAGTGGCCAACATAAGGAAACCTAAAGGGTCACACGCTAAGAGTGTTTCAGAGAATCAGTAAAATAGTATTGGACAGAGTTTCAATTATGGAGAGCATTAGGATTAAATGGATCCCAATGGGATTGGGATATGTCCCGATGAGATCGCGACATCAATATTGCTAAGATAGGTTTAAAGGGTCGTTCAAAGAGGGGCTCTGAGAGGCCGACAGACCGACCCAGTTGGACTGGACCTTAGCAATTATTTATTAATTAATTAATTAACTAATTAATTAATTTATTTATTTATGTTGTGTACGTTGGAAGTGGGAGAAGGAAGAGATAAAGCTTTGACTTTTCAAAGCTTTATACTTTAATACTTTATGAAATGAGTGGATATAAAGCCACCACTTGGCATAAGCTTATGGAATCTTTTAAAAAGAGTTAAAAGATAGACAAAGAAGGCTTAAGGGCATTGTGGTCGACGGTTGCACATGGAGAAGGAAGAGATGGAAGCTTAAGGGTTAAGCTTTCTCATGAAAAATGGTTTTTCATGTCTTCCTCCTTAAGGCACCATGATTTCTCTCTTCTCCAAGCAAGTCTCCAACGTTTCCTTCAGCTCTCCAGGACAGAGGTAGGGTCTAGCAGCCTTTAATCTGTTCTAGCCATTCCCGGGTCAAAGGGGTTTGATCCGGTTAGGTTTTCTGATCTCTGCGTGGATCACCTTTAGAGATAGTCTCTTTTGGCTATTTAAGTTTATGTCTTCATACGAATACCAAGATCCTAGGTTTCGGGAAAGTCTCGGGAACAAAAATTTTTGTTTTCCGCTGCCGGTACATGTGATGTACCTCCCGGGATTTTCCTACAGTGGTATCAGAGCGTCTGGTATCCCGTATGAAGCTAAAACCTCAGCTAGATCAGAAACCCTAAGTGCTGTTGATGTTGATGCATGTGTACTGCCCAGATTTCGAATTGCTATAGAGATAGGGTTTTCGAAATTTTTCTGCCCAGAAATGTTCATAACATGTTAGAGAATATGTCTATGAATTTTCAGAATTTATCGATTTGATTTGATATAGTTTTGCTAATTAATTCCCTAAGATTACAGATGCTGTTTTATGAAACGATTCTGGAACAGGCATGAGTATAAAATCGAGAATAAATTCTAGAAAATTTTTTTTCTGGATTTTCCTTCACATACATGTCTCTAAGATGTTGGTGAATATCTGTGAGCATGTAAATTGGATTTCAAGGTGATTGGATATTTATTCACGAATTTATTCTATGCTGTTGGGAATTGCTGTGCTGATGAACACAGATTTTGAATCGGTTTTGTTATTTAGGTTGACTGAGTTTTTGATGGCCTAAAATCCTGAAAAAATTCATGTAGCATTTTCTGAACATTTATAAACCTATATAATTTTCTCATGATTTATTGAAATTGTTTCATTGATCATTTCGAGCAATGTACAGAACTGGACAGTTTTTGTGAAAATTGTTGAGACTGTTTTGCTTGGCTTGATTGAGTGTGCTTTTTCAATTCCAATGCCTTGCACCATTTTTAATATGATTAAAAATGTGTTATCTTGATGTAATATGATTTCCAAACTGAATTGCTTGAAGTTGCTTTTCCAAGAATTTTTGAATGCCTAATTGATCGCATTAGCGTCTCGGTAGTATCTTGCATTATCTTGTTTGTTTTGACCGTCATATTTTTTATGGCATGTGCTGAAATAAATTTGATAATGTATGTGCTAGCTAGAGATGCTTAGGATGATAATTTGGGTGTTCCTAAATTGTTTGGAAATTAATGAGTTTTGACTCATTTCAAGCTTTTCATATGGTTTGACCATATAAGGCTTTCATGGTTCAATGAATTGTTCATTGATACATCAACTTACAGATATTACCCTAGGTATGATGGTGTTGAGAATTGGAATTGCATTAATTGAGGAATTAGCCGATTAGAGATTTTAGCAAAATTCCCTGAATAAGTCGACTTGTATATGGTATAAGTCGACTTGTTCAAGTTTTTGGATAAGTCGACTTGTGGAAAGAATAAGTCGACTTGTTCAAGATCTCAGTATAAGTCGACTTGTAGTACCTTGTAAGTCGACTTGTTCATGGGCAGATGACATAAGTCGACTTGTGTCATACAAGTCGACTTGTGTATGGGCAGAAGCATAAGTCGACTTGCATTTGATGAAAGTCGACTTGTGGCATGCATAGGTTGGATGATGGATGATTATAAGGATTGATTCAATGTGATTGATGAAACCTAAATCATTCCATATAGTCCTAGTGACTATTATCCTTCAGCTTGGAGTCGAGAATTCGAAATCCCTCCTCGGAATATGAAAACTAACGCCTTCCATTAATATGGTAAGAACCAGAGTTCTTATAGGGTTGGGTTGTTGAGCTAACCTCAAGCTCACTCTATACGAATATGTTCGAACCATGAAAATAAGATTTTCGGATTAATGGGTCGGTTTTCCTAGAAGCGTTGATTTGTTGAGCTAACCTCTAGGTCAACATGGACAGAGGCGAAGTTGGGTAGCATACATTAGATGTATGCCCATCAAAGAGTTGATAACCCAATGAAGTACACACATCAACAAGTTGATAGCACTGATCGATAGTTGTGTCTAAGATGTAATTGGTATATCTGATACCTCCCGAGACATAAGGTGGCTTGTTGAGCTAACCTCAAGGTCATTCTTAATGTCGGTTATCGATGATGCAATTGGTATGACCGATACCTACCGATTGACCTAAGTTGTGGTTTGTTGGGCAAACCCAAGGTCACTCTTAGCAATGTCGGATATCGACCCACTAGGACATTATGTCACATCGTTTCTCTGGATTCGTAAAGAGGGTTATGGATTCTAGGAAACTAGTGGGAGCCATATGCATGTCATGCAAGTCCTTATGATCATGCAGGCATTTCTATTCTATCATTCCTTCTCTCTATCGCGTTTAGGTTGATTGAAGAAGTCTTTCAGTGTGAATTTTCGCTCTCTATTCTGGTCTGGATTTTCTTGATTGGCTAAGGAATCGAGAATTGTTCTCGGATCCGAGGAACCGGATCGCCCTAGATGTTCCACTTCCAGATGCACTCTCTGTCGATGCTTCGATAAGGATCGAAGCATATCGTAAGCATCTAATGGACGGGACATGGCTATTTGCCTCGATGTCACCAGAGTCGCAAAGAAGCAAAGACGAGTCCATGGATGCTCACTCTATAGTATTTCATCTTAGGGAGCTGTTTGTTGAGCAAGCTCGGTCTGAAAGGTTCTAGACCTCAAAGCTTCCCTTCATCACAAAGATGGCTCTAGGGACAACTGCTGTGCAGTATACCCTGAAGATGAATGGCTATATTGAGAGATTGGCTGTCTTAGGATTTGTAATGGATTATGAGTTAAGTAGAGACTTAATTCTGGTTGGATTGTCTGATGGTTATTCACAGTTTGTGATAAACTATCAGATAAACCAAATATCCACAACAATTCCTGAGCTGATCAATCTGCTCAAGACAGCTGAGCAGGCTATCAAGAAGGATAGCAAGCAAGTGCTAATGGTGGATGTTTCTTCTTCTAGTTCAAAGAAGAAAACCAAAGGGAAGTGCCATCAAGGAAAAACCAAAGATTCTGCCCCAAAAGGATTTTGCTTTCATTGTGGCAAGTCTAGCCACTAGAGGCGAAACTGTAAAATCTATCTGGAGTCCCTGAAGCATTAAAAGGCATCAGATGCCTCTACTCCTTCAATTATGTTTGTCATTGAGGTTGATACTATTCCTGATCAAAACATATCGGTATTTGATACCGGATGTGGCTCATACATATGAAATGATATGCACGGCCTCAGGGACAGTAGAAAGCTCATAAAAGGAGAACTGGACTTTCGTGCAGGTAATGAAGCAAGGGTTGCTACATTAGCCGTAAGCACTTATGTCTTGTCACTCCCTGGTGAGCTTCTATTCAAATTGGATGATTATCATTTTGTACCCGTTTTAAACAAAGAACATATTGTATGTTTTATGTTTAATTAGAGCTAGTTTCCATTGGACTTTTAGTAGCAATGGTTGTTCTATTAGTTCGAATGGAATGCTCTATGGTACTGGTACATTATGCAATGGAATTGACATATTAGATATGTCATATCCAGTTATGAATGTCAATGACGCGGAAAGACATAATCGAGATAATTTAAAATCAACTTACTTATGGCATTGTCGGCTTGGCCATATAAATGAGACACGCATCGCTAAGCTCCATAAGAGTGGATGTTTAGGGTCATTTGATTATGAATCATGTGACACATGTGAATCTTGTTTATTAGGCAAGATGACTAAGTTATCCTTCAGTGGAAAGGATGAACGACTGGATTATTAGACCTAATACATTCAAATGTATGTGGTCCGATGTCCATCCATGCCAGAAGTGGTTGTCGTTACTTCATTACTTTTATCGATGATTATTCACGATATGGGTACATGTATCTAATGAGATACAAATCTGAAGCATTTGAATAGTTCAAATAATTCAGAAATGAAGTAGAAAACTAACTTGGTACAAGTATGAATACATTACGATCTGATCGTGGTGGAAAATACTTAGACCAACAGTTTTGGATTATCTCAGAGATAATGGGATTTTATCTCAGTTCACTCCTCCTTACATGCCGCAGCACAAGGTGTGGCTGAAAGGAGAAATCGAACCTTGTTAGACATGGTGCGATTGATGATAGGTTTTGCACAGTTTTGGGAATATCGCCGAGACAACTGTTTACTTGCTAAGCAGAGTTCCATCAAAGATAGTTGATGTTACTCCATATGAAGATATGGACTAACGAAAACCCTATCTTTCTTAGCTGAAAGTTTGGGATTGTCACCTTCGTGAAGCGGACACGGTCGATTAGCTTGATGCAAAGCTGACAAGTGTTTGTTCTTGGAATATCAATTCTACCTTCCTTAGGAACAAAAGTTGTTTGTTTCCAAGCATGCTATTTTCTTAAAGAAATAGTTTCTTTTACAAGAAGACAGTGGGAGCAAAGTTGAACTTAGAGAAGTTCAAGATGCTCTAACAAACACAGATCAACTGCCTGAACTTGAAACTGTCACTCATATAGATGAGGTAACAGATTCAACCTTCTACTACACACAATTTCAGAGGTCACGTAGGATACGTTACTGCTTCGAGAGATATGGATTTCGTGAGGGAACAGAATGACGATTGCTCATAGAAGATGATGAGCCTACTACCTATGAAGAGGTTCTCAAGAGTTCGTAGTCGAAAAATGGCTTCGTGCCATGAAACCAAATGGATTCCATGTACATAAACCAAGTATGGACTTTGGTTGTTACACTGCAGGATAAAACCCATGGGTGCAAAGAGGTTTTAGAAGAAAACCAACATGGATGGTAATTTGATTACCTATAAAGCAATGCTTCTGGTTAAAGGATTTCGTCACAGACAAAGAGTTGACTATGACGAAACCTTCAGCCCCGTAGCAATGCTTAAATCCATTAGGATACTCCTAGCCATTGCCGCTCATTATGATTATGAGATATGGCAAATGGATGTGAAGATAGCTTTCCTGAGAGGAAATCTACCCGAGGATGTGTATGACACAACCTGAGGGCTTCACTTCCATCGATGGCGAAATGGCATGCAAGCTTCAGAAATCCATTAATGGATTAAAGCAAGCTTCCAGGAGTTGGATTATCCGTTTAGATGAGTCAATCAAAGAGTTTGATTTCTCACAAAATTTGGATGATCATTGTGTGTATAAGAAGGTTAATGGGACTGCAATCGTATTCCTTGTGTTGTATGTAGATGACATACTGTTACTAGGAAACGATGTCTCTATGCTGCAATCAGTTAAAATTTGGTTGTCCAATCAATTTGCGATGAAAGACCTTGGTAAAGCAACTTATATCCTTGGGATATAGATTTATGCAGATAGATCAAAGGTTGCTTGGTCTTTCACAAGCATCGTACATAGATGAGATGCTAAAGAGGTTTAGCATGAAAAGATGCTATGTACGAGGCCCGATGTATCGTATGCTCTAAGTGTTACGAGCAGATACCAATCGGATCCTGGTGAGGGTCACTAGGTGACTGTCAAGAATATCCTCAAGTACTTGCGAAGCACTAAGGATATTTTCTTTATCTATGGAGATGGAAATCTCCATGTGAGCGGACATTCAGATGCCAGTATCTAATCTGATAAGGATGATTCTGAATCATGATTAGGTTATACACGTTCACACTGAATAGCGTCGCGGTCAGTTGGAAAGAGTTCCAAACAAGAGAGGACTGCTGATTCAACAACCGAGGCAGAGTACCTGTCGCATGAGATGTGCAAAGGAAGCAGTTTGGATCAAGAAGTTCATTACTGAACTTGATCTGGTCCCTAGCTGTGATGGGCCCATAGGATTGTATTGTGATACAATGGGGCTAATGCGCAGGCAAAGAAACCAAGGTCTTATCGACGATCCGAACTCGTACTTCGCCGATTCGGGAGATCATTAGTCGAGATGATATCGATAGAGAGAATTCCACGAGCAAAGTGTTGTTGTTCCATTGACAAAGCCATTGTCACGGAGAATTGTGTTTCTCATGGACTCGCTTATGGTATTAGATACTAAGGCGATTGGCTTTAGGTCAGTGGGAGATTTGTAAGTACAAGTCGACTTGTACTCACCGATAAGTCGACTTGTTCTTGAAAAGTACCGATAAGTCGACTTGTACATTGCATAAGTCGACTTATTCAAGGACAAGATCTTGTTTATTTGTGCCCTAAAGGCAATCCCTTTAGCGCTTTTATTCACAATCGATGCGCATCGAATGAATAAATAAAGAAAAGGCATAATTCATTAATTTGATGTTCATGAACATTGTTTATGAATTGATTGGATCTTTAATCAGATTAATGAAGTCCATGGTATATGACATAACATGAAGGAAATTATGATGTGATCATACTCCCGAGATTCCTATCATGTGCAATTATGTCAAGATCTAAATTCTCCTAGTCATAGGATTAATGAGACCGACATCATTAATCCGGATAGACTAGCACATGTCATATTCCTTGATTGGATCAAGCGGTGGATCTCAGAAACTGTAAATATGAGATATTTAGAATTGACATGTGGATGCTTACTAGTGGTAGTAGGTTCATTGGATGACCTTCTATGAGATCATCACATGGATATCTTATCTAGTGTCAGTGATAATCTCATCATAGCAATGGTGCAAGTATCCTTAGACTTGAGGTACTCAAGGATATCTTGATCTTGATTACGTACTTTGACTCCATTCCTTGTTGCCTTCGGAGGTAACTCATAGGGTGGTGCTTGGGTACGACTTGAGGTATTCAAGATAATTGAGTAGCCAATAAAGGATTCACCACTGGATTAGCGTAAGAGATACCCATGGCCTCTTCGTCAGATCATTACTCGAAATCTCGGCGAGTGAATATGTCATGAAGAGTGTCTTCATGGACATATAGAGTAATGAGTCATAGGACGAGATCTATTATCACTTGGGCTAGACTCAGTCTAGTGAGAGTTGACACTTTGACCATACTCATAACCAAGTGGGGTATAGGATGGTGAAAGGACGAATTGCACAGAATTGTCATGGAAGGGTTTGTGATCCGTTCTTGATGAATACATCAAACCGATTACTTTCCGGTCAATTGGGGGTCATGATGTGTTGCTAGATACCGCTCATGACTTGCTCAGATTAATTGTTAATCTAAGTGGCCAACATAACCGGAAACCTAAAGGGTCACACGCTTAAGAGTGTTTCAGAGAATCTGTAAAATAGTATTGGATAGAGTTCCAATTATGGAGAGCATTAGGATTAAATGGATCCCAATGGGATTGGGATATGTCCCGATGAGATCGCGACATCAATATTGCTAAGATAGGTTTCCGGTCGTTTGAAAGATCGGGCCCCAGAGGCCGGTAGGACCGACCCCAGTTGGACTGGACCTTAGCAATTATTAATTAATTAATTAATTAACTAATTAATTAATTAATTAATTAATTTATGTTGTGTACGTTGGAAGTGGGAGAAGGAAGAGATAAAGCTTTGACTTTTCAAAGCTTTATACTTTAATACTTTATGAAATGAGTGGATATAAAGCCACCACTTGGCATAAGCTTATGGAATCTTTTAAAAAGAGTTAAAAGATAGACAAAGAAGGCTTAAGGGCATTGTGGTCGACGGTTGCACATGGAGAAGGAAGAGATGGAAGCTTAAGGGTTAAGCTTTCTCATGAAAAATGGTTTTTCATGTCTTCCTCCTTAAGGCACCATGATTTCTCTCTTCTCCAAGCAAGTCTCCAATGTTTCCTTCACTCTCCGGATGGAGGTAGGGTCTAGCGCCTTTAATCTGTTTCTAGCCATTCCGGGTCAAAGGGTTTGATCCGGTTAGGTTTTCTGATCTCTGCGTGGATCACCTTTAGAGATAGTCTCTTTTGGCTATTTAGGTTTATGGCTTCATACGAATACCAAGATCCTGGGTTTCGGGAAAGTCCCGGGAACAAAAATTTTTGTTTTCCGCTGCCGGTACATGTGATGTACCTCCCGGGATTTTCCTACATGAACAGCATCTCAGGATAGTATTGCAGAGATTGAGAGAGTAGGAGCTGTATGCCAAATTCAGCAAGTGTGAATTCTGGCTGCATGAAGTAGTTTTCCTAGGACATGTGATTTCTAGCAGAGGGATTCATGTTGATCCGAGGAAAGTAGAAGCAGTGGTAAATTGGCGAGAGCCTAAGACAGTAAAAGAGGTACGGAGTTTTCTAGGCTGGCAAAGTTATTACTGAAGGTTGTGGAGGATTCTCCATGATAGTCGCTACCGATGACTAAGTTATTACGGAAGAATCGCAGCTTATTTGAAATGAAAATTGCCAGAGAGTTTTGAGGAGCTTAAAGCGGTTAACTAGTGCTCCCATTTTAATTTTGCCCAATGGAGATCTGGGGTATCGGTGGTGATGATGCCTCGAGAAAGGGCTTGGGTTGTGTGTTAATGCAAAATGACAGGTGATAGCCTATGCTTCACGCAATTGAAGCCATATGAGTTGAATTATCGAATCATGATCTGGAATTGGCAGCGAGTGATTTTTGCCTAAAGATATGGAGACACTATCTGTATGGGGTTGAGACAAGGGTTTTTCTGCACCACAAAAGCCTTAAGTACATTATGAGTCAGAAAGAGTTGAATTTAAGACAGAGACGATGGTTAGAGTTGCTCAAGAACTATGATCTGATGATAGAGTACCATCCAGGCAAGGCAAATGTAGTAGTGGATGCATTGAGTAGGAAGTCATCCTTAGCTTATGTTCAGGCAGTTTGCTTGCCTCTTTTGAAGCAAATGGCTAAGTTGAAGATCAGCTTGAAGCAGGATCAGTCAGATTGTATTCTTGCTCAATTCAGAGTGAGACCTATCCTTAGGGAGAAGGTCAAGGAGTTGCAGGAGCAGGATACAGAATTAAGTAAGCTGAGAGATAAAATTCAACATGGTAAGCAGTCAGAAGTGCAAGTAAGGGATGATGGGATAATGGTAGTCGGAAACAGGTTATGTATTCCGAATGATAAGGCAGTTAAGGATGAGATCATGGATGAGGCACACAATGCGCCTTATTCCATGCACCCAGGTAGCACCAGGATGTACAGAGATCTGAAGGAACATTTCTGGTGGAAAGGTATGAAGAGGGATGTAGTTGAATACGTGAGCAGATGTCTAGTGTGTCAGCAAGTCAAAGCTGAACACTAGGCACCTTCAGGCATGTTGTAGCCATTGTCCATTCCTGAATGGAAGTGGCAAAGGATTACGATGGATTTTCTGATGGGTTTACCCAGGACGTTTAGGAAGCATGATGCTATATGGGTCATTGTAGACCGATTGACCAAGTCAGTCCATTTTCTGGCAATTAGGCAGACAGATTCATTGCAAGTCTTAGCCAGGAAGTATATTGATGTGGTAGTGAGGTTGCATGGAGTTCCAGATTCCATAGTATCCGACAGGGATCCTCGATTTACATCGAGATTCTAGAGTAGTTTGCAGGAAGCCCTAGGGACTAAGTTGAGTTTTAGTACAGCATTTCATCCCCAGACGGATGGTCAGTCTGAGAGGACCATTCAGACCCTAGAGGGCATGCTCAGAGCATGTGTTATGGATTTCAAAGGAGCATGGGATGAACATTTGCCGTTGGTCGAATTTGCCTATAACAATTTGTACCATTCGAGCATTCAGATGGCTCCTTATGAAGCCCTATATGGTAGGAGGTGTAGAACTCCGATATGTTGGGATGAAGAAGGTGAGAGGAAGCTAGTAGGACCCGAATTGGTTCAGATGACAGTGGATAAGATTGATTTGATTAAGCAGCGACTTAAGGCAACACAGGACAGAATGAAAAGTTATACAGATGCTCACAGAAAAGAAATGGAGTATGCAGTAGGTGACAAAGTGTTCCTTAAGACCTCTCCATGGAAAGGGGTTATGAGGTTTGGTAAGAAAGGCAAGTTGAGTCTCGTTATGTAGGTCCGTATGAGATTCTATGGAGGATCGGGCCGTTAGCTTACCGGTTGGCATTGCCTCCAGAATTATCTCAGATCCATGACGTATTTCATGTTTCCATGTTGAGGAGGTACAGATCAGATCCTTCTCACATTATTCAGACCTCAGAGGTTCAGCTGAGTGATGATTTGAACTATGAGGAGATGCCAGTGGAAATTCTGGATAGCAAGGAGAAGGTCCTCAGAAACAAGACTGTTCAGTTGGTTAAAGTCCTATGGAGGAACCATGCAGTTGAAGAGGCGACGTGGGAACCATTGGATGCAATGAAGGAGAAGTATCCACACCTCTTCAATGAGTCAGGAAAGAATTTCGAGGACGAAATTTCTTAAGGGGGGGGAGAAATATTAGCCCCGAGATTATTTATTTATTTATTTAATTGATTAAGCATGATTAGACTAATTAAGAAATTGAGTTAGCATGATTAAATATGGTAGCATTAAATAGCATATGGCATTAATTAGCATGTAGTAACATAAATGAGATAGGTGGTGAATAAATGAAATTTAATATGTTGGTTGGTAGTTAGGTTAAGAATTAATGGAATTAAATGTGTTAGTTGGGCTTGAATGAAGTAGGAAAAGAAAAGAGGAATGAGTTGGGCTTAAAAGAAAAAATGGGCTTGAGTAAGTTAAAGAGAAAATGATGTAGGAAGAAAGGGATTTAGAAGAAGTGAACTTGGGCTTGGGTTTAAGTTAAATGAAAGTAGTATAAGGAAGGAAGGAGGAAGGAAGGGAAAGGAGTGAGCTTAGGTCTTATGGGCTTAAGTTAAGTGAGTAAGGAGTTTAAAAGAAGAAGAAAAGAAGTAGGTTAGTAGAAGAGAAGAGGAAAGAAACAAAAATCAAAGGGAGAGGGAGAGAAGTTACGGCAAAGTGGAGAAGAGAAGAAGAAAGAAGAAAGTTTGTGATTTTCCAAGAGATTCAAGTGGGTTTTTGAAGAAAGTGCAAGAAGAAAAAGTGTGGAGGAAGGTTCAAGCTACACTTTAAGCTAAGAAACCCTTTGGTTTAGTCAAGATTCAAGGTAAGTCATGTTTTCAAGGTTAAGCTTTTGTTGGTTTTATGGTTTAGATAGCTTAGAAATGAAGTGGGTTTAGTGATTCTAGGGTTGATTTCATGATTAAGGTTCATTAGGTTTTCAATTTTAGAAACCCTAAATGATGTGAGGTTCTTTTCTTGCCATGAATGAAGGAGGACAAGAAAGAAGAGGAGAACAAGAAGAGGAGCTTCCTTAGGCAAGCTTAAGCAAGGATATAAGGTGGGTTTCATTTTTATCTTTATGCTAGTAAGTGTTGAATGCTACTTTAACTAATGAATTTAATGATTTGTGACTATTTGAGATAAGCATTGATTGTGCCTAAATTATGTATGTAAATGGTGTATGATTGCCATTAAATGAGCATTTTAATAGTATATGTCATTGCCTTGTTATTGCTTGAAATTGCCATGAATTGAATGAGCATGAATGAGAATCATGAAATGTGAGCTAAGCATGAAATGTAGCATTTTCAAGAAAATCAGCTTTATGGATGCATGAAAATCCATTTTCAGAAAATCAGTCAGTGGACAAGACAAGTCCAGTTTTTATGCATGAATTTCAGTGTTATGTGGGTTAGTTAAGTCCACCAGTAGAGTCACGTGCACGTAGACCAGTAAAGCCTTCGCCCGGCTGCCCGACTGTGGCATAGGATGTTCCTTTTTGGACTCCTCAGCATATGACTACACTTGTGTAGCTCATCAGAAACCCGTGGACTTTTCAAACCATCAGCTATGTGATTATGTGTTAGCATATGTTAGCAAGAATGATGAATGCATGAATCATGAAGTTTTGTTGTTAGCTTGATGAATTTGTGAAATGCAAGTTGTAAGATTTGTCAATGAGAATATTGCAAACAGTATGAGTAATGAATAGATTCAACTTAGTAGTATAAATATAAACGTATTACCCATGAGTGAAAGCTCACCCCCCACTTCCCGTCCCATCTCCAGGTGAAGATCTGGATCTCGAAGAATTAGCTCAAGGCATACTCCAAGATCTTAGTGTTTTGCCCATTTATTTCATGTTTTTGTAATGAATGCTTTAGGTTGCATTTTGAGAAAACAGATGTATTTTGATTTGAATTGTAATAGGCTTGAAATGCCTACTAAAGCATTGTAAGAACATTGTTTTGATATAAATGAAATGCATGAATTATGATTTATCATGATCTCCCAAGGCCATTTACTATCATGTTTAAGCATAGTTTCCAAAGTTGTATGAAATTGCTTTGGAATTCATGTGAGTAGATGAATGATGTAAGTTTAAGTGAGATTATAGCATGTTGAGAGTGGAGTGGATGAGTTGAGAGGTTTAGAAGTGTTTATGGTGTTTGGAATGAGCCAGAGAGAGTGTAGAGGTTAGGTTTGAGTTCGAATAGATATAAGTCGAGTTATTGGACCCATAAGTGGACACGTGAAGCTTTGAATAATAAGTCGACTTGTCGGTTAGATAAGTCGACTTGTTTGTCTCGATAAGTCGACTTGTAGGTTATAAGTCGAGTTGTTTGTCTCGATAAGTCGACTTGTTGGTTATAAGTCGAGTTGTTTGTCTCGATAAGTCGACTTGTTTATCAGACAAGTCGACTTATTCTGCAGATCCATAGATAAGAGTGTTATTTTGGGGATTGTCGAGAGCAGTCAGGGTCCAGGCCTTAGTCAGTGTATGCTCACCACCAAAGTGAGTCAAATAGAGTGTGTCAAGTTAGGGTCTTAGCAAGGCAAGTGTCTCGGGAATGAGCTCCACCAGGGACCACCTCCCGGGACAGTTGGGTCTCGGATCCAACATCTATAGTAAGTTATATGTAGGTTGGGTAACGGGATCCAACAGTTGGGGTCCGGTCTCCAAATCGAGCCCCAACACCATGCATCCACCATATAGGAACCGAAATCATGCATGAAAAACTGGCTCTGATACCAATTGTTGGATCGGAAAAAGAAAGCATGCTTAGTATGGAGAAACGATAGATTTCAAAACGTTTTAAGAAATCATCTTGCAGCGGAAGCAATATATCCAAATCAACATGATAATCCATACATGATATGGTATAAGGATAATAAAACCAAGAACAAGATAAAAGGATTTACCGACTCTTCGCCTGACTTTAAATCCTCATTGCGCTATCCTCTCCTTCTTATATCCAAATCCTTTGCCTTTGAGTCTTTTCCTTTAGCAATCTATCTTCTTCCTTGTTGTAGTATCCTCAACCAATTAGATTTACCACTTGTTCTTCAAGGACAACTAGGTTAAAAAAATCCTTTGGTGGGAAAGGAGAAGAAACATTTGGAGGAGATTTTCTTAGAAGAAGAAGAACCAAAATTGAAACTCTTTCAATTCTTTCACTTAGAAATTTCGGTTCTACCTTGCATGAAAGGAGAGAATGTCTAAAAACCATGCAAGAACCCTTTCTTACATCTCAATTTCGAAATATGCATGAATGGAAAGAGTGAGAGGCATCCAATGCATCACTTACATTAATCACTCATCAAATAGCCAATAAATGAGACTTACTTCATTTATCTTTAAAATGGCTATTTGAAAAGACCATAACCTATAATTGAATACCCATTTCGGTTTTGGCAAGAAGAAAGAAGGAAGATGGTCCATCTAATGCACATCTTTCATCTTTAATCTAATGAATGCAAATAGGTTACATGCCAACATTAAAAGCCAACCATTAAACCATTTAATGGTAAGTTCATAACTCCATTTAATAATGATGAACCATAATAAAGACCATCTTTATTTAGTATTTTAATGTGAAATGTGTGGTTACACATCTAACATAACACAATTTCGAAATTGCTTCTTCTCCATTTAAAAAAAATTGTTTTAATATAATTAATCTAATCAATTACATTAAACCAAAACAAGCCCATTTCTAAATGAACATATGGTGTTGGACCCTGATCTTTGAGTGAAAATAAGAAGTTTTCAAAAGTGGATGAGTTGATTGAAATTAAGTTGAAGATCATGAAATAAAGAAAGAAAGAGTCAAAATATGAAAATTGTGAAATAGTTGACTTTTTGGCCTTGGATAGTTGACTCTTGATTTAGGCAAAATTTGAGAAAATATGCTACATGAAACTTGTAGGTTATGTTAAGAGCTTTCTGTAGCCATAAAGTTTGACATTTTTCGATATCGGGAGTGAGAGTTATGATCAGTCAAAGTTGGCTTGGAAGTTTGACTTTTAGGGTAAAAAGTTGACTATTTGATTTAGGTCAAATTCGAGAAAATGATCAACGTGAAACTTGTAGCCTCTGTCGAGAGCTTTTCGTGAACATAAAGTTTGCTATTTTTCGATGTCGGGATTGAGAGATATGAATTTCGGAAGATATGCTTTGTTTTGAAAATGTTATTAAGTATAGATTTGCATGTGCTATAAGGCCACTCGTCGTATGGATTTAGTCTGAATTGGAATAAGTGGTCTTAATGAAAGTTGGAGCTTGTATTTCGATCTTTCCGACGCCATAAAGTATGTAATTTTTTGAGATCGGGGCAAGGAGTTATGAGCGATTAAAAATTGGAAGTTGGTTAGGAAAAGCTGATTAAGACAGAATCTTTGAGTGAAAATTTGACTTCTTTGGAAGCCAATTGGATTTTTCTGTTATTCAGGAAAGTTGTAGAGCTTCCTTTTACCTTTCTATAGACACCAAATTTGTCAAATTCTGAGTTCGGAATTAAGAGATATGATTTTTGAAAAATTCAGTTATAAGTGGGTATTTAAGGTTTTGAAAATTTTGCTTGAACTCCGACCCTTTTGCAATCTTTTGTTATAAATCTTTCGTCCGACATCCGATTGACTTGATTCTTGAAGCGTTGGATTCTTAAGACAATTAAGTTCATTTTTATGAAGAAATATGATTTTTAGGAGATTAAATGAAAAGAAATTGATTGAACTAAAGTAAGAGATGGGTTATAGGTTGTAAGTTGGATAATTTTCTGAACATGGTTCAGTATTTTATGATTTTCAGGAGTTATACAACTCCGATTGAGTTGATTCTTGAGGGAAAATAAAGTTAAGATATGGGGCTACAAATCATGTGAAGGGATCAAAATTTAATTTCATCACTAAGATTGTCAAATTCTGGACTGAAGTTATGTTAAAGTTCAGTTTCGGATTTTATGCAGGTCAGTTAGTAATTCAGCCATAACTTCTTTGTTTTAGATCTGAATTGAGCACCGTCGGTGGCGTTGGATTCGTATGATCTAGAGGAACAATTTTTATGCAGAAAGTTTGTCCAAATTATTTTGTTTAGATGCTGGAAATCAGGACGCAAGTAGTCAGTTTTTCAAGTTCCTGCAGGGGCAAATTCGTAAATAAGCAAACAAGTGAGGGCATAAGGGTCTTTTGGCTCAAAATTTAATGACATGGCAGAATTACATGTGTGCTGTCATTTAAAGAAGGAAGAAACATGAGTTAGGCAAAAAAATTAAGAAAGAAACGAAGAGAGAAAAGAAGAAGAGAGGAGATAGAAAAGGAAATTTCAGATGGTGTTGGAGAAAGAAGAAAAGGAAGGTGAGTTTGAATTTCTTTTGGTTTTTTAAAGGATTTTGAAGTAGTTTCAAGAGGAAAGAAGGAGAAAGAAGATGAAGCTACCTTTGGAGCTTAAAATTTTCGAAATTTTAGAGAGAGAAAGAGGTAAGAGTTTTGAGTTATTCTTGAAATTTTGGTTTAGATTAATTAGAAATGATGTGGGTTTATGTGCTATGAGATTTATTTAGTGATTAATGAGTTAATTTTGGTTATGGAAGATTTTAGAGAGAGAAAGCTTAGTGAAGAAGATGATGAATAGTGAAATTTGGGGGTTTTTGAAATTGATGATTTAGATAACTTGAATTAGTGATGAATTTGAGATATCCTAAGTTAATTTTGATGTTTATGCTTTAGGTGAAGTTTAATTTGAAAAATGGTAAATTTAGAGTTTAGGCCAAATTAAAAATTTGGGGTTTTTGTGAATTATTGGGGTTTTTGTGAATTAATGGTGTAGAATCATAATTAAGAGTAGGAATTGATGAAATATGAAATCAATTTTGAAGAAATTATGATTTATGACATGGAATTTGGATAAATTGGTTTAGGCCAATTTTGAAAATTGGGGATTTTCAAAATTGGAGATTGAAATAGCTTGAATTTATATGGAATTGGTGTTTTCTAAGTTTAATTTGAGTAAGTAAGTGATTTATGAGATTGAATTTGACTAATTCGGTTTAGGTCAAATTTGGAATTTGGGAATTTTAAAAATTCTGGTTTTAGAAAGCTTAGAAAAGCGATGATTATGAATTTCCGATAGTTAATTGTGAGAATTATGCACTTTGTGATGTGAAATTTGGATATTATGGTTTAGGTAAATTTTAATTGAAAGAAGGAAAGAAGCAAGGAGCAATTGGAGCTTGAAATCAAGTTTCTGACAATAATTCGAGGTGGGTAGTATATTTATTTATTGAATTATAAGCTAAATGTGAATTTTTGAAAATTAAAGAAAGCAAAGTTTGGTTTTTGATAAATTATTATTGATAAAATGTTAGAAAAGGATGTAAATATTTGAAATTATGATTTCAAATGAGTAAAATGAGTTCTAGAAAATACAAGATTTATGAAATTCATGGTTTTCAAATTATTTGATTTATGATTTAAAGAGTTAAAGAAATTAGTGCATATTTTGTCATGAATGTGATTATTATGTGATTTATTTGATGCTATGAATTGCATTAGATGATTATGTGAATTCTTGTGGATATATGCTTGTGTCATTATGACACAATTTGATGTTATGAGTTGAAAAATATGAAAAATCAAGAGATTTTAAAAAGGTGCCTTCGGGCAATCTGAATTCTGTTTTCGTTATGTGTTAAGTGGGTTTGGTCAGGTCCTTTGTGAGTCGTTGTCTCTACTGTTTTAGCCTTCGCTTTTGCCGCTAGTGGCACGGAGTCGATTTCGGACTCCTTCATCGCTACATTGGATCGCGATGCGGACTGATTTGTGTTGGATGTCATGGTATAACCCACAAACACACGCTGGTGGGAAATGCTAGCCTGTGTGGGGTCCAACATTAAGAAAGTGTAATGCGCCTGTTTGGACCGAACCAAACCAATTCGATGTGTTATGTGTTTTGATTTGTTTATAATGTGATGCATTCATATTTAAAGTCATGCATGATTTGAAAAAGGTTCAGATTTTGAGAAATAAGACGATAAATTTATAATCATGAAATTTCGGAAGGTTTATGTAAGTTTTGAAAAGTTTGAAAATGAGATTTTGGATAAATGCTTAAATAGGAAATTTTGAAAAGTTTGAAAAGTTTAAAAGAAAATATTTTTGCTTATTGTTCGGTTTATAAATGTATTATCCACGAGCTTCCGAGCTCACCCCTTTCATCCCCAAATCTCCAAGTTTTACGCAGGAGATCGGATGGAAGACGAGTATGATCACAATCCGACTTGTGCATGTTCAGTATTATGTTTAAAGTTTGATTTGGTATTAGATCTTTATGGATAGTTAGAAAGCTAGTAAAGTGTATTTTAGTCCGATTGTATATGAATGGTTTTGCTTGTGGCGATAAATGTATAAGATTGTATTGTGTTGAATGAGTTATAAGTATGATTATACTTTATGTATCGATTGGATTTTGAATGTGGTTGGGATTGGTTGAAATTTTGAGTTGAGATGGTTATGGATTGAATTTATGAAGTGTTTAGAATTAAGATTGTGTTCTTTGGTGTTTGGATGCGGACGGAGGTCCGATGTTGCCTTGTGTTATTGGATGGATTACGATATTAGAAGTGCGTTTGCTTTGTTTTAAATTTTTGGGCTGTCAAAATACAGCCGTTATGCTGCCGAAATTTCGATAAAATCTGGGTTAAGATAAGAATAAGAATTAAGAAGTTAGTTTGGTAAAGATGAGATTTTGGTGATTAAGACAAATTTATGAATTGAGTGTTATATAAGGATACTTTTCCAGAAAGGAAATTGTATGGAATGGTTATGATTTGAATGAGATTGATTAAAGAGAAAAGGAATGAATAAGAAAGAAAAAAATTTATACCGGATTTGAAATGTCGTAAGGTTTCCAACGCGATGAGTTTGTTATGCTTCATGTTTGAAACGGATGTCGGTGTTTGTTTCAGTTTGATTATTTTGATTCGCATTCGATTCGGAATTCTACCTTTCGAGTTTCTCCGCTTTGTTATTCGTATATCTGATGCACAATTTTCCGAGTATTCGTTTCGCTCCGATGATGCGATTTGTATTCCGATTAGCGAGATGAGTAGTTGGGTTCCGGATTTGGGATCCAACATATGGGCTTCCAATTAACCATTAATTAGTATAAGCCCATCATTCAATTATGGACTTCTAAAGCCTCCAAACTACTTCTTACTTAGCTTGATAACCTTCCTTAAAGCCAAGTGGGGAATCTTATTGGACTTTGATAATTCAAGCTCCAATAAGCCCAGAAATAATTCAATCTCATTGGAATTAATTCTAGCTTATTAACTAAATGTCATTCCACTAAAGACAATTAGTTGAACTCTTGAATTATTAAATATTATGAGAATATGTCCAATTGCAAACCCTATTTAGAACCTTATTATAGTCATCCGCACAACAAAGGGTAAAATTACCGTTTTGCCCTTATGTTGGTTTTTCCTTCTAGATCTCTCATTTTACTTTATATAGTGATTAACACATAAGATCTCATCTTAGTGTTAAGACTTGATGGGTAGCTAGTCCATCAAACTACTGGCGCCAGTTTAATCACCAAATCTCCTTAAAACATCTAGAAGAGATGATAACTGTTGGATCCCGTTTCCGGAACCCAACTAATCATACAGATTTCCTCGTACGCATACATGATTCCTTAGAAAACCTCGACTAATCCAAAAAATCCCGATAAATTTTTTTTTTCATCTTATTCATCTTAACTCCATTTTCATGATTCGGGTCTTAACCGGAGAACGAAACGAAGACAAGAAAAAAGTAAATTCAACGGAACGGAGGAAAAGCATACGAAACGAAGAAACATACTGAAAACAAACTACGAAGAACATGAAAATCAAAGACTAAAGAATTGAATCGAAGCAAATTACAAAGCAAATCGAAGGCTCGATATCGAAAGCAAAACAGATCAAACGAATCGAATCGGATAACAAAATGTAGAAACAAACGAAAACGGAAGCCAAAACAACTCAAACTGAAAGGTATAAAGGAAGAAAAACAAAACAAAAGCGAAACAAAAGCACATCGGTTCAAAAGGCATAAAAGCGGAAGCAAAGCGAACATCTCAAGCATAAATCAAATAGAGCAAAGCAACAAGACAAGCGTGAGGGTTAATTCGACAAAATTCAATTGAGCTAACAATTGGACATTTTGGCAAGGAAAGGTAAGAAACTTGATGAGAAATCACTGGTTCGAATTTCGGGTGAATCGGAGGCCGAACGGGGAAGTTACAAGAGAAAATGTAAAATGACCAAAGGAATAGTAATTGACCATATGAATAGTAACCGCCAATTTCGACCCTTATATCTTTTACTCCAATTCGATCGGGATATATTATACCTCATGTTAAAGATATCAAGTCCCTCTACAATTTTCATGAAGGACGGAAATTTCAATTCCGCTCTAAAGCGGCGAAAAACCCATACGAAGGTTCAGCCCAAAATTGCCCATGAATAGTAATTCGGGAATCCCAAATGCATAATGGGCAGCAAACTTAAAACGCTCATATCTTTTTCATCTTAAGTCCAATCATGACCCATTTTATCTCGTTTTCAAGATCTTGACATTATCTACAAACTTCAAGAAATCTACCCATTTCAAATTCAAGCTCTAACATAGCCTAAAACCTAAGTGAAGTTTCTGTCCATTTTTAAGAAAAATTGGACAGTACCTCCCCTAAAATTTGATCTAGCCAAACTTTTCAACCTATCCATCCAAGCTCCAAACCTGCATAAAATCACTTCTATCTTCCAACTCAATAGCACAGGCCCTCTCCAACTCAAAGGGCCACATTGCAATCTTAAGAATTCTAACCATTTCAATCCATACAACAATACCAACTCATCTTTTTTTTTCTCTGCTTTTCCAATCTTACAATCATACATTAACTTATACATTACATTTGAACTTCAAATATTAAAGGATATATAGATATATAAAGTACATTTGGAACCTCAAAACCTTATGATTTACAAGACAATAAACTAATACAACTCATCAAAGGGCATTTAGCCCGATTACAACTAATTTAACAAAAACAACGAATAGAGAATAAACTAATGCCTTTCTTTTACAACATAACTTCAAAAGCAAGATGCATCAAATTTGTTTCAATCTCGATGCGAAACTCGATTTCTTGTTCAAAACCCGAGGAGGGAGATAAGGGGGGTGAGCACGACGGCTCAAGTGGGTAACGATCTAATAATTAAGCATAAGCTAACACATGCATCAATAATAATAATTTCAAGTCGATAACCATCAATTTCATTTTCTAACAAATAAAAACAATTACAAAATCACCAAATATCAGATAACAGGACAAAAGCACATATCAGATGGTTTGAGTGATCCTAACAGGACGTACTACACATGTTCGACAAGCGACCATGTGTAGTCAGTGGAATGTAGGGGAGTCCGATTTGAACTCCTATGCCACTAGCAGGCGGTAGGCGAAGCCTATGACAATCTGCGCACTTGTTAAAGCAGAGGGATCACTACAAACCCAACAAAATCATACATGATCATATTAGGCATTCTTCCTAAATCTCATATTCACATTCTTTTCCATTATTCATCAAGCTTTGCCACGAATGGCCATTTCAACAAGATACGCTCACATAAACATGTAATTCACATATTCGAATTTTGATCACTTAACAAACAATATTACTAATCTTTACACACAATAGTGCATAGAGCTGCACAAGATGACTCAAATATCACAAATAATCCTTTGTTCAAAATTTACAAATCATAGGAATATAGCCTAATACTTAATGATTAAAAGTTACCCACCTCTTATCCTTTGGCTTTGCAATTTGTCAAATTGTTCTTTCCAATCTTCACTTGCCTTAAGAGACCTAAACAAAGCATAACAAGGTCAAATTACCAAAAACTCAAATGCTGAAATTTTTCAAGAATGCGAGAACTTGACTTTAAACTTACCCAACTTTGCCTATTCATTACTAAACTATAACCATCATAACCTATCTCAATCTTATCAATTATTTTCTAGAATCTCATGCCTTAAAGCCAACAACTCAAATCTGAAATTTTACGCTTTTGTTTCTAAAATCCTTCTTCTTTCCACTTTACTCTCCAAGAAACCTCTTACACCTTCCTTTCTAAGCAAGAAAGGCCAAATTCTAACAAAACACCATGAATGAATAAAGAGACATATGCTGGAAATTTTCCCAAACCTCCATTTCCATCTAATTCTCCATACTAAGCACTTCAAATATACAAGTCATTCATTCCAAGGTGATGTGAACCATTTCTATTCACACTTCAACATCTCATACCCAATTCTGAGTCCCTATATGATCATTCAACACAACTCATATCCTTTTTAATTACACAAAACACTCAAATGAACATGATCAAGAACATCCATTTACAACTATCTCCACATTCCATCTTAGTACTTCACTTACCCTACATTCATTCATTCAATAACCCAATCAATAACTCAAAACCAATCATGATGTAACCTCTAGCATTAAACAAGAACCAAAACAAAACATATATAGCTACCCTTTTATAAACCTCTTCCTAACCCATCTTACCCATACTTTACTTAAACCAATAAACCAATAGCATCAACACGTATTTAAATAACCATCAAGATTTGAAAATCTCTAAGTTTAGAACCCTTCACAACAATTCTGATTTTCCGAAACTCAAACCCCAACTTAATACTCATTCTTCAAATCAAATAAGAAAAGATAAAACCTAACAATCAAAACCATGAATTAACCACTAATACACATGCTGATTTCTCCTTCCACTTTCCTAATTCTTCTTCTTTCATTCACTAATCCTACACTCAATCCCTCATTAGCAAATAAGAAAGAATAAACCTAACAATAATCATGAATTACCAATCAATACTCATGCTGAAATTTTTTTCTAGGAATTGCAAACTTGGCTTAAACAATCATCGAACTTTACCTAACTTTACTTAGACCTTTCTTAAGTCATTTAAACCCAAAACCCATCAAGAAACTTAAACAAATTCCAGAATTTTTCATACCTACGAAAACCAGATTTTTCTCTCAACTTCCATTTACTCTTCTTCTTTTCTTATTCTTTCATAAAATAACTCTTCAATCCACCATTTTGAAATAAGAAATGCAACTCTACCATAAAACCCTAATCAACACAATAAGGCTATGCTGAAATTTTAAACAAATGTTGAAACTTGACCTTCATCACTAACTCTTTCGACCACCATGCTCAAACCACCATGTTAAGCAAAACCCTTACCAATAAACTCATAATTCCCAAAAATCACATGCTGAAATTTTTAACAAAATGGACAAACTGCCATCGCCTCTAACCTAACCTCCCTTATACTCTTTTTAAGCTATAACAATCAAAACTCATCTTAAACCTAATCCAAATTTGCAAAAAAATCTCAACTCAAAAATACCTACACAAATCTGAATTTCCTCTTTTGTTTTAACCTCCTTCTTCTTTTCTTTTCTAAGCCAATACTCTTCAAACCATCATATTAACCAAGAATAGAACAACCCAAGCAACAAAATCATGAATTTACAAACATAACCTATGCTGGAATTTTGTTTTCAACCTTGGAAAACTTGAATTCAACTTACATACTTTCACCTATATTTTATCTAACCCCATGCATGCTGAAATTTTTCACAATTGTGAAACTTGATATTGAGCTCACCGAACCTTACCAAAACCTTTCTTGTGCCATTCTTTTGCTATATTAACTAAAACCCCTTCAAAACTAATTGAAATTTGAAATTCCTAAGTCCTATGCTTGCTGAAATTTTCAAACATTCATGCTCTTCTCTTTTCCTTTCTTTCCTACCCCAATACTCTTCAATCACCATATTAACCAAGAAAAGAGAAAAACCTAACAAAATACTAAGGAAAATTTGAAACCCTAACTCATCCAAATCTGAAATTTTAACCTTCATATAAACCTTCTTCTTTCTTCATCAATCAACTTCCAAACATCATAGGTAAGCAAGAAAAGAAGAACTATAACAAGAAACCCAAGAGATTTTGAAACCCTAACCTTATAGAGACCCACAATTCCTCTTCTCTTCCTCTCTTCTTGGAAATTTGAATGGCTTCTACAAGTGAGACTTAAAGAAAATAAACCTACCTCCCTTTCTCCTTTGGCTGGCGAAACTCACCTTTCCATTTCTCTTCTTTGAAGTTTGAAAACTCTTCTTACTCTCCTCTTCTTGTAACTTTCAGATGGCTTGTTAAAAGACTAAACATTTTCTCCTTTCTAACTTACTTCCCATGCAAAACGACATCATCTTGCTTCTCCTTGAAATTTTCGCTGGTTCATTAGCCTCCTCCCTTTCCTAAGCTTTCTTACATTAAAACCCTAACTCTTCTCTTTAACTTAAACTAAGCCCAACCTTGAGCCCAAAGTTTCCTCCTTTCCCAAAATTTTCATTTCCTCCTTAAAACCCTTCCAAAAATTTCATTTCCCTCCTTCTAACTTAAACTTTGTGGACTCCCACTTAAAAGCCCATAAGCTCCCTTCCTTTTTCATTTACTCTTCCATACAAACCCTAGCCCACTTAATTGCTTCCCCATCATTTACAAATCATTCCAAAGGCTAAAAGCCCATTTTAATAAACCTAAAACCTTATAACCATTTAAACAAAACCGAATTTATTCATAACAATATTTTAAGGCCTAATTTAATATTTCCTTATTCTTTGAAAATCGAATACCAAAATTAAAATTCTAATTTACCTCAATTCCTTCAATTTAATAATTCTTACTTAAGCACTAAAATCTCAAATTCCAAATTAGACTTCTCAATTCCATCAATTAAAACAATCATCCTATAACCTTCTTATTCATTGAATTTCTAAAATCCATACAAGCTCTAATTAAATCTAAACCCTCACTTAATCTCGAAACCTAAATTCATAGGATCCTCAATTCATATAAGTATTTTTTAATACCAACAATATATCACAAATAATAATTTCTCAACAAATCAAAGTTCACTAAATCCTTTCATTAAATAATCATAACTTAAGCAATAAAATCCTCAATTTATTCCAATCAAATTACAATTATCAATCTAGACCTCAAAATAGTTTAATTATGCCTCAAAATAATTTAATCAAGCTTGTTGACTTGAAAAAAAAGAATCGGGGCCCAACAATAACACTATAAACTCTTTATTTGAGTGAATGTTCCTTGATACATGTTTTAATTAATAATTCCAACATGCAGACACTAGATTAATACCCTGTAAAAAACCATTCCGATCATATCAAGAATTATAATGAAATACATATGAGTTCACCACTCATCAAGATTGTGGTTCATAATAAGCGAATGCTTAAGTTGTATGTTTTAAGATTAAAGTAACGCCCACTTTATTCTTGAAAACATACTTGATTCAATTCATTTAATAGTGCCATTATCGATAGTCTACTACTATCATGATATAAAACTCATCATTCCCTTTAAGTAAACTCCTTTACTTATATGGAGATAAATCGCAACACTACAGTCTAAACCATAATCAAACGACCAACTTGATTATTCAACTGTGAATCAATTAATTGATTCTAATAATATACATGTTTCCCATACATCTCTATGTATATGTATATTACTTACAAATGAATCTTGGTACCTTCGACCGGATATATAATGCTCATACAGATAAAACCAAACTCTTTTGTTTTATTAATAATAAATATTTTCATTACAAAGCAGAATCGAAGAAGATAAAGTTACATGTAAATACACTTGCTTTCCAGGGCACTATATTTACATAACTCCAACAAGAGATTAATCCATCGATCTATATACTGCAAGTTCACCTCCTAGATCAACAATCTGTTTCCTTTGCAAAAGATGCTAATTTGTCTTATTTATTAAGAAATATTGACTTCTCCAAAACAATGCTGACAAAATTTTTCAGGACCAATTCAACAAATCAAAAGGCTGTAGAAATGAAATGTCTGTATGCGAATTTCCCGTAACATTTTGTTTGGAATAAAAAAACAAAAACATGGTCAGCAAGAAAGCAAAAAAAAGTCATAGGATGATTAGTTACTGTTGACCCTCGAGAAGGAGAAAGATATTACTTGAGATTATTGCTCACAAATGTTGATGGTCAAAAGATGAATTCTTTCAGAGATGCTACACTGCAATTAGGATTGCTAGCATCTAACTCTTACATACAACAAACACTTCACGAAGCTGTGATATTTCAAATGCCAACATCCCTCAGATTGTTATTTGCTACACTCTTGTTCTATTGTTTGCCCGCAAATCCTAAGGAACTCTGGGAAACTTTCGAGGCGACCTCTCATTACGACTACTGTATGCTTATTCTTCCTGTAATATGTATACATCTGATGATATTACAAAAATGGCTCTTCAAGATATCAATAAATCTCTTTAAAAAATGGGAAAAAGCTTAGCTGATTATCATTTCACTGAACATGAGTTTCAGATCTTGACCGCCAAGATGGCAGACTAAGGAAGTAGAAAGTGAGATGAATATAGAGATTGATGAAGAAGACCTCTTATTACAATAAAAAATGAACACCGAGCAAAAGCACATATTTGATTTAATAATGAATTCACTTCTCACTTCAACGAATGCAAGTTATTTTATCGATGGTCCTGGGGGAATAGGAAAAACTTTCTTATACCGAGCTCTTCTTGCAAATTTACGATCACAAGAACATATTGCAATCGCAGTCGCCACATCAGGCATTGCTGCCTCAATTCTTCTAGGGGGTAGGACAGCTCACTCAAGATTTAAAATCCCACTTGATTTCTCAATGCAAAAAGTTTGTCAATTGAGCAAACAAAGCAGTATTGCAAAATTGATATTTGAATCTAGCCTTATTTTATGGGATGAGGCTTCCATGGCAAAACGAGAAGCGATCGAAGCATTTCACAGCTTACTTTAAGATATAATGAACTCTGATCAGCCTTTTGGAGGTAAAGTTGTTGTATTTGGTGGTGACTTTTGCCAAACATTACCAGTTATTCACCAAGCAACGAAACAAAAACTCATTAATTAAAGTCTTCTAAATTCACATCTCTAGCCCCACATCTCTAAATTCTGTTTAACGAAAAATATGAGAGCTATCTCATATCCAATTTTTTTATGATTTCTTATTGTGGGTTGGAGAAGGCACTGAGCTAATGGATGAACAAGATCAAATATGCTTACCAAATGAACTCATTATTCCTTACGACAACAAGGATGAATCTGTTAATAGGTCAGTTTGTTTTCATTAAACAACATGCTAACCTTTTTTTCGATTACTATTACACTTTCCTAATATACAATTATCCTCACTAGGTTATTGGAAAACGTCTTCCCTAACCTAAGCTTATATTCATCTGACCCATATCAGATGATAAACAGATGCGTGCTATGTCTAACAAATAGTTGTGTTGATGAAATTAATGAAATCATGATTCAAAAATTAGCAGGAAATTTGCATTCATATGTGAGTTTTGACAAGATGATTGATCGCATACATCAAGCTGATTATCAAGATTTCCTCAATTCTTTGAACCCTAAAGACCTACCTCCACATAAGCTTTTGCTAAAAGAAGGCCCTAAAACTTATGCTTCTGAGAAATTTAAATCCAATTGAGGGATTATGCAATGGAACAAGGTTGATATGCAGACAACTAAAAGATCATACAATTTCAGCTGAAATTGTTTTTGGACCTCACAAAGGAAAATACATTTTTATACCTAAGATTCCTTTGCAATCTTCGAAGAACGAAAAAATGAAATTCCTTTCATCAGAACACAATTTCCAATTCATCTGTGTTTTTCAATGACCATAAACAAATCCCAAGTTCAAACACTTGATCATGTAGGAATTTATCTTCGTCAACTTGTATTCTCACATGGACAGCTATATGTGGCCCTATCAAGGGCTCGAAGTCCTGAATTAGTTAAAGTTCTTATTATTCCTGGAACTTTTCAATCTTCAAACTTCGAAAAAAAACAAAGAATATTGTTTTCCGTGAAATTTTTCAATTAGTCAAATTATAAAACATCAAATTTCCTCAAAGGTATATAACTTGTTTGTTTTCTCAGTTCACATAATTCAATTTTATATGAATAATTATTTGTCTTTGCTTGACCATCGAACATTTTCTTTCAGCATGGATAATCGTTTATTGATGAAGCATATTTTCCCTAGAGCGTAATCATGGTCTTGTGAAGTCATAGTCCAAGAAAAACAACAAGTCGTTGCTTCGGTTAATACATCGACTAAAAGATAAAAGTTTATCTTTTGCGATCCTAAGGTATATCAATTACACTTTCTTCCTTTTACATTTTATCAACTTACCTATCGATAATTCCTTCATAACTAACAGGGATCGCAAGTTGAGGGTGTCACATTCAACAATGATATCCAAAGAATTGGGGACATCTTACAGCCGTATCAGAAATATATCATTTCTAATGCGATTGTCAAATCAATTCCCCCTCAGTACCAAACCAAAAATTTGAAGATACAGTAGATTATCACGAACTGCATGGTCATCAAGCTTGTGACACAAGACGATGCAATCATCCCTATGAAATTCAACTTCACGCCTTTCCAAAGTCTTATGGATTATGTGGACGACAAGCAAAAATCTGTTGGTAAGACGCTTAATATATTTGTTCATACAGTCTTTAATAAACTTTTCCATTACTGATTACATTAATCTTTAACACGTGATAGATATTTTAGACATCGTCGTTGAATTGTTGGAAAAAAAAGAAATCATCAAAGACGGAAAAACTTCAACTGTACAAAAATTTGTTATCATGAATAAAGAGTAATTCTCGCTCTGTATCTTTGTTAATATTTTGCATTAAAGGTAAACAAAATTAACATTTTTCCATAATCTCTTGTTTTTTATTAGGCAACAAACAGTCATACTATCGCTTTCGAATTCTTTTGTTAAGAACGAGGGCCAGAAGATTACGAAATCACGTCACTCTCATCCAGTTATTGTTTGTACAAGGCTGAAAGTCAATTTCTTTAACGGTATTTTTTTCCTTCCTCATAATAACACATCTTACTCTGTGCCTTTTTATTCTATCTTAAACATTCATTTTCAAATGTTAGCTGTTGTATTGTCAACGTGGTTCGACTCAGCAATCGTCGTTGACCCACTGATACACAAAGTTATGCATCTGAAAAATTGGTAATCCATTATGTTACTTACAACATTTTTAATATTTCGTTAGAAATTATAAACAAATTTTAAAATTTCTTTATATAATTTAACCTATATAATTATTATGTTACAGGGCACAACAAAATAACAGTAAGATCAGAAACCTCGTCAATGGATGATCTTACTTCAGATATAATCCTGATATATCTTCTGGATCTCGTCAAAATATCACGAACATCATGTCTCTAGATTCTACCCCTAAGGTAATCCCATTTGCATATTCCAGTTAGATATTGAATTTAAAACTTCTTCCTCTGAACGTTCTTACCGGTTTTTCCTTAGATATCATGGATTGAAACCAAAATTTCCTTCCAGCACATTTTGCAAAAATTCTGGTATATGGTATGCAAAAAATGCTTCTGGTCTACAGCTACTGCATATGGAGTTCACTTCACTTGTAATTACTGTAGAGAAAAATGAACAGTAGATCCAAGGTTTCTACCTTCTATTTACAATCTTCCATTTGTTGCTTATTCCTTCCGTGTGCATTTCGAAATTTTCACATCACTTTTTTACTTCCATGTCACCTGCACTTCTTTTTCGCCCACACTCTTCCTTTTTGACTATTCTGACTTTATTGTACAGGTGCCGATATGACATGGATTTGACTGACGATACCGGAACTATCACGACTTCCATTTTTGGTGGCCTTGCTAAGAAACTATTAAACTTCACCGTCGTTGAGACTATGAAATATTACAATGAGGTTATAGTTTCCCTTCCTTCTTTCATCTACATTTCCAATTTAATCAGCCCCAAATATCTTCATGTACTTATTCCACTGACAATGGAGATTTTTTGTTTTCCGTTATAAGAACATGGATCTCCCGTTAGAGAAACTGCACGCACAATTGAAAACTGGTACCTTTCTTCCCCACATGAAGCCAGCAAACATTCAGTCTTCAGATGGGGTGCAACGATTTACTGTTGTTTACTACCACAAAATTGATGCCCATGAACTATAATAGACTTCACTTTCACCCATCTCAGGTCCTTTTTATTCCTCCTTGATTTTGATTTTATCTATAACATCATCTTTTATTATTTCTGTATATGCCATTTAGTTTGCAGTGATCTCCCCTTATATCACTTGCTTAATATATGCTGATTTCTAATATTTTCAGAAAAAATCCTGAATCTTCTTCATCAGCTAAGCAATGCCATGAAAAAAGATTCTCCGATGCTGAATACAACTCGCCGTCACAAATGGATAAGCCGATCAGCAGCACCGAATGTACGCCACAATCAGACGCACAATCCACTACAGACACTCATCGTAATAGGAAAAAACCCAGATTCTCATGAACTTTTAATGTCACATTATGGTGTCTTTTGAATGATTTCAGAAGATTTACAAGTTAATCTACCTCTAGTTTAAGGTTTCATTTTCAATTGGTCATTTTAAATATCTTCTTATATTTTTCTTTCCACTTTGTCTTACTTTTCTCTCCGCGATTTGTCTTACCGCTTCGTCTTACTGTTGCCTTTGCAAGTCGTCTTACATTCGCCTTTGTACTTCGTCTTAGTTTGACTGTTAGTTCCGCCCCACTTTCGCTTTCGCTGCTTTGTCTCATTTTCTATTCGTCTTAGTTTTCTTTACCCTTACCAATATGGTTCATCACTTTCTAATGTTATTGTTATTTGCAATATCAGTTTCTAATTATTTTTATCATGATTATTAAATTCATTATTATTATTCAACTTCATTCATATATTCGTTTTTTTTATATAATCATAATAATGGTTCATCGTATATTTGTTTTTATTAATATAAACCAAAATTTTAATTATACCTTATAGGAATAATACTTTTACATAAATATATTAAATAATCTGAATCACTAATATATATATTTCTTATTATATTTACATATATAATTATAATAACATTTCATCGCATATTTGTAACTCTGTCTTTCATTCTATTTTCTATTTTAGTTATGGTAACTTTGATATGAAATTTTCATAATTATTTATTAAAATTAGTCATTCATCTACTAATTTTCATGTTAATATATTAAATGTCTGAATCACTAATATATATATATATATTCCTTATTATATTTACATATATAATCATAATAACATTTCATCGCATATTTGTTTTTATTCATATAATTATTATCTTCATATAACCGCTTCGTCTTAGTCTTCTCTCCGCGTTTCCCATTCATTTGGCTTCTCCACTTCGTCTTACTTTTGGCATTGCACGCACTTCGTCTTATTTTTGCCTCTTCGCTTCGTCTTATTTATGTCTTTGCACTTTCTCTTGGTATTCTCTCGACGATTCGTCTTATTGTTCCTTCTCCGCTTCGTCTTACTTTTGCCTTTGGACCTTGTCTGACTTTTCTATTTGCACTTCATATATAAGTGTTTATGAAACCATGAATATAACAAATAGATATTTCGTCTTACTTATGCCTTTGCATGTCGTCTTACTTCTATCTCCGTGCTTCGTCTTACTTTGATTTCCGCTTCATCCTAGTTTGACTTTTGGTTCCGTCTAACTTTCGCTTTCACTGCTTCCTCTCATTCTCTCTTCATCTTAGTTTTCTTCACCCTTACCAATATGGTTCATCACGTTCTAATACTATTATTATTTGGAAAATCATTTCTTCTTCTTTTTTAATCATAATAATTCAATTCGTTGTTATTATCATTATTATTATTCAACTTGATTCATTACTGATATAGTTCATCACTTTCTAATATTATTATAAGCAAAATCAATTTCTGATTATGTTTATTGTCTACTTTTCTTTGTCTGTTTTTCTTCATCTACTTTTTTTCCGTCTGATTTTTTTCAGTCTGCTTTTCTTCCGTCTGCTTTTCTTCGTCTGCTTTTCTTTCGTCTGCTTTTCTTTCGTCTGCTTTTCTTTCGTCTGTTTTTCTTCCGTCTACTTTTCTTCGTTTGCTTTTTCTTTCGTTTGCTTTTTCTTTCGTTTGCCTTTTCTTTCGTTTGCTTTTCTTTAAATTCGCTTTTCATTAAATCGCTTTTTTTCGTCTATTTTTAATTTGGCTTGATGCATTTTTCATTATTATTTGTACTTCATCAAAATCATTTATGTAAAGTCATTTTAACTTAACAATCTCCCCCTTTTTGATGATAACAAATAATCATACAAGTAAGATGAAAAGCTACAAAAAAATGTACAGATAAGAAAATAAGAACATATCTTCACTTCATCTTCTAGTTTATCATTTTCTGCTTACTCTTCCTCCCCTTATCTTTTCTTCTTCTTCAAAAATTTTCTTCCCCCCCTCTTTCGTTTCTCCCCTTATTTGTTATTAATAAAAAATGATTAGGATCGATGATGCTTCGATAATTCTTTCAACATCTCCTTTATCTTATTGACTTCTCTGCGTAGTTGAATAACCTCTTCTTGTAAGTCAAAAGAGGAGGTTAGTCGGTCATCATTCCTCGGTTGTTCTTCTTCAAAAGGAATTGTAGTGACATATGCATCTGAAGATGGAACATAGTCTTCAATGATCTCTAGGGTAGGAGGTTAAACAGGTAGGTTGGGTTCAGGAAGATCTAAGTCATCAGGAGCTGGTAGTCTTAACACTTGTCTTCCACGCAAGGGTAGAACTTCTTCTTCAATCGAAGATGTATTAGATAATGGCCTAATACGCATAATTGTCTGCACAAGGGATTTAGTGAACGTCCCTTTTGTAAGTTTTGCCCCAACTGGACAGTGTTCATCTTTGGTTGTTGAACTACCACTAGCTCTTGAAATGTAAGGTCCTGTCATCGTCTTCTTTACAGAACATGCTTTATCTATTCTTCACACTTCTTCTGTAATTTGATCTAATGACAGATCATGGATTACCCCTTCTGCGTATAGTTTCTGCTTCCCCTTATTTTGCTCCATGGGATTCCGTGGTTGAAGATCAGGTACAACCTTTATCACGGTTTGCTCTGTGACTGGGTAAATAGTGTACGGTTGGCTTGTCATTTTTGTAGGGTATGGTTTTGTTGCAGCATACCTCAAGGCTTCATGAAAGCTCCTCTCGTCTTCATTCAACAAATGCCATGTACAACTATTTATCGGAATAGGTTGTAAAGATGCCTTCACTAACCTTTTTGGAATATCCCTGATGATTATTGAAGTACTCCTCGTATTCACAGGTTGAACTTCCTCTATCATTTTGATTCTCAAATCTTCTTTCCTCATAAATTCAGAAAAGTTATATTGAACCAGACTAAGTTCTGCTGACTCTTCCTGTGGAACATCAATAGGAGTATCCTTTTTCTGTCTTGGTTCTGTTGATTCCTCCTTTTGAACAACAATAGGAGTAGCCGTCTCCTAACTTGGTTTCTGAGCAATAGAAGTAGCCTTCTTCAGACTAACTTTCTCAGTCTTCTTCTCCTTTTCAATCAGTCTTGGAGTCTTTTGAGGTTGTGGTTTTTGCTTCTCAAACTCTAATTTTCTTTTTCTCTCAGTCTCTTTAGCCTGTTTGGCTATATGTTCATTTAAGATAGAGACTAGAGATCTTGTAGTCTTAGGTTTGCCACTCTCAGAGACTTCTGCATGACTTAGTTCTCTGGATCTCTTTTCTTCTTGTGGTCGCAGGGTTTGAACTCTGGGTGATCTTTTTGCTTGCTTCGAAATTTCACTCAGAAGTGTCTCCCCTTTTCTCTTCACAGCACCTTCGTCTTTACTCCGTACTCGGCTACTTTCTTTTTGACTAATCATCTTTTCCTTCGAGATTTCTTTTGATGATTTCCTCCTTTCAGTCATGGGCATATGTGTACTAAATTAAGATTTAGAACTTTTTGTAGGAGATTTATTCTATGTACGCTCCCCCTCAGTTCTTGCTTTAATCTCATAATCTGCTTCTTCTTTGTCCAGATTCTTTAAACCCATTTTCGCTACAGTTCTTGAGTTGATAACACTCTTGACAGTCATCTTCTTTTTGGGTTCCTCTGTCAAGATGAACTCCAGACTCTCTGAATATCCTTGTCAACAACATTCCATAAGGATAACTGTTTGTATCTTTCATCCCCTTAGCTATATATTGAAAAATGAGAAATGGTAAATCTACGAGTTAGCGATTCAATAAGTAGAATAGGCATTGTTCATCCAAAGTTGTCACCAAATGCCTTGAACCAACTCTTGGTAAGACGCAGTTGAACAGAATCGCATGTAGGACCCTAGCCTTCGGCACCAGACTCGAAGTCTTCCTCTCCGTTAGGTCATTTTCTTCATACAACTGTCGATTGACTTCGTCTTCTTTTAAACTGACTTTCATCATCCATCTGGCTTTGCTTGTGAGCTTTTCTTTGACGGATGGACATTCAGTCACTTTCTCAATCAACTCCCTTGTCACAACAATAGATAATCTAACTACTGTAGAAACAATAGTGTTGTTACTAGCTTCACATTCTTTCAGAAATCATACACTTCATTTGAATATACCATTTCTCGCACCTGGAAGAATTCCCTCCATCCTGCTTCCACTATCTCCGCTTCAATGCCCATGTCGTTTTTCTTTAAAGATTCAAAATCAACATGTCTTCTGAAAATCATTTCTTGCTCCATTTGATTCTTCGATGACTAATGAACTGAGTTCACTAATTTGTTCTTCAAAAGGTAAAGTGGGTTGCAGAGATTTGAGAGGGCTGAGAGTTGAGAAGATTTTGAGTTGTGAATACTCGAAAGGTATTATCAGGCATGTTCTAGAATAGGTTAAGTTCTCAAGGCAATGAGACTTTCCCTCTAAAACTTCCTTGTGAGAGAAGTTACCAGCTATAACTCACTGTTACTAATGCCGTTAACTTTGACAACCTTTTAACTTGCCTATGACGTGTTAGACGGTTGGTCACTTAACATCACCATGTTAAGATTCCGTCTGATTTCCTTGAACCGTTCTTCACTCAGTGGTTTAGTAAAAATGTCTGCCCATTGAAAATTCATCTCAATAAACTGAAGACTCATAATCCTTCTCTGAACCTAGTCCCGTAGGAAGTGATGTCTGACTTCGATATGCTTCACTCTTGAATGCATGTAAATTTTGTGTTTCCATTACTTTTTCAATCTTCGACTTTGTCTCATTTTTATAGTCTTCGTCTTCAACTGTTTCTTGATTCTTGATTCTTGTTTCTTTCAAGAAACTGTTATTCAGTTGAGTTTTGTAACTAACTCAAACTGATTCTTTATTCTGACGTAGTTTGCTTCCGTCTGCTTTTTTTCGTCTGCTTTTTTTCTTCTGCTTTTCTTCCGTCTGCTTTTTTTCCATCTGTTTTTCTTCCGTCTGTTTTTCTTCTGTATGTTTTTCTTTCGTCTTCTTTTCTTCATTTGCTTTTCTTCCCTCTGCTTTTCTTCCCTCTGCTTTTCTTCGTCTGCTTTTCTTCCCTCTGCTTTTCTTTCGTCTGCTTTTCTTTCGTCTGCTTTTCTTGCGTCTACTTTTTTTCCGTTTTCTTTTCTTCCGTTTGCTTTTCTTCGTCTGCTTTTCTTCCATCTACTTTTCTTCTGCTGCTTTTCTTAAGTCTGCTTTTCTTCGTCTGCTTTTCATCATCTGTTTTTTAATATAACTTCCGTCTACTTTTTGTTTTCATTTGTTTTTGGTTTCCGTCTGCTTTTCAATATTATTTGTACTTCATCAAAATCATTTATGTAAAGTCATTTTGACTTAACAATTAGTTCACTATACTATAATCATTAACAGGGAGATGTAAATTTTGAGCTCCTTCACGCACTAAACAAATATGTATAATATGCTACATAATAACCTAACAAATGTGTATTATATGCTACATAATAGAAGATTAATATTCATCTTTCTATGACTTCTGCTTGCGTCTCACTTTAATGTTTTCCTGTATTTATGCATTGGTTTTATGGTTATGTTTAAATAAACCCAACTTTGGTTCTTTTCACGAACTAATTTGTAAGATGGAAATTTCATTACATATATTTATATATTTACGTAACTATGATTTTTGTTATCTCTATCTCTCTCTATATATATATACATAATTTTATTTCATGGGTTAATAGCACTCCTGTGCTCACACAACATCGAGATGTGTTTTTCTTGTATCGAATAATCTTCTAACCGCTATAATAATGTCAAATACTACCATAATAGAAATTGAATTTTCAATTGATAGGTGATATATTTCTGGAGACCGCCAAAATTTTTTATTTCTCACAAGGAAAGACACGGTAACCCCCAAAATGTATGAACCAGACATTGTGTTGTGTTTTTCTTGTATCGAATAATCTTCTAGCTGCTATAATAATGTCAATCGAACTTGAAAGAACTTTCTCCACCCAACTGCAACTATCTCTGGTTCAATGTCCATGTTGTCTTTCCTCAACGACTCAAAATCGACAAGTCTTCCATAAATCATTGCTGATTCCATTTGCTTCTGTGGTTGGTAAAGGATTAACTGCACATATTTCTTCTGTAAGGTAGATTAACGTTTCAATTGATAGGTATAATCTTCTACCTACTATAATAATGTCAAACACTAACAATAATGTATTGCAGAAGTAAGCAAACATGAGGAGAATTAGAGAAGAAGAGGACCAGAATAGAGATTGACGTTTCAATTGATAGGTGATAGATTTCTCAAGACCGCCAAAATTTTTTACTTGTCGCAAGTAACCCCCAAAATGTTTGAACCAGACATTGAGATGTCATTATTTAATACAACCGAGTTTATTCTTCAAAACCCAACATTTAGATGTCTTCCTCCTCTCTACACATGTCACTTATTTTTTACGTATCTCTAGGAAAATCATTTCTGCTTCGCTTTATCATCTTCGAGTACTGCCCTTCATTTAATACCGGGCAACTCTTCAAATCTCAGCTGCTAGACGGTCCCCTAATACCTCTATATTTAAACTTTATAACCTTTCTCCTCTAACTTCAATCAAACAATTCCTACCCTCTTCTTTTGCCTTCTTCTTGTTTAATCTAAATACATCGCATTCTCCATTGCAAAAAGATAACAACAGTCAAGGTTACCTCTTTTATTTCAACAAACAAAAAACAACCGTTCAGGTCAGCAACCGATTCTTTTTTCCATTAATTTTTTAATCCCAATCTTTTCAATTTATAATGTCAACAAAACCCTTTCTTTATCTTTACACGCCATTTTTTATAGGTTCCCTCCTTATTCTCTGCTGCATTCTTCCACTCAAACCTTCGTCTTATTCTTGCTTCTCAATAAATTTGTGAAATAATTATGACATTTATAGACTAATTTGATTATTTTAATGGCAGATATGAATTCCAGCTATTTTGAGTGCAAAAGATATTTGAAAAGTGCCATAAAGGAGACATATGATCTTCAAAATCAGCTTGATGAATTACTTATAGGATACCATGCACGAAATAAAAAGGCACATAATAGCTCACATGAATCTCACTACATCCAGATGTATGAAACTAGTCGAATGATAAAGATGGCCAACCATCTCAAAGAAGTTAACTTCGAGACAAGGAAATTTTATGAGAGACAAATTAAAAAACTTATAGATTAAGGTATCTTTATACTGCAGATGTAAGTAGTAGACATGTAAACTATTTTAAACGTATCTCAAAGAAAGTCATTTCATCTTATTTCTTCTCCCAACCGATGCTTATTTCATTACATTTTGATATTATTTTTTATTTAACTGTGACGTTAAAATTTCCCCTGCATATAAATTCAGTGGGCATTTTCATTGCGCATTTGCGCAGAGTTAACCTGCTAGTTCAATATAACAGTGAATAATAGTTGTAAATTGTTGTATGTCATAAGTGTGACATGTTAAGTAACACCCATGAGAATAGTTGTATGTCACAGGTGTGACATGTTAAATCACACCCATGAGACCATTTAGCAGGTGTGAGTTAACATGTCACGCTCGCGAGAATGTTGAGAAGTTGACTGTAACGGGTGTAAGTTAAGATATCAAACTTGTGAGAACGATATAGGAGATGCAAAGATGAGAAGAATGTAAGAATATTATCTTGTTATGGAAATTTCTGATTTTAATCTGTTTTTTGTAATCTTCTTTCTTTTATAATAAGTTTTCATCGTAAATGAATTGTTATATCATTCTTTAAATTATGTTGTTTATTTAACCATCGTAGTATAACATGCAGAAAAACATGGTTGTATGTGCATGTGGGAACACAACGTAAGAAAAAATAAATAAATAATGGCATGAGTCACAACTGTGACTATTTAAGTCTCAAGCGTGACCAAGAGTATAAAGGTGAACAATCTTATTCGTTTATGAAACAGTCGGTGGGATGGAATTTTGTGTTCGTCCATTTTCCATTCGTCCTTAGTATATATATATACATAATAAAAGGATTTGCATTAAAATCAAGCTATCTTATTCTTATAAACAAAAACTTAGGTGTAGTAGTTCTTCCAAGGGTATAAACCATACCCTTCTTTCAGATCATATATAAAGTAGAGCACCATATATTTGCAATTTTTGATGACATGTGTGCACTCCTGAAGCTATTAAAACCACTTATTAGCTACATAAATCCATATAAATGTTAACAAAGAAGAACAAAACAAAGAACAATGTAAGAGGGACCCTACAGAGAACAACGCAAGGGGGATAGTAAATGAGATTTCATATAAGGACATAATAGACAGTTCAGTGCTAGTTAGATTGTGCTAGCTGGATAGTACAAATTTGATAAATAGAATAAATCCAACCTCTATTTTATTTTGTACTTCCTAATAAGTGTATGGTCAATATCAATCCAACAAATGTATAAATGTGTATCTGAGCAAATAATAAAATAAGGCATGACTCCTATTCATATAATTCTTACATGATACTAAAGATTCCACTAGATAACGTCAAAAATGAAAGAAAACTCCAGATCATAAGACACCATATTAAATGGTACATCATCATCCTTTCATAATTTTTCAGCTCTAGCAAAGACCCTAAACTTTAATCTACCCATCAAACTTGATAGAAAAAACTTTGTAAATTGGAGAGCCCAAATCCTTGCAATTATAAGAGCCCTTGAGCTTGAAAACTTCATCAATATAACACCTCCTCCTTAGTTCATCACTATAGACACAAACCAGGTCATAAAAAATGTAGAATACAAACCATGGCAAAGAACATATCAACTATTATTATGCTAGTTATTTTCAACAATCGAAAAAGAAGTAATAGAGCAGGTAAATCACTCAAATTCATACTAACAAGTCTAACAAAGTTTGGAGAATCTCTGTGCTCAAACATCCATGGTTAAAGTTCTTTAATTGAAACATCAACTTTCAACCATTAAAAAGGGCTCACACACCATATTAAAATATATTTAGAAAGTTAAAACCATAAAAGACTCACTTTAAGTAGCAGGACATACAATCACTGAGTATGAATTAATATTAAGTGCTTTGAATGGTATTGGTTATGAATATGATCCTATTGTAGTTTATCTAACACACTCTATAAAAACTTCAACTCTACAAGAAGTGCAATACTCTCTTATGATGCATGAAACAAAAATAGAACAACTGAACATAATTAATCAATAAGAAATCCCATCACCAACCACAAACTTTGTAACCTTTAATCTAAACAATTATCGAGGAAGAAATGGATTTAAAGGAAGCAGAAATCGTGAGAGAGGAGGTAGATGGAATGGAAACATAATCTTTTGTCAACTATGCCACAAACCAGGCCATGAAGCTTTCCAATGTCACAAAAGGTTTGATGTCTCTTGGCAAGGCAACACTACCCAATTATAGACACTAAACACATTCAGTCAACAAACATAAAACAATGCAAAAAACTATCCTTAATCCTATTTGGCTCGCAATCAACATGGATATGTTGAAGTTATGTAAATATAGTGCCCTTTGTAATGAAAATATTAATAAAACAAAAGAGTTTGATTTTTATAAACATTATTTATCTAGTCATAAGGTATCGAGATTCTTTTGCAAGTAATATAAATATACATAGAGATATATGGAAAACATGTATATTATAAGAATCTAAAATAGTGGATTCACGGTTGAATAATCAAGTTGGTCACTTGATTATGATTTAGACTATAGTGCTGCGATTTATCTCTATGTAAATAAAGGAGTTTATTTTAATGGAATGATGAGTATCATATCATGATAGTAGTCGACTATCGATAATGACACTATTAAATGAATCTAGAATCAAGTATGGTTTCAAGAATAAAGTAGGTCGTTACTTTAGTCTTGAAACATACATTTTAGCATTTACTTATTATGGACCACAATCTTGATGAGTGGTGAACACATATATATTTCATTATAATTCTTGATATGATCGGAATTGATTTCTACAGAGTATTAATCCAGTGTTTACATATTAGAATTATTAATTGAAACATGTATCAAGGAATATTCATTCAAATAAAGAGTTTATAATAATATCATTACTTCTAGATATTTTATGGAAATTGGTGATTAAACTAGCGTCAGGAGTTTGATGAAGTAGCTACCCATTAATTCTTAATATCAAGATGGGATCTTGTGTGTTAATCACCATATAGAGTAAAACAAAAGATCTAGAAGGAAAAACTAACATAAGGGCAAAACGATAATTTTACCTTTTATTGTGCGGATGACTATAATAAGGTTCATAATAGGGTTTGTAATTGGATATATTATTTGAAATATGTCTTCTCATAATATTAGTAATTCAAGAGTTCAACTAATTGTCTTTAGTGACATAACATTACTAAAGACAATTAGTTAATAAGCAAGAATTAATTCTAATGAGATTAAATTAATTATGGGCTTATTGGAGCTTGAATTATCTAAGTCTAATAAAATTCCTCACTTGGCTTCAAGGGGAAGGTTATCAAACAAAGTAAGAAATAAAAATGGAGGTTTTAAAGCCCATGATTGAATGTTGGGCTTGCACTAATTAATGGTTAATTAGAAGCCCAAATGAACGTTTAGAAATGGGATAGACTTGGTTTAATTTAATTAATTATATTAATTATATTAAAACAAAATCCTTAAAGAAATGAAAGGGAATTTCGATTTTTCATGGATGAATGTGCAGCTGCACATTTAGCATTGACTTACTAAATAAAGATGGTAATGATCATGCATTATCATCATTAAATGGAGTAATGATCTTACCATTAAATGATTTAATGGTTGTCTTTTAATAACAACATGTGATGTAACCTTTTTAGCATTCATTTGATTAAAGATAACAGAGGTGTATTCGATGGATGATCCCTACCCAGGGCCCACTATGAGAGGGGGGCCCTCTTCAATAGCCCCCTCTCATATAATGTTAAAGTCATAGTCATTAAATGACTATAATGTTATTTTTGGAAATCTTTTACTTGTCCTGCAGGGAGCAAAAAGTGGATGCCTTTCTCTGCGAAGATTGAAAGACTCGTTTACGGTCATTTATAGCCATTTTAATTTATGACCAAAACGTAAACTTTCTCGTTTGTGATATAAGATCAAAATCCATGCTTTTAACGTTAAAGTCATTAAATGACTTTAACGTTAAATAACGTTAAAGTCATTTAATGTTGTAATATTTTTTATGTAAAGGTAACTTTGTGGTCCCACTCTTATAAATAGTCTTGAAATATTTAAGTGTACTTTTACCTTCTAATTTCTTTATTTTCATCAATATATGTATTTAAAGTACTCTAACTCAAAAAATAGCAGCAAAAACTTTTGTGATTACATCTTACGAGTTTCGAGTATAATTTAAAGGTAAATTTTTTGATTTTTTTAATATAGTTTTATTCTTTGTTTTTTATTTTTAATATTATATATTAAATTTTGCTATTTATTTTGTCCTGTATCACAGATATAATACCATTTATATATCTTTATGATATATTGTGAAGTTGTTGGAGTTTGGTTGTGCCTGCATACTTCTTCCAATTTTATATAGGTGCTTTTGTTCTTTTTCTATTCCAACTGTGTTATAATTAGTTTATATTATGTTGCCTAAAAACATTTGTCTGGAAGTGAAAAAAGGAAAAAAAAGAAAGAAAAAGAAAACAAGTAGCACAGTTGATAGATTCCCAAAAAGGAGCAATAAATAAATTTATTAAAAGAGTTGTTGGACCCCGATCTTTGAGTAAAAAATAAGAAGTTTTCAAAAGTGGATGAGTTGATTGAAATGAAGTTATATAGCAAGAATTAAAAAGAAAAAGTGTGAAAATTTGAAGAATTTAGAAAGTTTGACTTTTTGGAGAGAGAATGTTTGACTTTGAGAGTTGACTTTTGTTTGAGGCAAAATTTGATAAAATGATCTACATGAAACTTGTAGATTATGTTAAGAGCTTTCTGTAGACATAAAGTTTGCAATTTTTCGATATCGGAGTGAAAGTTATGATCAGTCAAAGTTGGTTTGGAAGTTTGACTTTCGTGGTAAAAGTTGACTTTTGATCTAGGCCTAATTCAAGAAAATGATCAACGTGAAACTTGTAGCCTCTGTCGAGAGCTTTTCGTGGACATAAAGTTTGCTATTTTTCGATGTCGGGATTGAGAGATATGAATTTCGAAAGATATGCTTTGTTTTGAAAATGTTATTAAGTATAGATTTGCATGTGCTATACTTCGAGGCCACTCGTCGTATGGATTTAGTCTGAATTGGAGTAAGTGGTATTACTAAAAGTTGTAGCTTGTATGTCGATCTTTCCGACGCCATAAAGTTTGTAATTTTTCGATATCGGGATTAGGAGTTATGAGCGATTAAAAATTGAAAGTCGTTTAGGAAAAGCTGTTTTGGACAGAATCTTTGATTGAGGTTTTGACTCCTTTAAAGACCTAATTTGATTTTGAGTACTTCAGGGAAGTTGTAGAGCTTCCTTTGATCTTTCTATAGACACCAAATTTGTCAAATTCGAGTTCGAATTAAGAGATATGAGTTTTGAAAAATTCAGTTATAAGTGGGTAATTAAGGCTTTGAAAATTTTGCTTGAACTCCGACCCTTTTGCAATCTTTTGTTATAAATCTTTCGTCCGACATCCGATTGATTTGATTCTTGAAGCGTTGGATTCCTAAGACAATTACGTTCATTTTTATGAAGAATTATGATTTTTAGGAGATTATATGGAAAGAGATTGATTGAACCAAAGTAAGAGATGGGTTATAGGTTATAAGTTGGATAATTTTCTGAACATGGTTCAGTACTTTGCGATTTTCGGGAGTTATACAACTCCGATTGAGTTGATTCTTGAGGGAAAATAAAGTTAAGATATAGGGCTACAATTCTTATGAAGGGATCGAAATTTAATTTCATCCCTAAGAATGTCAAATTCTGGACTGAAGTTATGTTAAAGTTTAGTTTCGGATTTTGTGCAGGTCAGTTAGTAATTTGGCCATAACTTCTTCGTTTTAGATCCGAATTAAGCGCCGTCAGTGGCGTTGGATTCATAAGATCGAGAGGAACAATTTTCAAGAAGAAAGTTTATCCAAATTATTTCGTTTAGTTGCTCGAATTGAGGTCGCAAGTTATCAGTTTTTCAAAATCCTGCACAGGGGCAAACTTGGAAATAAGCAAACAAGGGAGGATAATTTGGTCATTTTGGCATCAATTTTAATGACATGGCAGAAGCAACATGGGCTGTCGATAAGGCTGGGAATTCACGAAGAGAGAAGAAAATAAGAAGAAAAAGGAGAGGAGAAAGGAGAGAATGAAGAAGATGCATTCGGTGGTGATGGAGCAAAGGTCAGATTTTTAAGGCTTCTACATGGGTTTTGCATGGATTTCAAGGAAAAAGGGAAGGAAGAAGATGAAGCAACCTTTGGAGCTTGGAAATTTCGAAATTTTAGAGAGAAAGAGGTAAGAGAAATTTCAATCTTTAAGTTTTTCTTAAACTTTGGTTTAGAAATATGTATAAGGATATGGGTTTGTGATTTCCATGGTTTATTTTGGAAGATTTCATGTTTAAGTGGATTAATTTTGGATATTTATGGCTTAGGTTTATGATAAATTTTGAAAATTGGGGTTTTGTGAAATTGATGATTTAGATGGCTTGATTTAGTGATGAATTTGAGATATCCTAAGTTAATTTTGATGTTTATGCTTTAGGTGAAGTTTAATTTGAAAAATTATAAATTTGAGTTTAGGCCAAATTAGAAATTTGGGGTTTTTGTGAATTTTTGGGGTTTTTGTGAATTAATGGTGTAGAAACATAATTAAGAGTAGGAATTGATGAAATATGGAATCAATTTTGAAGAAATTATGTTTTATGAGATTGAATTTGAGTGTATTGGTTTAGGCCAATTTTGAAAATTGGGATTTTCAAAATTGGAGATTGGAATAGCTTGAATTTATATGGAATTGGTGTTTTCTAAGTTTAATTTGAGTAATTAAGTGATTTATGGTATTGAATTTGGATAAGTTGGTTTAGGCCAAATTGGTGAATTAGGGTTTTGTAAATTGTTGAGTTAAATAGCTTGGAATTATGGTAAATTGGTGAATTCCTAAGTTAATTTTGAAAATTATGTTATTTATGATGTGAATTTGGATGATTATGGTTCAGGTTTTGTTAAATTGGAAGAGAGAGAAGCAAAAGTCAAATGAAGCATTGGACAAGATGCTAGCATGGATATGAGGTGGGTAGTATATTTATTTATTGAATTATAAGCTAAATGTGAATTTTGAAAATTAAAGAAAGCAAAATTTGATTTTGATAAATTATTATTGATAAAATGTTTGAAAAAGGATGTAAATGTTTGAAATTATGATTTCAAAGGAGTAAAATGAGTTTTAGAAAATGCAAAACTTGTGAATTTCATGGCTTTCAAATTATGTGATTTATGATTTGGATGATTTAAAGAATTGGTGCATATATTGTGATGAGTATGTGATTTAAGTAATGATATGAATTGCATTAGATTTGTTATGTGAATTCATGTGGATACGTGCTTGTGTCATTTATGACACAATATGATGATAAGATTTGAAAATGTGAAAATCAAGATTTTCAAAAAGTGCCTTGAAGCAATCAATTCTGTTTTAGTTATGTGTTAAGTGGGTTTGGTCAGTCCGTTTGTGAGAGTCACTGTCTCTACTGTTTAAGCCTTCGCCCTACTGCCCGTTAGTGGCATAGGAGTTCGATTCGGACTCCCCTCGTTTCATTGGCCGCATATAACCGCTTATGCGGAAATGTGCGAGACGTCTGTTTTGGGCGAACCAAACCAATTCGATGTGTTATGTGTTTTGATTTGTTTATAATGTGATGCATTCATATTTAAAGTGTGCATGATTTGAAAAGATTTGAGATTTTGAGAAATAAGACATAAATTTATAATCATGAAATTTCGGAAGGTTTATGAAAGTTTTGAAAAGTTTGAAAATAAGATTTGGATAAATGCTTAAATGGGAAATTTTGAAAAGTTTAAAAGAAAATAATTTTCGCTTATTGTTCGGTTTATAAATATATTATCCACGATTTAGCTGAGCTCACCTCCCTTTCATCCCCAATCTCCAGGTTTTTACGCAGGAGATCGGATGGAAGACGAGTATGATCATAGTCCGACTTGTACGTGTTCGTAGTATGTTTAAAGTTTAATGTTTGTATAAGATCTTTATGGATAGTTAGAAAGCTAGTAAAGTGTATTTTAGTTCGATTGTATATGAATGGTTTTGCTTGTGGCCAGTAAATGTATAAGATTGTATTATGTTCGGAATGAGTTATAAGTATGATTATACTTTATGTATGAGATTGGATTTTGAATGTGGTTGGGATTGATTGAAATTTCTGAGTTGAGATAGTTATGGATTGGATTTATGAAGTGTTTAGAATTAAGATTGTGTTTCTGCTGGTGTTTGGATACCGGACGGGAGGTCCGATGTTGCCTTGTGTTATTGGATGGATTACAATATTAGAAGTGCGTTTGCTTTGTTTTAAATTTTTGGCCTGTCAAAATACAGCCGTTATGCTGCCGAAATTTCGGTAAAAATTTCGGTAAAATGGGTTTAAAGAAATGAGTTTGAGGATTTATAGGAAAGAATAAGAATGATGATTTTTATATGTAATGGAGTAAAGTGATTAAGAATGAAAAAGACAAGGAATAAAGAAAAAAAAATATACCGGATTTGAAATGTCGTAAGGATTCCAACGCGATTATGTTCATCCGATCGTCTTCTTTAATTATTATGCTCGGATGTCGGATCTGTTCTACTTGATTTCGTCTCGCCCTCGATTTTGTTATTCGTAATTTGTTATCCGATTTGGTAGGTTTATTCGATTGGCGACCGCTTTTTGTTTCCGATTTGAAATTTCGATCCGAAATTTCCGTTTCCCTTCGTTTCCGTTTGCTTCGTTTTCCGTTCTACGTATGTAGTTGGGTTCCGATAACGGGATCTAACAAGAGTAGGCTTCTTTAATGAGAGTTCTGAGGAATTAGGTGAAGGTGGTTTTGAACAACATAAAGAAAACTTAAGTGATGAGATTCATATTCATGAGGATGTTAGAAATCTGAGTGAGGATGATCATGTACCAAATGCATCCACTTCAGAAAATTTAAAGTATATTGAGAAAGTAAGCCCTATATTGGACATTTATGATCCTAGAAATTGGGATAATCTTGATAATAAAACAAAGGATATTTTAGTTGAAAAAGGGCCTGTAAGAGAGTTGAATATTATGTTTCCTTTAGATAATACATCTCGTCATTTTTCATATTCTTATTATTATAGAAATTTAAGTAATGGAGAGATTAGCGATAGAAAATGGTTGGTTTATTCTAAACATGTAGATAAAGTATATTGTTTTTGCTGTAAATTATTCAAATCTACTAACAAACAAAGTGGATTAACAAATGACGGATTTAGAGATTGGACAAAAATCAAACAGTTGATAAAGATTTGCAACAAGAAATTGTAAAGGAGAAAGAACATTGGAGACAAGTTTTCATAAGAATAGTTTTTGTTGTGAAATATCTTGCTAAATATAATTTAGCTTTTCGAGGATCCAATGAGAAACTTTACCAAGATGGTAATGGTAATTTTTTAGGATTGATTAAGATGATTGTTGGATTTGATGTGATAATGCAAGATCATGTTAGACGTATTCAAAATCATGAAATTCATCATCATTATCTTGATCACAAAATTCAAAATGAGTTGATTTCTCTGTTGGCTCAGAGTGTTAGAAGTTCTATCATAAGGATCATTAAAGAGGCAAAATACTTTTCTATTATTCTTGACTGTACCCCAGATTTGAGTCATCAAGAACAAATGAGTTTGTTAGTACAATGTGTGAATATGTCAAATAAAACAATAAAAAAATGAGTATTTTTTAGAGTTCTTAAAGGTAGATGACACATCTGGATTGGGACTTTTCAATGAATTATTGAATGCATTTAATTCTCTTGATTTTAATGTTTATAATTTAAGGGGTCAAGGTTATGACAATGGTTTTAATATGAAGGGAAAACACCAAGGGGTTCAAAAGTGATTACTAGAAATAAATACAAGAGCATTATATATGCCATGTGCTTGTCATAATCTTAATCTTACTCTTAGTGATATGGCACATTCTTGTGTTAAAGCTATTTCATTTTTTGGAGTCGTGCAACGTATAAATGCATTATTTTCAAGTTCTCCTAAAAGGTGGAAGGTTTTACTTGATAATGTTTTAGGTTTAACTATAAAATCATTGTCCAACACTCGTTGGGAGATTTGAATAAAAAGTGTTAAAGCTATTAGATTTCAAGCTCCTCAAATAAGATTGGCTTTGATGGAATTATGTAGATCTTGTGATGATGCAAAGTCAAAGAGTGAAGCAGAAAGCTTGGCTAAGTGTAATTGAGAGTTTTGAATTTTTACTTAGTATGATTATTTGGTATGATATTCTATTCGCTATTAATATGGTGAGTAAAAAGTTGCAATCTAAATCTATGTACATTAATGCTACCATAAAGCAATTAGAAGGTGTGATGGTATTTTTTGAGAAATATAGAGATGAAGGGTTTAGCTCTAGTATGAATATTGCCAAAAATCTTATGCTTGAGATGAATATAGAGCCTACATTTATAACTAAACGTTGTGTTATTAGGAAACGACAATTTGATGAAATTAACCATGATGAAGAAATACAATCAACTGAGGATTCTTTTAGGGTTAATTACTTTCTAATTGTTATGGATATGGCAATTATGTCGTTAAAGAATAGATTTGAACAATTAACGACATTTGATAATTTTTTGGATTTTTATTTGATTCAAAGAAGTTGAGGTCATTATATGATAACGAATTAAGAGAATGTTGTACAAATTTTATGATGATTTTTTCTCATAATAATGTGTCTGATGTGGGTTTAGATTATCTTTTTTTGAATTAAAAGTATTACAAATGACTTTGCCAAATGAGTTAATGTCATCAGTTGAAATATTAGAATTTGTTCAAGCAGCAGATTGTTATCCAAATGTTTCAATTGCTTATCAAATTCTATTGACTATACTTGTGACTGTAGCATCAGCTGAGAGAAGTTTTTCAAAGTTAAAATTATTGAAAACCTACTTGAGGTCATCAATGTCACAAGAAAGGTTGAATGGTATAGCTATGTTATGTATTAAGAAGGATATGTTAGACAATATTGATCTTGATAATATTATTAATGATTTTGCATCTAGAAATGCACGGAGAAATTGTTTTTCATAAATCATGATCCTCTGTGTATTTGTTAGTGTTATGATCATTTAATATTTAGTTGATTATGTAAACTTATAAATTGAATCATTTATGTTTCATGCAAATATGTAAACTTAAGTATATTGTCAATTTATTGGGGCCCTTTTTTTTAATTTCGCCTAGGGCCTATAAAACTATAGGAACGGCCCTGCTTCTTTCATCCCTATAACTGAAATTGACAAGTCATTTTAGGTTTTTAGTCTTTTCATATAGACATCTTAAAACAAATCAGAAGAGTCTCATTTAATAGCTTCTTTATGTTTGATTAAAGAAAGGTGTCATGCATTGGATGCTCTTCCTCTTCTTTCTTTTCATGAATAACCAAAATTGACAAGGTGAAAGAAAGGTGTTCTTGCATTTTTGGACTCTCTCTCCTTTCTTGCATGTGTTAGCCAAAATTTGTATGAGAAGGTGTCTTATCTTTGGCTTCTTTCTTCTAAGAAAAATCTCCTCCAAAGTTTTCTTCTCCTTTCCCACCAAAGGATCTTATTAACCAAATTGTCCAAGAAGAACAAGTGGTAGATCAGATTGGTTGAGGATACAGTATCAAAAAGAGGAAACAATAACAAGAATAAGAGGATACATCACATTGGAGAGGATATATTGTCAAGGATAAGATAGTACAGTGAGAAGTTAAAGTTGTAACGAAGGAGTCGGTAATATAATCTCCATCTTATTCTTATGATAATTATTTTTGTAACAGTATCATGCATGGATTTTCATGTTGATTTAGTTATCTTGCTTCAGCTGTGTTATAATTTCTAAAAAAGTTTTGAAATCTATCGTTTAACCAAATTTTGCATGTTTTTTGTTCGATCCAATAATTGGTATCAGATTCATTTATATTATGCATGATTTAAGTTCCTATATGTGTGATGCTTGGGTTGGCAATTATTTTTTGTATGCTGCATATTTTTATGTGATAGAAATATATATGGTGTATGTTTTGCTATTTTGGTTGTCCATATAATTTATATTTACCATGTAGATATCTTCATTTGGTTTGTAACAAGGAGGGTGATCTATCATCACCATGTTTCCTCTTTGGCTTCAATTTTTTGTTTTCTGTGATTTTGTAATGTATAAATTGATGTAATGATGAAGATGAAGCAGCCATAGATTGCGAAAATAAAAAGTTAATGGTTTCGGTTTATCTTTTTGTGTATTGGCATAGTTTCGATTTTGTGAAAACCAAAAATGCTAGATTTTTCTTTCTATGAATCAAGTTTCGATTTTTATGTCGAAACAAATGCTAGATTTTTGTTTCAATTAATCAAAATTTGGTTTTGATAAAAAACATAATGCTAGTTTTTTGTTTTAATGGAACAAGTTTCGGTTTTAATGAAAACATATGCTAGAATTTTTTGTTATGACAAAGATTCGGATTTATTAAAATCTAGTGTTGGATTTTTTTTTCAAAGTAACAAAATTCAATTTTATAAAATGCCATTATATTTTTTTACTGAATGGTCCAGGACATATGAGCGAAGAGTTTAAAGCAGAAGATCCAAGTCTAAAAAGAATATTTTGGGCCTAAAAGGCTTGTAACTATTTTTGTATTCTAGGATGAATGGTTTAATTAGTTCATGTGATGAATGGATAAATGAATGTAAATAATATTTGAAATTATGTGATTGCATGTCATTTAGAAAATTGCCAACCCTAGGCCTTGCCATGCATTCATTATATATGAGATATATAATGAAACAATATAGGATGGATAATAAATTGCATCTAGATAAGATGATATTTATTAAAACTTAAAGCCCAAAAAGATTGAGAGGGAGAGGATGCTCACGTGAGAGTCCACAGTCTCCAATTGATGACCCTTTTGCATATGGTGAAGTGTTGCATATGGTGAAGTGTTACTCCTCATCATAGGTCTTGCATGGTTTGGGTCTCCTTAAGGATAAGTTTACTCATTAGCAGCAAATGTGACCTCCCACTGAGGCATGGTTTGCAAGTACCTTTAGTGAATTAATCAAATGGTTAAACACTCAACATATTTTATCCATAACCTACCCACCTTAGCTTTGTTAGTAAAAGTATAGATCAAACTAAGACGCTTCTTAAAAAGTTAGGCATGAAGATGCTTGGTAGTTTTTTTAGTGGGAGGGTCTCAGTTTTTCTTTTAATGGATGAGATAGCCCACCATCACTTAGTCTGTTATGTAGCATCCCACTCCCGCAAGACACATGTCGACATCTTGAGGGATATCCGAGTCCGTGCCCCGCAAGGGTGGCGTGCTAGAACACTCAATCAATCAAAACTTGGTATAATTTTTTTTAACAACAACATATGTGGAAATCAATATTCACATAGGGCCCACTTTCATTTATAAACATTTTCAATCATCACAATACAATCAATAAACTTTCAATAGCCATTTGGGGCCCATTATAAAGGTAAAACACTTATAAACATGATATCGTTACACTTCAAAATCATTTACTAATATTTCTAATTTGGAAAGTTGTTACAGAACAGAATTATTTACATACACATGATACAATCATTACGAAAAACATAATTTGATATAAAAATAAGAAATAAGAATGCAGACACGAACTGATCTCGACCCCTATCCTGTATTCGTATGCTGTAGGTATACTCCCGTTTGCCTAATGAGGTATTCTTCTGATCCTGAAAAATATTTGCAAATTTTAGGTGAGTTTTGCGAACTCAATGAGTGATTATCATCGATGGTTCACCCATTTACATAACACATAATTCACATTCACATCGGTTCACATTTCACATTCAATGCAATTTCATCATTCATATTATGCATATGCAGTGCACATGAGACCCACTTTTCATTCATTACTTTGTTGTGACCGAGTGCCTAAATTGTCCCATATAGGGCTCATTGATAACTGTCCCATATAGGGATCATTAAACGTTGAGCCTGAGGCTCTGAATCACTTTCTGAGCTCGAGGTTCTTTTCACACTTTGAGCTTTAAGCTCTGATCGGTGATTACTCTAGTCACAACTGCCATTATGTTTCATGCATTCATGATATGGAATGCATCACTGACATTTGCATATTCCCATTCACTCACATTCACATATCATCGGACCTTAGTCTGGCACTCAATATTAAACCTGAGAATCATATCTTCACTTACATGCAAATGCTCATTCGAAACACATTTATCATCAAATTATGTACACTTAGTTCATCTTATTCACATACAAGCAACACTTCAATATCAACCAAGCATCACAATCATCGTACCTCCTGTCTGAAAAACCAACACAATCAATCACATTCATAACATCATCCAATAGTCAATTAATACAAAATTCAAACAAAACAAACAATGAAATGAGACCATCTGTGTTTACTCACAGTACACTCTAAATTAGCACTAGCTTCAATGATCTGGAAATGCTTAAATGCAGACGTTTATCCTGCGTATCAAAATTATGCAACACACACGATGTACACACATTAATAGTTTCACAATTATAAGTATTCCTTCATACACAAATGTGTATACGGAATGTGTATAATGCATGTTCATCACAATCCCAGGTATTTATCCATCAATTTCATTACAAATTCATTCTCATATCAAAATTCTTCTAAGTATAATTTATACTTAGGTTTATGCCTCACTAAAACCATTGAAATCTCTATTCCTTTCTCATTGACTCACTTCAGATTTTTCCAAGTCACACTTTTGGGTCGACTATTCACATTCAATTGGAAAGGGAAAATGATGTAATTTTGGAATACTTTCTCTTTGAAAATTGTCCTTATATCTTAGAAGTTTCTAATGACACTAAAATCACTCAATTTGGTTCAGTATTGTAAAAGTTATTCTCCAAATAATTTTGGATTGTTTTTATTCTGCCAGTACCCTATGCCCAACTTTCACCCAGAAATTGAAATTCTTAGAGTCTGATTAAGAATTTTATTTCTTCAAATCATTTGTAGCCCTATTCTCTAGTTTACTCCAAATCAAGAATTAGCCCATTTGGATAACTATAGAAGAAGATATGCTCAAAATATCGAGACATGTTTAGTGTAGAGAAAAGTTCGTCGCAGTGAACGAGGAATTCTCACCACATTTTCACAAGTTCGTTGCGGCGAAATCCTCCTAACCTTCAAGTTCACAATGATAAATTTCCAAAAATTTGCTGTGGTGAAATCCTGCTGATCGCGGCTCTGTCGATGCGATCTTACGATCGATCCTTAGAAACCGGTCAAATAAAATAAATTCCAAGATTGCGGTATAGGTTGCAATTCTCGGGTCATCTCACTTAACTGGAACCAAGTGAAAAAGGTCTAAACTAGCCTAAATGTCAAAAATTGCAATTGAAGTTGACAAACGGGGGTTTGGTATTTTGGTCAAAACCGATAAAGTAATCAAAATCGAACAAAAAGTATAAAAGAATATTTTTGGGATTTTTGAAATAATGCAATAAACGAAGAATCAGATAAAAATCAAATTGATAAAATCCTCTTGAAAATGAGGCTCAGGCTATCACAGTTCAAAAATGATTTTTAGGGATACAATCCACTAAGTTTCGAAAGATCAACCCTAAAGGAATCTTTAGGTCCAAAGATTTAATTAATGAACTCCATCATTTAAATCTTTGTTAAAAACCTTAGTGTGAGAATAGACAAGCAATTGCAACCGGTCTATTAAATAAAACACAACAATCTCAATCAAACACAACTAGGCAGATAAAGACCGTAAATGTAATATTCAATGACATATATGAAACTTCATATATTAAGCATCAAAAGTTCTACAAATTACTTAGTCCAAATCTCAACATAGTTATCAGCACACGGTTAAACTATAACAATGCTAATCTAGAAATATCGATGCAATGCTCTAACTCAGAACTTACACAAATATAACTAGAATTTAGATACTATGTGATTGCTCCCCTTCGAAGCTTCTGTGAACTCAAGCCATTGCTACATCTTCAAGAGGAAAGTTGACTCAGCCACGCATGACTCTAGTTGATCCCTCAGATACTGGAGATGTAACGATGCTCATTTTGGCAGAAGACGCTGACGATGGTGATGATGGTAGACAATGATGAAAACGTGGAGATGGAATCGAATGTCGTCTCCTTCTTCTGCTTCCCGAGTCTGCGTGTTCAAAGTTTTTTTATCTCCCGTCTGCGTATGACCTAAAAATGGCAAGTTTTTATATGATGGAGCGCGGGCCGGGTCAGAACAGTGAGACAAACTTTTCATAAAAAGTCGGATATCTGCTCGTACGTCGCGACGAATAAAATAAATAAATCAAATTTGTCGCGACGTGTGCAATCGCCTGCTCATCGTGTCGTGTGCATCACCGTGCAGAAGTGCTGTGCTCGTCGCATCGTGTGAGATGCCATGCGTCGCGACGTGCGGAAATACCTATGGCTGTTGACTTCCTGACGTTGACTCCTTTGTTCCTGCAATAAGATAATAGCAACAATTTGCAGTACCAATTGTCCCAATAAAAATTGTAGAGAAATATGTATCAAATCATGGCAATTTACTGACAAATTAAGAATTGAAAGAACTCAGTATGAGGAACCAATTTAAGCACAAAAATCATCAATTAGGAGTCAACACATGCACAAGCATCTATAAAAATGCAGCCAATTCATAGTATAAACTTGGCTCAATCACCTGCTAATCTTCAAGTTCACCGCGGCAAATTTACACAGATGTAACCTAGTTTGTTGGACCTCGAACCTTTCTTAAAAATTTTTGAATTTTTAAATTGACATTAAATGAGGAAATATGGTATGATTCTTTGTAATAAGTGAAAAGTATAAATGAATTTATGAGCTTTTGATGAAATGAAAGACAATTGGGTTTTTTTGTGTTTTGCACATGTTTGATAAAAAGATGAGGTATTGGGTATTGTGTTTGGATGTGGAAATTTGAGATTGTGGATAAGTGAAGTGTTGTGCAGGTTGAAGAATTTGGCTAGTGAAAATTTAGGGGAAATGCCGTCAAAATTTTACTTATGGGCAGAAACTTTGACTATGTTTTTGACCCTTTAGAGATCGAATTTGACCAAAAAGTCTTCTTGAAGATTGTAGCTTAGGTTTTGATCTTTTCATTGATATATAATATGTTATTTTTTCTTGTGAGAATTGGAAGATATGAAATTGTGAAGTTTGGAAGTGGTATAGGATGACAAATTATCTGGCAGAAGATTTGACTGAAAAATTGACTTAGTTAGAGGTTGAAATTGCCTTTAAGTGTTGCATGAAAGTTTTAAATTATGTTTTGATCTTTCCATTGATGTAAAGTATGGAAATTTTGGGCTATGAAATAGGAAGTTATGATTTTTACAAGTTGTTGTTACTGTTTGGGAAGAGTTTTAGTGGACAAAACCTTTGATTGGAAATTCGACTTCTTTAGAGGCCAAATTGATTTTTTTGTCCTTCATGAAAGTTGTAGGTTGCTTTATTATCTTTTCATTGATATAAAGTATGCCATGTTTGGACCTTGGAGTAGAAAGATAGAAATTTTCAAAGTTGAGTTATTTGTTTAGGGAGATATTATTTGGACAGAAAGTTTGAGTGGGATTTTGATACCTTTAGAGACGGATTTTGTTGGAACCCGATCCATAGCCTGGACCCCAACCGCTTATAACTTAATACTCTTACTCTTGCTTAAAAATACCATATCTACTGGGCCCGTTTCCAGAGCTGATAAGTGCATATTTGTCTAATATTCATGCTTTAATTATTCCTTTTTACTCCTTCTATTGATTCAATTATTGGGGCTTAATTTGATTTAATATTTCTTTGTAGGGAATTATAATTTTTGCATGATTTGAGAAATAAAGAGAAAAATAGCAAATATGAGAGAGCAAATTAAATGAGGAGCAACGCATAATGCAGATGAAAGCCAAGGAGAAGCAGACACGAAAATAAAGAGGGAAGAACTAAAACAAGTGGGCTTGGAATTAGAAGAGAGGAAAACGACGCAATACAAGGAGCAAGGAGTGTTGACGCAGGCCCACAAGGAGGAGAGCAATTCAGTGGATTGGACTTGGAGGGATAGTCACGCACGACACAGAGGGAATAGAGGAATTAGAGGAAAATAAGAGTAAGCAAGAAGACATTGGGCTGACGTGGATGGAGACCATCAAGGGGGCCCACGGTTGTTTTAAAAAAGAAAGAAGGACAAAACCTAGAGAAGACGCAGCCAAGGAGGAATTAACGAAAAAAAAAGAAAGGAAGTCTGGCGAGGCGCAATAGAAGACGACGCACACTGAGGGCAGCAGAAGTCACGCACGCCCGCCAGACGCAAAGAGGCTGGCGGCTGTTCACGCAGGACAGCAGCGTGTTTAGGGAGATTTTCTAGTTTTCTTTCTTTTTCTTTGTTTTAGACTATGTCAATTAAGAATTTTGTTTTGTTTAATTTCGTTATGAGTAGCTAAGTCATTTTTAGTCGGGGAATTCCAATTATTATGCTTTGACTCGTGAGACTATTGTTCTGATTATTTGGTTATAATATTCGTACTGTTTCTGATTTACTGTCATTGTTTATTAATTGATTCTGCGATTGAGGCCTGATTGTAGAGTTAGTTAATTTACATATCGCCAACTGATTTACTTGGTGGAGTCTAGCTGGGGGATCGGTATTTGTGGCAATTGGCACTAGGGCATAGTACTTATGCGATTTTGTGTGGAGGAACTTGCGATCTAACTAGATGAAGCATGAGTGCGTGCGTAGTCGATTAGGGTTAGTGTTTCTTTAGAGTTTATTTTGTTAATTAATTGAATCTGGAGAGAGTCTCGAAGGGTTATTAGTTAATTAGGGAATAGTCAAAGGAGTTTCTGCGACTATTCTAAAATTAAGAAGAAACGAGGGAGCCAGAGGTAGTTGGTAACTATAGCTAACCTATTATTAAACCAAAGAAAATATTTGAGTCGATGATCGTGGTCTAAGCATAATTAGGAATTTCCTGGCTAAGTTGTCGTTATTTGAGTTAATCAATTTTATTTGCGTTCTTTGTTGGTTATTGTTTTATTAATTTGTGTTAATCTTTTATCAGTTGTTATTTCAATTAGTAGTTTTAGTCGAAGACTCCAAACCCCCATTTTAATTATTTTCATTCGTTCTTTGGCATTTAAATAGAATCAATTATTCCATTCTCTGTGGATCGACCCCATTTACCACTGTGCGCAATTTATTTTCGTTTGGTGTTTGGGATTTATTTTTGGTGGATTCGACACCCATCAAGAGCCCAAAATCCGGAGTCCTGAAACCCTGTGCGTATTACCTTGCAGGATCATTAGCTGTAACTCTACATTCGTGGCGAGTGCACACTATGAAAACACCAAAATCATGTAAGTGTAAGTCGACTTGTACCATGTGTAAGTCGACTTATGCTTGATCGGTACTGATAAGTCACCTTGTTCACCAGTGTAAGTCGACTTATGGATGTCCAGTACCGTTAGATTGTTAGAGTAGTGCCCTAAAGACAATCCCCTTTAGCGCGTTTTATTCAAAGTCGTGTACAGACTTTATGAATAAATAAAGAAAGGCATATTTCATTAATTTGATATTCATGAACAGTGTTTATGAATTGATTGGATCTTTAATCGAATTAATGAAGTCCATGATATATGACATAGCATGAAGGAAATTATGATGTGATCATACTACTGAGATTCCTATCATGTGCAATTATGTCAGTATCTAAAATTTTCCTATTCATAGGATTAATGAGACTGGACATCATTAATCCGGTTAGACTAGCACATGTCATATTCCTTGATTGGATCAAGCAGTGGATCTCAGAAACTGTAAATATGAGATATTTAGAGTTGACATGTGGATGCTTACTAGCGGTAGTAAGTACATTGGATGACCTGCCATGAGATCATCACATGGATATCTTCTTCTAGTGTCAGTGATAATCTCATCATAGCAATGGTGCAAGTATCCTTAGACTTGAGGTACTCAAGGATATCTTGGATACTGATTCTGTGCTTTGACTCCATTTCTTGTTGCCTTTAGAGGTCGCTCATAGGGTGGTGCTTGGGTACACTTGAGGTATTCAAGGTAATTGAGTAGCCAATAAAGGATTCACCATACGGATTAGCGAAGAGATACCCATAGCCTCTTGTCGGGATCATTACTTGTAGGTGGCCAGCAAATATGTCATGAAGAGTGTCCTCATTGACATATAGAGTAATGAGTCCTAGGACGAGAACTAATTTCACTTGGGCTAGACTCAGTCTAGTGAGAGTTGACACTTTGACCATACTCATAACCAAGTGGGGTATAGGATGGTGAAAGGACGAATTGCACGGTAATTGTCTATGGAAGGGTTCGTGATCTGGTTCGTGATGAATTCATCAAACCGATTACTTTCCGGTCAATTGGGGGTCATGATGTGTTGCTAAACGCCGCTCATGACTTGCTCAGATTAATTGTTAATCTCAGTGGCCAACATAACCGGGAACCTAAAGGGTCACACGCATAAGAGTGATTCAGAGAATCTGTAAAATAGTAATTGGACAGAGTTCCAATTATTGGAGAGCATTAGGATTAAATGGATCCCGATGGGATTGGGATATGTCCCGATGAGATCGCGACATCAATATTGCTAAGAAAGGTTTTCGGCGTTGTTTCAGCACCGGGGCCCAGTAGGCCGGTAGGACCGACCCCAGTTGGACTGGACCTTAGCAATTATATTCTAATTAATTAATTAATTATTATATTTATTAAGCATGTGGACGTTGGACTTGGTGAGGAGGATGAGATATTTGACTTTTCAACCTTATTAGTTTAATGCTTTAATAAATGAATGGTTATAAGGCTCACACTTGGCTTAATCTTATGCTAGTATTTTTAATTGTTAAAAATCAGCATAAGAAAGCTTGAGGGGTGGGTGTTGCCGTCGGTGAATGCTTGGGTTTGAAGAAGTGGAAGTTTCCTTAAGAGTTAAGGTTAAAAGCTTTGAAAAGTTCATCTTTCTTCTTCTTCCTAAGGCAACAATCGATTTCTCTCTTCCTCCAAGCAAGTGTTCAGCGTCAATCCAAGCTCTCTAGAGGACAAAGGTAAGGTCTAGCAGCCTTTAATTTGTTCTAGCTATTCCCGGGTCAAAGGAGTTTGTCCCGGTTAGGTTTTCTGATCTCTGCGTGGATACCTTTAGAGATAGTCTCTATTGGCTATTTAGGTTTGAGTCTTCATACCGACACATAGATCCTGGCCTTCGGGAAGGTCCCGGCGACAAAAATTTTTGTTTTCCGCACCTTGTACATGTGATGTACATCCAGGGATTTTCCTACAGTGGTATCAGAGCCACTTGTGTCGTGTATGAAGCTAAAACCCTAGCTAGATCGGAAGCCCTATGTGAATTTGACGTTGATGCATGTGTGCTGTCCCAATTTCGATTCTGTATAGGGATATATTTTTCAAAATTTTTCTGCCCACAATTGTTCATAACATGTTATAGAATATGTCTGTGAAAGATGAGAATTTATCGATTTGATTTGGTATAGTTTTGCTAATTTATTCCCTAAGGTTCTAGATGCTGTTTTGTGACACATTCTGTGAACAGGCATGTGTATAAATTCGATAATAAATTCTAGAAAAACATTTTTTCGAATTTTTTCCTTCACCAACATGTCCCTAAGATGTTTTTTAATGTCTATGTGGATGGAAAAGTGTTTTAAAGGTGATTTTCTATTTATTCACGAATTTATTCTATGCTGTTGGGAATAGCTGTGTTGATGAACACAGATTTTGAATCGGTTTTGTTGCTTAGGTTGACTGAGTTTTTGATGGCTATAAATCCTGAAAAAAGTCATGAAGTATTTTCTGAACATTTAGTAACATGTGTAATTTTCCCAGAATTTATTGAAATTGTTTCAATGATTATTTCGAGTAATGTACAGAACTTGGCAGTTTTGTGAAACTTGCTAGGACTGTTTTGCTTGGCATAATTGAATGTGTATTTTTCAGTTCCAATGCCTTGGACCATTTTTAATGTGATTGAAAAAGTGTTATATTGATTTTGTATGCTTTCCAAACTGAATTGCTTGAAATTGATTTTCCAAGATTTTTCGGATGCCGAATAGGTCACATTAGCGTCTCGTTAGTGTATTTCATTATCTTGCTTGTTTTGGCCGTCATAATTTTTGTGGCTTGTGCCGAAGTAATTTTGATAACGTATAGACTAGCTTGATATGCTTAGGGTGATAATTTGGTGTTCCTAAATTGTTTGGATATCTTTGAGTAATGACTCGGTTTTAAGCTTTTCATGTATGGTTTGACTGTATATGGCAAACATGAAACAATAAAGTGTTCATTAGTACATCAAATTAACAAGATATTACCTAAGGTATGTTGGTATTGTGAATTGGGATTACATGGATTGAGGAATTAGCCGATTAGAAAGTATAGCAATTCTTGCTGGATAAGTCGACTTGTATTGTACATACGTCGACTTGTTCTAGGTATTGCCATAAGGCGACTTATATCGTATAAGTCGACTTGTGTGTGGGCAGCAGCATAAGGCGACTTGCATTCTGATGTAAGGCGACTTATGACATGCTCAGGTTGGATGATGGATGATTATAAGGATTGATTCAATTTGATTGATGAAACCTAAATCATTCCATATAGTCCTGGCGACTATAATCCTTCAGCTTGGAGTCTAGAGTTCGAAATCCCTCCTCGGAATATGAAAACTAACGCCTTCCATTAATATGGTAAGAACCAGAGTTCTTCTAGGGTTGGGTTGTTGAGCTAACCTCAAGCTCACTCTATACGAATATGTTCGAACCATGAAAATGAGATTTTCGGATTAATGGGTCGGTTTTCCTATAAGCGTTGATTTGTTAAGCTAACCTCAAGGTCAACGTGGACAGAGGCGAAATTGGGTAGTGTACATCAGATGTATGCGCATCAAAGAGTTGATAACCCAATGTAAGTGCACACATCAACAAGTTGATAGCACTGGACGATAGTTGTGTCTAAGATGTAATTGGTATGTCTGATACCTCCCGAGACATAAGGTGGCTTGTTGAGCTAACCTCAAGGTCATTCTTAATGTCGGTTATCGATGATACAATTGGTATGACCGATACCTACCGATTGACCTAAGTTATGGCTTGTTGGGTAAACCCAAGGTCACTCTTAGCAATGTCGGATATCGACCCACTAGGACATTATGTCATATTGTTTCTTTGGATTCGTAAAGAGGGTTATGGATTCTAGGAAACTAGTGGGAGCCATATGCATGTCATGCAAGTCCTTATGATCATGCAGGTATTTCTATTCTAGCATTCTTTCTCTCTATCGCGCTTAGGCTGATTGAAGAAGTCTTTCAGTGTGAATTTTCGCTCCTTATTCTGGACCGAATTTTCTTGATTGGCTGAGGAATCTGAGAATTGTTCTCAGATCTGAGGAACTGGGATACGTCCTAGATGTTCCACTTCCAGATGCACCTGCTGTCGATGCTTTTGATGAGGATCAGAAAGCATATCGTAAGCATCTAAAGGACAGTGATATGGATACTTGCATTATGCTTGCCTCGATGTCACCAGAGCTGCAGAAGCAGCACGAGTCTATGGATGCTCACACTATAGTATTTCATCTTAGGGAGCTGTTTGATGAGTAAGCTCGGTCTGAAAGGTTCGAGACCTCAAGGCTTCTCTTCACCATTAAAGATGGCTCCAGGACATCTGCGTCCAGATGCCCTCAAGATGAATGGCTATATAGAGATTGGTTGTCTTAGGATTTGTCTTTGGATTATGAGTTAAGTATAGACTTAATTTCGGTTGGATTGTCGACGGTTATTCACGATTCGTGTTAAACTATCGATGAACCAAATATCCACAACAATTCTGGTGATCAATCTGCTTCAAGACAAACGAAAGGTGCTATCAAGAAGGATAGCAAGCAAGTGCTAGTGGTGGATGCTTCTTCTTCGGTCCAAAGAAGAAAAGGCCAAGAAACCAAATGGAAGTGCCATAAAGGAAAACCAAAGAAGCGCCCTAAAAGGATTTTGCTTTCATTGTGGCAAGACCGCCACCAGAGGCGAAACTGTAAAGTCTATCTGGAGTTCCTGAAGCAGAAGAAGGCATCAGATGCCTCTACTCCTTCAAATATGTTTGTCATTGAGGTTAATACTGTTTTTGATCAAAACATATGGGTATTTGATACCATTTGTGGCTCATACATATGAAATGATATGCAGGGCCTCAGGGACAGTAGACAGCTCATAAAAGGAGAACTAGACCTTCGTGTAGGTAATGCAGCAAGAGTTGCTACATTAGCCGTAGACACTTATGTCTTGTCACTCCCTAGTGGGCTTGTATTCAAATTGGATGATTGTCATTTTGTACCTGTTTTAACAAAGAACATATTGTCTGTTTCTTGGTTTAATAGAGCTGGTTTCCATTGGACTTTTAGTAGCAATGGTTATTCTATTAGTTCGAATGGAATGCTCTATGCTACTGGTACATTATGCAATGGAATTGATATATTAGATATGTCATATCCAGTTTTGAATGTCAATGACGCGAAAAGACATAATCGAGATAATTTAAAATCAACTTACTTATGGCATTGTCGCTTGGCCATATAAATGAGACACGATCGCTAAGCTCCATAAGAGTGGCGCTTAGGTCATTTGATTATGAATCATATGACACATGCGAATCTTGTTTATTAGGCAAGATGACCAAGTTATCCTTTAAGGGAAAGGGAAAACGAGTGAATGGAATATTAGACCTGATACATTTGGATGTATGTGGTCCGATGTCCATCCATGCCGAAGTGGTTGTCTTTACTTCATTACTTTTATCGATGATTATTCACGATATGGGTACCGATGTCGATGAGATACAAATCAAGCGTTTGAAAAGTTCAAATAATTGAAATGAAGTAGAAAACTAACTTGGTAAAAGTATGAATACATTACGATCGATCGTGGTGGAAATTGCTTAGACCAACAGTTTTGGATTATCTCGTAGATAATGGGATTTTATCTCAAGACACTCCACCTTGCACGCCGCAAAGATAATGGTGTGGTTGAAAGGAGATATCGAACCTTGTTAGACATGGTGCGATTAATGATAGGTTTTGCACAGATTTTTGGGGTATGCGCCGAGACAATTTGCTTACTTGTTAAGCGAGTTCCATTAAAGGCGCTTGATGTTACTCCATATGAGATGTGGACTAACCGAAAGCCCTATCTTTCTCAAATGAAAGTTTGGGGTTGTCTCGCTTATGTGAAGCGGACACGGTCAGATTAGCTTGATGCAAAGTCGATAAGTGTTTGTTCGTAGGATATCGTGGGATATCAATTCTACCTTCCGAGGAACAAAAGTTGTTTGTTTTAAAGCATGCTGTTTTCTTAGAGAAAGAGTTTCTTTTACAAGAGGACAAGGGAGCAAAGTTGAACTTGAAGAAGTTCAAGATGCTCGAACAAACGCAGATCAATCGCTTAAACTGCAAATCGTAACTCATATAGATGAGGTAACAGTTCAACCTTCTATTACACAAGAATTTCAGAGGTCACGAGGATACGCCTGTTCTCGAGAGATATGGATTTCTCGTGGGGAACAGAATGATGTATTGCTCATACGAGATGATGAGCCTACTACCTATGAAGAGGTTCTGAAAAGTTCAGAGTCTGAAAAATAGCTTTGTGCCATGAAATCTGAATGGATTCCATATATGAAAACCAAGTATGGACTTTGGTTGTTGCACCCGAAGGAATAAAGCCCAAAGGGTGCACATGGGTTTTCAAGAAGAAAACCGACATGGATGGTAATGTGATTACTTATAAAGCAAGGCTTGTAGCCAAAGGATTTCGAGGAGATGTGGAGTTGACTATGACGAGACCTTGACCCGTAGCAATGCTTAAATCCATTAGGATACTCCTAGCCATTGTCACTCATTATGATTATGAGATATGGCAAATGGATGTGAAGACAACTTTCCTGAATGGAAATCTTCCTGAGGATGTGTATATGACACAACCAGAGGACTTCACCTCCTATGATGGCAAAATGGTATGCAAGCTTCAGAAATCCATGTATGGATTGAAGCAAGCATTCAGGAGTTGGAATATCCGTTTTGATGAGGTACTCAAAGAGCTTGGTTTCTCACAAAATTCGGATGTACATTGTGTGTATAAGAAGGTTCATGGGACTGCAATCGTATTCCTTGTGTTATAAGTAGATGACATATTAATACTAGGAAAACGATGTCTCTATGCTACAATCAGTTAAGATTTGGTTGTCCAAACATTTTGCCATGAAAGACCTTTGTGACGTAACTTATATCCTTGGGATAAAGATTTATAGAGATAGATCAAAGAGATTGCTTGGTCTTTCACAATCAACGTACATAGATAAGATGCTAAAAAGGTTTAGCATGGAACAATGCTATGTACGAGACCCGATGTATCATATGCTCTAAGTGTTACGATCAGATACCAATCGAATCTTGGTGAGGGTCACTGGGTGGCTGTCAAGAATATCCTCAAGTACTTGCGAAGCACTAAGGATGTTTTCTTGACAAATGGAGATGAAAATCTCTAAGTGAGCGGGCATACAAATGCCAATTTTAATCTGATAAGGATGATTCTGAATCACGATCAGGTTATATACATTCACACTGAACGAACTGGCGGTCAGTTAGAAAGAGTTCTAATCAAGAGATGACTGCTGATTCAACAACCGAGGCAGAGTACATTGCCACATCAGATGCAGCAAAGGAAGTAGTTTGGATCAAAAAGTTCATTTCTGAACTTGATCTGGTTCCTAGCTGTGATGGGCCCATAGGGTTGTATTGTGATACAATGGGGCTAGTGCGCAGGCAAAGGAACCAAGGTCTCATCAACGATCCGAACACGTACTCCGCCGATTCCATCTGATTCGGCAGATCATCGATCGAGGTGATGTCCTAATAGAGAGAATTCCCATAGAGCAAAGTGTTGCTAATCTGTTGACAAAGTCATAGTCACAGAAGAATTGTGATTCTCATGGACGCGCTTATGGTATTAGATACCAAGGCGATTGGCTTTAGGTCAAGTGGGAGATTTGTAAGTGTAAGTCGACTTGTACCATGTGTAAGTCGACTTATGCTTGATCGGTACTGATAAGTCGCCTTGTTCACCAAAGGTAAGTCGACTTATGGATGTCCGAGATCGTTAGATTGTTAGAGTAGTGCCTAAAGACAATCCCTTTAGCGCGTTTTATTCAAAGTCGTACAAACTTTATGAATAAATAAAGAAAGGCATATTTCATTAATTTGATATTCATGAGCAGTGTTTATGAATTGATTGGATCTTTAATCAATTAATGAAGTCCATGATATATGACATAGCATAAAGGAAATTATGATGTGATCATACTATCGAGATTCCTATCATGTGCAATTATGTCAAGATCTAAATTTTCCTAGTCATAGGATTAATGAGACTGGACATCATTAATCCGTTAGACTAGCACATGTCATATTCCTTAATTGGATCAAGCAGTGGATCTCAGAAACTGTAAATATGAGATATTTAGAGTTGACATGTGGATGCTTACTAGCGGTAGTAAGTACATTGGATGACTTGCCATGAGATCATCACATGGATATCTTCTTCTAGTGTAAGTGATAATCTCATCATAGCAATGGTGCAAGTATCCTTAGACTTAAGGTACTCAAGGATATCTTGGATACTGATTCTGTGCTTTGACTCCATTCCTTGTTGCCTTCCAGAGGTCGCTCATAGGGTGGTGCTTGGGTACAGCTTGAGGTATTCGAAGGTAATTGAGTAGCCAATAAAGGATTCACCACTTCTGGATTAGCAGAAGAGATACCCATGGCCTCTTGTCGGGATCATTACTTGTAAGTCGGCAAAGAATATGTCATGAAGAGTATCCTCATTGACATATAGAGTAATGAGTCCTAGGATGAGAACTAATTTCACTTGGGCTAGACTCAGTCTAGTGAGAGTTGACACTTTGACCATACTCATAACCAAGTGGGGTATAGGATGGTGAAAGGACGAATTGCACGGTAATTGTCTATGGAAGGGTTCGTGATCTGGTTCGTGATGAATTCATCAAACCGATTACTTTCCGGTCAATTGGGGGTCATGATGTGTTGCTAGACGCCGCTCATGACTTGCTCAGATTAATTGTTAATCTCGGTGGCCAACATAACCGGAACCTAAAGTGGTCACACGATAAGAGTGATTCAGAGAATCTGTAAAATAGTAATTGGACAGAGTTCCAATTATTGGAGAGCATTAGGATTAAATGGATCCCGATGGGATTGGGATATGTCCCGATGAGATTGCGACATCAATATTGCTAAGAAAGGTTTCCGCATTTGTCAAAGATCGGGGCCCAAGAGGCCAGTAGGACCAACCCGACTGGATGGACCTTAGCAATTATATTCTAATTAATTAATTAATTATTATATTTATTAAGCATGTGGACGTTGGACTTGGTGAGGAGGATGAGATATTTGACTTTTCAACCTTATTAGTTTAATGCTTTAATAAATGAATGGTTATAAGGCTCACATATGGCTTAATCTTATGCTAGTATTTTAATTGTTAAAATCAGCATAAGAAAGCTTGAGGGGTGGGTGTTGCCGTCGGTGAATGCTTGGGTTTGAAGAAGTGGAAGTTTCCTTAAGAGTTAAGGTTAAAAGCTTTGAAAAGTTCATCTTTCTTCTTCTTCCTAAGGCAACAATCGATTTCTCTCTTCCTCCAAGCAAGTGTTCAGCGTCAATCCAAGCTCTCTAGAGGACAAAGGTAAGGTCTAGCAGCCTTTAATTTGTTCTAGTTATTCCCGGGTCAAAGGAGTTTGTCCCGGTTAGGTTTTCTGATCTCTGCGTGGATACCTTTAGAGATAGTCTCTATTGGCTATTTAGGTTTGATTCTTCATACCGACACATAGATCCTGGCCTTCGGGAAGGTCCCGGGGACAAAAATTTTTGTTTTCCGCACCTTGTACATGTGATGTACATCCAGGGATTTTCCTACAAATCATAGGTTGACTTATTCATATGAGTTGTAGCTTTATGTCTGAAGTTTGTTTCGCAACAAGAATCACCTCAAACGGAGTTGTATAACTCAAGACATGCTTAAAACGCCTAAAAGAGCCCATACTCCAAAAATGATCTCCAAACCGACCTCTCACTTACTTCATTGCAAACTTTTTCAATTTGACTCCAAATGATACCAATTTTTGTGGATAGGAAGATATATGTCTTAAGAATCTAATGGTTCAAGCCTCACCTCAATTGGAGGTCGGATGAAGGATTTATGCCCAAAAGAGTCAAGTATGTTCATGCCCTAAATCAGTTTGAAACTCTTTTGGCGCGATCACTATAACTTTTGATCCATAAATCGGATTTCTTTCGTTTTTATACCATTAGAAAGTAGACATCTAGATCTACAACTTTTATGAAAAAAGTAAAACGAGAATCGGCCCCTAAAAAGTCGAAAATGCATCATCTTTCCCGTAGCTGTCCGTTAAACGGACAGCCATGTCCGTTTAACGGACACATTCGGGTGAAAGTGTCCCAAAAGCTTCGAAAATGTCCGTTAAACGGACATGCAAGTCCGTCTAACGGACATGGGCAGGCCAAGGGGTGTTTTTGCACCCGAGGCTGTCCGTTTAACGGACATCCATGTCCGTTTAACGGACATGCCATTCTTCCCAACTTCAAAACCTCTTCCAAACATCTCACCTTCAATCTAACTTCATAACCACTTGCATTTTTCACAAACTTAATTTATTCTAAAGTATAAACACTTCATAACACCTTAAACACCAAGTTAAACTCACCAAATTCACAAATTACAACTTACATGGTTAATCAAATCCATGAATTCAATCCTTAGTCCTCAAATCTAACTTAACCTCACAAGCTATATGAACAACAAAATGACTTTAACTGTTTACTTCCAATCTTTATAACTTCTTACTCCTAACTCCAATACTTGCATATTATACCTCATTTGAAAGATAACAAGATGCTCTACAAATTTTGTTAAGGATGCAAAACTCAATTCCATCATTAACGGTGGTAAAAACTCACTCAAATGTATTGCTCCTAAATTAACCAATGGAACAGTAAAAATATCAGCATGAATAGTAACTGAATGTGTTTCCAACACCATAACTTCTTCATCCTAAGTCCAAATGAGACAAATTATATATCTTTAGAAAGTTCTGAATTTCTACTCCAATCTTCAAGAAGACTCCTTGATCCAATTCAAACCTTAAGAGGACCTAAACTAAAGAGAAGTTTCACAAATTCTATGAAAATTTTGACAGCCCTCCCTAGAAACTTCAACAATCCAATCTTCAATTCATACACCTTCACCTGCATAAAACTCAATATCCAAGCACATACCACATCATTCAATCCCAAATGTCCCCCAACACAATTCAAGGGCAACAACCACACTCTTAAATATCTATTCCATTCCAAATATAAAGCAATGCAGTTTCATCCTTCTTTTTGCTAACTCAAGCATGCAATGATGTATTAGAATAAGACATATGAAATTTGCATAGATTACATTTAAACCCAACATTCTTGCATTTACATTATCAATCTGAGTTATTACAACGCTTTATGGGGCCTTTAGCCCGATTACAACCCAAATATCAAATGTCTATATACGAAGTGAAACAAATCTCCAAATGAAAACTAATGCTTCATATCAAAACAGAATGACTTCTAACTTAAGAACATTGAAGTGATGCCTCAATCCCAATACTTTAACTCGTATTCCCGCTCGTTACCTGTGGAGGGGAAATGGGGTGTGAGCTCGACGGCTCAGTGGGTAACAGCTTAATAATTAAGAAAATAAGCAAAAACATCCTTTTATTTCTCATTCTCAAAGCAACTTTCAAATTTGTAAAAATCTTTCAAACTTATCAAAGCCAATTTACATTGGTCAAAACACTTTCCTTTCATCAATATTCCTTGTTTTCAAAGCCAACATCACATTAATGAAAACCCTTACAATTTTATTTTCAAACTTCTCATGAATTCATCACATTAAGCTATCACATAAACATAGGTAAAATGGTTCATCAATTTATCAAAGGCAATTACCAACAAATATACATACAAAAACAACTTGATCAAACATATCACATAATCACATAATTGATGGTTTGGGTGGATCAAAACAGGACGTACTACACATTTCCGCAGAGCGGTCATGTGTAGCCGTGAACACATGAAGGAGTCCGTGAGGAGCTCCATTGCTACTAGCGGGCAGCCGGGAGAAGGCTATAATTTTGACAGGTGCACCTATCACACATGAGGGACCATCACAAACCCAAACAAACATGCATATCACATAATTCACACAATTCATAAACATTAGCCACAAATGGCTCTTGCAAGTATTCACTTTCACATAATTTCCCAAATTGTCGTTTTTCCAAAATCAAGTATCCAAACTTTTTCACTTCACAAATCATTTCTCAATTACTTCCCAAAATGTAAAACATCTCATACTAGTTCAACCCATCACAAAGAATCATTATACAACTTTATAAACCATTTAAAAACATTAGGTAACATTTATGTCAAAACAAATGAGTAGCCTATAATCTTAATCATTAAAACATTACCCACCTTAATCCTTTAGCCTTGCAATGAGGCAATTGACTTTGCTTCTAGCTCTAATAACCTCTCATCACCTTCATTAAGCAATAATAACCCAATTAACATGATGATAACCCAAATTAAACAAATTCTAGGATAGGAAAACATGGAATTAAACCTATCCAACTTAACCCAAACCTTACCCAAGCTTTAAACATTAAAAACCACTCATATAACCAAAGAATTCATCATTTTTCTTACCTTGAGAGGAGACCCACGAAATTTCTCCCTCTCCTAGCTTTGATGAAAACTCTTAAACCTTTCTTTCTTTCTCCTCCTTAAACACTCTACCACTCTTCAATAAGCAAGAAAAATCCCAAAGACCTACCTTTTTCTTCTTCTCTCTTCTTCTTCTTCTTCTTCTTCTTCTCTTCTTCTTCTTTCCCACGATGACTCACTCTCTCCTTTCTTTCTTCTAGAATTTTCGTGGTCCCTCCTCCAATTTCCTAACACATGGCTTTTTAAAACTAAAACCTAAGCTAAACTCTCCAAAACTACATAGTTTTGGCCATCCCTTTATAAAACTTAACAATTTTCTATTTCTTCCTCTTCATCCACGCAACCCATCACTTTCTTCAATTATTTTTCATTCTTTTATCACTACTTAAAGACTATAGGGCCCTTCCTTATTAGCCTTCAACCTTAACAACATATGCGAACTTCCTAAATTGCCCTCAAGCCATCTTATTCCTTTAATTTCTAACAACTAATTCAACTCTATTTTAGACTTAATCCATCATTTAATCTCCATTTCTTAAGAGCTAAAACCTCAAAATAATTTAAACAATACTTCCAAATAATTTAGACATGCTTAATTACTAAAAAAAAAAAATTCAGGGGCCAACAAATTTGGCTTTTGAATTCTTCATGGAAGTTTTATATCTTCCTTTCAGCTTTCTATTGATACTAAGTTTGTAAATTTTGGACTCTTGAGTCAAGAGATATGATTTTTGAAAAATTAGGATATATATATATATTTTTTAGTGGAAAAAAATTTGAAAAGGGAGCAAGCGAGGGACTGACTTCGCCCTCGCGAGGTCTCGCGAGGGCTAGCGTTAGACTTGCCCACTCGAGTGTGACGGCTCGCGAGGGCGAGCCGAGCTGTCCCCAATGCGACGTCGTTTTGGGATTTTGCCATTTTCTTCCAAAATCCGACCCCTCTTCATTCTTTTGCTTATATCTTTTCCGTTTGACATCCGATTGATTTGATTTTTGAAGCGTTGGATTCCTAAGACAATTATCTACATCAACATGGAAAATTTATGATTTTTGAGATTAAATTGAGGATGATAGATTTAATCAAATTGAGTTAGATAATTTTCTGAACATGGTTCAGTCTTATGAGAAATTCTTGATCTGTGGAGATCCGATTGATCTGATCTTGTTGCAAAATAAAATAGAAATATGGGGCTACAAGTAATATTAAGGAATTGAATTTCAATTTAGCCCCTAAGACTTTCAATTTCTGAATTGAAGTCGAGATTTAGTGTTCAATCTTGGATTAATAAGAGCTTAAAGTATTTTTGGCCATAACTTTTGCTCTAGTCATCCAAATGAGGTGATTCTTTATTTGGATTAAACTAGAGAAATAGGGCTACAAATGTTTTGAAGGACGTGAGTTTCAATTTAATCTTTAAGAATGTCAATTTTCAGATGGAAGTAAATCACTGGAAATTGTTTTAGCATAAGCATAGTCCAAAATGTTTGGAGTATAACTTTTGGTGTAGTGATCCAACTTAAGTGATTTTTGTGGCGTTATGAAATTGAAACAGTGGAGAACATTTCTCTAGAAGGAAGTTTTAGCAAGTTTTTTCAATTTAATGGTTAGAAAAATTTCCTAAAATAAGCATGAATTAAAATGAATTTTAGGGGCAAATATGGAAGATCACTTAAAGTGTTAAGTTTTAAGGCTTATAAGGAAGGGCATAATGGTCATTTAGCATTCATTAAAGACAAGAGGAGTAGGATGTCATTTTTAAGGGAAGGAAGGCACAAAATTAAAAGAGAGGAAGAAAGTAAAGAAGAGGAAGGAGATTTCGGATGGGAGAAGAAGAAAGAAGAAAGGAAAGTCTAGGGTTTCGATTTTTCTTGGGTTTCAAGAGTGTTTTGAAGTAGATTTCAAGGGGGAAATGAAGAGGAGCTCAAGAGCTTTATTTTGAGCCAAGAGAATCCGAAAATGATGAAAAATAAAGGTATGAGGAATTTTTACTTTGTTAAATTGTTAAAGGATTTTGGTTTAGATAGCTTGGATATGGTATGGGTTTGTAATTTCTAAGCTCAATTTTGGTGATTATGCTTTATGTGATGTTGAATTTGGATGGTTATAAATTAGGGATTTTTGTCTTGGATTGGAGAAATTGAAGCTTTGGATAAGTTTTAAGCATGGAATTGAGGTGGGTACCATGTTTATATTTTGAATTATGAGCCTAGCATAAGTTTTTAAAAAATCAAGAAGAGAAATGTTAGTAAATTATTGTTTTCGAATGATTAATTTCATTGATTTTGAAATGATTTACAAAATTGCTACAATTGCTAAATTCATTGTGTTTGAATGATTTGGAAATTACTAAAGTATTACATTCTTTGATTTTAAGGTTTGAGAATCCTTGGGTTTTGAATGATTAAAGAATTTGATTATGTGCCAAAATGTTGCATTCTTTATGTGATTGAATTATTGTTATATGAATTGATATTGAAATTGTGAATGACATTTGTATTAAATAAGACATGATATGAAAACTGGATTTTCGAAATGTGCCTTCAGGCAATCCGATTTTCAAATGTGAAATCTGTTATGTGAGTTTGGTTAGGTCCCATAAGTTGAGTCAAGTGCACTTGTTTTCTTTTTATAAGCTTCGCTTGTAGCGCCCCCTTACCGTAGGTTACACACCGAAACGCCCGTAGGTCGTTCCGATACATAACCCGCGATATGGGTGCACTACTATTCGATCATTTCTATAAACCACATGGCATCAATATAATAAAGCTGTAATATCAAAATCACTAAATTTTAAAAACCCAAAAGATACTCTTCATTTCATTTCTTAAACTACATTCACACAATTCTGTCATGATTACATGTTGTACAAATCCAAAAAGGAACTGAAATAACTCCTAATTAGGTCCTTTCCAAAAGATCCTAGCTGACCGACTTGTGAGCCATACTTCGCTTGCCAGCACTCACACAACAAGAAAAGTCACGCTAACTGGAGCTAGGAGTCAACTATCTCTATCCTGAAAAATATATGCAATGTTGGGTGAGTTTGCGAACTCAATGACTAACCATCATCGATGGTTCACCCAATTCATGCATTACACAAAATTTGCTTACGATCAACACGATAACACGCTCGTAATAAAGAATCATAATTTCATTAAACAATTATCACACACGTGCATTTAAACCATTTCAAATTCACAGCACAATCAAATACTCAATGCATGACGTGTTCATTTTATTCCAAAGTGTTGTGGATCGAGCGTCGAGATATCCCATTTCGCACAATAAACAATATTCGCGTTTTAGGGTAGGAGAGCCCTCCGGTATGCACTATCGCCTCAAGCAATAGGAATAGTAGAGCCCTCTGGGTATGCACTATTCCCTCTTTTTGGGCCTTAGGCCCATTTTCACAGTGGTTGAGCTTATAGCTCCGATAAGAATTTGCTCCAGTCACAACTGTTAATTACCAAATTTCCGATCATGCCTAGTATACGTCCACAATTTCACGATAACATATATCATACAACAGTATTCATTTAAGTCACACAATTCATTCAAAGAATTCAGCAAATCAGAGATTGAGGAACCAACTAGCTTACTCACCTCTAAACTTCCGAGCTACTGCCGGGAAGTCTCTGCTATATCAGACGATCGACGCTCCACTTGAGCCTCTATAACAATCAGAATAAATCAATATTACTTATTGCACAATTTCTCATATTCAACAATGCATATGTAGCGAATGCGATGAGTACAATACATGTTATGACATTCCCGAATCATCACAATTCGACTCTTTCACTCTAATTCATAACAGTTCTTAATACCATAATTCAATTGACTAATTCCGAATTCTCTAAAGTCCAATTCCAAATCATAGGGATTATCTTTAAATCTAAATCAAATTCACTATTCAATCACCACCAAATTTCGAGAACTACCAAAATAAATACCGAATTTCTACTTTTATAAATTCAAAATTCTTAGTTTCTATAATCAAGATCGATCCATCCTTAACCAATCCATTAAGAAATAACCCTCAAAGATCATTACTTAAACAACTTAATTCAATTTCAGAAATCAGCGCCGCGGCGAGTCATCTCGCCTTCGTCGCGACGTACGCGAAGCTCTCCTACGGCGTGCTCACCTCTGCTCATCTCGACGTGCGTCCTTGCTCGTCGCGACGTGCAGAAGGAATTAGCTCGTCAAGGCGCAGAATTAATTGTTCGTCGCGACGTCCAACTCTCCGTTCGTCGCGATGTTTAATTAATTATACGTCGCGACGTGCGGACCCTGATTCTTCTTCTACGATTCTCCTTTTCCAATTCTCTCTCTAAATTTCATCCAAAACTCAACCTATCTCTTTAGAGACACTCCAAGGCAACTCCATACACTAAACACAACTCATATTTAACCTCAATTCCATCAAATAACCATCATCCCTAATTTACAACATCAAAAACAAGCAAAATCATCATCCGAACCCTAACATTTTCCATTTATCAAATTTTATCAAACTAATCATCTGTATAACTCAATCAATCAACAAATCAAACTATCCAAGACAAGAAAGGAAGAAAACTTACTTGTTAAACCTCAAATCTTCAAAGATCATCAACCCTTGCTCATCAACACCCACGGCAATCCCCAAAAACCAACCCAAATATCATTTTCTCTAACTCAAGCTAAAGAGGAAATAGATCAAAGATGAAAGGGGAAACAAACTAGTCAGAAGAAATCAAGAGGCAATCAAGGAAGAAGATCACGAAGAAGAAGAGGAAAGCAAGCTTCGTGGAAGGCTAAAAATTCAAAGGATTGGGTTTAAAAACTTAAGGAAATAAGGGATTGTTTGGCAATTAATTGCCACAAGACCAGTCCAACAACCGCAGTCCAATTTCTTGTTATAAATTCTCCCAAATTCTCAATGGATCTGAACCCTAATTCCTCAAATCAAATTCTAATTCCTCCTTTACCATTGGACAATGAATTTCGGAACCGAAAATTCAAATAAATCAGTCATTGGTCACTTTTTCTGCCGGACCTATTACTCTGAAAATTTCAGAGAAATTCCTATAAATCCTCAAAATTAGAAAACACTTAATCATATACTCCAATTCCATAATTCAAACTCCTAAAATCTCAATTCTCATTCCGATTAACTTTTCAACGCTCCATTGACCTAATTATCTCCAAATTACCAATTTACACAATCATCTCGGGAATATGTCATACATGTATGTACGCTGATATATGCTAGTGTTATAATTCCATCAAATGTAAAGAGGCTATAAATGCATGAACATGTCAAATGCAAATGCTCACTCATTGCATGCATCCCATCGGTGACGGGATGTTACAATTCTCCCCTCCTAATAAAAAATTTCATCCCGAAATTTCTTACCTGACTGGTCGAACAGATGAGGGTACTGCCTCCTCATGTGCTCCTCAGTCTCCCAAGTAGCCTCCTCAGTCGAATGGTTCTTCCAAAAGACTTTTACCAATGGAATAAACCTGGACTTCAATTACTTGATTCGCGACCCCACAATCTGAACAGGCTCCTCAACATAACTCAAATCACTGGCTATCATAACCTCCTGAGTCGGAATCACATGGGTCGGGTCTGAACGATATCTCCGGAGCATACTCACATGAAAAATGTCATGCAACTGCGACATCTCACTCGACAAAGCTAATCGGTAAGCCAAAGGTCCTATCCTCTCAAGGATCTCATAAGGACCAATATACCGAGGACTCAACTTGCCCTTCCGGCCAAATCTTAGAACTCCTCTCCACGGAGACACTCTGATGAACACTCTATCACCCACACTGTACTCCATCTCTCTCCAATGCTGATCCACATAGCTCTTCTGCCTATCCTGAGCTGCCTTAATGCGACTCCGAATCAGCTATACCTTATCCATAGTATCCTGAATCAGCTCGGGATCCTCTAACATCCTCATACCCTCTTCATCCTAATAAAGAGGCGACCTACACTGCCTCCCATAGAGAGCCTCATACGGTGCCATACCAATGCTACTCTGGTACTGATTATTATAAGCAAACTCGACTAGAGGCAAATACTGATCCTATGCACCTCGGAACTCCAATACATAAGCTCACAACATATCCTCAATAGTCTTAATCGTCCTCTCACTCTGCCCATCTGTCTGAGGATGAAAAGTCGTACTGATGTTCAACCGAGTACCCATAGCCGACTGCAAACTCCTCCAAAACCTCGAAGTAAACCTGGGATCCCTGTCTGAAACTATAGATACCGGAACCCCATGCAGTCGCACAATCTCTGCCACATATTTCTAGGCCAACTGATTGAGAGTATTGCTCTCTCTCACTGGCAGGAAGTGAGCCGATTTAGTCAATCGGTCCACTATGACCCAGATCGTATCATGCTGCCTCAGTATCCTAGGCAATCCCATCACAAAATCCATAGTGATTCGTTCCCATTTCCACTCCGGAATAGGCAACGAATGCAATCTCCCCACTGGAGCCTGGTGCTCAGCCTTCACTTGCTAGCACGTCAGACACCGAGAAACAAACTCTGCCACCTGCCTCTTCATGCCTGGCCACCAGAAATGTAACTTAAGAGTGCGATACATCTTGGTAGTACCAGGATGCATAGCATAAGCAGCCAAATGTGTTTCCTCTAGAATCCTACGCCTCAAATCATCCACATCAGGAACACATAATCTCTGTCCCATCCACAAAGTCCCATCGCTCAACTCAAAATCATAATCCACATCAGATCTCACTCTCTCTATCAGTCTCACCAGCACAGGATCCTGGTCCTGAACTCGCTTGATCCTGTCGTGCAACATCGGCCTAAGCCTCAAAGTCGCGATCAGAGCTCCATCCTGAGCCAAATCCATCTGAACATTCAGAGCTCTCAACTGAATCAAACTAGGCAACCTACCAATCTGAATCCGAGTTGCACTGATATGAGATCTCCTACTCAAAGCATCAGCCATCACATTAGCCTTCCCTGGATGATACTCAATCGTGCAGTCATAATCCTTAAGCAACTCTATCCATCTCCTCTGCCTCAGATTCAACTCTCGCTGACTCAGCAAATACTGCAAACTCTTATGATCAGTGAAGATCTAGAACGTCTCACCATACAAATAATGTCTCCAAATCTTCAAAGCAAACACAACTGCAGCTAACTCCAAATCATGCACTGGATAATTCATCTCATACGACCTTAACTGTCTCGAGGCATAAGCTATAACTCTCCCATGCTGCATCAAGACACAACCCAAACCCTGCTGTGAAGCATCACTATACACCTCAAAACCTCCAGCTCCTGATGGCAAAGCTAACACCAGTGCCGTAGTCAACCGATGTTTCAGCTCCTCAAAACTTCTCTGACACTCATCAGTCTATCTGAAAGCCACATTCTTCCTCAGAAGTTTTGTCAAAGGGGCTGAAATTAAAGAGAATCCCTCGACAAACCTCCGGTAATAGCCGGCCAATCCGAGAAAGCTTCGCATCTCCGACACATTCTTAGGAACCTCCCAACTCATCACTGCCTCAACCATGTGAGGATCCACTCGGATACCCTCACCAGACACAGTGTGCCCTAAGAACACCACCTCATCCAGCCAAAATTCACATTTAGTGAATTTGGCATACAACTGCTTGCCCCTCATAATCTGCAAAACTATCCTCAGATGCTCCGTATGCTCCTGCCTACTCCTCGAATACACCAGAATGTCATCAATAAACACTATCACAAACTGATCCAGGTAGGGCTGAAAAACCTTATTCATCAAGGCCATAAAAGCTGTCGGGGCATTAGTCAACCCAAACGGAATCACTAAGAACTCGAAATGCCCATACCTGCTCCTGAAAGCACTTTTAGGCACATCAGCCTCTGCGATCCTCAACTGATAATATCCCGATCTCAAATCCAACTTAGTAAAAACCTGAGCCCCCTGTAACTGATCAAATAAATCATCGATCCTAGGCAGTGGATATTTATTCTTGACTGTAACCCGATTCAGCTACCTATAATTGATGCACAACCTTAAAGTCCCGTCCTTTTTCTTCACAAACAGAACTAGGGGTCCCCATGGCGAAACACTCGATCTGATAAACCCCTTATCCGAAAGCTCCTGCAGCTGAGCCTTAAGCTCCCTCAGTTCCACCGGTGCCACCCTATACGGAGGTATAGATATAGGAGCGGTACCTGGAACGAGGTCAATCGAGAACTCCGTCTCTCGATCCGGTGGCAAACCTGGTAACTCATCGGGAAACACATCTGGAAATTCCCTGATCATGGGAACATCCTGCAACCTCTGCTCAACTCGGGAATCAATCATATGAGCCAGATAGGCCTCATAACCTCCCCGCATCAATCTCAAGGCACTCAGAAAAGAAATCATCCTGGCTGGCACTGCCTGACTAACACCTCGAAACACTACTCTAGGCTGACTAGGAGATGCCAACACGACCTCCCTGGTATAACAATCCATAACAGCCCTATGGGCAGTGAGCCAGTCCATCCCCAGAATCAAATCAATCTCCCTCAAGGGCAAAACTATCAGGTCTGCACTCAACACTGCTTGATCTATCTAGATCGAGCACCCCTTGCAGACCTCTCCCAAAGCAGTAGTACTAAAGGTGTACTCACTTGCAACCCATACTGTAACATCTCTCTATCCCCATGCAATCTACATGCTACATGCGGTGTAATAAAGGAATGCGTGGAACCTGGATCTATCAATGCATAAACCTCAAAACCGAAAATCAAAAGCATACCCGCAACAACATCCGGAGAGTCCTGGGCCTCCTGCCTAGTCATGGCGTAGACCACGGCACAGGGATCATGATCGATCGCCACGCCCCTCGACACCACAAAGGAATCTCCAGCTCTACCTCGGGCTCTGCCTCGGTTCCTGAATCCAGGTCCACCACCCTAACTCTGCTGCACTGTCGAACTACTACCAGCTCTCCCACTCATAGTAGACTGAGCTCCTAAAATATCTGGACAGTTCCTGATCTGATGCTCCATAGAGCCGCACCTGAGACAAGCTCCGGTAAATCTCCAACACTCCTCACTATGTCTCCTCTCACAATGCACACAGAAAGGAAGTGCCTGACCTGATCCTCTGCCACTACCACTGCTAGACTGCCCAAATCTTCCTCTCTGAACAAAACCAGACTGTCGGGATCCTCCTGAAAATCTGAACCTGCCCTGGCGCCTACTATCACTCCTACCAGAGCTACCCTGACTGTCACTCGATCTCTTACTCCTGGATCCCTGACTAGTCTCAACCTGACTCTGTCTCAGAAGCTGCTCAATTCGCACTGCCGCAGCTCTCAACTCGATAAAGGTGCCCATATCAGACCGGGCTAACCTGGTGCGAATCTCCAGATTTAGCCCTCCCTCAAATTTCCGGCACCTATCAGACTCTGTAGCAATCAAAACCGAAGCATATCCCATCAACTCATTAAACCGAACCTCATACTCGGCCACTGACATCTGACCCTGAATCAACTCTAAGAACTCCTACATCTTCATCTCCAAATAGACCTTGGGCATGAAATTATCCCGAAAGGCTCTCAAGAAATCTTCCCAAGTCAGAATACAGGGTCTGGCGGAACTGCCCGGGACAATCTTCCACCACTGATATGCTAGACCCAGAAGCAAAGAGACTACATAATCAAAACGCTCATCGGGGTCGCAGTCCATCTGATCTAGGACTCGCTCAGTCCTCTCCAACCATCCCTCAGCCTCAGCAGGGTTTGTGTTGCCATAAAAGTCTACAGCTGCCTGCTTACGCAATCGATCATACCTCCTTTCCCGTCTCACGGGAATCCTAGGAGGCTGCTCCTCAAATAGAGGCACTAAAGACACCCTACTAGCTCCGACTGATCCGTGGTCAGCTGGTTGATCTACCTGATCACCAAGAACGGATGACCTACAACAAAACCACAATTTCGATCAATTTCTAATTTTCTTACAAAAATTCAAGCCTAAAAACATACTATGCCCAAAAGATGCCAAACCATGCTCTGATACCACCTAATGTAGCGCCCCCTTACCGTAGGTTACACACCGAAACGCCCGTAGGTCGTTCCTTTACATAACCTGCAATATGGGTGCACTACGATTCTATCATTTCTATAAACCACATGGCATCAATATAATAAAGCTGTAATATCAAAATCACTAAATTTTTAAAACCCAAAAGATACTCTTCATTTCATTTCTTAAACCACATTCACACAATTCTGTCATGATTACATGTTGTACAAATCCAAAAAGGAACTGAAATAACTCCTAATTAGGTCCTTTCCAAAAGATCCTAGCTGACCGACTTGTGAGCCATACTTCGCTTGCCAGCACTCACACAACAAGAAAAGTCACGCTAACTAGAGCTAGGAGTCGACTATCTCTGTCCTGAAAAATATATGCAATGTTGGGTGGGTTTGCGAACTCAATGACTAACCATCATCGATGGTTCACCCAATTCATGCATTACACAAAATTTGCTTACAGATCAACACGATAACACGTTCAGAACAGTAATCATAATTTCATTAAACAATTATCACACACGTGCATTTAAACCATTTCAAATTCACAGCACAATCAAATACTCAATGCATGACGTGTTCATTTTATTCCAGTGTTGTGACTGAGCGTCAGTATTATCCCATTTCGGGCACAATAAACAATATTCGCGTTTTAGGGGTAGGAGAGCCCTCTGGGTATGCACTACTGCCCTCGCGCAATAGGGATAGGAGAGCCCTCTGGGTATGCACTATTCCCTCTTTTTGGGCCTTAGGCTCGTTTTCACAGTGGTTGAGCTTATAGCTCCGATCAGAATTTGCTCCAGTTACAACTGTTAATTACCAAATTTCCGATCATGCCTAGCATGCGTCCACAATTTCACGATAACATATCTCATACAATAGTATTCATTTAAGTCACACAATTCATTCAAAGCATTTAGCAAATCAGAGATTGAGGAACCAACTAGGTTACTCACCTCTAAACTTTCGAGCTACTGCTGGGAAGTCTTTGCTATATCGGACGATCGACGCTCCACTTGAGCCTCTATAACAATCAGAATAAATCAATATTACTCATTGCACAATTTCTCATATTCAACAATGCATATGTAGCGAATGCGATGAGTACAATACATGTTATGACATTCCCGAATCATCACAATTCGACTCTTTCACTCTAATTCATAACAGTTCTTAATACCATAATTCAATTGACTAATTCCTAATTCTCTAAAGTCCAATTCCAAATCATAGGGATTATCTTTAAATCGAAATCAAACTCACTATTCAATCACCACCAAATTTCGAGAACCACCAAAATAAATTCTGAATTTCTACTTTTATAAATTCACAATTCTTAGTTTTTATAATCAAGATCGATCCATCCCTAACCAATCCATTAAGAAATAACCCTCAAAGATCATTACTTAAACAACTTAATTCAATTAGAATCAGGCTCCTCATGGCGCATGAAGTCATCTCGCCTTCGTCATGACGTAGTTAAGCTCTCCCGGCGTGCTTCGCTCTGCTCATCATGATGTGCGTCCTTGCTTGTCGTGACGTGCGGAAGGAATTGGCTCTTCGCGGCGCAGAATTAATTGTTCGTCGCGACAACGTCGCAACGTGCGAACCCTGGTTCTTCTTCTCTGATTCTCCTTTTCCAATTCTCTCTCTAAATTTCATCCAAAACTTAACCTATCTCTTTACAAACACTCCAAGGCAACTCCATACACTAAACACAACTCATATTTAACCTTAATTCCATCAAATAACCATCATCCCTAATTTACAACATCAAAAACAAGCAAAATCATCATCCGAACCCTAACATTTTCCATTTATCAAATTTTATCAAACTAATCATCTATATAACTCAATCAATCAACAAATCAAACTATCCAAGACAAGAAAGGAAGAAAACTTACTTGTTAAACCTCAAATCTTCAAAGATCATCAACCCTTGCTCATCAACACCCACGGCAATCCCCAAAAACCAACCCAAATATCATTTTCTCTAACTCAAGCTAAAGGGGAAATAGATCAAAGATGAAGGGGGGAAGCAAACTAGTCAGAAGAAATCAAGAGGCAATCAAGGAAGAAGATCACGAAGAAGAAGAGGAAAGCAAGCTTCGTGGAAGGCTAAAAATTCAAAGGATTGGGTTTAAAAACTTAAGGAAATAAGGGATTGTTTGGCAATTAATTGCCACAAGGCCAGTCCAACGACCGCAGTCCAATTTCTTGTTATAAATTCTCCCAAATTCTCAATGGCTCTGAACCCTAATTCCTCAAATCAAATTCTAATTCCTCCTTTACCATTGGACAATCAATTTCATAACCAGAAATTCAAATAAATCAGTCATTGGTCACTTTTCCGGTCCGGACCTATTACTCCGAAAATTCCAATGAAATTCCTATAAATCCTCAAAATTAGAAAACACTTAATCATATACTCCAATTCCATAATTCAAACTCCTAAAATCTCAATTCTCATTCCCATTAACTTTTCAACGCTCCATTGACCTAATTATCTCCAAATTACCAATTTACACAATCATCTCGGGAATATGTCATACATGTATGTACGTTCATATGCTAGTGTTATAATTGCATCAAATGTAAAGAGGCTATAAATGCATGAACATGCCAAATGCAAATGCTCACTCACTGCACGCATCCCATCGGTGACGGGATGTTACATCGCCCACGCTGCCCCCTAGTGGCATTGGAGCTTCGTTATGGATTTCTATAATTTCACGGCTACACTAGATCGTTATGCAGGAAAGTGTAGTACATTCTGTTCACGGCTGCACAGAACCGCTATGCAGAAATGTGCAGTACGTTCTATTTTGGACCGACCCAAACCATTCTGATGTGCTTATGTGTTTTTGTTTTGATTCTAAGTGTGATGCATCCATGTTTTTGAAATTGCTCATGAATTCTTTGAAATTGAGAACTTGTGAAAAATAAGCTTTTGATGAATTTTCTACTGTGGAATTTTTATAAAATGACAAAGGTTTTGAGAAATGATTTTGCTTATTTTTCGATTTATAAACATGTTATCCATGAGCTGTCAAGCTCACCCCTTTTCATCCCCATCTCCAGGTTTCGAACAGGAGATCGGATGAAAGAAGGTCAAGACTTTTGTTAGAATTTGCATACCTTGTATTTTGTGTAATTTGAAATTTGATATGGGTATTGTATATGGCTTGGAATGCCATTAATGTTTTATAAGCATTTATTTCATGATGTATGAATGGGACTGATCAAATTTATGGATTTGTATACGGAATAGAATAGTGAAATATGGTTATGTATATAATTTGCATATGATTATGAATGAGATGGTTTGTGTTTGGATTCCGGATAGGAGGTCCGATGATTCTAGTTATTGATTGAGAATTATTGAAGTGTTATAAATATAGAAATGTGTTTGATTATGGTGAGATTCTGGACAGGAGGTCCGATGAATTGTGATGTTTGAGCTGAAATATTGAAGTGCTTATTGTGTATGAATTGTGGTTATAAGGATATGTGTGTTAAGTGACTTTTGGAAAAAGAAAGGAATAATAAGATTTTGGGTAAATTGATGGTTATGATTTGAATATGAAAAATTGAGGATGAATTTCCAAATGAGAAATTAAATTGCTTTGAATAAAGATGAATAAAATGAAAGAAAAAAATTTATATCGGTTTTGGATTATTTTAGACAGATTGTTCTTATGGTTTCCAACGCTAGTTTTCATTAAGATACATGTTTTCGGATGTCGGATCCGCTTTAGAATTGTTTATGCTTTATGATTTGATTGAACCGTTTTGTTTGTTTTCGATTCCGAGCCATTCGATTCGTTCACCTTTTGATTCGATTTGTTTGCTTTGACTTTCTCCTTACGTTCCGTTCTTTCGAATTTGTTTTTGCTTTTGATTTCGCTTTCTGTCACATTGTTTATGTTTTCGTTCCTTCGATTCGTTTCGATTTGTGATTCGCCTTTCGTTTCACTTTGTTATGCTTTTCCTTTCATTTTCGCTTCCGTTATTAATCTTTCCGGTTGGGGTCTGGTATCGAAATCGGGTCCCAACATTTATGGTATCAGAGCGCTAGTATTAGGATCTTACATGGGCGCAAGTGTTTGTTAAAAGTTGAAACGGATAAATTAAATTAGTGAGAATGTGATATTGATGTGAATAAGTTATCATGAATTATTTGAGGAATTAAAGTGATTTTTTGATTTAAGTGTCAAGAGTGTGATTGATTATAAGAATGTGCGTATGGAAATTAAGATTAGAAATTCATGATGAATTTGGATGATTTGACTTCGAATATATGTGAGATGCCATAACGGATACTTGAAAGATGAGATTAAGGATAGAGATATATGTATAGAAATTAAAAAAGATTGATTTGAATGATGATTGGTCCATATTAAGGTTCTTTAAGAAATGGACCATTGAGTTGTGTAAATATATTAAGAAATATTGATTTGTGGTTATAGTGATTTTGATATGATATTGGTGGTATTAGATACAAGAAGTGAAAGATTGTGAAGAAATTGAGAAATATGTATGATGAGGAATTAGATAAGAAAGTGATTGAGTATGATCACATAGGAAGAACTTTTTTGAGAGATTGTGTTAATTAGTGATGTCTTAGTTAGGAATTTCGAGGGCGAAATTCGTTTAAGAGGGAGAGAAATGTTGGACCCCGAACCTTTCTTAAAAAATTTTTAATTTTTAAATTGACATTAAATGAGGAAATATGGTATGATTCTTTGTAATAAGTGAAACGTATAAATGAATTCATGAGCTTTTGATGAAATGAAAGACAATTGGGTTTTCTTGTGTTTTGCACATATTTGATAAAAAGATGAGGTAATGTGTATTGTGTTTGGATGTGGGAATTTGAGATTGTGGATAAGTGAAGTGTTGTGCAGGTTGAAGAATTTGGCTAGTGAAAATTTAGGGGAAATGCTGTCAAAATTTTACTTATGGGCAGAAACTTTGACTGCATTTTTGACCCTCTTAGATGTTGGAACCCGATTTCGGAACCGGACCCCAACCGGAAAACGGAAAAGACAAAAGTGAAAACGGACGAAAACTTCCGGAAACAAAAAGCGAAGGTCAAACCCGGAAGTGGGCTGAAGCGAAAGCGGAAGTAAAAGCATAAGCGACATTGAAACGAAAATGGGAACGCAGAAGCGAAGCGAACGAAAACGGATTCGAAAGAACGAAGCACAGTAATTCGAATCGAATTCCAAACGAACTGAAACAAACTGAGTGGCAAGATTCCGACATCCGCGAAGAAAAACTTTTCGAAACAACGTCGCATTGGATACCCTAAGACTAACTTGGTCCAAACTAATCCGAAACCGGTATAATTTTTTTTTTTCATTCATGTTCTCTTTAATCAATCGCATACAACTCAAAACAATACAATTTCCCATTTGGAAATTCTCCCATTCTAATCTCACTATCCTTTGTCATTAGCTTAAAACACTCTTAATCATGCATATTTTAATCGCATCTTTAAAACTCTTAATCTTAAACTTATTCTAGCTTTCCATAACCCGATTTTATCCAAAATCGGGCAACATAACGGTTGTATTTTGAACAGCCCAAAAATCTGCAGATAAAAAATACACACTTCTAAAATCACATCCAACCATAACAACCATCATCGGACCTTCCGTCTGGAATTTCCTGCAGAAACAATGCAAACCAATAACTACACCACTTCAATACTTCTCAAACCAAAATCTATCATCAGAACTCAATCTCATTCATATACATCTCACGTCAAAATACAAATGCAAGATTCAATCTAATCTACTCATATTCATCAGCAATCATAACTCATATCCCAAAATCATACACAACACAACTATATACATTAATTCATAATTCATGTACATCATCAAACCAAAATGGCATTTTCAAGCCACGATACAAAACCAAATGCCAAAATCTCAACTAACCCTATTACAGAAACATGCAAAACTGATGTCTTGACCGTCTTCATCCGATCTCCTGCTCAAAACCTGGAGATGGGAATGAAAGGTGGGGTGAGCTTGACAACTCAATGGGTACCATATTTGTAAAATAAAACATAATCAGAAATCATTTTTCACAAAGTTTTGCCCAAAGGCTTATTTTTCAAACTTCTCAACTTTTCAAACGTTCATAAATAATTTCAAAGGTTTTTCTCGGTTGAAACCCTTAATTTCTTATTGCTCAAACTTCTCGAATTCTTTGTTTTCACACTTCATAAATAACTTCAAAACATGCATGCAGCACATAACAATGCATTACAATGTAACAAATCAAAAACATATAATATATCAAAGTGGTTTGGTTCGGTCCGAACGGAACGTACTGCACATTCCCGCATAGCGGTCATGTATAGTTGTGAACGGAGGGGAGTCCGAAATCGGAACTCCTATGCTACTAACGGGCAGTCAGGAGAAGACTATGAGAGGTAGACCAATGCACTAACTCTACGGAGGGGACCTAACCAAACCCACATAATTCACATATTCATGCTTAAAACAAGCAGATTGCCCGAAGGCACTTTTTGAAAATTCAAATTTTCATGTCGTGTCTTACTAGACACAGTCACATTCACTAAGCACATAATTTCATATGTCATATAGCAAAACACAAATTCACTAATTAATTTCTTACAATTCACAATCATTCATCAAACAAGTATGCAACACATTTAATAATTTATCAAAATCATTCATAAAGAATAAATAACAACTTTATCAATTCCTTTGAAACATAATTCTCACACAGTTAAAATCACAATACACATTTATCATCCAAAATTTAAACAACAATTTTCACCTTTTATTCAAAACAACAAAATCACCAATCATTTTAATTTCTTAAATCAATTTCCAAAAGCATTTCTCTCCTTGCTTTCCCAAAACATAAATAAAATTTTCTTTAAATAATTCAAACATAATGAATAACAATTTCTTAAATCAATTTCCAAAATCCTTTCTCTCCTTGATTTTCCAAAAGCACAATTTCTTTAAATAATTCAAACATAATGAATAACAATTTCTTAAATCAATTTCCAAAATCATTTGAAACAATAAATCTAACCTTTGTAATAATTTTAGTAATTCCGGACATTCTCGAAATCTATCAATATTTAAAACTTGTAACAATTTTTGAAAACTTTCAAATTAAAAATTTCAATTTCTTATATCATTGAACATATAACAAAATTTCTAAAGTTATTCCAAAGGCAAGGAATTTATTCATACTAAAATTATATTTTTTTAATCTTTTCCATAAACACTACATTATAAGCAAACTCAAAGAATATTAAGGAATCATAATTTTTTAACCCTTCTAAAACTATTGAAAATCATAATTCTTCAAACCTTTAGAAACAATATTTTGTAAACACTTCCAAAAATATTTAGAAATCATATCTTCCTAAACCCTTCTTTTTATAAACAATTTCAAAATGTTAGGAACTTTTTTTGAAATATTTTGTAAACAATATTTTCTAGCTAATTCAAAGTATTGAAATCATAAATTTTCAAACATTTTCACAAACGATATTTTATAACTAATTTGAAAGTATTCGAAATCATAATTTGTTTAAACATTTATAAACCATATTTTTATAAATAATTTCAAGAGCAATAAACTTAATCATTCCAAACTTGTAACAATTTTTCAAACCCCTTTGGAAATAGATAAAAGTCGATACTTTCTTTCTTAGTTTTTTTTTTTGAAATGGAAGCATGGCTTATAATCAAATCAATCAAATACAATGTATTCAAACCATTTTGGAAATTTCCTAGGTCACTCCAAAACAATGAATTTAATCATCTTTTCAATTTACTTAAAAAAAATCAAAGAATGCATAAATCAAAAAAAATTTATTCACTTATCCGAAACAATTTTAACAATATGTCCAATCGATCCAAAACATTTTCGTTAAACACATTTGGTAATTTCTTTCAATACTTCAAACCTAAAGTAATAAAATTTCTTAACGAACTCATTCAAAAACCATAATTTATAAACTCTTATACTTTCTTGAGTTTTCAAAAGCATACACAAAGCTTCTAATTTCAAAAATAAATATGATACCCACCTTGAATCGATGCTTGAATCTTGTCCTAATCATCAATTTCTCCAATCCTTTCTTCTTTCTTTCAAATAAAAATTTCCTAAGCCAATATCATCAAAATTCAACATCATATTAGACATAATCCTCAAATTAACTATAAGAAACCCAATTCCAACATATTTTCAAGCTATCTATAGCAAAAATTTCCAAAAACCCCAAATCCCAAAAATTGGGCATAAACCCTAACTCATAAAAATCCTAAAATTAACCATCATCATAGCATAATCACTTCAATTAATCATAGATAACTCAATCCCATAACCTTTCCAAGCCACCTAAACCAATATCTCACTAAAAATCCAAAGATCAAAGTTTTTCGAATCTTACCTTTCTCCCTCATTTTCGGCACTTTCTTGCTCAAGATGAAGCTCTTGAGTTTTTCTTCACTTTCCCCTTGGAAAGCATCGATAATCCTTACTTAAAACCCTAAGAATCTGAAACCTAGCTTCTCCCTTCATCTTCTTGCCTCTTCTTCATCACCGTCGGCTCACTCTTTCATTTCTCTCTTCTTTTTCTTTCTTTCTTCTCTTCTATCATGTTTCTCCTCTCTTCACTGCCAACAACTACTTGCTTAAGGGTGTCATGTCATTAAATGACAACCAAAAGACCATAATGCCCCTCCATTTAAGTTAACTTCCAAAATTACCCCTGCACAAAATCTTGAAAAAATGATAACTTACATCCAGATTTTGAGTGGTTAAACGAAATAATTTGGCAAAACTTTCATCTCGAGAATTGTTCCTCTATGTCTCCTCTTTAAAAATGACACCAAAATCACTCAATTCAGTTCAGAATTGAGGAAGTTATGGCCAAAATACGTACAGACCACACAAAACCGCGACTGAACAATAACACTAACTTCTAAAAATCATAACTTTCACTTCCGATATCGAAAAATATCAAACTCTATGGCTACGGAAAACTCTCGACAGAAGCTACAAGTCTCGAGAAGATCATTTCCTCAAATTTGGCCTAAATCAAAAAGTCAACTTTTACTCCAAAAAGTCAAACTTTCATAATTTTATTTCTAAATTTTCACTTCCATTTTAAATCAACTCATTCTCTAACACTTTCATAACCCAAATAAATTTACTCAAATATCAAAGTCATCAAAACTAATCGATTCTTTTTCTCATTAAATTTTTCTTAAATTCATCAATTTTTTTTAAATTCATAAATTTTCTCACCAATTTCTTTTCATTTAAATTCATTTTAATATTTCTAATTTTCACCAAAAGTTTGGGGTCCAGCATTAGAGATAAAATTTTACTAAAAAATCTTCTTGAAGATTGTAGCTTAGGTTTTGATCTTTTCATTGATGTATAATATGTTATTTTTGATTGTGAGAATTGGAAGATATGAAATTGTGAAGTTTGGATGTGGTATAGGATGAAAAATTATCTGGCAGAAGATTTGACTAAAAAATTAACTTAGTTAGAGGTTGAAATTGTCTTTAAGTGCTTCATGAAAATTTTAAATTATGTTTTGATCTTTCCATTGATGTAAAGTATGGAAATTTTGGGCTATGAAATAGGAAGTTATGATTTTTACAAGTTGTTGATACTTTTTGGGAAGAGTTTTAGTGGACAGAACCTTTGATTGGAAATTCGATTTCCTTAGAGGCCAAATTGATTTTTCTGTCCTTCATGAAAGTTGTAGGTTGTTTTCTGATCTTTTCATGGATATAAAGTATGCCATGTTTGGAGCTTGGAGTAGAAAGATAGAAATTTTCAAAGTTGAGTTATTTGTTTAGGGAGATATTATTTGGACATAAAGTTTGAGTGGGATTTTGATACCTTTAGAGACGGATTTGGCTTTTGAATTTTTCATGAAAGTTGTATAGCTTACTTTCAGCTTTCTATTGATACCAATTTTGTAAATTTTTGACTCTTGAGTCAAGAGCTATGATTTTAAAAAAATTCGGAATTATTGATGGAGAATTATTGAAGTGTTATAGATATAGAAATGTGTTTAATTATGATGGGATTCCGAACAGGAGGTCTGATGAATTGTGATGTTTGAGCTGAAATATTGAAGTGCTTATTGTGTATGAATTGTGGATATATAGATATGTGTGTTAAGTGACTTTTGGCAAAAGAAAGGAATAATAAGATTTTGGGTAAATTGATGGTTATGATTTGAATATGAAAATTTGAGGATGAATTTCCAAATCAAAAATTAGAATTCTTTGAATAAAGATGAAAAAAATGAAAAAAATTTATACCAATTTTGGATTATTTTAGACAGATTGTTCTTATGGTTTCCAAAGCGAGTTTTCATTAAGATACACGCTTTCAGATGTCGGATCCGCTTTAGAATTGTTTCTGCTTTATGATTTGATTGAACCGTTTTGTTTGTTTTCGATTCTGAGCCATTCAATTCGTTCGCCTTTTGATCCGATTTGTTTGCTTTGACTTTCGCCTTATGTTTAGTTCTTTCGAATTCGCTTTTGCTTTTGATTTCGCTTTCTGCAACTTTGTTTTCCGATTTATGTTTCCGTTCCTATGATTCGTTTCAATTTGTGATTCGCCTTTCGTTTCGTTTTGTTATGTTTTTCCTTTCGTTTTCGCTTCCGTTATCAATCTTTCCGATTAGGGTTCGGTTTCGAAATCTGGTCCCAACATAGTTTTTCAACAACTTCAATTCAGATTTTTCCCAATCACATCTTATACTAAGATCATCCTTTCTACCTCATTTACTCTTCATTCTCTACTCCAATTCAACCCAATAACATTCACAAACCAATTCTTAATCCATTATTTAATATTCATGTGAAACAAAACATCAACATGTATACATTCATTTCTTCACCAACGTTCTAGCATATACTCAACTCCTTTGTCATGATCATTTACCCCTGAACTATCATCATATATGATTCATTTAAAACAACACATGAAGAACAAAATTTAACTTTTTTGGGACCCAAATTTTTTATTTTTTACTTATTTATTGATTTACTTGATTTATTCTTTATTTTTGCTTTAATTGTTTTAATTATGTGTGTATATATATGTGTGTATTTGGTGAGTCTTGAAATTAGTTAGTATGATTGGGAATTGGAAATTTTGAAGTTTAAGTGAAGGGTTAAAATTAATTGAATTAATTGGTAGTAGGCTTGTGATATGTGTAGAGCCACATAAGACAAAAATAAGGGCATGTGAGAGAGAATGGGCTTTGGAGGTTAATGGGATAAGTAGAAGGAGGAGAGCTCAAAAGCATTGTAAGAGGAAAAGGGAGAACTTGAAACTACGTAGTATTGGAGGAGGACTTAAGTTTAGAGCAAATGAGTTAAGTGAATTAAGAAGGGAGAAGCAAATGTCATAAGAGCAAAAGAGAGGAAGCAAAAACGTGAGCTAAGGAAGAAGGAGCTTTCGGCTAGGAGGAAGAGAGTCGTAGGAAGCTTGAAGAAGAGGAAAAAGAAGAGAAATCTACTTGTTAGAGGTAAGTTCCATCTTTGTTTATGATAAGTTCGAAAATGGGATGAAATGGAAGTTAGGGTTTGTGTAGGGTTTGAAGAAAGAAAGAAGAGAAGGTGAAATCAAAGGGATTCTAGGATTTCTAAGTTAGGGTTTTGGTTTTTCTGGCATAGATGGTTTATGGGTAGGTTAGGTTTAAAGTTTATTTTTACCTTTGCTTGATTTATGAATGCTATGCCTTTCTTTTAGAATATATTTATTAAATGGAGTGTGATTTAATTGAAGGAAATCAAGAAAACCCCACTCAAGACAAGGAGGAAGGGAAATCTTGAATTCGAGATTCCGACATTAGGTGGGTAACATTTTTATAGTTGTTGTGTAATGGGCAAATGCCCTATGTGTGCTATCTTTATTAAATTGTGTGTATATTGAAAGTGTATTCCTTTGATTTGAAAGAAAAGAATGAAACTACGATGATTCGATACAATGAAAGAAGCATAAAATGCTATTCTTATGTTTGAATATGTGAGCATAAATTGGTTGTGATTGGGCGAGAGAGAACCTATTTCGTTAAGTCACGTGCACGTTGACCCCCCTAGCCTTCTCCCGGCTGCCCGCTTGAGGCCCACGAGATTTGAAAATTGACTCGTCGTGTTTACGGTAAACTTCAATTTTCGTCGTGTTTATGGAACTCTCGAGCCAAATGTGTGCATTTCATCATTTTGGTGTTTATGATGCATAATATGTGTTTTAATCGATAGATGATTCCATGCTATGCTTATGTGATGATTTTGGTTAATTTATGATTTATGTGATGAAGTTGAGTTATTTGGACTTTACATGATAGATTGCAAATGTTTCGGATTCTCTATGTGTTGTATGGCTCATTACTCGATGTCCATAAACGTGTTAGCCACTGAGCCGTGTTTTGCTCACCTCATTCTCCCTCCTCAGGTGCAAATTTTAGTTGATCGCGGAACCTTGCAAGGCATCGGGCATAACTCCAAGAAACCTTAGATACTTTTGTATTAAGTTAGTAACTAGCTTTTGGATAGCTTTATAAGCATATTAAGCATTGAGCATGTAACATCCCGTTACCGATGCGATGAGCATATTGGTACAGGTAGTGTTGTGATTGCATATTTAGTGCTCGAGTGTTTTGTCGCCTTTGAGATAGATCATTTTGCACATGCATATACATAGTGTCATGCATTCATGATTGTTCCAGCATTTAAATTGTGATTATGAGTTGAATTGTGAATTTTGAGATAATTGAGTTAGATTTGATTTTAAAGTGAAATTAGGGATAATTCGAGTGGAATAGTGGAATTAGAGTGAGAATTGAATTTTAGAAAATTGGAAATTGAAAATTGAGTATGAGATCGAGTGTTTTATATTTTGAGGAATTATGGAATTTTTTGAAATTTTAGAGTTATGTGTTGGATGGAAATTGACTTAGAGGCGATGATTGTGATTCGGTTTGAAAGTGAGTGGTAAATGGCTTGGAAAATTTAGATTTGTGAGTTTAAGAATTATTGTGAAGAGCCATTGAAATTTAGAGACCGAGATTGAATGAATTTGAGGACTTGTAGATTTTGGGTCTCGGTTGAAATCAACCCTTTTTAATGCTCTTAGTTCAAACCCTCTTGGTTTTAACTTTGTAAAAACCTAAGGCAATTTCTTCTTCCTCCCGTCGACGATCTCACTTTTCCTCCTTGGAGATTTTGTGGTTTGTTCCTTATTGAGAAAGCCTTGTTTGTGATTGAGAGTTGATGATGTTTTCGTTTGGGTTGAGAGTGAAATCAGTTGGAGTTTGAGCTGGAGGATCTCGGACGTTTACGATTTTTAGGGCTTCGATCGAATATGTGATTTGGTAAGTTTATTGTGTTTTAATGTTGTATTTATGGTTATTTATGGCAATTATGGTATTTAATGTGTTAGTTGGGGTAGTTGAATGTGTTTTATGGAGGTTTTAAGAGTATTAATGGCGGAAATGACGATCGGAGAAGTCGATTGGGTCGCACGTTGCGACGCCTCGTAAAGGGCCACGCCATGGCGAAAGGCAAGCATGTTAAGCATGGCGAGCCGCTTGAGACGTCATGAAAGCAAACAATTTAGACATACGATGAGTGATTGCTAAGGCGCATGCAGGCGTTGAAGAGTTGTTCGCATGACGAACGTCCCCGCCGCCATGGCGTCCCTTTCAGGCTTGACTTGCTGAGAAATGAGGTCATGGCGAGGACAGAAATTTTAGAGAAATTGAATTGGTTTTAGGGTATATCTTTTAGTGTAGACCTCAATCGGGGTAATTATGGAGTTGTTATGATCTAGAGAAAGAGGTCTTTGAGTGAGGTAAATTATAAGAGTTCGAAATTAAATTAGCGAGTTCTCAATCATAGAAAAAGAGCTTATTCTGGTTCCTTAAGTGACCTAAGAGTTATGTATTATCAATTGGAGTATAATTAGAGTTTAAATGAGAGATTTGTGAAATTTATGGATGTTATTGACCTAGTGAGTAGTAAATTTTGGTTGTGAATCGAGAAATAGCGGAATGGGACTAAAGCGTTGGGAAATCATGATCATGCATCATATAATTTAAAATGTGAGACATGTGCATTAGTGAATCTTATTGATTGAGCATATAGTGATGAGAATGCGTTTGTATTGTTATAGAGGCGTCGTTGGATCGTCAGTCAACGGATATTGCTGGTACTTCCAGGCAGTAGCTCGGAAGTTACAAGTGAGTAACCTAGTTGGTTCCTCGATCTTTGTGTGATAATCTGTGCTGTGAATGTGTGAATCAATTGTCAATGTGAGTGATACAAATGTGAGATAAATGTGCTGCAAATATGAATAAGTGTTCTGATTGTGAGTGATTGTACTGAATGTGTTGCTAATGTGAATACTTGTGATTATGAATCAGTGTATAGTATTACGAGTAAGTGTTCTGATCGTGACAAGTGAATGAAGTGATAATATATGTCTAGTATTTGTGCAAGTGTTAGTGCATGCTAGGCATGATTATAAGAGGTAATTAAACAGTTGTGACTGAAGCATTCAGTGTGCAGAGCTTTAAGCTCGAATATCAGTGAATAGGCCTAAGGCCAAAAGGGGGAATAATGCATACCCAGAGGGCTCTCCTATCCCTAAAGTGAGTGGGCAGTAGTGCATACTCATAGGGCTCTCCTACTTGCCGAAATTGTGATCATTGTGAAAAGTGCCCGAATCGGGAAAGTGTAACGCTTAGTCACAACAATGACATAAAATGAGAAATTGCATACATTATGCATCTGACTGCGTAGTGAAATCGAGAATGCGTGTGATTTATGACAATTGTGAAGTGATATGTTTGAGTTATGTTATCGTATAAATATGTAAATTGTATGCAGTGTTCTAAATTGCGTTAAAGTGTACTATCACGATATATTATGTGTATATGCATGAGTTGGGTGAACCATCGATGATGGTTTCTCCGAAGTTCGCAAACTCACCTGACATTGCTAATATTTTTCAGGAGCGTCGGTAAGTTTCTAGCTCCCGAGATAGGCGTTTTCTCTTTGTCGAGTTCTTGGTCAAGTGAAGCGATGGCACATGTGTCGGTCACCGGGGCGACTTTGAGGATGACCTAGTATAGACGCGTTTTATCGGTTTCCTTTTGGGTTCTTGTATTGAGACTTTAGGGGTGATAGACTTGTCTATATTTTGGATTGATATTATGCAATGAGATTGGAGTTTTAAATTTTAGTGATTTGCTTATTGCGGTTTAATTATCTTGATGCCATGCGAGTATTTAGTGATAGTTGCGGCGGTAGCACTTCCTTCTTTGTGGGATATCGTCGGTGACAACCCACAAAGCCCCGGTGTGTACCCTATGGTGAGGCGCTACATTAGGTGGTATCAAAGCATGGTTTGACATCTTTTGGGCATAGTGTATTTTAGGCTTGAATTTGGTGAAAAGCGTAAATTGATCGATTCTTGTTAATTGTAGGTCATCCGTTCTTGGAGAGCAAGTGGATCAACCGGTGGCCTAGGATCCGTGGGAGCTAGTAGAGAGTCCCCGTGCCTCATTATGATGAGTTGCCTCGAGTTCTGTGAGGCGGGAGAGGAGGTATGATAGGCTGCGTGGCGAGGCGATTGACCTATGGCAGCACCGACCTGCGCAGAGGCGAGGGATGGTTAGAGAGGGAGAGAGTCCTCGATCGAGATGGAATGCGACTCGAGGGCGCTTTGACTATCTGATGTCTTTGCTTGAGGTTGACTTTTCGGTGGTGGAAGGCTGATTAGGGGCGGTTCTTCAGGCCTGCATGTTGACTTGGGATGATTTTTCGAGGGCATTTAAGGATAATTTCATGCCCAAGGTGTATTTAGAGATGAAGATGCAGGAGTTTCTTGAGCTGAGACAAGGGTTGATGTCAGTGGCAGACTATGAGGTCAGGTTCAATGAGCTGTCGGCTTATGCGTCTGCTTTGATGTCTTCAGAGTCTGACAGGTGTCAGAGGTTTGAGGGCAGACTCAATATGGAGATCCATACCAGATTGGCCCGATCGGATATGGGTACATTTATTGAGTTGAGGCGCGTTTGTGAGGATTGAGCGGTTGTTGGCGAGTCGACTGAGGTTGGATCGGGACCCGGGCAAGAGGTCAAAGGTGATAGTCGAGGCGGTGCTAGTAGAGGTTTATGGCGTCGAGTAGGACCTTGAGTTATGCGGAGGAGGTAGACAGTCCAGATTTGGGCAGAGGGACAGATTTGCTTAGTCCAGTGGTGGCCGTAGCGGGGCTAGAGGTTCAGGTCAGATGATCCCGCTATGTGAGTATTGTGAGAGGAGACACAGTGGGGAGTGCTGGAGGTTTACCGGAGCATGTCTCAAGTGTGGTTTCATGGACCATCAGCTCTGAGAGTGTCCTTTTACTGTGGAGGCCTAGTCCGCTACGACTGGTAGATCAGGCAGTACTACCTCGGTGCAGCAGAGTCGTGGAGGTGGATCTGGTTGGAGAGGCCGAGGCCGAGCTGAGGGATCTGTAGTGAGGTCTGAGGGACAGAGTAGCAGGTAGCAGTCCCAGGCCAGAGTCTATGCTATGACTCGGCAGGAGGCTCAAGAGTCTCCAGATGTTGTTGCGGGTATGCTTCTGATTTTTGGTTTTGAAGCATATGCATTGATGGATCCTAGATCCACTCATTCTTTCATTGCACCGCATGTGGCATGTAGACTGCATTGTGAGAGGGAGAGATTGCAGTGTGGGTTGCAGGTGAGTACACCTTTGGGTAGTACTACTGCTTTGGGTGACGTCTGCAAGGAGTGTCCGATAGTGATTGATCAGGCAGAGTTGAGTGCAGACCTGATAGTTTTGTCTTTGAGAGAGATTGATCTGATTCTAAGGATGGACTGGCTTATTGCACATAGGGCTGTGATGCATTGTTATACCAAGGAGGTCGTGTTAGATTCTCCTGGTCAGCCTAGAGTTATTTTTCGAGGTGTTAGTTAGGCAGTGCTAGCTAGGATGATTTCCTTTCTGAGTGCTTTGAGATTGATGCGTGGTGGTTGTGAGGCGTATTTGGCTCATGTGGTGGACACCAGGATTGAGCAGAGGTTGCAGGATATTCCCGTGATTAGAAAATTTCCGGATGTGTTCCCCGATGAGTTATTGGGTTTGCCACCAGATCGGGAGACGGAGTTTGGAATTGACCTCGTTCCAGGTACCGCTCCTATATCTATACCTCCATATAGGATGGAACCGGTGGAACTGATGGAGCTTAAGGTTCAGTTGCAGGAGTTGTTGGATAAGGGGTTTATTAGACCCAGTGTTTCGTCGTGGGGAGCTCCAGTGTTATTCGTGAAGAAGAAGGATGGGACTTTGAGGCTGTGCATCAATTATAGGCAGCTCAATCGGGTTACTGTCAAGAATAAGTACCCACTGCCTAGGATCGATGATCTATTTGATCAGTTGCAGGGAGCTCAAGTGTTTACTAAGTTGGATTTGAGATCTGGGTATTATCAGTTGAGGATAGCGGAGGCCGATGTGCCTAAGAGTGCTTTCAGGAGCAGGTATGGGCATTTCGAGTTCTTAGTGATGCCGTTTGGGTTGTCCAATGCCCCGGTAGCCTTCATGGCCTTGATGAATAAGGTCTTTAAGCCCTACCTTGATCAGTTTGTGATTGTGTTCATTGACGATATTCTAGTGTATTCGAGGAGTAGACAGGATCATGCAGACATCGAGGATTGTCTTCTGATTATAAAGAGAAGCATTTGTATGCCAAATTCACAAAATGTGAATTTTGGCTTGATGAGGTGGTGTTCCTAGGCCACATAGTGTCTAGTGAGGGTATCTGGGTAGATCCTCACAAGATTGAGGCAGTGAGGAGTTAGGAGATTCCGAGGAACGTGTCAAAGTTGCGGAGTTTCCTCAGTTTAGCAGGATATTACCGGAGGTTTGTCGAGGGGTTTTCAGTGATCTCAACCCCTTTGACAAAACTTCTAAGGAAGAATGTGGCTTTTAGATGGACTGATGAGTGTCAGAGGAGCTTTGAGGAGCTTAGGCATCGATTGACTACGGCACCAGTGTTAGCTTTGCCGTCAGGGTCCGGAGGTTTCGAGGTATTCAGTGATGCTTCGCAGCAGGGTTTAGGTTATGTTTTGATGCAGCATGGAAGAGTTATAGCGTATACCTCGAGACAGTTGAGGCCTCATTAGAGGAATTATCCAGTGCATGATTTAGAGTTGACCGTAGTAGTGTTTGCCCTGAAGATCTGGAGGCATTATTTGTATGGAGAGACGTTCCAGATCTTCACTGATCATAAGAGTCTGAGATATCTGTTGAGTCAGAGAGAGTTGAATCTGAGACAGAGGAGATGGATTGAGCTATTGAAGGACTATGACTGCACGATTGAGTATCATCCAGGGAAAGCCAATGTGGTGGCAGATGCGTTGAGTAGGAGATCTCATATCAGTGCAGCTCATATTCAGATTGATAGATTGCCTAGCCTGATTCAGTTGAGAGCGCTTGATGTGCAGATGGATTTGGCTCAGGATGGAGCCTTGATTGCTACTTTGAGGCTTAGATCGATGTTGCAGGATCGGATCAGGAGAGTTCAGGATCGAGATCCAGTGTTAGTGAGACTGATGGATAGAGTCGAATCAGGGTTGACTGCTGATTTTGAGTTGAGAGATGGGACTCTTTGGATGGGTCAGAGATTGTGTGTGTCAGATGTTGATGATCTGAGACGAGAGATTTTGGAGGAAGCTCATGTGGCCGCTTATGCGATGCACCCTGGTGTTACCAAGATGTATAATACCCTTAAGTTGCATTTCTGGTGGCCAGGTATGAAGAGGCAAGTGGTAGAGTTCGTTTCTCGGTGTTTGACGTGCCAACAGGTCAAGGCTGAGCACCAGGCCCCATTTGGGAGATTGCATTCGTTATCCATTCCGGAGTGGAAATGGGAGCGAATCACCATGGATTTTATTATGGGGTTGCCTAGGACGCCGAGGCAGTATGATGCGATCTAGGTCATAGTAGACCGGTTGACCAAATCGACTCACTTCTTTCCAGTGCGAGAGAATAATACTCTCGACCAGTTGGCCCAGAAGTATGTGGCAGAGATTGTGCGACTGCATGGGGTCCCAGTATCGATAGTGTCAGATAGGGATCCTAGATTTACTTCGAGATTCTGGAGGAGCCTGCAGTCATCTTTGGGTTCAAGGTTGAACTTTAGTCTGACATTTCATCCTCGCACGGATGGGCGAGTGAGAGGGCGATCAAGATTGTTGAGGATATCTTTGAGAGCTTGTGTATTAGAGTTGAGGTGTTTGGGACGATGCTTGGCTCGATCGAGTTTTCGTACAATAATCGATGCAGGCGATATTGGGATGGCACCGTATGAGGCCTTGTATGGGAGACCGTGTAGATCACCTCTTTCTTTGGGATGAAGAGGGTGTGAGGATGCTTGAGGGCCCCGAGTGATCCAGGATCTGATGGATAAAGTGAGGCGATTGAGTCGCATCAAGGCGGCTCATGATAGATGAAGAGTTATGTGGATCGACATCGGCGAGAGATGGAGTCTGATGTGGCGACAGAGTGTTCCTCCGAGTGTCACCTTGGAGAGGAGTCTTTGAGATTTGGCCGTAGAGGCAAGCTAAGTCCTCGGTATGTCGGTCCGTATGAGATTCTTGAGAGGATTGGACCGTTGGCCTATAGATTAAGCGTTGTCGAGTGAGATGTCCCGGTTGCATGATGTTTTTCATGTGGTATGCTTCGAGATACCGCTCGGACCCGACTCATGTGATTCCGGCTCAAGAGATTGAGATAGCTAGTGATTTGAGTTATGTTGAGGAGCGGTCGTGATTATCGATTCTGGTCAAGTAATTGAGGCGGGGTGATTCCATTGGTGAAAGTCTATGGAAGAATCACTCATCGAGGAAGCGACTTGGGAGGCGAGGAGCACTTGAGGAGGCGATACTTTATCATTCGACGGTCGGTATGAAATTTTAGGACGAAATTTTTGTTTAGGAGGGGAGAATTGTAACATCCCGTTACCGATGCGATGAGCATATTGGTACGGGTAGTGTTGTGATTGCATATTTAGTGCTTGAGTGTTTTGTGGCCTTTGAGATAGATTATTTTGCACATGCATATACATAGTGTCATGCATTCATGATTGTTCCAGCATTTAAATTGTGATTATGAGTTGAATTGTGAATTTTGAGATAATTGAGTTAGACTTGATTTTAAAGTGAAATTAGGGATAATTCGAGTGGAATAGTGGAATTAGAGTGAGAATTGAATTTTAGAAAATTGAAAATTGAATATGAGATCGAGTGTTTTATATTTTTGAGGAATTATGGGAATTTTTCTGGAATTTTTAGAGTTATGTGTTCAGACCGGGAAAATGACTTAGAGACTGATGATTATGATTTCGGTTTCGAAAGTGAGTGGTAAATGGCTTGAAAAATTTAGATTTGTGAGTTTAAGAATTATTGTGAAGAGCCATTGAAATTTAGAGACTGAGATTGAATGAATTTGAGGACTTGTAGATTTTGGGTCTCGGTTGAAATCAACCCTTTTTAATGTTCTTAGTTCAAATCCTCTTGGTTTTAACTTTGTAAAAACCTAAGGCAATTTCTTCTTCCTCCCGTCGACGATCTCACTTTTCCTCCTTGGAGATTTTGTGGTTTGTTCCTTATTGAGAAAGCCTTGTTTGTGATTGAGAGTTAATGATGTTTTCGTTTGGGTTGAGAGTGAAATCAGTGGGAGTTTGAGCTCGAGGATCTCGGACGTTTACGATTTTTAGGGCTTCGATCAAATCTGTGATTTGGTAAGTTTATTGTGTTTTAATGTTGTATTTATGGTTATTTATGGCAATTATGGTATTTAATGTGTTAGTTGGGGTAGTTGAATGTGTTTTATGGAGGTTTTAAGAGTATTAATGGCGGAAATAGCGATCGGAGAAAGGCGATTGGGTGCACATCGCGACGTCTATAAAGGGCCATGCATGGCGAGAAAAGCGTGTTAGCATGGCGCCGCTTGAGACGTCGCCATGACAAGCAATTTAGACGCCATGACAGTGATTGCTAAGCGCCTTGACGAAGTATAGAAGAGTTGTTCGCCATGACGAGCGTTCCTTGTGAGGGGTGTAGGTCGAGGCGAGAGGACAGAAATTTTAGAAATTGAATTGGTTTTTAGGGTATATCTTTTAGTGTAGACCTCAATTGGGGTAATTCTAGAGTTATTACGATCTAGAAAGAGGTCTTTGAGTGAGGTAAATTATAAGAGTTCGAAATTAAATTAGCGAGTTCTCAATCATTGAAAAAGAGCTGATTCTAGTTCCTTAAGTGACCTAAGAGTTATGTATTATCAATTGGAGTATAATTAGAGTTTAAATGAGAGATTTGTGAAATTTATGGATGTTATTGACCTAGTGAGTAGTGAATTTTGGTTGTGAATCGAGAGATAGCGGAATGGGACTAAAGCGCTGGGAAATCATTATCATGCATCATATAATTTTAAATGTGAGACATGTGCATTAGTGAATCTTATTGATTGAGCATATAGTGATGAGAATGCGTTTGTATTGTTATAAAGGCACCGTTGGATCGTCAGTCCACGGATATTGCTGGTACTTCCAGGCAGTAGCTCGGAAGTTACAGGTGAGTAACCTAGTTGGTTCCTTGATCTTTGTGTGATAATCTGTGTTGTGAATGTGTGAATCAATTGTCAATGTGAGTGATACAAATGTGAGATAAATGTCCTGCAAATATAAATAAGTGTTCTGATTGTGAGTGATTGTACTGAATGTGTTGTTAATGTGAATACTTGTGATTATGAATCAGTGTATAGTATTACGAGTAAGTTTTCTGATCGTGACAAGTGAATGAAGTGATAATATATGTGCTAGTGACTGTGCAAGTGTTAGTGCATGCTAGGCATGATTATAAGAGGTAATTAAACAGTTGATTTGAAGCATTCAGATGTCGAGCTTTAAGCTCGAATATCAATGAATAGGCCTAAGGCCAAAAGGGAATAGTGCATACCGGAGGGCTCTCCTATCCCAAAGTGAGTGGGCGATAGTGCATACCGGAGGGCTCTACTACTTGCGAAATTGTGATCATTGTGAAAAGTGCCGAATCGGGAAAGTGTAGCGCTCGGTTACAACAATGACATAAAATGAGAAATTGCATACATTATGCATCATTGCGTAGTGAAATCGAGAATCGTGTGATGTATGACAATTGTGAAGTGATATGTTTGAGTTATGTTATCGTATAAATATGTAAATTGTGTACAGTGTTCTAAATTGCGTTAAAGTGTACTATCACGATATATTATGTGTATATGCATGAGTTGGGTGAACCATCGATGATGGTTTCTCATTGAGTTCATAAACTCACCCAACATTGCTAATATTTTCAGGACAGCGTTAGTAAGTTTCTAGCTCCCGAGATAGAGGCGTTTTCTGCTTGTCGAGTTCTTGGTCAAGTGAAGCGATGGCACATAGGTCGGTCAGCTGGGGCGACTTTTGAGAATGACCTAGTATAGACGTTTTTATCAGTTTCCTTTTTGGGTTACTGTATTGAGACTTTAGGGGACTGATAGACTTGTCTATATTTTGGATTGATATTATGCAATGAGATTGGAGTTTTAAATTTTATTGATTTGCTTATTGCGGTTTAATTATACTGATGCCATGCGAGTATTTAGTGATAATTGCGAGCGGTAACACTTCCTTGCTGTGGGATATGCGTCGGTACAACCCACGGGCATCCCGGTGTGTACCCTATAGTGAGGGGGCACTACAGAGCATCTCATATGTTGTATTTTGATACTTGATTCTTGATGGATATGATGAATATGCTGATATGTAATTAAAGCTATGATTGAACTCTTGAAGGATTGATAAAGAGAATGAGAGCTCTAGTACTCTCTTCTTCATGTGAATTTGTTGATTTGTGATCTGTGTGTGGCCTTGAAAAAGGAAGTGTATGAGTCCTTTTAATCGTTGAGTTGTTGTTGGGTTTTGTATTGGGATAGCTTGCTAGAATTTGCAAAGGTTTATGATCTGTTGAAATTCTGGGCTGATGTGTTCATATGATAGGTTTTGGGTGTATTGAGGAGTGCCGCAATTTCTGGATTGTCATAGATCGAATAGGATCATTTAGTCTTCTTGAGAGTGGTAGGTGAGCTGTAGAGCTTTCCCATGACGTATTATGAGCTATTTTAGGGTGTGTAAATTGGAAAATGTGAGTGCTGAAGTGGAGTGTAGGTGCTGCCAAAATGATAGATGCATACTAGCAAAAACTTTGATTCCATATGTGACCTATATAGAGTTAGATTTTTTAATTATGGTCTTCATTATAGTTGCAGATCGCTCTCTTACCTTTCTATAGCCACCAATTTTGTTAAATTTGGAGTTTTGGATCAAAAGTTATGGTGTTTGCAAGTTCTGGTACTGTTTAGGAGGACCTAGTCGATCGATCTTGGAGTAAACTTTTGATTTCTTTAGAGGTCGATATTGTCTTTGGATCCTTCTTGAAAATGGTATATCTGTCTCTTAGCTTTCCAACGAATTAAACCGCGTCTGATTTGGAGCTCGGAGTCAAAAGTTATAAGAGTTTGAAGTCTGATAGGTCGGATCATTGGACAGAGTCACTCACCCATGAGGGCCCGGCCTTCATCGCCAGGCGAAACTCGCGTGTTTAAATTCGGTTTTGGCCGACCGACCCCTCTCCCTTCTTTTGGCCATAACTTTTTACATAGACCTCCGATTAAGCTGATTTTTGAAACGATAGACTCCTAAAAAAATTCTCTATCTTTTTATACTTGATTTATCAGTATTTCTTTTAAATTGTAAAAATTGGTTTGAAACAAAATGTAATGGTCGGTCGATAAAGTCTGAATATACTTCACTTATTTTGAAATATCTTGAGCTATAGAGCTCCGATTGAGGCGATTCTTGTTTTAAATTAAACTAGAGACCTAAACCTACAAGTTTTATGAAGGAACCAATTGGCAATCTATCCTCTAAGGTTTTCAAATTCTGACACAAAGTCAGTAAAATGTTCAGTTTTGACTATTTTCTTTAAAAAGCATTTTAAGTATAACTTTTTCATTTCTAATCCGAATTGAGCGTTTTCAGTGGAGTTAGAATCGTTAGATCATGAGGAACAAATTTCCTTAAGAAGACGATCCATTTCTCCTTTTCGAGTTAGCCAAATTGAGGTCAGAAAGTTGTCACTTTTGGGTCTTCCATGCTTGTGTGTTTCCGAATGTTGGGCCTCGGAGACGGTGTCCAACATTGTTTAGAATCAGAGCTTAGGTTCACTCCTAGGCTTGGGATGCATAGTAGGGAAATTGTTTTGTTATGTGATTAAATTTTGCGTTATGAATTGATTGTTTGTATTAAGTCTCATGCATATCATGCATTCATATAGAAACTAAGATTAAAATGAATTGTAGCTAATCATAAATATTTTCATTGAAGGAGTAAGATGTCACCTCGTAGAAGGACACGAGGAGTTCTGCAAGGTTCAATTGCACCTGACTCTCCTCTGAAAGAGGAGAGCACGGATGAGTCCGTAGCCCCGGGAGTGGATGAGGCTTCTCGAGGGCAGAGTAGTGAGCCCCTCAGGCCTCGGGCCGCGATCGCCTGGTCGATCTGAGCAAGTACCTGCTCTAGACCCGAGATTGTTCCAGGCATTTACCCAAGCCTTTGTTCAGGCTATGGGACAAATGCCACAGGCTTCTGGTTCGACCCTAGTTAAGAAGGGGAGACAGTTTGACAAGTTGAGGAAGTATGGAGCATTGGACTTCTACGGGACCACGGATCCTGAGGAAGCTGAGACCTGGTTAAGGAAGACCGAGAGAGTGTTAGATCAGATGGAGTATGAGGATGATGAGAGGGTTGTTTATGCTGCCAGTTTACTCCAGGGTGATGCCTTGCACTGGTGGGAGTGTGTACCGGGGAGTCAGTTGAAGCCGATAGGGTTGACATGGGAAGACTTCCTAGCTATTTACAGGAAGAAGTATCTATCTGAGGTGTACATCCAGCAGAAACAGAAGGAATTTCTGAGTTTCACCCAGAGGGAGATGACAGTGGCTGAGTATGAGCGCCGGTTTACTCAGTTGTCAAGGTATTCTTCAGAGATGATGTTCAATGAGGCTGCAAAGTGCCGTCGGTTTGAGTTGGGCCTGCACCTAGCTATCAGAGAGAAGGTGGTAGTGCAGAACTTTGGCGACTTTCAATAATTGGTTGAAGCAGCGTTGAGAGTTGAGAACATCGAGAACATTAAGAGTGCAGTTAGTCGAAAAAGAAAGGGAAGAGAACAGTTCAAGAGGGGAGGTGGTACTTCTATACCTGAGAGAAGTGCCAGAACCTTTCCTGTGCAGTCTGAGGAGAGAAGCAACGATGCAATCCGGCCTAAGCCTATGAGGACTTCTACTGTTTCTCACCAAGCCTCAACGGTGGGCGGCAGTAGAAGAGGAGATGGGGAGAGGCCACCTCTTCCCAAATGTGAGCACTGTGGGAATCTCCATAAGGGAGAATGTCGCATGATTAGCAGGAGCATGCTTCAATTGTGGGCAGAGAGGACACATAGCCAAACAGTGTCCTAAGCCGGATAGAAGAGAGGGATCAAATATGCAAGCTTCCAGGGGAACAGAGAAAGTGGGACAGAAGACTGTGACTGAAGTTGGTAGCTCTGGAGTGCCTAAGAGAGCTCATCCTCTAGACAGATCTAGGGGGCAAGCCCCAGCTAGAGTTTTCGTAATGACTCGAGAGGAGGCAGAGACAGCTCTAGAAGTGGTGACGGGTATGGTAAAATTATTTCATGATGATGTTCTTGCTTTAATTGATCCGGGTTCTACCCATTCTTTTGTGTCGTTGAGTAGGACTGTGCCTAGGAGGAAGTTGAGCCCATTGGATACTCCGCTGATGGTGAGTACTCCGATCGGCCAGTATATTATTATCAGTCAAGTGTATAGAGATTGTGAGATAGGGATTAGTGGAGGAAAATTTGTGGTGGACTTGATGCCTTTGAAGAAGGGGGGATTGGATGTGATCCTAGGTATGGATACATTAGAGAAGTATCATGCCAATTTATACTGCAAGAAGAAGATAGTAGAATTCGAGCTAGAGGATGGCAGAAAAGTGGTATTCATGGGAGATAAAAAAGTCAGTCTGCCTCGGATTGTTTCGGCGATGACAGCAGAGAGAATGATGAGTAAGGGGTGTGAAGCATTCCTGGCCTATGTGTTAGACACGAAGGCAGATAGAGGGAGGCTGGAAGACATTTCTATAGTCAGGGAATTTCCGGATGTCTTTCCCGAGGAATTGCCAGGACTACCTCCGCCTAGAGAAATTGAGTTTCCCGTTGAGCTTCTTCCAGGTACTACGCCGATTTCAATTCTGCCTTACCGAATGGCTCCGGCAGAATTGAAGGAGCTTAAAAAACAATTGGAGGATATATTAGAGAAGGGTTACATTAGTCCGAGCTCTTCACCTTGGAGAGCTCCAGTTCTCTTTGTGAAGAAGAAGGATGGGTCGTTGCGGATGTGTGTGGACTACAGGAAGCTGAATCATGCCACCATTAAGAACAGATATCCGCTCCCGCGCATAGATGATTTATTTGACCAGTTGCAAGGGGCGAGAGTCTTTTCCAAGATAGATTTGAGATCGGGATACCATTAGTTGAGGATTAAGGAGCAGATGTGTCAAGGCGCTTTTAGGACCTTGGTATGGCCACTTTGAGTTTTTGGTTATGCCTTTCGGGTTAACGAATGCTCCTGCAGTCTTTATGGATTTGATGAATAGAGTCTTCAAGTCTTTCTTAGATCAATTTATCATTGTCTTTATTGATGATATATTGGTCTATTCTAAGAGTGATGAGGAGCATGAGGATCATTTGAGGGTTGCCTTGGAGACCTTGAGAAAGAATGAATTATATGCCAAATTCGATAAATGCAAATTTTGGCTAAGAGAAGTAGTATTTCTTGGGCATGTGATTTCAGAGCGTGGAGTGCATATGGATCCACAAAAGATAGAAGCTGTGGTTAAATGGGAAGCACCTAAGAATGTAGCTGAAGTGAGAAGTTTCTTGGGATTAGCTGGATATTACAGGAGGTTTGTGGAGGGCTTTTCTTTGATAGCTGCTCCACTTTCCAAATTGACGAGAAAGAATCAGAAATTTGAGTGGACTGAGGAGTGCCAGATCAATTTTGAGGAATTGAAGAATAGGCTTACTACTACACCGATTTTGACATTACCCTATGGTGATGATGGATACATTGAATACAGTGACGCTTCTAGGAAGGGTTTAGGGTGTGTATTGATGCAAGGAGAGAAAGTGATTGCCTATGCTTCTAGGCAATTAAAGCCGTATGAGATGAACTATCCTATTCACGATTTGGAATTGGCTGCTATAATTTTCGCATTGAAGATTTGGAGACATTACTTGTATGGAGTTACTACTAGGGTGTTTACAGACCATAAGAGTCTTAAGTACTTGTTGACCCAGAAAGAGCTGAATTTGAGGCAGAGGCGATGGTTAGAATTGTTGAAGGATTATGACTTGATGATAGACTACCATCCGGGGAAAGCTAATGTGGTAGCAGATGCTTTGAGTAGGAAGTCCACTATGGCACATGTGGAAACGGTGTATCTTCCTTTGCTGAAGGAATTAGCCAGGCTTGATATGTCGTTGAGACAGGTTAAACCTGGTTGTGTCTTGGCAAATTTTAGAGTGAGACCAGTATTGAAAGAGAAGATTAAAGAATTGCAGGAACAGGATGAGTACTTGAGTAAGCTTAGAGAAGAGGTAAAGAATGGCAAACCTTCTGAAGTAGAGGTGAAGGAAGATGGATTGATGGTTATGGGCAATAGATTGTGCGTTCCAGACATGTTAGAGCTGAAGGATGAGATTCTTGATGAGGCGCATAATGCTCCGTATGCAATGCACCTAGGGAGTTCTAAGATGTATCGGGATTTGAAAGAGTATTTTTGGTGGAAGGGAATGAGGAAAGATATGGTTAAGTATACTAAAAGATGTTTAGTGTGTCAACAGGTTAAAGCTAAACACCAAGCACCTTCAGGCAAGCTTAATCTATTGTCGATTCCGGAATGGAAATGGGAGAAGATTACCATGGATTTTTTGATGGGATTACCGAGGACTAGCAAGAAGCATGATGCTATATGGATGATTGTTGATAGGCTGACCAAGTCAGCACACTTCTTGCCAATTAGACAGACAAATTCCTTGAATGTTTTGGCTAAGAAGTACGTGGACGAGGTAATTAGACTTCATGGGATTCCAAGCTCGATAGTTTCTGATATGGATCCTAGGTTTACCTCCAGATTTTGGGAAAGTTTGCAGGAGGCTTTGGGGACTAGATTGCATTTTAGTACGGCTTTCCATCCGCAGACTGATGGACAATCGGAGAGGACGATACGGATTTTGGAGGCAATGTTGAGAGCTTGTGCATTGGATTTCAAAGGTTCGTGGGATGATCACCTACCTTTGATTGAGTTTGCTTACAATAATTCCTATCACTCGGGAATTCAGATGGCACCTTATGAGGCTTTGTATGGTAGGAGATGCAAAACTCCTATTTGTTGGGATGAGGAAGGTGAAAGGAAGCTTGTAGGACCTGAATTGGTACAGGTTACCGTCGATAAAGTTAAGTTAGTGAAGTAGAGGCTTAAAGCAGCTCAAGATAGGATGAAAAGTTACACGGATGCCCATAGGAAAGAGATGGAATTGGAAGTGGGAGAAAAGGTGTTTCTTAGAGCTTCTCCATGGAAAGGTGTCTTGAGGTTTGGTAAGAAAGGCAAGCTTAGCCCGAGGTTCATAGGCCCATATGAGATCATTGAGAGAATTAGGCCTTTGGCTTATAAGTTAGATTTGCCATTGGAGTTATCTAAGATTAATAATGTTTTTCATGTATCGATGCTGAGGAAGTACAGATCGGATCCTTCACATATAGTTCAACCTTCAGAAGTTCAATTGCGAGAGGATTTGACTTATGAGGAACAACCAGTGGAGATCTTAGATTCAAAGGAAAAGGTGTTAACGAATAAGATTGTAAAGCTGGTAAAGGTCTTTTGGAGGAACCATTCGACCGAAGAGGCAACTTGGGAGCCTTTAGAAGCCATGAAGGAGACGTACCCATACCTCTTCATGGACTCAGGTAAGGATTTCGAGGACGAAATTCTTTTAGGAGGGGAGAATTGTTGGGCCCCAAATTTTTTATTTTTTACTTATTTATTAATTTATTGATTTACTTGATTTATTCTTTATTTTTGCTTTAATTGTTTTAATTATGTGTGTATATATATATATATATGTATTTGTTGAGTCTTGAAATTAGTTAGTATGATTGGGAATTGGAAATTTTGAAGTTTAAGTGAAAGGTTAAAATTAATTGGATTAATTGGTAGTAGGCTTGTGATATGTGTAGAGCCACATAAGACAAAAATAAGGGCATGTAAGAAAGAATGGGCTTTGGAGGTTAATGGGATAAGTAGAAGGAGGAGAGCCCAAAAGCATTGTAAGAGGAAAAGGGAGAGCTTGAAACTACATAGTATTGGAGGAGGACTTAAGTTTAGAGCAAATGAGTTAAGTGAATTAAGAAGGGAGAAGCAAGTGTCTTAAGAGCAAAAGAGAGGAAGCAAAAACGTGAGCTAAGGAAGAAGGAGCTTTCGGCTAGGAGGAAGAGAGTCGTAGGAAGCTTGAAGAAGAGGAAAAAGAAGAGAAATCTACTTGTTAGAGGTAAGTTCCATCTTTGTTTATGATAGGTTCGAAAATGGGATGAAATAGAAGTTAGGGTTTGTGTAGAGTTTGAAGAAAGAAAGAAGAGAAGGTGAAATCAAAGGGATTCTAGGATTTCTAAGTTAGGGTTTGGGTTTTTCTGGCATAGATGGTTTATGGGTAGGTTAGGTTTAAAGTTTATTTTTACCTTTGCTTGATTTATGAATGCTATGCCTTTCTTTTAGAATATATTTATTAAATGGAGTGTGATTTAATTGAAGGAAATCAAGAAAACCCCACTCAAGACAAGAAGGAAGGGAAATCTTGAATTCGGGATTCCGACATTAGGTGGGTAACATTTTTATAGTTGTTGTGTAATGGGCAAATTCCCTATGTGTGCTATCTTTGTTAAATTGTGTATATATTGAAAGTGTATTCCTTTGATTTGAAAGAAAAGAATGAAACTATGACGATTCGATACAATGAAAGAAGCATAAAATGTTATTCTTATGTTTTAATATGTGAGCATAAATTGGTTGTGATTGGGCGAGAGAGAACCTATTTCGTTAAGTCACGTGCACGTTGACCCCCCTAGCCTTCTCCCGGTTGCCCGCTTGAGGCCCACGAGATCTGAAAATGGACTCGTCGTGTTTACGGTAAACTTCGATTTCCGTCGTGTTTATGGAACTCTCGAGCCAAATGTGTGCATTTCATCATTTTGGTGTTTATGATGAATAATATGTGTTTTAATCGATAGATGATTCCATGCTACGCTTATGTGATGATTTTGGTTAATTTATGATTTATGTGATGAAGTGGAGTTATTTGGACTTTACATGATAGATTGCAAATGTTTCGGATTCTCTATGTGTTGTATGGCTCATTACTCGATGGCTATAAATGTGTTAGCCACTGAGCCGTGTTTTGCTCACCCCATTCTCCCTCCTCAGGTGCAAATTCTAGTTGATCGCGGAACTTTGCAAGGCATCGGGCATAACTCTAAAAAACCTTAGACATTTTTGTATTAAGTTAGTAACTAGCTTTTGGATAGCTTTATAAGCATATTAAGCATTAAGCATCTCATATGTTGTATTTTGGTACTTGATTCTTGATGGATATGATGAATATGCTGATATGTAATTAAAGTTATGATTGAACTCTTGAAGGATTGATAAAGAGAATGAGAGCTCTAGTACTCTCTTCTTCATGTGAATCTGTTGATTTGCGATCTGTGTGTGGCCTTGAAAAAGGAAGTGTATGAGTCCTTTTAATCGTTGAGTTGTTGTTGGGTTTTGTATTGGGATAGCTTGCTGGAATTTGCAAAGGTTTATGATCTGTTGAAATTCTGGGCTGATGTGTTCATATGGTAGATTTTGGGTGTATTGAGTAGTGCTGCAATTTCTGGACTGTCATAGATCGAATAGGATCATTTAGTCTTCTTGAGAGTGGTAGGCGAGCTGTATAGCTTTCCCATGACGTATTATGAGCTATTTTAGGGTGTGTAAAATGGAAAATGTGAGTGCTGAAGTGGAGTGCAGGTGCTGCCAAAATGATAGATGCATATTAGCAGAAACTTTGATTCCATATGCGACCTATATAGAGTTGGATTTTATCCTTGTGGTCTTCATAAAAGTTGTAGATCGTTCACTTACCTTTCTATAGCCAACAAGTTTGTTAAATTTGGAGTTCTGGATCAAAAGTTATGGTGTTTGCAAGTTCTGGTACTGTTTAGGAGGAGCTAGTCGATCGGTCGTGGAGTAAACTTTTGATTTCCTTAGAGGCCGAGCTTGTCTTTGGGTCCTTCTTGAAAATGGTAGAGTTGTCTCTTAGTTTTCCAATGAATCAAACTGCGTCTGATTTGGAGCTCGGAGTCAAAAGTTATAAGGGTTTGAAGTCTGATAGGTCGGATCGCTAGACAGGTCGCTCGGCCCGCGAGCTCCCAACGGGCTAGCTCGCGTGTTTGGGTTCGATTTTTGGCCGACCGACCCCTCTCCCTTCTTTTGGCCATAACTTTTTGCATAGATCTCCGATTAAGCTGATTTTCAAAGCGATAGACTCCTAAGAAAATTTTCTATCTTTTTATACTTGATTTATCAGTATTGCTTTTAAATTGTAAAAATTGGTTTGAAACAAAGTGTGATGGTCGATCGATAAAGTCTAAATATACTTCACTTATTTTGAAATATCTTGAGTTATAGAGCTCCGATTGAGGCGATTCTTGTTTTAAATTAAATTAGAGACCAAAACCCACAAGTTTTATGAAGGAACCAATAGACAATCTAGCCTTTGAGGTTTTCAAATTCTGACGCGAAGTCAGTAAAGTGCTCAGTTTTGACTATTTTCTTTAAAAGGCATTTTAAACATAACTTTTTCATTTCTAATCCGAATTGAGCGTTTTTAGTGGCGTTAGAATCGTTAGATCATGAGGAACAAATGTCCTTAAGAATTCGATCCGTTTCTCCTTTTCGAGTTAGCCAAATTGAGGTTGAAAAGTTGTCACTTTTGGGTCTTCCATGCTTATGTGTTTCCAAATGTTGGGCCTCGGAGACGGGGTCCAACAAACTTACTTGTTTAGCCCCAAAGCTCCTTCAAATCACTATGAACCTTAGCTCCTCCAACATATATGATCATCAACACTTAAGGGTGAAAGAGGCTGGGTTTTTGGTGAGAATGAAAGAGAGGGCAAAGTGAAGGAGTAGCAAATGGAAGATGAGATGTCAACGTGGGTAGAGATTTGAAGAGAAAAAATCAAGAAGAAGAAGAGAAGAGAAGCTACGAAGGAGAGATGAAAAAAACCCAAAAACAAAACTTCAATGGCTTCTTCAAAGAGAAACATCGAGAGGGAGCAAATAAAAAGGGGCTTTAAAAGTTTTATTGAACTTAAGACATTGTTTGGCAAGTAACATATGTCACTTGCCACATGTTCAATTCTTATAAACTAAATCCAATTTCTATTCTAAATGGCTCCCAATTTTCACTGGCACTCATGAATAAATCCTAAAGTCATTTATCGAAATTTTGTTTTCCTTTTTACAATAATATCTAATACCATTCATCAATTATTTTGCCAATTGACATTTTTCCTAGTTCAAGAATTATCTCAATTCTTTTCAGAAAATTTACCCAAAAACTTCAAAAATTCTAAATCAAGAATTCTACTCTCCAAATCAAATTTTCAATACAATCAAACCACAATTTCCAATAAAATCACATTTACAAACAATTATACCCGAAAATGTCACTGAATGCATGTACAGTCATTTTGATGTGTGCAAAATTTACTATTCACATATATGTGCATAACATTAAAGGCATGAGCATGAAAAGTGTTTCCTATTTTTTCCGTAATCTCTCACATTTAGAATATTAGCTTTAACATGTGTAACATGATATTACATGTTATATATAAGAAAAATAACCGTCGTATAAATTTTTAAATTTTTTAAGTTTTGTTAAATCTATCATCATGCATACATGCATCATGATTTTATAGAATGTTCCAATATTATTTACTAGTATGTTCATGCCTTAATAATTTATATTTTCAGACATAATCAACCACAAAATGAATTCACCCACTTTGCTCTTGACAAATAACAAATTCGAAAATGGAGAGAATTTTAATGAATGGAGACGTAACCTTGACAATGTTCTTCAATATAAACATATTTTATGGTTATTAACTGAAAATGAGTCTGTACCTTCGAGTGGAGATTCAACTCCTGAGTTAGTTTAACAGCATAAGCGTTGGTAAAATGCTGACAAGACTACAAAGTGTTATATTTTAGCTTTTGTTAGCGACATGTTGTAAAAGCAAATTGTTTGTATGAAAACTACTAGTATAATGATCCATCACCTACATGAGATGTTTGGTGTGAGGACTAGGTCTGCAAGAGTGAAAGCTATCCAAACCTTTCATAATCTCAGACAAAAACTCGATAAACTGGTGCAGGATTACATGCTTAAGGTAATCTCTATGGTTACTGAGGCTGATATGCTTAGGGGAGATATGGATGCGAACACGCAAATAATTATGATCATCAGTAGTTTAAACTCTTCTTTTCAGTAGTTTAAGTTGGACTATGAGCTCAATAGCAAGGATTACACCTTGAGTGAGTTGATGAATACCCTCTAGAGTACGGAGGAGATATTGAATATCAAGGCTCGTGAGCCAAAAGCTAATGTAGCAACTTCTCTTAAGCTCAAAGGTAAGGGCAAGCAAAAGAAAAAGGGTTCCAGTGAAAAAAAAGGTCAAAGAGAACACCAAGGGAAAATGTTTCCACTGTAATGAGATAGGCCACTAGAAAAGAAACTGTCCAGTCTACCTTGAGTCCCTAAAAAAAACAAGGTATATGTTTCCTACGTTTGTTAGGAACTAGATATGTGGTAGATTTATCTGCTTCTTGTATATTAGATCCAGGAGCCACTAACCTTGTTTGTAATTCTTTGCAGGGGTTACAGTAAAGGAAAAGACTACCTAAAGGCTAGTTTCAAATCAAAATATCAGATGGATCTTATGTTTCAGTAGAATTAGTGGGAGTAGTTATCTTGAACTTTCCTAGTGATCATAGGTTATATTTGGAGGATGTTTATTACATACCAATGATCGTAAGCAATATGATTTCTATTTTTTGTTTAATAAAATTTTTTTATTCCTTATATTTTGAAAATTTTGTTTCAATATATGATAATCAGGATTTTATTTGTGATGTGATAATTAAACAAGGATTGTTCTTTATAAAACCTATGACAGGCTCACTAAACACAATAGAATTGATAAAACCAAAACATTCCAATGTCTCTAGCATTAATTCAAAATATATGTAGCATTTAAGAATGGGTCATATCAATCAGAAAAGACTTGAAAGGTTAGTAAAGGTAGGATACTTATAGGCTTAAATAATGATCCATTACCTACCTACGAATCTTGTATTGAAGGAAAAATGACTAAGGACTCATTTGTTTCCAAAGAAAATAGATATAAATCCATGTTGGACCTGGTACATACTGATGTGAGTGGGCCGATGAACATACAAGCTATAGGACGTTATGAATATCTCATAACCTTTATAGATTATTACTTTAGACATGGCTATTTGCATTTGATGCATAAAAAGAGTGAATCCTTTAAAAAGTTCAAAGAATTCAAACCTGAAGTTGAGAAGTAGCTAGGCAAGCTATTAAAACAACTTCAATCGGATCGAGTTGGTGAGTACTTATCTGGAGAGTTCCGACAATATTTAATTGTAACATCCTGTTACTGTTAGCAAGGGCATTATGGTAATATTGGGTTAGACTGATAGGTTTCATTGCATTCACTGATTGAGCATGTTACTGGCCTCTAATTATAGAGGAACAGGTTTATTGCATATGCATTTATTCATGGTACATGCATTCATGATTTTTTGGCGTTTTAATTGTAAGTATGAACTGATTGGATTGTGAACTGACTGGACTGATTAGATTATGACTAATTGAGAAATTAGGAGTAAATGGACTCAAATGACTAATTTAGAATAGCCTAAGAACGATTGGTAATTGATAGTGACTTATAGGAAATTTTCGGGAAATTCAGGAGAAAATACCCGGACCGAAAATTTTGGAGTGACAGACCATTTGATTGTATGGTACTGAAAGAATTGTCCAATGGTAAAGGAAATATTAGAGTTATACTGATAGGAAATTAAAATGTTGAGCTATTGAAATTTGGAGACTGAAATTTGGACTGATTTGGAGACTTAAGTCTATAAATAGCCTAGGTTTTGAGAATTGAGGATTTACCCTAAAGCAAAACTCATTTCTTCTTCTCCCTTCTCTACGGTGATTTCGATTTCCTCCATAGGTAAGGATTCTTCGATCTTTCATGTGGTTTCCCTCTTATTGTGTAAGGCTAACTTGATTCTTTTGATTGATGAAGGTTGAGAAGGATTGGAGTGAGTTATCGTTGATTTGAGAAAGATTTAGGGTTTACGGTGATTTTGAGAGATTTGTGGATTGATCTTTGATTGGTAAGTTTTAATGGCTTTAATGTTGTTATTAGTAGTTGTTTCAAGCATTTATGACATTTATTGGGTTAGATTGAGTGGTTAGAGTGTTAATGGAGGTTTTAAATAGCATTAATGGCGGAAAATCGATCGGAGAAGAAGGTATATGTGATGCATGCGTCGACGTCTGGCATGCCTCGTCATGACGAATAAATTTAGTGCTTTCGTCATGACGAAATAATGACGGACGCCATGGCGCCTGGAGATACGTCATGACGAGCCTTACGCTTGCGTCGCGACAAGCGACAAGAGGACGACGCCTTGTGGCGAGTGTGTTTCACGCCATGAAGCGGTTCGATATCGTCATGACAATGACGTGGAGGTCGCGGTGAAGATGGCAATTTTGAAGGGATGATTGTTAGTATATTGGGCATAAGTTATGGTATAGACCTCCGATTGAGGTGATTCTGATTAGATTCTGAACTAGAAAGAGGTCTACAATTGAGGATAATTATGAGAGTTAGAATTTAATTTAATTGGTATTGATTTATCGAGATTTAAGGTCGATTATGGTTCATAGTGTGACCTAAACATTGAATTGAGACAATTGGAGTTTTAATTGGGAATTTCAATAGAGGTTTTGACCCAATGGATAAGAGATTGCTATAGGGATTATGAATTTAGGAAATTGAACTGGATTTTAGGATTGGATCAATTATTGTCTATCAATTGAGCGAAGAGTTAGAATGGGACATACGAGTTTAAAATTGGGTTTTAGCGCCGGGAAAATCGTGAATATGCATTGTACATAATTTCATAGAGACATATGCATTACTGAACTATTTAATTGAGCATCTAGTAATGGGATTGTATTTTACTGTTATAGAGGCACCGTTGGATCGTCATTCCACGAACATTGCTGGAACTTCTAGGCAGTAGCTCGGAAGTTACAGGTGAGTAACCTAGTTGGTTTCTCAAATTCCTGACTGTCTAAATGCTCAATGTGAATTTACTTGTCAATGCAAAATTGCATGATTACTGGAATGTCTGAAATGTACATGATCAAATGACATGTTGCTACTATACTGGGATGGATTACTTTACTGTACTGAATTACTGAACACTGCATTGCATGCATAAATGCATGATCAGATAATGGAAATGTGACCCAAGTGCTAATATCACTAAAAAGAGCCTCGAGCTCGAACATCATCTTCTTGACCGCCTCGAGCCCGAGGGAGAAATCACGACGCGTCCCCATCGAACACCGATCGAGCACTTGGGCACAACACTGAATAACTAGAATAGAGTCTCATATGCATTATACACATGACTGATTGAATTGCCAACTTACTGAATTGTGTGACGATTACTGAACTACGTGATGCCATGATTTACTGTAAATTGTTATATGATACCGTAAACTGTTATATGCTATTGTAAATGGTCAATTGATACTGTACAATGTAATAAATTACTGTAAATTGTTATATAATACTGTTAATTAAATATTAATGTGCCGTGCTGTACGCAATTAGCATAATGCATGATTTGAGTGAACCATCGATGATGGTTTCTCACTGAGTTCGCAAACTCACCCAAAATTGCAACCTATTTTTTAGGACTGATAGAGTAGACCCCAGCTCAGGAGATAGCCTTTTCTACCGTCTGAAGCGTCTTTGGGGGAGAAGCGATGGCATGTGTCGGTCATTTGGGTTGGATTTTGAGGATGACTTAGGATAGATGTTTGTATCAGTTTCCTTTTTGGTTTTGTTTAGGGGACTGATAGACTTGTCTATTCTGCTGTTGGATGACTGTATCATATTGATATTATGATTTTAAAATTTAGTGGTTTATGATATTGTGTTATGTTTTGGTTTTATTTATTGCGATGCCATGTGGATTATTAGTGGAAATGTTCTGGTGGTGCACCTTTATCGTGGGATGAGTATCGAAGCGACCTTCGGGTTTCCCGATGGGTACCCTACGGTGAGGGGGGCGCTACATTAAGTGGTATCAGAGCATGGTTTGGCATCTTTTGGGCATAGTGTATTTTAATTTGGAATCCTTTGTAAGAATAGCGAAGCGATCGAAATTTCTTATGCATTTTAGGCCATCCGTCCTTGGAGATCGAGTTGAGTTACCAGCTGACCTGGAATCGGTAGGAGCTAGTAGGGAGCCTCTTGTGCCTCATTCATAGGAGTTGCCTCCTCGAGTTCCTATGAGACAGAAACGGAGATATGATCATTTGCGTGGCGGGGCGGTTGACTTTATGGTAAACCGATCCTGCGGAGGTCGAGGATGGCTAGAGAGGACCGAGAGAGTCCTCGATCGGATGGTCGTGACCGGATGAGCGTTTGATTCGGTTTCTCGCTATAGGGTTACTGCATATCGGTGGTGGAAGATCGCTCCGGCAATACCACCGGGCTGCCTGTGACATGGGATGATTTTCTGAGGGCGTTCAAGGATAATTTCATGCCCAAGATCTATCTGGAAATGAAGTTGCAGGAGTTCCTAAAGCTGAGACAGGGGTAGTTGACCATGGCCGACTACGAGGTACGGTTCAACGAGTTAGTGGTCTATGCTTCTTCATTGGTGGCTACTGAGGCTGACAAGTGTCGGCGTTTTGAGGGCGGACTCAATCTGGAGATCCGTACCCTATTGGCTAGATCTGATATGGGTAATTTTATTGAGCTGAGGGCTGCAGCAGTGAGGATAGAGCAGCTACTGAGACAGCGTGTGGTGAGGCTGATCGGGGGACCAGATTAAGAGATCGATGACCCGAGGCGGTCTTAGCGAGAGGTTCAAGAAGCAAGAGTAGGCCCTTCAGATCTGCAGGAGGGCTAAACAGGTGGTCATGGGCGAGAGGGGCGAATCTGCATGCATTTGTTAGTGGTGGCGGCGATGCGAGTTTTATGGCGGTTGCTCCCTTATGTGAGCATTGTGGCAAGAGACACGGTGGAGAGTGTCGATGGCTATGCTGAACTGCTGAGGTGTGGTTTGATGGACCACCTAGTGAGGAACCGCCCAGAGACTTTGGGAGCCCAGTCTACTATGGTGGAAGATCGAGCGACAATACCACGGTCTGTGAGAGCCGTGGAGGTGGATCCGGATGGAGAGGCCGAGGTCGGCGGAGAGGGTCCGCATGAGGTCGAGGACCGGCGTGACAGCGATCCCGAGCTAGGGTCTATGCCATGACTCGTGAGGAAGCCCAGATTCCTCGGATGTTATTCTTGGTATGCTTCTTATTTACGGTATTGAGGTATATGCATTGTTGGATCTGGATCCCTCATTCCTTCATTGCACCGCATTTAGCATGTAGACGCATGGGGATAGGCGAGAGGTTACTGATATGGGTTAGAGGTGAGTACACCTCTAGGTAGTACGACTATATTGGGAGAGGTCTGTATGGGGTGTCAGGTTCAGATCGATCGAGCAGTTTTGAGTGCCGATCTGATCGTTTTGGCTCTGAGGGAGATTGATGTGATATTGGGGATGGGTGGTTGTTGCAAGATAGGGCTATCATGGACTGTTATACCAAGGAAGTTGTATTGCAGTCTCCTGGTCAGCCCAGAGTTGTGTTTTGAGGAGTTAGCCAAGCAGTGCCAGCGAGGATGATTTCTTTCCTGAGTGCCCTGAGGTTGATGCAGGGAGGTTGTGAGGCCTATCTGGCTCACGTAGTGGATTCTAGAGTCGAGCCGAGATTGCAAGATGTTCCCGTAGTCAGGGAATTCCCAGATGTGTTTCCCGAGGAGTTACCGGGATTACCGCCAGAGCGGGAGATAGAGTTCGAGATTGATATCATTCCCGATACAGCCCCTATATCAATCCCTCCGTATAGGATGGTACCGGTGGAACTGAGAGAGCTTAAGGCTCAGTTACAGGAGCTACTGGATAAGGGGTTCATTAGACCGAGTGTTTCGCCATGGGGAGCTCCGGTACTATTTGTGAAGAAGAAGGACGGGACGCTGAGACTGTGTATTGATTATAGGCAGTTGAATCGGGTGACAGTGAAGAATAAGTATCCACTGCCTAGGATTGATGATTTATTTGATCGATTCGAGGGAGCTCGGTGTTCACTAAATTGGATCGAGATCGCTATTACCGATTGAGGATTGCAGAGGCCGATGTGCCTAAGAGTGCCTTCAGGAGCAGGTACGGGCATTTTGAGTTCCTAGTGATGCCGTTTGGGTTGACTAATGCCCCGGCAGCCTTCATGGCTTTGATGAATAGAATTTTTCAGCCCTACCTAGATCGGTTCGTGATAGTGTTTATCGATGATATACTGATTTATTCGAGGAGTAGGCAGGAGCACACTGAGCATCTGAGGATTGTTCTGCAGGTCATGAGGGAGAGATAGTTATTCGCCAAATTCACTAAGTGTGAATTTTGGCTTAATGAGATTGTATTTCTAGGGCACGTGGTGTCCGGTGAGGGTATCCAGGTGGATCCTCACAAGATAGAGGCAGTTATGGGTTGGGAGATTCCGAGGAGTGTGCCAGAGTTGCGGAGTTTCCTAGGACTGGTCGGATATTACCGGAGGTTCATCGAGGGGTTTTCGTTGATCTCCGCCCCTTTGACGAAGCTATTGAGGAAAAATGTACCGTTCAGATGGTCTGAGGAGTGCCAGAAGAGTTTTGAGGAGCTGAAACATCGGTTGACTACTGCATCGGTGTTAAGCATTCCTTCTGGTACTGAAGGCTTTGTGGTTTACAGTGATGCCTCGCATCAGGGATTGGGATGTGTATTGATGCAGCATGGGAGAGTGATAGCGTATGCCTCGAGACAGTTGAAATCTCACGTGGTGAATTATCCAGTGCATGACTTGGAGGTCGCAGCAGTAGTGTTTGCTCTGAAGATCTGGAGACATTATCTGTATGGGGAGACATTCCAGATCTTCACTGATCATAAGAGTCTCAGATATCTTTTGAGTCAGAGAGAGCTCAATCTGAGACAGAGGAGATGGATAGAGTTAATGAAGGACTATGACTGCACGATTGAGTATCATCCAGGGAAGGCCAATGTGGTGGCCGATGCACTGAGTAGGAGATCGCATGGTAGTGCAGCGCAGGTTCAGGTTTCGAGGTTACCTGGTCTGATTCAGTTGAGAGCTCTTAATGTACAAATGGATTTGGGTCAGGATGGAGCTTTGATTGCTACTCTGAGGCTGAGGCCGATGTTGCATGATAGGATCCGGAGAGTTCAGGACTAAGACCCAGTGTTAGTGAGACTGATTGAGAGAGTCCAGGCCGGTACTGATTCAGAGTTTGAGTTGAGAGATGGGACTTTATGGATGGGACCGAGACTGTGTGTGCCTGATATTGATGATTTGAGACGTGGGATCCTAGAGGAGGCACATGTAGCAGCCTATGCTATGCATCCTGGTACGACCAAGATATATCGTACTTTGAGACAGCATTTCTGGTGGCCTGGTATGAAGAGACAAGTGGCAGAGTATGTGTCCGGTGTCGGCGTGCCCGGCGAGTCAAGGTGAGCATCGAGCTCCGATGGGTAAGTTGCATTCGTTGCCCATTCTGGAGTGGAAATGGGAGCGAATTACCATGGATTTTGTGACGGGGTTGCCTAGGACACCGAGGCAGCATGATGCTATCTGGGTCATAGTGGACCGATTGACCAAATCGGCTCATTTCTTGCCAGTGAGGGAGAGCAATACTCTCGATCAGTTGGCCCAGAAGTATGTGGCAGAGATTGTACGGTTGCATGGGGTTCCTTTGTCGATAGTCTCAGACAGGGATCCCAGGTTCACCTCGAGGTTCTGGAAGAGCCTACAGACTGCTATGGGTACGAGGTTGAACTTCAGTACTGCACTTCATCATCAGATAGATGGAAAGAGTGAGAGGACGATTAAGACTGTTGAGGACATGCTTTGGGCATGTGTATTGGAGTTCAGAGGATCATAGGATCGATGATTTAGCTCGATAGAGTTTCGATACAACAATCGATGTCGAGGCGGTATTGGGATGGCACCGTATGAGGCCTTGTATGGGAGGCCGTGTCGATCGCCACTATATTGGGATGAAGAGGGTATAAGATCGATAAAGGGTCCCGAGCTGATTGGGACACGATGGATAAAATGCAGTTAATCCGAGTCACATCAGTGCTCGGCTGTGAGACGGAAGAGCTATGTGGATCAGCATCGGCGAGATATGGAGTACAGTGTAGGGGACAGAGTGTCTCCTTGGAAAGGAGTACTGAGGTTTGGCCGTAAGGGCAAGTTGAGCCCTCGATATATCGGTCCGTATGAGATCCTTAAGAGGATAGGACCGTTGGCTTACAGATTGGCTTTACCGAGTGAGATGTCCCAGATGCATGACGTGTTTCATGTTAGTATGCTCCGACGGTACCGTTCTGACTCGAAACATGTGATTCCGGCTCAGGAGATTGAAGTAGCCAGTGATCTGAGTTATGTTGAGGAGCCGGTACAGATTATAGGATCACGGGTCAAGCAGTTGAAGAACAGGGTGATTCCATTGGTGAAAGTCCTTTGGAAGAACCACTCTTCTGAGGAAGCTACATGAGAGACTGAGGATCGTATGAGGAGTCAGTATCCTCATTTATTCGATCAGACAGGTATTAAATTTCGAGAACGAAATTTTTATTAGGAGGGGTGAATTGTAACATCCCGTTACAGTTAGCAAGGGCATTATGGTAATATTGGGTTAGACTGATAGGTTTCATTGCATTCACTGATTGAGCATGTTACTGGCCTCTAATTATAGAGGAACAGGTTTATTGCATATGCATTTATTCATGGTACATGCATTCATGATTGTCCGGCGTTTTAATTGTAAGTATGAACTGATTGGATTGTGAACTGATTGGACTGATTGGATTATGACTAATTGAGAAATTAGGAGTAAATGGACTCAAATGACTAATTTAGAATAGCCTAAGAACGATTGGTAATTGATAGTGACTTATAGGAAATTTTCGGGAAATTCGGGAGAAAATGCCCGGACCGAAAATTTTGGAGTTACAGACCGATTGACTGTATGGTACTGAAAGAATTGTCCAATGGCAAAGGAAATATTAGAGTTATACTGATAGGAAATTAAAATGTTGAGCTATTGAAATTTGGAGACTGAAATTTGAACTGATTTGGAGACTTAAATCTATAAATAGCCTTGGTTTTGAGAATTGAGGATTTACCCTAAGGCAAAACTCATTTCTTCTTCTCCCTTCTCTACGGTGATTTCGATTTCCTCCATAGGTAAGGATTCTTCGATCTTTCATGTGGTTTCCCTCTTATTGTGTAAGGCTAACTTGATTCTTGTGATTGATGAAGGTTGAGAAGGATTAGAGTGAGTTATCGTTGATTTGAGAAAGATTTAGGGTTTACGGTGATTTTGAGAGATTTGTAGATTGATCTTTGATTGGTAAGTTTTAATGGCTTTAATGTTGTTATTAGTAGTTGTTTCAAGCATTTATGACATTTATTGAGTTAGATTGAGTGGTTAGAGTGTTAATGGAGGTTTTAAATAGCATTAATGGCGGAAAATCGATCGGAGAAGAAGGTGGCGTGGTCACACGTCGCAACGTCTGGCGTGCCTCGCCGCGGCGAATAAATTTAGTGCTCGCCGCGACGAGTGCAGCGGGACGCCGCGACGAGCACCTGGAGATACGTCGCGACGAGCCTTCTGGCTTACGTCGCGACGAGCGGCGAAGAGGACGCACGCTGCGGCGAGCGTGCTTCACACCGCGGCAAGTGGCCCGTATACATCGCGACGAGCGGACGTAGGTCGCGGCGAGGATGGCAATTTTGAAGGGATGATTGTTAGTATATTGGGCATAATTTATGGTATAGACCTCCGATTGAGGTGATTCTGATTAGATTCTGAACTAGAAAGAGGTCTACAATTGAGGATAATTATGAGAGTTAGAATTTAATTTAATTGGTATTGATTTATCAAGATTTAAGGTCGATTATGGTTCATAGTGTGACCTAAACATTGAATTGAGACAATTGGAGTTTTAATTGGGAATTTCAATAGAGGTTTTGACCCAATGGATAGGAGATTACTATAGGGATTATGAATTTATGAAATTGAACTGGATTTTAGGATTGGATCAATTATTGTCTATCAATTGAGCGAAGAGTTAGAATGGGACATAAGAGTTCAAAATTGGGTTTTAGCGCCGGGAAAATCGTGAATATGCATTGTACATAATTTCATAGAGACATATGCATTACTGAACTATTTAATTAAGCATTTAGTAATGGGATTGTATTTTACTGTTATAGAGGCGTCGTTGGATCGTCATTCCACGGACATTGCTGGAACTTCCAGGCAGTAGCTCGGAAGTTACAGGTGAGTAACCTAGTTGGTTTCTCAAATTCCTGACTGTCTAAATGCTCAATGTGAATTTACTTGTCAATGCGAAATTGCATGATTACTAGAATGTCTGAAATGTACATGATCAAATGACATGTTATTACTGTACTGGGATGGATTACTGTACTGGACTGAATTACTGAACACTGCATTGCATGCATAAATGCATGATCAGATAATGGAAATGTGACCCAAGTGCTAATATCACTAAAAAGAGCCTCGAGCTTGAACCTTTGTCTTGACGGCCTCGAGCCGAGGGAGAAATCTCGACGTGTCCCCATCGAACACCGATGAGCACTTGGGCACAACACTGAATAACTAGAATAGAGTCTCATATGCATTATACACATGACTGATTGAATTGCCAACTTACTGAATTATGTGACGATTACTGAACTACGTGATGCCATGATTTACTGTAAATTATTATATGATACCGTAAACTGTTATATGCTATTGTAAATGGTCAATTGATACTGTACACTGTAATAAATTACTGTAAATTGTTATATAATATTGTTAATTAAATATTACTGTGTCGTGATGTACGCAATTAGCGTAATGCATGATTTGAGTGAACCATCGATGATGGTTTCTCACTGAGTTCGCAAACTCACCCAAAATTGCAACCTATTTTTCAGGACTGATAGAGTAGACCCCTAGCTCCGGAGATAGCCTTTTCCTACCGTGCGAGCGTGCTAGCAGGAGAAGCGATGGCACACAGATCGGTCAGCTGGGTTGGATTTTGAGGATGACTTAGGATAGATGTTTGTATCAGTTTCCTTTTTGGTTTTGTTTAGGGGATTGATAGACTTGTCTATTCTGCTTTTGGATGACTGTATCAGATTGATATTATGATTTTAAAATTTAGTGGTTTCTGATATTGTGTTATGTTTTGGTTTTATTTATTGCGATGCCATGTGGATTATTAGTGGAAATGTTCTGGTGGTGCACCTTTATCGTGGGATGCGTATCGGAGCGACCTTCGAGTTTCCCGATGGGTACCCTACGGTGAGGGGGGCGCTACATTAATAGACAATGGAACAGTTTTGAATTTGTTAGCTCCTCGAACACCTAAACAAAATGGTGTAGTTGAGAGGAGAAATAGGACTCTATTGAAAATGGTAAGATCAATGATGTCTTATGCTAGCCTTCCAAAATCGATCAGGAGATATGCCACACAAACAGAAACATATCTTCTTAACTTTGCTTCATCAAAATCGATACCTAAAACACCTAGGGAGTTGTGGGTTGGCCGAGTGCCTTCATTATGGCACTTAAGGACTTGGGACTGCCTAGCCTATGTTCTAAGGATAGAATCCACAAAGATAGAACCAAGGTCAAAAGTTTGTTTGTTTGTAGGATATCCTACAGGAACTCCAGGGTACTATTTTTACAGTCCTTAAGACAGAAATGTATTTATGTCGACAAATGCAACCTTCCTAGAGGAAGAGTTTGTAAGAAATCATAAAGGAAGAAGTGAACTAGTACTAAAGGTGTTAGCTATTTCATCCAAACTAAGAGTTTATTTGGATATGACAGAAAAAGATGTCGAAATGGATTCATTAGCTATTTAATGACTTCTTTTTGTTTGATTAAAGAAAGGTGTAATGCATTGGATGTTCTTCCTCTTCTTTCTTTTCATGCATAACCGAAATTGACAAGGTTAAAGAGAGGTGCTCATGCATTTTTGGACTCTCTCTCCTTTCATACACGTGTTAGACGAAATTTGTATAAGGAGGTGTCTCATCTTTGGCTTCTTTCTTCAAAGAAAAATCTCCTCCAAAGTTTTCTTCTCCTTTCCTACAAAAGGATTTTATTAACCAAGTTGTCCAAGAAAAAAAAGTGATAGATCATATTAGTCGATTATACAATATCGAGAAGAGGAAACAATAACAAGAAGAAGAGGATACATCACCTTGGAGAGGATATATTGTCGAGAATAGGATAATATAACTAGGATTTAAAGCTGTAGTGAAGGAGTCGGTAATATAATCTCCATCTTGTTCTTACAATAATTATTTTCTATATAATGTATCATGTATGGATTGATATGTTGATTTGGTTATTCTTCTTCCGCTTTGTTATGATTTCTAAAAATATTTTGAAATATATCGTTTAACCAAATCTTGCATGTTTTCTTTTCCGATCCAATAGGATATCCCTCATCTAAAGTAGTAAATAATAATACATGGTTTATAGAAAATGGAGCTACAAATCATGTCACAACAAACCTCAACAATCTGTTAATAAGTTCAGAGTATGGTGGAAAGGATTTACTCACTATTGGTAATGGTAACTTTCTTCCTATTGCTAACATTGGCTCATCTTATATACATTTCCTAGACAATGTATACACACCTCTTGCACTAAAACAAATTCTACATGTTCCAAAAATAACCAAAAATCTACTCATCATTTCTAAACTTACCAAAAACAACAAAATTTCTGTTGAGATTACTAAGGGAGTGCTTTTGGATGGCCTCAAAGCCACTAAACCACCCAATAAAATTAGGGCAGTCATGCAAACTTATTCTAAATCTAGTTCTTCCCAACAAAAAGTTTCTTCTTTAAAAGGCAGTCATTATGAGGTCAATATGGCACAGAAAAATGTAAATGTTTGACATGCCAAATTAGGACATCCTTCCAACAGTATCTTCAAATAAATTTTGAGTTCAATGAAGTTCAATTTCAATTTGAAGAATCTATCTCATTGTGATTCCTGTAAGAAAGGAAAATTGCATCAATTACCTTTTCAAACTTATGATATAACTATTCAAAATCTTTTAGAAATCAAATACTAAGATATTTTGGGATTCTCTCCACATCTCTCAACTGAAGGGCATAAGTATTACCTTTTTTTTTTATGCCTGCACAAGATTCACTTAACTTTATCCTCTAAAACTAAAATCTTGACACTCTATCAGTCTTTGTCAAATTCAAAACCAATTTTGGATTTCAATTGAACAGAAAAATCAAAGCTCTACGTACTGACATGGGAGTTGAATACAAAGCTCTCTTACCATACCTCACAAAACATTGAATACATCCATGTTTTAGTTGTCCTCACATTCACCAACAAAATGGTGTTTCCGAAAGAAAACACAGACACATCACTAAAATGGGACTAACCCTTTTATCCCATGCTCACATGTCAATCACCTATTGGTTAGAAGCCTTCTCCACAGCCACCTATCTTATCAATAACATCCCATATCCAAGACTAAACAATTTTGAAAAATTGTATAATAAACCACTGAACTATCTTCATCTCAAAACCATTGGTTGTAGTTGTTTTGCCTATCTCAAATATTAGTCTCATCATAAATTCAAGTTTCACACCACAAAATGTGTCTTTCTTAGGTACAACTTAATGCATCAAGTTTGCAAATGTTTGACTAATTAAGGGGAAATCATAATATCATGTCAAGTTGTATCCAACGAGGAAGAATTTCCATTTTCTGAACTCTTTCCCACATACTCAAACTATCTTATAGCTTCACCAAGTCTCCCTACCTTCACTCTGACCTCAACTTCAAATTTTACACCTTCACCTTCATCAAAGGCTGTCACGAATCACTCCCTGCCGTAGACTGATCTCATTCAACTGAATTCTCCAACAGACAGGTGATTTCTCAAAATCCATGCTCACCATCACATTCTACAGCTTCACTAAACAATCAAATTACTTTACCTAATCCCATTCTATAAACCACACCAAATATTGAACCAAATCCTTCACTCCCATTCATACAAAATATTCATCCTATGCAAACTCGATCCAAAAATAGAATTTTCAAAACCAAACTCTATTTCTCCTCTCTTGCCTTAAATCCTCACACTAAACTAACAACAGTTTCTGAAGTTTTAAACAATCCTATATGGTTTCAAGCTATGTAAGATGAATTCAATGATCTACAACATAATCACACTTGCATGCTTGTTCCCTATGTGCCTACTATACATATTCTTGGCATAAAAAGGGTGTTTTAGACTAAATATAATGCTGATGGAACTGTCTCTAAACACAAGGTCAGATTTGTTGCTGAAGGGTTTAATCAAACCCTTGGTATTGATTTTTCAAAAACTTTCAACCCTGTTATGAAAGCCTCAACAATCAGAGTAATTCTTTCTCTTGTTGTCTCCCATCATTAGGAGATTAAACAAGTTGATATCAATAATGCATTTTTACGTGAGGACTTACATAAAACTATTTATATAAATCAACTATAAGGATTTAAAAGTAAAACACAGTCGCATTATGTATGCATGTTGTCTAAAGCTCTATGGATTGAAACAAGCTCCTAGGGCTTGGTTTCACAAATTGAAACATGCACTGTCTTAGTGGGGGTTTCACAATTCAAGGTTATATACTTCTCTATTCTATTCAAACAAAAATGGAATCATTACAATGCTACTAATCTATGTGGATGATATCTTAATCACAAGAAATTCAACTCAAGCAATTCATGCAATTATCAGTCAATTACAGTCTCAATTTGTACTTAAAATGCTGGGAAGCATTAATCATTTCCTTAGTTTTGAAGCATATAGAAACAAAAATGGATTATATCTTTCACATAAACATTTTTTCGAAAATTTACTTACCAAAAGTAGCATGTCGTCATGTAAGCCCTGCTCCACACCAATCACTCCAGCAACCAAATTGTCTCTGTAGGATGGCATACCATTTGAGCACCCAAAGCTCTACCGAAGTACTATGGGAGCACTTTAGTATTTATGTAATACAAGACCATACATTAGCTTCGCAGTAAACATATTAAGCCAATTTTTACAAAATCACTAAATACACATGGGATTGCATGTAAAAAAGCTCTGCGATACCTGAAAGTAACCTCAAATATGGGAATACTTTTTCAACCATCATCCACTTCTCTTAATCTCTATGCCTATAGTGACTCTGAATGGGCTAGCCCTCTTGATGATTGTAAATCAACAATTGGAAGATGCGTATTCCTTGGAGGAAACCAAATTTTTGGATCTCTAAAAAACAAACGACAATAGCTCGGCTCAGCATCGAGGCTGAATACTGAGCCCTATCTTAGGTATCTACTGAACTCATCAACCTCACATCTCTACTATTTGAGTTAGGATTTTCTCTCTCACACAAACCCATTATGTGGAGTGATAACAACGGAACTCGATCCCTAGCTCAAAACCCACTCTTTCACTTAAGAACAAAGCATATCAAAGTGGACATACATTCTATAAGAAACAAAATGGAAAAGGAAGAATTGGAAGTCAGATTCATTAATACTAGATCAACTTTATAACATCCTCACAAAACCCTTAACTTCGGCGAGATTTCTATTTCTGACCACCAAACTAAACCTAGTTCAAAACCCTCGGTTCAGTTTGAGTGGGGGTGTTAATGAAGAAGAACAAACACACAACAAAACAAAGAACAACGCAAGAGGGACATTATAGAGAACAATGCAAGAGGGATACTATAGAGATTTCGCATAAGGACATAACAGACACTTTAGTACTAGGTGGACAGTACAAATTTATTATAACAAAATAAATCTCAACCCTCTATTTTATTATGTACTTCCTAACAACTGTATGGTCAATATCAAACCAACAAATGTATAAATGTGTATCTGGGCAAATAATAAAATAAGACACGATTCCTATTCATAGACTTCTTACAATAAATATATGCTTTTGTGGGTTATTTTTTTAGTCTTTATAAGCTCTTCAACAAACCGAGTTGACAAGGGACCATAAATAATCCTTTTCTTTTATTTATATTTTGAAAAATAATGTTAGTATTCATGTTACAATTAATAAAGACTTAAGATGTTAGTGCGGTGCCATACTATTACATGTTTGATGGAGTTGGGGAGATTAATAATTTGAATATTTACTAGTTTATTCTCCAATTTTAATGGAACATGATTGGATAGATGATTAAGCCCGGCTCATTTTATTGTTTTAATCATCGATACTTTATAATGGTTAGCGATGTAAACTAATTGGAGAACACACGATAAACACGTATTATGTAAATAACTCTTTATTAATTACTTCACTAGTTTGAATTATTAACTTTGTTAACCATAATTTATTTCTCTAAACAAAAGAAACTCCAACACACGATAAACTCGTATTATGTAAATAACTCTTTATTAATTACTTCGCTAGTTGAATTACTAACTATTTTTTAACCATAATTTATTACTCTAAACAAAAGAAACTCCATGAGATGTGCTGATCTCCCTCGATCGATGCATGTGCCTCGCAACATGATTATGGAAATTAACATCGACTCAAGCTCCGCCTTAAGTGAGTCTCATCTTATCTCTTATCTAATGGTTACTCTCTGTGTCTCTACTCTCTAATCTCTATCGTTCAACAAGGATCTTTATATGATTCCTTAGGACCTGTTTGGTTGGATGTTGATTAATGGAATGTAATGAAATGAAACAGAACGAAATAATTTATAATGAAATTGAATGGAATGGAATATAGTGAAAAGTTGTTTGAGAGAGATGGGAGGGTTTATAATGTAACACAGTAAAATATTTTTTAAAAGATGGATGGAATGAAATGTAATGTATAATAAATGACTATTATATCCTTTATATTAAAATAGTTGCTACATAAGGTTTAACACTATGATTTTAAAACAGAAATTATGTCCAATTAAAAGTCATGATTCAAGTTACAATCGTTACGAATAATTTTTTATATTTTCTATTTTAAAATAATAAAAGTTTTTATTTTATTATTAATTATATACAATTTATTATTACTTATATAGAAATATTATTATTAATTATTTAATATATTTATTTTATGTTATTTATATTTAAAATAATTTATTTTTATTTTTATTTATATAGAAATATATAGAAATAATCGAAGAATAAATTTTATATATTTTCTATTTTCATTAATAAAATTTTATTAATTTTTATTTTATTGTTAATTATATACAATTTATTGTTAATAGTATAAAATATTATTATTAAGGTAAGGAGAAATAATATAAAAATATCATTAATTATATATATTTTTGTGGACCGTAATAAGTGAGTCTAGAAAAAAGAAATTAGAATTAGAAGAAATAATTGATATTAAAAAATTATTAAAAATATATTAAATAATACATATTTATTAATTTACTTTTCCTCCTAAATTTTTCAAAGATTTTTTAATTTTACTATTTACGATAAAATAAAACGTAAAACTCTCAATTTTCATGTCATTTAGTCTCGTTCTATTATAAAATCTTCAATTAAACCATAGAAATCTATCCCGTGTCGTCGCCAAATCCCTCGATAACCCGAGAACTCCTTGCTCATACAGGCGATGAACGCACAAGCTACAGTAACTACAACTTCAACGAAGCCATTACCTAAACGCACTCAATAATCTCTCTTCATCATCTTTTAGGTCTTCATCTCCTTCATCCTTTTCACCTTCCAATCTCTACAACCATACTCAGAGACCTAAAACCATGGAAGAGGTGTGGAAGGACATCAATCTTTCTTCTCTTCATGACCACCCTTATGTAGAACACGTTCTTTCTGCAACTCCAAGGCCCCATGATAATCCTCATCACAATCCCAACTTCTTGCTTCAGGACTTTCTTGCTAGACCTTTCGACAAAGATCCACCTATCTCTAGTATTCAAGCTAACGCAGGCATCTATGGCTCTTCCGCGCCACATCCTCCTACAGTGTTGAGCTTGAATTCGGGTCCGGGGTTTGAGTTTCTCGACAGTTCCCGTCCTCTTAGGCATGGTCTGCATTTACAGAGCCACCATCCAATTTCGAATATTAACTCAGTTAACACCCCTTTTGAGGCATTAGATTCGCCTTCTGGCTTGCCTTGTTTTGCTAAAAAAAGGGTTCAAGAATCCGATAGTGGCTCCGGTGATCGCCGGCATAAACGTATGGTCAAGAATCGAGAGTCTGCTTCCCGATCTAGAGCAAGAAAACAGGAAAGCACATCTCCGAATGTTCCTGTTCCACACCCTTATATAAGTATTTTGCATCCTGACGAGTGACCCTTCCTTTTCATTCTTGCTGCCATATTTACCTTACAGGCTTATACGAATGAGCTGGAGCTCGAAGTGGCACATTTGCTGGAGGAGAATGCGAGACTCAGGCGACAGCTAGAGGAGGTAAGCTAGCAAGAAGAGAAATGCAACTAAAAGCCCCGTCTTCCTTTGTTTCTCTTTCATTATTAGATCTCCAAACTTCCAATAAATTCTTACATTAGTTGGAGTCTAAGATTATAGTATTTGAAAACTACCAGATGTGGCTTTTTACGGGTTAAAAATTGTGTATGCATTTTTTACCAGTTACAGAGAACTGCAGCCGTTCAAGTCCACAAAAAACACACTATTTATCGAACGTCAACGGCTCCATTTTGAGAAATATCAGAGCTTTCATGCCGACTTGCAAGCTGTCTTTTTTTTGAAACCCTTGGAAGCAGTCTCTTTTGGAAGGGCGATAAAGACAATGGAAGAGGTAAAACAACGGGAAAAGTTTTAAGCATGTAGTTGTAAATGGCTTTTTGTAGGAGATATGACACCTCTCACAGAGCAGTGGCCTTTAGAGGAAAGAACATGTTTTTTTGGGGGAAAAAAAAAGCTGTCTTGAGATTACTTTTGTATTTTTCTCCAATCAGGCGCGAACATAAGACATTGGTGGCCTTGGGTCTTTGGTAGCTGCGTATTCCTTTTCTTTTCTTGTAATTTTCCTTATGGTTCAAAAGATGGTTTCTGGTTCAGGAATGCCAAAAATTTGGGCATCCCCACGAAGAAGAATAGATGATTTCTCTGTTAGGCTGCAAGAAGATGTAGAGTAGAAAAATAAACACGTTTTGGTCCTCTTTCAAGGACCCCTTATCTTTTGGGCCATTAAAAAGTCTCTGCTGCAAGAAAAATCCATTGTTTTCTCTCCCTTTTTTTATTACATCCCTTTGGGTTTGGGTGCCTTCTTTTGTTGGATCGGTATCTGATACCGATTCTTCAGCTTCTCTAATGGTCCCACGATTCAGAAGTGGCAAGACAATTTTTTTCCCAATATATAAGAACTAATGACAGAATGTAAATGATTCAAGTGAAGTGGCAAAACAATTTTTTCCCAATGTATAAGAACTAATGATGCAGAATGTAAATGATTTAAGAGAAGTTTGTAAGGTTGTGCTTTTTTTTTTTAATTATTTCCAACCAATTAGCTTTTCAACTCGAGTTTATTTTAACCTTGGACGACCCCTTGATATGATCATGTCCATTATTGATTTAACCCTTTCCCTCTAAAAGAGTGGCCATTTTATATGGTTACACTTGGAAGGACGTTGATCATGAGACTTTTAGTTTGGAGTCTTGTGGATCAGTTTACCGTTAAGTGTCGTGGGTTGTACGTTAAAAAGGCTTATCAATTGGAAATTGCGGTCCAGAAATGTCTGGTTCATTATCTTGGACATAAGGTTCTAAGGTGATATAATTGGTCAAGATATCCAATCCTAATGTTTGAACCTGTTAGTATATATAGAGTCATAGGCCACGGCCACATGGATTCTAATGCACAAGTCTCTCCCAGTATGGCCTAAGTCGGACTCTGCATTCTCTTGCTTTTGTTTACTCGCAACCTATTGACATATTACCAAGCTACATTTGAAAGTCTGGCCATATTTGGCCCGACTAGTCGCTATCACTATAGCATGGAGATGCTCCCACTTCTCACTCCAAACTAGTCGTGCTGCTCCTTCTACTTGCTGTTGCCATTAATCTTCTTCTTCTCCATCTTATCTTTCACTACAACACTGTTTCCCATTCTTTCTTGGCATTATTCTTTATCTTCTCTTCTTTTGCAATTTCTCCTGCAAGGCAACTCTTGAATCTCAACCGTTAACTTAAGACTACAATTGACTTTCCACTATAGTTACTTTTCCTGCTTGCATCCATTTCTTTATTAAACTATATCTTTTTTTACACTTTCCTTCCTAAAGCTGAACCAAATCTCTTTTATGAAACTTCTTCACAATGTCCAACACTTCAGTGCCTTCCACTTCATATTTTCTAATTCTAACCTTCTCTATTCTCAAACCTTCATCCACAATTCCAACAATTCTAGCAACTCCATCTCCAATGATTGTTCCCAAATCCTGGAAGCAAGTTGTAGGAGAAGAATCCCCCTCAACATTGTCTTACTCACCTTCTAAGGATATGGATAGAAGGCTAGTGGTTTGCCCCAACATTGAAGTCTTCAAGGAGGGAACTCGGGCTTGGGAATCAACAATGGTCAGTTTCTTTTTTGAAGAAAGTCCACCTTTCCCCTCTAGTCTCCCAATGGGCAACCAAGCAATTGAAGTCGAGAGGCTTGACAAATGTTCTTCTCTCTGAAGAGAACTTGATTCTCTTCACCTTCAGCTCCATTGCAGATGCCCATAAAATTATAGAGGAAGGGCCTTGGCACATAGGAAGCCACTCAATCTTCCTACAAACATAGCAACCATACTTGAACCTTAAAACTCTTAAAGTCTAGATTATTCCACTCTGGATTAACTTCCACAATATCCCACTTAAAAATTAGAAGACCCAAGGGCTTGGAGTTCTAGCTAGCTACATCGGAAGGTCATTGTGCATGGATGAACACACAACTAAGAAGAAGCGAGTCGATTATGCTTGAATTTGCATAAATGTGAACATTACTCATGAACTCCTTGAAGAAATTCCAATTATGAGGTTAGGAGAGGAAGACAAGTTATGGGAAGATACAATAAAATTTTCATACCAATAGAAACCATCCTCTAATAACCCAAAAAAAATATGGAAAGCAACGGAAAAGGTGTTTAAAATAGGAAGCTACCAAGAACTTATGGAATTACTTGAAGTGGAAACTATGGAAAACCCCATTTCCTTGACAGCCAAGGCACCACGCTGCAAAAGGAGGCTGATACTATATCGCCTAAAAAGGAGGAAAGACAAAACAATGAGGCAATGCAAACTCTTCCACTAGCTCACATACAAAAAGACAAGGAGCATAGTTTAGCAAGCAATGCAAAGAAACAAGTTTCGCAAGCACCGATTACAACACATGACATTCAAACTAAATCAAATAATGACCAGATCTTCCTGACCACAAACTTAATGACTGCGCAAAGTGATGAAGGAGATTTAGAGGTGAGTAGCAATAATCTTATCCAATATAAAACCACAATAACTCCTAAAAGTTTTATTGCTCTTAAAGAAAATGTAGCAAATAGTGAATTATAACAATAGAGACAAGGAGGTCAAAGAGGGGCAAAGGGAAGCACAACACAAACCTTTTAATTTATATCTATAATCACATAGAATGTCTATGAAATAAATTGTCCCAGTAAACAACTAGCTCTAACGAACTTTGTTTTGAGGGAGAAGCCTCTCATATTCAGATTACTAGAAATCAAGATCAGACTCGGAAATTTAGCAAAACTGGACATTTTGGATCCCACTGAAACATGATTACCAATCACTAACATCATGCATTAGGCAAAATTATAATTTGCTATAGGGAGGATGAACTAAAGATGGATCTATTAAACTCCAATGAACAAGCCATGTATTTGAAAATATTCTTCTTACAGACGTACATCCAGATAAACATTTCTTTCATCTATGCAAGCAACTTCCGATTCCAAAGAAGAGATCTATGGAATAACCTGACTCCATTTAGCAACACTGTTTTTATTCCTTGGCTAATATGTGGAGATTTTAACTCCATATTATACCCCTTAGAGGTATAAGGAACCTACTTCCCAAAGAATTAATCTGTCAATTTGAAAAACATGGTGGAGAAGTTAGGGATGACAAATCTTAAGTATAGCGGTCATACTTTTACTTAGTCCAACAAACAAAATTATGTTTGGCACATCAGGAAAAAGTTGGATAGAACACTGGTAAATGATATTTGGCTTAGGACCTTCCTGGACATCCTTACTACATTCAAAGGCCCCCTCTTCTCGAATCATACTCCCTTTATAATGGACAATCTATTCCAAAAAGTTAGCAAGCACTATCCCTTCGGATTTAGCAACTTCCTAGTGCATGTTTTAGGGTTTGTGGAGGTACAATGTATAGTTGTCAAGGGACTAAACAGTTCTATTGTGTCCAGAAACTGAAAGTTATCAAACAACAAATGAAGATCCTAAATTCTCTACAAAGGCATACCACTTCCCTAATAAACTTATACAGACAGGAACTTTAAGATATCCAAGCAAGGCTTGCTGCTCATCCTACTGATTCGACTATACTTAATAGAGAAAAGAATGTGTTATCATAATTCTTGAAGGCTACACACAACCACTCTCTCTTGCAATAAAGAGCTAAAATACATTTGCTAAAAGATCGTGACAACTGCACTGGATTCTTTTTTAATTCCATTCTTGTGAGGAAAATAAGCAACAAAATTCTTTCTATAACTTCCAAAGAGGGTGCTAATCTACATATTTAACAAAAATATTTAAGAGGAGGCAGTAAGGTTCTTTAAAGAACTACTAGGAACTCCTAACCCTTCAAATGCTACGTTAGATGAACTTAGATCCCTATCCCTCAAACAAATCACATTAGCAGATGCAAAACTCTTCATAAAACCAGTTGAAAGTTCAGAGATAGAAGCTGTAGTTTTTGCCATGGATGGCACCAAGGCTCCTGGCCCTGATGGTCTAAATGGATACTTCTTCCATAAGTCTTGGAGGGAGACAGGTCTATTTATTATAGAGGCAGTTAAAGAATTCTTTTCCAAGGGGGTCCTACTTAAAGAAATTAACAGAACCTTTATTTGTTTGATCCCCAAATGCTCCAATCCTACACATTTTGGAGAATTCAGACCTATTACATATACTAATTTCCTCTCCAAGATCATATCTAAGATACTTGCCTTCAAACTGAAAAAAACCCTAGCTCTACTAATCAGTGACAACCAAGGCATTTTTTATGCAAGACAAACATATAGAAGACAACATTCTAATTGTACAAGAGCTTCTAAAAGGCTGCTGTAGATCAAATTACTCTCCAAATTGCACAATCAAGGTTGATTTCCACAAAGCTTTTGATAGTGTGAGCTGGGATTTCCTATAGACTTTACTGATGGCTCATGGATTTCCAATGTTTTTATAAAATGGATCAAAGAGCGTATCTCAAACTCCTCTTTGTCTATCATAATCAATGGCACTCTTACCACACTCTTTAAGGTAGCAAGGAGACTTAAGCAAGGGCACCCCCTATCCCCCTACCTTTTCATCCTTTGTATGGAGACTCTTAACTCCCTCATCAAGCATGAAGTCCTAAAAAACCAAAAATTCAGATACCATACTAAATGCAAGAAGATCAATTTGACTATCCTTGGCTTTGGAGATGATCAACTTTCGTTTTGCAGTGCCTCGGTGGACTCCATACAAAGTTATATGGTAGTACTTAACAAATTCAAAAACTTCTCTGAACTACAATTCAATCCAATAAAGAGCTATTTTAACGCAATCCACGAAATTAAAAGACAGAAAAGTTCAGATTCAAGAAACAAGAAGGTGGTAGATTCGAATTAGAAAAAATTAAATATGATACGCAGGGTTTCAAATTTACCTACTAGACCTCACGAAAAACTTGTCTCAAGTAACCTACGTAATGGGTAAAGAATAAACCAAGAAAGTTGTTTAGGATCAAAATCACACCACAATCTGTGATGTTCAATTCTTAAGTTGATAAGAACAAGAGGGGTTTCTCCTCTCAATATGGATGATGGCACACACGAAATAATATGATCAAAAAGTTGTCTTCCAAAACTCTAAAATATAAGTATTTATACCTAGGCTTAAAGCTAAAAGATTTGGGCTTAAAATGCATGGAAGCCTAAAATATAAATAAGTCCAAAATAGATCATAAGCATGCGTCTAAAGGTCTGGTCTTATGGAGGCTCCAAGTTTGGTTATAAGCATGCCTCTTCTAGGGCTTCAAATGATAAAAAATAGCCGAACACAATAGTCTTCAAGTTTCAAGTAAATCCGGTTCAAGGATGTGAGACAAGTGAATCAATTTGGGTTGTGATCCAACTAGCTCTCCTCCAATAGGCTTGGCTAGCTTTATCTTCTCCGTAAGTTGGGTCACTTGCACATAAAGAGACTCCTTGAATCTCTCGACCTTAGCTCTAGACATAGGTCCCCGTCACGTATGCCATCTCCATGGTGATCCTTACTCCTGCTCACATCACATTTCCTCCTATCCAAAAAAGCTACTATATCTCAATCTACTAGAATGTTTTTTAAAGAGACACCTCTTATGTATCTTGGACTACCTATCTCTACTAAAAGACCCTCATATGCAAAATGCACCTCACTACTAGAGAAAATACAGAGGAGTTAATTCATGGGTTAACAAGTCTTTTCAACTCATCAAATCGTCCCTCCATATTTATTGACGCTCTCACATCTTCCTCTCCCAAGGTATCATCAAAACCATTGACAAAATTCTTAAGAACTTCCTATGGAATCACCCAAATGGGGTCAAAGGTTCAACTAAAGTGAAATGGGCAAATATTTTATTTCCTAAGGATAAAGGGGGGTTAAACATAACTCCTATCAAAACTACAAATCAAGCCTTAATCTTGAAAAGACTATGTTGGATCCTTATGGACAAAAACTCTCTTTGGGTGAAATGGCTACACTCGTATTTCCTTAAGGAATAAAGTCTACGGAGCATTAAGGAATCAGTCTCATACTCTCATTTTCTCAACCAAATCTAAAATTGAGGGATAAAATCTGAGATGAGATCTCTTTTAAAATTGGGAATGACAATTGACTTATAGCTGGTATGACAACTAGACTAGTGTGGGAACTCTCATTCAACGCTATGGCATTCTAAGCTACTCAAACTTACACTCAGCTAAATGATCACAAAGGGCATCAAGAACTTCCCTCAAAACCTAAGACATCTTTAACCATCATACCTTCCCCAACCTAAGTCTCAGGACATCTTCTACTGGCATACCCCACCCATCCTCAAACTCACAAACAAAGCCACGAGAGATCTCCTAAGATGTAGGAAACAAAAGGTAGAATGACACAGAGTTGTTTGGAGCAAAGTATTAACCCTAAGGGCTTCTTTCATACCATGGTTAGCAGTCCTAAATATGTTGAATAATGCTGATAGAATTCACTATCTATAAATGGACTATTCATGCCCATTGTGTAAGATCCATGTGGAAACAAGAGATCATCTCTTCTTCACATGCCCTTATAGCAGATATGTATGGGAAACTATAGCCAACAGATGGCTATGTCTAAACCCGGGGACATTATTTCAGAGATGATTCAAAATTTTACAAACCCTACAATTCCTACAGACCCTAACAAACAGATCCAAGTTCTATCCCTAAGACTTTGTTTATATAGCCTATGGAAGCAAAGAAACCTTAGACGGTTTGGAGGAACCAACACGCCCAAAGAGACCCTTGCTTCTGAGATCCTCTATGAAATCAGAGTAACTCATTCTACTTCGTAACCTCAATCAGGCATGCAATACAACTATCTTATATTTACTGAATGTTTAAATAGAAGCTATGGTTAGAGGATAATCATAGGTATGAAAGAGAAGCAAAAGACATACAGTACTATTAAGAAGCAACGAAGAAATTAAGATACCTAATCAGCTAAGCCAATGTCGAAGCAACCACCAGACCTCCGAGAGACCCTCGCCATATGACGAAATTGCAGGAGGAGACAACAATGCTTCTTGAAGAAGAATCCATCTATTACCCTAATTCAGAAGCTTCGCAATACTTCGACTACGAGGAGAAGATTTCTATACCACTTATAGCTACCAAACATTAATAACGCGTCTTACTTCCACGTAATGTACGCTTACGTTTGATTTGGTTTTCCATGTTTTCGTAGTGTCGTCTTGCTTTTGCCTTAGTTTTTTTTGGAGTAATACTCGGGTATCTCCTTCTTTTAAACCTTTATAAAATTCTTTTTATTTAAAAAACCTATTTACATATTTTTGCTTTCTTTACTTGCAACGTACTTACATCTTTAATCTTGCCATCATATATTATTGTTGGGATTATCATCGCCGCCAACTAGAATGCAAGCTTATGTAATTAGAAGCCTCCAACATGAAAAGAAGAAAACCAAATCAAGATCTCCTCAACGAACTGCTCTTGCTCCTCTCCCATATCCTAAAATCAGCAAACTGATCAAGTATTCCAGCACTTGATGATCCACCTTTTGATACATAACATAAGGAATTTATGCAGGTAAGAAAGCAATCTTGTTTCCTGTCTTGCCTTCATTTGTTGACATGCAAACACAACAAAACTGATGATTGATCTGCAGTGCTTTCACTGAGCTTTGATCCTGTCAGACAGTGGAATGACATAGCAGTTGGATTAGGTTGATGAAATTGTGAATGAAGGGGACAAAGTTCTAGAAACCATTTGATCATATGGAAGTTTTAACTTAAATTCTATTAGAAAACTGGGAAATGGGTTTAAACAGACACAATCATGCTACTGATGGCTAGTTATCTACTTTGGAAGGCTTTTCAGATATGGAGAGCAGAATTAGAGCGCCCAACCAAAAAGATGTCAACGAGTGTTACACTTGTCCTCAAATGGAATTAGCAAAATACTGCACTACCTCAACTCAATCTTCATTCCTTCATGTAGTACAAAACCTCCAGGTCAAAATCAGCACAGCTAAATAATGACTCGTTCTTACAATTTTCCACCTAATGGATAGTTTAATTCTCAGAAGGCAAATTAATGGCTCACTCACTGACAGGTAATATCTAATGCCACAGCCAACAGAGCAATCCTGGATTTAACTCGTTAAGATAGCCAATCCAAAACTTCCCAATATCTTTACATACATGTGCAGGAATTTTCTCGTTGTTAGGTTCACATTGCCTTACGAAATAAGCATGACATTTCCCCTTCTAAATACCATTCCAAACAAACACATAACGAAAATTTTGATCTATTCTCCAATTGCTGAACCTCCAGACTAGATCAACTCAACTGTGTTCTCAATTTATGATAAGAATCTTATAGCTTTCCTGAGAAACAACATAAAATACCATCAGACGTTAGAAACATTTTTGACATTGAATGAGCTTCCAGCAATACAGGAACAAGGGAAAAAAAAAAAAAAGCTGGTAACATTTGGAAAGATTGAATCGTTAAGGATAACATTTGGAAAGATTGAATCTTTAAGGATACAAGTTACTCAAATTTAACATACATGTTTCAGGGCCCTAAATATCAAACACAAAAGATCTGACATTCAACAACTGTACCCCTTATTTTGTGGTAGAGGAATCAGCAGACCCAGCAGGATCGGAATCGTCTTCAATTTCAAGAATCTTTCCGTCCCTTGGAACCAGACAAGGAATCCCATCCTTTATCTGCGAAAAACAAGAAACAAATTCATATAAAGACTTAAAAGAAATAATTGTTTCCTAAGGGCTTACAGGATAAGAGACACCAATGGCGTCGCTGATAAGAGAATTGGTTTCTTCACATAACCTACGCAGCAATAGCAGGCAAAAAGCTCAATAAAGCATAACACCGGTCTTAGAAGCTATAAAGGTGAAGATAATAAAACATGGACACCACCTCAGAGGCTGTTTGGAGAGCGGGCAAACCAGAATGTCCAATAGATTCTTGCTAATTCCACTCCCCGCTTCTTTCAATAACACTTTCCCTATTCTCACCATTTTTGAGTCAGTTGATCAGGTCTGGCCTTAGGAGAGAAAGGACTACTCAGCGTGTTAAACGCACTCTTTTGTACCTGGGTGGTTGAAGACGATGTCGTAGCAGCCGCAAAATTCTTTTCTTTTTCCCCGTCTAGCCATTTCGTGTCCTGGAATTCAATAATCTAATGATTATTATCAACACTGGCTAATTTTGAGTTGATGATTTACTCAACACAACGTTTCAAAACAAATTGCACGGAAATCCTGAATATAAGCCAAGTATTATAAAGATTTTGCAATGAATTAAAGTTGTCAACTTTTATATTAATCACAATTAGTACAAAGGGTAAAAAAAAGTTCCAACTCTCTCTCTAACGAATGAAACATTTGTTCAAATGAGTTATTTATAAGTTTTAGAGATTTATTGGACAAGGATACAAGAAAGTAGGCATAAGGTCACTAAGTTACTAATTTAGTTAGTGGTTAACATTTCCGACCACTTTATTGACTACTTTGGCAGGTGGTTTACAAAACTTACCACTAACCCACTTCTAAGTAAAGGTAAATGTGATAGATGAAGATAGGACACTTCATCCATGTTTTTTTTTTCATATGAATTCTCTAATGATTCATTTCACTAACTATGTCACGTCACCAATGATCTTTATTCAAAGGTGAAAGTTAGTCATGTTTCGAGCAAATTAGCATATTGTTTGACCAATATGCATCTATGATCTAGTTTGTTTTTCTATGGTTTATCATTTGAGCATCAATTTATCCCTGGTCTTACTAATAAAGCAAAAAGATTTGATAAATTTGAAAAAAAAAAGTCATCAACGGAATTAGAAAGAGATGGATTCGAACCCTCGGTACGAATAACTCACACAACGGATTAGCAATCCGACACTTTAGTCCACTCAACCATTTATCCCAATTCAAAAAAAGTAATTAAATTGTTACATTACACAACACGTAAAGTTGGAAAAAGGCCCTTTTTGATCTCTCTTTATTACTTTAATTGTTTCGTAATTTAATTGTAATTAATTAATTTTATATTGTATTTAATTACAATAAAATTAATAAAATCAATAAAATTAATAAATAATTTATTTAATAAATAAATTAGATTATATAAAATAAAATATATAATTATATATTGTAATTCTATTCTATTTATATATTATAAAATATTATAAATGCATTCTCTATTTATATATTCTATTTAATATTTATTAATATTAAATATGCATTTTATAACTATATTGTAATTAATATAATGATATATGGTAAGTAATATAATGGAATGTATAGATAATAGATAAATCTTCTCATATCTTATTTATCATATTACAAGTTAAGCCGATCAATGCCCTATGATCCATCTAGGATAGCTAAAGCTCAAATCATACATGATCCCATACTTTCCTTTTGCCTAATCTATGTTAGATTTTAGCCAACATTCATTAGTGGCTTGCAAAATGGGCCTGCAATAATAAAGGGCTAATAAAACAATCTAATTAGATGAACCTGACACCTTCATTGGAATAAATTGAAGGTAGTCATTTACCTACTCTTTAAACTGCCACAATGTAATGTCTTTCTCCTAAGTAGACTGCGAAATTAGTTTATTTTTCCATTGAATCAAGAATTTGGTTCTTTGATTATGCTTGTGTTGCCCTATTATTCGTGATCCAAAATCTTCTCAATTTGATTATCAAATTGTTTCCTTACCTCTTATGGTAGTCTTTTTACTTGACCTTTTTTTTTGGATTTGTTGAAAACTTATAATATAGTTTAAGGAAACTAACATGAAGAATTGAATGCAATTTTAGTTGCTCAGGTAACTTGAGTTGATAAGTAAGATTTTCAACCTTTTGAAGGATCTTAAATCGCCTATCATTATTTAACACTAATCCTAAATGCATGTCTTTTAATTTTCTTCCAAATTTGTTGAGTAAGTTTCAAAAGTACCTTATCCTTAATTTCAAATTTGAGCGACCTCTTGCATTGATCCGCATACTTCTTCATTCACTTGGATGCTTTTCGAATAATGTCCCCTTGATTCATCCAATAACTTTTATTTTTCATTCATAAATTGATAAGCAGTTGAGCATTTTCCTTCTCGACATTTGTTGTGCTATCTCGAGAGGGTTAAGTGTCTATTTTCCTATAATAACTTCAAAGGGACTCGTCTTTGTGATAGAGGATTTATGCAAGTTATAACAAAATTATGTAGTATAAAGTAAATTCATATTAGGCTAGAAGCTCTTACCATTGGACTTGCCTTATAGAAATTTTCTTTGGGTCTTAAAAAAAGTGTTATCTACATTATTTCCATGGACAAGGAACTTGGTTCCCAATAAGTAAACTTGCAAAGATTCAAGGAAGTTAACTACCACTTACATCTCCTTCTCGTGGGTTGAGTCTCATTGCTTGACACCATTGACCTTGCAACTTTTAAAAGCAACATAAAGTAATTCTAGCACCAAGACTCCATTAATAGCTTTTTTCAAAACATCTGTGCATACCTTAAAAGGGAGATCAGAATCAAGCAAATTTAGTGCAAGTTTAATTGAAATGTTAGCTTTCAACTTCTTGAGGCTTCTTAGTAAGTACCACTCATATTTCTTCTTCAAAAAATCTGCCAATGGCATTGCTTTCTTCGAGTATCCTAAGATGAAGATTTGAAGTTCTTTCACAATTTTTAAACCTACCAATCAATAATTTCTTGTACCATTTTTGGATCCATTCATACTTAACCCTTACTCACCAAGTGTCTAAAAAGTTTAATTTTCAATTGAGCAAACTTGCACTTCTTCATCTTCACAAAAAGTTTATATTATCACTATTGCTTGAACGCCTTTCTTAAGTGTTGTTTATGTTATTCTAAATTAGTACTATTCACTACAATATCGTCTAAGTAGATAACCATAAAATCATCCAAAAATTCATATAATACATCATTCACTAAGTTGTAAAAAAGTTACAAGGGCCATTTCTTAAACCAAATGGCTTAATAAAAAATTCTTACGAGCGATACTGAGTTACACATGTCATCTTTTGCTTGTCACCCTTAGCAATTTGCACTTACTAATACCTACTTCGAAAGTCCAAATTCATGAATAACATAGGCCTCGATAGTCTGCCCGTTAAGTCTTGAACTAAAAGAACATGAAATTTATTTTGTTATGGTTACATTATTCAAGGCTCGGTAGTCTATACATATGCACAAGGCTCCATCTTACTTCTTTTAGAACAACATTGGAGCACCATATAGGGTCTTAGATGTTTTGATGTATCCAATTCCAACAATTCACCAAGTTTGGTTCCGTAACTCCACCAAATCCAATGGTGACATTCGACAAGGGGCATAGGTAGGATGAATTGCACTTAGTGTTAAATCAATCTTATGGTTAACTTCTTGATGAGGAGGGAGAATCTTTGCTAACTCCTTTGACATTACATCTTTGAATTCCCTTAACATTTTTGCAATAACATCTGAAACTTCTACTGTATGGTATTTATGAATTTCCCATATGGTTACATAGTAAGCCTCCATGCCTTTTTTAAGGCCTTTCTTTTATGCTTATGGTAGAGATATATGCCAAAATTTTTATTCCTTTGCTAGACCTACATTAATTTATGTAACAACTTTAAAACATCATTCATTTGTAATATTTAATTAATCTAGAGGGAAAAAAGAATCAAATATATAGAGGAATAAGGCTAGAAAAGCATGTCCTTGAAGATAAAATAGTTAATTATACCAGAGAAATCCTAATTGCTTATGGATCAAAGTTAGCCTAGGAATGAAATCCTCATAGAACTTGTAGTTACATTCTAGTTGTTTGTTTTTGTTGTTGTGTTGAAACCTTGTCCTTGTCATATTAGAAATGATATCCTTGTCATTGTAAAGTTGTAAAGATTTGCTTAAATTAATATATTCATCTTGCAAAAACTAAGTTATGTAATATGATTATTGATCATTTAGTAATATACCTCCAAGTTGTGGGCATAACAATGCTTTTGTCACTTTGAGGAAATAAATGCTAATATCAAGTCAAAACCATCGAGGGGTACCACCATCATATTACATTTCCCTTTCCCCACGTTGAATGGAATATTATAATTAGCTTTTACCACTACTTGTGCTTTTACATGGAAGTTTTCATCTTTATAAAGGTCTTGCTCAATTTTAGGCCCAACTTTTATACTAATTATTCAACCATAAAGGAATTAGCAACACTCGTATCCAATATAGCCATGAGTTCCTTTCCATTGATATGTATCTTTATATAAACTAGTTGTTCAAAAGGACTAACTTCGATATTGACCGTATTGAGTTAGATAGGATTAAGCCCCAATTTTGAGTAATCACTTTTACCATTCACGTTTGCTACTAAAGCATATAACTTCTCCTTTCTTGAGTAGTCATAGGCATAATAAGGTCTATTTCATAAGAAACAACCATAACTTTTCTTAAAATATTTCTCACCTTGTTCAGGTTGCCTAGTTTGTTTAGACTTTCCTTTATGACCAATTTCTCGCCCTGCTCTTTCTTCTTATTTCCTTCACCCTTCTCTTAGTGAGTTTCTTTTGACTTTTGAAAGGAGGAGGATGATTTGGTTTCCCTTGGCACCCTAAAATCTACCAAAGCATCTACAACTAAAATAACACCTATAATATCCTTGATAGTTTGTTGTTGCAACTTTATTTTTACCCAAGGTTGTAATCTTGACATGAATTTGAATAATACATCCTCATGACATATTCTCAATATAAAACATTAAGGAACTAAAATTTCTTAACATATTTGCTTACTAAACTATCTTATTTTAAGTACTTTAAGGTAACTTTCACAAAGCAATAATTGATATTAGGAAGGAACTGATCCTTTGGCTCATTTTTCATCTTATCTTGCATATCCATGGGAGGATGACAAACACTGATTTCAGTAGAGGTTTAAGTTCTTTAACATAATGTTGCATCCCTATTGAGATATTTTACTAAAATGTTCACCTTTTCTTCTTTAGTCACCTTTATAACTGCAAAATACTGCACTATATCCCACAAGAAGTTTAAGTTCCTTAAAATTTTGAATGCCTTTTAAAAAATTATGTTCTTGCACCTTAAACATCGTGCTTTTAGCATGTCCTATATCCTAAATAGGTTATCATATAAAAAATTGCCTCTTATTGTTCTTTAATCAAGTCTACCACTTGTTCCTGCAATGGTTGGATATCCTCTTTAATAATTCAAAATGTGATGCATAAGGAGGGACTTCCTCTGCACCCGAAGGTAAAGGATTGATGATTATTCATCAAGATTATTGCCACCCATCATTAAATCACCAAAAAGAATTTGATACCAAATGTTACAAAGACTTCGCAATGAACTCTAAATTCGTACCTAAAATGAGCCAAAGTCTAGGTATGGTACTCGATCGCTTTAACTCTACCTTACCAATTCCCTCATGTTTAAGGCATTTAATACAAATGCTAGATCAATCAACATGATTCACTAAACCCAGAAAGGAAAATGGATAGCAATAAGAAGAGAAAGATGCATAAAGCTTTTACAGCAAAATTGTCAATCTTTACATTACTCACAATTGATAAAAAGTGTACTAAAGCTCCAAGTCTCTCTAACAAATAAAGCCTTTGCTCAAATGAGGTATTTATAGGCCTTTGGATACCTTTTGGGCAAACATACAAGACGGTAGGCATAAAGCCATTAACGCACTAACTGAGTAGGTGGTTAAAATCTCCAACCACTTTAGGCACTACTTTAGTAGGTGGTTTGTATAACTTACCACAAACCCACTTATACATAAAAGATACATATGATAAATGAAGATAAGACACCTTAACCACGTTCTTTGCCATGCCCTTCCACTTTTTTGATGATTCATATGTACATAATACAATAGTTCGGTCATGCAATGCTTAATACAAATTAACTGAAGACGTATGCAAGTGTTAATTGATCCCGACCCCTAACCCATGCTTATTTGTAGTGGCTTAACTCTAATTTGTCTAATTGGATAACTCCTCTGAGCCTGAAAAGTTACGTTGTAGTTTTTGATGAGTTTTGCAAACTCAATGAGTGAACTATCATTGATGATCTCACTCAAGTCAAAGACACAAATATCACAGACCAAACAATTTCACAAACATTTTCCATCTCAATAAGACATAATGAATGTCACACATTTCACATACATTCTTTCAGAATATCTATAACCTAATCAATCACATTATCATGGCATATCACTTTATCATCAAAATTTCAGAAAAAAGGTTTCATAATCATATATTTCATAAACATAAATATAAAAATGTAGATGCTTATGAGACTCCAGATTCATTTTTATTTATCGTGATCGAGCACCTTTCAGATACAGATATAGATACAGATATGGATACAGATATTAACCCATTGGGCTCAGTCATATATAGAAATCACAGAGCAAAGCTCTACGTGCAAAATTCTGAGCTTAAAGCTGTTTCAGACTGGCTGCTATGATCACAATGTCTTTATCTAAACATGCATTTTATGAAATGCATCAAATAACAAAATATACCATCAAGACATTTATTTATGATGCACAGACAAAATCTCAAATTCATCAGACCTCAGTCTGGCATTCAACTGTCATTGAGTATTCAAAAATCAGTCAGAACTCAATTGCAAACAGACATTTCCAATAAATTCCCAAATATCAAACTCCTCGGACTATTAATATCTAGAATCATCATAACCAAGTCATTATGAGTTCAATAAATGGAAATTAAACAAAATCAAAATCAATCCTAGTGAAATCATCTAGGTTGACTCGCAATATGCTCCCATATATGTTATTGCCTGGACGGTCCAAAAATGTTGAAATGATGGCATACGTCTTGAGCTTCTAAATACATATACATTGTACACATTACTAACTTGATCAATCAAATACATATTCAACTATGCACATATATATGTGCCATGTGCAATGCATGTTCAATGACTATGCAGGGTATGTTTCCTTAATCACAATTCATAATTGTTCAAACATTATCACTTGAATATGTCTTTTTAACACTTAGGTTAATACCTTAAATACACTTGGTCATGCTCAATCCATTAACCATAAATTCAATAACCCTTTTCTAGCATTATAAGAATTCACAAAATTCCCAATTCTCATTCATTCCTTCCTAATGCATTATTCATAACCTTTGGAATACATTTGCATTTATAAAAACATCTTCATTCCTTTAACACTCCTTCATTCCAAACTTAGATACATTGATATCAAACCATCTTTTCCTTAAGTTAAAACATTAATTATCAATAAAAAAATATCAAACATTTAACCAACTTTTTCACATCAAATTAGGTTCATTTTAAACCCCAATAAAGTCCAAATGCATCATAGTTAAGTACCTTATCCTTAATTAGTTCAAGAATCACACAAAAGAACATTTTCTTTACGAATATGCAATTTCTAAAATCATATATGGCTTCCCACAATCATGGGATGGGTTATCCAAAAGTTCCCACCTAATTCCTTCATTAGTTTTTCAGATTTTCTCAGGACAAGTTTCGGGTCAGTTTTGTATGACCATTTTGACAAGGAAAATGAAGTAATTATCAACACATTCTTATAAACAAATTTTCCCATATGTCTTAGGTTTATAAGGAACTAAAGTTCATACAATTTGATTCAGTAATCTGCAATTTATACACAAAATTATATAGACTATGCTCAAACAGTGACAACAATCAGTATTAAACTTTAAACCAAATTTCAAAACCTTTAGAGATAGAAATAAAATTCCATTCGTCCATGAAAATTGTATACTTATGTATTTAGTTTAACCTATAATTAAAATCACCCCATTTGGACATCTAAAGGTCAAGATATGGCTAAAATACAGATGTTTGTTTAGTTGAACCATTACAATTAACTCACTTTATACATTGTCATGTATATAGTCCTAATTCTTTCCCAATTCAAGAACACTCTTTTAAAAAATTTATTTGGCATAAATCCACCTTCTTTATAAATTAAATTCCACTCCAATTCATCCACATAATGCCTTATACTCCATGGTTGTCATATACCAAAAACAAGACAGAAAAACTTCCAAGTTCATGTAACATTTTCTAGCACATATCTTTATCAATATCACATGCATTTCATTCCAATTCAAGCATCATTCTTTTATCATTTGACATGACATAAACATCAGATTGTTGTTTACCTATTAACACAAAACTTCATATTAAACCAAGTCTCCATGCAAATAAAATCAACCCAAACTTATGGTGAAAGCAAGGTGATTTTTGGACAATAATATGAGGATCATATTCAGCTAGTTTTCTTGGCAATTTGGTGAAGGATTTAGGTGCGGTTTTCATGCAAAACTTTAGATAGGGCTAAGATCAAAATACAAAGAAAATTTGGAACAATTTGAGTGGAGAAAGGTGAGGGAAACAGCAGAAACATTGTTGTTGGAATTTGTTCTATCATCATGCTAGGTGTCAACTTTTAAACTCACCATATGTCTTAAGGCATGTAGTACATTTTTCTAATTAATAAGCTGCCACTAATCCTCATATTAGGTTTTCATTTGTCCCCTACTAAATCATTCCACGTCATTCCAAGATTGGTCCACATGGCACATAATAATTGGTCCAATTGTTATTTAATTACTATCCATTTGTCACACTTTTAACTATGCCAAATGTCACTCAATTTAAGGCTTATTCACCCTAATTTTCATGTAACAATTTATCCCACCACTTAAACTTTTCTAGTTTGAATGTACATTTTATTTCATCAATCTCCCAATTAATCACAATTAATTCCAATTCAGTAATTAAAATTCAATTATACCAAAATTCAAGATATACCAAATCACAATTCACATCCTTTTCACTTAACATTTTTTATACCCTGGGATATGTCAATTGAGTGTCATTTGTCTAATTCACAATTCACGTGTGTATGCTCATATCATGCCTTTGAATATAATTATAATAATCATGTCAACAATTGTACCAATTTCACTCTACATGTTGACATTTATATAAGTCATTAGTCTAACTCTTTAAATATCTCAATCATTTGAGAGACAGGATGCTGCAAACTTTGTCACATCACCAATGATCTTCATCCAAAGGTGAAAGTTAACGAAGTTTTAAACCAATTCCTACATAGTCTAACTGATGTGCATACATGGTCCCGTCCATTTGTCCACGGTCCATCATTTGAGGGCTAATTCATCTTTACTCCCATTAAATATGTCTAAAGAAGTCCAACTTGTTTAAACTAAGTTGACTAATGCCTCACGGTCCATCAAAGATAGTCAATATATGATTTATCAACTTAGAGTAATTAGGAAGATTGTTCCATTATGTTGAATTAGTATCAATTTTGGAAATCTTTAGCCAAGTAAAATCACATTTTAAAAATATTTTTCAAACATCATTAATAAAATTAATTACTAATTGACACTATGGCCCACGATCGTGGCCTACGCGATAGACAACGTAGATTGCCTCTTGAATGCGACTTATCGAGGGACATTTGAGACTTTTTAGACCCAACAAATCTTAGGATTTACTTAAAATAGAAAAGAATATATAAAGAAAGAGAAAGAACCTTAAGAGTATCTCCAAGTTCTGCCACTTTGGGAGAACTCCAAAAAAAAGAAGAAGAAGAGAGAGAAGAGGAGAGATGAACGGGCTTCTGTTGTTGTGCTTTTCCGAGCCATACCGATCCCTTCCAAGTGACATTTCCTTTTCATCTTTGACATTTTTCTTCTTTATATATGTAAGATGGATATGATGATGTTGATAGATTTGGGATTGATGATGATGTTCTATGATGGACCACTTTTTCGGAGCCCAACAATAGTGCCAAATATCATAAGATTTGAGCATATTCCAAGAACATTACCTTTCATTATTGGTTCATCTTCTTTCTCTGATACCAAACATGAAGCTCTATGTCTCTTGTTCATTTCGAAGAAAAAATCATCTCAATTAGAGCTCTACAGCTCAAGATATGCTTAAAAATCCAACGTATGTTCATAATCCTGTTATGCTCTTCCAATCGACCTCTCATTTTCTTTCTATCAAACTTTTTCAAATCAAAATAGAAAAACCACCAATTTTCTTGGAGAGATAGATATATTTCTTAGGAATCTATCGCTTTAAGAATCACTTCATTTGGAGGTCAGATAAGGAAGTTATGGACAAAAGAATCCAATATGTTTTTGTCCTAAATCATTTTGTACCTCTCTTGGCACAATTGTCATAACTTTTGCCACAAATGTCTTATTGGTTTCGTTTTTAGCTCATTTGAAAGATAAATTCGATATCTACAACTTTCATGAGATCACAAATTGAGTTATGCCTCTAATAGGGTTAAAAATTTCAATTTATGGAAGCTGACCCATGAATGTCAGTTTAACTGACATCCATGTCCGTTTAACGGACATTGTCGGGGTTGGGAGTCGATTTTGGCCGCGAAGGTCCATTTAACGGACACCCATGTCTGTTTAACGGACATAGAATGGCTTAGGAGCCCTTTTCACTCAAAAAGGTCCGTTTAACGAACCTAAAGTCCACCTAACAGACATAGGGGTTCCCAAAACCCTTCCAAAGCCTCTCCACTGCTTCCAACATCCAACATAACATCATATTCACTCATAATCTTCCCAATTTCATTTCTTCTAATGCAATAACACTCTTAAAACATTCAATTACCAATTTGGGTGCATCAAAATTCCAAAATTCAACTCAATTTACTCATCACAAACACAAACTCTCATCATTCACCATGATTGTCATGTTTAAACTTCCTATGCAGCATCATCACTTATAATGCCCATATCTGTCAATCCCCATACCCAAATTTTGCATACCTTATAGCGTCGGAAAACTAAGAGGATAAGTTAAAACTTTCTAGAAGACAACTCTATCTAGTTCTATTTAGATTATTACAGATTTTTCCTAGAGTCAGTTCATAAAATTAACCCTTATGAAATACTTGAAGTTTATCCTAGCTTCACTTCCTCTATTACACATCTTTCATAACAATTCAACTACCCATTTGGAATTTTTCAAACTCTCAACCTCAATTTGTTTGACTCTTCATATCCAACAACCTCCCATCATTCATAATTCCTATGTGTCTTTTCCATAACATCTCACTGATGTGTATATATATACATATATATATATATCAACCATTCATGCTCAACATTCATCATCATCATCCATATACCAATTCACATTTCATTAACATCACCATTTAAGAGTTTACAAAGATTTATTGGCATTTCAAGCCATAATACAATATTTTGCAAAATCCCAAAATACATAAGATGCTTGAACTGTAATTGCCCAACATGCGACTAAAACCTTATCTTACATGAGTTAATCCGACATAAAACAAAACATGCAAATTCAAATTTATGTCTTGATTCACTTCCACTTGATCTCTTGATCATCACCTAAATAGGGGAAAGAGAGTGGGGGTGAGCTTTACAGCTCGTGGGTAACATGCTTATAACAAATAACAAGCAAAACCGTTCAAAAAGTTTATCTCATTGAACATTTTCATAAACATAGTCAATCAGCATTAAAATCGCAAAACTCTTATTTCTCCATATTCTTAACCAATTCACAATAATGCAAATCATATATGCATCAACTTAAAATTTCACAAATGCAATGCACAACAAATGTCTCGAGGGTTTCGTGGAACAAAACGAAGAAATCGAAGTTTACACCGTGAACGAAACAAGTCCATTTTTTGGATCTCGTGGGCCACAAGCGGGCAGCCGGGAGAAGGCTCTATGTCGACGTGCACGTGACTACGAAACGGTTCCTCTCTCGCCCACAGAAAAGCACATAACCATGCTCAAAATCAATCATTCAAAATTTCGTATTCTTATGTTTTTTTCTTCTTTCCATTCAAATCAAAATGCCATGACACAATTCAATGGCATAACATGATCATATATCACAATGCATTTTTCCACATTCATAACAATTCAAATCCAATCAATTTAAGCATATACACACATATAAGCAAATTCTTTAAATCATTTGAAAATAGTATATGCACAATTATGAAGTACTTGAAACCATTTTATTCTCTTAATTTGGGAAAACTTTAATGTCACATTTTTCAATTATAAACATGAAACCCACCTCATTTTGCTTAGACATCCAACCTCAATGTTCCCTTCCTCTTGCTCTTGGATAGGGTTTCTCTTGTTTTCCTAAAACAAACCAAAATTCTAATTCAATTCCAATTCAAATGGAAATCCCCCAATTTCCATAAAATCTCTAAATCTTCAAAATCACAACAATTGAAATTAACATAAATCAAGCTCAAATCTAACTTACCCATAGTTTATCTAGGTTAGAAAAGCCAAAACCTATCTTAGAAACCCTAAAAATCAAATGGGTTCATTAAATCATATTCTTCCAATCCAACACCCATTCTCTACACAAACACTTTCTCTAACAAAGCAAGAAGAAGAAGAAGATAAACTTACCTTGGCAAGATGATTCCCTTTCTTTTTCTTTTTCTTCTTTCTTCTCCCTTCTCTCTTCTTCTTTCCTTCTTCTCTTCTTTCTCTACGACTCTCTCTCTCTTCTCTTCTCTCAATTTCGTGCTTCCCTCTTAAACATAAGACCACACCTTTTATTTACAATCTTGTCATTAATGAGTGAAGAATGTCCAATTTACCCTTACATGTAAGCCTTGTAATTTAAAAGCTTAAGTGGTCTTCCCAAAAAGCCCTCCTACATATATGCTCTTTCTACTTAATTCACCAATCCATATCTTAAAATCCTACTAACATTAACACAATAATTAACTCCAAATAAAATAATTAATATAGCAAGACCTCACAATTATTCCAAATCATGCTTAACTCCTTCCAAAAATCAAGACCTTTTTCTAATCATACAATTGAAGGAATTTGATAGCACCTCCTTCTAGAAAAATGTTCCTTATTGTCTCAATTTTCCAATGACTCTAAATTCATTCAATTGGGTTTAGAAATCTGAAAGTTATATCTCAAACATTTCCAAACTACTCTTATACTGAAACAATATTTTGTACTCAATTTCCATACAAAATTGAAATTCTTCAAGACCAAATTAAAACTCGATTTCATCAGGTAAGATGTAGCCCTATTTCTCTAGTTTAATCTAAATCAAGAATAATCTCATTTGGATAACTAGAGAAAAAGTTATGGTGGAAACATAAAGGCATACTCAGCGAATATGGTTGAACTACATTTTTCAGCTTTTAACTTCCAGCGTTTCACATATAACAGTTCTAACTTCTAATAAAAGTTTGGGGTCCAACATTCTAACTTTTCTTTAGGGATTTAAACTTGATTCAATGTTAATCTAGTAGTTTTTGTGTTAATTCATTTAGGTGTTGTGATTATTTTTTGTAACTTCATGCTTCAGTAATAAATCGAGAGAGTGGACCAAGTGCAAAATGATTGAGTTAGTTAATGAAAATTAATTGACCTAATAGATCATACAAATAATCAAATCAGTAACCATATGGAGAGAGTTCTTATGTGAGGACCCGATTGTTTAATAGAATATTTAAAATCTGATTAGGTTGTGGACTGATTATTAATCGAGAGATTACTTGTTCGGTAATGTAACTTAATTAGGGTTTATCAATTAAGGCTTAGTAATTATAACTCACGAGAGAGTAATCCATCCTTTGATAGTCTAGAACCAACACCATATTAATGCCAAAGTGATTAGGTTAGCATTGATGATAGGATAAATCCCTTTTTTATAATTTTGGTATTTTCTTGTAGGATTTCCTATTGTGAATTTGGTGGTGCACAATATTTTCTTTTGTTTGTGTTAATTTTACAAATTATTTTTTTGTTAATCATCTTCACATATTTACTTTTCTATTTGTTTTTATTTTCATTTCAATAATTCGTTAAGCCTTAGATAACATAGAATTAGATTAGTTTAAACATTCCTCGAGGGATCGACACCTCAAATACTACACTTATGACCTGTGTGCTTGTAGTATAATAGATTAAAACTTGCCTCAATAGATCTCGAGAGATGATTAGTAAAGTTGAAATACAAAGATGACCAAAATATTATCAAGTATTTGAATAGTTTTATGAAAATTATCAATAAGCTATAAAAATTATAAACGATCATTGATAATGAGTTATAGGCATTAATTCTTCTCAGTTCATTACTTGATAGTTGGGATACTAATAGATGAAATTTTGACTATATTTTACCACCCATTCTCACAATGAAAGGATGGAGTGGACAATATTTTTATATAAGCTAGAATATGTCTTCACAAACTATGACATCACTATATAGGAGATTGAACATATGCTATCAACCTCATGGTACATTATATGGGAACAACTGTACTTTAGAATGGAGCAATTCTTATGCCTATGGATGGAATAATTATGCTCCAGTTGAATACTTACAACATTAAACACTTTTAGTTAACGAGCCAACTCTGGAAGATAAATCAATGGAGAGTGAATAAAAAACAAGGGTTAGCTTCATGAATGGAGAGGCAATTCAAAAAAACTTCCAGAAGAAAAAAGAAAGCATTGCAGATAAGCTAATGGAATGCCTTACTGCAAGAGTAGCTAGTCAACTTGCATTCAATGAGAGATTTTCTCCACTTATATATGATGAGTACATTTGAATTTCCAACCATTTTAGGGTGAAGAAGAGACAACAGTCAATTTCATGAATGAAGATACATTTCAAAAAGTGAAGAGGTAATTACTGCTATGAGAGATATGATGATTAAGTATATTCAAGATTCAAACATGAGACATTAGAAAACAAAGGCTCATATATAGAATATGGTTAATTAAACTGCTTAGATAATGGATATATTATTTGAAGACATATAAGGGAGTTTGCCTAGTTCTACTGAAATAGATACTATCGATTGAGAGACAATTACCCTTAGTAGTGAAGAAGAGATTTTTGAAGAAGAAGATGAAGAAACCTCCATCCAAGAAGAGGAAGTAAAGAAGTGGTAGGAGGCAATTGAACAAGATGAGTCGAAAACCTCTGTCTAGGAGGAGGAGGAGGAGGAATAAGAAGAAGAAGAAGAGTGGATAAAGGTAGATTAGAGCAAATAAAGGCAAGAAAATGAAAACACAAAGAAGAAGAACCAAACTATGTTGTTTATGACTAAAGTTGGAAAAAAATGCATAGTCGTCAGCAATCACTCACGACTTTGCATGGGATTACATAGGCACAAGTTATTTCTCACGCCTATGTAAGGTGACCAGTTGCCATTCCACTTAGTTTTTAAGGTACAATGAACATGTGTGTAATGAGAGTGGAGGGCTGAAGTAAAGAATAGAACACTAAAGAAAAAAGTGAGTGGAGGGGCTGTTTAAAGTGTCGGTTGGAACAATTTTTTTATTGGATAAAATGTGACAATGATTAGATAGGTGTTGGCTACTAAAAGACCTTGGTGGACAGCTACATTTTGAGTAAATAACGTATGAAAGAAGGGAGGGCTAGAGCATTACTCATGAATGTATATGTATTACATAGGCGAGAGTTATTTCTCACACCCATGCAGGTTCTCTCACACCCATGAGGCCTTAAGATGCCACCCCACTCAATTTTTTTACCTCACGTTTTAATATATACCGAGGGTGTGACGACACAAACCTTATGAAAGAATAGAAGGTGTTTTCAGTTGGGCTAAACTGAAGGTTCTTTTAGGGAAACACGAAGAGGGTTATGGAAGCTCTCATCTATGAGAGATCTATAGAGAGCTAGCTTTCTGATGCCTGTTTAAAAGTGAGTTCGACATTGACAACCTGGTTAAATGTATTTCTTCTTGTATTTGTTGTTTTCTTTCTCTCTTTAGAAATTGATTAAGTTATCCTATATGTATGGATTTAGGTATTGTGAAAAGATGATTTGCATGCATTCATTGGATCATTTTACTATAAACCCTTTATTAGAGTATTCATTGAAATCCATGATTGTTATATTGAATTTCATTTGTAGTGACTAATAGTTCGTAATCATTAGGGATAATATAACCTAGGTTAATTAATCTGAGCTTGTGTGATTATTAATTAGATTGGTCTATTTTTCTCATTCGTAAGATGGCTCTCTAATTAAACTTAGAGAGCGTCTCCTAGTTTATTTGATAGTTAGGGTTAATTAACGAGCTTTTCTTAATTAACTATGATTTAAGAAAAAAACTAGGATTAACAGAGTTTTTTGTTAATATACGACCAATAGTTTAAAGAGAGATGTGAAGACAACAATTTAATGGAATATGTTTAATAGGGTGTAGAACGAGATTGAATTAAAGAACTGGACTCCTAACGAATTCAACACTTTCATGATTTTTGCATGTTTTCTTTAATTTGCTTTTATAAGTTTAACTTCATTTTATTTTCTTGTTTGATAAACAAACTAACCCCCATAAGCTAAACATAGTTTAATTTCATTTCAAAGGCTTTACACACACTCTCTGTGGTATCGACCTAGAATCACCATTGCTACAGTGTAAGTCTAGATTATTTTATGTAATGTTATGACACGCTACTAATTTTGACGTTGTTATCGAGGAGTGCAATGTTTAGTTTTTGTTCTTGATTTTAATTAGTGTTTTATACATATTTGTTTACAATATGTTTCTTTTTAGTTCATTCTTAATCTTTTCACTTTTTTTAGTATTAGTGATTTAAAATTTTAAAAAAATAGGTTCTTAAACGGAAATAATTTCTTTCATAATTCATAGTCCCAACCTTATAATTATGTTTGAAGTGATCATACAAATTTTGATTATAGATGGGATAACCAATAGAATTACTTCTACAATAGTATGTAGGGAACACAACAATTTCGTATAGAGCACAAGCTCTTATTATGACTTAGGTCCATCTCTAGAAGAACTAGTTAATGTTGTTGCTATTAACACTTTACAATTTCAGCAAGAGGAAAGACAATTTTAGTCTAGTTTCCAAGATCTGGAGTGGTAGCAAAAATCAGGTACATTTCTAGAAGAATCAGATAATATTGTTGCTTTTAATGCTTTGCAATTACATTAGTTCTATGTGACACCCATATATACCCCCTGGGTGGGTATTGCAAGGGCCACACACACAGAATGTACAGAATACAAAACATTCTAATACATACGAAACACTTCATACATGCATTTCCAGAATCTTAAACAAACATACAATATATCACATTAACTTAATACAAATTTGTTCCAAAAACAGAAACCAACTTAAAATGTAGTTATTACAAAAACTTACAACAATTCATAATCATACATTTTATAAACAAACCAAACATAATCAAAATACATTTTTATCAAAACAAGACTCAGACTCAGTTGGCTATTGTGGTTGACTCGTCCCAGTCTTTATAATCCTCATTCTGAACTTACACGGGCCAAATCCACCGTGCTAAGCATATAACTTAGCGAATAATAACTAATCTATATATGAAGTGATAACTCATCATACTGAATCATGTAATAGCATAAGCATGAATTAACAGATTGTTTAAACAATAAATCAAACATAATGCATTTCAGAATCGATTTTATAGTTCATAAAATTGAATATCCCAAGATGGTATAAACCCTTTAGAATCATAACACAATTTTTTTTACGTCAAAATCAAACATATATCAAAATAAAAAATCAGATGACTGATAAGTCATTTACAGAAGCGGGTAATAGTACTTATACAGGAGAGACCGAAGTCTCGACACAGAAGTGTCACAGGAGAGATCGAAGTCTCGACACCGAAGTGTCATAGGAGTAGCTACAGACCCTTCTAGGCATGCCTATTTACCCACAACCAGGACTCAACAGTTGTAAAACAAAATAAAGTCATTTTAGACATTTTCTGTGCAAAGCAAGTAGTCAATCATATTCATAAGCAAGTAGCACTTCCAATGATATAATCATGCATCAAATGACTCGGATGATCATTGTCTGAAATTCAGAACACAATTAACATAAATCAATTTCAAAAAGTAGAACAAAGTAAGGTATGACCATCTAAGATTACTCACAAAAGCTTCCTTATTGCTTATTGCCTCGAAATCCTGGTAATATCTGGAAGTGGTCGCTCTATGCGTTCCTCTATAACATTTAACACATATACAAATCACTATTATGCATGATTAAAAATTCATTTATATATACTGAATATGTATGATGCATGTTCATGACAAATTCTCAGGTATATTTCCTTACTAAAATATTGTAAACATCAATTGTACTTCAAAAGTTCCTAATTCATACATTCAATTACTATTCCGGATTTTGCTGGAAGCACCTCATTCGGGTCAACTTTGCATAATCAATAAGATCAAGAAAATGATGTATTTCTATAACACTCTCTTTTAGACAATTGCTCCTCAGTGTTCTTAAGATTCTAATGATACCAAGATCATACAATTTGGTTTAATATTCAATGAGTTAGGCTCAAAATACCACAAACTGTGTACATTTGAAATTTTGGATAATACATGATCATGCCTTCAAGTTGTACCCCTCATAACTCTCAATTACAATATCCACAAATTACAAACTTTATACCAATTTAAATTTAAGAGAATAAGCTAAAATTTGGTGAAGACAACTCAGTCTAAATCAGCTTACATCAATACAGTTTATTCAATAATCACAAGGCATGATTTCTGTCCTTGGTAGTGCTATAGCCTAAGCCAATACTCAATTTCATGCCAATTTTGAAAGTCTTAGAGACAAAATTAAAATTCAACTTCTTTAAGAAAGTTTTAGACCTATTTTTCAGGTTTAATCTGAATTAATAATAAACTCATTTGGAAATCTATAGATCAAAATATAAGCAAAATACCAAAGCATGTTTAATGAAAATTCTCCAGTTTATAACATTCCAGCACATTTCCTCACTTTCACCCAATCAATCCTTTTCAAAACAATTCAGAAAGCTACCAATTTTTATAAAGTTGTAGATAAATGTGTTACAAATCCATTGGTTCAAGTCTTATGTCATTTGGCGGTCGGATGACAAAGTTGTGGGTAAAAGAATCAACACAGTTCGGTTTTGGAAAAACATTCGGGTGCAACTACTCTTCTCTTCTCTCTCTAAAACGCAAATTTTTTCCTTCATCACCGAAGCTGTAGACTTTTTCACTCTTCTTCCTACTGATTTATTCATTCTACTCTATTTCTAACTTATATTTTCTACATTTTCACTCCCAATCCAACTCACCTTACTTTAAAACAACTCAAAATGCAAGATTAAGTACAAATACTAAAACCAGAAAATTTTCACCACTATTCATCATCTTCAACATTTGTTTACCACATTTTTTGCACTTATCACTTTACTACTTTCCCAGTTTATTCATTCTGTACACAACTAAAGCTACCCTCACATTCACTTCTATATCATCTCAACTCATTCTTAAACCAATTTGTTTTTCATAAAATCAATCATAAACCTATCAAATTTTTTTGGATTTTCTTAAACAAGTTTCGGGTCTGATTTGCATGATCATTTTGACCTTGACAATGGGATACTTAGGCAACATCTTCTACTAATCAAATGTTCCTAAATGTCTTGCAAGTCTAACGACACCAATATCATGCATTTTAGTTCAGTATCCTGCAAGTTATAATCAAAATTCCATATATTGTTTTCATACCTTGACAGAACACCAATTTTAACTTCAAGAAAAATTTCTAGACTCATAAGGACATATTTCGAATTCACTTATTCATGAAAAATGTAGTTCTATGTCTCCATTTTACTCTAAATCAAACTCTATCCAATTTAGATACTCACAAATCAAGTTATGCCCTAAATATAGATGTATGTTCAGTAAAATACTGCATATAACATATTCCAATGACTATAACCCTACATATTGGTAATTATATCACCGAATTTGCTTCTTCTTTCACCACCCACATATGCATCAACACCATTTACACCTGCAGCAATCCACAAGCATGACAATATACACCTTAAAACATTAAAAAGTGCATAAAACTTACTTATCTTAGAGCAAATAATGGGTTTTGGTGATGGCAAAGCAAGAAGGAAGATGATTTTCGGTGAAACCAAAGAAAGGAGCTACATTCCTAATGCCTAGGTATTTCATTAGTGTTTTAACACATGTCTCCATTGCATGTCTTCCACTTATCCACTAGATAAGCTACCATTTGTCTCTAAGCTATAGGTCCACATGTCACACATGATTTTATCCATTTGTCACTCCATAATTTGTCCATTTTTCAATTAATTTCTAATACAATTGTCACATTTTCATTTTTCTCTTATTTCAATATTTTTCCTAGTCTAAAACACCTCAAAAATTTGATAAATTTTTTAAAATTCACCAAAATTTCGTAATAATAATAATAAGCTCCAAATAAATTCTCAACACATAAAAACCCAAAATTCTCATGTAAATCACATTTAGAATCCAATTATACCCTAAATTGTCAATGCATGCATGCAAAAATATTTGTATGTGTAAAAAAATACATATTCACTTATAAGTCAATACATAAATATGCAAAGCATACCATGCATTGCTAATTCCTCAATATTCTAACCCCTAATGTGGGGGGTTACATTATAGGAGGATATGACACAATTCCATCATGATACAACGTTTAGACTCTAGAACTTGTCAAGCCAAGAGGGCCAGTTGGCAGAACCTATTAACCTCCTAGCATCACAAAACGAAGAGGAGTAGTCATATTAACCTGAGGTGTACCCATTGGATGTTAACACAGAGGCCTTATAGTGTGATGAGGAGCTTAAGAATCTTGAGTGTAATACTTAAGGAATTGTTTGTGTGAAAGAAGTGGAGGAGCTTGAAGATACATCTTTTAGCTCAAAGGTAAATACTGAGTTCTAGTTGAGGATGACTCTTTACTTTTACCTAGTAGGTTAGAGAAAGTGAACGAAGAAGAAAAAGGTGAAGAGAAATTTGAGGTTTTTTTTTTATATTACGGACTTAGTAGAGTTTGAGATTCTGAAGATGGACAATGTGCAAAAAATGGCAAATTATCAACCAAGACTCTATTTTGAACAACCTTACGTGGAAGTCACTCAAACTGTGATACCAGAAGATCATAATTTTGTCAATGAGGAGAAAACATGGATTTGAGCCAAAAACTCTAATCAAAGGTGCTTCTTGGGACGCAACTAAATGAAAGTAAATTTCTTTCCATTTACTTTTTCGCACTAGTTAGCTAAGCATGTGTGTTTCTATGTTGGTTTCTTTGTTTCTTATTTTAAGTTTTCAATCAAAATGAGAGAAAGAATAAAACAAACAAACAAACATTTGCTCATTTTCTATTGCTTCTAGGACTATATAATTATAAGTAGAGAATGAACTGACTAGAGAATTTCATAACAATTTGAGAATGTCCTTTTAGTTTTATGATTGGTCGATGTGCATTATCTTTAGAAAAGTAATGACTAGTGGTAGACAAAGCCGGAGAGATTTTTTGTCTTATTAGACTGACACATTCATATCAGTCTTATTGTCTTTATTTATGTGTGACCTTCATGATATGTACATCCTAACTTTGGCTTGAATTTCTATTCAGGACCACATTTTTATCACATGCATTAACATAGAAATAATTAGGCATTCTTTGCTTTTCCGAACTATATTAGCCAAATAGCCTGCCCTATTGATATGGATTTTTCTTTGTTAAGACCTTTTGAACTTTATTTGCCTTTTCTTTGTGTGTTAACCACATTACATGCTCTAACCCTAATCAAATTTCCTTCCCAAGCCTTAAAGTTAGTGGAACATTTGTTGATTGTTGAGTTTGTGGATATACAAAAATATAAGTGTGTGGGTGTACATATGTGTGGGTTGGTTATAATGTTAGGATGCTATTTTATGTATTATCATTGAAATTCCAATGTTGATATAGTTTCTTTTAATTTTCATATGAGACAAAGAAAAACAAAAGAAAAGAATAATAAAATAACGAAAAGAAAAAAAGAGTAGAAAAGAAAAGAAAAGAAAAAGAAAGAAACAAAGAAAAAGAAAAAGAAAAAGAAGAAAAATGTTTAAATAAATGTATCTAGGAGGAAGTGCCCATGTGTTGAAAAATTGTTTATGATTAATGCATCCTAATAAAGTTGTAATGAATGGGGTATTTGAGTATGTTAAATATCAGGTAGATGTTGGCTTGGAAGGTTCATTATATGTGGTTTCAATGTATTGTCATCAATTGTATGAGTGATCCCTTCAGATTGGTATATGCTTCATGTGGTTTATATATGAGAGCTTGAATTTGAGTTGTAAAACATCATTTTTGCATTCAACATAGTTAATGTACACAATTGTAATTGAATGTTGGTTTTTGTACTTGATAGTATATTGAGTGTTACTTTTGTTTCACTAACTTTGATGGATTTTAAGCTACTTGACCCAAATACATCTCACCTTACCTTTACCCACATTACAACCTTGAAAATTCCTTTGATTCATGATTATCCATATGAATTTTTGTGGTGGAGAAATGAAATGATATGTAAAGTTATGAAATGACATGATCATGAATGGTGTTGAGTGTACTCATGAGCATATCTTATTTAAACACATTTTCCAAGTCTAGCACTAAATTGCTCAGTTTTAAAAGGTATTGAATGTTGATTGATCATGAGGAAAAGCTTGGAATGTTAAGCTCTTGCTATAATTTTTCAAAATCATTCATCTTTGCTTATGATTATGTATTCTTGGAATATATAGGAAATAAGTGAATGTTTTTTGTTCTATGAGCTTAATTTTGATGTTTTGCCCAAGGACGGTCAAAAGCTAAGTGTGAAAAAATTGATATGTGCTTAATTGATTATACATTTACTCCATTACACTTAGTGATGAATGATATGAAATTGCTTAAGATGCTCACTTTAGTACATATTTGGGCAATTTTTTGAAGAATCATATCCATTTGTCTTTATGGAATAAGAATGAGGAAGATTAGAGCAAATAAAGACAAGAAGAAGACAAGAAAATGAAAACACAAAAAGAAGAACCAAGTTATGTTGTTCATGGTTGAAGCTGGAAAAATGCACAACCATGAGCAATCACTCATAGTTCTGCATGGGACTGCATGGAAGTGAGTTATCTGTCATGCCTATGTAAGGTGATCAACTACAAAGAACATGTTTTGTGTAACAAGGGCAGAGGGGCCGTTTAGAGTGTCAATTGGATTAATTGTTTGGCTGGATAAAATGCATCAATGTTTAGATAGGTGTCGGCTGCTAAAAGACATTGGTAGACAGTTGCATTTAGAGTGAATAATGCATGAAAGATGGGAGGGATAGAGCATAACTCATGGTTGTATATGTATATAGATGCTCTCACACCCGTGAGTGATAACTCACAGGCGTGAGGCCTTAAGATGCCACCTTACCCAATGTTTTAACTTAGCATTTTAATATATACCTAGGGTATGACGATATAAACCTTATGAAAGAATAGAAAGTGTTTTCAACTAGACTAAACTGAAGGTGTTCTCAAGATAACAATAAGAGGGCTATGGAAGCTTTTAACCGCGAGAGACCTATGGAGGGGTAGCTTTTTAACACCTTTTCGGAGGTGACTTCGACGCCAACGACTCGGTTAAGTGTATTTCTCCTTTTATTTATTATTTTCTTTCTCTCTTTAGAAATTGATTATGTTATCTCATATGTATGGATTTGGGTATTGTGAAAAGATGATTTGAACGCGTTCATTGGATCGTTTTATTACAAACCATTGCTAGAATATTCAATGTAATTCGTAATTGTTATATTGACTTTCATTTGTAGCAACTAAGGGTTCATAATCATTAGGGATAATATAACCCAGGTTTAATAATCTGAGCTTGTGTGATTATTGCTTAAATTGATCTATTTTTCTCGTTCATAAGGCGACTGCCCAATTAAACTTAGAGAGCATCTCCTAGGTTATCCAATAACTACGGTTAATTGACGAGCTCTTCTTAATTAACTATGACCTAAGGAAAAAATGGGATTAACATAGCTTGTTATTAATTTGTGGCCAATAGTTCAAAGAGAGATGTGAAGACAACAATTCAATGAAATATGTTTAATAAGGTGCAGGCTAAGATTAAACCAAAGAACCGGACTACTAACGAGTTCACCACTTTCATCATTTTTGTATTTTTTCTTTAATTTACTTTTATTAATTTAGCTTCATCTTATTTTCTTGTTTAATAAACCAACCAAGCCCCCATAACTTAGACAACATCTAATTTGATTTCAAAAGCTTTACGCACACGCTCTATAGGATCCACCTAGACTCACCACGACAATAATAGTAGGTATAGTTCATTTTATGTAGTGTTATGACGAGCTACTAGGGACTCATAAATCAGTAACATAGTCCTATAAGATTTAACCTGAGTAATTCAGTTAGAGACCTTATGATTAGTTGTTAATAGACTCAAGGTTAGCTACTAACATACCATAAGAGTCTCCACGGTCCAATTAATTAGTAAACAATTGCATGATAAAAGATTAATTTATTAAGGTTTTAAGGAGATTTGAGTCTAGATGCTAATTTCTAATAACGATACTTTTCTAAGCGAATTCCACTCTCCTTGTGTTCATTATTGTTTTCTATTTTATTTTATTTTATTGGTTTTAGTTTCTTACCATTAAAAATCTAAAATAAATCCTTAGGCTAGATAATAAGGGAAAGGTAAGTACTAGTATTCATAGTCTTTGTGCGATCAACCCATAATTGCTAGTACTAGCTACAGCTATGATGTGCACTTGCAATTTATTACAATATTGACCAAAGCACAAAATAGGTCAATTACATACACTTGTTATTACTCTTAAAAACTTTGTTCCTGCTGGAAAACTTATTGTAAGTGATAGTCTTCTAAATGAAGAAGATAGAGGAAGAAAAAATATGGTTCTATAAGACATTCGAAGGAATATGTCATCAAACATTAAGGGATGAGTGAGAATTGAGGAAGAAATAAATCTCTAGTTTGGTTAAAAGGAAGAACAAAACCTCATCTTGAACTTGTTTGCTATTATTTTGGAAAGCTAGACAATAAGAAATCTTAATGTCGAATCTTTAAGAGAGATCAAAAGGTTTAAAAGTTTAAGCTGGATCATACTGAGTAAGAGAAAGAAGAAGATAGAAATATTACGCCTATAACTATTGAAGAAGATCTTTTCTTTTTTTTATATCTATAATTATCTAAATGTAATACATAACAATGATTCATAAGTTGTTAACTATGGTGCCTCTATTTATATCACTTCACATAAAAGTTTCTTCTCATCATACAAACATGGAGATTTTAGTATTTTCAAGAAAGGAAATAAAGATAAATGTTTAACTATTGGCATGGGTGATGTCATCTTAATAATAAGCATAGGTTGTGAGCTTATACTATAGGATATAAGCCATGCTCTAGATATGAACCTCAATTTTATCTTAGTAGGAAACATTAAAATGATGGTTTTGAGAGTCATCAAAAGAATGATAAATGGAAGCTCAATTATAGTTAGGAAAAAAGGAAGGATCCTTGTATATGATGCAAGGACAATTATACCAAAAAGAGATAAATGTTATCGCTAACTATAAACACTTAGGTTTATGAAATAGAAGTATTGAAAACAAAAGTGAAAATGGATTACTGATCCTTGTTTAAAAATAACATATCAATAATATTGAAGGTAAAACTCTTAATGCATGCACTGATTGTTTAGTTAGAAAACAATATAAAGTGTCGTTTTGTAAACTTGTGCACCGTACTTTAAGAAAACATATTCTTGATTTTTCCATACTAATGTTTGTTTAATAACCAAAAATCACTTGATAGTGTATTATACATTATTGTTTTTATCAACAACTTCTCAAGGAAAGTTAGGGTATTTTTATTATAATTAAAGGATTAGGTAATGGAAGCATTCAAGGAGTTCCATACTAGAGTAGAATGAGAGACTATTTTAAAATTGATAATTGTGAAGATTATTAGTCCTTAAGGAATGTTGTAGATCCTATATTATTAGATTCAACAAGATAACACCTAAGAAACTATAATTAAATGGCATTACCAAGAGAATGAATCACACTATTAAGGAAAGGGTTTGATGTACGCTTTCTCATACTAAACTATTAAAGTCATTATGGGGTGAGGCCATAAAGACTTATTTTAACACTATCAACCTTGCACTCTTAGTCCCTTTAGATGAAGAACTCACAGATGAAGTTTGGTATAGAAAGAATGTTTCTTAAAACTTTTTGAAAGTATATAGGTATCAAGCATTTGCTTATATTTCTAAAGAAGAACCAGCCAAGCTTGATGCAAAGATTAAGTAGGGAATTTACCTTGGGATGCCAAAAGATGAATTTGGCTGTCAATTGTGGGATCCTATCAAAGAAAATATTATTATAAGTAGAGATATCGAAGACTAGACAATTGTAGACATAAAGATACTAGAATAGCTTAATCTAATATTTATCAATAATTTTGATCCTAGTTCATCCTTTATGATAGGAGATAATAATGCTAGTATCAATGGTCTTGCCTCACCATTAATAGTAAATTGTAATAAAAAGGATCAAGGTAAACAAACTGAAGCAGAGATTAATCATATTGAACTTATAAAATCTCAATTGAAATGACTCTCTACTAGATACTAAAGAAAGATGACCTTTTATTAAATATTCTTCAGATGGGTATGTGACTATCACTAATGAGGGGGAGCATCAAAATTATGAAGAATCTATAATTGACATCCACAAAGAAGAATGAAAGAAAGTTATGTAAGAGGAAATGGAATCTTTGTGGGAGAATCATACATATAATCCAGTCGTTTAAATGAAGACAACTCTTGAAAAATAAATGGGTATATAGGCCCTTAATAAAAGAGGATAGTATAACAACAAGTATAAGGCCAAAATGGTTGCAAAGGGATATGGCCAAAAAGACATTAATATTGAAGAAATATTCTCTCTAATCATAAAAATGTCACCCATTTAGGTAGTATATGGTCTAGTTGCCATTTTAGACTTAGAGGTTAAACAACTCGATGTTGAAATATCTTTCTTTTATGGTTATTTTAAAGAAGTGATCTATATGGAGCAACCTGAAGGATTTTAAATTCTAGGAAAATAAGGTTGCGTTTGGTTGCGATCTCCAAAGGTCGCAAAATGTAACAAAACAGACCTGAACGAATGTAAACCGGAGGCGAGTGGTGTTTGGTTGTGGTTGTTAACAGAGGAAACTGTTCTATCTTATGGGCAGAATGTGTTTGGTTACAGGGGACAGTAAACAAAAATAATGCAAATGACTAATATGCCCCGGTCCTTAATATGATCAAAATATGTAATCCATTGATATTTTTACTATAAATGGTTTGTATTAGTTTAAAAATAACTTGGAATAATAATAACAATTTGAAATTAATCATGATGCTCATTAATAATAATTTTATGATTATTTTAATAACAATAATAATAATATGCAAACATAAATAAGTTAGAAAATGTTTAATAATAATAAACTTGAATAATAATAAATATAAATTATATAATAATTTGTAATAATAATAATTAGACATAGGATAAATTTTATTAACATTATATTAGTTCTAAAGAGAAAATTGATGCGGTACTAATATAATACATGTATGACTACCAAGATTACTAACAATAGTAATAATAATAACAATAATAAACAAATGATAACAAAAACAAAGTTTATAATACATTTAATAATAAGAATAATAATAATTGTAATAAGAAATATATGATAAGAATTTTGATAATAATAATTGGGACCAATAATAATAATATTAATATTAATAATATTCAATACTAAATTAGTAACAATAGAGTCAACATACATGCATATACATCATCTAAGGATTCATAGAATTACTTACATAATAGGTTCAACATACATTCATATAAGTAATTACATGATAGGTTCAACATTCATTGAAAAAGACATTCAAACACTACGTTCATAATAACATAATTGGTTCATCATACATAAAGGCCTTAGAATTTATTAATAATGTGCGAATAATCATTCCCACAATGACGCCTAATGGCCATGAGTAAAATTCATGATTCCAATCTTTGTTTGTCTCAAAGGGCAACCGCATTGAGTTGTGCATTTGTTGGTTGTTGACCGCAATCGGCATAGAGGAGGAGGACGATTGGCGATCAAGTAAGTCTACATCGTTGACTGGGCTATATAATCCCATGGCAAACGCATTTTGTGCTTCTTCCAATGTCCGATACCCCTTGAATCGAGCATTCGGAAACCCCTCAGTCACTTCTCTGACATCTTCCCAGTTGGTAAAAATACCAACTTCACGTCCAAAGAAATACATAAAAATTGTATCGACCCATATTTTAGAACCCGAAAATAAATCATATTATATCATAATCCATACACGCAACGAGTATGACAAACATGAAAAACAAAGTAAAACAACCAGTGATAAGTCAGATAATTGTTCACATCGAATCATTAAAAACAACATATACTCAGTTTCATCACCATCTAAATTTCAAAACTAAAAAGCATGTCATATGTCAGAATCTAAAAGGCCCCTAACATAAGCCTGTTTAAGCTCTGGTGGTAAACCCCAGTAAATACTCATGAATTCAGGATGCCTCCCGAATTTCTGTGCAGCCTTGAGAATCTCGTCAACGGAGAAGCCGAAACTGACAAGCTCTTCACCCAACTTAGCTCCTTGCATTCCTGCAATGGCGTCCGCAATCACCTTAGCATTATCTTTGCTAGTTTCAATAGCAACAGCAAACGATGTTGCAAGCCTTTCCAGTGCGTCACTTTCCCGCATCTTTCGTTTCCCTTTATTTTGTTCGTTTCTAACAGTGTTGCTGGAAGATGCCATGGATCCGAGAACATGGGTTGAAGTAGGCGGAGGAGGAGTTGTTGGCAAGGCTGGTTGTTCGCAACGGTCATCAAATATTGGTTCAGCCGATGGGGCTTCGCCTTCTGCTTCATCCGCATCACCAATATCAACAGAATCTGCAGCAGTACGAGCCCTTCCACCAGTGGCTCTGTCCCGCCCAAACACAATTTCAAGTCTACGGTAAAGCGGGAATGGCTTGCCAGGAGTGTAGTACCTGTTCGGGTGGCTCTGGAGAAAACATCGATAACGCCGTAACGCATCACATACGATAATTCGGTCGTATAAAAGCGCACAACAATAACCACGTAATTACCTCATCCATTCTTCTAGGACTTGCTTGTTATCGACTCAACGCATTGCTTTGACTCATTCCACCAAAGCCACCGCAGCTTTAACATGTCAAAAGCTGTTTGATATTTGTCTTTTAACCTTTTCTGTTTATTTTTTACATGTCTCCTATCGATCCCACACTCAGGAAATTTCTCCACCATCTGGCGAGCAAGAGTTTGGAAAGTACCAGGCTTGAATTGGCCATTATCTGCCCTCTGACCATCTATGACAGCCTCTTCCATGAAGGTAACCAAAGCATCTGTTTCACTGTCCGTCCAAATTCTTGACATTGCGCCTACACCAAACAATGTCAAGAATCCCACAACGTGCCAAATTTGTTCAACAGATGAGTTTAACAAAATATATCATTTGATAGCAAGATGCAAATTCAAAAAGACAATATTGATTTTGCAGTAACATGATATGAAATAGTTACATAGGACATCAATAAAAGAAGATATGCAAACACTCCCTCAATTCAGCCACATTTTAATTGTTCACATTTTAATTCACTAATCTAAGAACGGACACTCTAAAAGGAAGTTCACAATTTAATTGTTTCTTCTCCATTCATCAAACATGTTCGTGGCTAATTCGTCTCTCCATTGACTCCATTCATTACTTGCCTGAACACGATCAACAGTTTCAGGCAACGAAGCATCTTCCCCAATTGGCATATCCTCGGCTTCGTCAGCAATATTCTCTACCGGATCTTCTGCCATATGCAACCTAATAAAGTTGTGCAGAAGGGTGCATGCAAGAATTATGTTAACATGAGTCGTTGCTGAATAAAAAGATGGCGTTCTAAGGATTTTCCATCTTTTTTCAAGAGCCAAACGACGCTCAATTACATTTCTAGCAGATGCGTGTCTCTTATTATAGAGCTCCTCTCGGTTTCTAGGTGCCCTCCCATCTCTTGCCCACTCTTGAATGTGGTATCTTGTGCCTCTAAAAGGTGCAAGGAAGCCAGGACCGTTGGTATAGCCAGCATCGACTAAGTAGTAATTTCCTAAACACAACATGACACAATTACTATTTTGGATATTTAGCATCAAACATGTGTGCAAATTTTGGAAGTTGTGTTACATACCAATTGGCACTTGAAGCCCATTCTGCCTCGTAACAGCATCGTGCAAAACCCTTGAATCCGATGCTGACCCCTCCCATCCCGCAAGAACATAAACAAAGTTCAAGTTCTTATCACAGACCCCTAACACATTTGTGCATATTTGCCCTTTCCTACCTCTGTATCTTGGTTTCTCTGCCTCGGGAACTGTAATACCTAAATAGGTCCCATCTAGAGCACCAAGGCAACCCTTTCAACAAAATTCCAGGAAAACTAAGTTAGAGTTGCGTAATTTACAATACTGATATTACACAATTTGTGGTAGCAAACAAAGTTTACTAACCTTAAACCATTTCCATCTATGGTCTGTTTCGTCAGCTGGAATTGGTATGGGCTTGACATACAACAGATGTTGCAGCCTTAGTACGGCCTTCAACACACTATGAAAGGCTCTACTTATTGTTTCTCCCGATCTCATCAACCTTACTTGTAATACTCTATTAGTTTCATTTTGTGCTAATATTCGTAGGAAGATTAGCACCTTTTCTTCAATAGACAGATGGCCAGTATTTGCCAGTCCACCATGGGCTTGAAGCATTTCACATAACACTGTAAATTTCTTAACGTCCATCCTTAAATCCCACTGACTATTCCTATCACCCTCATGCAAAATCCTGTGTATATTAGCTTCCCTTGATGGCACTGTCAAGGCTCTAGTCCCTAATGCAAGATCACTCCTCTTCCGTTTTCTACTGTATACTGCCAACACTACCGCAATTACCACTTTCATTAATTCCAAATGCCCATTCCAAACATCAAGAAAAGTCAAAGCCTTTAATATCGCATCCCGACGCGATTTATCCATGTTTGGGCACAAAAACTATCTGCAAACAGTTCACAACGTATTGATCGTTATGAATACCAAGTCCATAATCAACAGCTAATTAACAATGCATTGTAATATATATAAAAATATATATATATCTGTTAATTTCATAGTCGATAAATTCAATCCTTGGTATAGCAAGCAATTGGTATAAAACCCACTTGTCTTCTCACAGTCATACCATTCGAGTGCTATATAAAAGTATTTTAATTAAATCATTTGACTAAGATGCAAGTGTAGGTTAACTTCTAGTTTTACTTAACTTACAAATTATTACCACTTATAAATTCGAATGCATTATTACCACTTACAAATTCGAATGCACTATTACGACTTATAAAGATAACTAATCAATGTCAGCCTAAAATTGTCATAAGATTATGTAGATCAACTCCACCTTTTTCTTTTTTACTTATTTAAATCAATATAACACAAGTGAACTTATTTAACAACCAAATGTGCAAGAAACTAGAAGTGTCTACAACGCCAAGCAACAAGTA